>OZ012679.1:91203959-92552394 GCA_963942445.1 Argyra leucocephala
AATCAGCAATACATATAATTATAACAAAAACAAAAAATCAAATGGTTTTATGTAAATTATATGAAGTTATAGTTTTGTTAGAAGAGAAAAAAATTATAGTTTGTATGGCGTTGACAACGAATTTGTTGTCACTCTCAATTCAACAAAGTATGACAAAATTTGACAAAGACCTTACCAAATGTAAAAACAAAAAATTGTGATTATTTTTTTTGTTACTATCACCTTACAAAATGTCACTTCTGTTTAAGCCTAGAAAGATAACCGGAGTAAAATTTACTCGCTCTCAGAGAAAACATTATTGTATCTCTAAGAATAATAATTTATCTATACATATTGTATTTTCTTACTTCTTTCTCAGTTTTTCACTTTCGGTTGCAAGACAAATATGAAATTACTTATTTATCGCAAACTGCTTGAGATTCTATGACCGTCAAACTAGAACTCTCCGTAGAGAACAAAATAAATTTGCTGTCATATTCGAAGTACGTTAATCAGTCGGTGTAAAACTCTATACAAACTTGAAACTTGCTTTACACCAATTGATGAGGAACTCGTGGGATTTAGGAGTAGATGCCCGTGTTAAATAGATTATGCCAAACAAGCCTAATAAATATGTTATTTCGATATGCGAATAAGTTTTACCCATATTTATTTTTACTTAACTTTATTAGGATAAATTAAACATGTATCAAAGCGTCTAGGTTTTCTTCGTACAAATAATTGCCGGATCTCTGATGATCTACAATTAACGAGACTATATTTTTGGTGATGAGAATTAGCTTTAAGTGGGTTTTTAGATTTATGTCCGACTACTTAAGAATTATTGTCTTAAATATCTACTTTAGATACCAATTTCAGGCATTTTAAACAAACAAAATCCGGCACAAATAGGAAGACAATGTATATTATTTTGTTTTTGTTTATTTTTTATTATGTTGAAATTCAAAGAACATTCATTAACTTAAATACGAAATAGCAAATGTGTTATTTTGTTAGACTACCCGATAATTTTCTTTTGAAAATAAAAAATATTAGGAATAGAAGGCGAGAAGGTGAAGAGGAATTAATATAAAAATAACCATGGAAATAAATTAAATCAATTTTTAGGTTCGAAAAATATTCTTTTAATTCTAATTATTATGCCTAAGAATAATAAAAATGCTATTATTTACGACAATTTTAATTCTTGACATTTCTACGATGAAACTACTATTTAATAAGTAAATACGAGTATTATAATAATGTTGAGAATTGTGGAGCCAGAACTCATTAAACTGGGAAAGATTTATAGTATATGAAAGAAGAAATATTTTTAAAATATATAAGTACATATTATATACTATATTATATACATACATAAAAAGTCTGTGGGCCATGATGGAATTCCAACTAAAATAATAAAAAACTCTCAAACAATTTATTCAGCTTTAGTTTCTGATTTATACAATAATATAGTCGATGATTGCTTCTTTCCAAACATTCTTAAAATTCAAAAAGTAACTCCCATCTACAAAGGTTTAAAAACTGATATTTCAAATTTCAGACCTATAACCATACCTTGTGTCTTTTCTAAAATAATTGTCTTTTGTAAAATAAACAGTCTTTTGACTTTACTTTTCATGACTACAAGAGTTAATATTAAGCTGAAATTATGATATCATCAATATAGAATGCACCATAACCATCGTCTTAAGCTTGGGGCAAATTAATCCGAAAAAACTTATCTTTCAGCACAACACAAATTATATGCAACCAAACGTAAAAATCGTAAAAAATCAATGATGATATTCAAATATACTTAAAATTACAGTGACACACTGTTTAGACTCTACAAAAGAAATTCAAAGGAGTTTTAAATTAACCTGTACTACTTTGTACATTAATTTGATTTAATGTTCGGTTGTATTTATATTTGATACGTATTAAAACATAAATATTGCAAAGTTGTTTTAAATACCGAAACTCTGACTTTTGCAGAGTCAGTGGTCTTCTACAAATTCCGTATTCTCTAACTATTTTCTTAAATTTCATTTTTTTTTTTAGAATTAAAGAATTAAATTTTTCTCTTTAATTTGATGTGTTTTTAAACTTATCAAATTTTTGACAGATATAAAAACTTGTCATTTCTACTTTTGACATTGACTTGATTATACATATAAATAAGCAAAAATTATGTTCAACAAATTCATTAAAAATTTACATATTAATTTAATTTTTTGTTATTCTTTTTTTTTGTGTTTTTTAATAAATTATTATAGCTTTAAGACGACAAGTTAAAAAATATGAAAATATACATTTTTTTTTTTAAACTTATATATAAAAAGCAAGGACATCAGGATATAATAATAATTTATTTTTTGGGTTTTATTTTTAATATAGAGGATGTATAATAATTACCCTAACTAAGTTTTGAGATTCAAAATATGTACATATATATTTCAAATATATGTGAGTCAGTGAGTGTAATGCCTATAATCAACAAATAGAATAATTGTAAGTTTTCTTTTTATTTCTAATAAGATTATGTAGTAAAAAAAAAATTTGTTGTCATCCATCCATTGTTTATTGGTTCCAAAACCAAGCAGAATTCCAGTAAGCAGAATTGTCTTATTAGATTCTGACAAAATATCAATTCATTTTATATAGATGCATTACCATTGATCATCTGATGCTGATCATCTGATGCAGTTGAAAACTGCTACCAAATTTGATATTGATCCCAATTTAAAATATCGGTTTTTATTTTTGGGAGATTTGTATCCAATTTACGATAATTTTTTCTTTCTCCTCCGTAAAAACAAGATGGAACTGCAAGTTTTGTTTTAACAAATATTTCATTAAACGAAACCGATATTGCGGAACTTTTCTTTTTTTTTCTTTTTAAATTTTCCATTTTCTAATTTTATGTAAAGCGTTTTGAACTTCACATTCTTTGTAATTATTATATTTGCCTTGCACTTTATAAGTATATTTATTTATTTATATGTTTGCTTCAATTCAATAACCATTCAACCAATACCATTTCAATAACTGTTCAACAAAGGTGAAATTTACATATATGTACTAACATAAATTAATAACATAGTAGTAATAATGGAATATGGATATTGATAAAGTTAAAATTTGGTTTCTGTTTAAATTCACTTTATGTATTGACATTTCTATGGTGTAAAGAAGAAAAAAAAAAAAGAAAAAAAAAAAATTTGTGCAATTATCATTAGTGCCCGTCACGCAATTTCGTAAATCTACGATTAGATTAAATTTTCGTATTATTTTGGTTCTTTTATATCGCTAGTTTGCTACACTTTCATACAAAGCTTTATAAACGAACGGATGATAAAATTCGAAATCGTAAATTTACGAAAGAAAAATAAGAAGTCTCTGAGCTATTTAATTTTCATTTCGTATCTTCGTATCTTCGTATTGTTGACAGTTAATGTCAAATATCAATAATAAACAAAAACAAATACAAATTATCAACAAAATATTAATCAAATTAGTTTTTTCTTAACAAACTTAATCATTCAAAATTAAAAATAAAAATAAATTTAAATGTGTGAGAAAAAAGTGAAATTTTTATAAAAAAGACAAATAAAAAATAAATTATAATAAACATTTATATTTACTTTTGAGATGTTTTCTAGAAGCATGGATTCTTCCGTGAAGAACCATTTTTTTGTTACGCATCTTACGCGTTTTGTTACGCATCTTACGCGTGTTGTTCCATATCAAAAAAAATTACTAATTGAAAATAGTTATATTTAAAGCACAAAAAATTACCAATCAAAAATAATTAAATTCTAATAGCAACACAACCATAATTAAAATTGGAAATCAAATTTAAACAGACATCATATATCAGCTGTTATTACAAATTTACTCTTCACGCAAAATTGACATTCGTAAATTTACGAAATACGAAGATACGAAATGCGTGACGAGCGCTATCTATAATTATAATTGACAAGCATTTAAGGTCCTGCGCAGTAGACACCTTTTTATTTTATTTCGATTCTCCTACTCCTTAATGAACTTCTAATATATATAATATATAAGATTGTATATAAAACAAAAATGCGTACACAGTCGAAAATTTTGTACTCATATGATTTTATTATTCAGCAAATACATTATACATAAGTGAGATCTTATGAAAATAATAAACAAAAGCAAACAAATCAGTTATTATAATTTACATTATATATTTGCAAATGAATCTATGTACATATGCCAAATAAAAACAAAGAAACAAATTCATCTCAAATAAAAAATATAAAAAAGCAAAAACAAAAAAAAATCAGTTGAATTGTTCATATGACTAGCAAATTTATTTTTATATAGTAGAGTTAGAGTATCTATAACTATCCTTAATGAATTACTAATATAATATATGATATGTAAATATATAAAAACAACAAAAAAACAAATCACTTGAATTCTTCATTTTTATCTTTTTAAATAACTGTTTCTAAATTTTGGTTATTTGGTTAATAATATAGTTTTTATTAACATTATGTATTATGTAGGTATATATATACATACCTCTTTAATGAAATTTTTTTTTATTTTTAGTAATTTTATCACTAAATGCCACTTACTATAGGGAATATATCGGAAACAAAGCCGTATATGAGGGACGTGTATTTATGTGTCCTAAATAAAACTTACTAACCACTTACTAAACACGAGTGGTTTCTGCTATATCGTGCGAAGTCTATCTCAGTACGTAAATTACTGTTTTTTTAAAAACTTTAAATTTGACTTCAACTTGAAATATAATTACTCAACAGGGGCCCCTAGTTATCATTATATTTCAATAATTTTCAATTATATCATTATCATTATATTTTTTTTTTGTGTTTTTAATTTGGTTTCTTTTATTAATCTCTTTCTTTTTTTTTTTCTCTTTCTTTCACTATATTTACATATATGTGTCATATAGGGAAGGGAAGGGACATAGGATTTGTATTTGTTACATACGTAATCATATGGCTTAGTTTAATTGTGTTGTTTGCATTTTATTTATGGAAGAAGAAAACAAAATTTGAACCTAAATCAGTTATCATCTATCACTCAGTTATAAATTATTCCTCTCGCATGTAAAAAAAAGTTCAATTTCGATTTATATCGTAGATATTATAGATATTATGTGTACTTTTATACGACAATTTATGGCTTAGACAGCATTTACACGTCGTGTAACACGTAAGCAGACACGTTTTTGTTAGTGAAAATTTTTAAAACATAATTTAAAAAATTAAAAGGTATGTAATCAAAAATTTCCAAAAAAATTTTAAAAATCTACATATTTTTATAAAATTTGTTACAGTAATATAAAATATTATTACAAATTTGAAGTATGAGCAATAATAACCAAATTGTATAATGGGATAAAGGTGAATTTTAGTGCTATTTGATTGACATTAAAAAAATATTTTCACTAAAAAGTCGAAAATAAAATAAAGGCAAATTTTTTTAGAAATATTTGCCTTCAATTTAAGCGTACTAAAATTACAAAAATAAACTTAAGAATCGCAGCTTGATATAAGGTTTTCAAAGCAAGTTATGATTGTAATTACGGAAAAAGCAAATTAGCTCAATAAGTATCATCACGTGCCAAAAATATTGTTAAATTTATTTTTGTATAAATGTTCTTATATGTTATTGTCTTTGTTCAAGGTCAGAAGTTTTTTAACTGTTTTTTTTTTTTAATAAGATATTAAGTAGGTAGACGTGTGTTTTTTCCAGGACGAATTTTAATTTTATTTAAAATATCCTAAAATTGTCTTCAATAAATAACAATAATAATAATAAAAATTTCCTTTACGAAAACGATGAGATTATTGAACTTTTAAGGAGCTTTTATTCAGATTTAAATATCTCGTTATTAAAAAAATAAATATAAATTTTCTCAGTATCATATTTTTTCTAAATTTTATAAAAAATATTTTTAGAAAATTTTGAAGTTAAATACCGAGTTCTAATAAAAATGACAAGTGTATAGCAAAATTGTATTTAAGTAATTTTATTTTACCCTGTTAATTTTAAGGATATTCAGATTTAAAACAGCTTATGTCGTCTTTGAAAGTGTTGTTGTTTTATAAATTGAAGGTCAAAAGGTCGAATGAAAGAAAATGTCTTACTTCACATGCTCTGATTTTATTTTTATATTTTTTCACCACACAACTACACAATAAACAATACACAATAAAAATCACTTCTTTCATTCATTTTTTTAGAGGGAAAATGGGAATTTTCCAGGAAAAGAAAATTTTCCATTTAAATTAAATTGAAATTTAGTTATTTATTTTATTTTTAGTTATTATTTTATTTTTATTATTATTATTTGTAATTTTCTAAAGTTTTCGTAAATTTTAAAAACTTATAAAATGGAAATCTAAAAATAGATATCAATTTACTATTTTTTACCTGGATAAATTTACATTATATTTGGGTACAAAAAGATACGTGAATAATAATATAATATATATGAAGAATTTATAAGATTAACATATTAAAATCTAATATAAATATATAAAACTTATATATATATAAACATTTGATAATATTATATTTTGTGGCAAACATTCAATATATTTTTTTAGGTAGATTTAAAAAACAATCCAAACGAAATAACACTAGTACTTTTGGGCCAAAATATCAATAATTTCAATTAATAAATAAAAACAATTCTTGTTCTACACTTTTCCTAGCCCTATCAATAATTTTTTTTTTCTATAGTTAGTAATTTGAATTTATTTCAAGGCTTCCATAGGTTATCGTCTTTTCAACATTTATACTGAAATTATAATATTTATACCCTAATAATGTCTGTAAAGCTTTCCACCTCAGTGAATTAAAGCTAAAAACAGTGACAGAGGAACCCAAAAATTTAAATGTGAAACTTTTTCAAAATATTACAGCAAACAAAATAACCGATTAAGAAATAAAAAAATTAAAAATACTAATTTTTGGTGAGCTTGTTTCACATAAAACACTTATAGCAAAACATTACCAAGTTTTAAACTCATTATTTTACACCCATATAGGAAAACTATTTATTTAATACAAGAACCAAATAGCAAAGGATCATATAATCAATAAAATACAAAGTTTTAACAAAGTATTTTTAAAGTCATCAAAACAAATAAGAATAAAGTAACTATTAAAAAATTTTGCATGCACAGCCTCAGGTTCAAATAAATGTTTATTTTGTAAAGCAAAATATTGACAAACAGAAAAAAAATAATTCCTACTGTTTCCATGGCTAGTTTCCTGTAGCCAGTATACAATAATGTTACTAATATAAGTAAATAATGTTCAGAATTCAGATTTTAACTTATGACTGAGCTACAGATGGGCCAACTCAAGGCAATAAAGTAAAAAAAACTATTGCCGTTCGAACTTCTTCCAAATCATTTTTAAAAATACGTTATAGAAAATGGAGGTGTCTAGACGATCAGTGAACACTGTCAGTTTTCACTGAAATACATGTATTTTGTTGTTGTTTGAAAAAAATAAAAAAAGTTGAAATGCTTTTAACTCGTCGTCAGTTTTTCGATTTGATTCAATTCAATTCAACTTTTTTATTCAAAACTGAATGTGTAGACACTTCTAAGTTTTAACTGACAATGAAAACTGACTGAAAAACTGAAGACACCGACAAGTCTAGACACCGCCAATGTATGGGAATTCCATTAAAGATTTTGTAATTTTTAATAAAATAATTTTCAAAAAAAAAAATACTTGATAACAAAATTAATTTTTTATAAACATAAATAGGCGTTTTCGTTTTTTAATTCAGGGCAGAGCACGAACTCTCAATAAAAGATTACGTATTTTTGTATTTTGTATTTGAAATCCGTATTTTTTCCTGCGTTCAGAGCGTGTTCAGAGCATACTCTATGTGTTCGATTTAAATTAACTGAGACAGAGCACGTAGAGCATTTGAATATTGAATGTCAAAAATGGATTTTTATTTTATATTTAACAAAAAAGAAGACGCTACCGTGCGATAATAAAATTAAAAATAAATATTTTTTAAAGTAAACCATTTTAAAATAAATATCAACAAAATGATTTTTAGAATTTAAGAAATAATGGACGACGATATAAGCTGTGATGGTAAATAATTAATATTTAATTAAAAACAAATATTTTTTAATGTAAAGTTTTTTGTGGATCCTGAGGGAGATGTTGCATCGGGGTAGGACTTAATGTTGTGTCCTTGTTGTTTTGATGTTCTTGCATAAAAACTGTGATATCTGTTGATCCATTAAATATATATATATATTCAGTTATATATTCTAGAAATATAACGTTCTGCAGAATATTTTAACATTTATTTTATGATGATTGATGCTGCCGTTATGGAGATATTTTAGTTCAAAGTAGAAAATTTTGGAAAAAAAATCTTTATTTTCTTTCTTGAAAAACCAAAGCCTCAAGATTTTACCATAAAACAACCTACCCTTTCTCCCACAACAGCAGCACCAAAATCAACACCAAATAAATGCTAGCATATGCTCGAGACCCTTATTTTTCAGAGCGTGCTCAGATCTATGCTCTGATTTCAAAAACTATAACGCCTAATATCTATATGATGTGGATTTTTGAAATGAATGGCTATGACATTTATTTTTCTATAAAAAAAAAAGTCCGAAAGAAGGCTATCTGTCGAACAGTCCTTTAAAGCTATTTTCTATTTTATCAATACACTTCATTTACATTTTTAAAAATTTTAAATTTGGTTTTACCTTGAATTATAGCTAACAAGGGTTCCTAGTAAAATAATATCAGATAAATAAAATCGGTCGAACAAAAAAAACCATATTCATAATAAAACTGTAAGTTTTACTTTAAAATTGAATTTACTGATACTATACATGCTACAAAAAAAGTAAACACTTTTCTACCCTGATAAAAAATTTTCAGCACTTCTCCTACTTTTACAAACATTATCAAAAAAAAAATTGTTTTACACAGTAAAATTTTGCGATTTAATTAGTAAATGTGAAATTTGTGAAATACTGCATTTTTCAGTAATGAAAACAGCGCTGAAAAAAGTGCTGAAAATTTTAAGCGCCTTTTTCGGTGCTGAAAATTTTCAGCACAAACTGATGCGTATTTTTCAGTAATATGAGAATTTTTTCTGTAGAACATCATCATTCATCAGTTGTTTTAAAAAGTTTGTTTCGAAAGGACCAAAACCAAAATCATTGGTGAACCAGTTCATATGACAAATTTTAAACTAAAATTCATCTTTTTAGTTAATATTTATAATTATTCTATAAATGTTAACTAGATAAATTTTAGTTTACAATTTATAGTATGAATTTCAAATTTGAAAAACCCATATCTGAAACAACAAATTTTATATTTTTACATTTGCTGAAAAATCCGCTCCCAAAGAAGCATAAATGTGTGTTGAAAATATTTTTGAATGAGCACAGAAATACTTGCTAATTTGTGTGCTGAAAATGCGCTTAAAGATGCGCCTACTGCTGAAAATTTATGTGAGAATGTATTAGTATTTGCCATTACAATGGAGGGGAATTGTGCTGAAATTTTTCCCGTGGCTATGTATAAATTCATCTGATTTTCTCTGCAATTCAGCATATTTCTCGGCGCAGAATCAACAGCGAAAATGCGCATCTTTCTTATCAGGGTACTAAGATATTCAACATTCATCATCATGTTTCCCAAAGACAAATTTTTAGCAGCATGTATTGGTAGGTCAATTTTAAAAAATTACATGGTATTTTTTTTGTTCTACATGCGACATCTCATAGTTTACAATTATTTTTGATAATGGAAAAAACAAATCTCAGTAAAATTTTATAAATAGGCAAACATATTCAAAACATTTAGATATTAAGATATTAAGGATATATGCAAATATTTACTATGGTGACTATTAATGTAAAATGTTAGGAAATTAGAAAACAAAAGAGAATACGAAAATTAACCTGGAATAGGTTAACTTAAAACAAAATATTTTTTTTCGTTTTTATTATTATTATTGTTTTTTTTTTGTTTACATAATATATACCCTGAAAACATTTTATATTGAAAAAGATTTAAATTTTTCAAATCTTGTTAAATTTATGGCAAAAATATCTAAAGAAAAATTTTCCTTTATCCAAATATTTTTTTTTAGTTTAAATTGCGAGATTAGATACATTTTTGAGAACAACTTTCCATGATAATTTTTTTTTTTGTTTTAAGGATGTATGTTAAATGTTTACAACTACAATTTTGTTTCAAGTATAGTATACGTGAAGCGTGGTAATAGTTTAAGTTGAAATTCAAATTTTCATCTATGCTCCTATGTTTTTGCTATGTTCTTTCTCAATTTAAATTCCTACCTCCTGATAACATGAAAATCTAAAAAAACTCCTAGAATATAAATAAAAATTATTTGCAAAAACCCAGTATTTATTATGGACAGTTGTTTTTTATTTTGGAAAATTATGAAGATGAACTTTAAAAGTGTTGAAAAAAACATAACATACTATTTTAATAATTTAGAAAATATTCTAGAAATTAAAATTTATTATTAGTTTTTAATAAAATGTTCTGTTACATGTTGAACAAAATTAACAAAAGACATTTCATTAATGAGTTTTTCACCACATATAGGGCAAATACGATGCGTGTGTTGTGGCGAACTAAAACTAGTTCTAGTTTCTAAAGAAGTGTCTTCATTATTTTTGACATTATGAAGTACACAATTTTTACATGTTTTATTTTGGAATTTTCTACAACCTATTATTTTTATAGCTTCATTCAATTCAATTTGTTGCTGCAGAAGATTTTTTTTTAAATTTTCGATTTCTTCTATGCACTTTGTTGTTGAAATTGAAAGATCATTTATACTAATTTCAGAGTTTTCAGGCTTTTTACACTCATCTGAAGTTAGTGAACTACATTGATAATGATATGGTTCAGACTTCTTTTTATGTTCATTTTTATTTGTTATATCTATACGATTTAAATCAGTTTTGAAATTTGAATCATAATATTCCGTGTTGAATGATGAGCAAATAAAATTTTCATTTGGCTTCGAGTTTTTTTCAAAATTCAAATTATCACATTGTGGCTTCAATGATAACCAGCTCAGATTTTCGTTTATCTTCAATTTATTATCAAATCTTAAATCAGGACATATAATGTCCAATGATGAGCAACTTAAATTTTCATGCACCTTCAATTTATTTTCAAAATACAAATTCTTATGTTGCGATTTTAATAATGAACAACTTAAATTTGCAGGCATTTTCAATTTATTTTCAAAATTTAAATCATGACATCCCAATTGAAATGATGAGCAATTAATATTTTTATTCACCTTCACATTATTTTCGGAATTTAAACAATAACATTCATGACTTAATGATAAGAATTCCGAATTTCCATCATCATGCATCTCAGTTTCTACCATTGAATTATAATATGTTTTATTTTGCGAATTATTTAAATTAATTGACAAATCTGTTATTCTTGATCGTAACTTACAATTTTCAGTTAAAATGCCATCAATTGTTTCATTTAATTGATTTTTTTGTATTTGAAGTTTGAAAATTTGTTGTCGTAAACTTGATAGTTGCTCATGATCTGATGAATTGTTAATATTCAGTGATGTTTCTAAAATATTTTGTTCTATCAAACTGTTACGCAGCTCATAATTTTCTTCCTTTAAATGTACAACTTTTTGTTGCAATGACTTACACAAATCTCGGATGGTATTTAAAGATCCTTTTATTTCTAAATTTGATTTTACTGATTCTTCAGAATCTGAGTATTCCATTATTTTCTAAAAATTTATATTTTAAAAATTACCAGAGAAAATGAAACGTCAAACCGTGTTGTTTGCCTTAATAAAAATAAATTTTAATTTTAAAATCATTAAAATTATTAAACTTTTGAAATAGCACTTTTCAGGTACATAGCTTAAAAACCATTTACTGTTGTCTTACTTCTAAATTACTAAATTCATTATTTCGGGTACAGGTAAATAATAATTTTTAATAATATTTTTTTTTTATAATTCTACCTGTAAAATTTCAAAAAATAAAAACAATATTATTAATCAAATTTATTAATATTTATTTTAAACTTTTGAAAATTTCAAAACATATTTTCAGAATATCTATAATCACGTTCTTTAGCTCTATTTAATGTACGAGTTTTAAAAGCAGATGCGTTTATTAAAGATTTTTCGTTTTGAGTATTTCTACATCTAAAACTTGATTTGATCTCATTTAATTCATTTTTGAATTGAATTTGAAAAATATCTCTCACAAGTTCATTATATTGTAAATGTGTTGTTATACCTGGTCCAGTTATTGTACACAATGCCATATATTGATGTTGTTCTGCCCAATTAGTTATTATTAAAGATTCATTTCCAAATTTAATTTGAATTTTTGGCTCAATATCATCTTTCAGAAATTTCAATAGATCTCTAAATATAATTTTTTGTGTTTTACGATCTTTTTTAGCACGATATTTATTAGAATCAGTTGCTAGACTATTAATAATATCAATCAATTCATTGAATTTATCTTGAATATCAAATATACCCAAACTTTTATCACTTTGTTTTAATTTCTCATATAATAATCCAATTGTTTCACCAGTTGCCATTCGTATATCCAGATGAGATGATTTTAATAAATCAATGAATTGTTCAATTTTTGGTATAATCAACTTATCAGAATTAAATATAACTAAATTTTCTAAATCGGATAATGAAATTTTACTTATTAATAAACCCCAAGTTATTATTGCTTCAGCATGAAATATTGATGTTTCGGAATCATTCTGTGAACAATTCACAGTAAATATTCCGAAAAACATTTTCATAATTTCTAATGTCGAGTTCAAATCGCAATCATTTAAAAAACTCAAAAATCCTAATGCAGTACATGATTTAATTCTTACATTAATTGGAATTGTAGTGTCCTGAATTAAAGTGTATAAACGGTGATAAAAATCTGTTGAAAATATTAATTTTGAACCAAGTTGTAATTGTAATAATGTGGCTAAATTTATACAACTTATTAGCTCTTGTTCTTTACCCTTTCGTAAAGATTTCTCGATAATATCAATTATTGTTAGTTTATGATTTTCTAGAAATTCTGGAATATACTTATGCATCAATATTTCAGATATACCATTTAATCCGGAAATTCTTATTTGTGATGATTTTTCTGTTGAATTATTTAAATGTTGATGAAATTTATTTTCAAATAATTCATTTCCATTTAAAGATTCTTCAATAATCTCATACTTTTCATCATCATCACCTGCTGTTATTGATATATCATCAAAAAAATTCAATTGTTTTCTGCTCGAAACAAATTCACGATTTTGATTCTTGATTCTTTTTGCAGTTTTTCTTGGCATTTTGATACAAAAAAAAATTTTTTTTAAATATATTTTAAACCTTATCTGGACTCAAGTTAACTTGAAACTAAATATAAAAACTCTGTTATATTTTTAAAGGTTAAAATTTCACTTCTTCAACTCTATTCAATATTCTTAGAAATGATTTAAAAAATTAAAAATTACTTTTTAAAATTATATTTAATTACTTAGTAATAATAATTAAATGGAATTTAACAATAATTATGTGAGTTTTTTTTTTTTTAAATATCCTTTCAGGTAGCCTTTTTTTATTATATTATTTTTAAATTATTAAACGTCTCTAAACTTCTAATGATTTTTAAATTGATTTTGTAATATTTGTGAATATTTTATTTTATAATCTTATTTACGTGGTGTGTGAAACCATACCTCTCTTGTATGTTAATTGAATTTTTACTTTTTTTACGCACATCTGTTGAAGTGAGCGCGTCGTGACATTACTTTTGACACACTTTATTGTGATACAATATAGCAAAACACAATAGAGGTAGAAGAGGATATGTAATTACACTACAACTGAAAAACAAAATTTTCAAACGCAGAATAATATAAATATATATATATATATGTATATATACTAAGTAACTAATCTACCTACTATGTAACTGCTACCTAGTGAATTTGCAATATTAATTACAAACAATGTATGCATGGTCAACATTTACAATGAACTACACTTTGATATTGAAATGGCATTTGTTGTCCTTTAAGTGGTAATAAACATCACGGTTGATTAATTGTTAATTTTAATCCAATACAAATTATGAAAATTTAAATTACCAACCTAGATTGAATAAAATGCATAACCAAATTATTTGTGGTGACTATAATTAATAATAATCTAAGATGTGTGGTGAATTTTCTATTCATTCCTTAAAATATTTAATAAACAATATATAATCTCAAAAAACGCCCCTTCTTACAATTAAAATTTAGAGAAAACTTTTATTAATTTTTCAACTATAAGTTATAATTAGATATATAATTGACTTCCAGTGTAGTTTGGCTAACGAATCGAGCTGGAAAAGAAAAACTCTTCTAAGACAAAAAATACCTAAAATGGCATACAAACGACACAATCTAATGAGAATTATTTTTTGAAAGCAATTGTAATAGTCTCTCCGCCAGCTCTTCTGAAGAAGATGTTGCATCCGACTACATCCCAAGGAAACCTGGTGCTCCTAGCTTTCCAAAAATATATATCTTTAATGGCGCATCTTATACTTTAAAGACGAAAAGGACATCTGAAAGTATCTTTGTTGTTTTGATGTTTTTCTATATAAGCCGATATAACGGCACTATATATATTATATCTGTTGATCTATCAAAAATATATATATTCAGTTAACATATATTTTTATATAGTAAGATAACGGATTTATTTGATGATGATTGGTGCTGCCATTATGGAGATATTGTAGTTCAAAGTAGAAAATTAAAAACAAAAAAAAACAAATTTTTTTCTTTCTTGAAAAATGAAATACCTTAAGATTTTATCATAAAACCGACCCATCCGACTAGGAATGTGCATTTTACAAAATAACAATTTTCTGAAGTAAATGTTATACCAGCTTATTACATTACTTTGTAAAAGGCGCAACATTATTTTTTTTATATAAAACATTATAAAATACCTAGATAATTTTTTTATTATAATCGTTAGGTCCTACGCGGATACAAAACATCTCCCTCAGACTCCCCCTTGTTTTTCAATAAAATGCCCGTTAATAAAAAAATACTTTGCCAAGAAATATTATTTATTTATACCAATGGGATCTGTAGATAAATCTGCAGTCCAAGTACTTTCCCTTTCGAAATGTGGACTTTTTTTATATTAATTATTTGGTATATATATGTAAATATTGTATATTATTATTATTATTTTTTTTTTTTATTATATAAATACTTATTAATTATTATTATATTATATTGGAACTGATGTATTGAAAATTAATTTTCTTCATTTGAAAATTTTTTCGGTTTTTACGGGGTTTGAGCCCGTGCTCACCGGTCGTTACATTGCTGTAATCGAGTGCTTTACCACTCGGCTACGTACATTTTTCTTTATTTGTATGTTTTTAATTTTATTGGTGACAAGCTGTGACAAGGGGTATTACATCAAGTTACTTTCATGCAAAATCAAGCTTTGTTGTTTTATCAGACCACACTCCAATTATTATCAGAACTTCAACCAGACTTATTTATTTTCCCAAGAAAGCTAAGCTTACACACAACGACACTAGGCATACAAATTGGGATAAGAAACATAACAGATACAAAAATATCTTTAAGGACTCGTCTAAAAAATTCTGATGATATTTATGTTGCAGTTGGAAACAAAACCCTGATAGAAGCTGTGAAAGAGTCAACACCCGTACAAGTTAAAATCCAAACTAAAATTTTATGTCCTGTAGCAATTAAGCTCAAAATAGTAGAAAAAAAATATTCAGGAAACTATGGCAAAAAACTAGTTCACCAGAAAATTAAAAAAAACTAAACCGAATTACTAAAGAACTCCAGTAACCTTCTAAAAACTGCCAAAGTACTTTAATCGTATTTAAAAAACTTATCACCATCTGCGCACACTGATACTCTCTTTGGAAGGTAAGGACTTTGACAACTCTCTTTGAAAGGTAACAAGAAAACCTAAACGTCCACAAAATGTTCCTTCACTAAGAAATAATCATGAAAGTTGGGCTAGAAGCGATATGGAAAAAGCTAATTTATTTGCTTTACACCTGCAAAATACTTTCGAGGCATATCCCTCGGTAGTCTCAGATGCTGAAGATAACAACATCATCCAGTTCCTTGACACGCCATATCAACTAGGTCTACCTATTAAAAAAATTAACATTAGTGAAGTTCAGAATACAATTAGAACACATCTAACAGTCAAAAAATCACTAGGCAAAGACGAGTTAACAACAAGGATGATAAAAGAAGTTTCAAACAAGTTATTTGTTTCCCAGAAATTATTTCCCAGAAAAATGGAAAATAGATCAAATAATAATGCTGCCGAAACAAGATAAAGAGCCAACATATGTTAAGTTATGTAGACCGATTAGCTTTCTGCTCTTTATGTCGAAAATTTGTGAGAAATTAACTAAATATTATACCAAGCTACCAATTCGGTTTCCGGCAAAAGCATTCGGCCATAGAACAAATTCACAGAGTAGTATGAAATATTTGAATATAAAAAATATTGTTCTGCAGCATTTCTCGACATCACGCAGGCCTTCGATAAAGTCTGGCACGAAGGGTTATTATTCAAATTGAAAAAGCTGCATCACCATTACCATCAACTTTTTAAATTATACCTAAGTAATCGAAAATGTGTAGTAAAATACAACAGCGATATTACAGATATTAGACAAATACAATCAGTTGTACCACAGGGAAGTGTTTTTAGGACCAGTGCTTTATGTCATTTACACAGCCGATCTCCCAATATCACAAACAATTATTGCAGCTACTTTTGTTGATGATACTGCTATTTTGGCATCCTATAGGCAAATCCGATGATATCGTCTAAAATATTGCAAGAAAACCTTTTTAAAAGTGAAAATTAACTTATGAAATGGAGAATAAAGGCAAAAACATCAAAATCTTTGCATATTACGTTTACATATCGTAAAGGTATATGTCCTGCAGTAAAATTAAACGATTCACTACTGCTACAGCTGAATTCAGCAAAGTACTTGTACTTGTACTTGGGTATGCATTTAGACCGCCGACATACATGGAGAACTCACATGGTCCAAATGAACAGACAACTCAGAATAAAGTTCAACTGGCTTTTAAGGCGTTATTCCAAGCTATCAAGCTATAGCAAATTAATGATATACAAATCAATATTGAAACTAATATGGACATACGGTTTATAGCTATGGGGTACTACAATTAACTAAAACATTGAAATAATTGAACGTTTTCAGTCGAACGTACTGCGATACGTTGTAAACGCCCCTCGGTTTGTAAGAAAAGACAGAATACGAGAAGATCTCAAGATTCCATCTGTAAAAGAAAAAGTCACTTCCAAGTCAACATCATATATCACTCAAGACTTCAAAATCATCCAAATGCGCTGATTCCATACAGCTTTTAATTACTCGGCTAAAACAGTTTAATTATAGACTAAAAAGATTCACGCTGCTGGAACTAAGTTGCAGATTTCCAAACAACTAGCCAAATAAATTAAGTTTCTAGAAGAAGAAGTCATTGGATTTTCTCTCTTCCACAATCCTACAATATTCATTCAAATTAAAATTTATACTTGATATCTTGTATTTTATGTATAGTAAAATTATTTAGATAGTTGTAATGAAATTATCAAAAAAAAAAAAATTTTTTATTGGGTATCCAATCATAATTTATTTGAAAATGTTACGATGTAAGTATATAGCATGAGTATATTTTGTAATGCTTCAAAGCATTTTGTTAAATTTTTTTTTACTAAAATAAATAAAATTATATTTAAGTATGGAGAGCTTAATCATTACAATATTTATATATATACACTACATATATACTACATACACATATATGAAAATTTGTATAGAAGGGTTTCATCTTAACAATACTGTTAGACTCGACTGTAATGTTGAAAAGTTTAGTATTTAATGACAGGGTAAACAATTTATTTAACAAATCATACAGAGGCTGGTAGCTGTAATCTGGAATCTTTTTGAAATCTATTCTAAACACAACTTCAAAACTTTCCCTACAATTGCTCCCAAAAACGGTTCAATATTCCATCAAGAAAGATTCATTTTACTAATTATTGAGTTGGATAGGAGTTCTTCTGGTTGAATATATTTAAGTTGAATAGATGAAATTGTATTTGGTTTTAAACACTTAAAACTCACCATAAAATATCTTAGGTTAATGTTCTACTTTACTCATGCAGTCTGACTTATGCGTCTACTTTTTCACTTATTTATATAGCGTTACCAAGATATTAAATTATTAATGGCTTTGTAAACTTTACTATAAAAATAGACAATTATCTAAAAATAATAAGAACTTGACTCAAAAACATTGTAATATTTACAAAAAATAGGAAAATTTATTAACCATTTTTTTTCAGTGTAATTAAAGTGAACCATTAAAGATATTCGTTTGAAAGTAATGAAATTGTTACCCTCCCTCTTGTAAATAGCTGCAAAAAGAGGAGTATAGTTGAGTATTCAACCATTTCATAACCGTTTGATTATATTGAAGGTATTCTTTAAATTTTAGACAAATGATATCACATAGGAGCAGAGCTGTATAAAATAAAAATACTATACTACTCATTGAGTAAAAGTATTTTTGATTTCAAGTATTTGAATAAAATTATTTAAATAGAAAAAGTTTAAATATAGTATTTTCAAGTACTTTTTCAATAAAATTGTTTGACTTGATTTTTTCAAACACAATATGTAAAGTATTTAAACAAAGTATTTCAAATTTTGAGTAAAAGAATTTGAAAATTATTTTAATTGCTATATTAAACTACTCAAATACTTAAAGTATATATAATTGAGTTACTCAAATACTAAAATATTTAAGTAATTTAATATAAAAATTTAGAAAATTTTCAAATACTTTACTTGTACTATAAATTGTATATTAAATACTTTTTTCAAATACTCTATTTGTACTTGGGAGCGCAAAGTAAATACTTTATTCAAAAAAAAAATATTTTTTATA
Source organism: Argyra leucocephala (assembly GCA_963942445.1). Lineage (NCBI taxonomy): Eukaryota > Metazoa > Arthropoda > Insecta > Diptera > Dolichopodidae > Argyra > Argyra leucocephala. The sequence continues at coordinate 91,223,082 of OZ012679.1, forward strand.
GTATTTTAAATATATTTTTACTCGAATACGACCCAGATCTGCATATAAGAAGGTATGTGATAAGTCTCCGTATTTGGTTCAAGGTTATACAACTCTCTGCCACGAAAAATTAAAGATTTGTCAAACATAAAGTTTTTCACAAGGTAATTAAAACAATATTTATTGGAGCCCAGTTATTTGGATTTTATTACTTGAATTTTATCTTTAACGTTTTTTTTTTTTAGTGAATTTAATGGTTATTTTATTTTATTTTATTTGATTTTGATTATATATCTGAATTTAAATTTTGTACATCTGTATTTTTACATGTTTTCTGCTCTCATTCTTCTCAAAGCTTAAAGTAGGTTTGATATTCAAATGTCTATCTTACTATAAATTTTTATAAGTTTTATTTTTATTTTATTTGTGAATCTTATTAAATTTTTGTAGTATTTCAATTTCATAAACAGTAGTATACTAAATTCTGTATAAAAACTTATATACATTAATTTTACTATAAATGTTACCTTGAATTTATTGTGAAATAAGAATTACGTTTGAACTCGATTTTATATAATATAACAATAATGCCAATCAGGCGATGAAATAATACTAAAATGTATTATAACGAATTAATAAAAATGAAAAAAAAAAAAAAAAATTGTCTGGATTGTCCTTAAGAGCCCATTTAGACTAAATAATTTATAATTTTATTGCTCTCATTCTCACAATGGCCTGATAACCAAATGAATAATGTTACAAACACGTGGTACAAAAACACAAAGAATTTAAAAATTACAATAACCTTTTATCATTTAAATTAGTTTTTTCCATGTTACTGAACAAATATCCTAATACTTATATTATATAAGTTTGAAATATTCAAATTTTTATTAAAAAGAACATTGATACAGGAAAAAAACAAACAAAAACAAATATTTAATTAAATTATTCACATAACAGAATATTCAATTTTAATTGATAAAAATATAAAAATAAAATACTCTTTTTGATGTAAAACACCTATAAACCTTACTCCTATTTTATTTTGTTATTTGCACATTTGAGTTCACTCACTATATTATTTGATCTCATCGTTAAAATTGGCTTTTCTTTTTCAAATTAAATTGAATTTCCAATTATAATGAACAAAAATAACAATAATAAAAATTAAATTATTTTATTTTACTTTTTAAAAATACAATTTTTTTTTACAGTCCTTTTGGATGGTATTCCTCTGGAATTTTGAATTGAAAACTACAAGAATTTTCATATTTTGACAAAAACAAGCCCAAATAAAAGAACAGAGAAGAGCAAATAAAACAAAAATATAGGGATATGAATCCTTTTTTGAAACATTTTTCACATTTTAATTTCCTGAACATTCCTTTTCATTGTGTTTTTTTTTTATAATATTTAATTTACAAAACAGTACTCTTTGGACTGGAATTTTCTCAAGAAATCTCATAACAAAAAAAAATAAATACAAAATATATTTTTAAAAATATTTGAGAACTGAAATAAAATCAAATTGTATCCCAATGAAATCAAATGTATTCCATTTGAAATTAAAAGGCTAAAACAACTAAAAAATCATAGGTTTTGGGATTTTGAGTTTTTTCTCAATTTCAAATAAAAATCGAATCAATTCGACTTTATATGAACTTCGTAATTGTTTTGCAGAATATATACAGATGATAGTCCTGTAGCAAATAACAAATATATATACATTAAATATTCTGTTGTAAGTATTCAAAACGAGGTTTCAATAAATTGGAATGAGAGTTTAAAACCTTAATGTTCTCGTTCTGAAACTGTTTCATGTCTTCTAGTTTTGTCTCTCCAATGAAAATTTAATCTGCCACGACGTATTGCACCTTCGCGCCTAGATTCAAAAATTTTCTTGGATGTAGCATTTTCATTCATCCACTCTAAATGTCCAAGCAATCGGAATGTCTTGATTCTATAAATTTCACTAAGTATTACGAGTGTTGCCAATGTCATTATCTATCCTTAAAAAACGGAAAATTTGTTTGTTTTTTCGATGTACATATCCACAACTTTAAAGATATAGTTCCGAAATTTTGCACAGTTTTTCATGATCAAAAAACAGAACTAATCCGCTGGAAAAAATGAAATAAAAAAATCGGGTTGCTGGTGTTCAATCAACTCAATTTCTAGTGCCCACTAGAAATATATCAAAAACCAAATGTGTTACAGACATTAAAATGCTTACTTCAGTACTCTCACAAATATAAACAAATATGATTTTTACCATTTTCAAAAACTCTGACTGGCTGGTTTATTATCATTGTTCTGTAACCTCATCTGTGGGACATAGGGTGGAACTAGCTGGTTCAGTGAAAGTAATTTATATATATATACTAACCAACAGAATTTCTAAATTTATTGGATAATTTTTTTAAAATTTCTTCTTCACCAGCCAAAACTAAAAGTGGGAAATCTAACTATGCTTCTATCAGTCACACAATACCTGGTAGATTAATAATATAGGTATAAATATAAACGTCTTGCATACTTGTCTTATTGAAGCACACATTGAAAGAAATTTGAAAAACGTGCCAGTAGAAAAGCAAACAAGAGTCGAAAGCGTTGGCGATAACAAGATCCAACTAGACTCTGTAGGTGTAAATTTCTACAACGAATGGAAAAAAGAGGTAAAGGCACGGAAAGAAATGGAACAGATAGTGATCAGTCTACAGGATCACATTAAAGAACTAGAAAAAAAGGTTACCTTATTAGATAGAGGTAATTCACCAGCGCCAAGTAATTGCAACATCTTCAATTACTTCACGGATGAAGAAGAACTCACGAGAGAAACGGATTGGATTCTTAAAAAAACAAAAAGACCATCCAAAAAAAGGAAAGCAGAGGGTAGCCCCGAAACTGCCCAACAGAAAAAAGAATCACCAAAAACAAAACAAGCAGCACTTGGAAACAATACTGCGGATAAAAAAGCTAAAAAAGAGGAACATAAACCACCACCTATTATGGTTCATGTGTTAGGTACCTTTGGTGAGCTAAATAATTTAATAAAGCAAACCACTAAAAATGAATGCAAGTACACATCTTACAATAATAACGTCTGGAAGATCAATGTTACTGATAGTGACACATACAGATGTATAACAAACGATTTAACATCGAAGAAAGTTCAGTGGCACTCCTATGAGGACAAATCTACCAGACCAACAAAAGTTATGGCCAGGGGATTACATCCTTCATGCGATGAAAATGAAATAGTTCAAGACCTGAGAGATAACGGTTTCCAGATACTAGAAGCCAAAAACATAATTATTAAAGATAAAATCGAAAAGAACGATGGTAGCTTTATCACTCAAAGAAGAGGATTACCATTGTTTATGTTAACATTCGATAATAGAGAAAATATAGAAAAAATTTTTTCTATTAAAACAATAATGAAAATAGTCGTTAAAATTGAACCACTAAGAAAAAACAAAAAGTTAATCCCACAGTGCAAGAGATGCCAAGCTTTTGGGCATACACAAAGTTTTTGTAATAGAGACTGTGCTTGCGTTAAGTGTGGCGGTAAGCATTTCACAAAAAGCTGCATTTTAAAGTTGGGAGAAAAAGCCAAATGTATTAATTGTCGTGGTGATCATCAGGCAAACTACAGAGGATGCCCAATTGCAAAAGAACAGCAAGCCAGAAGAAACAAACAAGCAAAACTACCCCAAATTCAAAAGATTAATACTTTTAAAAATGAAAAATTTGTTGACACGAATAGAAAACCTACAGTAATAAATGCTGTACGTAATGTAAATGCTAAATCATATGCCCAAATTGTGAAAAACTCCCGTAAGGAAGATGATTACTCAGTCAAGGATATATTAAGTCTTATCCTACAGAGACTAACAAACCAAGACGAATTTATTAAAACATTATCTGACGAGATTACAACGATAAAAATCCATAGCAGAAAACCACCGCAGTCACATAAAAAATAAGCTACACCCTTAGGGTTGCTACATGGAACGCAAATGGACTCTTCCAACACATTTTAGAACTCGAAATTTTTCTGAAGGATCAAAACATAGATATATGTCTAATTTCTGAAACACACTTCACAAAGAAATTCAGTATTAAAATTCCTAATTATGTTTGTTATCATACTTCCCATCCAGATGACAAAGCAAGAGGAGGAACAGCAATACTGATAAAAGGCAACATTCAACACCATGAGGAGCAGAAAATAGAAAATGCAATGATGCAAGTTACAACAATTAACATTAAGGTCAAAAATAAGGACTTCAAAATCTCGGCTATCTATTGCCCACCAAGACACTCACCTACTAGAGTCGACTTCATAAATCTCTTTAAAATACTTGGAAACAATTTTATCATCGGAGGAGATTTCAATGCGAAACATACCCACTGGGGTTCAAGATTAACCACAACAAAAGGGAGAGAGCTATATCAAGCTGGAAGAAATCATAAGTGTGAATTTATTTCTTCCGGTGCCCCAACCTATTGGCCCACTGACCCAGCGAAAATACCTCATTTGATTGATTTCTTTATAACAAAGGGAATAAATAGAAACCACACATATGCCGTGAGCAATGATGACCTATCGTCTGACCATACTCCAGTGATCATGGTTCTAAGTGAAAAAGTTGAACACAAAAATTGCCTCCCAAGACTTACAAACAAGAAAACTGATTGGGATATGTTTAGAGAAAAACTTGAGCAATTCATTACTCTAGGATCCGTGGAATCAAGGAACCAAATTGATGCAGAAGTCGAGCAATTCATTGTAGACGTGCAGCAAGCAGCAAAGGAGAGCACGCCATGTTTTGACTCGAAACATCACTCGAGAGTGAGCTATCCTCCAGAAATAAGAGCACTGGTTATGGAGAAGAGAAGGGCACGACGAAAATGGCAATCAACGAGGTACCCAGGTGATAAAATTATATTCAATCGCTTAAATAATCAACTAAAACAGCAAATCAGAAATATAAAAAATAACTTATTTAATAAATTCTTAAACAATTTATCAGCCGATGCTTATACTGACTACTCGCTTTGGAAAGCAGCTAAACGAATAAATAGACCACAGGTGCAAGATCCACCTTTGAAAACACAGGCTGGTAGCTGGGTCGGTAACCCAAAAGAAAAAGCTAAGATTTTTGCTGACCACTTGGCAGAGGTCTTCACAGCACCAACACAAAATCTTGCAAATGAAAATATAACTCTCGAAGTTAAAATAGATGAAGCGGAAATTTTGCATGTCACTCTAAGAGAAATTAAACAAATATGCAGACACAACATGAGTGTCAAAAAACCACCAGGCTACGATCTCATCAATGGCCAAATCATGCGGGAACTACCAGATCTAGCTTTGTTAAAGCTACAACGTATATTTAATGCATGTTTTAAGTTCACATATGTTCCGAGACAATGGAAAATTGCAGAAGTAATTGTAATACCGAAGCAAGGAAAACCGCCTTCAGAGGTAACATCATATCGACCAATATCTTTGTTACCTATTATATCAAAAATATTTGAGAAACTGCTCCTCAAAAGACTTGCCCCGATTATTGAAGAAAGAGATCTGATCCCGAACCATCAATTTGGATTCAGAAACAAACATTCTACAATTGATCAAGTGCATCGGATCACAAATATAGTGGAAAAAGCGCTCGAAGAAAAAAAAGTCTGCTCAGCAATCTTCTTAGATGTTGCTCAGGCTTTCGACAAAGTGTGGCACCAAGGCCTTGAATTTAAACTACATCGTGATTTACCAAGACAATTCTATGAAATATTAAAATCATATATGAATAATAGATGCTTTCGTGTACGTTATGCCAAAGAATATTCAGAAGTAAAAGAAATATCTGCTGGAGTCCCACAGGGAAGTGTTCTTGGTCCAATACTTTACCTGCTATATACAAGAGATATCCCACAAATTGACAACATTTTTATGGCTACCTTTGCAGACGACACTGCGATTCTTGCAGTTGACGTATCTGTCGAAAACTCCACAGCAAAACTTCAAAATGCAATGAATAAAATAAGATTATGGACCCAACGTTGGCGCATTAAACTTAATGAAAGCAAATCAACTCATATAAATTTTACATACAAAAAGATTGCAACCATTCCTATCTCAATCAATAACAAAATAGTACCATATGCCAATACAGCAAAGTATCTGGGAATGACACTCGATGCTAAGCTAAGATGGAAGGAACATATAAGAAAGAAAAAAGAAGAGCTAAACATTAGACTCAAAAAATTTTACTGGTTACTTGGGCGTGGTTCTGAGTTATCAGTACAGAACAAAATATTAATATATAAGCAGATATTAAAACCTGTGTGGACGTACGGTATCCAATTATGGGGCTGTGCAAAGAAAACCAACATTGAAATGTTGCAAAAATTTCAAAATAAAGTGCTCCGTGGTATAGTAAATGCACCATGGTACATACGTAACAAAGATCTCCACCGTGACTTGCGCATTGAAACAGTCACGGAAGAGATCAAGAAACATGCAGTCAAACACGAGCAGAGACTGCAAACTCATGTGAACTCGGAAATGGCAGCAGTTCTTCATATCGACAGCAGTATCCGTCGACTCAAGAGAACGAAACCCCACGAGCTGGTCACGACCTAAAATGGAAAATTCTACGATAATAGTTTCCTTTACGGAAATTTTTATTTCAATAATTTTCCTTTGCGAAAAAATCTAAAAAATCTTCCCACGCGGAGCTATTGCTGTGACTATCTCCTTCACGGGAAATATCATAGTGATAAAGTTCCTACACGGTAATTATTATGATGTTAGCGATCCTCCACGGAAACTATCACTATAATAATTTCCTAAAGACGCGACCGAAAATTTACGAAAAAAAAAGTCATTAGTCGATCTTACGTAGATTGGTTATAACGGAAAAAGATAGGTGGGCTTTAGTGGGTTCGATTCCTACACTATCAAGATGCACACGCGGCTGGAGCTCTTGATGTCCTTCGGGGATTACCTCCTATCTTTCGCAAAAAAAAAAAAAAAAAAAAAAAAACATTGAAAGAAATTTAATCCTGATTTTGAATTGGACTCAGCATGTCCTCAAACATCTGCTATGCAACTTCTAGAATATTTTTAATAAATAATTTTTTTTTAATTTGGTCTCCTTAAAACTTTATCGAAATAATTTTATACTTTTTTTGCGTTGGGCTTGGAAAATCTCGGTAAACTTTAGTTTTGTTTGTATATGTATAAAAAAAATAAAAAAAATTAAAATCTTTGTTTTTTATCCGTATTTTCTAATTTCAGTAAGTTCTGCTAATGAAATTTATTATTAACTAATTCTTATGTGGAATTTTGTTTTAAAATTTAGGAGTTTTAATTTCCATAATTTTTGGAATCACTTATGTCTTTCTAAATTTTCTGTTTTTCCTTTTCATTTAATTTAATTTTCAGAATTGTTTATGACAGTTCTATTGAAATAAAAAAACAATTACAAGAGAAAAACAAACAAAACAAACCAACAAAAATAATTCAAAAATACCGTTTTAATATGGAAGACGTATCTACAGATAAATGTGAATATTATTTGCTGTTTTTTAATTTTTTATTCCTTTTTATTTTATCACAACATTTTTTTTATTTGTATAGTAGTTTCTCCTTGATGTATGTCGGCATATAAAATAATAATCAAAAACCCCCACTCCACCTACTTTAAAATTGTACAGGATATGTAAACATAAATTGTAAAATTTTTTTTTTTTAGATTAACGGATGTATCTGTATAAATTGGAAAGCTTATTTTAAGGATATAATGTCTAATTTTTGACATAAATTTTGGTTGAATAAATGTTATGCTGTCGTGCTTTCAATCATATGTTGTTACATATCGCTTTTTTTATGTCTATTTATTTTTTTTCTGATATTGCTTAAAGGCTTGTTTTTACAAGAATTCAATAATAAAATATATAACAGAAAATTGTTTACCTACTAAATTTGAGGCGATGAAATTGAAATAGATAATGTATAAAAGTTTGGTAGGTTAAATTTGTCATCTGACGAATAAAATTAAATGAGATGGAATGAAAAAAAAAAAAAACAAAAAAGGTATTTGGATTATTTGAAGTGAATTTAAATTAAAAAAAAATTTTAAAATTATTAAATTATAAAGTTTTGCATAAATTTCTGATACTGATTTCTTAAAACTTTCGTTAAATTTTATTTTTTGTTTTGTTATGTTCACGATAGTAACTTAGGTGGAATCACCCCTTCGGGCTTAATTAAGTATGTACGTTTTTGCAAGTTTATACTACAATTGTACTTTTAAAAATAAATCAATTGAACCAGTCTCACACATTAAAGACCTTGGTGTTCTCTTTGACAATAAATTATGTTTCAAAGAATATTTAATAAATCTAACTCCATGCTAGGCTTCACACTTTCTACATCTCTTGTTCGACCAAATCTATTCTGTTTAATAAAGTTGTTAAAATTACTAACAACTTTATTAAACACAATTTTATTCTAAATAGAATGATAGATATCCATAGTTACAATACAAGGAACAAATCCAAATTCTATTTAACCTTATTCAAAACAAACAATCAAAGGAATAGGATATTTTAGGTGTAGGATATTTAATGCATTAAGATTATTTGGAATGAATGAAATAATTTTCAATTTTGAATAAATTATTAAAATAAAACTTAGTAAATTATATTTATGCAAACAGAAAAAAAAAAGAAATATGTATGTATAAAAATTATTTTGTAATGAATCAATTAATAAAATTTAGTAATTTAGGAAAATACAATATAGAAAACAAAGTCAAAAAATCATGTCAAATAGTTAAAAAATTATGAGACCACCGTAAGTAGATACATAATATTATTATCTCTGTATCACAGAATTTCATCTTGAAATATTAATATTTACACATGATTGTATAAAATATAATTTGGTATAAGCCAAAAGTTAAAGAACTTAATTCAAATTTGCAGAATTTTATTTTGAAAACATTGCAGTATTTCAACGTGTAAATTTTGGTTGTTTCTTAAGCTTGAATGAATGGTATAAAGTACAATTTTGTAACAGCAATTAATTATTTATTTAATACAGAGATTAAAAGTTAAAAGAGACCCAAAATGCAAGAATGATGTAATAATTTCTAAAATTTTCAAATATTTTACGCAAATTTAATTTTGTGTACCTATTGTAACTGATCTTTTAATTATTCATGTTGATTAATAAGCAAGAATCAACTGATCTATTATCATAAAAACAAAGAGAAAATTATACTGGCAGTGTCACAATAATTAACATAATGATCGAACTGAATATTCATTTTTAGCAACATGAAGCATATCTTCTGTTTTGAAAATTTGTAATATATAAAATTTTAGATTTAAAGTTTATTTAGACCTGCAGTATAATAAAATAAGTTTGTGTTTTCAGTCTCCAATAATTGTATTAAATATAATGTAGTAGATTATGTCACTAAACCAAGCCCAAACGGAAATTGAAACTGTTGAATATTAAAAGAACATTATTAGAATAGTAAATTTCTACGAATATAATTTTATATATTAAAATAGACAGACAGACTACAGCTGATATAAACCATATTTATTTTATAAACGCAATTATTGTGTACAAACAAAATTTCAAAAAAGAAATAAAAAAATATATGCTTACAGTAAATGTACAAAGTTAAAATCATAGTAAAATTATTGTTGTTTATTGTATATGAGAAATTATTGTGTGAATTTTTAGAATGCATTATTAATATAGTATAAGTAATTATTAAGTTTATAAGTCACATATTTAAAAGACACTTTCACAATATAATATATACAGCCAAACAGCTACGGCTAAGGCTCTGAATATATAATATTATTTCAAAATTCGTCAAATTTAATTAAAATTATTTATTAAATATTTTTTATTTAAAAAGTAAAAAGTATTGTAAATTTTGAATTTAGAAATAAAATAAATAAGTAAAGTAAAAAAAAAAAAAAAAAATCTTGAATATGACAGTCAAATGTGGTCGTCTCATTACCTTAATCATATCCAAAGAATTGAAGCTAGACATAAAAAATTAATTTTTGAGATTCGCGCTGCGTAATTGACACTGGTCAAATCAAATTATTCTGCCACCTTATAGAAACCGGTTAAAGTTATTGGATCTTAAATCATTAGAATCCAGATCCAGGTTGCTGATATTATATTTTCTATTAAAGTTTTAAATAATGAAATTGATTCTCCTTTTTTTTTTTATATTTTTTTATACATAGCCAAAACACTAGGTGGGAACCTTTTATACCGATTGCTACGTTTGGCTAGGGTGGGAAAGGAAAATTTGGAAAGGAGGATGGTAAAAGGGAAGGAGGACAATTGCGAACGAAAGTGTTAATGTTCGTCTTGAATTTGTTTAGGTCATAAATATAAAATTTGTCATGTTTTTGGAACACATAAGATGGAATTTGGTTCCACATTCGGGATGTTGAAGTTATAAACGAATTTCCATAACTTGTCTTTTGCCATCTAGGGATTTCAATGGTGTAGGGATGAGCACATGCTGCCCTTCGTGTTTCGCGGGGGAAACCCTTAAACCCTTAAACATTTGGCTGCGTTTTTTGCAACATCAATCATTCCAGATCATTTTTCGATTAAGGTGCATACCTAATATGCTTAAGCTTTCAAACCGCTGAAGTTTATCTTCCTGAAACAAAAGAGTAGGATCAAAAATGGAAATTTTTCGGGAGATTGTACAGCTCTGAGTTTTAGAAGAGTTAAACTCGACTCTGTTTTTATGCCCCAATTAGCTATTGCAACCAAATCGTGGCTGAGGAACTAGCCATGATGTCTCTTTTGGTTGACACAGCGGTGGATGTAGCTTCAGATTTTTTATGAAAATCGTAGGAAGCCACTAGGGTGCTGTCGTCTGCAAAGCTGTGGATTGGATTGAAAGTGGTTTGGAGCAAATTATTTATAAATATAAGGAATAGGGTAGGTGAGAGAACTGATCCTTGGGGAACACCAGCGTTTATTTGGAATTGATCGGATTTAAATCCGTCAACTAAGACTTGAATCGTACGATTCGAGAGGAAACTTTCAATCCATTTGAGAGAAGAGAGACCCAGGCCTACTGCTTGACATTTTGCTAATAATGCGCTATACCATACTCTATCGAAAAATTTAGAAATATCTAGAGCCACAATATTTGCTTCACCCGAATTGTGCAAGCAAATATTTAGCTTCTCGTTAAGGTATGTCATTAAATCACCGGTGGACCGGTGGGATCTAAATCCATATTGCCTATCGTGGACAATACCTTGGCTGTCAAGATATTTGGTCAGCTTTTTGTTTATTAAGATCTCCATCACTTTGGAGAGGATCGAAATTATAGCTATAGGCCTGTAGTTGGAGGGATCGCTTTTGTCGCCTTTTTTGTCGTTGGGGGAAGAGTGGAATTAGCAGAAAACAATTTGGCAAATAAATTTCCTTTTCCAACCGAATCTGATATTATTTTGTCATGGTCTATTAGTGGCGGAAATGAAGATTCGCAAAAGTTATGCATGACGTTTTTAGCAAAGGACCAAAAGGTTCTGCTAGTGTTACGGAGATATAAAATTTCTCGTCTCAACCTTTGAGTATGTAAAAACTTCTGCTGGTTAATGACCTTTTACAATTATTTCTGACGATGTTGTAATTCTTCCTTGATTCCTCTGACTTATTGGCCATGAGATTTCCAAATGCCACCTCTTTTTCTTTAATAGCTTTCCTACAGACGTTGTTGAACCATGACGTGGATGATTTTTTTACACTTTTTAACGAGTTAGGAATACAAATTTTCATACCTAACTTAATCGTTTTGCTAACAACGTCTGTAGCAAAGTCGACATTTTTATGTTGGAAACACAAGGACCAATCAAAGCTTGTTAAAAAATTGTTTAGACCATCCCAGTTGGTTCGATTATAAAGCCAGATCAATCTTTTGGGATGTACATTTTGGTTGGTCAATGTGCTTGTAAAGAAACTGACATTTACAAGACAATGGTCAGATTTGCCAAGTCCAGAATTAACGAAGGTGGAATATTTCTCGGGATGAGAGGTCAGAAATAGGTCTAAGAGATTCATTTTATCGCCAATCCGGTCCAAGGTTCTTGTTGGACTTTTTACAAGTTGAGAAAGGTTGTGTAAATTAGAAAAAAGTTCAACTTGCGTGCCTTCGGGAGTATTGCGACTAGAATGTTTGAGCCAGTTGATATTATGAACGTTAAAATCTCCGGCTAACACAATTTCAGATTCTGGATGGTTTTCCAAAATCGTGTTGATTGTGTCAGATAGATTATCTAATTCCACAATAGTTTCGGGCCCACTTAATTGAGGTGATCTGTATAGAAAACAGAAGTGGATGATGTGCTTATTTTAGAGATATGATTCACTTACATATTAACAACAGAAACCACTTTAGATCGGAAAATATTTTTCGTTCAATATTTCATTGTACCAATTATGGTAAATATGAGCCTGTTAGCAGAATGTTTATTAATAAACAAACAAAAACACCACATCGATTTTACATTAAACACAGCCCAACTAAAAAATAGCTGCACTTACATATATCTTAGAGTTAGTCTAAATTTATAATTTTCTAACATTCTTTGGTAATAAATTACAAAATTGTATAATTATGAGTTTTAATGTTAAGATCTAGAATAAGATTAAGCTTAAAATTATATTTTGTACACTTGTGTATATTGTAATATGTTTGTATTAAGGATAAATAAATAAATAAATATTTTACTACAATATTTAGTGCATTTATTTATCAAATTACTGGCTTATCAACTCATTAAATGTGGAAAACTACCGCTATTGTCAGGAACTAGGCCTTCTTAAAATAGCTCCATTTTATTTAAGTTGTTACCAGATTATACTCTCAATTATTTTTTTTTCATTCCGCTTGTTTAAAGCATAACTCAAAAAGCATAGTTTTTTTGCTAAACGCATTTTAAGGTTTTTAGGTAGCTATTTAAAATACTTAGAGTCTTTAAAAGTACCTGGGTTCCAATGTATGTCGTTGTTGCAGCAGAATCTGTTTTGTACGACGACTTAAATAGAATTATTTTCACTTATGTCATTCTTGTATTAAAAATTTAATGATATATGTTTCTTAATTTGATTTCTTACTTATGTTTTTTAACACTTAGAATAGTTAGATAGTTAAAGAGGTATAAAAAAATATAATATTTACATTTTAATTTTATTTTAGATATTAATTCAATATAAATCTTTTAACGAAAAATCATAAAAATATTTTTAGTTTTAAATTAAAATATGTAACATAACTTTAACATAAAATAAAATACTCTTCTTGAGCAAAACAAAAATTAATTTTGGTCTTAAAGCTAAAAATAAATCACAAAATACTTAATTAAATTAAACTTGAAAAAAAATCAGGTTATCTATAGATTTTTAAAGAATGGAATCTTTGGAATATGGTTTTTTTCAAGCAGTTCGAGAAGATCTTTTTTCTTTTTCTCAGAAATTCCAGGTTTTATCTGGAAGCTTTCCTTAGTATAATGTTATTCTTCAAGTTTTGTTTTTTTACTTTTTATCACAGTGTTGTTTCAATACATTCGAATTTATATGAAGTTTTGAAAAAAAACGACGTTGGTGATTGACGTTCAGTTCGTACTATACTGTAGTACCGCTCGGATAGAAGAAACAAATGATTCAAGTGTATCGATGGGATCCCCTTTTAATCTCTCTATTAAAAAATGAGCAGAGTCACACTCATTTTGATTATGACACTTTATAATATATTTATCAGTAATACTTCTTATATTTTGGTGACTAACAGCATAAAGATAAACAGCGATCATGAATTTATTTTTTTGCTGTCCGGCACAATTATCCGAGTAAAACATCTTCATCACCAGCTATAGTTTTTTGGTTTATAAAATTTAAAATACAGTTTCCAAGCTCGTTGACATCTCTATATCCATGAGATTTATTCCAAACATAAAAATAGCATTCAATTTAGATTTATAGGAAAAAGTTGAAACATTTCCTTTAGGTATTTGAAACACGATCTGTAAATCATATACTGCAACTAATGCTTTGGAATTTTCCTTATCAGTTTTTTTTTTCTTCTCTTGACAACTTTTTTTCTATTAAATGGTTATCATACACATCTTGTAATTTCTCTTTTTCTTCTAAAACTTCATTATCGTAAGTGGTACATGATCTACTCAAACCCTTTTCGGGGGTTAAAAATGAAATATTAAATTCAATGGTAAATATTTTATAGAAAACATCATAGCTTGCCAATTCGATATTTTTATTTCTGCAAGCATCTGCAACTTTGTTTTTTTTTTTGGAGAACAGTTCGGATTGAACGGTCGTTGGTGTCAAGTGTATTTTTGAAGAATAGTTTGCATACTCGAATTGTCTCACTATTTAGTTGAAAAAAGAATGCATATTATTTAAATTTCTTTCTGGTAGTTTCGATCAACAAGAACATAACGATGTTTTGGTTTAATGGGTTTCATACTATTGTTTATGAATTGTCAAACTGTTTTTCAACATTTCATTATTCCCAAATTTTTTAAAAAATTTCGTATATATTCAAATTCTGTATTTCAAGATATTCAAATTCTGTATTGAAAAATTTACTTTACTTTTATTTTTTGTTTGGAATGTGCTTATTTCTTTTAAAATAAATACATAAATCTAAAAATAATGATAAATTTTATAATAAAATCTTAAGTAATATTGACACAAGCCAACAAAAATCATCACTAAATTCTAATTTTTACTGCAATATCGACACATTAAGAAATATGCCAACTCTCAATTTTAAAATTTATCAAACTGTTAATTGCAATAACGCACTATCCCAAATAATACCCAAATAAATAATATTTTTTATAGTAACAACGGCATAACTCAGAAAAAGACTTTTGTGATTAGTAAAGTTTTGAAATGAACAGCGTCATAACTCAAAAAAGTACGTTATACGTATAATAAAATTTTAATAAAAGCAATACTTACATTGACTGCAATGAAGAACTAACCTGAAATGTACCACTTTTTACTTAAATATTTAACCATTTCAGTGGCACAACTAAAAATAAATCAATGTAGAGCTAAAATTTCCGAGAGAATCAAGTTCACCAAAACGGTTTTCTCACGGTTTCAATTTGAAAGCTACAACTTGGTTGCCTTGCTATATAATAGAGAATAAAATAACAAATTTTTCTACATTAATAACTCAAAACTCCAATTTTTTGAGTTACGACGTTGTTGTTTTAAACAAGCGATTTATTTTATCTCAATGACAAAGTGTACTAAATCAGGTCGAAAAACTCATAAAGCATGTTTTTTTACTTATAAATCTAACCTAAAAACATGTAGAGGAGCAATAAATTACAAAATTTATGAAATATGATATATTAAGAGATCCGTTAGATTTCACCATGCTACTTTAATCATACATATAATAGGATGAGTTATGGTAGCATCTAGATTCATTACAAGTAAACCACAAAATTTCACAGTAATGAACTATAAATTCGAATGAGTTGACAACTTTATATATCTTGACGCACAAATAAACTTAAATAACGGTTTGCGTTAAGAAATATAAACAAAACAATATTGACGATTTCTTCTTTTTGCTTTTTTAGCGACGATTAAAGGATGGAGCAGATAGAGTAGCAGAGACTTTTACTATATAGGGCATATATTTACATCATTATTTGGACAGTTCGAAAAACTTGACATTATCAGAACCCCAAAACAAAAAAACTTGGCATTATTAGATCTTATTTTCAAAAGCCAGTTGTAAATAAATATAGTTGAATTTTGTTTCTACAATCGCTTGTTTTTATTTGCCATCTGAATGGAGGGTTAATATTTCACTTGTTCGATTTATGGCTTATACACGTAGTTTATTTACAGCGTACCATTTTAGACTAAAATAAAAGCAGCTTTCATTTATTAGCCCATGCTGCTTTTCAAGAAATTTAAAATAACTTTTTTCTTTCATTTTGCTCTGAAAGATTTATAAAGAATTCATACTCTTAATTGTTCAAACAGTAATGTCATTGTATTTAAAAGCATTAAAATATAGTAAAAAAGTTTATTATCCTCCAGCAAAAAATTATAATTTACAAAAAAAATAGTATTTAATTTATATAAACATAGTATAATACATTGCTTTTTTGATTTTCTGTTATGACAATGATAATAACAAAATGTCACTAGCAATATTCATAAAAAACAAAATGGTTTTTTTATTTCAATTAACAGAAAAATATGTATTTCTTGTATTTGTACCGTTATGTTGTGTCGTTCCGTTCAATACACAAACTCAATCCAATAAACAAATTTTACAAATAAGCATACTTAAAGTAAACAATCGGAAAATGATTCGCTATTATTTACTTCTACAAAAAAAAACAGAATTGTAAAAGAATTTGTACATTAAACTATAGATGGCGCAACACATAATATAATAACAAAAGTTAAAATACAGTAGTGACATTATTATTTTACCCATTTAAATCAAATTCAACTACTGGTGTAAATCAAGAAAATTGGTTTTTTTTTGTCAAATCCTTAACCTCTAACACAAAATATATTTTTAACTTTTAAGACTAAGTATTATGTATTTCTCCCCCATCATACTTGCCCCTTTGAGAGCATTGGAATTTGTCTGAACTGTTAAATTTTTTCAAAGTATAGCTGATTAGTATATTAATTGTATTCTGCTTAGGTGGCTCTTGCGTCACCTGTCGTCCGAAGAGTATATATCGTTTAGACGATTTTATCCTTCAAGGAATTTGAACCTATTAAATTGTTCCATAGTTAGATTACATTATTTTTCTATTAGACTGTTATGTTCGATTTTGAAGAATAATTTTGTATTACATAAGTAAATATTATAAACACTCTACATAAGCTTACGTATTTAGCTCTTCTCAGATAAATTCAAATAAATAATCAAACAAAATATACTAGAAACTAGTCAAGTGTATCACCAAGGAAGAAAAAAGTTTATCTGACAGATTGTATTCATTGACAGTTACCATATACAATAACTCTTGCTAAATTTTCTTTTAGACGCTTTACAATTTTTTATATTTACTTATTTATTTGTGTATTTATTAATTACAATTCACCAAACCACATGTTTAGAATTTGTTTATATACGCTTTGTACATAATTATTTTTAATTTCAATAAAATTAAATTAGATCTTCTCATTTACATTGCCATGACTTATGCTGTCTATTACTGTACTTTTGCAATTTGAAATTTAACAACAACGATTTCATGTATAATGTACGGTTGATATACTCAATATCATATGGTGCAACATCTAACATATTTTGTTATTTTATTTTTGTATATTTTTTTTTTTCTTTTAAAAAAATGTATCTATAGAATAATTTAACATAACAATATTAAAATCAAAATTGAATTTTGTTTATTACAGAATTTTACAATAGTATAACAATTGAAATTTTAATTTTTAGTTAGAAAATAATGTTTTAAACTATTACAATTTTTTACAAATCTTGTTTATTTGATGAATATTGAATATAAAAATTTAAAATTTAAAATCTGTGGTATATAATTTAAGGTTATCATAAAATTTTTAAGTTAAATTTTATTATGCTGGCAGTGTTTTCAGTAGATATTCTTCAATACGTATTATATATCCACACATTCATTTTCTTTACGTTACAGTTTTTTAACGTACATTCATTTTGTCGCAAAATTTAATAATTCTTTACAAAATAAGCGCGTGAGGAGTTAAGAGTGGTAAGTCAAAAGAATTTACATTATTTTCAGTATTTTTCCGCGAAGATTTATTTCTTCAATTCTTTATGTTCTGAATGTTGAAAATACCTATCTATCCTATCCTATCTAAATACCTACCTATCTACCACAGGTGTGACTTAGTTGGTCAGTGTCGTTTAAGAACATAAAATTTATACAAAATTTAATCTTATTTTAAATAATGATGAGCCAATCGTTATGGTACATTATTTATGTCATCTGACTATTAATCAGAAGGTCCCATGCTCCAATCTATGTTAGAACATGGATGTTGTAAAATTTTAAATTATTCTTTGTGATTAATTTGTAAAATACAAGATTTGTTTATCGCTTAAAACAAAATGAGTATTCTAAAATAGCGATGTCGTTTTTCACATGTAAATTACTTTGATGTATTAAAAATTAAAAAATAAAAAAATTATTGTGTGTCAATATTCCAAGTTTTTGTCTAACTGCTCTTCACTTTCATCTTTAAAAAAATTACACTAATTTAATTTTTAATATCACTTTTTGTAACAAAATTATGATCAATCAAATTGTATTTGAGCCTCCTTTGATAACAGAAACCGTTTTATCATATACTCAAGTTAAATAGCAAACTTGGACCTACTGTTCAAGATCTAAACAGACCTTATAGAACTGCATTAACATGGGAAATACTCTGTTTATAATATAAAACCTATTTAATAGTGCTGTTGAACATTTTCAAAAAAAAATATTTATACAAAAACGAAATTCTGTACAATCCTCACAATGAAATTCTCAGCATACTGGAATGGAAATTCTACTATTCACTCACATTGGCATTGTTGTTATTTTTTGAATCAATAAACTTCAAAAATAATCAAAGTGCAAATCACAGTGAAAAAAATTTAATTATTAAATTGAAATGAAAGGAATTGAAATTTGAGAATTTAACGAAATAATTATAAAAATCGGATTCGATGAAAAAAAAATTAATTATAAATAATAATAAATATTTTACTCGATGGTTGTTTATTACACAATTTTTAAATCACCATCAATTTTTTTTTTTATCTTTTTTAACTTTAACAGTTTTGGAATTAAAAATAATTTGCTGAAACTTTTTGTATTTTAATTTTTTAAGTTGATTTGACAAAAATTTAATCTGAAGTTAATCCTTCAAATTGCAAATCATTTAATTTTCTATTTTTACTTTTCAAATTTAATTCAATTGAAAGCATTCTTCAACTTAATTGGTTTTTCTATTACGAGTATTAAGTAAATGTAATAAATATTTCAATTGAATATAAACTAACTTTTTCCACTCGCTGCTACAAATTTTTGCTTCTCAATTTTGCGTATGAAGTAATTTTAGAAAGTTCTTTTCCACACCATCACTCATTCCTATATTTAAAATCTCTATACGAGTATATCACTATACTCATTCACACATTCCCAGCTATATTTATAAATTACAAATATATACAAATAATGGACTTTTGTCGAAATTAATTTTTAACTTAAATTTTAACGTACAGGGGCGTTTTTGTTTGTAAACTGCGTTAACTGCAAAAGCATATAGCGTTCCTTTTGAATTACAAGCAAACATTCTTGAGATCTTTCAGATGTTTGATTTTTACTTCAGGAACGTAAACCTGAAATAACAAATATTTTGGCTTTCTGATCTTTCTGGGAGTTATTTTTTATCACACTTAAATTTTTGTTTTATGTAGTACTCAAAGCTTTACAATTTCAAAAAGTTTTACAATTTAACCTTGAGATGCAAAGAGTGAAGATAGGCTTTCTAGGCCTGATAGCTTTAAATTTTTGGTTTGAACTTATTCTCTTTACTCTATGCGATTATTTTATCAGTAATATAATCTGTTTGGATAGAGATATTTTTTAAAACCGTAAGTGGCTTATTTAGTTTATCCAACTGTTATTTAACTTCATTTGTATATATCTTACTATAATTGGGTAATGGGTAATTGTTTATCTGTTCCTCTTGTATGAAGAGATATGTTCATATTAGTTAAATCGTCTTTAATATTAATAATGTTGTTTATTAGTTCCCTTAATATCGCAGCGAGGTTCATTTTTAAATTATTGAATGGTTTAGTGAAATTGTCTCTTATATGCTTATCTCGGGCAAAAATAAAACTGAATAACTTAAAACTATAATAGTTTTGGGCCATGTCATTAAAGCACAACGAATTATTTTTTAAGAAACCCATCAATTCGTCTTTAAGTATTTTAATCGGCTGGTTCATATCCAAGCAACTGTTGCAAATAAAATGATGCGAAATGAAAGTGTTGCATAGTTGCCAACCTCTGGGGGTACTAAGACAAGCTCCATGAAATTTGCTTTTAACTGCCGTTACAGGTAGTCACTTCTGTTTTAAAGTCTGTAATAATGTACAGAGTGCGGCACTGCATTTATATTGCTTTATAATTAAAAAAAATTTAGCTTAATTCTTAAAATAGGATAGTTACGTAATTAAATATGTTCATAAAAAATGGTTAGTTAAATATGAAAAATTATCACTTTTTTTTTAATATTAATCTATACTTATAAAAGGGAAAGTTTGTTTGTTTGTTCGCTATACACGCTCACAATTTTAAAGATAGAGTTCTGAAATTTTGCACAGTTATTCATGGTCAAAAAAAGGAACCTCCGCGTTTCACGAATAAAGAAATACGAGTGTTACCGATTTAAAAAATTTGGACCGGTTCTGGTTGCTGGCGTATAATTCGTAGCACGTCTCAGGAATATTTCAAAAACCAAATGTGTTACGGGCATGAAAATCTACACTTAGATACTCTTTCACAAATATAGAATAAACGACTGTTACGAATTTCGTATATATAACATTGTAATAAGCTAAAAATTTCAGAAGACTTAAATGTCAAAATTGAAATAGCAACGATTAGTACAATTATATACAAAGTATTGAAGAATTGGCTGAAAAAGTATTTCCGAATTTTAGGAATCAGTATAAAAATTTTACATGGCTATGTGAATTAGCTACAAAAAATGTCACACACAATTCGTTTTAGTATTCCAGGGGGTACATGAATACAAATCGATAGACACAGTTATGAATGAAAATGAAGCTGTTAACTACCGAACAGAATTTATTTATTCGTTGGATTTTACACGACGGTTTCCTCCACATCAATTGGAATTAAAAGTAGCTGCTCCAATATTCCTTCTACGAAATTTGAAACATTTTCTCTAGATTGCTAGATTAATATTAAGAACTTTGTATCCTCATTTCATTTAAGCATTCAAATTGATTGTGGAAAAGGCGAAAATATTTTTATTTCAAGAATACCGCAATAGCAAGGAACATGTTTGTTTATAAATAAATTTGTATGTAAATAATTTTAATATAAGTATAGTTTAAGTTGTAGTATTGTTGATCTTGTTATTGTAGTGAAGAAAAATATTAGAATATTTTTGATAAACTACTTTTTTTAAATTCCATTCATAAATCAAACTTCATTGAAGTAATTTCTATACATTTTACCCGCTGGGTGGCGGCGCGGTAGGTAGAGCACCTGGTTTTCAACCGAAAGGTCCCAGGTTCGATCAGATTTCAGTACCCTTTTACATTGGGATAAAATAAATGATAAAAAGTTTAAAATTTTTATTATCACTAAAACTAAAAATGAAACTATGCTACTATGAAGGCGAAGTACTCTACAGTTTAGATATACCACATTTTTCACACATCACATTTAAACTAGTAGTTATACCAGAAAAAAAATTCTAATAGAAAAGCTATTGTATGTGATTGTATATTCCAAATTTCTGTGTAAAAGCAGTAAAGGTATTTATGCCATATCGACTTGAAATAATATAAAACAAAAAATTTTGGGGTCGACCCGAACAACGTCGGGTAACTTTGCTTTAAGAAAATTACCGTAAATTAAACTTAACTTGTTGAAGGTTAGAACGTTAATTTGTTACTGATGATTTATTATAATTATTGTTACTGAAGTTAAAATGTCTGATATTGAAAAATTATTTACCTAATTTTTATGTAATAGTACATTCAAAAATAATAATAAATTAATTAATCATTTAAAAGTTTCCCATTTTTTTCACTAATTTTGAATAAAAATACGCAAAATTAATTATTTTTAAGAAATAATATTGAATGTCATCTTTGAATTGATAATTTAGTTCTTGCACGGTGCGGAACTTTTATTAAACTACAAAAGTATGCATAAAAATGTTTACAGTTTTAAATTAAAAAACGGAGTACAGTAGCTTTTCCGAAAAACCCAATATAATATCAAAACTTGAAATATTAACAAAACAAAAAAAAAATGATTCGTTAAGGTAACTCAAAAAAAAAAAAAAAAAAATATTTGTGCACTTGTTCATTTTACCATCTCGGTGTATTATTTTATGAAGTTATATAACGTTTGAGTTGTTTCTAGTCTCTTGTTAAGTGACACTAAATGACAAAATGGCTAAAAAGAGTGAATAATCGGTGGAAATAAGAAGTGCAATTGTAGCAGAGATTTCTGTTCAAGAACTGTCACGAAAATATCATATTCATTAAAATACTATTAAATATTAAGTAATGAAAGAAAAATATAGTGACCCTGGACGAAATATTAAAGGTAGAAGTCGAAAATTGAGCTATTAAAGTGAATCCTATCATAATTATGAAACAGGTACTGATCCTGAGCATTTTAAAATAGGGGCAACGATAAGCGTCCTAGATTATAATTTGCTCTCCAGTAAAAAATTAAATAGAGAAAAAGTTCTGGTGTGTAAGTAGCTGTGGATGACTAAAAATACGTTAGAAGTACTCATGCGGGTTTGACAGCTGGGACATAGGATGCTATTTGGATTAGTCCAGTCCGGAGATATTCATATTATTGTTATAGGATCTGATAAAACTATTGAAAGAATTTCAGTCTGGTTTAATAATAATTTTGCCAATATTTAACTGAATTAATAATTAAAAGAAAAAAATACAAATGACAAATATTTTTTTATATTAAATTAAAAGTAAAACAAAATTTGTGTAAATAAAATTATTATTAAAACAAAGCAGTGAGCTAAGGTAAAAATCATTATTTGGTATATACGATATAAACACTAAAGACAACATAAGGTATTCAAACCTTTAGGGTATAAAATTTCGAATTTTCTGAATTTCAAAAAGAAAACAAAATTTTTTTTTTTTTGTTAATTCTTAATCAAAAATGAATTTAATTTTTTTCCATTATCCTTTTTTCTCTTTGTTTTTTTTTTTCAAATGAAAAATAAAGTACTTTAGACTTTAGAGCATTCCTATTTGAAATATCCAAAAAAAAAAAATTTTGATTTCCCTTACAATATGCTTTTAAAGTTTCCTGATTTATTTTTCTTTTTATGTTTCACCTTTTCTCTTAAATTGAAAAATTTCCAATTTTTGTCGTTTGATGAAGAAATTTTCCTTTTTATTTTATTTCTTTTATTCACATTTCTTTGGAAATTTTATCCTTCCACAAATTTCAATAATAAAAATTAAAAATAACTTTAAAAAATATTTTATATTATTTTTTTGCAATTTTTTTTTTTGTTTCATAGGTCTTGTGATGATATGATGATGATGATAAAAAAACAAAGACAACGAAATTTATTCAAAAATAAATTATTGAAAACGATTGAATTTTTTGTTTTATTTATCTTATTTTTTGTTATATTAGTTTTTGCTTCGTTTTTATTAAATTTACGAAAAAAGGACATTAAAAGGACAACAAAAGTCATTTCAATTCTATGTTCGTTTTTAAAATTCTGTGTATTGAAAAATAAGTCAAAAGTAATACTGGAATTAGTATTTCATAACATTAAATCAAATTTTTGAATTGAATTTAAAAGAAAGTAAATTAAATTCAAATAATAAACTAAAAAGAACGTTATCAATTATAGAAGACGCTATAGAATATAAAAGATATTACAAGGATTTAAGAAAATGCCATCTTCAATGAATGAAATGGCTTTGATAATCACAAAATGTGGGAACGTATTTTTTAGTTAGTCTATTGAAAGTGGTCTGTTAATCAAAAATTAAGATGGTAAAAAGTTAGCCTGGAAATAAAATACAGACTATAATATTTATAAATATAACAAAAATTTATAAATTCTATATATGTTTCACTAAGTTTAATTAATATTTTAATTGATTTCGGTCAAAACCATATTCTATAAAATATATACTTATAATATTTATCTATAATAATATTTTATTATATTTTCTTTAATATGAGATATTGATAATATGACTCTATATGAACGACTTTAAAATAATAAAACCAAAAATATAATCACGAAATTTGGACTAATTTTCTGATTATATAGTGTGTTAACCAAATTCCATAAATTTAATGAATTCACTGAAATATACTCATAGAGCTTTATGTTTTATTATATATTGGATGTCTTACAATATCTATAAATAATTAATTTCTTTGAATTATTTTGTTCATATTTAAATTTTTTTCAAAATCTGTTTTTTTAATTTAACAAACAATACGGTTAGTTAATATAGTGAATAAACGATTTATTGAGTAAAATTCTAAACCATATTAGTCACTCACTTAGCAAATTCTTTACATTATACTTAAAAAATCGTACGCACAAGGTACGACGTAATAAAATCTATAGTATTGCCGAAATTTGTAAAAACGGAGTCCGCCAAGGACCAGTTTTAGGATCAAACCTCTTCAAAATATATATCGATGATATATTCAAACAAACTGATAATGCAGTATTAAAATATTCTAAAAACTCGGAGTTAGACTTAAGAAGTTCAATTGAATGTGACACTCAAATTCTTCAAGAATGGCTAATAAAGCATAAACCCCCCTTTAAATGTGAAAAATACAAAACTATTATTTTTTGATAAAAAATTTCAATCTAATACTACCTTTATCGTAAATGGGGCTTAAATTGAGGTAGTGGAAAATTTTAATTACCTAGATTTAATCATTGATTTGATAGCAAACTTAAATGGAATAACCATATAGAACTATACAATAATAGAAATATACCAACTATATCTAAACAAAAATGCCTTATTTGCCATATACACGCTCCATTTATTTTATCTAATTTACTATATCTTAACCTCTATTTGGAATCAAGCTATCAAACTTGTATTAATAGACTTGAAATCATATGCATGAAATATATTAATTTCTATCAAAGATTATACCCAACAAATTTGCTCTACTTTTGGAATGGAAAGTATCTAAGTTTATCGAACATTAGTAAACAAGAACTGTTTATGATGGCCTTTAAAATAATCAACAATTTGATCAAGCACAATTTTATTGTGAATAGAAAAATCGATATCCACAGGCACAATACAAGAAACAAGTCTAACATCTACTTAAGCTTATTTAGACCAAACAATAATTGCATGTTTAACTGGTATATAATACCAAAGGAAATAAAAGAGATTAATAATATGGTTGTATTTAAAAGAAAAATAAGATAAATTTTGATTTAATAATGTAGTTAAATTCTTATATTTTACATAATTAAAACAAAAAATGCATTAAGATTATTTGGAATGAATTAAATAATTTTCAATTTTGAAAAAATTATTAAAATAAAACTTAGTAAATTATATTTATGCAAAAAGAAAAAAAAAAGAAATATGCATGTATAAAGATCATTTTGTAATGAATCAATTAATAAAATTTAGTAATTTAGGAAAATACAATATAGAAAACATAGTCAAAAAATCATGTCAAATAGTTAAAAAATTATGAGACCACCGTAAGTAGATACATAATATTATCTCTGTATCACAGAATTTCATCTTGAAATATTAATATTTACACATGATTGTATAAAATATAATTTGGTATAAGCCAAAAGTTAAAGAACTTAATTCAAATTTGCAGAATTTTATTTTGAAAACATTGCAGTATTTCAACGTGTAAATCTTGGTTGTTTCTTAAGCTTGAATGAATGGTACAAAGTACAATTTTGTAACAGCAATTAATTATTTATTTAATGCAGAGATTAAAAGTTAAAAGAGACCCAAAATGCAAGAATGATGTAATAATTTCTAAAATTTTCAAATATTTTACGCAAATTTAATTTTGTGTACCTATTGTAACTGATCTTTTAATTATTCATATTGATTAATAAGCAAGAATCAAGTGATCTATTATCATAAAAACAAAGAAAAAATTATGTCGGCAGTGTCACAATAATTAACATAACTGAATATTCATTTTTAGCAACATGAAGCATATCTTCTGTTTTGAAAATTTGTAATATATAAAATTTTAGATTTAAAGTTTATTTAAACCTGCAGTATAATAAAATAAGTTTGTGTTTTCAGTCTCCAATAATTGTATTAAATATAATGTAGTAGATTATGTCACTAAACCAAGCCCAAACGGAAAATGAAACTGTTGAATATTAAAAGAACATTATTAGAATAGAAAATTTCTACGAATATAATTTTATATATTAAAATAGACAGACAGACTACAGCTGATATAAACCATATTTATTTTATAAACGCAATTATTGTGTACAAACAAAATTTAAAATATCCTTTTTCGATCGAATAAATCTAATAACGGGAAATATAAATAACAATAATGATTCCTAACAATAACAACAAAACAAATAATAATAAAATAAAAACTTTTGAATTAAATTTAAATAAACTTCAATAATATTCGTATATGTATGCGTAAAGAATACAGAATCAAACCAAATAACGATGGCAAAAATGGCTGGTTTTATCGTCTTTTTTTGTCATCGTGTTTGTATTGTTTTCTTTTATTCGATTTTTCTTATTTCTTTATTTTTTTTTATTTTGTTTTACAATTATTCCTCATCTCATTTAACATTAATATTTCATAAAAAAAAAAAACACACAAATGGTTCTAATATTGTTAAATAACAATTTCGTCCTTGATTATAAAACATGTATATCTAGATGTATGAATCTGGGACGTAACGTTCATATGTTGATTTGAATGAGCCCAAGCCCAATAAAATAAAACAAACAAAAGAAATAACAATGACATGATATCATATTCGACAAAATGAGTGTAAATATAAACAAGATATGTCGAAAGGAGTGAATTTATTTTCAATTAAAAATTTCAATTTCAAAATAGCAAACAAAACTTTGTTAAGGGACGAAAACAAAAATACAACTTGAATTAAGTTAACACTTTTTTCCATCAAAATTTTATAGAATTTTTTAAAATCAAATGTTTGTCTTAGTTTCTTTGGGTCAAAAGTAAATTATTGTATAGTCTGTAAGACTACTTTTAATGTTTCAATAATTACAGGAGATTTTAGTGGATTAAAATCCTACAGTACTTCAAACCGCTCTCTCGGTAAAAAGCAGTCCATAAAGCCTCTTTCGATAATTTACTCTTCTAACTGAAAAAAAACTAACAATTTCATTTAAGTCTATTTAGTATGGAATGAAAAATTTTAGCTGCGTAGCATATAAAAAACTATACTTAATAATAAGAAACAGAAGCATCCACTGTCAAACAAAAGACTGCATGTGCTTCCAAAATTTTAAATATTACGTAACGGCACTGGCATTTACGTACATTATACTTGTATGTGTTAGTGTTTAAATTATATTTTTAAGGAATAAAGCTAAAAATCAGAAAGTTTTCAACTTGAAAACTTGTACATATCCCTGGAAAATATTTTTTGGTCTTTCTTTTTTGTTTTTATTTTTTTGGAAAGAGTTTTATTATGATTCCAATTCTTAAATTACTTTAAAGAAAAATGTTTACTTACTCTATAGTCATAAAAATAAAAATTTAAAGTTTTTTTGAATGATTATACTTTAATATTCTTATTTAAACCAAATAAGGAAGGAACCATTTTAAGGATATAATTTCAAAAATTGATAAATTGTAGGATTTTATTTTTAATTTAAATTTTTGGTTTTCAGTGTTGTCAGGAAAATTCTTTATATATACATTATGGTATTAATTTTAGTGAAATCAATTTTCATTAAGATAATTAAGAAAATTTAGTTGGTATATTATGAAAGTGACGTAAATCCAAATTAAACTCAGTATAAAAGTTCAAAATTAACTGTTAGTTATATATTTTTATTGACTATCTAAACAAAAATAAAAAAGATGGTGTACGATCCGAATTAAGATGAGTTTTATATAAATAATAAGATGTAAGAATTTACTCTCAAGGTCAAAATCAAGGTCAAAAACAATTTTTTTTTTTAAATTTTTATGATAAAATTTTTATGAACAGACCATTATTCACTTCAATATTGTAGAAATAATCAATAATTTAGATAATATAATAATTGTATTTATGATCAAAAAATTATAATTATCTAAAGTTATGCGTTTAAGCAATCAAATTCAAAATTTTGCAAAATTATCTGACGTTTTATTTAAATTATTGAGTTAATATTAATATGTGATTTTGAGTATTATTTTTTCATAATTTAAAATATAAAATTTAATATTTAAGAAATTATTAGGGAATTCTATTAAAATAGAGACAACTGTAGAATGTGTGGTGAACTTCTTTCTCATAAACATTATGATTAAAGTTAGCAATAAAAATTTAACTATAATAATGTAAACATTGATACTTTACAACCATCAGCTAACCACCACAATTGACCACTACAAATTTATTATAGGACGGAATATTGTTAGGTCTGTTCAAGCATCTGTTCATATCTGACAAAGATGAAAAATTTAATAAAATTGGAAAAGTCTTGGTATGTAACAAAAGAAGTGCATTAACTAAAAACAACTGTAAAATTTAATAATTCACTATGATTATCCTATTTTAATGTAAATTAATCCCAATAGTATTTGAAACATTTTCATTCGAATATTCCATTGTATAGAAGAGGAAAAAATGCAAAATCTACTGTATTTCAAAATATTGAAATACAAGAATTTTTAAATTTGTTATTATAACAGCATTATTATTTGCCGAAACAGCAAAAATTTCCAGTATTTAATTATAAGCGGGCTAAAAGTGCGTAATACAATTTATTTACGTGTGTATTTAATTGTATTCAATTTTATTATCCCATATTTTCATCTTCGTGTAATAATACAAATTTACTTTTTTTATTTTCTGAAAATGCAAATATACACCATTTTTATATCAGACTTTTTCATAAATTATGAAATTAATTCAGAAAATTACTTTTAAAATCTGTACTAAATTTATGATCCTTTTCAACTTGTGTATGATGTTCATCAAACTGATAATTAATAGAAGAAGTAAAATTACAATATATAGGTATATTATATTAGTTATGTACATATAGGTATCGTATATATCATTTATGTATATTGTATTGTATAACCATAAAATAATACGAAAACAAAATTTATCATAATTAAGAATTCAATGATTCTAGGATTTTGATATTGAAATGCTTTATGTTTCGTAATATACTAATTATAACTATAATACATGGCCAGTAGGAGTCAATATACTTAATTAATCTGCATAACTGACTTTGCAAAATATTTTTTTAATGAAAACTAATATATTTTCAAAGAACAACACATATAATCAAATGGCACTAAAGTTATCTCTTACGCAATTTGGTTATTATTGTTCATACTTCAAATGTGTAATTATATTTTATATTACTGTAACAAATTTTATAAAAATATGTACCTATATTTTTAAAAAAATTTTGTTGATTTTTGATTACATACCTTTTAATTTTTTGAATTACGTATTAAAAAATTTTCAGCAATAAAAAATTACGCACTTTATAAAAAGAAACCCTGTTAAATACAAAAAATATTTGACGTAAAATTGTAGTTAAAATCTGAGAAAAAGTCTGAAATGTAAACACTCACCCGACCTTATCTACGATAAAATTAAATTTTGGCCGACGTGTAAACGCTGCCTAAGCATAAATTGGCATCTAAAAGTATAATATATACATGCATAAATCGAAATTAAACGTTTTTTACATTCGAGAAGAGTAATTCCTAATTGAGTGATAGATAACTGATATGTTCAAATTTTGTTTTCTTCCATAAATAATGTTTGCATTCTATTTTCAATTAAACTAAGCCGAACCCTCTCTATATGACACATGCATGTAAATATAACTTAGTGAAAGAAAGAGATTAATAAAAGAAACCAAATTAAAAACACAAAAAAGAATGTAGTAATAATGATGATTGAAAATAATTGAAATTGAAATATAATTGAATAATAATTGAAAATGATTAAAATATAATGATTTGTATTGCAAACATTTATTTTATATTCCTTTTTTTGTTTTTGTTTTTTTTTTTATTCTTTACACCATAGAAATGTTAATAAATACAGTGAATTTAAAGAGAAACCAAATTTTAACTTTATCAAATATCCATATTCCATTATTAGTACACACACATATGTAAATTTCACCTTAGTTCAATGCAAAGAATATCTATAATCTATATTAACAAGAATACACACTCCCATTTTACGACAACCTAATTTTTAAGAAATATCAAACCGAGCAAAATATCATTAGTTAAAAGAGGTAAAATTTACATTTACTTATCGTATACCAAATTTATTATGAGAGAGAAAAGGTACAAAACAGATGTTTGCTTTTGCTTTATACTGTAAAATAATTTTGGTTCTCATTATTCTCCTTTGGATTTGTTTACGATTCCTCCCATTATTTATATGAGGCAGGGTGGCAAAAAATGTTAGTTCTAATTTAGTTTGTTCCCTTATACGATGATTAATTCTGATCTTATATTATTTCAATATTTTCATTTTAAACATTATTATTTTCTTATATACCTATTAAAAATATTAAATTATAATTACATTACAATAATATAAAATATTATTAACATTTTTGTCAGTAATAATTTGGAGTTAGGTACAAACATTATTATTTTTTATTAATTAAATATTAATTTATAGTAAACCTAAATATTTATTATATTGGTACACGATTATCAAATAATACTGAGGACAACATCTATTTACAAATCACAGAATTTAAAGAATATGATAACGCTGTTTTAGTTAGGTCTCCTGAAAATCTTATGCATAGTTGATATAATTTAGAAAATAATATTGTTAAATATTTCAACGAAATTTTTGTCGAAAATTTTTTTTTTAAATTATTAACTTTTTTTGTTACTCTTTTTTGCTTACTATATTTTTCTTTTTCTTACACGTAAAGTTCTTATTATTGTCTATTTCTTACAATTTTTATCAAATTTGCATATGAGTTTGAGTGCAAACAAATGAATACATGCATGAGTTCATATTCTTTTTATGGATATACTTTGGTTGAATGGTTGGTTATTGAAATGGGTATTTTGTTGAATTGAAGCAAATTGAAACAAACATATAAAGTCCAAGGCAAGTTAATTAAGGCAAATATAATTAAATGAACCCCTCCTATTCTGAAATTAAGAATGTTAAAAGATCTTATAACCTTTTAACTTTGAAAATAAAAAACTTTTTAAGAAAAAGCAATTCTTCGTAAAAGATTTGTGGTGATTTCAAAAATAATTTATTTTTAAATGTTTTAAGATTAACCTAAAATAAAAAAAATTACATTTACCAAACATTGAATTAAATTGTGTCCCACATAACAAATTGTTTTTAGGGATATAACTTTCAATATAGCATCATTTAACGTTTCCACTTGTATTCGCTACGATGATGTTTTTTTTTATCTATGTGTGTATAAGAATTTTATACATTTCGAAACAAAAATGATTGAAACAGGAATGAATACAACGAATACACAAAATTTTTATTTGGTGTTATCAATTAAATGTGTGGGATGATCTTTCTCCTCAGTTTCCTTCATTCATTTTCCAATTCAAATAATAATATTTCAAAAAAAATTTCTTATCGGCTTTGGTTTTATTTTTTATTTCTAATTATTATTTACACTATTTTTTTTTTAAAATTTATTATTTGAAATATTTTTGATGGCGTTGTATATTCATTTCTTTATTATAAAAATACTTTTCATTTACTTTTAAGATTAACACGCTGATCCAAAGGTCGCCTTATAAGTTAAAAGACCTTTTAGGTTATTTTTGCCTTAACAACCTTTATTTCAGAATAGCAAAATCTTTTAAAGTCTTTTAAAATTACTCACCACACTACTTTTAAGATCATATGTTTTTGAAGTGTTTTTATCTTATACAAATATGTTGTAGAATACCGATTTCTTAAAACTTTCTTATAACTGCTAGTTATAAGACTAAAAGATTAAGATCTTAATTCCAGAATAGGGATGGTACTCACACAGCAGACTTCCCAATATCATCGGATGTTCTCATTGCTACTTTATCTGATGACACAGTTGTTGAAACTCATGTTAACCTATAAAAAACTTCAGAATAAAATATTTCCCATACAAAACTGTCTTAAAATATTATGAAACGAAGCTGTAGTACCGCACGCGGTTTGATGATATCAGTTTGCTGGGAATTAACAAGTGTCGATAAGGGGGTATCAACGTATCGGTAAACACGAGGAAGAAGATTACGCCACTCCATATATAACACGAAATATGCCGCATGGTTATAACATTTTTCGAGTTATAACAAACACTTTTAAAGTGAACGTTCAAACGAAAACTGTCTGAATTCAATGGCAATCAAATTTCTGAATTTAATTTAATATCCACAAAGCTAAGGAAACCAAATTTCTCCATATTACGTTCATAAAAGTTTAAAGAAAATTTCATGAATCTGTCATGAATCTTCATAAAGACAATCGTCATACATTTTAAGTCAGTGAAGTACTAATGTATGTATTTATTTTCGACATATACTTTACAAATTTCCATTCCGTCGAAAGCCATCTTCGGCTCCAAAATCCAGCAATTTTAGCACTAAGTGAAACACAAGTTGTGAATAATGATATTAACTTTAATATCAATAATTATTCGCTTTTGCCACTTTTTATACCCCATAGAGGGATTGCTTTGTATATACGAAATGATGTAGCTTATAAGACTCTTCAAAATTTTGAGTGCTCCAATCCAATTTATCAATATAATTGGATGAAAATACACGCCGATAAGCACATCATTCACTTCTGTTTTATTTACAGATCGCCTCAAGCGAATCAGCTAGAAACTGATATGCTTATAGAAAGACTATCCAACCAGATAAACTCAATTCTGGAAACCAATCCCGAGTCTGAGATTATTCTGGCGGGAGACTTCAATATTCATAACAGAGACTGGCTTAATTTTTCTAGTCACAACAGTCCCGAAGGCAAACAAGTTGAACTTTTTTCCAATTTTTTCAACCTTTCTCAACTTGTCAAAAGCCCTACGAGGATACCACACCGACGCGACCAGAAAGGACACCTCCTGGATTTATTCCTAACTACCCATCCAGAGAAATATTCAATCTCTTTAGCAAAGCACTGATGAAGGAAGTAAGTCGAAGTAGGCACAACAACCAGTTCTTCTAATTCTCCCAAAAGACTAGTTTGGCATTATCACCAAGCTGACTGGGAAGGCTTCAACAACTTTTTAAATGCATCGAACTGGTCGTTGTGTTTCCAATATAAAAATGTCGACTTTGCTGGAGAGGTGATTACCAAGAGGATTCTATTAGGAATGAAAACTTTCATTCCAAATAGCCTTAGAAGTATAAAACGAAATCCCTCAGGTTGGTTCAACGACCTCTGCAGCAAAGCTCTGAAATCCAAAGAAGAAGCTTACAAAAAATACAAGAACAATAAAACAGTCAATACGTATGAGAGTTATAAAGTGGTTAGGAATAAATGTAAAAAAATTATCAATCAGCAAAAATTCCTGCATAACCAAAGATTGAGACGAGAAATCTTTGATCTCCCCAACAACAGCAGGTCTTTCTGGACATTTGCTAAAAATGTTGGGCAAAATTTTTGCAAGTCTTCGTTTCCACCTATGATTGATAATAATAGTACTATTATATCAGATTCTGTTGGAAAGGCTAATCTCTTCGCAAAATTATTTGCAGCTAATTCCACACTCCCTCCTACAGCCCAAAATCCTTCATCAATCCCTGTTCTAAATTATTCCTTCGGAAGGATCTACTTTAGAACAAGAGCTGTAGCAAAAGTATTGAAGAATCTCGATATAAAAAAATCTACCGGTCCTGATGGTATACCTGCAATTGTGCTGCGACACATTGCCTTCGCTATTTCTAAACCTCTGCGCAACTTATTCCATTTGTCCTTTTCGTCAGGAACTTACCCGTCCTATTGGAAAGTTGCCCAAGTTTATCCTATTCCTAAAAAAGGTGACGAAAGCAATCCTTCAAACTATAGGCCCATAGCTATTACTTCCATTATTTCAAAAACGATGGAAATCTTAATTAATCATAAGCTGAAGAAATATCTTGACAGTAGAGGTATAATTCATGATAGCCAATACGGCTTTCGAGCCCAACGTTCCACCGGTGATCTCATGGCATGCCTCTGCGAGAAGATCAACACCAGCCTGCATCAATCTGGTGAAGCTACTGTTGTAGCTCTGGATATATCTAAGGCTTTTGATCGAGTTTGGCATTCTGCTCTTATAGCAAAATGCAACGCTATAGGCCTTGGTTCAACCTTTTCTAAATGGATTGAAAGTTTTCTCTTAAATCGATCTATCATAGTTTCAGTTGACGGTTCTTTTTCCGACCAACTTCAAATCAATGCTGGTGTTCCACAAGGCTCTGTCCTTTCCCCCACCCTATTTCTCATTTTCATTAATGACCTTCTCAAATTAACTTTCAATCCAATCCATAGTTTTGCTGATGACAGCACTCTAGTAGCATCATATGATTTTCTAAAACAAACTAATGCTACAGCTTCCGCAGTCACCTCCAAAAGAACAATGATGACCGGCGCGCTCAATCACGACCTTGCCAAAATTGTCGACTGGAGTAAAGCTAACAGAGTCGAGTTTAACACTTCAAAAACTCAAAGCTGTTTTGTTAGTAACAAGCTAACAACATTCAAACCAATTCTCCGGCTTCAAAATGAAGGTATCCAGCGACTCAAAGATCTGAACATTCTCGGAATGCGAGTGAATCAAAATATGCACTGGAATGAACATATTTTCGATATTGCGAAAAGCGCCGCAAAATGTTTAGGATTTTTGAGCCGCTGCAAAACTTATTTTTCATCTCGAGACCTTTTAAAAATCTATAAAGCATATAAACGACCAAAGCTCGAGTATAACTCACATTTATGGGCAGGTGCACCAAAAACTGCTTTAAATTTTTTGGACAAAGTTCAAAACCGCGCCATTCGTCTTACAGGCGACATAAATGTGACCTCATCCCTTATACCACTTGGTCATCGTCGTATTGTTGGAGCACTTACTCTATTTTATAGATATCTGCTTGGTGTTGGCACTTGTTCCGAGGAATTAAAATCACTTCTTCCTCCTCTTAAGCAATTCAATCGCACAACACGAGAGGCATCAAGTGCCCACCCTTTCACAGTGGAAATTCCGAGATGGTTTAAGTCCGGCTATGGAAATTCTTTTATAGTAAGAACATCCCGATTGTGGAACCACGTCCCAATCGAAGCATTCCCAATGAGAGAAGGATTTTTTATTTATGACTTACAGAGGTTTAAGACGAATATTAACAACATTGTTCGCTCTTTCCCACAAAACTTTTCTTCTTCCTTTTTCTTTCCTTTCCTCTAACTATCCTTTCCTTTTTCAAATAGTCAACGGTACGCAAGTACTTAAAGGTTCAAAACCTAAGTTTTGGCTATAATATAAAAAAAAAAAAAAAAAAATATGGAAAATTCACTTTATCACTAAAAATGAGTACCTAATTATATTAAAGTACAGCCAAATATACTACTGGTTAGTAAGACTGGTTTATTCAATTCAAAAAAAGTGTTGTGAATCTCTCTGCACTCCTTTATCAATTTTATTTAAACTTTCACATTCACCAGAAATCTTTCCAGATTTTTGGAAGAAATCGTTTATTAGACCAGTTCATAAAAAAAATTCTAAGAATGATACAAAAAACTATAGCCCCATTGCAAAACTTCCAACTCAAGTATTCCTAAACTATTTGAGTTAATAGTATTTGACTCTATTTATGATCATTGTTCAAACTTACTGTCCCCTAACCAGCATGGTTTTATGAAAAAAAAGATCCACAGTAACCAATTTAATAGAATGTTGTTCTAAATTCAAAAACTGTATGGAAGCTGGGTGTCAGACAGATGTCACATACAACCATTTATAAAAAAATTACATCAGCAAGGGACACATCCCTTCTTCAACAAGACTTGAACTCTTTTTTAAATTGGTGTAAAATTAAAAATCTGACCTTAAATGTTATAATAAATGTGCTTTAATGACTTTTTATCGCTCTTCTTAATCATTAATGGTTGATTATACTTTTGAAAATAAATCTATTGAACGAGTCTCACACTTTAAAGACCTTGGTGTACTCCTTGACAATAAATTATGTTTCAAACAACATTTAAATGTCATAATAAATAAATCTAACTCCATGTTAGGCTTCGTCAAAAGATTTTCTAAAGAATTCAACGATCCATACGTCCCTAAATCACTTTTGACGTCTCTTGTTCGACCAAATCTTGAATATGACAGTCAAGTGTGGTCGCCTCATTACCTTAATCACATCCAAAGAATTGAAGCTACACAAAAAAAAATTTGGAGATTCGCACTGCGTAATTTAACTGGTCAAATCCAGTTATTCTGCCACCTTATAGGAACCGGTTAAAGTTATTGGATTTTAAATCATTAGAATCCAGAAGGGAGGTTGCTGATATCATATTTTATATTAAAGTTTTAAATAATGAAATTGATTCTTCTTATGTTAGAGATATGATTCACTTACATATTAACAACAGAAACCGCTTTAGATCGTAAAATATTTTTCGTCCAATATTTCATCGTACCAATTGTGGTAAATATGAGCCTGTTAACAGAATGTTTATTAATAAATAAACAAAAACACCACTTCGATTTTACATTAAACACAGCCCAACTAAAAAAAAAGCTGCCCTTACATATATCTTAGAGTTATTATAAATTTATAATTTTCTAACATTCTTTGGTAATAAATTACAAAATTGTATAATTGTGTAATTTAAAATACGAAACTACTTTTCGTTATTAGTGACAGAAATTATGAAATTTCTAGACTTGCGTGAAAAGCCAAATTTTAAAATCAAAACTTTCTATTACCAAACTTCCAAAATTTAAACTTTTCCAACCCACATTGGTCAAAATTCAAACTTTCAACATTTTTTTCCAAACTCGCACGTAATAAACAACGCTGAGAGAAATTTTCAAAGAGGTCTAAGTCCCAGAACTTGAGGTCAAAGGGCCTAGAAAATTTTTATTTTCCAAACTTGCCAGACGTAATTAAGACGGTTTAGAGACATTATTGGAGAGGTACAGTATCCCAGAAATTAGGTATATTCTGGAAAAATGGATATATGCCTCTTTTTGCATCCAACAGCGGCTATATGCATAAAAATAATTAAGGTTTATTCTGATAAAAAGAGAATACCCTTATTTTGAATGCAACTCTAAAGTCTCTCCTAGTTCAGGATCTTGCATAAATATTCTGAAAAAAGAGAATACCCTGTAATATTTTGATTGGCTTATTTTGAATACTCTTTACCTACTCTTTAATTCTCTCTAAATATTTTTATTACATATACATTTTCACAAAAAAGCACTTAAAACAATGGTGGTTGTTTGTTACCCCAATCCCCCGCTAAATACTATTATAGAATTTCTTATATTGTTTATGTACCTACATATGTATTTCGTTAATGATAAAAGTTGATTTATGTAACTAGCTCTAAAATATAGTACTTTAAAAAATATGTCGACATTTTTTTTTCCAACATTTTATTTTTCAACATTTTTTCTTATTCGACATTTTGTTTCAACATTCTGTTTACGACATTTTTTTCGACAAAATGACCGTCTCCCATTTATAATTAATTCCTTTACATAAATAAATATAGTTAAATTAATACATTCAATTCCTGTAATTCGACGCATCAAAATTTTACAGTAAATAAGTAAATATTGTGTCTAAAATTATAAAAGCCAATAAATTAAGCCCTGGGCGGTATTTGTAGATCAGTATACTAATTAAATGGAAACAAAAATTAAGTAAAGAAGGAAAAATTACATCTTTCTGCATATATGAACTTAATCTACATAATATAAAATCCTTTCTGGTTAAATATAGACATAATATAATGTCTTTTAATTTAATTTTACTACATTTTGGCTTTCTAATGTAATTCATTTAATATTGGCTAATGGTCGTTGAATATTCAGAAAATGTAATATTATAATATGTTAAAATTGATTGGAAAAACCAAAGTAAAATTTTAACAACATAAAATTTTGGTAGTATACTCATTAATATTTGCAATCAATTATTTGACACGTTTAAATATTCTCAAAGTGAAAACAGATATAAGCAAAAACAATCTTGTGAAATAATCCAGGGAAAATTTATTTCTGGTTTTATCTTATAATGTAATACATATATTTAGAAAAACTGTAAAGATATTTATTTTCAATGACTTTTATAAGATACTTTGCTTAATTATATTCAACTTTATTTCATTGGTCTTCAGAGACTGTCGAATTGCAAAAATGTTCACAAAGTTTATTTAAATGTACACGTTTTTATTTAAATTGTTTTATAAGACATGGCTAGGGAAGAAATACGAGTACATATTATTGTGTATTGTCCTTTCTCTTCTTTTTTTCTACATTTAAATATAAAATTTGTGTGACTTAATAAAAATTGTTATTTATGTCCCAATACTAAAGTATATAGTAAGATAAGACTATCAAAATAATAAAAAAAGAGAGAAAGTTTTTTCCTGTTTTTTTGAAAAAAAAAAAAAAATTTTGAATTGTAATCCCTCAAGGATATTTACAACTATATTAATAGATTTATATTGAAAAAGTTATTTTTGTTGAAATGTTAATTAAGTAAGATATAATGATGATCGAATTTTTTTAGAAAAATATATTTTACCAGAATTAAAACGATTTCTGGTAAATTATTATTATTTGATTATGATCTGAAATTTCAAAATCAATTATGAAATATTTTTGGGATTACAGTATTCTGTTGAGTTTGAAAATAAATTAAATATTTATTAAATTCTTAAAACATTTCATATTTAAATATATTTTATAAAATGTAAAAAGTGTATTTTTGCTCTTCTGATTTGCTAACCACATAATCTGACCAAAGAGCTTTGCTCGGTAATCGATAAATATGAGCAACACTTCGTGGCCAAATCACTATTTGAGCACTAATTTTATTCTGATCAAAACAATTTTTTATTTTATTTATTTGTTTACAAACGAACATGTAAGATTTCAATTTAATTCTGTTATCTTGTTTCTAATTTATATTTTATAATTTCTACTAAATCTACATTTTATAAAAACGACTCTATGTTATGAGACAGTTTCTTTATTACTCAACCGATTTTAATGAAATTTTCGAAGTATATTTTTTTTTTCTTTTTCTCAAATGCGCTCAGTTGCTCTTGTAGAGTATATAATATATATAATAATATAAGTATACATATTATGTGCAAACAAATACATATAAATATTTAATTTAACAATATAACAATATAATAAAAGTAATATGTGGTGCAATAAGTAGTACAGTGGTGAGTTGTAAAAGCAATTTAAAATTTAAAATATTTAATACATAACAACAAATTTTTTTTAATTCATTAATCTATAATCTAAAGTAAGCCTAAGCTGCATTAGTGACCATTTTTTTTGGTTTGTTTTTTTTTTTGAATTCATTAAATAATTATTAACCTAAATTAAATGTAACAGATATTAATGACAAATAGTATTCATTAATTTTTTTTAAACTCATTAAATTCATTAATATTTTTTATATATACTTAGGTAGTTCATTGTAGTACTTATGTATATGCTAAATTGTAGATGGCATCATGATTATTGAATCTGACTTTTGACGAAATAATTCTGATATTATCAGCTGATTCTATTTTCTATTTTAATTTTTAATAAATTAATTTTGTTTTACTTGTGTATATTGTAAATTCATCCAATTACTTATCTTTATCATATCTTGATCAATGTTATCTTTTAGATTATCCAGTTCATCTTCTGAAATGACTATGGCCAAGCTATGTTGCTGAATATATGATACAGAAGTTAGCCAACGGCTATATTAGAATTTAATAGGTATAGCGTAGTAAGCAATAAAAGTTGAATTAAAATAGAAGTTATTTCTAATAATTTCATCATTAGGGGAGACAGGGGCTACAATTAACATTTTTTTAAAAATGAGTTATATTTTCTAATAAAAATATAATTTCAATAAACTTTTTGTTTTAAATAACAGTATAATCAAATAGCTTTTACTTTTTGAAAGATTTTTACTTTAATTGTTAATAGGTTTGCAATAAGAATTTTTTTAGAAAAAAAAAGTGCCAAGTTACTTTTTTCCCCGTGTTTAGGGCTAATATTAACTGCTCAGGGGTAATTACTAACTTATGGGGTATTTATTAACATTAATAATTATTCTGTTTCTTTTTAAATAAAAACTATTGCGATGAGTTGTTTTTTATAAATTTTAAATTTTTTAAGATCATTTTATTTCATGTATTTTATTTTATTTAATTTAATATGCTTAATAGAAAAAATAAAGTAAAGAATAGATATTATAAAAAAATAACGAAAATAATAGCAATTCAATATTAAAATACAAATAAAACTTAACGTTATTTCATATTTCAGAGAAAATAAAAATAAATTAAATTAAATGATATTTCAGTCTTTTTAGTCTGTATGATATATATTATTAATCTATATTATTATATAGACTAATAATATAATACATTGTTTTTTTCTAGTAACACAAAAGTCACAGTTCTTGTTTTTCCTTTCGTTTGAGTTTGGTTAAATTTTTTTCCTGTGCCAATGCAATAACGGACCATTACAAATGAAAATTTGTGAATATCTGACACGGGGAAAAATAAGCATGGGAGGAACTGCTAATTTCCAACCGCGATAATCGCAAAAATTAAAGTTACAAGTATTCCTCTTTCGGCTGATGTTACGGCTTCAATTTGTTTGGTCCACGTTGAGCTACAATTTTCTTAGGTTTTTGAACTATAGTTATACCAGTTCCGTTTACATTCCATATGTTTGATGCAGCAAACTGATATTTATTTAAAAGTAGCTTTTAGTTTTTAAAAAACGGTTCCATATTAGTTTTATTAACTGGCGTAGCTCTGCTTAACAAAGTAGCTTCAGGTGTTCTTATTGATAATCTGGGATTTCTTTGGATAAATTTGATAAGCCAATCAGGTCCAGACATCCCGTTTGTATGCCAAGAAGGTGAAATGTTATTAATTCTTTAAAATGTTGCACATAATTTGTTGCTAGTTTTCTTACTTCTTTAGGAAGCAACCCGAAATAGATACTGGAACATTTTAATAAATAATTAGTTATTTTTTCTTCTTGTTGTGCAAAAAACCCCTCTCTTGGTTGTTTAAAACCAACACAAATGGCAGTGTCCTCTTTTTTTTCTTCATAAATTTATACAAAGTGACATGACATAGATTGAAATTTTTTGCCCTTTACGTAAACTAACTTTTTTTTCCAGAACTTCCAGAGCTGCCAGCTCGAAAATTTCTGTACCCTCTGTTTGTTTTTCTTTTATAATCTCGCATTCAAAAAAAATTACAATAATGAAAACTTAATTTTTCTCAAAAACATAAAATGGGGTAAGTATTAACATTGTTAAAATTTGCCCCGGCAATATGTTAACACTTACCCCATTACCTCTTTATAATTATTTCTTTAACTTTACGAAAAAGTTGGTGGATATTATTTAAAATTAGTAAAAAACATAAAAATTAACTAATAATAGAGTAAATAAATGGAGTTTGGATATAAAACCAACAGTAAACTTACCTACAAATCAAAATTTAATCACCCAAAAAATTTATGTTTTTGATAAAAAATCAGACCGTACACCTAACCTTTTCACACAACGTTCAATGACAAACCGAATAATGTCATTCAATTGAGATCTTAATAAAGAGAGAAATTAATAAAAAAACTCAACATTTGAGATGGGTAAGTTGCGTGTTTATTCTTACCCCTGTTAATTTAAGCCCCTATCTCCCCTACTTAAAGGGCAGAATTTAAATTTCAATTTAATGATTTTAACAAGAGAAGTAACATGGTCATGTAAGAAAGTTTCCTTTGAATCTTACGTTAAGAACATTCTAAATTTACGTTAAGTCACAGTAAAATGACTTAGTAAAATTACACAAGAGAATGAGAATAGAAGAAATAAAAAATAAACGTTACAACAAATAACAAATTTTTATCAACAGCAGTATGAATCTAGTATTTTAGGGACGGATCAATCAAATGATAATTAAATAAATATGCCCCTAAATATGAGAAAATAACTACATTTTGTATTTTCAAAAAAAATAGGTTATATTGAACGACATCTGACAAGTTAAAATTATCAAGCAAATATAGGGTAGCAGACTTTTTAGTAACATTAAATTGAAAAATAATCAAATTAACATAATATGTATCTTAGAGGCCTTCTAAATCAATAAATATCATCTAATAACATTTATAAACCCCATTTATACCGTTAACAGATTAAAAAAAAAAACAATAAAATTATTCTTTAACAAATTTATTATTGTCTCAAATTGTTATCGATTTAAATTGATTGTTTTTATTTTTTTAGAAATATAGAACCTACGATTTTGACATCCGTTATACATACAAAATTAAATTATACACGATAGCGGTTATCATCGCATAGAATGTGAATACTTTATAAATGTTAAAGCTTATTCCAATCAAATTAAAATTGTAACAGTATTAGACTATATGCACTATTAAACTTTCAATAAATACAATACAATTATTTATTATGGTTATAGTTTATATAATATTGTTTTCTATACAGTATATAGTTCTTGAATTGTCTAATTAAATTTGTAATACATAATATAATAATACATAATACAATATATTTCTTAAATTTATACTAAAAACAAACACTTTGAATGCAATGTTTGTCGGATACGAAATTTATTTTTTTTATATAACCACAAATTTCGTTTTAATTTAGGCACTTACCTTAAGTCTATGTATAGCTATATACTTACTTAAACCATAAAAAAGAAAAACAACTTAATTCTGAAACAGTTAAAAGTATAGTGTCAAAACAGTAAATTATTCTTCTATTAATCCACACCTGTGCTTAAAATTTGTATTTATTTACTTTAAATCCAATGAATTCTTAAGATAAAATTTTCATTTAATATACCTAATGTAATTCTCAACATACTAATATTAATTAAATTAATAAAAGAAAGGAAAATAAATAAATCTCACCATACTCTAATTTATATATTATATTTTTTATTTTATGTTATAATAAAAAAATACATTTTGTTCAGAATTTGTTTTTTCTATTTCTCAAATTCAGATTTTAATTAAAGCTAAACTTTTAATTATTATCATCTTTATTATTCATTCAGTCCCATTATACTGAAATCATTCATAAATAATACACATACTTTTGTAGAATAATAATGTTATCGAACAAAAACAAAAAAAAAAGAAATCATCATTTCATAAAAAAAGATAAATAAAAAATATTAATAACAGTAAATATTCCTTAGCATAATTTCTTCTTCTCTTCTTACTGTTCCAGCCCAGCAGTAAATATATCCAAAGAAATTAAAGGACATCTAAGGTCTGTACAGTGATAAAACTCTGCACCATATTTTTTTTAAGAATAAGAAATGAGATGGAAAACAAAACAATAAGTAAAAATTTTATATTTCTTATTCATTCACTCTTATGCAACTTAAATATATTTTGGTTTTATCTTTTATTTTATATACATATAATGTTTATAAGATAGAGCATCCTTAATGCATCCTTGTCTATTCTTGATTATGACAAATTACATATTGTGCTCTTTTTTTTGTTTTTAATTTCTTTTTCTCTTTTAGTTTATTTTTTCTATAAATTTTAGTCCTTGTTGAATTGAAACCTACCAATTCTCATACCAAAGTTATCTAATTCTACGTCCTACCCTAATTTATAATTTGTTGCATTGAATGTGTTTTGTTCTTTTTTTCGGTCTAATAATATATCGTCGTTATACAAAGTATTTAGTGTTGTTATACCTATTCTTGTAATCTCCTTTGTGTTCACACAAACACATACCCATAAATTACCATTTTTTTTTTTTATCAAAAATAGAGATAAGAATTTGTTCTTATTAAAGAGAGTAATATGGCTTTAATGTGATGTGATTGGTTGAATTTAGTATTTTAATTTGAGTTAAGTAAAATAAAAAAAAATTATAATTTTTTAAAGAGTACAAGCTGAGATTTGACATAAGTAATATAAAGAATTTTTTTTAATCAGACTGACATGACAGGCTGGAATTATAATTTGTGTTTCTTTACTTTGGTTTGATTTTTTCATTTTTTGTTTCTGAAAGAAAATGTCCTTTTTAATATAAAAAGAAAACAAAAAAAAAAAGAATTAAATTAAGAATAGCACGTGATTGTGCTATTATAAGCCATTTTGTTTTTGTATCGTGCGTTGAATAAGCGGTTCAAGTGAATTCAAGCAGTGTTTTTATTGTTCTTTTTTTTATATATTCTTTTATATATAATAAAATTATTTTTTATTACA
Organism: Argyra leucocephala; assembly: GCA_963942445.1. NCBI lineage: Eukaryota > Metazoa > Arthropoda > Insecta > Diptera > Dolichopodidae > Argyra > Argyra leucocephala. The sequence continues at coordinate 91,267,661 of OZ012679.1, forward strand.
AATTATTAGAAAAAGAAATATAAGGACTCCGGTATTATATTGAATACAATTCATATTCCTATTTAGTTTTTTTTTTCTAATTTTGGAACGCGAGAGTATTTTTGATAATTAAAGAAAAGCAATTCAATGTATTGAAATATGTTATTTTTTGTTATTTGAACAATAATATAAAATAATCATTGTAAAATTATAAGGATACATTATTTATATTATTATAATTGTTGTTATTTAATTTTTATGAATTTTTCAATTCATTGTAATGTATGCGCTTTTATGACAGATGTTCTAAAGAGAAACTCTCAATATTGTTGGAGTACTTTACTACTGGTATTGTTTGGAAATTTTTCAATTAATGACTCTGGGGATTTCATACGTTTGTACACGAGCGCTTCGTAAGTTGCTATAATTTATCAGGACATAAATAAAATAAATAAATAAAATCGAGACACTATACAATATGTACATATATATACTTGTATGAATAAAAGATCAGTTTTTTAAATGTTTGTTCTTTTTTATTTGTATTTAATATCAAAATTGTTGTAATTTTTCGAAATTGGATTGTTGTCTTTACTTTAAAATACCGTTATAGGAACAATTTTGATAAAAGAAATCAATAATTTTATTAAATTGAAAATTGTAAGTTATAATACTAACATTTATTAAAGCAATATAATACGTATACGTTTTTGATTAATTAAAAAAAAAAAGAAAAAAGGAATGGTCTTAACATCAATATGATGTAAAGCCGACCGACATAAAGTAATGTAGATATGTCATGTGATTACCAAAACCGGAAGCTTGAATCCTATTTGCGGCATAGATTTTTTTGTACTTGTAAAAATTAATTATTAAAATTAAACACAACAATCCTTTTATGAAGTATCTCTAAAATAAATGTAATTTGCCACATTGAAATTAGTTAATATAACAAAATTTTACGCAACCAACTAAAGGGTTTATTACTTTTTGTAATTGTAAAATAAAAACAAAAAAGCTAACTTGTAAAAGACCCCTTATTCTTATAAAGGCATTCATTCAACCAATATAAATTCACTGAAAAATATCTCCAAATGATCATCAGGTCATGGATACATTAATTCATATTACATTTGAACAAATACTTTAGATATTGTCGGGAGCACTAAGCCGGAATTGAAACATAAACTGTACATGTAAAAATTTTAAATAAACTACAAGAAATCAAGATGTGAATTCATGCATTTAAAATCCAAATGCCTATCTGATGGAATCAATTGCCATCGGTTAATTTTTTTTAAATATAATCAATAAATAAAACAAGTCAATTGACCTTGTTTGCCACAATCAAAAATTAACATACTTTTGTCAGTATGTTATGCAATAATGAAAAGTGACAACTGTTCCACACAGTATTAGAATTATTCAAATTACAATCCGAGTTATTAAATTTAAGTTATGTACACATTATAAGTATTAGTAGAAGAATAGAAAATACTCTGTACGAGCGAATGTGTTCTCTTGAGATAAATGAATGGAATAAATAGAAAAAATAAGAATACAAGTGTCATAGTTAAGGAAAATTATAAATTGGGTATTAAATCGATGTTTATTAAATATTAGAATAAAAATTAATTATACGGATCAATAATAATAATTAAAAGTGAGAAATTTCTTTACGAAAATTTAAATTGAATGTAAAACCGTTAAAAACAATTTAAAATATACCAAAATACATTCAATATTTACATTCGTAATGTGATCGGTAACATTCAGTCATAAATAAACATTAACAACAAGAGATTAAAATAAACAAATTTACTAAGAACAAATAACAGAAGCTATTACTAATGTCTTTTAATAAAACAATTATAGAATCTTACAGATAAAAAATTAACTTACAAAAGTCACAACAAATATTGAACAATTTTCATATACCAATTTATATACTTGAAATTTTAGAAGAAATACGTTTGCCGACGGTTGAAAAAAAAAATCACTAAACACAAAAAAACAACTTTATTCGACTTACAAAAACCTGTAGTTCATGAAATACAAATTATTTATTTACAAAATTTTCAATATAAATTAAATTGAACTCATTTTCAATGTTAGTTAATTATTATAATAAAATTTATTAAAAAGGACTTAATCAAACAATAGACTTAAATTTTAAAAATTATTTCACAAATTTAATTTAATTGTTATAAAAATTTTGTTTTTTTGTTAATTAATGATCTTCTAAAACTAGTAACAATATAATATACCCAATAGTTGTATATAAAAACTCATCATTTTCCATTAACTATATTCCAACTCAAAATTATTTCAAATATTTACAAAGGATAATTATTGATAAATAAATGTACAATTTCGTACATCAACAAAAAGTGCTCAAAAACAAAAATAACAAAACAAATTATTCATATTTTTTATCCTTTGGAATTTAATATTATTAGAGTTATTGATGTTGTTAAAGGTACATTGAAAAATAAAAATAGAAAAATACCATATTTCAACAATATTAAATTTATTTAAGAAAATTATTCTCCCTTCTATATGGACCTACTAAACAAGGAAAAACAAATTTATTCACAAATAGCATTTAAAGTTATCGATATCCTTTTTGAAAATGAATATTTTATATTATGATTATTTTATGAACATATTTCTAATAATTCTCAAAATTACATAGGACTATATTGACTAAGGACGAATTGAGATTTTATTATGAAATTTGTATTTATTTTTTCTAAAGATATAGTTTTTTGTCTTCCTTATGTTCTAACTCCCAACTAATGAGTCTTATAATGATAATGAAGACTAACAGTTCCATAATACACCTTGCATTCATATTGAAAATGTCTCTTTTATATTTGTCTAGATTATTGGACAAGCATCGTTAATTCGTAACAGCTTGTACACATAGCTTTAGCATATTAAGAAGTACACAATCATTTTTTTTAATTTGTAGTGTTAACTAAATTTAAATGTGTAAAGCTAAAATTTTATTGAAGAGTATACCTTCAGCCTCATATAATGACATAGCTCCATTTTAATTTTTAGTATTGACCAATTTTGAATTCAAAAATAATTTTAAAGAGAGAAAAAATATAATATCCATGCCCTGAACGAAATCGAATTCGGAACTTTCTGAAGTAATGAAATAAAATAATCACTATATCATATCTTCCTTACCTTAAATTCGTATTCTGGTCAGCTTACAAATTTTCAGGAATTTTATTAATTTTTTGAGATTTGCTATATAGTAAATATTTCCATATTATCTTTAAGTCAAAAATGCTGAAACCAAAAGTTAAAAAAATTCTTCAATATTAAATTTTTACTATCAAAATATTTTATTCTAAAACGTTTAAGCTCTACCTCGTGGAAAAACTTCACAAAAATTGGAAATTATTATTAAAAAATTTTTACAAAGAATTTTCCAATTTATTTTTTTATTTATTTTTTGTAATCCTTTTTCTCTTCATATTTTCTGTTTTTATGTTTACGTTTAATTTAATAAAAAAAAAGTGTATAATTTTTATGTTTTTTTTCTTCAATATAATTTTCCAATTTTTTATATTTTAATTGGCTTATTTGTAAACAGCACGTGAATACTTGGCTCATTATTCATTGTTAAAATTATTATTCTTATTGTTGTTTTTTGATCCTTAGGGTTTTCTTAGATGTTTATACATTTTTATTACTTTTTTTTCATAATATTTCGAGTGTCGTTATCGGAAAGGATTTTTATCTTTTTTCAAATCATATTTATAGAAAAGGTAAGATTTACATATATTTTGAAAATCGATTCAAAAAATGAATTTCTAAAATGGAAAAAACAAAAGAATTCAAAATATGTTCTTTTTCCTTAATATCCTTAAAATTCATTTAAATAAATATTAATTAATTGGAAACCTAAACTATTTTCAGAAAATTTAAAAGTTTTGTTACTTAATTGAGGAGAGTCTGAACCAAAAAAAAAAAAAAATGGTGAACATAAATAACTGTTGTTATTGTTAAAATAATAAATTTGAATGTAGGGATATTCCAGAAATATGAGTTATATTATGATAAAGAATAAAATTTGATATTTTTTGAAATAAAAAATTTACATTTTTATTTAAAATAATTTTTTATATGCTTTTTTAAGGAGGATTTTGTTATGGCATTTTTAATTAATGTATTTATGTTATTATAACAGTAAAGATAGACATAAGATAGACCTGTAAATAAATATATATTTACAGATATTTTTAATTTTTATAATTTTTTTAAATGCATTGAATCCATTTATACTAGTATCAAGTTTTTTGATGAATTAAAATCTTAAAATATAAAAAATTATTTTCATAGAATTAATTAAAAAATTTATTTCGAAAAAAAATAAATATGATAATTTTGTACGAAAAAAAAACAAACAAAAAAGAAATTCATTCATGAATGTAAATAATTTTCATAAAAAAAAATTATGGTGATATTAAGGAGTTTTATTGTTTGCTATATAAAATTCTATTTTTTTTTTATTATTTTCTTTTGATTCCATTTAAAAATAATAATTTATATAAAAATATATGGAATCATAGAGCTTTCAAAAACAAATTGTTTACCCAGTCAATTAGATATTTTGAGAAATAAATGTGTTTGAAGAAAAATTGTTATTTTTTTATAAATAGCCAAAACACTAATATCGGGACCTTTTATACCGATTGGTATACGTATGGATAGGGAGGGAAACGAAAGTTAGGAAAGGAAGAAAGTAAAAGGAATAGAAGACAATTACGAATGAAGGTGTTAATGTTCACTTTTAATTTATGTAGTTCATAAATATAGAATTTATCAGAACACATAAGATGCAATTTAGTTTCACATTCAGAGGATGTTAAGGTTATAAACGAATTTGTATAACATGATTTCGAATTATTTTTTTCTGCCAAATAGGGATTTCTATGGTGTACCGATGAGCACATAACGCTCTGTGTTTCACAAAGGAAGCGTTTAAGTGGAGGTATTACGAATTTGATTTCCACTGAACATGTGCCTATGTCTATACGCGTAATTATTTTTCAAATGACTTAAATCGCAGTTTAATTAGCCTCATTTCAATTTATTACGAAACCTATTTATTGCTCTTGACTGATGAATATGATTGACTTGTAAATACAGGCAAAATTTCATATTATTTATGGTCTCATTTAAAAATGATGTTTATACCAATTGCTAACATTTGTAGACTTTCTAGCCCATAGTATTAAGTACTTCTGGAGTAAAGTGAACGCTAGTTTTTTTTATTGGTATTTTTTCAATTGAATAAATGCATTTTTTATAGTAACACACCATAAGAAATTATAAAGACAATTTACAACTCATTATATAACATTTTTTGACAAGTTAATGAATGGATAAGCTAAACTAAGAACGTTTAAAAAAGGTTAAACAAACAATTAAGAAGGTCAAATCAGATTTAAGATTCTATATATTATAGATTATTAATAGAAATATTTTAAATAAATCATTTAGAAAAAGTATATATTTAATACAAAAAACAAATAATCTCATCTGACAAAACATTATAAAAAGCAAAATATCTTAGATTTTTCTACAGACCCATCACTGGATAAATAAATTAATCAATAAAATATTAAGCATCTTCAAAGTAGAAGTATTTTATAAAGTCAAACAATTAAAATTACCCAAAAAATAAAGTACCTAAGTACGTAAAATAAAGTACGTTTGTGTCTTTGAACAAGCCAGCTCGAAATGTTTCTAATTGACCAATGCAGGCATATTTCCAAGTTCAAATTAATATTTATTTTTGTTATTCAAGATATTGATCAACAGAAAAAAAAATACTCTTATTGTTACCATGGTGGTAAATTTGGCTTTGTTACTATCAAATTAGTCACTAGATTTGCTTAAAATCGTTCTTATAGGAAAAACATTACCAGCAAGATATCATAGTGAACATATCTATATCAGGGCTATATTTGTAGCTAAAATTACAAAACTATCATCTTCTTCACCGCCACAAGTTGTCTACGTTGTATGCAAAAAAAAAATTGTAAACCAGAATGGGTAATTTTAAATTGGGGACTCCACAGAGGTAACAACAAGGAGATTAGAAAAAGAAAAAAATACCCTATGTAACAAAAATGTTATGCTTAAATTGGACGATATGCTAAGAAAAATTTATAAATTGTTTTGCGGACATAAAAAAATTTGGTTTGAATTAAATATTTAAACGAAGAGGAAAGATATATTTTTTAAGGCTTGACCGGCGAATGTTACGCCGGAAATAGCTACTATTCTTATATTTTGATCAAATATCTAAGATCTTTATTTTGAGCCATTTTGAAAAAAAACTACATTAATTTTGGTACATTTTATAAATTAAAAATAAATTTCATATTTTTGTTTATATAATTCCAAGTCTATGGGATGAACACTCTAACTGCTTTTACGAAGAGACTTGGCATAGCCATACGATAGTTTTTTGCTTTAGAATTTTTTTCTAAATAAAACCAATATTAAGAAATTATAAATCCCATAGAAAATTAAAACATAAATGATAATTTTGAATGATTCTTAATTGATAAATTTTGAAGTTGAAATCCCTGGTTATTCCAGAAATTTTTAAGTTTTTTTTAACAACAGCATAATACAGATTTTTTACCATACTTCCAATTAAACTTTTAATGGAATCTTATTCAAAAGTAAAATACTAGAGTAAAAAATTTTTATCCTTAAAATAAAAATTAAATGAGAAATAAACTTTTTTTTTTTTCTTGCTGGAAAATTATGAAGGATTCTTCTTTAGAAAGTATGGATATTATGTATACTTATACTTATTATGTACATATATTTTATTTTCATATTTAATGAAATATCAATTGCGCGTGTTTACAATTATTTCGATATATCTTTGACTTAAATCCAAGCACACTTGATTGTGCATAAGTCCTTAGACATTAAAAATCATATGTAAAATCTTTATGTACAGTGAAAAGAAAATTCTTCGTACATACTTTAATTCACTATATAATTTTAGAATATAAAACTATGCATAAAAAATATAATAAAAACTTGTGCGTTAATTTATATTTAACTGTATAGTTTGTTCGAAATATTTTGTACAATACTGTAGGTATAATATTCACAATTATACATATTGAAGTATATTTAATGTACCTACGGCACAGCAGTTGTACATGGTACATGTGTAACGAATTTAATACTTGATGATTTTTTATTTTTTTTGTTTTTTTATATATCATTTTACATCACGATTATAAAATAATTTTATGTTTTTGCATAAATTCAAAAACAAAAATATAATAACAAAAAAAAACTAATTTTAATATGTATTTAAAATTAAGATGACAATATAGACATTAATATCTTTTAACATTTTATGATAATTACTTCTACACATGTAAATAATCGTATGTACAATACACTACATGGCAAAATTAAGACATGTATATGTAAAAAATTAGCTAAAATTAATTTAAGATTAATTAATCGATCAAATAATATAAACATTAAAATTTTCAATTAACATTTTCATATCATTAGATAACTTTAAGACCATAATTAAACTCTCTGAATTTAATCAAGATTTTCGAATTTAGCTTATCCAGAAGGATTCCGAAAAATTATGACTCTTATGACATGGTTTAAGTAATTGCATTAAACCATTACAGTTAGCCATTAACTAAAACCATTTAATTTAATCTGCAAATTAAAAAAGTATAAATATCTGGACCATTGCAAAGCCGATCTTCATTATTATTTTTTATATTATACAACAATTAGTGTTACTGTACAAATTGCAAATGAATTAAATAGATGTTTTATTGACAGTGTGGATGAGATTAGTAATAGTATTCCGTTTATCGAATTTGAAAATTAAATACAACAAAGAAATTGTAGATTTAAATTTAATGAGATTGACAAGGGTGAGCTGTTTAATGTAATAAACAAAATGAACAAAAAAAATTACTGCATGGGAATAAGCTCTAAAATAATTATTGATTCTTTTGAATCATTGTAAAATCTTCTATTAAGCAGGGTATTTTCCCTTTAACATGGAAAAAAACTGGTTTTCGTCCTATTCCTAAAAGTAAAAGTCCCAAAGAACCGAATGAGTATAGACCTATTAATATGGCGCCAATATATGAAAATTTTTTAGAAAAAGTAGTAAGTTTGCAATTAGAACAGTATTTAAATGAAAATTATATTTTATTTAATGAACAAAGTAAATTCAGATGTAAACATTGACTGACATGACAGGAAACTGGCAAAAGAGAATAATTTGGTAATTATGGCAGTTTTTTTAGATTTTAAAAGAGCTTTTGAAACCGTGTACCGTGAAATCTTCATGTTCAAATTTAAAAAGTATGGTATTATGAATGTAGAACTTGAATGGTTTCTTGAGTGCAGAAAACAAAAGGCGTGTGTGGATGGTAAATTATCGGATAGTTGTTATATAAATAAGAGTGCCACAAGGTGCAATATTAGGAGTGTTAAGTTTTTTACTGCACATAAACGATATTAAATTGTCTATACAGGTTTGTAAAATTTTTCTTTTTGCTTTACATAGTAAGTTGCAATGTAAAGGATTGTTGCCGTAAAATTAATGCAGATCTGAACAGATTATTTGATTGGCTCTGTATGAATAAGTTGAAATTAAATTTAAGCAAAACTAAATACATGATCATAAATAATTGTACTGACAGTGATGTTGCTTTAAATATTGGTAGTGGAAGCATTGAAAGAGTAAACGTCATGAAATATTTAGGAGTACAGATAGATGATAAGCTAAAATTAGACAAACACACTGATTTCATAAGTAATAAAATTTCTAAAAAAGTGGGTTACTTAGGAAGAATTCGCTGTCAACTCACGCCGAAATGTGCAATAATAATGTATAATACTATGATTTTACCGCATTTGGACTACTGTTCATCATTGTTGTTTCTATGTAGTGAAAAGGAAAAGGATAGGATGCAAATTTTACAAAATAAGGCTATGAGAATCATCTTAAGATGTAGTAGAAGAACACTAACCGAAATTAAATGCTCGGGCAATTAAAATTGATGTCAGTACGCCAAAGACTCAATTTCAATATTTTGGTCTTTATTTTTAAAATGAAAAATAATATGCTTTCAGTTTATTTAGGAAATTTACTAAGATATGTTGTAGAAACAAGTCATTACAGTTTGAGATCGGCAAATTTGTTCAGGTTACTTTTGTTCAGGTTACTTTTTTCAAGTCAGAAACGCAGAAAATTTAGATGTTTATTATATTTTGATTTTGTATTTTGAATTTTCTAATTATTTCCAATTTTATAGTTTACATTTTTTATGAATCGTTTTGGTAAATTATTGTTTATAAATTTTTTAATATTGTGTAATAACCATATTGAACTAATTTTATTTTATGTAATTTAAGGCTTCAAAATTGTATTAAATACTAACAAATGAATTAAAAAAAAAAACAAAAATATTTTAGATAGATATTCAAAAGGAGACATGATGGTTTCACAAATCTTTTTATTTGCAATTTAAAATTTCACCCCATGCATAAGTAATTTCAATATACAAAAGTTTTAAATTGTCAAATTGTTGCAACAACACCCTCAGCCCATCAATTTAAATTTAATTTTTTTTTTTTTTTTTTTTGAATAAATTATTACGTATACGGTTGTTAATTGTTTAAGATAAATCATTAAAAAACATAGTGTCCACCATAAATTGAAATAATGGAAAACAATCCATAACGACATATTGAGTATGATTTTTTATCAAGCTTCTTCGAATTTCGAGAAGTTGGCGAATACTAGTTTATAATTAATACTCATACTACGGGAATAGAAAGAATGAGAGATGAGATACTATTATACCATCTCTGTTTGAATATAATTAATGTTTGTATACGAATTGCAATCTACATCACATATTATATATTACTTGGAATAAAAGTTTTCCGAGTTATTTTTACAAAAATCCCAATTAAAAATCACAGAAAATTTAATGTTCTCAAGCAGGTCTTTATTAATAAACAAGTAATAAAAATAAACAAAACAATATATATGTATATGGATCTGCATTGTACTTAATATGGCTTATGATGTTGAAAACAAATTTAATACATGTCAGGCTTTGACTGTTATTCAAAATTCCAAGGTACACTCGAGCGACAATAAAACAATACTACCAATGTACAGAGGTACTATAATAATTGAACATTTCTGTTTAAACTCATTCAATGTTTATCAACGAGTTCTTGTGCTTTAAGAAAAATGTAATTCTATTCAACTCTTTAGCCATTGTCTTATAATTTTGCCATGCACTGTAAATAAAATATATATGTACAATTTCAAATTGCGTAAAAAATCTTTTTGTTTTGCTTTAGAAAAATTTTAATAAAATGTTGTTATCTCTAAACTAATTTCTTTTGCTTTTTTATTTTTATTTTTCCTTATGATTTGTTTCAATGTAATAAAACTTTATGGCGCCTCAATAATGTTAATTTTGAACAGAGAGCATATTACAAGAATTTATAGAAATTCATGTGTTATCTATCTATATAATATACATCATAACAATATTGAGAGAGAAGCAAAATTAATACACAAAAGTTGCATTTTATTAATTGTGTAATGTAGAAAAAGAGTTGTCAAAATACAAATGACGACTGTAGTATCAACCTCTATGTCAATCTAAAATATAATGATCTTCTGCGAGAATAATCGTATTCTAACAAAAACTGATACTCATGGAAAATTTTTTTTTTTTTTAATGGGAAGTTTAAGCGCGACCTTTTAAGATTTACTGTATTTCTCAGTTTATTTCAGAATTGTAGGTTTATGTCCTTGATGGAAATATTTATATCTTTTACAAGCTATGGCATCGCAAACAAATAGAATATAAGAAAAGGATTCCTCTTTTTCTAAGAAGAATCTTTATCTGTCTATGCTCGATCTATACCAATTTTTAACAAATGCTTATTAAATGGACCTGTGGTAATCCATGCCAGCATTTTGACAATGGATCTAGTCGCCTTGATTATCTGATTCAGTCTTTAAATACTCAGTTTGAAAAAGCTTTAAGATGCGCAAGTTCTTGGTAACTATCCAATATGTTCTGGGGAAATAATTTTTAATTTTCATTTATTTCAATCTTGGATCAAGCCCTTACAGATTATTGCTTAGATATTTTTTTATAATGTTCTCTGATATTTATGGCGATTCTCCAATACTTATAGCGACTCTCTGGATAATTCGCCCGATATTAATGGTGTTGTTCTCCCGATATTTTTTATTGATTGATTCTCTATCGCACTTATTTTATTTTTATATCATTTGCCTATGCTCTAACAATTATGCCGATTGATTTTCTTCTAAATGAAATCCTGGCATTATATGTATTAGAATCAGAAAATTGATTGGTGTTACGCGTATAGTTATAAAACCAAACATAGAAAAAGCTGGAAATAATGAAATCGATATTAGGACTGAGCATTAGTTTGGTATATAAAAAAACTTCTAGGTCGTTAACTAAATTTAAATATTTTAACTCAGAATTTTTAATTAGTTAACTAAATTTAATAACGCTACTCTTTTTAATGAAATGTATGGAAGTATAAAGATCATCGTAATGACAAAAACAGCAGGACTTAATAACTCACTCACTAAAATATTTTCAGAAAGGTACACACAACAATAGGGTGAACACCTTTCACTCTATATCCGCACGCAACTGGCACAACTTAACATTTACATGTACTTTATATAAGTCACTTTTTAATAACAGTGACATCAAAGCGTTTAATTTAAGTGTTTTTTGTTTTGTTTATTTGTAAAGTCTGAACTTCATCAGCCTTTAACTACTTATTTAATAAAACCTTTTTTGAATAAATCCCTCTTTGAATACGGTACGTACAATGATTAACATTTTTCAATGCTTATGAAATTCTTTCGTGATAGCTTCTTTTTTTGTGATATATGTTCACTGTGAGATGTACACTTGTCTGAATTCGGGGTACCATCTAAGCTCATCCGATTGTCAGGAATGACAGTTTAAAACATATTGGAATTAACAATTCTGATTTATTTTAGTCGCATTTCGACAATAAGATGAACTATTATGGAACTTCTTCAATCTACTACTGGAACGTTTAGTGTAACGAGTGGTAGTAAACGCGGCCTACACTATATTTTTAAGATCAGTCCAACTACTACAATATGACGACGACATTGACACCATTGCCATATCATAACTGGCACTTGACGAGGCTTTTACCCAGATTGAAGAGAAAGCCGAACGAATGAGTGCCACAGTAAAAGAGGAAAAAACAAAATATATGTTGTTTACATATAAAAAGGCCTCTAAGCATCATATTGGTCAAAACACTTATTATCACCGTCGGCACATATAATTTCGAAGTAGTTCAGAAATTTTTACCTATTTTGAAATCAGCCTGAATACCAAAAACTACATCAATGAAGTACGGGGAAGAATAACCCTTGTAAACCACCGCTACTTCGGTTTGTTAAAAAATCATCCACCAAAGCTTCACCAAAATTCAAATCTACAAACCGCCCATACTCCCAAGGCAAGGGAGCACTAACATGATGTTTTTGAGTAAAAAAATTTTTAACCAGATGTATAGAAAACGGCAATGGAATCTGAAGGTGAAGATATAATGCTCTATGAGCTGTATAATGAAGTTGACGTAATCACGAAAAATAAAGTCAAAAGACTACAGTGGTTTGGACACTTACAGCAGATTTAAAATTAAAATGCTCAACCAAAAGAATTTTCGAATCTAGAGACCTGAATGTACAAGATGTCAGTGCAGACCAAATATCTTTGCATAGACGAAATATTGACTGAGATGAAAGAATTTCGTATCTTCAATTGAAGAAAAGCTGCCCATGACCGACAAAAATGGAGGACGTTAATGAGTCAGGCCCACGACCTACATAGTTTGTTGGTCACCTAATTAACTAAGTAAGTATAATTATAAGTATATCTAATTCCAGTATATAATATTAATCCATTTATACCAGATTTACATTCTGATATTTTGTGATACTCCGGAATGATGTCAGTTTATTTTTTCGCTTTCATGTATTGATACATTACACCGCGTTAACATACACACATTTAAAATAAAAGTTATTTATCTACAAAATTTAATTCCTAAAATTTCTATTGTTATCTCGAAGCAAAATTAAAAATTTTGTTTTTTTTATGAAATTTCTGTTGAGAATAAAATCAAACAGAAAACAAAAACTTTTCAGATGTGAAAAATTTCTCTCTTTAACTCTACCTCTCTGTATTTAAAAGTAATAAATGTGAGAAAACTAAAATATAATATAAAATAATAATATAAAAACAAAATAAAATTTATTTAATTATTTAGATGAAATATAATATTAGAGTGTATATTTATATATGGGATTTGAGTATACTCAAATATGCATATGGAAATGCAAAATGGGTCAAATGTAAACGGTAAGAAGAAAAAAACAATAACCCTTTATTTACACATTATGCATGAATTGTGTATTGTATACATGTTTATGATGATACAACCTTAAAATTGCAAATAATAAAACGCCCTCAGGGGCATACATATACTTTTGAAATTGTTATTAAATTGAAAGCAGTACAAGATATGTTCAATAAATTTACGTGTATTAATTAAAGTTTTACAGATCGTAAAATTGCAGTAAATTTATGATCGATGCCTTTTTAAAGAAGGGAAATTTTAAATATTAATCCTACTGGAGATGATTGAATTATTCGTCAAATGACTATACTTCTATTAAATTGAATTTATAAAAAATAGATGATATACAAATAAGTCATTGTTCACAAAAAAAAAAAAAAAATCAGCAAGTTCATACAAATGTTTTCAATTATCTGTTCTATACTGAACAGATCAACATCTGATTGATTGTTGACTTTCTGTGATAATAAAGGCTATACTCAGGTAATAATTTTAATATTGACATATTGAGATCTCCAGTGCATTTTTTTATTTCGTCTGTTATGGAAGGGATCTTAAGATTTCTATGAATATCAGTATTACGAACATACAAAGCAGTGTTAACTATACGAGTATATCACAGAATACTTTATTTTGAAATGTTTGAATACTCTTTTGTTTTCATCCCATAATTGGATACCGTAAGCCCAGACTGTCTTCAATATTTGATTATATATCAAAAACTAACTTGTATATCGATAGTTTCGCCTTACGATTTCCGACCGATCAGCTAAATCATCTCTCTGTATTTGTGGTCAAAAGTTCCTTTTTGTTTTGCTTAACATTTTCTTTGCAACAAAGTTTGACATTATATCCTGGTATTTTGCCGTGTTTTCGTATGGTATCGCAACTTCATATATTTTGATCTCTATTTTCCTCTTGATAAAGCTTGCATTTAAAGATTTCGCCTCATTTAATTTTTTCTTCGGTTTCTTACACAAACCGGATATTTTGTTATTTGTTCTTTACAGCTTAGTTGTAACATCTTCTGTATTTTTATGTACTGCCATAATTGCAGTGTCATCCACAAATGTTGCTATGCTGCTATTGTGACGGTTTTAATATTTGTGATATATCGCTTGTGTATATTATTCAATACAAAATTGGACCTAGTTTTAATATATCTTATAGGGGCGAGTATTCTTTTCCTCATTTGATCCTGAATAATCTTTCTGATAGGTATGAGGTGATTATTATATAGCTTATACTATGTAAGGTCTAAATGCCACAACTTATCGAAAGTTTGTGCGATACCTAGAAACACTGATAAACATATCTGTTTTTTTCTCATTATACTTCAAAAATATGCTCAATTGTTCATTGAATAATATTATTATACTGCTTTCTACGATAGGATGGATTCTTTTCAGTATCATAGTAATAAAATTCAGTAGGTAGTGAAAATATTCGTTTGTGCTGTGTTCATGTAGTGTTGATCAAAGGACCTTAGCTTTATATTTTTGTTCATTATTTGGAATTAAACTATCTAAAATCAACCAATTACCCGATTTTGTCAATATTGATCAAATTTATTAGATTAAGTGCAATAGGTCTTCCTAAAATCAGTATTAGAGGAAAACAAATCTTTATTTACAACATTTTAAAATAACTTGAAATAAACCCTTTTTGTTCTAATTTAAAGGATATTTTTTTTCTTAATCATATTTCAGGTATTCATTGTGTATATAAGATAAAAATTTAAGACTTACTCCAATACCTAAAATAATATATCCTTTTACATAACAATTCATTAATTTGTTTTATTGTTATGGTTTTTTTTTAACATAAAATGTCGACAATATCCTCCTTCAGGGTTCTTAAAATCATTGAAATAAACTTGAGAAAAAGGATTCTAAAACTATTTTTTTTTTTTTACTTTTTATTCTTGTTGTATATATACTTACTTACGTTTGGTGTTTTAAAGTTTTTTTAGTCGATAGATTTTAATATAATTTTTAAAGGATATTTAATATTATACACAATATAATTGAAATACATATATATAAACTATACTTATGTTAAATTGATCGAAGCACTTATGAAATTAAATATAGAAAATAATTGTGGAAATATTTAAAAAAAAAAATAAACTGAAAATTGCACAATATAATACAGCTAACTCTAGGGTATAGTTGTTGCATTCGTAGCATTAAAATGTAAAATTATATTCACATTGTCAATTAAAGAAGGATTTATCAAATTGATGAACGACAATTACATGGTTTACAGTTATTGTGAATCACATAAGTACACTAATATTTAGACATAATCACTTTGATTTAAAAGTAGCAATCACAGTCAGTAGCTCATATTTTTAGATCCTAAATTTTTTTATCCGATATCCTATACTGTTTAGTGGTGGTTTTAGTGAATAAGATTCCCATAGATTTCACCCAATTCCCACGGTTAACACAAAAAACAAGTAGTCACAAATCACCTACAGAAGAAAAATAAAATGTGTACAAACTAAGCAATCACATGGCTTAATAATTAACATTTCTAACAAAGTAATCGATTGCACATAGTTAAATAAACTTAGTCGAAAATCATTCTTAAATTCATATACCATGAATTAGGTATTGTTGGCAATTAGTACCAACAAACATCGCTCTAATATAGATAATCAAAGACCACATGTGATTTACCTTATAAATTATTTAGCGCCACAAGAGGAAATTATATTCATTAAAAAATTCTTATAGAGCACTTACTGCACTTACATAATTAAATTAACTCAGTGAATTTAAAAGAATATACTAATAATAAGTATCATAAACGAACAATTTGTTTTGAAATATTCTTAACGAAATCTTTAACGAATAATAAAATAGTAATAAAAGTTATACACGGTTGCACAAATTTTATTTTAAAATATTTATGATATACCTAATGGTGAATGTCTTGTCTTCGATGGGAATGACAAATAATAGTAAATAAAATATTTAAATTTGTTAAGTAGAAAGAGAAAAGAGATGGAAACAGAGATAGAAATATGATATTAAAAAGGAGGATAAATCAATTCAATGCAGAAATAAAATAAATGATATTTTTAAATTTAAAGTGTACCTCAATCGATCTAAAGTTTTGCAATAAAAGATATTTAGTTTTGTTTTTTTTTTAAGTATTTCTTATTGCTCTTCAACATGATTGTTCAATACTTTAACACGAAAATATCCTTTTTTTTAATACATTTAATATAAGAAAATTAAAATAATTTTCAATTTTACTAAAAGAGAAGAGAAAATTTAGACTTAAGTCCCAGAAGGCATTTGAAGTGTAATTGAATTGATTTCAAATCAAATAAATTCGAAATTATTGCAAAACTTGAAAAGATTCAAAAGAAAAAAAAAACAAATAACAATATGAAAATATAACCTGTCGTTATCTAGATCTATGTTGAAGATTTACTTTAGATTTTAATAGATTAATTTTGGTTCTCAGCAAACAAAATGAGTACAAATAACAGTGTGTAGGTGCATAATCTATGGTGTTTATTTCTTGAAATGAAATCTTAAGATAATTAATATTATGAATTTTGTTTTTATGGTATAGAATGTATATAAATTTTAATGAAACTTCTTTCAATCCATAAATAATGAAGTGGAATAGTTATCAAATTATCTAGAATTTCAAAATTTTAAAATAAATTCATATTATCATATTATCATGTTATCTTAGCCGTATTAACAAAAAGGAGTAAAAAGTTGTAGGAATTAATTTTCTAGAAATCTCCTGTAACAGCACATAGCTACCCTAGTACCCTACTAAGCATATGATTCTGTCGCTGTCAAAACACCAGGCCACATCAAGTCTCATTAAATAGAAATCCCTTGAAACACGAACCGTAAACCAATATCTATTATCCAAATAAGTCCATAGCTGATGTAATAATTGTGAATACAGGTATACTTATGAGGCATGTTCTAGGTTAATAAGCAAAAACTGTTCAATTAGGTTGAGTTAAATTTAAGAACTTGAGATCCCTCGACCACACGAGGACTAAGGTAATTAACAATATAGAAGATTAAGCTATTCGTAATGGACTTCTTATGATTCAATCCACCGAACTAATTATTAGAAATTCATTAAATCAACATTTTCTAAAGGGTATCTAAATGTTGAATCAGGATATCTCAATAATGAACCAGGGTACCTCAATGTTGACGTCATTAGAGTTAACGCTTAAAAAATCTATTAAAATCAATACTTTTCAATCGTTTTATTATCCTTCTACGAATGAATATTAATACAATTAGTTTCTTTTTTTGATGTAGAATCCGAATTTGAAAAAAAAGTACCTCTTCCCATGTTAAAACCTCGATTTCGGCGAATTTTGAGCTTAAAAAACTCTTTTCCGGTTTTTCTAGGAAGTTTAAAATATAACCTATCGATAAAGCATCCTCGATTTAGTTGATAATTTCTTTTTTGTTGATAATTTCTTGTTTTTTATAATTTCTTATTTAGTTGATAATTTTAAAATAACGATTCTATCCCTCTTCAAAAGCTGATACACATGCTCTGTAACACCCGGTATATCTAGCTTACTTATGATACTATTAAATTGCTAATTACATGCTTTGATCCATATTTTTTTTATATTAATTTCTAACAATTGTTTTTGTTTAATGCAACAACTTGTATTTGATAAGAAATATATTCGGATTCTTCTTGGAGAACTTTTAAGGTATAATGCCAATCAGTTATTTCGCAATACAGTCGTCTTTAATGGCATTAATGTTCATTTCAATTTCTGTATACATAAAAGTCGAAAAATTATTGACAGTGTAGGTACCCGATGCAACGCATTGGTCAATTTGCAACATATCATTACTGGTCACTGATATGTTAAAATGACTAATGTGGAACACTGTTTACTTACATATGTATATCCATATATACAATCTTGCCATAGTACATGTTATGGCATTATAGATTTAAGTTAATTAAATTAAGTTATGGTTAATAGATTTAATTAACAATTGTACTTTGGTTATTTTATATTAAAATAAAGCATAATTACCAAACGAGTTGGAATAGTTTATTTAATAATTAATATACAAATATAATAAATGTGTGATACATTGAATACATGTATGCATGTTATAGATAGTTTCACAGAAGTAGAGATTTTAATGAAATTGATGGGTGGATTTTTATATACTTAGTAGATATAAATGTAATGATTTTTCCCCGGTAACATCACATTTCAAAGACCTCAAATTTTTGGTTGCTCTCTTTAACTTTTGGTTAAACTTTTACGTCGCTAATTCCGCCTGCATCCAGAAGTGTATTAGATACCGGGATTTTACTTACTTACAATACTGTATTTAGTTTTTTTTGCTAACTTTAACCCGTTATCGTTGCATGTAATCTGCTACGGAGTTCAAGAGCTGTATGTTTGTGTCTATTGTTTAATGAGATCTTCAGCATAGCGTAAATTATTAATTGGAAGTCTGTGTAATTTTATTCCTTACATTTTGTTTATAAATAATTTATGAAACATGAACTCGTAGTATATCTGCATTAAATATGAAGAATCCAAACTTAACGCACGTCACATTTAATTTTTCACTCAAATATTTTCAGCTTGTTTCTGATGAATAATGCCTTTAAAGTTTTTCAGGACTTGGCTTATTAAGCTTAATTGCTCTAAACTTTATATAGTATTAACCAAATACTATTATTAATTTTAATTCATTTTAAATGCATCATAATTAAATTTAAGGTTTTGATACACGGTGACAAGATATATCAACAATATTTAAAATGAAAGTACCATACAAATATTTACCATACTAATAAATATTTTAAAATAAATTTCGGCTCAGAATCTCTCCGTAACTAATAGCTATTTTTTTTTTTTTTTTTTTATGATCTTGTCAGTAACTTACGTAGAATCACCTTTTCGTGCTTAATTAAGTACGGTACTGCAATTTTACACTATAATATCTACAATAATTGGAGTATTTATTTTAACAAATTACTGGCTTACCTACTCATTAAATGTGGAAAACTACTACTATTGTCAGGAACTAAGCCTTCTTAAATAGAATAGTTTCATTTTATTTAATTTGTTACCAGATTAACTCTCAATTATCTTTTTGTCATTTATTATATCCCAATGACAAAGGGTACTAGACCAGCTCGAAAAACCAATGAAGCATTTTTTTTGTTTTTGTTTTGCTTCATCGGGAATCGAACCCGGGACCTTTCGGTTGATAGGCAGGCGCTCTACCTACTGCGCCACCCAGCGTATTAACAACAAAATCAAAAACACCAGTCTGAGGCTGTATAAAAATTGAATGAAAATTTTTAACAATTTAAGAATAAATATTTTTTTTCTTTTTTAATAATAAAATAATTTAAATTAATTTCTATACAATTTTTATACAAATACGTGATACTCAATAAAATTAATTGAATTGTCATATAGAAATAAATAGGACAGAATACTTTCTAATACAATATTTTATTCTATTTAATACCATATAGCCGTATTGTAGCGTTAACATTCAATATATGGCGCCAATAAATTTTTATTATTTGTAAAAAAATATATATATTTTCATATCGCATTTCTTTGTTTTATATCTCTATCGAATTTTCTTGATAAAATTTTCCATTTAACATTTTTCGATTTATTATGTCTGACGCCATATAAAATGGTAATAAAATACATAAGAAGTTTTGTCCTTAGATGACCATAAGAAATTGAAAAAGAAAATTATGCAACAAACTTTAATACTGATGACGTTTATTATTTCCATATCAAATTTGAAATATAAGTTGGAAATATAAAATTTTCCTGATTAAAAAATAAAGAAAAGTTGAAACTTTAAATTGTATAAAAACTTTTTGTGAAAGAATAAAAGTGAAGAAAGAAAAAGCTCATTCGAACTGTGTAAAATATCATGAAATAATAATATATATATACATATATATTTCCTTTGATACCATCATTATCATCATAATCATTGTCCTTTAACTTCGTCAGTGCGGCATAGAGGCGAAAATCATTCGATAACATATGTTTTACTAAATTTAGTCATAGAATTTCATAATTTTTTAAGAATTAAATTAACTTTAAGGTATAAAAGAAAAAGAGTAAAGAAATTTAATTAAACCTGAGGGCTACAAAAATGTATTCATGAAAAAATTTTGCAAAAATTATTTTTAATCCTTTAAAAGGATTTTATTAAATAAATAATTCCTTAATATGCATACATACATAATAAATATTATGTACATTATATATTCCTAAAACATCCTTTTTATTTTTGTTTCAAAAAATATCCTATTTGTAAATAATTAACTTATTGTTCATATTTCCAAATGCACACAAGCAAACTCATTCAATCGCACATATTTTTTGTTTTTGTTTTTCTTTTTTTTGTTAAATTTCTTTTAAAAATAAAAAAATTCCGACATCATCGCGTTGGTAAATTACTTTTGGAACAATTAATAAAATTTCATCACTGTGCAATTGTAGATTTTCCAAAAATTATTTTGCAAAATAAATTTTATTTCATTTCTCACACATTTTCAATTCAATCCTTTCAGAATAGCATACTTACTTACATCTTGAGAAATTTCTATTGCATATAGTATTGTTTACATTGATATATCTAAACAATAATATTAAAAAACAAATAAAAATGCCGAAATATCAATGCAAAAAAAAAAATGTAATTTTCTGTTTGCGGTTAAGATCTAAACAATAGAATGAATCTGTTAGATACAAAGCGTAAGATACTTTTAGAAATATAAATAAAAAATTGTATTTATATTTTGCGATGTGATGTGATCCTATTTGCCAATTACAATATTGTTTATTTACAACAATTCAGTTTTTGATTTAAGTGTTCTGTTAATGCGAAGATTCTTTTGCATTTATATAAAGAGAATTAGGACTTTCTTTTTATTAGAAATAAAATAAAAAAAAAATTTCATTATTGTAAATTTCTTTCAACTCACTTTTTATCAAATGTACTTCACATTTATGTATACACAATGTATACACAAAGTGGTATTAGAAAAGGATTCAAAATTGTCATTTTGAGTAATTTTGTAGTTTTACTATCGGTCCGCACTATGACACGTTATTTTGATTTCACGGTCCAAAAATGTTTTGTATCTTTCGAATCGAACATAATTTTTTAGCAATTGGAGCAATTTAAAAACTAGTCACTGTAGCAATATGTTAAATATCTCTCTATAGCTCAACATGTAACAACACAAACAAAAATGCAGCTAAAAGTTGGGGCAAACAAACTGTGGCTTAAATTTAGTGGAGGTTTCTTCTACTAAACAATCGTGGTCGGAAAAGGGGATATTATTTTTGTAATAACTTAATTTCTATTTACAGTACCTAATTCCGTTTACAAATATAGATAAATATGTTTTTTTATTTTGATAACATATTTAAAGTAAATTTGGATAAGTCATCTTTGTTGTATTGACGAAAATGACTATACAAATAACATCTACAATAAAATATGTAAAATGCCACTTCTCTTCACCAATTATATTACTTACATATTGCTTGTAGAAATATTTGGCATTTTGGAAGCAAAAGATTTTCTTATATCCTATACAACATGCTTAGATACATCAAACAAAGAACTTTATGAATCTCTAATACTGATAATTACTATCATTATACTTTTCAAAAAATCGAAAATTAAATTAAACTTTTGTTTTGGTAAAATAATTTAAGAATCTATAACATAATTTGTGCTGTAGATAAAACAAATAAAATCGGTGTCGCGAGAATCAACTCAATTTAATTGATTTGACTTATATCAACAAATCAACAAAAACAAGGCTTGGTGTCGCGAGTATCGATTTTGAACTAGTTGACTTATTTTCAATTAGTTGTTTCAATTTGTTTCACTTTGAAATTTCTGACATTTCAAATCAAAAGTTGTGTGATAACTAAAATATCAGTTGGAGTTTTGTTTTATTTAAAAAAAGTCATTAACATATTATTATAAACTCAATACTAGCGATTGGGCTCATTTCTGAAAAAGAAGAAATAAAAACTAAAATAAATTACTATATTTTTATTTCCCATTATTGGTATTTTCCTAAAAACTAATTTCTAAATTTGTTTTATATTCTTCTCAGAACCTTAGGTGAAACTTTTTTGTACACTAAGTACGGTACTGCAATTAATAGTCAGATGATATCCATATAGGTTAGCCAATTGATTGCAAAACTTAATTATTATTGTCGATCTTCTACACATAATAAAAAATACAAAAAAAAATTTGATTTCACTCTCTAAGAAAAAAAAAATTTGACTACAGATTTGTGATTTCGATTCCGAAGTTTTTTCATCTAACTTACTTAATATAACAAAATTACTAGACTACCTCCTGTACACCAAATTTCCTTTTTGTTTATCAGTATTTTTCTTTTTACTTTGTTTTTTAGATCGGCCCATACCTAAAAATTAACATTAATTTTTTTATTTAATTTTTATATCAAAAACTCAATTTTGCCCTTTTGTCCATACGTTTTCGTTGGATGACCAATTAAATTTAAATCCTAGGCAAACAATTTCCATTTCTCGTCATCTTCTAAAATAATATTAAAATATTCAAATGAAACTTAAATTCCAAAAATTTTATAATTTTTCTTGTCTTATTTTTAATTATCCATTTTTTTAATATTTTCACATCAAAAATCAAAAATTCACTGTTTCAAACCAAAAGTCAACTAACAAAATGTAGTTAATTTTTGAAAGTAACATAAAAAGGGAAAAAAATCAATTAATTGATTCTCGCGACACCAACGATTAAATTAAGTCGATTTTGATTGAAAGTCAATTCAAAATTGATTTTCGCGACACCGACTTAAGACTAAAAAAATTGAATCAATTGAATGAAAATAACGAAATTTTCTTCAAAGAATATATATATATCTATTTGAAGCCGTAATCTGCAAATTCCATCTTATATGTTCTTCAAATATTAATAAGTCTAAGTTGTACTTCTTTCCCTTCACCTTTATCCTTTACAACTTTTCTTTCCTTCTCTAGCCAAGTGTATCAGCCGGTATAAAAGTATAACACATAATAACACATTGGTTATGTATAAAAAAAACAAAAAAAAAATTTAATCTCGACCAACAATAATTAAACTTTGATTTTAAACTTATTCTTTTTTGACCGGCAAATATTTATTCTACACTACAATGTCATCAATGCTACCGCGCTATAATAGTAACTTTTTTTTCTCTTCTCTGAACAATTTTGTTTTTTAACTGAATTTGCACTCTTGTTACAGTCGTCGTCCTTTTCATTGTAACTCCAATTATTTGTTACCTACTACTACTACTATCTTTTTCGGTATAATCTGTTTACGCCTTAAGAAAGGATTTAAAAAAAAAGTTTTTATTGAATTTAATATTTTCAAAAGATGATAAAAGATATTATTATGTTTGAATTTCATTTGGAGTTTTTAATGATAAGGATCAGAAAAAATATGTGAAGTAATATATATGAGTATTTCCCTTGTATTTTATTTTGTATTTGATCTTTTTTTCTCGCTTCTCTCGTTATATGTTTATAATATGTTGAGTTGATTTTGAAGGATTAAAGAAAATGAGCTTATCGAGATATGTGCTATTATGATTTCATATTTTTTTCATATCCATAAACATAATATTTATTATATATATGTATAATATTGTATATATATATTATATATACTGTGCAAAAGATTTATGTACACCAGTTAAAAAACCATTTTTAAAATTTATATGAATTTAAATATTTTAAATAATGCGGATGGCCGGATGTAGAATAATATTTTTTGTCAGCTAATAGAACTATTAAGGTGAGTAGTCTTCGATACAATTTTTCGAAATTTCAGTTATTTTTGCAACAAAAATTTATATGTATATATAATCAATGTATTAATTTAATTTTACGTTCCTTAATACAATTTTAAAAAGTAAAATTACAAAATACAAAATTTGGTTTTAAATTTACAAACGTTAAGTTACTTAGAATTGATTTTTTAAAATTTCTTAATGACATATTAAAAAACACTTTACTAAATATGAAAAGTTCGAAAAGCTTCTTATATTATATACACTTCTGTCTTGTATCTTAACATCAACTTTACTTAATAATAATTATTAATTTATTTCAAAATTTTCAATTTAAAAAAAAAAAAATCATATTTCCAATATGACAATAAAAAATTACAAAGTCATTTTATTAGGAAAGTTAATAAATCGAACTTAAAAAACTTTTACAAGTCGGTTTATAAAAAACACTTCAAATAGAAATTTTGTGTAAAAAAATTCTATTCACAGAAAAAAAAAAGTATTTATTAAGTGCCATCAAGGTGTATTTAAAATTCTGAAAAGTTGATCTTCTATTACGTGCCATGCCAAAAGTTTCTAGCCACAAATTTAATTCCTGGAGGAATATTTTTTTATTTACAAGTTTAGGGGAAAACATTATCAAAAGTTTCTTAATGGTTTTTTAGGTAAAATTTAAAAATATTCTTTCAAATTGAAATAAATGTTAATAAATTGATGGCTAAAAATGAAAATCGCTTAAGTTGATATGAAAAAAAAATATACAAACTCATCTTTATACTGTAACTTATAACCATAACTATTGTACTTTATGTTATTATACAAAATTCAAATATGATATATTAATTTATCTATAATATATTATCAATAAAAAATAACTTTCAACAATATCGATTAGTTTTAAAACATAGAAGTCTACAATTTATAGATTCAGTTAATACAAAAAAATATAGATGTCGTATTAAGTCGTTTTATGACAATAATGTTGACAGTGATATACAGAAAAAAAAGATTAGTTATTTTACTTGAAGAAATAGTACAATTCACCTGAAAAAAGTGGTTTAATTTCAGCCTACTATTTTAATTAGTTGTTTTTACTATTTTAAATTAGTTGGTTTGATGTTAAAAGTTTAACTATAACAGAATTGGAAATTTATCTACTCTTTTAGGTGTTTTTTTTTTTTGCTTCGAACAAAAAAATAAAAAACAACTATTGCATTAGGTAAATTGAATAGCTGTTTACCTAATAGTTTAGGTAAAACAATTCAAAGTTACTAATATATTAGGTAATTTCAACGGTTCTGTTACCTAATTATTTTTGTTAAAATGGTGCAAAAAAGCTAATATATTAGGTAATTTCAATGGTTGTCTTACCTAATTATTTAGTTAAAATGAAGTAAGAAAGATTAATATATTAGGTAATTTCAATGGCTGTGCTACCTAATTATAAAAATGATAACTTTGTATGATAAAAACTTCTACATATCATAAACAATATATACCATTATCCATTATACATATATTTAAAAAATTTAAATGAAATTAATTAAGATTTATTTCTAATATTTATTTTATTTAATTATTCAATAGTACATGTATTTATTGCAATTAAATATCAAATTTTTTTAATTGTTAGTAAATAGAAATTAAATTTTAATTATACTTTCTATTTATTTAATATATTTATTATAAGTTTATCACTGGATTACATTTGAATTTTTACTTAAACAAATTTCGAATTATTGACAAATATATAATATCTATCTATTATACACAAAAAATTTTTTAAACGCATTCTATATTTTCAAATGCAGATACATCAAAAGGTTCATTAACAATTAGTTTATATTTTTTTTTTACTTATATTAATTGAATTTATAAATTCGGTTTGAAGTTTAGTAGAAGAATCAGTTTTCTTAAGTAGTTGAGATGCAAAATTTAATTAAATCTGGACAGCTAAACTGAGATTTATGTTTTTTCTTGATGTAATATATGATTTTAGCTGTTTAATGAAATTAAATTATTAATTAAATATCCTCCATATTCATTTTTTAAATTTAATTTCCTTTTCTTTTTTAGAAACTATATATATCTTTTTTTAAATAAAACAAAAAAAAAAACACTTGTAACTAAAGTTTTTTTATATTTGAAGCCAATTTTATTCACATACCGAACCGATTAACAAAGCACGGGCAACTAATGTAACTATAAGTTTAAAGAAGAAGCTAATTGAAATTTCTTTCTATGCAGTAACAGAAAGAAATAGATATATTTTCACTTTTTCTAAATATTATATTTAACTATTTCATTCGACAGTTTATCTAATGAGATAGATAAATTTCCACATTTTCTAAATAGTGTATTTAACTAGTTTAAATTAGACGATTTAACTATATGTTTAAGTAATTCTCATGTTATTACAATAATTATTATCTAGGTAAAAGTATTGGTAAAATTTATTAAAAATTTATAACCATTTCATTTGGCAGTTTACCAGGAATAGTCAAATCTTCGAATTTCCTAAATATTATATTCAACTATTTAAAATTAGACGATTTAATTAAAGAAAACATTCGAAAAACTAAAAAGATTGATAAAAGTTAAAATTTTTTAGTTAATTATCCTAAAGTGAAATTAACTAATTTGCTTTAGTTGAAAAGGCTAATCTATTTTTTTCTGGGTAGTTAAGTAATTTTGAAAATTTTCTACTGAATCCTATTTTAGCTTAGTTTTTTTAACATATTAATTTCCAAAAAGTTACTAAAATATATTTCATCAAAATTTATTCACAAATTGATTGAAATAACATTTTCCAGTACAATAGTATAGTGCATTGATTCCCATACCACCGATGATAAATTTGCTTTATTAGTGATGTATAAATCAACTTCATTACAATTATAATTAAGACTGGATTTACGGTATTTGAAATTTATAATCCAATATATGTAATTATTACATAATCTGTAATCTATAATAGTTCCATTCTAATTTACTCTAATATGAAACTTTATAAAAAAAATTACTACCTTGGAAGATGCCTTAACCTTACAGGCAGATTTAAATCGATTTCACAGCTGATTTACTAACAACAATCTCTATTCGAACGTAAATAAATGTGCATTAAATAGTTTTACTCCTCGCTCTTGTCCAATTTCATTTATTAATTCTCTTAATAACCAAACTATTTCCAAAGTTACATCAATAAAAGATTAGAGGGTATTCTTCGAAAGTAAGTTATCATTTCATCTTCATTGTACTCACATAATTCAATAAAGCCAACTATATGCTCGGTTTCATTAAACATTGGGCAAAAACTTTAATGGTCTTTATATACTGAAACTTCTTTACACCTGCTTAGTTAAACCTAATTTAGAATACACAAGCCAGATATGGAATCCTTTCTACAATATACATATTAACAGAATTAAATTTTTCCAAAAAAAATTATAAAATTTACTTTACTCAATCTCCTCCCATGCGTACACCTTCATATGAGCACAGATTGAATTTACTATACATCTCAATACACTTGAAAAACGCAAAATTTTCGCTGATATAGTATTCTTAACTGAAATAATCAAAGGGAACATTTCTTCTACTGAATTAATCGTTAAGCTCAACTTTTGTTCTAATTCCAGATTATGATATAATAATATATTTAACTTACAGTTTTATAGAACTAATTATAGAAAGTATATGAATCATTAAATAGAATGATGTCTTTATGTAACTCATACAATTCCCATATTAACCTACTACCTAATACAAAAAAAGCAGTCTTTAAAAAATAATCTATATTTGTGATAATTTTTTTTTTATATAGGATTTCCAATAAGAGTTATATGATTTCTTTTTAAAAAAAAACACACCATTTGTTAAGGAAATTCAAATGTTTTTTATTTAATTTGAAGTGCAATCGATACAATTAAGTTCTAAATAAAACGTCATTCAAATGGCCTCCACGACTTCTTCTGCAAGAACGAATTCGATGAACCCGATTTTCGAGCACTTTTTCCACTAAATCCAGTCATATATTATGAATAGCACGTTTAATATTGACTTGTAAAGCTTAAAGAGAGTCTAGTTTATTGCTAAAGATCAATGACTTCAAACAACTCCACAAGCAATAGTCTAATGGTGTTAAATCACAACTTCTTGGAGGCCATTAAGTATCACAATTTCTTGAAATATGTTTTCAAGATAAACTTCTTCCAATTTCGGCCATAAAAAGTTGGTTACCATCGATCTATACGGCTCTTCATTGACAGTAACGGAGTTACCAGCTTCATTTCGAAAGAAGTACGGATCGATGATTTCACTAGATCAAAAACCACACCAAACTGTCAATTTAGGTGAATGTAATGGTTTTTCATGAATAATTTGTGGATTTTCTTCGCACCAGAATCGACAGTTTTGTTTATTTACACATTACCTTAATGGTAATGTGTAATAAAATGTAATGTAATAAACAATTACCTTCATTTTATTTTTAGTGATAAGCCGGCATCCTATGATATCCCTTGGCCTAAGAACATTTTTTATAGATTAGATTATTATGTTATTCTAGCTCAATTTATACAAATTTTTTTTCTATATTTATTAATTTATTTTTAACTCAATTGTTTAATTTTATAATTTTTAAAATTTAATTACATAAGTAGTGTACACCTATCATTATTAATTTTAGTTTTTTTGTTTATTAATTTTTATTAAATTGTAATAAATAATTATGTACTATATAATTTGCTTGAATTAAGCTCGGAATAAATGAAATGAAATATAATTATATTTTTCGATTTTCATTTTTTATAAATTTATTTATATACATTTATTTATTAATTTCTTACTATTGTACACAATTTATAATTCAAATAATTAAAATTTCTTTATTTCAGTTTTTTTTTTTAAACTTAATTCTATAATGATATGTATTATATTACTTATGCAATATATAACAAAATGCGTATTATAATAAAACCGAACTTATAAAGTAGAGCACAATCAAAATACTAAGAGAATTATTTAGAAAAAAATAAAATAAAGAATAGTTATCATTCTATTGCTAAAAACAGCAAGTAGTAAATGACCCAATGTGTTAATTTAGTATAAAAAAAATTTGCTATAAAATTGATCTACATAATATTTCTATTTTCTACACAATATTTTTTTTAGTTATTTAAATTTTTAAGAGTTTAAAGTTCTTTTCATTTGTGAAATTAGTTAGTTGATTCATTAAATAATTTTAAGCCATTATACATTATCATATTTTTAGTTTTACTTTTCTTAAAAAGACTTAAACTAAAATTTAAAAAAATTTAAAATACCTACTTCTAATATAACAAGGATAACTTTTCAAGTTTATGAAAATATTTAGAAATTCGAAACTCTTTAACCCTGTGAATATTTTCAACTTTTAATTTACGTTAAACTTACTTTCAATTTGCTTCCTATATAGGTACTTTTAATTTATTTTCAATTACAGTCTAATTTAATTTTAACATAATATACTTTCTCAAATTGCTCTGAATTTAATTTAAATTTTTTTTGTTTTATATAATATTATATTATACAGTTGAATTTCAATTTGACTTCAATTTACTTTCAATCTATTTTGGATTATCTCTCAATTTTTTCTCAATTTTCTGTTCATTATATTCACAGACATTTTTTAGATATGAGCTTGATTGCACAATTTGGCCTAGTGTTGTGGCAATTACAATGACTATACCATTCTCTCTTTAAAACTAATCAAAAAACTACTCTTTTCATTTTAATTTGTACTTATTTCAAATTCACTTTCAATCTACTTTAAAATGCCTTTCAATTTATTTGCAATTAAATTTAAATTTTTTTTCAGTTTCTGACAATTTAATTTTTTTTTGAGCTTATAAAATTTTCCATGATGGTTCTCTGATTTGTTAATTCATCACATTTTTCCAAAAATTACAACAACCACTAAATTGACTAAATTATAATTTATATATTTAAAATTTATCTTACTTCATAATTCTTTCATAGATTGTACCAATAATATAAACTAAAAATGTTTATAAAAGTCTTTGCAGAATATTGTTACAAAACTCAGTAGAAGAATATAAAAATTCTAGTTCTTCTTCAATAGCCCAACTATTAAAAAAAAAAAAATCTCAACTCAACCTATTAAAGTATATAAGTATAAAAAATTTAAAAATTTCCAAGTCATTTAATAAAATTGTCATCGATCAATTTTTTGTTAATACTCATTGTATGTATACCATGTCATTTATTTGTAAACTTACCCTTATACTTTTATATTATTTATTAAAATTTAAAAAAATCTTCTCCAGATAACATTTGTTTATACTTAAATCAAAATAGATTTTTGAATACAAAAAAATATTATTAAAGCCGTAAGCCTTTGTTTTTCGTTTGTGATGTACATATTTACTTTTATTTGTAGTTATATCTTATTTTGTATATAGCACCATCAAAACTTTTATCGTACTTTTATTATGAATTTTTGATACTATTGATTATTTTTCATTTACATATTATACAAGTTCCCTAAGTTATTAGTCCCTGTCCCTACTGACCATATTTCCCTTTTCCCAATCCCATTATTTCAAACTCTAAATTCGTGTAGAAAGGTATACCTAATTCTAAATTAAATTTAGTCTTTCTAAATTAAATTTAGTTGTAAGTAATTTTAGATGCAAGCCGTAATCTGTAAGGGCTTGATAGATTTTGAAATAAACAATATTTTGTTTAATTTCAAAAAAAAATTAAACAACAAGATAAGGGAGTAAAAAGCTTCAGTAGATACATATTAAATTAAATCTACCTTAAACCTTTACTAAACTAAACAGTTAATATCTTAATATTGTAATCAACAAGCCTATGACTCTGGGAAATAAACCTTAAAATAAAAGTAAATTTTTCTTAAAACTAACAAAAAAACCAAAACATCAATTTATAATGTTAGAAATTTTTTAACAA
Organism: Argyra leucocephala; assembly: GCA_963942445.1. NCBI lineage: Eukaryota > Metazoa > Arthropoda > Insecta > Diptera > Dolichopodidae > Argyra > Argyra leucocephala. Next base: position 91,299,014 of record OZ012679.1, read on the forward strand.
ATAAAAACTTCAAAATATTTATAAAATTCCACCCTTTTCTTGTACAGTAAAAATACATCAACATTTTTCTTTTTCTACCGAAAGAGACATTGTAGTTGGTTATCATACTTTTTTTATATTTCTAATAGTTACAAAAATTACAAAAATTTTATACCCTCAAACTTGAAATCATTTTTTTTAAATTAAAAAAAATTATAAACAAAATCGTCCTGGAAATTTTTTTAACTTTAAAGATACATACAAAAAGGTCTGTCATCAATTCACCATTTTATTTTTTATTTCATTAAGTTTGTTATTCATTACCTGCAAATGAGTTAATTTAACTATCATTATCATTACAGTTATAAACAACAATATTATATTATAAACATAAAAATATTATAATTTAACATTATTTCAGTTTTATTTACATATTTTATATTTAAGTGTGTATATTGGCTGACATAAAATAAATACAGTTATTTTAAATATGTTTTTTTTTTTTATTTCTTTATTTACTTTATCACAACAAGGATTTAATATGATTTAAAAAACAGTTAAAAAATATAACTGGAATTACGGTATTGAAAGGGGTACGTACATGTGCAAGTAAAATACAGATTCATTGTTTTATAGTGGTAGTGTTTAAAAATATAAAATAAATAAAAAAAATACGATAATATGTAAATCCCAGTTTATTTTTTGTTATTATCATGTAAATTTAAATGTGAATGTAAAAATTATAATCACAATTGTAATTGCAAAACTTAACGATATCGAAAATATGATAATAGCTAATTAAATGAGGGAAAATTTTAAGAGAGAGAGAGGATATTGTTAAAAAGAGATAGATTAATTGCAAAAACTATATGTATTAACAAGTTGTATACAAATTAATGTTAGTGAAATTGAGCATGCCCTCAATCATTGAGTAAATATTATAGAAATAGAGATTTAAAGCTAAAACAAAGTAATAATTCAAAAAGTTCCTAAAACAAGGTGAATATTTTTCTCAATAATGAATTCACCTTATTTTAGAAAAGTTAAAAATTTTAATAAAAAAAGTCAAATTACTAACTGTGTATATTTTATGGGATAGTGCCCGAAAGGAAAAATTCCAAAAATTCAAGAACTAAAATTACATTTGATTCAAAAATATTTTAATTTTTTGGAAAATTGTTAGCTGACAATTTTTTACAATCTTAATAATTCTGCCTCGATAATTTCTGCGGTTCGACAGCCTTAAAAGGCATCGGTTTAAAATCAAATATTTTGTTGTTGGTAAAATTGGCAAAATAATTCTCTTACCTCTAATCCATTTCCAGTTGGGTGAAGATGTCTTTTAACTTGCGAACCACATAGAAAATATACCAAATGAAATGTCATCTTATATCTACTTATAGCTTTAGCACTAAAACTTTATCAAATTTACTCACTAACACTCAAAAAAAGAATGTTTATCAAAATTGATGCTTAATTACATAAAATCTAACCTAATCCGACGGATTACAAGGGATACAATATTCCACCACAATTTGTACGTAAAACCAAAACTTTTATTTTCCGTCTCTTTCTCTTTTATTTTTAATAAAATATGAAAGTAAACACAAATCTTGCATTTATGTAACATTTATGGAATAGTCACCTACCGTTTTTTCAGTATACTGAATAATGTCTATATAGTAAGGTTAAAAACCACCGTAGAGAATTAAATTAACATCAAAGTTAAGAAGAATTATTTTATTTATTTTTTTGTTTTATATTTTTTTTTATATTCTTTCTATTCAGTAAAATAAAAAGAAAAATTTAAAATAAGTTAAATTTTAATAATTTTTAATATTCATACCTGGAAGTAACTATACTCTAACAAAATATCTTAAGGCTTATTTATTTATTTTTTTGTTCTTATTTATTTGCATACTTATATTTACATATAAAATTCATATAATTTTTTTTAACAGTAAAGGATATGAAATATCCTTTTTTTAATTTTTTTTTTTTTTTTTATAACAATAAAGAATATAAAATATTCATTCATTGTGTGTTTAGCTTTATTATTATTTAATGTACATAAATAAAAAAAAATTAACCCTTGTTGAAGTTAAAATTTTGTATAATGGAAATGAGGTAAATTGCGACTTTTTCAATCCTAGCAGAAAATGTCCACAAACTTAATTTCTAAAAGATAAACATGTATCCTTAAAGCTAATTTTAATGTGAAATTTCAATCTAATAAAACAATTTGTATATCGTTCCGACTACAACTATGGATGCGTTTAAATGGTAATTTTATTTTCAAGTTTTCTTTATCTTTTCTTATAAAAATTGTTTTATTGCCCTTATAATCTACTTGTTCTTCCCAATTTAGGATAATTTTGAAAGTCTAATTGTTTTTCTCGAAATTATGAATGTAATAAAATCCTTACTCTACAATTACAATCACAAAATTTTGTATTTTCATTTCAATAAAGATTATTTCAATCAGAATAATTTACATTTCGACACAAGTTAGATAACAAGTACCTAACGCAATTCGACTGAAAAAAAACTTATTTTTAAACTAATATTTAAAGTTTATAATTAAAAAATAATATGTTCTACAATAACAACATTAAAGCGAAGGTTTCAAATAAAATAGCGCATTCTAAATACTATCAATCAAAATGTCTATTATCAACTGAAAATTGTATAACTTCCAGGACGAAAAGTATGGAAAATAGATTGTGTTAAATGCGATATGAAAATCGAAATACAAGTTGAGGGTTAATATTAATATATAGATCATAATTATTTTTATAGCACAGAAGAACGTATTTACTTTCATTATATAATGAATATAATTTATTTCCCTTTTAAGAGATTTTTATAAAATTTTAGGGATCGTAGCATTGGTCAGTCCTAAAATTTTTATTTTAGTATAACAATCTGTTTGTATTTCTATCCATTGTCATTGTTAGGTCTAATGTTTTACTAATGATATAAATTGGAATTATATACAAAATGAATACTTGATGAGAAAGAAAGAGATGGATTGAGAAAAAAAATTGAATTAAATAAAACATAAATCCTTTGTTAACAGTGTGTTCGTTTGTTTTGATTAAATTTTTCTTTATAAAACAAATTATTAAAAAAAAATATGTATCTAATTATCATCAAAACGGATTCAGGTTTGAATGACTTCAATTAAGGTATTGTCCTCATTTCATTTTAGGAATTTTTATTATTTAATAAAGTTTACCTAATCGTTTTTTTTTTTTTACATAAATAATTTAATTGAAAATTCCGAATGGTTGCACCAGCAACGTGTATTTACAAAAAGTTTTATTAATAATTATGATTAGGTTAGAGAATTTAAATAATTTTGTTTGAAATAATTTATTATATATTGCATATAGTGAGATAGATTATAATAATCTTACATTTTTTAATTTGAACATTTTTTAACATAGAACTGCCTACAACAACTTTACCCTCCATTTACCGTATTCAGAACGTAGTGACAATGAATGGTAGTGAGGTGAACTCAATTAAATACAAACAATATCGTGAATTCGAAATCGGAACGACAAGTTATAAGGCATGGAACATTAATAGAGAAAATAGTAGAACAAAATAGTACAAAAAAATATAAATACTTTTAGATAAACTGATTTCTGTTTTTTTTTTTAATAAACGACGAAATTTAGAAAAAAAAATATTTAGAAGTAAGTCAAAACTTTCACTCACCAACCAAACTTTTTTTTACTATCCTTGAGTTTTTTTTCTACTGTATTTATTTCAACAAATTCTGTTATTAATAAAAATAGCAGGAATATTCATAACAATATATCAAACAGATACCACTCCAACGGAAGATTACTCTATTATATAGTTCATTTTTGTATATGCCACTGTGGAACAAGGATATATGAATAAAACGAAATTAAAAGAATTACAAATAATTCAAAACAAAGCAATAAAAAAAATATATTGATTAAAACAAAGAGCATCAACACAACGAATACATAAAACCCACAAAAATGTTTTTTACACAAACACATAGAATGCTTAATGGGACCATCAATACAAATACAATCCTAAGAATAACAAACGAAGTGCACCAATACAATACTTAAAATATCACATTTGCTTCAAATAAATATAGTGGTATTCGAAATAACTCTACATATTTGCAATAATTCTGTTAATTAATGCAACAAGCTACCGATGAATATTAAAAACCTGAACACCAGTCAATTTAAAACGAAACAAATATTTGATTGAACTTAAAAAAAAACATATTATATATTGTAATTACATTATTTACTCTTTTTTCTATATAACTTCTTTTTTTAAAAATAAATCTTTAAATAAATAAATAAATAACAGAATATTAAATTAAAGTTTTGACAGTTTATTAGCTTGTTGAGATCTTAACCAGTATTAAAATTTCTTATACTTAATTATATTATAGACTATTAAAATTTTCTAATTAGTCGAAAATATCTTCACTTTTGCAGGATAATTTGTGCTAGACAGTTCGGACAAAGTGCTAATTTATTGTGATAAGTATTTTGACCTGAAGATTATAATCTACTTTCCAATAGTTTTAATATTCAAATCCCTGTGAAGCTCCTTTTATGACTGTTTGAGACAAATCAAAATACTATCTTAGAGTTGTATATAGCTTTTGTTATTTTAATTTATATTTTTGAATTATTATAATAAGCAATGAGGATATTATTTGTAAACAAATCGTTTGATCTTTGATTTATTATTTTGTTTGTGTTGTTTTAATCTGTAATTAGACTTTTGACTTTAAATACTCAACTAACTTTAGTCTTAATAAACTTTAAGTCTAGAATAAAATTACACTAAAAACTAATAAACATTATAAATTACAAATAATTTTATTAGCAATTTATATTTGTAATACTATTAAATGTTTAAATTAATTGCAAACATGTGTGTGACGCCGAAATTTATTTATAATAGTCGAAAGCGTTTTTAATGTCAATAGGAACTATTTCTGTAGAAAAAAAACTTTCTACTTACTCCAAGATGTTAACATTGTAATAATTTTTTTACTCCCTGAAATACCCTGATAATCCAAGTATAACTTTATTTCGAACTTTAGGTTCTTAATTTTATAGTATTACGAATTCAAACGAAGCAAAGGAAAAATAACTAATATATAAATAAATACACACAGTAATAATTCTCAAAAAACAAAATGAAAATATCATTGGAATGAAATTAAGAGAAGAACCGAAAACGTGTAGGATTTTAGAAATAGAAAAATATTGTATTAATTTTTGATTCAGATCCGACTATAACCTCGTTTACCCGAGGTAATTTAGAGTAACGCTAATCAAATATGGATTATTGTGCGTAATGGAAACGACAAGTCGATTTGAAAATTTAAATTTCACAGAGTTTTAATCGAAGTCTAACAACTAGTTTCAAAACAATTACAACAAAACAACAACAAGAAAACAATTATTTTTTTTATGTTCTTGACAGTAGCTCTGGTATAGAATAACATTTTCGTGTTTAATTGTGTACGTTCAATATTTCGAGCAATTATTTATCAAATTACAGGTTTACCAACTCATTAAATATGGGAAACTAATGCTATGGTCAGGAACTAAGCCTTCTTAAATATTAGAAGATCTCCATTTTATTTAAGTTGTTACCAGATCACACTCTCAATTATGTTTTTTTTATTTTTTTTTATCCCAATGACAAAGGGTATTGGACTTGGGCATAAAGAATAAAACGCATTTGAAAAAAGGCCTTTTTATTTTGTTTGCTTCATCGGGAATCGAACCTGAAACCTTTCAGTTGAAAGGCAAGCGCTTTACCTACTACGCCGTCCAGCGTGTATTCTGGTAATATGGTTTAATAATTTTTATAGACTGTATCGGTATATTGAATTGATTTTTTTTTATGTATTGCTTATTATATTTGCCTTAATTAACTTGCCTTGGACTTTATATGTTTGTTTCAATTTGCTTCAATTCGACAAAATACCCATTTCAATAACTATTTAACCAAAGTATATCCATAAAAAGAGTATGAACATGTATGTGTTCATGTATGTAGTCATGTATGTGTTCATTTGTTTGCACACAAAATCCATATGCAAATTTGATAAACATTGTCAGAAATAGACGATAATAAGAATTTTACGTGTAAGAAAAAAAAAAATATAGTAAACAAAAGAGAGTAACAAAAAAAGTTGGCTGAAATTAAATAAAAAAATTTTCGACAAAAATTCGTTGAAATATTTAACAATATTATTTTCTAAATTGTATCAACTATGCATAAGATTTTTAGGAGACCTAACTAAAACAGCGTTATCATATTCTTTAACTTCTGTGATTTGTAAATAGATGTTATCCTCAGTATTATTTTATAATCGTATACCAATATAATAAATATTTAGGTTTACTATAATTTAATATAATTAATAAAAAATAATAATGTTTGTAACTCCAAATTATTACTGACAAACATATTAATAATATTTTATATTATTGTAATGTAATTATAATTTAATATTTTTAATAGGTATATACGAAAATAATAATGTTTAAAACGAAAATATTAAAATAATAAAAGATCAGAATTAATCCTCGTATTAGGGAACAAACTAAATTAGTACTAACATTTTTTGCCACCCTGCCTCATATAAATAATGGGAGGAAACGTAAGCAAATCCAAAGGAGAATAATGAGAACGCAAAATTATTTTACAGTATAAAGCAAAAGGCAAACATCTGTTTTGTACCTTTTCTCTCTCATAATAAATTTGGTATACGATAAGTAAATGTAAATTTTACCTCTTTTAACTAATGATATTTTGCTCGGTTTGATATTTCTTAAAAAATAGGTTGTCGTAAAATGGGAGTGCGTATTCTTGTTAATATAGATTATAGATATTCTTTGGATTCAACTAAGGTCAAATTTACATATGTGTGTGTACTAATAATGGAATATGGATATTTGATAAAGTTAAAATTTGGTTTCTCTTTAAATTCACTATATTTATTGACATTTCTATGGTGTAAAGAAGCAAAAAAAAAAAAACAAAAAAGGAATACAAAATAAATGTGTGCAATACAAATCATTATCATTATATTTCAATCATTTTCTATTACTATTCAATTATATTTTCATTATATTTTTTTGTGTTTTTAATTTGGTTTCTTTTATTAATCTCTTTCTTTTATTATTTCTCTTTCTCTGACTAAGTATATGCAAATGTACGTACATGTGTCATATAGGGCTTGCATTTGTTACATACATAATCATATTTCTTAGTTTAATTGAAAATAAAATGCAAACATTATTTATGGAAGAAAACAAAATTTGAACATATCAGTTATCTATCACTCAGTTAGAAATCACTCTTCTCGCATGTAAAAAAAATTTAATTTCGATTTATACATGTATATACATATTATACTTTTATATGTCAATTTATGCTTAGGCAGCGTTTACACGTCGGACAAAATCGAATTTTATCGTAGATAAAGTCGGATGAGTGTTTACATTTCAGACTTTTTCTCAGATTTAATCTACGATTTTACGTCAAATATTTTTTGTATTTAACAGGGTTTCTTTTTATAAAATGCGTAATTTTTTATTGGTGACAATTTTTTAATACGTAATTTAAAAAATTCAAAGGTATGTAAACAAAAATCTCCAAAAATTTTTATAAAAATATACCTACATATTTTTATAAAATTTGTTACAGTAATATAAAATAATTACACATTTGAAGTATGAGCAATAATAACCAAATTGCTTAAGAGTGAATTTTAGTGCCATTTGATTATATGTGTTGTTTTTTGAAAATATATTATTTTTTTTAAAAAAAATATTTTCACTAAAAAGTCGAAAATAAAATAAGGAAAAAAAATTTTTTTTTAGAAATATTTGCCTTCAATTTAAGCGTACTAAAACTACAAAAATAAACTTTAGAATCGCAGCATGATATAAGGTTTTCATAGCAAGTTATGATTGTAATTACGGAAAAAGCAAATTAGCCGAACTTTTTATCAAATCTCTTAATCTCATCTCAAGACTTCCTAGAATTTCGGCTAATTTGCTTTTTCCGTAATTACAATCATAACTTGCTATGAAAACCTTATATCAAGCTGCGATTCTAAAGTTTATTTTTGTAGTTTTAGTACGCTTAAATTGAAGGCAAATATTACTAAAAAAAAATTTTTTTTTCCTTATTTTTTATCATATAAAATCTCCAATAACATAAGAAAAACTGTTGTGGATATGATCCATCTCGAATTAATTATTTCAAATGTTTAGAAAATTATTCGGTAGCTATTACGCAAAAAAAAAATATTTAATATTTATTCTCAATTTTAATAAACCTTCATAAAAAGGATTAAAATTCTATTGAAAGACAATGTTTTTTTCACTTATTAATTTGCTATTATAAAAAAAAGTTATTAAAATTCTATTTTTTTTTTTCTTTATTTTTCCTAATCCTTTCTGTTTTATTCGTTTGCAGAAATTTTGCTCAAAGAAAAAAATTAAGTTACAAAACAAAAATTTGTAACAATGCCTGCGGGTGGCTTATAATTCATTTTAAAAAAATTTAAAAGAAAAATCCTTTAAATTGAAATGTTGTTATACAGTATTTTCGTGGGTTACATACAATTTTTGTCGGTGAGAAAAAATAACATATTGTGAGAAAGAATAACATTTTAATCTGAGATTTTATTGCGTTCATTGCGCAATTTAAAATTTTATTTTTTTCTTATTTTTTCTTATAATTTCTTTCAAACCATAATCGAGACTACTATTCGAAAGACTTAAAGCAAATATCGAATATGACCTACTCAAGGTTTATATTTTATTTTTGTTTTTATCAGTTTATGTATACAAGGTTAAATTTTAAAAATTTTATTATATTGATTAAGCGATCGTAACAGGCTCCCATTCCTACAATGTAACAAACATTTTTGAGGTTAATTAAAATGAAAATCAGTTGGTTTTATTTACTTAAACAAATTCTAAAAATTTATACCCAATTTAGAATTATAATTTTTTTTTTTTAATTTTAATGTTATAATTATATAGATTAATATTTTAATATTTTATTAATTTTCTTTTTAAATTTTAACAATCTTTAAAAATAAATTTTAATTAGAAATAAAAAATATAAATAAAATAATGAAATTTAAAAAAATTAAATTAAAACAATTTAAAGTGAAAACGAAAAAGTGCAAAAATGAATGAAATCACTGCGAATTATAAAAATTAACAAAAATAATAAAAAAAAAATTCATAGAAAAGAAAAATTTCATGAAAACTAAAATAAATTAGTTAGCAAATTTTAAAAATTAAGTATTAAAACAATTTCTTAAAAAATTGAAAATAAAAAAGGTATCAAAATTTTTAATTTTAATATGAGTGGTTTAGGACCAGCAGCGTGTTGGCTAGCCCATAAACGTTTAGAGTCATGGTCACGTATGGCTAAAGAACGTGTTGGTGCTGTCCGGCGTGCAACAATTGAACGTAGTTCAACAGATGAAACACCATCAACACCACCGCCACCACCAACACCATCATCAATTGCATCATCAACAACAAGCGGATTAGGTAGCGGTGGTAGTTTTAGTGGTGGTAGCTGTGATTTACAAACTGATTCAGAGGTTAATTGTTACAAAAAAAATATTAATAAATTTTATTTTTGTATTTTGATTTTTTTTTTAAATATTTCTCCACAAAAAAACACCTACAGAATTTTTTATAAAAATATTTAATTTTAATTAAAAAAATTCTTTTTAATTCTATTCATTTATGTAGGAATCTAATTTAACACGTGATCCTCAACTAGTACAACCACCAACGTCTGTAGCTGCACATGGTGTTAATACAGAATTATTACGTGGTCCAATTGAAATGTCACCGAGTCCATTACATCAACATTTACAACATCAAAGTAAATCATTTCCACCACGTTTACAACGTACACCATCAATTTCTAGCCAAAGTAGTTTAGATAGCGCACCATCCAGACAATCAGTAAGTTATATTTAATGTTATTTTTTGGTATTTTTTATTGCCAACAACTATAAGGTAGTAAAATTCATTTAATTTATAAAGTAAACGTAATAGTATAATATACCGATGATATTACGGATCAATATGATGTATAAATAGTTGTTATGTCATCGGACTGCAAATTAGTATATGGGGATATGAATATTGTAAAATAAATGTATTTCATTATTCTTTCAAATAAACTTTTAAATGTAACCTGGGTTTTACTATTAAGCAAAATGGAACTATGCTATAATGAAAACCTCCACAATATAAATGAATTTTTCTACATTTAAATTTACTAAATTTTAATCTTAAAAATTTCAGAAAAATTTATAATGTGTAAAGACTTTGCCCCAAACAACCAGGTTATTCATTTGACAATCTTGATAATAAAAAAAACACTACGTGTATGACATAGAAACAAACATATAAAGTATTTACAAAGATCTGGTTACCATTTTTTTAATGTCAGTAACTTAGGAAAATTTACATTTTCGTAGGTTAAACAGGGTACTGCAATTTATTATTTAAAGTGGAACGAATAATATTTTAGAAATATTTATTTATTATAACCATTTTTTGGTATATAAACTATAATTAAATATGAAAATTATCTGCAAAACTAAGCTTTCTTATGCAAAAATGCCACTCAAAAAATATTCAGGATCATATGAAACATTTTTTATCGAGATAAATGCAAACATTGGAGTACTATATCCAATTAATTTAGATTATTACAAAATCATGCTTTCAAAAATTTTTCAAGAATAATAAAAAAAACTTTTGTTATAATTTATAAACTACACTACTTAAATCAGGCAACATTATAATTTTTTTTTTTTTATAAAAACTTGTTTTCTATCGTTAGAGTTAAATTTTTGTATAAATTGTCGAAAATAGTCGAATATTTTCCTTTTAATTTTTCTGATATACTTATCATACAGATACGCGTATTTCGTCTACTACTTGCTGACTTCTTCAGTGTTTTGTACTCGACTATGTATAATGTATAATTTTATTACAAAAAATCAAATTTTGCAGATAAGTAGGGTTTCGTAATCGATGCAGCATAATTAAATATTTAGTTCAAAAATAAAAAATATATAAAATGACAGAAATACTAAAAAATATATCAAAACTATGCATAAATCAGCGAAGTGCGTTGACGTAACATATGTAAAAAGAAATTGTGAAAATTCCTTACAATCTTTGTTATCTATAATTTTTTATTTTTAATAACTGTATCTATACATTTATATGCATTTTTACCATTCCAGGGTCATCGTGGTTCATCCCCCCAAATTCGTACATTTGGTCCAGATGGCCGATCATCTTTAACATCTGAATATGGAAGTGTTCATGTAAGTCCAATATTATATTATTAGTTATTTAGTTATATTTTTAAAATCAATCTTAAATTTTTTTTTACAATATTCCCACTTTATCTATATAGTATCCCTTCTATACATCAATTTAAACTAAAAACAATTTGTTTAATTTAAATGAAAACCAAAAAACAAAAATGACAGTGTCAGTTATAAATATTTGCGTTTCGCCTAATAATTTTTCATTATTTTACTTCCGAAATACCATTAATGCATGGTATATCATTGTTGTTTATGTAACACCCATAAACAACGTTCTATTTCTGAACATTCTTTTCTATTCAACCTTTTATTTTGCCTTTCAAATCAACATATTTTTTTTTTTGAATTTTAAATTTAATTTTAAATACCATTTTAAAGAATTTAATAAAAATTAAATATTATTGGGCACTAAAATTTTTAAAAAAAAATTTCCTACCACACCCCTTTTATTTCTGTTAATAAATAAAGAAAAATTGTCAAACTGTTTTATCAAATTAATTAAATGGAAATGATAAATTATATTTGGTAGTGCAGTTAACAATAATTTTACAATATGAATAAAATCTCATCCATATATAAAAAGTTTAAATTCACTTTTCGATTTTGACAATACGAAATTGTCGCGAAATTTTTCATTATACTCAATAACAAACTATTGTAATCACTTTAGAAACTAATTCTTCACAGAATACAAAAATTTTCATTACATAATGACACAAATAAAACTAAAATAGAATACAAACAGTTATAATGCGAATATGTTTGCAAAATCATTGCAATAAAAACCTCAAAACAAACTCAACCATAAAATTAAATTTTTATTTTATTTATTTTTTTAACAATATTGCATCACAATAATAAATCAATCTTGAAATTTATGTTATTCAAACCATTTAGTATAATTGAAAAAAATTACAACAACATTAATAACAATATAATATAACATAGAAAAGTCCTTATAAAAAATCCTTAGGGACAATACAATATCCTTATATATACAAAAATAAAAAATAAAAGTTGGTCAATTAGCTACAGCAATAAAATTTAAAAGTTATTTTCAAGTACAAATTCTGAGATCACCCAATAAGGGTGTTATTTCGGAAATTATTTCTATCATACTTAAGCTCATACACAGTCAATATCAAAAATAAATTAACATTTGAGAATAAAGTTAAATTCAAATTAGTTTGTTTGAAATATCAGATAGACAAACCTGTGTTAACAAAACCTATAAATTCTAGTTAAAAGAAATGTATATATTATATATATATATATATATATATTAATATAAAAAATATATAAAATTAATAATTATAATTCAGATACAATTTCTAAACTAGTCAATACATTCAAACAGATATAAGTAATTTATAAAAAATTATAACATTGGAGAAGCTTTGTCAAAAAACTCCAAATAGTTTGACACTAAGAGTGAAAACATAAAGTTTTAATTACTTGAAGTCATTTATTTCTGATCAAAGAAATTATACAGAGGTAAAAAAAATGTAAATTAGTTAAAACAAAAATTGAAACAATGAAAAAAGGTAAAATACACAAGACAAAGCCAGTATTAAAATAGTATAGTAAATTCAATAAAATCGATTATGAATATGATATTGCAATGAATATAATGGTAGACATAAGTAGAATTGAATGTTTTGAGCTCTCATAGATTGTATAAAAAAAATCGTGATAATGTCATGAACTCCGAATATTTTAATAATATTTCCGTATTAGAATAGTTCAACTTTAAATGCGGAAAAACTATCAATATATTGACTTAATTAACCAGCTATATTATGAAACTGCAGAAACTGACATAAGTGAACCAATAATAATTTTTAGAAGATTACACAAAATATTATCATTAATGATGGATTAATTAGTTAATCTTTCTATACCGTAAAAATGGCAGTCACATCACAAATGTAAGATTTAATAAAGAAACATGATTAGACAATTTATATAAACATAGATATCGAGTTATGAGTTATTAAAAACTGCCAGACATAGAAAATATAGTATAGTATAGTTAAAAGAATGATTGAAAAATATTTTTTTTATGAAATGTTAATTCACTTTCATCCTTGACTGTGTATATAGGAAGAGTAAGTTTTTGTCGCTAGCTATATATATACAGCAATATGTACTACAAAAAGTAGGTTGTACACATATTTATTAGCAATTTTCAACACTTCTTAACAAAATAAAAAAACAAAACAAATGTATAGATAGGACATATTTTATATATTACATATTTATAATTTATTATCCTTTTTAATAGGGTGACAAATAGTTTGATAAAAGGATATTTTTTTTTAATTTATAATATGAAATCTATTGTTACATAATATTAATTTCAAAACTACCTAATACTATTTTGTTGTTGTTGTTGTTACTTAATTTTTGTTTTGTTTTTATTGAATATTATTTTATTATTTAAAAAGTATCACAATTCAATACGATGGAAAATGAGGATGTGAGAGGGACAAAGAAAGTACATAATAGTTTTTTTTTCGCTCTATGTAGAATAATTGTTGATTTCTTGAGTATTTTAAAAAATTTATTATTTTTTACGATTAATATATGAATACATAAATTCAATTCTAATCGATAAATATTAATGTTTTATTGCCGCTTGAATTTATTTTAAAGCTTAGGAAATCGGATGCAATATTTGTTATTTTTGTTCTAGTCTTTTTTTTCAATTTTGAATTGGAATTATACTTAAGAATATGTTAATTTAACTTTGAAGGACATACAAATGGAATTGATTCAATTCATTGTATATATTTAAGAGAATTAAGATTTAAATTAGTTTTGTATCATTCAATTTTTGTTTTATATATAGGAGATCTTCATTGATGTACTCTTTTTGAATACATACTCGAGCATTATCCGTTGTATATGAGCAACAGTTTTTAAAATAGAATTTTGTGAAAGTATATAAGGTAGGATGGTAAAAAGTGCGATCTAACGAACGGAAAGGGCTTTAAATCTACTAGGAAATCAAATTGGCTTCTTCTATTGAACGAAAGTCGATTGGTGTTGCAAGAGACACGAAATAGAATAGCTAATCTACTAATTTGGGAAAATATTTATTATACTGAAACTGAAGCACCGGTTCAAAACTACACAATATGTGAATCAAAGTATTTAACGGAAGTAAAAAATTATTAAAAAAAATACCCGTTTTAGGTCTTCCCAGTAAATCCCAGTAACCGAATCTAGTGTATACGAAATTGTATTTTTGCAATTTCTACATTCTCGGTGTTGTAATCACATAGATTCGTCAGATCAAATCTTTGAATTTAGTAAATTTCAACCCACCGAATTGTCTATACTTTCATTGAAAATAGGTAGAAAGAGTTATTATTGTTGTATTTGCGTCCTCACAGTTAACTACAAGTAGTTCTATTGTACATATGCTCACATCCAGCATAATATAACTAGAATTTTTTATATGAAATGCTTCATTGGTTTTTCGAACTGGTCTAGTACCCTTTGTCATTGGGATATAATGAATGACAAAAGATAATTGAGAGTTAATCTGGCAACAAATTAAATAAAATGAAACTATTCTATTTAAGAAGGCTTAGTTCCTGACAATAGTAGTAGTTTCCCACATTTAATGAGTAAATAAGCCAGTAATTTGTTAAAATAAATACTCAAATTATTGTAGATTGTAGTATAAACTTGCAGTGCCGTACTTAATTAAGCACGAAAAGGTTATTCTACCTAAATTACTATCCAGATCATAAAAAAAAAAAAAAAAAAAAAATACTTGAACCCAGAACCTATGATTTACGACTAAAACGTATTTTATACACAATATTGGTTAGAATTTTCTTTTTTTTAGATAGAAGAAAATCATCAAAAGGGTCTTCTACTTGTGTTCTAGGTGCGGGAGAAGAACGAAATGAAAGATTTTGCCGACTTTAACGTACTAAAAATTCCCATTATTTTGTTAAAATTAAAACTAGTCTTTAAGACTAACCATTAATACAGTTTTGTCTCTATTGATTCAGATATCTTTGATCAAACAAAATTCCAGAAGGAGTTATTGTAAGATACGTAGATAGAAAATAATAATATGTAGGTTAGAATATAGAGAGAAAAATGTATATGTATTACTATTATAATTCAATCCAACCCACTTAATATAATACCTAAGTCTTTTGTTGACTCTTTTTTAAGTAATTTTTTTCAAAGTTACACTTCTTAGAGTTCAGATAAGAATAACAGAGCATACGTTTAAGGTAGTACATCATTGCTTCAGCAATTTAAAATTAATTCATTTCAAACGAAGAAGTATCACTTGTATCAGCTGTTGTTTTTGATTGTGTTAATATTGAAATTAACATTGTTTCAGTTTATTTTTTAGTTATTGTTATTCATCCTCAATATCATAATTTTTCTGAAATGCCAACAATGGTGTATAGAGTAAAAACAATTATTTTTATAACTTTAATTATTCAGTTTTTAAGAATTCTTACACGATACTTCAATGCTAAGTGAAAAAAAAAATTTAAAACAATAACTTACATTTTATTCATAGATCGACTGATTCTTATGGTCTTTTATAATTTTCATTGATATTATTTCATAATCAAATTTCCCAACTTTAACTTTCAATAAATAATATAACAGTACATTAAGTTAAATTAATGATATTTTTAAGATGTTCCTTTCCAAAAAGGACATAGTTTAATTTTTATCAAAAACTTATCATTCATATTTAACAATATTGAGCTCATCATTCTACTCGTATTTCACCATATTTTTTAAGGACAAAAACAATCACAGTTCAATTTAGAAAATAAATCAATTCAAAATAAAAACTAAATAACAAAGACAAAATGGCGTAAGAAAACAATTTACTTTCTAACGATAAATAAAAATAATTTTTATTTTTATATATAAAATTCTATCCTTTTTACATTAAAACTCTATGCTGGTTGTATTTACTGTTTTATAAAAAAAAAACCAATAAAAACAAAAATTTTAACAGATGATGATCAAAAATGATTTTCTTCGTCATTTATTCCATTTTATTTTCCTAAAAATTAAATTACTACTGTTTCCCATAATTTATCCTAAAAAGTAGGGTCCTCTAACAAAATCAATGATTCTTTTGTATTTGAATTGCATAAATATATTATTATGAATATTTTCGAAAAAGAAAAGGACATTTTGGAATAATATGGACAAGATAGTAAATAATAATAAAAACGAATATGAAAATTTTACAGTTAATTAAGTACGATAATTGATGATTGATTATAATGATGATTCTATTTTTCGTTTTTTTTTTTTTTTTTTTTTTTTCAAAATCTTAAACAATAAAATATAATAATAAAAATAGAAATAATAATAAAAATTATCTATGATTCTATTTACTACCACTGGAATTGTGTAAAATAATTTTTTTTTAGTTATTTTGATGAAAATAATGATGATTTTGCAAAATTTTACTATCTAGTAAGAAATCAAAATTGAATAGAGTAACAGATTGTGATTTTCTATTGTTTATATTTTTTAAAGTAAAATTTTCCCCATAACACTCTACTAAAAATATATTTTATTACTTGTCATTTTTAAACTTTGTTTTATTCTTGTAATTAGTGATGTGTTAAATATAAAAAAAAATTTCATAGTGAATAGATAAATAAACGATTATTGATAAGTCCTTGAAAATATTTAATTATTTATTTATATAAGATAGATATATAATGTACATCTGTTGTAATATTATTTTTATATTCTTTTTTAATAATTAAAAAAAATGAAAATCAATAATGTGTAAAAATCTTCTAATTAGAATTATACATTTACATGTAATAAATTTTGTTTTTTTTTTATTTATTTTAAATAGCGATCTCCTAGTCCAATGCGTGCTATTAGTCTTGATGCACGCTGTTCATCACCAGCTTCAACTGAATTAACCGATTTGAGAACACCATCACCATCACAAAATAGTTTAGCATCATTAACAAGTGGTACAACGGCAAGTGCTATATGTATATCACCAAAAATTAGTGGACGTTGTTTATCACCGTTATTAATACCACCAAGAACAGCAACTGGTACTGAACAAGCAGGTTGTGGACCAGCATCACCATTAGGTGCAATACAACCAGATTTATATACAAGACAAGAAGGTCCAATTTATTTAACAGCACCAGAACAAAGTCCTGCATTAGGACGTTTACATTTAAGAATAAAATATGACCATCACTTATTTGATTTAACTGTTCATCTGATAGAAGGTACCTATTCAATTTTGTTCTCGAAATCAATATTATTAAAATTTAATTTTCAATTATTTTTTTATAATAGCTCATAATTTATGTCCAATTGATGAAGGTGGTTTCCGTGATCCATATGTACGCTTAATGTTGTTACCTGAAGTTGATCAACGGAAACGACAAACATCAATTTATCGTGGTGAATCAAATCCATATTTTGATCAACATTTTAAATTTCCAGTTTCACGTGATCAATTATCTGGTAAAGAATTGGTATTACAAGTTCATGATTATGATCGTTATTCACACAATGATATAATTGGTGAAGTAAGAATTTTAATTGATGAATTGGATTTATCAAAATCAGTTGAGGTAAATAAAAAAAAAAATGTTTTGACAAAAAATAAAATAATTTAAATAAGCTGAAAGTATTGATTTTTTATTTATTTCTTTTTATATTTTTGGTATATTTCAGATTTGGGGTGATGTTCTGCGTATTAAAAAACCACCAGAAGATCGACCTGAATTACTATTATCATTAAATTATTTACCACAAGCTGAACGTTTAACAGTTGTTATAATGAAAGCTAAAAATTTGGACACAGTTCAAGATCCATATGTTAAGGTAAAATTCAAAATTAAATTTTTATTTTTTTATTATAATCCGAGGAGATGGGTAATACAAAGTTTTAAATACATTTTTTTTTTTAATTCAATTCATTTTGTAGCTTTACTTAATTCTAAATGGTAAACGTGTTAAAAAAAAGAAAACTGGTAGTGGAAAAGCTAATGATCCAACAAATCCAATATGGAATGAAGCATTCACATTTAATTTACCATCATCAAATATACAGGGTGCTGCATTGGAGGTAATTTACTAAATTTATTAATTATTTTAATTATTTTAAATATCTATATTAAGAATTGGATGATCTCTTTTGATAACCTTGTGATGTGATGCTTCTTTACCTTCAAATTTTAATTGAAATTGTTGAATTTTAATTTTTCTATTGATTTTTGATAAATTATCAGTCAAAGGTATGAACAAAGGTTCAAGTATAGCCCCAAGGAGTACAATTACAATTATCACAATGAGAATAATCTGAAAATAATCAAAAATCTTAGCAATATCGAAAAATTAATAAACAATAGTAATGAAAACATACCTTCATATTAAACAAATTAATCACAATTTATAGATTTGATTTATTGAGAGAATTTGTTTTTTTTTTTTAATTTTTTATTTTCAGTTTATATTATTTTAAATTAAAAATTGATTGCTTGAAATATTCAAATGAAGCTTTTTTTTTTTTATTTATTAAAAAATAATAATTTTTATTTCAATAAATTTTACTTAAATTATTCAATTTTAAAACAAAAACTACAAATATGCCCTATACGTTCTAGAGCAAATTTTAAATTGTGACTAATAACTATTTTATGTCCTTTTCGATCGAATTCATTTTTTCAATGCCAATTGATGACTATAGGAACACAATTGGAAAATATTATTCTAATTTGCTGACAGGGACTGTACCAACTGCAAGGACAACTAATTGTTCATAAATTTTTATTTTGAATATAAAACTTTGAAAATAACAAACAGAATAATTTTAACAGGAAGATATCAATCTTTTAACACTAAAACCACAAATGCATAAAATGATTACGCAAAGGATTAATTTCTAGAAATAAGATTATTGAGTCTAAAATTTTTTACTATCTATTGTTGTTATTGCGGTATTAAATTGTAGGTAATTTTGTAGGTTATGATATAATTTGATTAACTTCTATAAAAAATTTGTTAATGGATGTCATAATATAAAAGCTTCGTCATCTTTTATATTTTAACTTTTATTGCTTTTATTTTATTTCTTGTTTTTTCATTTTTGTCTCTGCATTTCCTCTTACTTATTATAAAATCAAATAAACGAAATCTACCACTATATTAAATGAAGCATTTATAAGGTAGATAATTATGTAAAGAATATTATGCTTCTAACAGTTCTATTCTAATCAATATTACGATTACAATTTTAATTTATTTTTTTTTGCATACACACTAAATTCGACTCAATAAAATTAGACCCTTTTTCCACTTTTATAATACTTATAATCCGTGTACATAAAGTAGTTGGAAAATCAATAATTTAATCAAAAACTGTATACTTAACTTCTACATATGTCAAAGTTAAGACCTGATTTCAAATTGGATAGTTTGTTGTTTTTATTTTTCAAAAACAAAAAGTCCAATTTAACATCAACTTATTAGAAAATATTTTTTAAATATTTAAATTTGACAACCTCTAACTTAAGAAACATAAGATGCTTAATAAGGTGTTATTTTAAATTTATTTTAATTACATTGATAATGTAAAAAAAAGTTGCAAGAAGGGGCAAAGTCAATTATATTGACCAAAAAACTTTTTTATAATAAAACTTTCATTGAAAGAGTAACATTACACCAGTTATTTCATATGCTGGACCCATGTAGCTCTACATAAGTGTAAGTCTGATGGAGAAAATAAAAAAAATTAACGAAAATGCATAAGAACCTGCGTAAGTTTTCATAGAAAACCCCAAACGGACTACAATCATTTTGATTCCAAAAATTGCTTGTACCCAAAATTTTGTTATAACAAGACTCAATAATTTTTTTATAAAAATGATTCGTAATCCTTTCAATAGATATTTTACCACAACGAAAAATTACTTATGGACGGGGCCACAAATATTAGATTTTGTAAGACTTTTCTTTCTAATTGTAAAAAAAAAAAATTAAGTAAAAATAAAAATAAAAAAACTACTCTGTGGAAAGCTTAAGTCAATGTTTTAAAATAAAATCAAATTTGCTTAAAAAAATAACACAGTTTTAGTAATTAAAACAAAGCACGTATTATATGAAAAGTATGAATTTTCCAAATAATAGTGCTGCTACTCCTGAAACCGCAAAATCTTTGATGTTACATTTATATGAAAATGTTTTCTCAGTTAAACCCCATATAGAATCCTTCCAAAATAATAATATTTTGTAAAATCAAATATTATAAATAATATTAAAAATTCTATGTAGATGATTACATTTTAATCATATTTCAATACCAATAAAATAATAAAACGAATTAAATCAAAAATCAATTTAAAAAAAACTTATTAATTAATTTTTGTTTTTTCACTTTTCTCATTACATCTTAGATATACGTCGTAACAGCAAGTGGCGGTGAAGCTAATGCAATTGGTAGCTGTGGTATTGGACCACAAGAAAATGGTCATGGACGCCAACATTGGCAAGATATGATTCATAATGCTCGTAAACCAACTGCAATGTGGCATTTTTTAAGATAAGTTCAAACTTTCTTTAAACAAATATTGCATTATTGCAAAAGTTAAGCATACAATATGTATATATATATATATAAATCTACAAACATATATATATATATAAAATATATAAAATGTATAAAAATACAAAATAAAAACTATATTATACATATAAAAAGGAAGAGAAAATTTACTATTTTAAAATTGATAAAAATAATTGTTATATATGTACAAAAGAATAAAAAACAAATAAAAAAAATAAAAATATATAATGAAAATTTGTGTCATTGAAATTAAATAAATTTATTTGTACAAAACAAAAAATGTATACATACATATAGAAAGGATATTTTTATTTTTTTACCACAAAAACCAAAATTCAGAAAACAACAACAAAAAATATATTCAAAATACAATAATATGTATTTAAAAATTTGAGAACAGTATGAAAATTTATGGAAAAAAAACAAATACCTGAAATGAACAATTTACAACCAAAACCATCTAAATCTATTGAATGCATTTATATATTAATTTGATTACATATTTGATATTTATTTTAAATATATACCTTAAACTAACAATTTTGTGAAATATTTACTTATAATTATGCAAATATTCAATATTTATACAGTAAACATTTTTTTGTCGTCCATTTTTGTTTTTGAATGACTAAAATAATATAAAAATTTATAATTATATAACTACCATTGAAAGGATCTGATTGTTTATTATCTAGGTATAATATTGTTAATAAATATTAAAAACTCAGTTTTCTGATGATTGTTTAATAATCGAAACCTGTCAGGATATTAATTAAAATTAATAAAACATATACATATAGTTATTAATCTTTATTATTAAAAATGTTGTACGTATGTTTAGTTGATTTGACTTATTTCGACCAACGATTGACTCAAAAACGCAAAATTGACGCAAAATTTGATTATCAAATAACATCACCTTCAATATAAAGCTGGAAATATTTTATAAAGTGTTTTTTTAAAATTAACGATTTTCGATTTCGAACGTATAAAAAAAATAAAGAGAATTTTTCAAATTACCAAAAATTTATACTCAAAAATTGTTATGATCAAAAAATAAAACGTCAAAGCTCGAAATTAAACTGATGTAAAGATAATTTTCAAAATGAACTGTAGCTCAAAAATTTATTAAATAATTAATTAATTTTTTTTGCAAATTTCAACAGTATAGTCAAATTTAGTACAATAACAATGGTGCTAATACGTACTTGGTTCAAAAGTACTACTGGTTTAATTTAATCTCGATTTTAAAAAAAGCAGTTAAGGCAGAGAAATTTTTGTAATAAAAAATCTAATTTGGAAAAATTGTTTCAGTAATATGCAATTAATTTTGAAAAATTGCACTTCTTAAACCTGAAATCCAGTTTGAAATTCAATTTCTAATCAATAGCACTACAAAATTATGATACTTTTATACATTTTAATTTTAATATTCAGAATTCAATTTTTTTTTATTTTATTAAACATTATAAACAAAATGTTTGACAGTTATTTTCTATAGATTTGAATATACTTTGATTTTTAGAGATAAGATTTTGAATTTATATGTTTTTAAGACCAACATTTTCCCAATATTAATATTTTTGATTTTAAATATCAATGCATTTTCAAGTACCTACCCTTTCGTAGTTATTGTTCATCTAATTTTGATATAAAGAAAAAAACTTTAATAATTATGACCGCTTGGTTACCTGCCTTGATGTTTAAAGATTAGATTTTTTAGTATAGATCTCTCATTTCAATAATAAATTTCTAGGACTTAGTTTAACACTGTTTTGTTATTAAATTCATGTTAGTAATATTGTATAGGTAAAGAGAATCATTGAGTATTCAAAAATAATTGCTACCACTATTCCAAACAACTAAAAAAAGTCAGTATTCAAAAATATGTATTTTACTATCGTTGAATATTTCATATAGAATAATCAAATTATAGGCTGATAATGTTAAACAAATATACTTAAGAAAATAACTGAACTCTAATTTAAATCCTAAAATTCTAAATCTAAAATCTAATTTTTAAAAAAAATTGCAGAATTCATATTTGAATTTAAACTATCACATAAGTAATTATACACTACCATAATGTGTATTAAAAAAGTATTTTTATTTTTATTTTTCGAGACATTATGCTTTTCTTTAATTTAAAATTTAAAATAATTCCAATGTCTTTTAATCATTTTTATTAAAACATTTTGTAGAAAAACCATTTATTATCGAAATCAGGAAAAAAAAATTATGTTTAATTTAAAAGAAAAAAATTTTTTTTTGACAAATTGCTCATAGTTTATTTCGTCCTTCTAAGTTCACATACATATAGTTTTTTAACTATACTTTATTTATATAACTCAAGAAATTTTTTGATTTCGAATTCATAACACCTGTTATGAAAATGGGTTGTTGAGTAGTAAAGGATTTCAAAAAACAAAATATTAAACACCTTTCAAGCAATTGGGCTCCATGAATAATTTTAAGTAAAGTTTTAATGATTTCAAGCACCACAAAAATTAAATTCTTTAAGCCCGATATCCTATCTGCTCTTTTATATAGGTGTAAAGCATGGAAGTTTATAGAAAATAGCTTTTTGCATGTACAAATATTTGTAAACAAGTTTTTTCTGCCTCTAGAAGAATACAAATAAAGAAATGCGAGAACAGAATTTGAAAGTGTCACAGTCATGATTAAATGTAGAAAATAAGTATGGATATAGTATTCAATTTGTACATTTCCAGATGACAATGACAAAAATGTTGTTGAAATGGAGGCTTCAAGAAAATATGTTAAAAAATTTCATTGAATAGATCCTACGGAATCAAGCGTAATGCTGAAAGCATGGAGGAAGTGAAATATTTAATACGAAAAGAAATTAGATTAGGATATTTATATAACCTAAACCGGACCTAGACCAGACAAATGATTGTTATTATTTTATATAATAATATCATAATAAAAAGATAATAATTACAATAACAAAATAATAAGTACAATTAATTTTTGAATAGTTTTAAATAAATTAGAAGTAAATAAATAATATTGGAACAAAAAACATAATTTTGACAGTGATTGCTTGCACCCGCGTCGAATGCTTTGTCGAAGCGAAACCGTACAAGAGAACAGCTAAATAGAAACTAAATAAAATTAGAAAGATAAATTAATAAACTAAAATAAATGTTAACCCAGTACAGTGATGCCAGTAAATTAAATAAACTTCACCAGCATCCATCATCATCAGTGAGGACCATTCTAGCAGCATATTATTTACTTTTGTTCTCATACACATATTAATTTTTTGTTTAATTTATATACTATTTTATTTTGTATTTTAACTTTTTAAATTTCTTATTTTTTAATTGTAAATTGTAAAGCTATTGTTTTTGTTTTTGTACATTATCTGATTTATTGTTTTGTTTTAATTGTAGTAATTATTACTCAAATACGTATATAAACAGCTATCCCCGTCCTTACCCACAATAGCCCAAAGAATGATTCATAAATAATTTTCACTAATGTTTGATGTTTGAATTGAACTTCTGTAACATCCGAGAACTATCAACGAATTTCCAGGCCATAGAAGCCCATCTTCGGTCCGAAAATCCGGCTATTTAGGCACTTAGTGAAACGCAAGATACTTCTTTCTTTACCATTCCTAACAACACAATAGTGCCACTCTTCGTCCCCCATCGTGGTATCGCTTTATATATTAGGTCTGATGTCGCTTTCCACACTCTTCAGAACCATTCAAGCTCCAATCCTTTATTCCAATATTTATGGATAAAGATCCATGTTGACAAGCGTACTATACATTTCTGTTTTTTTGTACAGATCACCTCAAACAAATGAGCAGGAAACTGTTGTAGCGTTGGACAACTTATCCAGTCAAATCAATAAGATTTTGGAAATTCATCCTTAATCTGAGATCGTACTGGCATGTGACTTCAACATACATAACAAGAACTGGCTCATTTACTCAAGTCACAATTCCAATTATATTTTACACATTTTTTATGAGTGTATGAAGAGAACAAAAAATAAAAATTCACTACCCTCAGCTAATAATATTTTTTTTTTAAAATCGATCATATGAATGTCATGTTTCATTATCTTTAAAAAAAAATTTAGATATATATTTCAAAAATATACTTTATACAATATTTATTTGAACCATATACCAATAACATTATTCATTTACACGTATTAAAAAAAATATCTTTAAAATAGTTAAAGAGATAATAGATTTTAATTAAATTGAATTAAAAGTAATCAAACTTGTATATATGTATGCTATAAATATTATACAATCATTCAATAACATATCTACATATCTATATATATACTATATTAATGTCCTTATTACTTAAAATGATTTGACAAAATTTTCAAAATACATATTTTAATAATAATATCCTTATCGTATAATCCTAATATAATAACAATATTACAATTCATTTCTATTAAATAGGACCTAATAAATATCATCACAGTAAACATATTTACTTTTATGCAGACAGTTTATATAATATAATAAAATGATCCTTTAATAATCAAAAATAATCAACCAATAAAATATTATTGTAAAAGTTTTTTTCAAAATAAAAAACAAAAAAAATTAAAAACACTTGAATAATATTCATAATATTCAACCACAGGACATTTTAATAATATATGTACATTTACAATAAGTAAAATGAAATACAAAAATAGATATCCTTAAAAGAATTCTTCCGGAAGGGTGATTATTTTTCTTTTTAATTGATTTTATGTTATATGAAATTCCATAAAATAAATTCGTATATGAATGGGTACTTTTTATTCAAAAGTTTTGACATTCATTTCTTTATAAGGACATTTAATTATTTAATTTTATTATGTAGAGAGAGAGAGAGAGAGATGGTATTTAACCGGTACGAGTTTACAATTGGGCTGTTAAATTTTATATATACTATTTTTTCAGTACTATGTTGTTGTATTTTGTTACAGTACTATATGCTAAGGGAACAAAACAGTAGTACAATTTTGCTGTAAGGTGTAAGTAGTGATTGAACTTAAGTCTTAACTGTTTGCTTCTGCTGGTAATGTGAGTTCTCCAAGTGAGGCGTCTATCCAAATTCATACCTAAGTACTTTATTCATACTCATACTTTACCAACTTTCTGTTGTTGCATTGAATGGTAGGACAATTTCCCTTACGGTTGCTAAAAGTAATATGGAGTGATTTGAATTTATTGGTTTTGATTCTTCATAGTTTTAGTCAGTTTTGTATGCCTATCAGGTCAGGTTCTGAAGTTTTTCGGATGCTAAAAGTGGTTCGAAATGCGACGCCAGAACACATGGGTCATCGGCAAAAGTGAAGCGCAAGAAAAATGTGGTATATCAAGACTCCTAGAACACATCCCTGCGAAACAACAGATTCAATTTGTCTTGTTGTAGTTTACTTACTATTGTACTTCACAGAGAGTCTTCACTTTGACAAATATGATTACAATTCATATAGTACACTACACACCTACATTTTTATATAATTTCAAAATATAATTTAATGGAAATAAAAGTCTAAGAAAAATACTTTTTGTTCTATTCTAATAAAGCTTAAAAACAAATTTGAAACTTAAGAGAACACACAAAAATGAAGGATATAAGCAGAAAAATTATAGACAAAAACAGTTTTGTTTTTGATTAACAATCCATCATCATTGTCCTGTAACCCCATCCGCTGGGCATAGAAGCGGAAAATAAATAATTAACTACCTTAAATATGCATTATGAAATATTTACCGTACCGATCACAAAATATTACAAATCCCACCACAATTTTATAATAGAATGATTAACTAAAATTGAATTTGTATTATTCTGTCTCTTTCTCATATTCATTATTTTTTCATTTGATTCCCTGAATAATTTTCTCTGAATATGATTTTTCACAAATTTTCTAACTTAAAACGACAAAGAAAAAAGAAAATTCAAATATAAATTTAAAAAAAAAATTGCATTGTCTATACTCTGGGGACAAATTTTAAATAATTCAACAAGATTTGATTTTATTGAATTAAAAAAAAAACAATAATAATCAAATTGAGAAGGAGGAAGATGAAAAGGATATCTTAAACATTATTACTATTGTTACATTATAAAAAATGTTAAGTGTATACTTACACAATTTACTATTCGGTTTCGGTTATGGTTTCATTATTATTCAATTGTTCTCTCTCTCTCTCACACACATTCATATATTACATACATACATATATATGTGTACAAAATTATACAATAATTCAATTAATTCAATAGTACGGTGACAATCATATTTTTTTTTTCTTTTATTTTCATTTCCTAATATTCAATAGACTTATTGTTTAGTTACTAACTTGTTTTTAACATCCTGCTTGTGGTCAATTACAGTATTACACTTAAAAGTATACTTGAAAATTGTATTATGTAAGAATAAGGACCTTCACTTTAACGTATGATTATTTATTTATTTATTCGATTAAATAAGGAAATTAAAATAAATAAAAAAAAAAGAGAAAGGATAATATGAAATTTGAATTTGTCGTTTTAACTTAATTTAAAATAATGTCACCCTAAAATTGTTAAATTTAAATTTAAAGTGGTTAGATATTGTGAGACTTTTGTTTTTTTTTTGTAGGAATTTGAGTAGAATAAATTATAATAAGCAAAAAAAAAATCATAGTTAAAAAGTTTATTTTGATTTTAACAAATACGAAAAACACTTAAAACTTATCGTTGAACCCACTGTTGTTGATCGTGCATTGCGAAGTTTTTTAGAATTTTAATTTTAAATTAAAATATATATTGCCTACAATTACATATGATAAAAAATATTAGGTTAGGATCTTTTATGAATTTTATAATGCTTAAATTAGTATTATAAAGAAAGTATGGATTTAAATAAAATATATAAAATTATTAATAATGTTAATCACTCTTATATTACTTCTATACAGCGACATGGTCATAGTTTGAACACCAGAAACAGAAATGACATGAGTATTATGGGTGGTCAATCCCTAGTATCATCTCAGAGAATCTTCATATCTGGTTCAAGATTATACAATTCTCTACCACGATTATTACTACCTTAAATTAGAAATTGGAATTATTACTTGAATAGTATGTCAACGATGATTTAGCGAATTAAATGGTTATTTTTATTTTATTCTATTTTTATTATACCGGGTGATCCACACCATGCGTATCAACTTTTTAAGAAGGGAAGGAGCCGTTATTTTAAAATTTAGAATGTTATTATTTTACTTATTTTTTGATGTAGAATCCGAATTTGCATTAAAAAATACCCTTTCCCATTTTAAAATCTCGATTTCAGGCAATTTCGGCGATTTTTGATTTTAGAAAACCGATTTGCAGTCCTTCCCGAAAGTTGAAAATACCACCAATCGATAGAGCACCCTCGATTTAGTTAACAAACTTTTTTCTAAATTTTAAAATAACGTCTTAAAAAGCTGATGCATGCTCTGGAACACCCGGTATATCTGAATCTAAATTTCGTTAGTATCTATTTCAAGATAAAAAAAACATATTCCGGCCGAGTCAGTTTAATCCAATTTAAATATAACGCAATTAAATTGTGTAAAAATATTTTTAACAGTAGCATATTTTCATAAATGCACTGTTTTTAATAACTGTACTAAATACAGTTGTAAAGGAACTGTAATTTCAAATAATACATTTGATTTGAAGTCCCTTTGAACACAATTTTTAATTACAATATTAAATCAAAATTTAGATTTACAAATTACAATAACAAGAACAAAAACAAAACAATAATAATTAAATTAATTAAAATTAAATCAGATCCTTTCACATGTTATAACGATAAATAAAAGGTATATTGTATAAATACTAAAAAGAGAAAAAAAAGTAAAATATAAATGAATGCCTGATAAAATACAAAGCACAATACAATAAATACAATATATTTAGATTGAATTGCAAATTTAAATAAATTCATAGAAATCTTATACTATAAACCCCACCAGAATAAATATTAGCTCTACACAAAACTATAATATTGTACAAATTTTCTTTCAATATACATAATGTAAGTATGTACATGCAAGATATACCACAAAAATATATTTTCGAGTTCATTATAATTTTTAAATACTTACTATTTTATTTAAATAGAATTATATTGAATAAAAATATTATAAGAATATCAAAAGGAATTTCAACTCAGAGTAAGTACATTAAAAAAAAATACAACATTACAGATGAAACCAAATTCCAATGGATTATTTAAAATATTTAAAATAATAAAAAATAATTTCAATTTAACTTTTTAAACCAAAAATAGTATATTATATGTAAGCTCTATATCTATAAATAATAAATATTTCATTTGAAAATTATAAATAAAAATTAATTTAATTTTAATTTTAATAAAATTAAAAACTAAGTTGAAACAATAATTAACTTCCCCTCCGGTACATCAAGGGTTAGTTTTGGTATTTAAAGAACCACCCCTATCATTAAAAAAATCTGGTATCTGAAATAAATCTAACATAATAAATATTTGATAGATTTAATGCACCCATAGCACTTTGTCTTCTTCCAGTTCTACTTTCTAAGCAAATATTTCCTTAACTCTTAGAATGTACGATAATATTTTTTTAATTAATTTATTAAATCTTTTTTTTCCAGCCTAAATAATTGACTTATCCAAACATTGGTATTATCTAGCTTTTTTTATTGATGATATAGAATGGTTAATGACATCAAAGGATAGCTGGAATTACTAGCTTTCCAAAAATACATATCTTTAGTGGCACATCTTATTCTTTAAGGACGAAAATACGCTTATACGCTGGGTGGCGCAGTAGGTAGAGCGCCTGCCTTTCAACCGAAAGGTCCCAGGTTCGATTCCTGATGAAGCAAAAAAAAAAAAAATGCTTTATGGATTTTTCGACCTGGTCCAGTACCCTTTGTCATTGGGATATAATAAATGGCAAAAAATAATTGAGAGTATAATCTGGTAACAAATTAAATAAATGAAACTATTCTATTTAAGAAGGCTTAGTTCCTGACAATAGCAGTAGTTTTCCACATTTAATGAGTTGATAAGCCAGTAATTTGTTAAATAAATACTCAAAATATTGTAGATTGTAGTGTAAAATTGCAGTACCGTACTTAATTAAGCACGAAAAGGTGATTCTACCTAAGTTACTGTAGAGTGTAAAAACAAAAAAAAAAAAAAAAAAAAAGACATTTGAAAGTATCCTTGTTGTTTTGATGTTTTTGTATAAAAACCGTTATATATGTTGATCTATTAGATATATATATTCAGTTATATATTCTAGAAATATAGCGGTCTGGAGCATATTTTAACATTTATTTGATGATGATCGGTGCTGCCCTTATGGAGATATTGTAGTTCAAAGTAGAAAATTTTGGAAAAAAAAAAATTCTTTATTTTCTTTCTTGGAAAACAAAATACCTCAAGACTTTACCACAAAACCCCCCAATATTTATATACTGTTGGAAAGGTCTCTTTTTTTACTATAACTCATACCTACAAACTTTACCTAGTCTAAGTCATATAGTTAAGAAGATATAAGCATTTATTAAAAAAAATTGTTTTTTTGTTACCCTTTTTCTGTATAAAACTAGAAATGTACCTTTACGAAATAACAATCTTCCGAAGTAAATGTTACAACAGCTTATTACATTACTTTGTAAAAGGTGCAACATTATTTTTTTATATAAAAACACTATAAAATAGATAATTTTTTTTTAAATAAAGCTAACGTATAACCGAAGAGAAACAGACTCTTCTAATAAGATAAAAATATTAAACGTTTTTTTAGCAAAATTTTGAAATATCTGGGTTTTTAAAGAAAAGGTATATGAAAGATTCTTTTTATTTTTCAATAATTTTTTGAAATACAATATCTGCCCAACATCAAATCTGTCATCATCAAATAAACGTTAAAATAATTTTCAGTTTCTACCTTACTTACTAGATAAAAAACACATATATGTACTATATATCTACTAGATCTACACTAGAAACAAAAACCCTAAAACAACAAGCATGTTACCAAATGCCGTTTTTGTACTTAAAATATTAAATGCACTATTAAGGACATATATTTTAAAAGTCTGCAACATCAATTATTTTCGGGATACAGTGATTTTGTCACAAGCTTGTCACATTTACTTTGAAGATTGTTACTTCGTAAAAGGCACATTCTTAGAATATAGAAAATATAGAAAACGGATAAAAAAAAACAATTTCTTTTAATAAATACATATATCTTCTAAACTATTCGACGTAGACATAAAGTATGTATCAATGAGTTATAGTAGAAAAAACCTTTCTAACAATATGTAAATATTGTGGGGGTTTTGTGGTAAAATCTTGAGGTGGTTAGTTTTTCAAGAAAAAAAATAAAGAATGCTTTTTTTTCCAAAATTTTCAACTTTGAACTACAATATCTCCATAAGAGCAGCACCGATCATCATTAAATAAATGTTAAAATATGCTCAAGACCGCTATATTTCTAGAATATATAACTGAATGTATATATATCTAATAGATCAACAGATATAGTCAAAACAACAAGGATACCTTCAAATGTCTTTTTCGTCGTTAAAGGATAAGATGCGCTACTAAAGATATATATTTTTAGAAAGCTAGTAATTCCAGCTATCCTTTGATGTCATTAGGTTCTACGCCGATAAAACATCTCCCTCAGAAGAGCCCAAGATTTTCTATTTTTTATACTCTGTGATACCATCTTTCCCATTTATTTCAGTACACATAAATTGCTAAGAGAATTGCATTACATAATATTCAAATTGGTACTGGAATCTATTATGGAAATTTTTTTAGATTAAGTATCATTGTTCAAATAAGATATGAAGTTCTTCATTATTTTAAACTTAATTTAACTAAACAGACTCGTCCATATAAATAAACAACATCAATTATTTTGATATTTTGTTAGAATTTCAATTAACAAGTTGACCAGCAATATATAACTTCCAATGGGATGTATCATTCCCATTGTCATTCCATCACATCACCACCAGTGATACCGGAATTTTTATAATCCAAAATACAAATTTTAACATTCGAAATATCCCTGCTAATCACAGTATCTTGGAACGAAAATAGGAATGATAACTGATGATATATTTCTCCGATGTTCATCTCCAATAAATTTTAGAGAAATTAAAAACCAAAAATTTACTTGAACTTTATATCGTACAGTTTCATTTGAATCACCTCTTATAAGTTTTTTAACTTAAAATTTTCCACAAGTTTTTAAAATTATATTTTTCTCATAAATATACTATGTATGTATTTCAACGAATTATTGATATAAAACCCATAGGTTCCCTTCCCTCTATCGTTAAGAAGACCTGCTTTCCAAAAAACTTCAAATTTCGAAAAAAAAATCATTACAATTTTCTGTTCAACATTATGCAACAAATAGTTATACAATTAAAAATTATTTTATTAATTAATAAAAAAGTATATATATATATATATATATATAAATTATTTAAACTAATAAAAAATTACATTTATGTAAATTATAAATTTCTGTCCTTTAAAACAAAAAAAAAATTAAATAAAAAGATGCATATAATAAGTATGCAACAAAAAAAAAACTGAAATATTTTAACGGAAACGAATTTATAAATTTTAAATTTTACAAAAGCTAACCAATTTAAAAAAAAAAATAAACAAAAAAAAACTTATTTAGGGAATTTATTTAGTTGCATAATTATAATATTTTATTAAATATTATTATTAAAAATAAAAATTTATATAAAATTATACATGCATTATATACATACATATTCTATACAAATAGATTTAATAGTTTTAAATTTATTTTAACTATTTTAATTACAATCAATTTTAATTATTAATATTTTCAATATATTCGATAAAACTAATTAAAAACTATTTTATTTTATTTAATATAAATTTAAGAAATTTTTGAATAAAATTTATTTTAATATTAAATATTTAAAAATACATACATAAATACATGCTCACCACTGTAGCTACTTTACATTTTTCACTCAAGTAAAATGGTATATAAAATGGTAATAGTATATTATATACATTTAAAAAATGAGGTAAATATAATATTATGATGATATCATTAATGTTAAAATGCTCTAAATGAATATTGTAAATTCCCGATTGTATTTTTTTTTACAAAAATTACAAACTTCAATAACTTACAGAACTGCTTTCTAATTTATGACTCCCAATATTTTGGTATTTAGTTCAACATTGATTCCCATTTTAATTTTGATCTTGATCTAGTTTTTCATTTTATAAACATCTGCACGTGCACCCTAGGAAGAAAACTTTTAATACTTGCATATCTTGTAATATAGAGCACTATAATAAATATTTTACTCTTCGATAACTACCTCGATCTATCTCAAAGGAACCAAGAAGCCAAAACCCAATGCATTTTAATGTAGGAGTTTTTAGTTTAAGAGCCCGGGAAGATCTAAAATCGCGTTGTAAAACAACTTGCAGTTACTTCCAGAAATTTATTTACATGAAGAAATCTTAATGGCCAGAAGCAAGAACCTAAAAAGCCTATTTTAACAGTTGTCAGTTAGAAGTTGATAGATAGCTATTTTACCATCATCATTTTGTTATTTTTAAGATTCATTTAATTGTAGTAAAAATAACTATTGATTCTATAATATGATACAGTATTCACCATTTAGTGGTGAAAAATATTTTTGCAAATTTTTAAAAAGATTTATAGCTCTAATAAAACTATATTCACATTTTTACAAATTTTTACTATCCGACTGGGTACAAATATTTGTTAAAATATAGAATATTTAAACAAAAAAAATTCTTTAAAACAAAACAGAATCAAAAATATTTTAACTGCTGACAAAATCTTGATCAGTACTGTTGTACACAATTGCTATTGCATCCAACAAAAGTATTAAAAACAAAAATTTTTACATAACTACCCACCCGTAGTAGGTGCAGTAACATATTTTCTAATATAAATAGAAAAAATGTGAAAAGAAAGAAATTTTTACAACGTTTTAGCGACATCTACCATCTAATAGAAGACATGGAAAAATAAACTTTCGTATAACCACAAACTAAATAACTATCAAAATTTAACGTTCCTATTTAACTTAAGAATAGTAAAGAACAAAAATTATTTTTTCTTTAAATTCTTATTAAAATTAATTTTTTGTTTATTATACATTTTTCTTTTTAAATTAGTTAGAAAATAAAATTAATTGATTCTTTTTTATACACCAATTTATATTTATATTAAATATTATAGATAAAAAAAACTAAATACAAAATACAAATCTTTTATTACAATTATATTCAAAATTATAATAAAAAATATATTAATGTAAATATTAAATAAATATTATATAATTATTAATCTGTATGTATATAATTATTATACATAATAATTAAAAACAAAAAAATAAAATTTTTTGCCTCCAAAAATTATATTTTATTATATTGTGTACATATTGTAAGAAATTTATTGTAAAAAATAGATAATATTAATCTTACAAGATAATATTACAAACAACAAAAATAAATAAACCTAAAAAGCCATCAAAAATCATCAAAATAAATAAATTAAACAAAAAAAAAAATAACTAAATTAAATTTTAAGAAAAAGTAAAAAATCAAAAAAAAAAAAAATGCAGCACAAATTGAATTGAAAAAAAAAAAACAAAAATAAAAACAAGAATCAAAATGAATAGTTTTTGAAAATTGAATAAAAAATATGTAAGTCTTTAACCTTATTATCACTCTGATATACAAATTTCATGTACATAGGTACATGAAAATCTAAAACAAATTTTCAAACATTTTACTACAAATTTTGAATCACCCATCCTTTACCATTTTTTAATATGCAATCAAAATGAAAATCGAATAAGAATTAATAGGAATTAATATAGGTAGGTACTATAGTTGAAGTTTCAAAATTTTAATACAAAAAAAAATAGTATCATTCTATTAGATCCATATAACTGATATGACTTATATATATCTAATTATTTAATTACATTTCATAAAACTATACTTGGTAAATTCCGGTATGGATAATATTCGAATTTACAATTATGTAAAATTATAAAAAATTTACTTATTTTTATGTTTGATTTAAAATTGTTTGAAGCGAGATCGAATTATTTCCATTTCCATTCAAACATGTATGACGATTAGTTTTATTATTTAATTAATTTTTAACTAAATCAAGTCAAACATTTTTTTATGTCGTCTTGATATTTTGCAAAATGTGTTAAATAACACACAGTCTTGAGAAATCTGATTTTATGTACTGTGTTGATTTTTGTATACAAGATCTTGTTAATTATGCTTGGAGCAAACTGAAAATATTAATTTGTATTTTATTTAGATTGCACTCAGTTCAAACATGATCAAACATTATTTATGATTTTATGAATTGAAGAAAATTACCTAATTTTTTATTATTGTTTTTATTATTACATTCAGTTCAAATTAAATATAATTTTTTAAACCATTTTGATAAAAACAAACTATTGTTTCATTATCCTCATCATCATTAATATTCCATAGAGATCTTTTCGTGGGGCATAGGGGAAAACAGTTTTCTCTACATTTTTGTATTTAAGGAACTGTTTAATTACACATATTAGATAAAAAAATAAACAAAAAAATGAACTTCAACTTTATTCAGTAGTTACATTTCAATTATACAGGGGTGCCACTAAAACTTAAGCTTTGCAATTTTGCAAAACAATGTTTTTTAGAGCTTAATAGTGTAATGAAAACATTTTACTATCGTTTATTTTGTAACGATTTCTAAGATAACGAGACTTTACTATATATATATATACATATATATATTACTCTTTTATATTTTTTATATAAATTATTTTTTTATTATCTAATTTAAATACAGGATGTTTCCTACGTCAAATACGTTCATATACAGGGTGTTGACATGTAAGATGAATGTATAAATGTCCCTTATAAAAATAATAAAAAAAATTTTTTTGAGCTCCAATATTTTGGACAACACTTGAAATTGAGCCTAAGTTCTATATGCAAATACGCAAGGTTGAAATAATAACATGTATAGTAAGTAGTACACTGGCATAGAAACCACCTTGTATAATATTTTATCAACAACAATTTTATTCATCATCAAAACTACAGTCAAAATAATATTTAAGTTTAATAACAAAATTAATATCAATATTTATGATCAAATGCAAATTAAGTACTCTTGCATTATAGTATCATATCATAGCACCATATTAAACAATTGTGGTATAACAATATTAGAATGATATGATACTACATATGCTATGGTTTAAAATCAATTTGCATTTATTTAATATTTCAATTTTTTTAGTTTTAAATGTAAGATCGAAAAGAAAAATAACATGGTTTCAAAAAAAAAAAAAAAAATTTAAAATAAAATATTTAACTAAATTAAAACAAACAGAAGAATATATAAATCAATAATTTGTATAACTTTAATTAAAATTAATTAAAATTTTTAAAAATCAAAAATAAATTATGTTAAAAATAAAATAAATTAAAAAAATTATAAAAATGGAAAATAAAATTTGGTACATTTTATTGTAAAATCAAAATAATCAAATATCTATAATATATTAATTCGAACATAATTAAAAATTGAATACAAAAACAATCTGAGATTAAAATAATTGAAATTAAATCCAAAATTAGTTTTAATAATAAATTTATATAAAAAAAAAATTAATAAATTTTTTTGTTTTATATTTTAAAAGTAAAATATTTGTTATAAATATTTAATTATAATATTTAAAAAAAAAAAAAATGGAACATTTATTATATGGACAGTCTATTTAAAGTGTTAACAAAACGTAGATATCTAAATATTATGAAAATTAAAGAACTTTATATAATATATTATATAAATATAATTATATAAATAAATATTTAATAAATAAAATAATGATGATAAGGATTGAGTTTTTAGGTTTGTATTCTTTAATATAACTTTTTTTTAATTAACGAGAGTTTGTATTAAAAATTACTGTTGATGATATTTTAATGTTGCTTTACATTTTTATTTTATTTTTTTATATAATTCAAAATTCTTCACTTCTATTAGGACATAGAGCCTCCATCTAACTTCGTCATTATGAACAATTCAGTTCAACTCGCATTATTCCTCTCTATATATTTTTCTAAACGTACCGTTTTCGAATTTCAATTTCATCTCTTATTTCTTGTTGATCAGTTTGATATTCCATTTTAATTTTACAACCATCACAACTCCAAATTTTTATTGTTAAGTTTTCCCTTAGGAATCTGCTTTCAAAATCATACAATAAAATCTGATTTAACATTTGATTTCAAAATTTATATAGAGTTTTTAGTACAAGAATAGTATGAGTTCAATAAATTTGGTAGTTGAAAATTGAAACCAAAGTCATAATTTAAAATTTTAATTGGAATTTGCTTAAAACTAACTTTATTATCTTTGAATAAAAATTTATTTTGTAATAAAAATTAATTAAATATTTTTAAAAACTTATTTTTGTTTTAATTAACACTAATTTATTAAAATATAAGCTCAAAGTATGAAAATAAAATTTTTTTAAATTAAAAAAAAAAAAGACGAAATAAATAAATTAAATTTGTAAATTATTTACAATGAATACGCTTTATATTATTGATAAAAAAAATATAAAAAAAACAAGCATGTAAACTATTTATTATATATTGTATAAATATATTTCTACTAAATATATAAGACTATATAAAATTCATATATATTGCTTTAAAATCTATTGAAAATAATTTAAAATTTATAAAAACAAAATTGTTCTAGAAAAATTTTACACAAAAATCAAAGAATTTTTTTTCTTAGTTACAACATTTCTAAATTCTATTTATATTAAAAAAATGCCTAAAACTAATATTTAAAAAAAAAAATATACATATAATTAACTTAAATGTCTAAAAAAAAAAAAAAAAAAAAAAAAACAAAGCACATTTTTACAAAAGTTAATTTTGTCAGCATAAAAAACCATTTTAGAAAGTTTTCGAACCTGTCCAATTTCGTTTTCAATTCAAATTATTATTTTGCTTTTATTAAATGTTCTTTTTTTATATGTTTAATACTTTACCAACGACATTAAATATATTTATTTAATATTTTTGATTATAGGTTCATATTTGAATACAATATATTCATATTTTTACTAATTAAAATAGTTATGAACCATAGTTGATAAGACTGTAAAATCTAAATTCTAACTGAATTCAAGAATAAGTTTTCAAGTCCATCATTATGAATATAAAAAATATCAATTAAGTAGCTAGTCTTACTATCAAAGCTTCGACCTCGAACATTATCTGAACCAAGCTGGTACAACTATGCCGAAACAAATTTAAAAACGTAGCTTTTTCTTTTTCGATTTCCCTACTCTGGATTCCTGGTCACATTAAAATAGAAGAAAATGAAAAAATCGATGACGTACTAAAAGAGGACGTTTACTGAGAGTCGCGCCAATGAATGTTTTCATTAATACTATCTGACACAAAGCAAACGAAACGTGATATAGACTAAATACCTGTGCAACCTCTAAGAAAATATGATCCTCATATAACATCAACAAAACCATATAACTTTTAGCTAGGTCCCGTACTGATAAATGAAGAGCAAAGCTATCAGTACGGATCACTGGCCAATAGGAAATAATACTGCCAGACTAGGTATTCCGTTCCATCCCTTATGGCAGAAACTCTTAAGCACTTCCTTTTCATTTGTCCAACATTATCCAGAGTCAGATCTTGATTTTAAGAGAGCCAAAATTTATGATCTGATCAACCTTCTTAATCAGCACATATAGTGTTTCTGGTACTGAGTTTCTTGTGGAAGTGATAATGGGAGATTGATCTCCCAACACAGCCAACAACAACAAATGGGTCATTCTAGTAGTGGTATCGGAAAGGAACAAATAAAGGCTAATTGGTTTTCCAGATTAAGTAATTGGAACGGTTACTACCTATTTCTATCTACCTATTTGTCTCCCTAGTCTTTTTATTAGTTGTTTACAATTTCTTCAATTTGTAAAAATTTACTAAGGACATGTCACAAATTAATTCCAAATAAACTTTTTTCAACACTAAACATTTAAACAGAAACCTTTAGCTTATTTGCAGTTATTATATGTTGATGAATGATGATTCATTTATTGGACGATAATAATGGGATTTGGGGCACTTATCTCATATTACTAAAAAATATTAAATATTAAAAAAGTTTTAAAATGTGATAATTTTGTTTAAATGTGTTAATTATGATGTTTTATAAAAACGTGTTTATTGTAAAAAAAAAAACAAGTGAGACATAAAATTTCGAAAATACTTACCTCATTATATTAAAAATTAAAAAAAAAATATATAAATACAATATTACAAGAAGACCAAGAAGACCAAAAAAAAATATTTATACCAATTTTAAAAATAAAGAAAAATTGACGGATCGGGGTCGTTTTTTTATTATATCCCAAATAGTTCGCTGAACATCAAAAACCGATTCAATAATACATGTCAACTGATTACCCATTCTTAACTCATTTTAGTGCAGAAACTATGACTAATTTTCTTGTGATGTAGAGTATACTAGATGTTTTGTTAAAAATACTAAAATCAATAAAACTTAAAAAAAAAACAATTTCATCCTGAGTAATGAAAATATAATTATAAATTTTCGGACAAATTAACAACTGTCAAATAATTTCAATCATATAATATCTAACAAAAAGTTGAAAAAAAAAATTACACACTATATATATATATATATACTTTATCTAAAAATAAATTCCAGAAAAACTTATAGAAAGTGCTTAGGTTCGAAAACGACTTTAATTATAAACTAGAGTTAAAACAATTTATAAAAACAAAACACTAAATTGCTTTAGTCACATTTAAGTGAAGCAAAACTATTACAACACTTCATATAATTTCGAATGATAGTGATATGTGTGACATAATATAAATTATTTAATTAAAAAATATATTATAAACAATCATTTTACCACTAAAATGTAAAATATTCCGTTGGTTAATAGAAATTTTAATTTTCACTTAAATGAAATAATTGCCATTCGACTAAAGAAATCTGATTATGTAATCATAAAATCAAATTAAATTAGCATTTTAAAAATATGTTTTTGTTTTTATCATCGTTTTGAAACGAGTTAAAATTTTTCCAGCCAAACAACAACAACAAAAAAAATCATACGATAGGTATAAAATACATAAATATATAATTATTATAATACGTATTATATTTTAATTAAATTTAAACATAACAAATATAAACAAAAACAAACAAAAAAAATTAAATAAAATTAAAAATATTAATTTTTATATTTATTAATATTTATAGAAAAAAATTTTCTTTAAAAATTAATTATACGTACATAATACCAAACAAAAAATAAAATAAATAAATAAAAGAGAAAAACATGAAAAGTCTGTGTATGAAATAACCTATATTAATTAATATAATAATATTATTACAAAAAACCAAAATCAAAAAAAATCAAACTAAATATTAAAAATTATAAAATTACAGAAACATAATATAATATGTATATGTATATAAGTAAAATTGTATTAAAATTAATAAAAAAAAATAATAATTGTATATTAACTGTCAAGTAAAAAATATAAATATACATATTATATATCATCATATATGTATTTATAATTGTGTAATTATATATATTAAATATATATAAATATATAAATACATTTATCAAAATATTATTAAATGAAACTAACTTACACTAATGATAAATGGTGATAATGGTATATAATAAATTAAATAATAAAAAAAAATCTTTTTATTTATTTAAGTTTTCCTGTGCAAAAAAAAAAAATCTTACTTCCTATGAAATAGTTTCCGTTACCTACCAAAAGAAAAAATAAAAACTTTATTCAAAAAATAAATAAAATTTCTAGAGACTTGACTGACATCTAATGTAGCATAGAAATTAATTTAAAATCAATTGTGTATAAAATTTTATATACTAAACTGAAATTGCATAAAATTAGGCTAGAGAAAATCATTTTGCTTTTCTAATACAGTTACATCTGCCTATTAATATATGCAAATTCTTCAACTTTTAATTATTATTACACCAGAAACCGATCAATTTTCAATCACATTCAACTGTTATACGCTGATAATGTATATTTAAACACAATCGACAGTTTAGATAATAATACTATCGAAATATTAAATTAAATTAATAAATAAAATAATTAAATATTTGTAATGAATAGCCGATATAAAGAGCCATATGTCAATGGAAGAATTCTAATTGGTATTCCAATTGGGAGAGTGATTTTCAATTATATTTTAGTAATTGGTTTCAGCAAAATTAAATATACGACAAAAATAGAACAAATGGCGAGTAGCGATGACAGGAATTACTTTTTTTCAAATTCAAAAAGATGATAATATGTAACAGAGATATTAAATATTCTTGGATAAACTATTATTATTGGATAAATCTATTATTTGTTTTTTTGTTTTCATGGTATTGAATGCTGAACACTGAAAGAATAACATATGAATAAATTTAGAAACATTTGAAATGTAAATTTTTCAAGGTAAT
Source organism: Argyra leucocephala (assembly GCA_963942445.1). Taxonomy (NCBI): domain Eukaryota; kingdom Metazoa; phylum Arthropoda; class Insecta; order Diptera; family Dolichopodidae; genus Argyra; species Argyra leucocephala. Next base: position 91,340,730 of record OZ012679.1, read on the forward strand.
GCTAAAAATACTAACGTAGAAATTATACGAATAATGAGGACATAAAGACCTAAACAACTAAACCAAAAAAAGCCTCGTATTTTCGGAATGAGAAATCAGGGTTAAAACCCGAACTAGTGCTTATTCAATAGTGAAACTGCAGCAAAGAGAGGGAGAGAGAGGGAAACAATATAAATAGAAATATACTGAATAGATATTTCAGAGAAATTAAATATTTAATTCATAAAATCATCAGAACCTATATTATAGGTAAACATATCTTATATATATATATATATATACATAAATTTATATTTATTTTCCATCTGTATGAATTCCCATTTATTGCAATTACAACTTTTCACCAATTTTTCTTATTATTTTTGTATTTTTGTTATTATTTATTTTATTTTTTTCTCTAAATGAACCTATATCAATCAATTTTTGTTCTGTACCGAAACGGACGACATGATCCTACAAAATATTTTATATTTTATTTAATTTGTGAGAAATAAAACATCAGTTTTTTTTCTAAATTATTCTTTTTTTTATTTATAACTTTTAACGTTATGTACGTACGAACTGTAAAGTTGCAGTTATAGCGATACGTTAAGTTTTTTGTTATTACTTTTATTGCAGCGGTCTCGACCCAATATTTTAATATAAAGCCATCAAAATGGTAAAACAAATTAACGTTCAACATTTCATATAAAATATATTTTATTATTTTTACTGTTCTCTTTAACTTTTACTGTCCCCATTCAATTATAAAATCGATTTATTATCAATTTCTTAACTTAAAATTAGTATAATAGAATTTAGAATATTTTTTACTATTCCTACAACTGTATATTCAAATTGTATATCTACCGCTGCAGTAAAATCCAAAACAAAAATTTTAACATTTATTCATTTTACGTATCGCTATAACTCCAGCCTAAGAGAATAAATAATACAGAAAGTATTAAAGCAAAATGAAATAACAGTGGCTATGAATATAATAAGATATATTTTATATCAGTTTATTTTCTAATATTTTCATACATAATATAAGTTTATACAGGGTGGTTCCTGTTGATGATATTATTTTTTAAAAATTGATTTAAATTAATCTCTTATTGTAAGAAAGATGTCTAAAAATAAACATTGAATGGTTGTGTGGCATAAAAATGGTTGTTGTTATGGCGTAACAACTTGACTTTAGAAAAAGGTATACTCTGGAAATTTAACATGTCAACAAAAGCAGGTTGAATATGATAGTATATAGTTGACTTTCTTGAATTTGAATTATATTTAATTTGTTTTTATTAATTTAATTAGATAAATAGTAGATGGCATTTCTACATGTTTTTGATTTCCACAAACATGCAAAGTTCAGTTTGTAAACTATATCCACATCTTAGATTTAAGACCAGATTCATAAACTTTTTGAATTATTTCTTCAAGCTGAGTGTTTTAAAATCAAAAGAATTTGAGTGCCGTTTGTTAATAATATATTTCTATTCTGTGGAACACAGGCATCACTCTTCATAATAATTGTTCGCAAATGCAACAAATCTGAAATTAATCGTTTTAGAATACAAATTATTAGATAGGATAAGTCATTGCCCGATCATTAACTTCAGAATTCAACTCATACTACACAGTATGGCTTCTTAAAACAATATTTAAAAAGTAAAATTTGAATACCACGTAGGGTAAAAAAATACGAGCGAAGTAAACCTATGATTACTAATTATTTTAACAAAAATTTTTTGTATACATATGGTATATAGGACAAAAGAATTTTTAAGAAACTAAGGTGCCTGTTACGTATTTCGATAACGATTACGATTTGATCGAACGAAATGTCGAAAGGAAAAATTGTATATCCTTCAGAAATTGTCGACGAAATCGATCAAATTTAGCGATGTAAAATTTGACCACGAAAAAGACATCGAAAGAGAGATTTTGTACAAATTAATTTTATTTTGAATTGAATTATTTGTGATATTGCTTAGAATAAAAATAAATTTAAAAGTTGAAATGTAAGTATAGGTATTTTTCTTTATTCTTCATTATTATTTTGAATTGAAATAAATTTTAATAGGAATGAAATACCAGTTACAAATAAACTGCAATATGAAAAGTTAGTGTCAATAATGAGGAACAACAATAAATTTTCAAAAGGGATAAGAGGATATCTTGCGCACACAAAACGAATTAATTGATTATGATCACATATGTATCTAAAAAGCAAAACTGTTATAATAATGTAAACTAATTACAATAAAGTATAAAATTACCAGCATATTGCATTAATACTAAAAAAATCCATTACTTATTATAACATAAATGTTGTACGTTTTGCTTCGGTGATTTAATCTTAATAAGCTTTCCATCTACTGCTCCAATTATTTCAGTAATTCTATTTTAATCATAAAAATAATGTTTGCCTGATCTTTTTCTTCTAGTGCGTGATGGAATTTTGGTCATAAGTATAAAACTGCAAATATACATATAAAACTTCTTTAAGCACAACAGAAAAAGTTGGCTGTGCTAGTCTGACATGAAAATCATTTCCTACGCTACAAATCATTTCTTTGGTACAAACCGCATAGAATCTGGCCACTGGCCAATTTAATTATACTTGGACTCGACGTGTTACTTATTGACTATTTCAATTTTTGGCCTAATTTTTCTAATAAATCCATAAAAGCAATGTTGTTTAACCAGAAATTTTGAGCAAAACTGTTAATAAAATAAAGTTTTAATAATGTAAATAATAACTCATCAAATTCATGTATTACGTACATACGTATAATCGTCCAAATTCAGTGGATTATAATAATCCTGAATATATGTCGTTATTATTGAATTTAACGATTGCAGCGTTTGTAAACATTTTTGATGAAATTTTCATCGAAATACAATAATGGCACTAACGATTACAATCGAATAGCTCTAACGATAACGATTCGATCGAAATACATAATAGACACCTTACGCTGGGTGTCGCAATAGGTAGAGTTCCTACCTTTCAACCGAAAGGTTTCAAGTTCGATTCCCGATGAAGCAAAAATGCTTTATGGGTTTTACGATCTGGTCCAGCAACCTTTATCATTGGGATAAAATAAATGACAAAAATAATTGGGAGGTATAATCTTGGTAACAAATTAAACAAAATGGAGCTATTCTATTTAAAGAAAGAAGGGTTAGTTCCTGCCGATAGTAGGAATTTTCCACATTTAATGAGCTGATAAACCAGTAATTTGATAAATAAATGCTCGAAATATTGTAGATATTGTAGTATAAACTTGCAGTACTGTACCTAACTAAGATCGAAAAGATGATTCTACCTAAGTTACAGCCAAGAACATAAAAAAATAATTACCTAAATTTCAAAACAATACGTGAGGCAAAACAATACGAATGAAATTTAACCAATGCATCAAAAATTATGATATAAAACAAAACAGTACATACATTTTGATAAAAAAAATTCAATACGGAGTAAAAAGCGATCGGCATATTGTCTCTAAAACTAGTACAGTTAGAATAAATTGGATAAGTTCAATAAATCTTTTAAAACCCCAAAAACAAATCTTAACTTAAAATTGACGATTTGAGATCTTTTGTTAAATATCAGTAAATGTGCACTTGTGTATTATCATCGAGCCGTTTAGCCATTTAGCTTTAGGTACACTATAAACGGCGAACCTTTGAAAAAGTTAATTCAACTACGGATGTAGAAGTTTATTTTGATGAATAATAATTATCATTCAAGCTCTATTACAAAATCATCGTTAATAAACCTAGTCCAATATTGGAACAATCAAAGAAGTTTAACGGCAAACACCTTGTATTGCAGAAAGGATATTTTGTGGGCAATAATAATAAATCCTTTGACAATAAAGCTAAAATTTCAACAAAATGAACAAGAATATTTATTACTATTATCAGAGAATTTTCCTGCTCCTAATAAATTATAGGTATCTGGCCAACAAAATATTCAATGAGCCAAATTGTGAAAGACTGAGGTTTGTTTTATAACATTATACTGTTGAAAGGATCTATTTAAAAAATAAATCAATTAAGAAAGAATGAAAAAAAGGAAATAATTATTTTATGGCTTATGTACAAGTCATATACAATTTCATACATGTATATTTATACATTTATTTTATCTTGTACATTATATTATAATAAAATTTTATTATTTTGATTTTTTGTTTTTGTTCTTTTGTCTAATAATTATTTAAACTCCATAATATGCACATAAAATTTTGATCGACTTTTAAATTTTCTATTTAAATAATATTCTGGTTGGATTTTATGACATGAATTTTAAATATTTTATAAAATTCAAATCAATAAACATATAAAAATATCTAATTTACATAAAAGGAATATAAAACAAATTGTTTGTATTTTTTTCTGTTGTTTCAAAAGGATTTCAATAAAATTTATATTATGTTAATTTTGTTTTATAACTTTAGAACTAAAAAATTAAATTTTAATTAAAAATTTCAATTTACAAAATATTATGATAACCTAATTTTATGATAAAAATTACTTTTATTATAATTTCAATATTCATTTTAGATTTGTTTTGAAGTTGTATAACAGATGTTTGACCATTTACTGGGTCCAATTCAAAATTTGTATTCGGTTTGAATTTATTTGAATTTGTGATACAAAAGCATGTGATTGCAATGTTTTTATTATTAGTCTGATATAAAATTGAATACTCGAAAGTTGAATACTCGAAAGCATTAAAGGCAGAATAGAAACTACACTCAAAAGACACCAAGCAGGTTTTCGCAGGGGCCATTCGTGTGTGGATCACATCAATACATTACGAATAATTCTTGAACAATCCACTGAATTTAAAGCACCGCTGAATCTCATGTTTGTAGACTTTGAGAAAGCTTTTGATAGAGTAAACCGAGAGTATATTTGGGAATCGCTTAATAGGAGAGGCATTCCAGAAAAAATTATAGCTATAATTAAGGAATCCTACAAAGAAGCAAGATGTTGCGTTTTACATCGAGGACAGCTGACAAATTGCTTCGAGGTGTGTCAGGGAGTAAAGCAGAGCTGTAAGGCAGAGATCACCCATATTGTTTTTAGTAGTAATGGATGACTTAATGACTACTACTATGGGTGTAAACGAGAGCAACGGTATCCAGTGGCGTCCTTTCGAACGCATCAGCCACTTAGATTACGCCGACGATGTGTGTTTATTGTCACATACGAATGGAAGTTTGAACGATATGTGCTAAAAGCTGTATGACACTGGAAAAAGTGCGGGCCTAAAAGTCAATTCAGCTAAAACTAAAATCATGCGCACAACTCACACATCACAACATCCGATTCTCCATGAAGAAATGCGAATCGAAGAGGTGACTACGTTCAACTACATAGGCAGCATCGTGTCATCAGATGGAGGCGCCGATTTGGATATTGAAGCCCGCATCAGTTGAGCCCGTGCTGCTTTCGGGATGCTTTCAAAAATATGGCAGACAAGCTACCTATCTCTGCGCACAAAAATATGAATATTCAACGCAAGTGTAAAATCTGTTCTCCTGTACGCTTGCGAAACATGGAAAATTTCAGTAAACATCACCAGGAAACTCCAAGCGTACATCAATAGATGTCTCCGGCGCATCCTAAACATTCGTTAGCCACAAACCATTTCCAACAGAACGCTGTGGCAAAAAACGAAACAAACACAAATAGACGTGGAAATCCGACAAAACAAAAGAACTGCCCAGCTTTCCAAAACATGCAGAACTTGCCAAATCTGAATACCTGATTACACTAGTTCTGAATACTTGATACCTGTAACACCTTTGGTTTTTTAAATATTTCTGATCGGTGCTAGAAGTTGTGGTATGTAACCTTCCCGTTCAAAAATCAAAATAAACAAATCAACAAATCAACCTAAGATGTAAATATAATTAGGCTGCGTTAAGCAGTTTACACAAAGATACACACGCATTATTGTTTATATTCAGATAATATTCCTTTTTGATTCATCATTTCAGTTATCAGTGTTATAATAACAATGAATAACTTGTGGTATTAGTAATAATGTACGTTATTTTTTTCTACACTCTATATGCATTTTTTTTAATCTGGTTATTTCAAATTGTTGTCAGATCTATTTTCTTTTAGTATATGCCCTATACCTCAATAAGCGTTCAATAGATCAAAAGTAAAAGTAAGATCGACTGAATAATTTATTCGTCCATGAGAAATATCATTACAATTTTTTGGTAGTTCCGGCCAATATGTAAAATAAATAAGCTGATGTTGTAAAAATACTACTTTCTTATATAAATAATATTGAATGACAAATATTACATATAGTTAGGCAAATTGCAGTAATTTAAAGGTATACACAAAACTGTATTAAAAACAAGTATTATAATGTAGAGTGTGGACCAAATAAAACATAACCATGAAACCCTTTTTTTCCCAACTGTTACATGTAAAATAACAAGTAGATAAAAATATTCTAAGAATCTCTTTTAACTTCAAAATCGCATAGACATTCCCTGCTTGAATAAAACTCTTTAGCAAGTCATTTCATTGCTATATGTCTTCAAAAATATTGTCTCGTCAACTAAATGTTTTAACTCTTAAAAAAGATTTAGTTATTATAATGTACGTATAGCTGAAACAAACTATTTCGATATTATTTACTAGTTCGCCCTAACTTTTTAAGGTATGTTTATTGCATAATTGCTTGTAGCAAGCTTTCGACTAGTAATTGATGTCTTGTTATAATAGTTTGTATTATAATAGATTACTTTAACTTATATAATATAAAAAAAATTAGAAAACAGGAGAAGATGATTTTCAATTCATGTATGTATAACATAAATATTTTGTTTCAGATGATTTTGTTATCAGAATCCCATAATCACTATGGTGACTATCTATAGGTACATCAATTCATTTCTACTGAAAGATAAAATATGTTAATTTCTTATATTTGTGTAAAAACATTTTGTAAACCCAGTTTATTTTACAAAATCAAAATTAAACCTCAAATGAAATTTCTAGGTCCAGAAAATATTTACTACATATATTTTCTATTGATTAATTTGGGATAAGTTTTTTAATATGCTCTTTTGATCTTAAAAACAATTATTTTCAAAAATTATGAGAAACAGTTTTAATGATCCTTCAAAATTTTACTTTTTTTTTTCTAAATTCCAAACAAAAATATTATAGTGTTATAATCCTTAAATAATACGTAATCATCATCAACTTAATAATCGCACTTGAAAACAACAGTTTTGTTCTTGGAAAGAGCATAAAAATTATTCACACAAAGAATCAAAACACAATTTTTTTTTTTGTTTTTTTTTATAATTCTACATTTTTCCTTAAGATTTTTTTCGAATTTCAATTTCTTCTTTTATTCTTTTGGAGTACAAGACCAACAACAATTGGACAAGTTCTTGGATTTAGGATTAAAAACATGAAATTGTGAACAAAAGAAAATTGAAAAGAGCTAAACATTTATTTTTATGTCATTTTAATATACCAAAGAGAGATTCAGCACCAGCAGTTCATTTTATTAAAAATATTATTTTTCTTATATAAAATAAAATTTTTACAAGAATATCATTATAATAATTTTCCGTTTATAATACATATTGATGAAAAAAATATTCTCGGAATAGATGTAATTTATATAAATTTCAAAAAAGTCTAAAAGGTGTAATATTTACAGCAGCACATTGAATATTTCTTAGAAATATTAATACTCTCTTTGCTGCTCGTTATTGTTCACAGTCTTCTGAACTTATAGCAGTCTCACTTGGATAAACCGATAGGGATTGTTAAAATGTTAAAATCAAATGAATAACAGAGCATTAAAGCATTTTTTATGTCTACAAATTGCAAACAAACTGCGCATTATTCTTTATTCACAATACACAAAGAACCGTGCACAGTACCATACAGCAATATCGAATCCCAATAACAACTCATTCACTTCGGGAACAAAAAACAAAACAAATTCCATAATTTTTGACACTTGCTCATAATTCAAATTTTCCGTTCAGAATTATAATAATAGCAAAATAATACTAAACTTAAGTTAATTATGGCGGGAGAAATATTGAAGTATACCACTTACACAAAAAACTGGTACTGTAGGCTGGTATTTGAAGTATAAACTAACATAAATTAGATGAACCACAATACGTAAAATTCTATTACTTACTTATGTGTGGTCAACAAATCATGTAAATCCTCGGCTTGACTTATAAACAACTTTAATTTTTGTCGGTCACGGTTGGTTTTTGTTGGTTTTTCTTCAGTCGAAGATTGAAAATTGTTTCATATCTGCCGATATTTCGTCTCTCCAACGAAAGTTTGATCTGCCCAAACGTCTTATATCTTCGGGCCTGGGTGCAAAGATTCTCTTTTTGGTGGAGCATTTTTGGTCGTCTGCATCCGGTATCCGAACTACTATAGTCTTTTGATTTTAATTTTCGTGACTATATCTACTTCATTATACAGCGCATAGAGTTCGACATTATATCTTTTCCTCCAGACTCCATTGTCGTCTTCAGGACCAGAATTTTCTTCTCGAGAAGACCATAACCTTGCATACTCAATTGCCTTGGTCAGTGTCCATGATTCTGATCCGTAGAACAGAACCGGGAGTTTGAGCGTTTCGTAGATTTCAACTTTTATGCTTCGGGATAGGAGCTTTGGAACGGGATAGGAGCTTTGGAGCTTTGGACGGTTTGCAAGGGGTATTCTTTGCCGTATTTCCACATTGATGTCGTTTGTGAAATTAACACTCGCTCCAAGGTAGATAAACTCCTGAACTACCTCGAAATTATAAGTGCGGATAGAGATGTTATGGCCAATACTATGCTGAGAGGCCTTTTTATTTGTCGATAATATATATTTTGTTTTTTCCTCATTCACTTTCAGACGCATTTGTTCTGCTTTCACTTCAATTTGAAAAAGAGACTCAACAATCGTTCGTTATAATCTGACGAAAATATCAATGTCGTCGGCATACCATAGTAGTTGGACAGATCCCAAAATATAGTTTACTTCCGTTCGTCGTACTATACCTTACATTATTAGATTGAAGAAGTCGCATGATAGTAATTAGTAAGACTCCATTAATGACTATAAAATAAATGATTTCTCATACCCATTTTACATATTATATAGAGCAAGCACATCAGACGTCTATTACTAGACGAAGGCTTGCTTTATTTAATTGTGCAATAACTCATCATCCAGTAGGGTTAGTAAATCACCGCCACCTTTGATTAAAATATTTAAAATTAAACTAAACCAGGTACATGCTGTTAGTAGAAGGGTAAAAAGTCATAAATTAATACCTATGTTAATAGCTATACATTTAATAAAAACACTTCAAAAAGTTAGGCCGAAAAAATATCAAAGTTAAAAAGAACAACAGTTGTTAGTTAGTCTCAGTTGAACGTACATTAAGACGTAATCGTTTTTTAATAGTTAAAACACTTAGTTGACAATCAAATGAACTAGAGTTAGAATTTACTTCACGGAGCATTCTAGTGATTGGCTCGAATCTACCATATTCAGTAGGGTGGAAGGGAATGTGGAACAACTCAACGGTTCTGAAATTATTCCGATTGGATCTTGCAACCAAATAATTTGAAATTTCAGGGGCTAGCGTTACACCCGAAAGGATCTGGTGAATTAAAGATATATCTGCAATTATTCGACGATCAGACAACGACTGTAAGTCAATGTCTCATATCCCAATTACAATACAACTATATGTGCACCCGGACTCTGTTCATAATATCCATCCTAATATTGTCCAAACTCACTAAATTCTTCTTGTGAATTTTACAATAAAAAAGGAATTCAAAAATTTTCTTTAGTAATCAACACAATAAAAATAAAAATCTAAAAACAAGAAACACATATTTTTATAATTTTTCATTCAGTATTTTTTAATATTCAGCCTGCCTTCTTTCTCTATTCTAATACCACTCAATTCAACTCACCAGTCACCCACCACCATCATCAGCTTTAAAATAGTCACGAGAATTTAAAAATTTTACAATTCTCAGTTTTTAATGTGCATATGCAATCTTCAGATATATACATGTAAATATGTATGACGACACACAACACAACACAACAACCGTCTAGGTCGTTAAAAGAAAAAGAAAAAAAAAAAGAAAAAAACAATGTGTGGGCTGTTACTGTTGCATATATCGAATACAAACATTCTGATGGTTACAAAAAATGCCGGTCAATCACAATAAAAAAAATTATTTCATAAAATTAAAATTAAAGTAATATATTAATGTGATAGATTCTGTTTCTGTATGGCAAAAAAAAAATTAAATTGAAGAAAGAATAAAAATATAAATTAAAAACGGTTATTTATTTTATATGAGCCGCAATACATTACCAAATACACTAAGTTAATGCATTACCGATTACTTACTTTCTGGGCGGTATACAAAACTTGATAGTTCTGGGGCTGGTGTAATATTATCCTCCACTGACTGCAATTACGAACTGTTGAATTTTTTTCATATCCGCCAATGCTTCATTTTCCCAGAAAAGTATGGTTTCTCTCGACGACATCTTCACCAAGTTTTGAATTTGAAAATTTTATAAATTGAGCATTTTGGTTTCTTTTTTTGCTTGGTCCATTCGTTAAATATCGGGTTTATTTATATCATCGTTATATCTTCTCATCCAAGCGCCTTTGTCACACATAGGCACATAAATTTAACAAAGAATTTTATTTTCGAAAATACTAAGTGCATTCTGTTAAAATAGTAAAATTCAACTTTTTTTGTTTTTTTTTTTATATTAGGCCAAAACAATGGGATAAGCACCCTAACTGCCTTCGCAGAATTTAAGCCATATTAAGATGAAGAAAAAAAGGATGGTAAAGAGTAATTAAATTAGAAAAGAATTAAAATAGAATAAAATAGAATAGTTAGTACAAAATTTACGGACAGGTTAACAGATATTTATTTACCCGTCTCTTGAAAACTTCTAAGTTATACGTTTGAAGGAATACAAAAGATGGTAAAGTGTTCCATAGTTCAAAAGTTCTGTTGATGAAAGAATTTTTATATTTCACAGTTCTGCTCCAGCGAGGACTGCCCTGCGTGTATTACGCTGGAATGCTTGTATTTTGGGCATAATACTTTTTATTTCATCAGAATTATTACCCAACAGATATTTATAAAACAGAGTACATTACGGCAATGACTTAATGATGTTAGGTGTTGTGTAAAGTCTCCATCATTGATAATTTTGATGGCTCGCTTTTGTACCTTATCTAGGTACTGTATACTGGTATTTGGCGTACCGCCCCAAATGTGCGAGTTATATTCAAGTCGAAAATAAATGTATGCCTTATATATTAATAGAAGGTTGGAATTTTTTTTTTCTCTTTTTTTTTCAGATAGTAGTAAATCATCGAAAGAGGCTTCAGGGACTACCTATTACCGGGGAAGGCGGTTTGAAGGACTGTGGGACTTTAACCCACTAAAAACTTTTATCATTATTGCAACATTAAAACTAGTCTTATAGACTAACCATTAATTTACATTTAACTCAAAGAAACTAAGATACCTTTGATCTACCAAAATCCAATAAGGTTTTAATAGATAAAAGGTTTTAACCTAACTCAAGTGGTCTTGTTCGTTTTAGTCGCTTCACAAAGTTTTGATTGTCAATTAAGCTAGAAGCTTCGGTATTGACATGTTGGATCAGACGAGTTTTATGCCGTGCAGCGCATTGCATTATTTCGTCTTTTATAGATGAGATCTTCAGATCTCGATGAATATCGGCATTGCGAACATACCATGGAGCATTGACTATGTTGCGCAGTACCTTATTTTGGAACGTTTGGATAGTTTGAATATGGATTTGTTTAGCACATCCCCATATTTGAATACCGTATGCCCAGACTGGCTTCAATATTTGATTATACATCAAAACTTTGTTATAGGTCGAGACCGTAGAATTCCGCCCAATCAGCCAGTATATTTCTCTATATTTGAACTGGAGTTCTTGTTTTTTGATTTTCACATGCTCTTTCCATTTCAGTTTTGCATCCAAGGTCATGCCAAGATATTTAGCTTTATTCTCGTATGGAATCACGACATTATAAATTTTAACTGAGAGAGGAGTTACTATGTTTTTATAGGTGAAGTTTACATGACTAGATTTGGTTTCATTTAATTTAATTTTCCATATTTTGCACCAGTTGGAAATTTCGTCATTAGCTTTTTGCAGTTTGTTTGTAGCTTCTTCTATAGTAGAACCAACTGCCATCAACGCTGTGTCATCTGCAAAGGTTGCTATTTTTATATTTTCTACTTCGGGTATATCACAGGTGTATAACAAATATAAAATTGGACCCAGTATACTACCTTGCGGTACTCCAGCTTTTATATCTCTTAGAGAGGAGTATTCATTCTCATTTTTAACTCGAAAAACTCTATTTGAGAGATATGATGAAAATAATTCAACATAATTTTTAGGGAGCAAACAACTTAGCTTTTTGATGAGTCCTTCATGCCAAACTTTATCAAAAGCTTGGGCTACATCTAGAAATACTGAAGAACAAATTTGTTTATTTTCCAGTGCCCTTTCTATAATGTCTGTTATTCGATGTACTTGATCTATTGTTGAGTGTTTTTGCCTAAACCCAAATTGGTGATTATGTATTATATTCCTGTTTTCTATGAGGGGTTGAATCCTTCTCAATAGTAATTTTTCAAACAACTTCGATATTGTAGGGAGCAAAGATATCAGCCTGTAGGATTTGGTGTCGTTAGCAGGCTTTCCTGGTTTTTGGATCATTATTATCTCCGCAACTTTCCATATACTAGGTACGTGTTTAAGCTTAATACAGGCATTCATTATATATACCAAGAGTGTGAGAACTTTGTTGGGTATATTTTTCAGCACATTTGAAGTTATTAAATCAAATCCTGGGACTTTATTTAGTTTTAGGTTTTTGATTTCCTTAATTACTTCTTTTAGAGTTATTAAGGGAATATTTTTGTCTTCATGGTTATTTATTTCATTTAGATCAATAACAGTGTTCATTTCATTGGGCTTAAAAATTTCAGCAAGATGATCTGCAAAAGTGTCAGCTTTTTCTTTATCACTCCTTGCCCATGAGCCATCATTTTTCCTCAGTGGTGCAGAATGCACAATAGACTTATTCACTTTACTCGTAGCTTTCCATAAAGAATAATTTGTTTCTTTAGTAGCTGTTAAATTTTCTAGGTAATAATTCAGAGATCTATCATTTAATTTCTTTATTTCTCTCTTTAGCTCCTGACTTTTATTATTAAGATCCGTTTTGCTGGATGGGTCACGCGTTTGTTGCCACCTCCTTCTCGCTTTTCGTTTCTCTTTTACCATGTTAAGGATATACACCGGATATCTAGGGCTGATTTTTTTTTGATTTTTTTGTCTTAGTACTACTCCAAACTGCAAACTGGACAGCTTGCATAAGTTTTTCAGTAGCAGTTTCTAGTTGTTCCTCATTGTCTAATGTTACTCTTAAGTTAATTTTTTCTAGCAGAATCCTTTTGAAGCTTAACCAATCTGTAGATGAGTTGGTTAAAAATGGTTTACTAGATTTTTTCACTATTGTTGTATTTAATTTTAGGATGACAGCAGAATGGTCGGAGTTGAGGTCATAATTATCTTCTATAGATGTGAAATTAGTTGATACTTTTTTCATTATAAAAAAGTCTAACAGATCAGGAGTTTTGTTTATATCTGCAGGCCAATATGTTGGTTTTCCTGTTGAAAGAAATAAGCAACCTGTTTCTCTAAGCCCCTCTCTCAGTTCTTTACCTCGAGTAAGGGTCATCCTGGAGCCCCATTCTAGATGTTTAGCATTGTAGTCACCTCCAAGAATAAATCTTTCACCTAATTTCATTAATAAGCTCTGGAACATATGTTTTTTAATAGCGTGATTGGGTTGGAATTTGAATATTAAATTTGTGAGATATAAAACTATCCAATACAACGCGTATTGAGCGGTTTGAAAGGAAATTCTTGATCCACGTGTTGAAAATGTTTCCCAATCCAATTGCTTTTAGTTTTTTCAGTAATGAAGCATGCCAGACGCGATCAAAAGCTTTGGATATATCTAGGACTATAGTTTTGTCTTCATCGTATTTTTCTAAGCATCGGTGCCATTTTCCGTCATAAAGGTCAAAAGATCATCAGTACACCACCTTTTCGAACTAAACCCATATTGGCAGTCAATTATAAGACTGATGCTTTCTAAATATTTTTTGAGTTGAAAGTTAATTATCGTTTCCATCACTTTTGAACTTGTAAGGGATTTTGTAATATTAGTCTTGTACAATGTTGCTTTTTTAAAAATCATATTTTTTTGATTGGTTGTGACTTTATAAATAAAATTTGTTTGTTTTCTAAATTTTATTACTAAAATACGCTATATATACCTACCATTTTTCCAGAATAAAAATAAACAAAAACAAAAAGAGATTTTGAAAAGGAAGATTTTGATGAAATAAGATTTTTAACAAAAACCGACCGAATTCGTAAACTAACAAGAAATATTTAAACAAAACAAACCATAAATTACAACTAAAAATAAATAATAAAAAAAAAACACATAAAGTGTGAGCACACAAGATTGTCAAAATCATTGAGAGATTTCATTCAGCAGCAACAACAGATGACAACAACAATAACAAAAACAAGACAACATTTGTATCTGTTAAATAGTAGTATTTTGGTATTTTGAACATGTTGATTTTGTGTGAATTTTATTTTTTCATTTTCATTAACATGAAATTAAAAAAAAAAATTAATTTTTTCGGCGTCAGAACGGAATCCACGGTAAATTTAACAAAAAACCTGTTATGTTAAAATGTATATAACAGTGCCAGCATTGGTTTGTACTGAACTGTTGCTTCATTAACATTTTATATTGGTCATATGAGTATAATTGGAATGTCGTGAATTATTTTGTATTCTATCATTTGTTTCGTATCACATATTCGTATATAATGTAGTTATGTACATTGTATATGTTCATTTCTTCTTCCTTTATTTTTTAATTTTTCCTTCTTATAGCTGTTGTCATTGCCTTGCCTTCTTATTGTGAATATGATTTTTATTATTATTATTATTTAACACAAATCTATTTTTTTTTTTTATATATTTTAATAAAAATTTTTGTTAGTAGTTCTGTTGTGATTGAGCTCGTGTTAGGATGAATTTAATAGCGCGCAATGCAATACAATGCAATAATCGTTTATAGAGGCGTTAACAATTTAAATCGTGACTTTTAATCAAAATTATTTTTATTGAAATAATTAATAAATGTTATTAATAAATCATTATTGAAAATAATTTTTAATTTTTTGTTTGCTTTAATTTAAAACAAATAAAATGGAATAAATTTTATAATTTATGTGTGCATTAAATTAAAAATTACAAAAATAAAAACAAAAATAATAAAAGTGATTTATATTTAATGAAAACAAAAAGAAAAAAATACCATAATTGATTGTAATCTTTATATAATGTAATATTATTTGCTTAATGATTTTTAAGGATAAATGATAAGTGATAACATTCAAATGTATCGAACCTGTTGCATTGTCAAAATTAAAAAATGAATTATTTTTGATAATTCTTTTATTTTTAAAAAATGTTATAAGTGCATTGGGAATTGAAGAGTTAATTAATTATTTCCAGAATTTTTGTAATTTTTTTTTTAAATTGAAATAAAAAAAATTTGCGAAACCTTATGGACATCATCCTTATAAAACAAATTTTAGTTATTTAAAGAAATTCTCAATACTTTTAGTATTGAGGAGAATGAATGATGTTTCGTGTAATGTAATAAAAGTTTTTGCTTTTTGATTGAAAATCACTGTTAAAGTCCTGTGAACAAGTCTTTTTTATATTTTTCGTCACCTCATTCCTTTTACCAAATATGCTGCACAGTGCATTCTGATTTGGAATAGATAATTTTATATAGCAATGAAATAAATATCCTTTCTGGTTATTTAGAATTGGAAATAAGAACTGGAAGATGGAGAATTAATTTTAAGAATGAGAACAGGAAATTTTAGTATAAAAATAAGTAGAATTGTTAGGAAGGAGAGTTAATTAGAAATTTTTAAATAAGAAACACACAAGTTGATAACACATTCCATTCTGTCAAGATTTTTCTAACAAATACTTTTCTATATCTAATTTGAACCGACAAAATGAACAAATATTAAATTTGTAAAGAAGCAAGAACACAAAATGTATGCTACTTGATATTAGTAGTACACACGATTATTACTACCTTTATTTTTTTTATGATCTTGACAGTAACTTAGGTAGAATCACCTTTTCGTGCTTAATTAAGTACGGTACTGCAATTTTACACTACAATATCTACAATAATTCGAGTATTTATTTCAACAAATTACTATCTCATCTACTCATTAAATGTGGAAAACTACTCCTATTGCCAGGAACTAAGCCGCCTTCTTAAATAGAATAGTTTCATTTTACTTAATTTGTTACCAGATTAACTCTCAATTATCTTTTGTCATTTATTATATCCCAATGATAAAGGGTACTAGACCAGCTCGAAAAACCAATGAAACATTTTTTTTTTTTTTTTTTAGCTTCATAGGGAATCGAACCCGGAACCTTTCGGTTGAAAGGCAGGCGCTCTACTTAATGCGCCACCCAGCGTTTAGCTATATATGATCATATGAGTGAGATTAAAAAGTAGTAATATAAAGTAACAAATAAAGTAGGAATTTTAAAAAGGAGTAAAACTATTATTACAGCTGTTATAAATTATTGATCTCCTAAATTAACTTTTAAATTAAATTATTAGTAAATAAAATTAATAATTGTTATTTATCTCAAACATACATCTTCTATTTAATAATAGTTATACTTACTTACTTATCTGGTGTTACTTATTTTCATACTTATCCATTTTTATAGGGTTTCAGTTGTAGCTCAACTTCAAATATTGATCGACATTTACCAACATTTTTTTCGCCAAAGAAGATTTAATCTGCCAGCTATCCACAATGTAATGGTGAAAATAAGTTAAATTCGAATTCTCTTTTCGAATTATTATTGTAGACCCAAATTTTTTAAACTAGCCTAGCCACATAACATAACATGTTCGAAGGAGCATGGTAAAGAGCATGACGGATGACGTAATTATACTGACATATTAACTATACATTAATTATGCATTTGATAACAGAATTATTTACAAATAAACTTTACTAAACTTTGTAGACATTTATTATGCCTTCTGTATGAATATTATACAGAAATTATCATATTTTTTTATATAATTCAATTTTCAATTAAAAATATTTTAAGTAAAGAAAGATGATTCACCGACGGTAACATAATAAGTTAATTTATTTTAATCAAAATTTGTAAATATTTGCACATATTTTTATTAAAATTTATTGCAATCATTTCGTCTAATGTGTCTATTGATAAAATAATTTTAAAATAGTTTACTCTATGATGTGAGAAGTATCACCATCACAAAAACACAGATACCCACACAGTATTAAATGACGAGCTTTCCATTATATTTAGATTAGAGTTTTAGTTGAGAATTGAAAATGAAATCCCAATATAACTACGGTCATTAGTCCTACTGTAACATCCTTCTATAGATCTAGTAGATATATAAGATCTACTTTGTCAATGACCCACAGTTTCAAACCATTAAGAATTCGTTTGATTTCAAAATTATTTTCTTCCCTGAATTTTTCTTAAATTAATTTATTTTTATATACAATATTATACTACAAAAGATATAATAGGGGTTTCCCCTAAAATAAACTGTCACATAATTAACAACTCACCATTATTTTATTATTATTCTATTAATAATTATCCTTTTATCGAATATATTGATAATTGAACCGTTTTAAAAAATATTCTTAATACCAAATCATCATTTTGAAATATTTATTTAAAGTACCATTTAATAATACAAGTACAAAAACATAATTATTATATAACGTAAATTGAAATAATTTAAAACTCTTATTTACCATTCACGAAATAAATTATTTTTCCGCCTACTCACATGCAAATGATAATATCAAACAAAAAATGCATGCGTTGAAATTTTTTTTTTTAAACAATTAAGTAGCTGATAAACCCATATTAAACGACATAACCTGTAACCTGTAATTTATTATTACAAAAAAAATATATATAATAGAACCGATATTAGCTGTATAATTAACACGTCAACATACAGACGAGAATTCTGTCTACATTTAGCTTCTTTTAATAAAATTAAAATAATTGAAATTTTAAATAAC
Organism: Argyra leucocephala; assembly: GCA_963942445.1. Taxonomy (NCBI): domain Eukaryota; kingdom Metazoa; phylum Arthropoda; class Insecta; order Diptera; family Dolichopodidae; genus Argyra; species Argyra leucocephala. Next base: position 91,359,080 of record OZ012679.1, read on the forward strand.
AGTTAAAATTTGTCATCTTTCACATTTTTCTACATATGTCAATTTTGTGTTATAAGTTTTCATTGCAGTAAAATAAACTGTAATTTTGACATTTTGGTAAATTGTTTTATTCATAATATTTAAAATATATAAATAAATTATTAAGATTTTCGTCTTCTACAGATCTTTTAAAAGGGTTGTTATGTGACACTCTCTATAAATTACACTTCACATACATATGTATATTATTATTATTATGTTTTTTTTTTTAATATAACCAACAGTGCGGGTATTCTTTGAGTAAATTTAAAAAAATTTAAATTTATACAAATAAAAAAAGTGAAAATTTTTGATGAAAATAAATCGTGGCTTCTAACATTTGTAGGGTTTTATATAATTTAAGACTTAAGACTTATTACAAAATTTCATATGACTCGACAAGTTTTTAACTAGTTTACTTGAGGAAGTTAAAACTCGATTTGGACAGCAGCATCATCGAAGACGAAGAATGCATGATATATTAGTAGGTAAATTGATATAGACGTTGTATAATCAAAAATTAAGAAAATTTACATGCAATCAGCCGTACCGGTGAATAAAAATCAAATACTCGTTCGTAAATTTTCAACCGGCGAATCCGATTTAAAAAAAATTCGAATATTTTTGATCGAAAATTTTCTAGCTCAAAATTTTATAATATTATTTTTATTTTATTTTTTTATACGTATCTACATATGTATGTATGTGTATTTTAATAATTTATTTCTAAAACAGCAATCTAAATTTATTTTTTTAATATGAAATTTCAACATATTTGACATAAAAGTTATTACATTTCGTTATATTTCTTATTTGATTACATTTTTTAAAATGAGTACAAAATTAGTCTTTCGATCGAATTTATCGTTACGAAATTCTCATCGAATCGAATCGAGAAATTCGAATAATTTTATATCGAATCGAATTCACCGGTACGACTAAATATGTTTCACAACAATACGATGATGACTATACGTAAAGTAGTTCAACTTTCTATGAGAAATATTTGGAATCCTATGTAAACCCCAGGATCTTACTTTTAAATACAGTTTATTACATTTGTGGAAAATTTACAACTCTTTGTCTATGTTATTGTTGAACTTCAGAATCATGAGTTGATTATGACAAAATTGTATAGTTTCTTATTGACGAAGGATTTCCAATTGGATAACGTTAACAAAAACAATTTTTTTTAACAATTTTTTTTTTTTGGCTCAGAAGTCCTCAGCTTTTTGCTCTACCCAAACTCTTACTTGCATCTAAGCTGTGCTCAGGGGAATTCCACAGAACGGACTTGGGCCTAGGAAACGCGTGTCCGATACTTTTCTAGCTAGATAATGTGCACCTTCATTTCCTGCAATGCCGGAATGCCCTGGGTACCAACATAACTGTGACTTTATCTGTTTTTTCCAAGGTTTTGAGTATATCTAAGCAATCGCTAGTATGGCTACTTTACTATCTGAGAGAATGTAGATATTTTACATTATTTAGCATGTACCTCAGCTTGGAAAATTGTGTTTTTAGAGTCTAGGCTTGAATAAATATGGACTTTGAAGCTTGGACTTTGAAGCTTTCTTGGAATCGTCAGTATACCATACTAAAGATTCTTTGTCGAAAGAGGGTAGGCAGGTTTCCCACGTCTCTCTCCTTGGCATGATTATATTAAAAGATTTCTCAAAATTATTTCTTGGCAAGCAGTAGTCGGATAATGCTATCGAAAGCGTATCATCCATCTGGAGTACATGAACTAGTTCTGGATGTTCCACATTTTTAATTTGTGGATTATCACCAGTAATACATTTGTAGGTATGAACCATTGCTTCTTTTTGTATAGGGCTCTTGACGAAGCAGAGTCTCTAATTATGCTGTGGATGTTGTCCGCATGGCTCCAATTATCAACAAACAAGCTGACTACCAGAGTAAGAAAATGTTCTTCATTTTAAACTATGCAGTGAAAGTAGTAAGGTTTACCTGAATAGATTACATAGCATTGCATTAGAAATTATTTGTTAATCTTCAAACTAAAAATTTTCTTCTAACATAAATGCAGTTAGACATCAATCGCACATTTTCCTATAATTAATACATAAAAAATTTGCATCTTTTGACAAATCGAACAACATTTGAATCACTTAGTATTTTTAATAAAAGTCTAAGGTTAAAAGCAAAATCTGAATAAAAAGAAGAATCATCATTATGTAATAACATCATTTTCGTCTCCTTAAATATGGTAAATATTATAAAGCTAAATTGAGATAAGATCATATGAAAATTAATTTATTCAGTTCAACAAAATTTCAAGCGTACACATACTGATCGGGACTTTTTATTCTTGAAGCCCACAGTGAATCTTAACATTTATAATACCTTTTCAGATTGTGATTAAATAAATTAATATAAAAATTAACTAATAATAAGAAATAAAAATGAATTCAATTTCATAAAAATAAAACAAAAATATGTTTCTTATTAATTCTGATATACATGAGACTATAAAATTTGAATAAAAATACATTCATGAATTGCTGGAATTAAATGATACAAAAAACAAAACATATGTATACATATTATGTATATATGATGTATATTGTATATATGTATGTTAAAAAAATGATTTTAAAGAGGGCTGATAGTTTCTAAATATATATGAATGAATGAAATTTAAATTATAACAGGAAATTATTATTAATAAAGTTATTCCTGATAACTTTGGGATATCTTTATAATCGGAAATTTTTTTGGAATTGAATTTGTTTTTAAATTGGTGATTTTCAAAATAAAGGCATTAACCAGCATAAATTTAATCATCTTTAGTAATGATTGAAACAAATTTACCTATAAACTGTATTCTTATGGTACATAATTTTACATATTAATTTTAGCAACCTATTAATTATGAGGTGAGGACTAAACATATAATAATTATAACACGTGCATGCGGTTATTCAACTAATTTCATTTCTAATGCTTGCATATTTTCCTGCAATTTAAGTATTCTATTTTGAGGAATTTTAATAATAGAATCCTGTAATTATATCTTACCAATTAAACTAATTCTTTTCCGCAATTCGTAGATTATTTAGAGATGAGTTAAAAAATAACGTTTTTCCTCATAATTATCACTCTGAATTCGCCAAATTTTAATTGATTCACAGTTATGGAATTTATTAAGTTGGATCTTTCCATTACTATATAAAAAAAAAAAAACTAGTTTCCAATTCATATATATATATCTAGCATCCCTTTGAAATTTTTCCCCAATACATCGAAATTTTGCACCTCTCAAAGAACTTCATGTCAAATCAAAATCAAATTTGTAATACTTGAATGAAAAAAAAACATTTATTTATTATTTACTTAAAAACACTTTTCAATATTATGATAATTGTCCATCTACATAGAGATGACATTGGTATTGCAATATTTATTATAAATTCAAAATTTTAAATTATTCACAACATGGTCTCTAACATAAAGAAAATTCAAATAAGAAAAATAAAAATTAAATAAACTGTCCAATTCTATTGCTGCGATTTAAGTGGATCAATTAAGGGCAATTCACGAAATCTTGCCTTTTTAAGCGAAAACAGCAAACAAACAAAAAAATATACACAAACTGAACTACTTATATATTTATATTTGTTTAATTGGATTCACTTTATAATCGTATAAATATGGAAATTGTAATCATCACTTTTCTGAACAACACTAGATATTTAAACAGAAAGATGTGAAGAAAATTGTTTCATTATAAAAGTTCATATCAAATCATATGAAAACAACTTGAATAAAATTCTCGCTCATTTTCTTAATATAAAAATTAAGAGATCTTTAATGATGATGATCTTCAAGGGATGTTTGTCCTACCTATTTTAAATATCTCTACATTATTGCTTTCATTATAATTCTTCTGTATACAGAGTGTCTCAAAAATATTCTGCTATTGGTAAAATATTATGTGCCTAAAATTTTATAGTTTAGATTAAAATGAGTAGGTAAGCCTGTGATTCGTTAAACAAATGCTCGTAATATTGTAGATATTGTAATGTAAAATTGCAGTACCGTACTTAATTAAGCCCGAAAAGGTGATTCAAACTAAATTACTGTCAATAGTGTAAAAAAAATTGTTCTGATCTTTAAGTTTAAATAAGACTTCAAATTATTAAATTAGCATATTCAATCCTTCGAGTCCCGCCTTAATTTAACTAGCACCTCTAAATAGTTTAAATTAATAATATTAAGATGTACCTAATTTATTTACAAATATATTTAGTTTTTAACAAACAATTATTATTTTCGAAACGCTCTGTACATACATTTAAATAGATTATTTTATAGTACCATCTATATCGCAAGTAAAAAATATAAATCTAAAAAATCTCACTTATTCAAATAAATTATAACTGTATCGGAAAAGCGATTGAACGTTTTAATTCATAAGTTTCTCGGTCTCCCCTCCCCTCGCCCACCTTCAGAAAATAAAATAGATATTCTGATATTCTGTTATAAATTTGTGATGACACTCTCGTTCGTTTTATTTCGGGTCGTATTTTTTTTTTTTTGCTTGTCTTCTTTTTCTCTCTTCACATTTAATTTTTATGAATTTAGATGATAAATTGTATGTAATTATATTTTTATTATAATTTTTTATGCTGAATTTTCTTTTTATAATGATCATGTAGTATAATATGTATATATGTACATATATTGTATATATATATCAATATGGATACATATGCAGAACATTAAATTTATTTTTTATACATTTTTTTTTTCGATTTTTATTAAAAATTAAATGAGAAAAGTTTAGAAGAGACAACAACATGATTGTATTATTAAGTAATTGATGAGAATTTAAATAAGAAATAATTTCACTAGCATGTGGAATGGGTTAAATTTAATTTTAAAAATAAATAAATTATTTTAAATAAAAATAAATAATACTTAGTCAAAATAAAAATAAAAAAAAGTAAATAAATAAATAAAATGTTTTGATTTGAATTTCGCATAAAATTAAAAAAATTGTATTTAATTAATGTTCTTATACATTTATGATTATGAATTTTGAAAATATAAAATTAGTAAATTGTTAAAATACTTTAGTTTGTAAATACAACGTGAGATTTAAAGCGATCAAATCAATTTTTAATTTTTATTTTTATTAAAGTTTTATGTGATTCTATTTAAGAAACAAATACGAAAATTAAGATATGATTATCAAAATTCATATCATTTCTTAAAACTTGTGTTTAGAATAAAAAGTAAAACCATAATTTGTAATTGTTTAAAATTCAATATTTAAACAAAAAAACCTTTGGAAATTACTGCAGTACAATTTTTTACGTACAGTTTAGAAGCGATATTACAATATAACTAGTGGGCCCCTGTGCAATTGCATAGTAGTAACTTTATTTAAAAAATCCTGGATAACAACATCATCATTGATTCATATCAATTTATATGAATCTTATTTATTTAATTTTTTCTGTAGGTAGGTAGGAATCTTCGAAAGACATCAAGTGGTTTCAGTCACGCGAAAACCAGCAATGGTAATGAGGGCCTTAAGCCCACTAAAACTACCTCGTATTTGTCTTTCATATATAACAAATACATGATAGATCGACTAATGAATTTTTACTCTAAGAAAAAAAAAATTATATGTTTTTTTACATAATTTAAGATGTCGTTATGTTTCTGTATTATTAATTAAAAATTTTTTTTTGTAAAATATTAATGTAAATTTAAATTAAAATTAATTAAAAGCTTTAAAAAAGTGATTCAAAAATGAAATAAAATGTAAACGTGTATATAATTAATCTTTTTTTAGTATTTTGTAATAGTATTGGAATTGCTTAATTTTTTTCGGCTATTAGCCTATCCTTATATCTCTTTAATCTTAATATGTACCATGAAAGAGAAATCTTATCTTTATCATTTTGACATCAATTACAAATTATTAAAATTTGAATAACAACATAAAAAAAAATACTTTTGTAAATTTATTTTTGAAAGTTTTATTTTAAAAATAATTAGAAATACCTCATATAATTTTTGTTAATAATAATAATATGGATAATAATAATAATAATTTCGCTTATAGCTTCCTTTTAAATGTTTTAAGTATATTCACCACCGTTTTGTATATACTTATTTTTGGCTTAATAACTTGCTAAAATTTTAATATTTTTGTGGTGTAGTTAATTTACTATTCAACTACTCTTGTTTTTCTATTCCCCACGTCGCTCATCATTGTGTATTATATTTTAATACACAATTATTTAATTAATTAATTTCTGCGTTTCCAGTTGATAAATTACAATTCACATTACTTAAAAAGTAACATAATATAATTAAGATACATTTGTAAAGTCTTCATATCATAATAACATGTCTATTATAACATTTACATCACAGGAAAGATCATTTCAAAACGCATTTCCGGTATATAATTCTATTATTGAAAACGGTGAGTGGACAGTAATGCAAATCTAATATTATTGTATTTGTTTTTAGTAGTAAAAAAAGATAAATGTATTTTTTTTATGCTGTCATATTAACAATTATATTTTTTGATTTGCCAAATGCCAATATCAAAAAATGTTTTGTGGGCAAATTTACTAATTTATTAAATTCAAACATAATATGATGTTTAGTCCCCAAATTCAGATAATTTTTAATCATTCAAAATTAATCATGTTCAAATAAATAAGAGAGTATTTCAGTAGAAATATATTTTCGATTGTCATGTTATTATGATAATTATCAAGCAATAGATATTTATTTTATATTTTTAATAAATAATTTGAAAAATTTCAAAAACGTATTAAATAGATTAAAGGCCATCTGTAAATCTTCGACCAATTAAAGGTCACCGTTTTTTTTTTTTAAGTTGAATGAAAATGGGTTTTGAAAAATCGCCTGTGCCTGAACAAAATATTTTTTGAGCAATTTTTAATAAGCGTAATATTTGTTACTTTTTAATTGTCCAATAAAAAATTGCTCAGGCCCTTTCTCCTTCATTGTATTACGTAAATTTTGTTCTTTTATATTTTTATTTTAAACATGAAAACCTGACAAAAATTTCACAAAGTTGAAATAAAAAAATTAGAAGAAAATCGATTGCGCAATTATGCGCTTTAAATACTTATATACAAATTTTACCAATTCTCGCTTAAAACACTGCGTTTTCAGTGATTAACAAAATATTTATAAAAATGAATAATATAGTCGCTGTTTTCAATAAATAAAATAAACACATGGATTATGTTATAAATAGAACATGTACTAAATTAGAAAAAAATTTCCATATATACGAAATTCCATTTTGCAACGGTTTATAAGTGCATAATAAAATTAAAAAATAATAGAAATAATAGAAAGGATTAAATGAAAAAATAATAGAAAATTTAATTTAATTTAAAATATCTTCGTGATTTGCTGTAGAATATTTTTTGGCTTTTCAAATTCGTCAGAATTCGTCGTTCAGAAAATGCTATATCTATATATACCAATATTAAAATATACACTATTTTTTTTTTTTTTATATAATTCCAAGTCTATGGGATGAACACCCTAACTGCTTTTAAACAGAGATTTGGAATACACAATCACATACAATAGCTTTTTTCTGTAGAATTTTTGTGGTATAGACTATATCTATTGTAGAGTACTTCGCCTTCATAATAGCATAGTTCCATTTTATTTTTAGTGATAACCAAAACTCTCAACTATTTATCATTTATTTTATCCCAATGATAAAGGGTACTGGACCAGGTCGGAAAATCCAGAAAGCATTTTTTGCCTCCGTCGGGAATCGAACCTGGGACCTTTCGGTTAAAAGGCAGGCGCTCTACCTACTGCGCCACCCAGCGTGTAACTACAATTACTATCAAACTACAATTAACATTTATAGTTATGCGTTTCATGTAAATTTAAGTTTTTAAATAAAAAATTAACTTTGGAATTGCAATAGAATTTGAATAACCGCCCAAATTCAATATTATGATATTTCAATTTCTATACAAAGATAGTTATAGTAGGTTATTAAAAAAAAATAATAAGAAAACAATGTGTATAGTAAACCTAATGTCGAGAACTTGTACTTTCATTCAGGGACTTTGATTGACAATCCTTAAATGATTCATAATCTTAAGGCTTATTATAAATGTCCTTCCTTGTACCTAAAATTTTTTTGTATTAAGAAGCAACAACTTTCTAAAAGATAAGTTAATAACAAAATTATTTTTTATAAAAACTATTCTCATTGTATATTTTCTAGATAAATCAAATAATAAAAATGAAATATTAGTTCAAAAATTTTATTTAACATATTGATTAAATAAATCATAAGTAATAAAAGTGAAATTTTAATGTTAACATTAGTGAATAATAGTTAAATAATAAAAATGAAATATTTAAAAAAATATTTAATTTTAATAAATTCAAGAAAATCAATTTTGAATTTATTAACTTTATTATTATTCTTAATAATTATGAACATAAGTACAGCATTTAGTTATAATGATAATAATGATAACAACAATTGGAATAGTACAACAGAATATGGTAAGAAAATTAAAAATTTTACTTAATATTTCTAAATTTTACTTCGATATTTTTTTATTCTTTAACGGTACTCACTACTCGTACCTCTCTTCTCTCTTAGGTTTAATGCCTTTTCACTTATAGCGGAGTCAAATCCATAATCAGCTTTATGAATTACACGTTTTTGAAGGGCATATAAAATTACTATAGGTTAGTGAAAATTCTGGATCTACTCGATCACTATTCCGACGTTCATATTAATAGCTTCAATCATTTGATTTCCCATTTAGTTTTGAGGCTCTACATATTCAAATCACGAGCTTTAAAAATCCATTTTCATTAATGAAATCCCTAGGTATAAAAATTAAATTTTTTGAATAAAAAACAGAAACATCTTCCACGACTCAACTCAATTTTTCCAACTGTAACTTGAATATATTTGTAAGCTTTTTAGTTTTTGAGTAATAAAAATTTCACTGTAAGAGGGGACATCAACTTCGTGTTAACGTTTTTCACATACAATTTATTTTTTGTATTGTATTAATATCATTCCTTCTTCTTCTTCTTCTTCTTCTATACTGTGATCCAACTTCTGATTTATCCGTTATTATATTATAATATCATCTATGCCCTTGAGCAGAATGAATCTTTATCTAAATGATGTGTTGATCACCTGCTTCTGATACTGCTATGTTCCAGTTTACTTTCAAAAATTCCGCAACTATACATCGTTTGTGTCATTATACAATTCTGGTTTGGTTTTTTTTTCTAAAATAACTAAATTTGTAATTAATTTTACAACACTGTCAAAATTTTAATGATTTCATTCATACAATAAAAGTAAATAATTTTCACATGTGGTAAAATTTTAAATTATCACTACCAACTTGTATCAATTTTCGCAGTGGATATACCTTGTAGTTAAATGCAACACTGTGTAGGTTTAGCAAAACTTTAATAATAACAAAGGAAGAAATGAAGACAAATAAGTAGAAATATCAAAAACTGGATAAAACAGTTATTGGGTCACACAATCATATCAAACAATTTTCTAATTCATGCATATATATAGTAGTAGAAAATATCCGTCTTAATAAAATTATCAAAAAGTGATCGGTTAATTTTCAGAAGTAAAATTCGCAGCTGTGTATAAAAAAAAAAAAACAAAAATCAATTTTTTAAAAATAAAAATAAACATAAACAATAATCAAATGTAGTACTACTACAAAATTGATAAAGTCACACTAATTTAAATATTTTGTTTTCGGCTTTTTCATTTTTATAATACCACCATAAAAAAAAACAAAAATTTAATTTATATTGCACAATAATTATACTTAATCGGACATTCAGTTTTATATTTGATTCAAACTTATCAATCAACAGTTAACTAAACGCTCTTATCTCTTGTTCTCTATATAGACAGAGAACAAAAATTGAGTTTATTGAGTTATTATTTATTGAATTTTGAAATTTAACAACGCGGATTACTTCAAATATTACATTTTGAAAAATAAAAAAATAAAAATGCCGCAAGCAAATTTTTTAAAGTGAATATTTTTAAATTTTATATTTTTTTCTCTTATTTTTTTTTATTACACATTTTATTCTATATTATTATAGATCAATAGGTTATAAATAATAATACGATAAGTAATCGCATATTCATAAAACATACAAAATAAAATATTAGAAGAACATCATTACTTTCAGTTACAAAAAAATATTTTTTTAAATTCTGTAAAATCATTGAAGATTATTTGAAGAACGATAATAGAATCGAGAAGAGTCGATCAATGACATTGTCATTTTCAAATATGTAATTTTAATTATCTCCTATTTATGTTAAAATGTTTCTATTGACAATTATCAGTTATGTTATTCTCATTATTATTAATAAATTCAATTTGAAATTATTATTGGAATTAAAATTAAAATTTTTAAATTAAGGCGCTGTCACAATTACGCCGTTAAATTCCGGCAGGTAACTCCAGTCTTCGGGATTAATATTTTTCAGAAAATTAAAAAAAAGTTAGCTTTATATTGCCTTCAAATATCAATATAGACTCCATAATAAATGTTTTCATGAAATGTAATTGTACTGCATTACAGCTTCCCTTAATTTTGTAACAAAGTTTTTGAACATTGTAACGAACTCTATTACAAATGTTATAACTAATTTTGTGTTTTCTCTAGCTCATTTCTGAATTAACAACTCTTTTTTACACAAACTTTGCACAAACATATAGATCAATATTAATGTGTTATAAAGTAGAGTGAGTGTGAAGGCAAAAGGCATTTACAGCAAAATTAACAAAAAAATAATATTTTTTTTACATGTTTAATAATTGTACAATTAGTATTTAATCTGGTTTTGTTTCTTTTTCCTAGACTTTTTGTAAATAGAATAGAAAATAAAAAATAAAAGCAAAAAAAAAAACGTGTGAGTGTGAATGTTATTTTGGTTTTTGTTTTTAATATTCTTAGTTAACATCCGTAATCCGTAATTCAATATTATCTCGGTCCTATGTTTTACTGATGGGGTTTCAGAAAAATATAAGGATGATGGTGATAATTAAGTCAACATACTTATTGAATAACCTTAGATTAGATGAAATTATTATTAAATTTGGCCATTGAGTCTATACATTCTAAACGAATCTATATATAGTATTCATTGAATTGGATAGGTGTATGTATTGGATAGATAATTTTGATTGAATTGGATATGATAGATAATTTTGATTGAATTGGAATTCGATACTGCTTAACACTCACATACAATTTTTCCATCATTTGACATTTCTTCTACTTCACCATAGCCAGCACATAGTATAATCAGTTAGTTGTACATGTGCTGGGTTTTTGTCATATTGGTAGTAACTAAGGTAAAACTACGTTTTCTGTTGAATATTCAACGAGACGAGACGATATCAATTTTTTCTTCTCGTCAACGATGGGTCTAAGAGAACATGGATATATATTTATTTATATTTCTTATTGAGTTTAAAATTTTAGTTTATCAAAAAAAAAAAAAACAATATCCTCAGGATAATTCTCACATGATTTTAAATATAAAATTATGTATTTAAAAGGAGGTAATTGCTAATTATAAAAATTACTACTATATAAATAGTATTTTGTAAGTCTGTATATATCACAAGTGGAAACTTTGAGCTATTTGTTTCGCTATATGAATATTAAATAGACCTATAAAACCTAATAGAATCAGGTCATAATATCCGAGGTAGCTTGTACTTATACCGCAACAGTAAGTACAAGCACATTAAAGTTAAATCTGGTTAAATTCTTAATATGTAATCACTTTGCTAATAATTTTAATAGATTATACACACTAATCCCACAAGCTATGTATTCTAAATTCAAAAATTTGAATTATGTATATTTTAATAAAAAATAATCTTAAAATATTTTAGCTTCAAGAACACTTTAAATGAACTATTTTAAAAGCTTATTAAATTTAAATTAACTGCTTATTAAGTATGTATATATACACTTTAGTTGAAATTTGCACAAAATTTTAATATTCCAAAATGAAATGTTCTTCCGCAGGTACAAATTATCAGTACTCAATTGATAATGAAAACTTCAGAATCAAAGTATTAATATAATGACAAAGCAATTAATTTTCAATAATTTTAAATTACGTCAAATTAAAATAGCTACGTACTTTTGGATTATCAAAATAATTAAAAAAAGCAAAAACAATTTTATCTATTGATAACTTTTTGTAATTTATTGCGCCGTAATAAGATAATAAATTGTATTTTGATAATCGTGATAATTAAAAATGCGTGAGCTTACTTTGGTAAAAAAAAAATCAAAATATGTACATTGTTATATGACTATCCACTGATATAAACACTATGTCTGACGTAATAAAAAAATAAAAAAGGTCTTATACGTTTGTTATACATCAAATAAACCGACTTTTCCAATACATTGAAATTGTAATTGTATATAGTCGTACTGTATAATCTTACTTTTTTCGCTTCAAATATTTCTTCTTCTTCCTTTTTGTTTTCTAGGCTTGAGTCTACATCCGCCTCATTTTTTTCATTCCCCGGCCATCTAATGGTGTTTGCTAATCCATTTTTTTCATTTTGGTAATGTGGGAGATTTGTATTCTAGAAATGTAATTGTTTGAGGCTCGCTTCCGGGATTTAGTCTATCTTACATCTTTCACTTCACAAGCCTTTTCTATCACTTAACAAGTCTAGAGACCTTATCAAGTTTAGAGACAAATCTTTGAGCTTTTTCATTTTGGTTTTGGCATTTTCGTGTCTCCCTGTTTCTGCTGGATAAATCATAAGAGAGCGCACATATGTTTAACTATAAGGCTTGAAATTCAATTCAAGACAGGCATATGCAATTCTTGAAATAATGAAATTTTATAATACATTGAGTAATAATAATACGGTTAGAGTAGATATTTAAGAAAGTCAATTTCTTGATAATAGTTGTAGTCTTCCAAATTTATTTATATAATTTATCATAAAATTGATAACTTATATATATACTGATCAAGCATTACACTTGTTCCACTTTATGTAATAAAAATAACAATACCTTACTTAATGTACGAAAAGGTAATGCTATTTAAGTTACTTCCGATAACATAAAAATTTATATGTATGTATAAATATGTGTGTTCGCTGCTTTATTTGACAGGAGTGTATTTGTTTTCTCATATTATGCCATTCAAACAGACAAATACTTGTCGCTTTATTGATTTTGATAATCTTGCGTACTTGAAAGATCTTCTGCCAAATACTTAAACGATATTATTTATAATGCTTCTTGCGAAAGCTCAATATTCAGTTTAAATAAAACTTTCATTTTTTATTGCTTTTAGTTTTGCCATATTAAAACTGTACCAACTAACTACTCCTAATCAACATTCACTTAACAGTTAATATTTATCACTTTAGTTATTAATTTAATTTTTGCAACCTCTTATCATGCAACCTTTTTCATTAGTTTCATTTATTTTATCTTCAATTCTAAACCACTATCATTACAACATTTTTAATTGTAATTTGAAGTTGTTACAGGCTTAAGATTTCCTTTTGACAGATAAAAATCAAAAATTAAAAATTAAAAATTAAATCAAACAAAAACTATTTTGTCAATATCATTAAAAAGTGGGAGAATTTTTTTTAATGGCTTGATATAAAAGCACGTTGATTAAGAGTAATAATACTTTTAAATAAAACATTTTTAATTTATTTTAATTCTAATATATAAATAAATTTTATATCTTAAAACTAATTTTAAATTAAACCAATATTCTTAAATAAATTCTTCTTCTAGAAACAAAAGATAATTTCTACAACCATTGTTCAATCCATTTTCTTACTCTAGAAATTTTCGTATAAATACCAGGATAACAATTTAAAGCACAACCTTTACCAAATGAAACAATACCACATAATTTTTTACTAAATTTACATATTAATGGTCCACCTGAATCACCTTGACATGCATCATGTCCACCATTTTCTAAACCAGCACATAACATACGATTTGTCATTTGATAACCAGCTTCCATATAATTTAAGAAACATTTTTTTTGATTTGAAATTCGTACAGTAGCAGCTCTTAAATTTTCTCTTGAATAATTAACTGTTTCAGTTCTACCCCAACCACTTACAACAGCTAATTCACCTTCAAATGTTGGTAATCTTTGTAATTTAATTGGTTGTATTGTGTTTGTAAAATTTAATTTATTTACTAAAATAACAATTCCAATATCATAATCACCTGGTAATTTATTAAAATTTGGATGAATAATACGTGATTTAATACCAATGGTAATACCACCTGAATGTGTTTTTGATGTACCAACTCTTACCGATAATATACTTTCATGAAAAGCTGATATACAATGAGCTGCTGTTAAAATTGCTGTATCGCTAATAATTGCTCCACCACAAAAATGTTCATCAAACATATGTATTGCAGCTTGATATGGATAATCTTTTATATCAACTTCATGCCCACCAATTATAAAAATATTTTCAGAATTTTTTTTATTTTCTTTGATTCTACTAAAATTTTGAAATTTTTGAAAATTTCCTTGTAACTCTTGTACTTGTAACTCATTGTCAAATTTATTGAACGAATAAATTGATGATGTGAAGAGGATGATAATTAAAATGAAATTTTTCAACGCCATACCTACTTAATTTTAAGAATACTTTTTTTCAACTAAATTGAAATTAATTCTGTCCAATTCAATTTATATGGAATGAAAATACAAATTAAATTGCGATAATATTAAATAAATTTTATTAATTTATTATTTATTTATTGAAACATTTAAAATAATAAAAATAAAAATATATTTTTTTATTATTATTTAATACACATTTTAAAATGAAATTACTATTTATTAATTAATGGGTATTATTTTTAATGAGATTAGATCTTAATTAAAAAATTTGAAAATTCATTTTGGTGACGAATGACAAGTAGAATGTTTACTAAAAACTATTTTATGATTCAAACATTTGTTTACAAGGTTTACAAACGGTGATCCAATTTGAAATTTCGAACTTTCGTTTTGAATAGAATGTACAAAATTTAAGGAAATATTCGGGTTCGTTTTATTAATGGAAAAAATAATTGTTTTGATGGCCGCTTCTCTCAGTAGTCGATTGCGTTAGGGATAGCTTTTCATGACAATTTCGTAAGTTTCTGACGGCACCATTTATTTTTATAAACAGTCAAAGCGTCGACCTTGAACACTAACTGGGATAAGATATAAATGAATACGATAGAAAGAAAGGGGTTAAATAGATTGGTACGAAGTTGAAGAGTTAAAGTCGAATTCCTGGGCTAAAACTTGACCAATGTTAACTGTAAGTACTCCAATATTTTTGGTTTATTGTCGTAGATACCACATTAAATCGAATGATCTTGACTGTCAGTTTTGGTCTACAGAACGTGAAATAATGGCACACGATGTCTGAAAATTTGCGCCACTTTGTTATAACCACATGTCCACCCACAAAAACATCTTCGATATAATGCAAAAAAATTATTATGCGGTCCTCAAAATTATTATGCATCTACGACGCTCACCATCGATTGTTACAGTATGACTTTCCTTTTTTTCAATAAGATAATGAATGTCTAATTATATTGTCTGACCACAATGCGCAGCAAAAAGCCAGTTTTGCATGCAGTGATGTCCCTTGAATCGTGGAAGGATTTTTCTTACCTCCATGGATGGAAATTGAATTTGTTAAAATACCCACAGAGTTATGAGCTCCTGAGAGGAGAAAATTTTCTTTGAAACATATGTTAATTAACAACTAGGTATTTGATTTACAGAGATACTAACATAGGAACCTCAAAGAGGTTCACCCTTTAATTTTGAAATAATAAACAGATATTTTTGTTTTGCCATTTTTTGTAATTTAAAATATTTTAATTAATGTAAATGAGTGACTAATCAAAATTATTGTAAATTTATGAACTCATTCGCTATGTTATCACAAAAATGTGTATTAAAGTTGTGAAGAATTCTTTAACGATTCTATTAATAATAATTTATTTCTTAATTATTGTTACCCCATAATAATAATGTGTAACGTACTTCCAATCTTATTTATTTTACAAAGAATAACTGTAGGAAGGAAGACTCACAATAAGTTTTAGTTCCTATCAAGATGTGCTACGTATTATTCGATACGCAACTGCTTTATTAGGTAACACTCGTTTGTTACCTAATAAAGCAGTTGCCTAATAAAATTAATCAATGAAATCATGAGTAAATGAAATAATCCGAGTCCGCATTGCACCTGGAATAATTCGCAGATTCAATCATAGTAAATGTCAATTATTATATCTTTTGCTTCTACTTATTACTGGTTTTATTTTTGCTTGATGGTGTGATATTAAACATTGTTACCGACTTAAAGATAGAATAGGTGTTATTGTATGTTAGATGTGTTGAATGAAAAAGAGAAATCATCAACAAAAACAAAAAGTAATAGCCATAGCAAGCCAATTACATTCTTCTGTGTTTAGATTTTTGAATTTGTAAATTAGTATAGTGTGAAATATTTATTGTGTGCACATTTTTCTTTCCATTTGCTACGTCCGTAATTTTCAAATGAAGAATGGATTTTATTATCCATACTTCTTTCTATGATATAATGTGGGTCAGTAAATCGGATGTATCTTTTTGGAGATTCAATTATTTCTGATTTATTACACCACTCTTCATTGCCATTACCTTAGAATGTTTCTTTTAAAATGACTGAGTAGTTAACGCATTGTTTTTGTTTCATCGTTCATATTTCATTTCTTCAATGTAAGCTATGTTTTTACCAGTCGCGATATTTTTCAGAATTTCAATAATTTTTATGGCAGAATACTACGTATATGGTTTGCTTTGATTAACTTACGGGTCACTTCAATATTTTCATTATTGTGCTCATTAGAAATACTTAAAATCATAGTGAAAATAAATAAGGACACTGGCATGACAAGAAACAAAACTGCAGATTATCTAGCAAGAAAAGCATTGGATATGCTTTTCATAGGGCCAAGTCCACTCCGAGGTATTACCCTGAACACATCTGAGATGGAGTTGAAAGTTTGGGTGGAGCAATAAGCCGAGGATTTCTAAGCCAACGGTCCGTCAAATAGTCAAGCAAAAATGCTCATGCCAAAATGTTCGCTCAAGAAAACTAAAACTCTTCTAGGTTTTAATAGGATACAGATACATATCAGATACAGATACACATAAATGCATTGAAATTTCATTATTTTCTCAAATAAATTCACTATACATAAGAGTAAGCAAGCAATGTTAAACTGTTTATGTGTAAAAGGTTTCTGAGAATTTCTGGGTAAAAAAAGGTAATCAGAAGGTAGAAACAAATCCATACCAAATCAATTCCTAAGCATACTAAAGATTTTTCAATTACCAGTCTTGTAAATCAAAACTAATCTATAGTCACTTATAAACATTAAAATGCACTCATAAATTTGTATATATAAAGAAATACCTAACCGGTATAAATATAATATATTTAACTTGTTTTTGGTTATAAATTTTATTTTTTATTAATTACTAATAAATTGATCCTGAAATGAGATAAAAATTAGAAAAATATTATTATTTTTTTAAATTTAAACTGACTGCAAATATAAATGAATGAAGGTAAATATTTTTCAAAATAATCAGTACTTAATATACTGGTATAATTATAATTCATAAAATAGCTATGAAGAATTGTATTCAAATGAAATGATTGGTGAATCTTGCAAACCTATATTATGTCTGCTATGAACTGGATTTAAAAAAAAATTAAAAAGTTGATTGTTATTAAATAACAAGTTGATTATTTTAAAACTGGCTTGAAAAATCTATTTCAGAAATATATATTATAATTAAGCCTGATGATAATATTATTGACTTTTTCAATTTTTTTATAAGCTGTGAAACATTATGATGATAATGATGATACTATTAATATACATATATATATGCAAGTTTTTAACTTATCATAAAATATATTCAAAGTGGTATAGTTGTTCTTTCGTGTTACAACTAAAGTAGTACTATTAAATGTTTAATTTTTATTGTTAGTGCATTAAAGAGAATAATTGATATAGAACCATTTTTATATTCCCATTTACTTTGTTCATAAATTTTTTCATTCGTTTATACTAATCTTAAATAAAAAAATTCAAAATTGCAATTATTTTCAATATTTTGATTTGTCTGGTCGAAGTCGTATTGTCTTCGTAAAGTTTCATATTAGAGGAAATTTTTTAGCTGACTAATTTGTATTAAAAACTCTTTTTTGACAATTAAAGTTTTGGTTATTGATTTGGTTATTATCGTATCTGTCGATTTCTAATAGAAAAGTAATAAAGGGTATTTCAAAATAGATTCCTGTAGTCAGCCTGCAAAGTTAAAATCACGTTAAAATAAACTAAAAAGAAAGACAAAAATAAATAAATTAATTATATAAAGTTGTTGGTTATACATTTTTTTATAACATTTTTTGTACAAATTTTCATTTTATATATAAGGTATTTAATTTTTGTTAATATTTTCATTATTACTAAAACATAATATTCATTAACTTAAGTAAGTTTATTTATTTATTTATTTTAACAGTTGATCCTACAGATAAATCTGTAGGACAACTTTATTCGTCCTTTTCCCTTTCGAAATGTGGGCCTTTTTATCAAACTATATTAATTATTTGGTATATATTTTTGTATATAATATATTTATATTATTTTTTTTTATTAGTTATATTATATCTTTATTAATTATTAAATTATATTTGAACCGATGTGGTTGTATTAAAAATTACATTTTCAGTAATTTTCACCATTTGAAATTTTTTTTTGGTTCTCACGGGATTTGAACCCATGCTCCTTCGGTCGTTACATTACTACACTCGAGTGCTTTACCACTCGGCTACCGAGGCCACACAAATTAAGTAAGTTAAATGAAAAGTAAATTTTTTAACGAAACTAAAACTTACGTTACCTTAAGTACGTTACCTAATAAAAAAAAACCAAAATAAAACAACAAACAAAATTCTATAATTATAATAGACAAGTATTTAAGGACCTGCGCAGTAGACACCTTTACATTTTATCTCGCTTCTCTTTAATGAACTCTTACTTAACATGTAAATAAGTTGCATATACAACAGAAATGTGCATATGGGTTGAAAAAATTTCTATTTTGTTTAATAATATTCAAACTTTTAAATAAAATATATCCATTTTCTGTCATTCAACATCTTATTATTTGTACATATAATTAAAGGAACTTTATTCTATTAATATTTTTAAGTAATTGTCTCAAATTATTGTTTCCTATATTTTATATACATATATATAGTAATCATATAGTTTTGGTTAAAAATATGTATAATGTATAAATACATACCTTTTTATTTACTAAAATATTTTATTTTTAGTAATTTTATCAATTAAATGCCAGTGACTATAGGCTGTATATCGGAAACGAATCAGGATATATAATGGAGGTGCATTTATGTGTCTAAAATAAACCTCAACATTTTTTATTAAACATATGAGTGGTTTGTGATTTACCGTGAGAAGTCTATGTCAGTATACGTAAATTACTTTTCTTTTCGAAGCTTTAAATTTGACTTCAACTTGAATTATAATTTTTCAACAGTGGCTCCTATTATAATTTCTATTTAATAAAATTTTTGTTTATTTACGTACATATACCATGACATGGAAAATGCAGTAAAAAAAGCTTTGCTACGCTTTTAATACTGTATCGAAACATTGTTTACATACGTCATAACGACTCTGTAATAAAAAAGGTACAGCGTATAATTTTGACAATTTTTGAACAAAATTTTGACTGCATTAAAACAACTAATGTGTTTAAAACAATTAATTTATATTCATTGTGCTTAAAAAGGTTGTGTGAATTAAAAAATTAATTTGAATATTTTTGGTAATATTATTTTAAAATAATATAATAATTGATTTGCAAAGCTAATTTTTTTATGATCTAAAAAAATCTAAAAAAAAATAATGTATATGAAATTTGTTTACTTTGTTTTTTTGTTTTTGTTTACTTTCTCACTGAATATTGCTTGCCTACTGAATTTAATTGACTTATTAAATTGTTACCAAAACTTAATAAAAAATAATTTTTCACCAAAATTTTTAACTAAAATTACGAAAATTTCCATAAATATACGCCTTTTGACATTCTTTTTTAATTTCACTGTATTGAGAAACACCGATTGCAGTAGATTTTGTATACTAAAAATTTTAATAAATGTATACTAAAAATTTTCGCTGCGTACTCTGCTGTTTCACTGCGGTATTAAAACCGATATCAAACATTTCTGATTTCAAAACATTATCAATTTTTGTTTTAAACATTTTTGATCACAGTACATTGTAAATTTGACGTTTCAACTGTCTTCCACTGATTTTTGATATCACGGATATTTATTTACATTTACAGTTCATAAATGTCAAAATCAGTTAGCTAAAATATATTATGGGTAACTTAAACAAATTACGAAACTTTAGTGTTGGCTTTTCCTTTAGTTTTGATATTAGCTAAACCAAGCTTTAAAAATATATTATTTGAAAATTCTTAAAATTCAATAAAATTGAACAAATATTTAAATATTTTAAACATAATATCATTGATTAAGAATACTATAAAACCAGTGATTTTTTTTTAAATCCTGCTAAATTTTGGCCTTTTAGCAGGAAATTTTCAATTCGAATTCTGTCAAAAATTCTGCTAACATTTTTTAGAAATTATTTCCTGCTAAAAATAATGCCAAACTCTGTAATAATAAATAATTATATTATAAATTTTTTTATTTTTTTAAATACTTACTTTAATACCGTTTTAACATTAATTATTATAAAATTTATAAAACTTTATATAAAATTTAAAAAAATAATTAAAAAAGACATAAAAATATTATAATAAAAAATAATAATTCAAAATTCATATCCATAATAAAATTATAAAATTCATATTAAACATTAGTAAAATGTATCAATATCATTGAGATCATTTATTTGCGTCTGAGAGATTATCTAATTGATGATTCTCATTCTCATCTATGTAAGGAATAGATGCCATTTTTTCACAGCAATAAATTTTTGTATTTAAATTATCCCTGAGTAATATTTAACATTTCTAGTTGCATTTTATTTCTTCTCTGATCTTTTAATACTAGCAGAGATATTGCCAGTTGCCAGTTATTTATGTTGATTTTCATTGCTAGCATCTGTATAACATCAGAAAATGGCAGAATTTCATTTCAACAAAGTGTGCTTACATTAGGTAATCCTGCTGAAAAAAATGTCGGCATGATTTGAAAATTTTTCCTGCCAAGAATAAATATTTCATGCCAAATTTAGCTGGAAAATGCTAAATTGGTCACTCTGCTATAAAGATAGACATTTTCAAACAACAGCGAATTTTCCACTCACTTTTTCAAAATTCGCTTCAATACCTAACTGTTACTATATATATTTTTACCCATTTATTCAATGTGTTAGTGCATTCTTTATTTTTAATTTTGAAATTTTTGAATTTTTTATACGCGACTTTAACTCTAAATATGTATTCTGTTTGTGTATACTGTTCTTGAATGCAAATTATTGTTTTTAATTTTCTGTTATTTGAATTTGTATAATTTCTTTTAATTGATAGGCACCAAAATTTCAAATATGGTGGATAGCATTTTTATCCAGTAGGCTTTTAAGAACAAAATTATTTTACTTTTCTCAATTTATACATTAGGTTTGCTTGAAAATGTCTATCTTTATAGTATCCTTAATCAATAATATTATTTAGACATAAAAAATATTTAATATTAAAATTAAATAATTATATATAAATTTACAAATTTTGCAATAAATAAAGATAAAAAAAAACCTCATAAAGCTTTTTGAACTTCAAATCGAAGTTCGAATTCTAGGAAAATGTCAATTCGTTAACTACTCACTTAATCAAAAAATTTAGTCTTAAATCAGATTTTCTTAAATTGCTCTTCACTTTTAATTAGATTATCTATATATGTATGTATGTTGTTAAAAATTAAATCTAGAAATATCTTTGCTTTTGAAATGCATGTGTTGGCACCTAAAACGATTTCCACCAAAAAAGTTCCAATCCAATCGAACAGAGAACGTTTTGATTATATTTTTTTCTTTGAATTATACTCCTTTAAATTCAATGTTTATAATTTTATAATTTTTCTAAATTGAAATTCAACCCAATGACATAGAATTTTCTCTTTATACTCACATAAATCTCTGCCCAAAAACATAACTCATAAAAGTCAAACAAAAAAAAAACATATTTAAATATTTTTGTTTTTAGGTTTGTTTTTTTTTTAATTTGCTTCTAATTAATGCACCTTTCTATAATCATCCTTATTTCAATTTCAAAGAAATTATGTTGCAATGCAAATGTTTTATATGTACTATATAACTCAACACACAACACACAACCTAGCAAAAACAAAAAAAAAACAACAAAATAATAAATTTGTTATTTAGCGGTAAATTTTTCCTTTGAAGTTCATTTTCATATATTTCTATGAATCTTCTATCTCTTTCTTCCCTATTCCAAAATAAATAATGATAATTTTTTAAACGACCTTTTTAAACACAATTTTTTGTGTTGAATTTTGTTCTTAATTTTCCAGAAGAATAATTCATAAAAAAAAAATGGAACTTGCTTATATAGAAAAATGATTAATAGGAACTTTATAGTAAAAGAACTAAAAAGATCACTGAATTAACTAAACCAAAAATTTTCTTGTCTAATGGGTTTTACAGATTGCTATGAGATAGAACATAGTGATTCGTATAGATAATATAAACCTGTAAATGTTTTCTCCGATTCATGTGCAGAACTACTACTATGGTACAAGTTTTATTTATTTTTTTTTATCATTGTGCATATTTACTCCTTTTGATTTCTTTTCTAGACCAAAGACAGTAAATATATAAAAATATTTACTTACTTTGATATGACTTTGTTTTTTAATAATATATGAGACAATACATTTTACAAACCTTGGTTATTCGAATAGTAGGTGTAATTTAATTCTTCTGTGTAAATTTTCTGCTACTTTGTAAGATTTGTGAGAGAGAGAAAGAGATTGCAAATTTTTTGTTTAACAAAGGATATTTTCACGATTTTGCTCACTTCTTTTGCATTGTTGTTTTGTTTTTTTTTCTTATTAAATAAAAGTAGTTTATAACGTATTTCGTAGACGAAAAGATAAATTCAGTAAATATAATTAAGCAGATAATTCGTTAATTTTCATTATGGCAAATGTTTATACTAATACTTATCGTGTATTTCGAATGTATGTATGTATATCGAATTTTAAACACCACAGGTATTTATGTGAACATAATACAACCATTTGTATGTATGTGAATTCGCACTTGTTGGATACATTTATGGATTGCAGTTTATTCATATTTTTTCATTTCATTATTTTAATTCAAATAGTAGAGTTCTCTCTCTGCTTGCATTGAGTGCACTTTTCGAGATATAAACCCGTGTATAAAAAACCGTAAAAATAAGATCAAAACGTAATTTTTCCCAAATTAATGATGCATATAGTGCATCGATAAAACCTAAAATGTCGCGCTTAAATATAAGTGCGAATACAGTGAAAGACATTATTAATAAAAAAAAATCAAACTATTTTTTACCGTTGCAAACAATTGATGATAAAAACTTAGATATTTCAGGGGAAAACACTAATGTTGGAACTAATCAAACAGAAAAAATAATAAGAATTCCTCCAATCACAGTCTTGAAAAGTAATCCGAAATTTATTCATGAATTATTAAAAACTCATGAAATAACAGAGTACTATGTAAAGGCTGTATCAATAGGTATAAAAATATTTCTAAAAACTGTTGATTTTTATAATAAAACACGTGAACTTTTAACACAAAATAAATGTGAATTTTTCTCATATGACACAAAAGATACAAAACCATACAAGGCACTATTATCGGGCTTAGAAAAAATGTCTAATGATGAAGTAAAAATTACTTTGAATAATTTAGGTTTAAAATGTATGGAAGTAAAAACAATTGAAAGATCAACTAAATTTGGTCTTAAAGTTGTAATTTACGTTATATATTTTGAAAATAAAAGTATCACACTACAACAGTTAAAACAAAACTACTGTTACATTGACCACACCAAGGTTCGGTGGGAGTACAAAGTTAAATCCACAAGCAAGCCAACTCAATGCCATAATTGTCAAATGTTTGGACACGGATCCAAAAATTGTCATATCCAAACTGGATGTGCATACTGCTCCGGTAACCATGCAACAATCGAATGTGCCGAGAAAGAAAAACCACGATGCGCGAATTGTAAAGGTGAACATTATTCTACAGATACAGCATGTCCATGTAGAACAACATATATCAGTCTTATGAGACGACGTTTCTCCAAAGACAATCAACCACGTACTGATATGGCTAAAAGATTTGACAGTAGTCGCAACTATAATATAAACTTTCCAAACACGCTCTCAAAAAATACATCTACAACTAATCAGCAATTAGATAGCATTTGGGTAAGCAAAACCACTAGCATAAATACACCATCAACCTCAACTTACAAAAATACATACAATGATGGATTAAGTAATAATACTGGTAATACTAACAATACAAATAATAACAATTTAAACAATAATACTAATAACAATTTGTTTTCTGCTGAACAAATAACTACACTAACAAATGAGCTGCTCAGTAAACTAAGCACATGTATTAATAAAGAGCAACAATTTAAAATTATAACCGAACTAGCGGTAAAATACTTATATTCAAGTAATGAATAATAATATTGATAAATTAAATTTAATAATTTGGAATGCACGTTCCATACGTAAAAAATATTTTGAATTTTTTGATTTCATGTCAAAACATGATATCCACATTGGTCTTATTAATGAAACGTGGTTGAATACAAACGATAAGTTCTCCCATCCAAATTATATAATATACCGAAAAGATAGAATAACATCAATAGGTGGAGGAGTTGCCATAGTTATAAATAAAATGATAGAACACAAACAACTCTCTGCGTTTAATACACATGTTATAGAAAATATTGGTATTGAAATTTCTCTATTAAATATTAAATTAAAAATATTTGCAACGTATTTTCCTGGAAACTCTTCAAAATGCCTGAAACAAAACTGCAAATTTTCAAAAGACAAAAAGCATATACAGAGTATGTTCAAGTCGGACCTTTTAAGATTCTCACGAATACAAGAAGAATACATATTAGGTGGGGACTTAAACTGTCGAAATAAACTTTGGGGCTGTCTACGTGCTAACTCTTGGGGTAATATACTTAATGACTTGTTAACAACGGACAGATTTAAAATCCTATTTCCAGCAGAACCAACTTATATTCCTTTTAGCAACAGAAATAACCCATCAGTGCTGGATATATTTCTTACCAATAGGTCCAATATGATGGAAGTTCCTGAAACTATAACTGATCTACAATCTGATCACCAACCGGTTTTTCTCAGTTTGTCAGAAAAATTAATAACAAACGAACACACCCATTTAGATTATTCTAAGGCTAATTGGAATGTGTTCCAAAAATTCTTAACTAAAGAATTAAATAATCCTGGCAAGTCTTTATCAATTAACTATAACTTAACAAAAAATGATATAGATAATATGATAGCATTGCTGAATAATAAAATTCATGAAGCAATAAATATTGCTGTTCCATGAACATGAAAACTTTCATTCAACGAGGTTGCCAGATAACATAACTAGTCTAATTAAACAAAGAAATGTTATCAGAAGGAAATGGTTAAGAAATCGTTTACTTATCTACAAAGCTCAAATAAGTTTTTTAAATGAAAAAATTAATGAAGAGATTAATCTTTTTCGCAATGAAAAGTGGAATGGAAAACTAAAACAACTCAACAAAGCTTCAAAACCCTTTTGGAAAATAATAAAAGTTATTAAAAATAAACATCAAGTGATGCCACCACTTAGTTTTAACAATGAAATGTACCTGACACATCTTGAAAAGGCTAATCTGATAAGCAAACAATTAGAAAAAAAACATCAACTCACTGATTTGTTCTCCGATAGTTATACAAGCAATTTAGTAGACTCGTGTAGTAGACAGATTGAAACTATTAACTACTCTTTAAAAAACGCAGAGCTAATCAAAAATTGCGAAGTTAAAAATATCATAAAAACATTAAAGAGGAATAAATCTCCAGGTTTGGATGAAATCTCAAACATTTGTATTAAAAAACTGCCTAGGAAAGTAATTGACTACTTAGTAAATATTTTCAACAAATGCCTAGAAATTGGCCATTTCCCAGATGATTGGAAAATCGCGAAAATAATTCCAATATTAAAACCAGGCAAACCACCTAATCATCCGGATAGTTATCGCCCGATAAGTTTATTAAAAACATTCTCAAAAATCTTCGAAAGATTAATAAAAGATAAAATAGTTCACTTTCTTGACCGCAAAAACATTTTACCTAACGTTCAGTTTGGCTTCAGAGCGGAACATAGCACACTACATCCTCTTCTTAGAGTAAAAAATTTTATTAAAAAAAACCTTAGTCAAGGCAAGTCAATTGGTATGGTAGTATTAGATATTGAGGTTGCTTTCGACACAGTATGGCATAAGGGTCTAATACATAAGCTTAATGTAATCGGTCTTCCAATATTTTTAATCAAAATCATACAAAACTTCCTGAGCAATAGAAATTTCTGCGTTTCCATTAATAACATTGCATCAGAACTAAGACCTATAGCAGCAGGTGTCCCACAAGGCTCTGTATTAAGTCCTGTTTTATATAATATTTATACTCACGACATTCCTTTAATAGAGAACAGCTCTATCTCAATTTACGCAGATGATACTGACATATATACTTCGAACTCCTCCCCGCAAATCGTTATATCAAATTTGCAGATGTACCTAAATAACCTAAATGACTATTATTACAAATGGAAAATAAAATTAAATTCAGAAAAAACAAATGCTATATTTTTTACAAAAAAGAGAAAAACCTCCTTGTTGCCACAATCCAATCTCTTTCTTAACAACACTGAAATAAAGTGGGTGGACACCGTAAGGTACTTAGGCTTGCACCTAGATAAAAAGTTAACGTTTCAATATCATATATATAAAACAATTGACAAAATTAACATGACCATAAAAATACTACACCCATTTATAAATCGGAGATCATTTCTATCTTTAGAAAATAAAATAATAATTCTAAAAACTATTTTTTTCCCAATTTTAACATATGGAGCGCCAATCTGGGCCACTTGTGCTAAAACACATAGAAATAAATTACAAATTTCACAAAACAAAATACTAAAGCTAATGATGAACTTACCATTTTATTTTTCAACGAAAAAGTTGCACGATAAGACCAATGTGAATATGGTTGACGAAAATATTAATATTATAAAAGAGAAATTTAATAATAAATTGCAATATTCAAACAATATTATGATACAAAACTTGTATGTAAATTTGTAAATACATATAGATAATAAATTAAAATAAATATATATCTTAGTAGTAGTTAGGTTAGTTATGTTTTTAGTTTTAAGTTTAATTAAATGTAAGTTTTATCTAAAAAAAAAAAAAAAAAAAAAAAAAAAAAAAAAAAATTATTTGGATAAGGTTTTTACTATCCTGTTTTCCCTTAAAAATTTAATATTAATATGAGAATGTACCATTTATTTAAAATTTAAAATGTTTCAGCTGTAAAGAGAATATCTCTAAACTCTGTAAAAATCTGTGTATTTAAAAAAAAAAATGTATATTTAAGGAAATAAATGAATTGAATTGAATTATTTTAATTCATCAACTTTCTATAGGGTCATCCCAAATGTCTAAGATAAATTTTCCTAGTTGATGATTTAATAGAAATAAGAAGTCATTTTTGAACATGTTCCAAGATACTTAATTTAAGAGATTTTTGTTTTGGATATTATTTACAATATAGAAATTTCACCACGTCCTTTAATATTTTCGTTAATAGTAAAAAATCAACATATGCGCTATTTTCATTTGGTTACAACAAACTATGAATATTAAGTTCAATGCTTTTCTCGGAAAAGATGAAACATTCAACATATTAAGAAGAGAACATTTTAAAGTTTTTTGTTCGTTTTGAGTTCAAATTTTTTTTTATTTTTTTTTTTTTTTATATATGAAAAAAGTGTGAAAAAAGAAATGAAAAGTGTGCTCTGGTGCAAGAATTGAATGAATGAAATTTTCTTTAAATTTTCCAAAATAAAAACCAAAAAGAAAAAAGATCAAAGAAAATATTTTCTATAGGTGGTTCCAAATGCCACTCTTGGGAAGATTAAGATTTTTTTTTTTTAAATTAAAAATACAAAAAAAAAAGAAACAATATAAAATATAGGATATGAACTTTTCTTGCTTCTTTGTTTTCATCAGTTTTTTTTTTTTAATTTATGATAATTTCATCTTTTTTTAATGTTTTTCTAAAAAAAAAAATTCTTTTTTTTTTATTTATTTTTGACACGCGGTATAAATAAAAAATATTTTCCTAATTGTCTCTTAATGTGGCATCTGAAATATTGAATATGAATAACAAAGAAAACAACAACGTCACTAGATTTACTGAGGTGATTTAAGTCAATTAATGATTACTAGATGAGGCTGTTGTTTGATATATATATATTTTAACCGCTATGAGATATATTATTATTAGACCGTAGAAGTCAAGTATAAAATGCATAAAGAATATTTAATTTTTGATTCATCAATTCAATACATTATAAAGAAGTATCGTATCGTAGATGGTAGGCAAATTTAATTTATATAACTCAAATTTTGATTAGTCAGTATAGTTTTTTAATAAGCTCAACACAGTTAGGTCTGTAATAAATATTTTGATTCATTTCATACAATTAATTACTATCAGTACTACTTACTTTTTATTTAAATCTAGGTAAAAACAAAATGTACATCAACTTTTATCAAAATATTTCAATCAAAGCTCTTATTGAGTATATTAGCCAGGAAAACTGCAAAATTATAGTAGATAATGCATGAAAATCAGTTATATTGCTGTTTTTATTTATATATAACACAAAAAACTGCAAATGCAGAAAATTCAAATTTCAACAATCCTATGAAAAACAAAAAATTTCTGCAATATTTTGTTTTTGCAGTATGTGTTTATGAAAAGCCCTATTATGTAAAAGAGAGAGATGTCCAAAATTCACCAGAATTTGTATTTTGTTACTTAAGTATTTTTACATTTTTGGAATGAATTCATACCTTGCTTCATGTTGCACGAACAATTAAATTAAATACGAAATTAGAAAAATAATTTAATATTTTCTGTACAATTCTTAAAATGAATCACTCAGTAGATGTAAGAACTGGAATATTAAAAATTAATTTCCATAATTTGTTCCTTTATTCAGAAATTTTACAGTTATATTTTATTTATTTTGCACAATAATAATAGTGTTAATATTTCATATGAATTTCATTGATTTAATTTAATGGAATCGACCATGGTATGTACAACATACAATAGGAAAGAAGAGGAAACAAACTGTATACAAAAGTTTTAAAACTAAAATAGCTGTAATATTTTTCTAGAGAATTTTTTTTTTTATTGTGTTAGTTAATTAGAAGTTCTATTAGAAAAGATTTAACTTTTTTATGATGTGACTCCATAAGTTTTCTAATAAAATTAAAATATTATTTTCAATTATTCTATATTGGTTTTTAAAAATAAACTGTATCTTAAAGATTATGAAGGGTTAGAAAATATGGAAATTTTAAGTATTTTGTTACACAAGGGTGAACTTGTTCTCTGTAAGTTCTTCCCTGAACCCTTTTTAATTTTTGCTCAATAAAATTAAATGTACGGACCTAATTTGATAGTTTGACTTTATTTTAATATACCTTCTGAGGTATGTTATGACATTAAACACTTTTTTAAACTGTGTTTTTTTAATGATGTCCAAACGAATCCAGAGTTATATCAATTTCACTTTATTGGTTCATAAATCATTTGTGAATCGTTGTTAGATAATTATAATTTAGAATTTCAAATCATAATAAGTAATAAAAAAATAATAAAAAAAAACTAAAACCTTGACGACAAAGCTGCTAAAATTTTCAAAAAAAATCCTGATTCAAATTTGCGAACACTATAGTTTTCACTAGTGTTCATAATATTTCTTTTATAATACGTAATCTAAACTAAGAGTATAAAACAAATAATTAAATAAAATATTTTCTTGGAAAATTTATACGTTTATGTTGGATTTTCCAAGAAAAAATTTATATTATAACAATGGAAATGGAATACTTTTCGAAATATAACATTTAATGGTGATTTTACTAGAGTTAATTGTAAATAGTAAAATTGGAATATTTTTTGTATTTTGGCGATGCTTAACAGAATTATTCAAAAAACAAAACCGCATACAAAATAAGTAGTGACAAGTGTAGAGTAGAGTTTTGGAAGAATTAATTATTTTGATGATAATACAAAAATGAATTCTAAAACGTTGTTTTGTTTTGATACAGCTCAAACAAAATTTTACCACTTTTGATATTAGATCAAAGTAAGAATGAATTTAACTCACTTATAAAAACTAAATTTTTTTGTGCAACAACGTTTGAATATAAAATATTGTCATCTTAATTTGCAGAGGCCAATGTGTTCATAATACATATGAGCTATAATTGTTCGTCGTCTACACCCCAAAACTAACAGTCTTAATATTTTATTCTTTTGGCAACAATATCTAAGTATAACAGTACCGTAAGTATAACGTTTATGAGAAAATGTTGAACACTAGCTTACAGGAAAATTTATTAAATATTTTTGATTAATTATACATTATTGTTGACCCAATATACACATTCAATTTTTACAAAAATTTTTATAAAAAAAAAAAATTTCCAATAGTTAAAAGATATTATGAACTTCGGAAGCTGAAAATTTCCTTAACATAAATTTAAAAATCTCTGAATTAAATTAATCCAATAATTTTTATTGATAGTTTTTAAACAATCTCATCTTTATCATTGTACATATTTTTCAATCCATGATAATAAGTTTTCAACGCTAGCATATATACCTGGATATTCTGGACGAGCGCAACCCATACCCCATGAAACAACACCAGCTTGTTGTCCATCAACAATCAATGGACCACCTGAATCACCTTGGCATGAATCTTTGCCACCACCATCAATTCCACCACACATCATTCTTTCAGTAATTTTAGTATTACCATATTTACGTTGACATGTATTTTTATCAATAATTTGAACATCAACAGCTTGTAATTGTTGTGCAACTGGACCACCTTCAGATGTAGCACCCCATCCTGAAATTCTAGCTAATTCACCACCTGCCATTGGTTTTCTATGTAATTGAACTTTTTGTGCTTTAGCATTAATTAAAACTGGTTCAGCTAATTTCAAAACAGCAACATCATAATCAATAGTCCATGCGTCATACTTCTCATGTGTGAAAATTTGACTAACTTGAATTACTTGACCACCAGCACCATGATAGGATGAACCGGCACGAATTTGTAAATTTCTAGCTGAAATACCTTCAACACAATGTGCAGCTGTTAAAATTGTTTGACCATCGCCAACAATTGATCCGCCACATCTGTGTGAGCCATAGTATAGCATTGAAATTTGATGAGGATATTCAGAAATATCAACAGGACGTCCACCAACAATACGACCATCTAACAATGGTACTAATCCTTTTGGAAGACTAGCACTAAATGCTCCCACAATACAAGCAACAAAGATGAGATATTTAAACATATTTATTATTTGAGTTCTCAAACAAAACTGATAAATTTTTCATTTAAATTATTGAGTTTATATAGTATATTGAATCTGTTGTCCTAGCATAGACGACTTTAATTTTAAATCTATGTCAGATTTATGATAAGATAGTAGGTATATATATATATACAATTTTTTTTGTTGTCTTAATACTTGTAGTATTTAAATTTCATTTTCAATTTTATTTTCTAATCTAGATTTTTTTAAGTGATTCTTAAGCATACCATAAATTATACCCTGAAAAAAATATACTTAAAGGTTTATTGATTTGATGTTTCAAGGCTATAATTGTAATTGTTATAAAAGTAATTTTAACTACTGTTCAAATTAATAGGTTTATTAAAATAATTAAAATATTAATCAGAAAATATTTTTTTTTTTTTTATGAATTGAAGACATTTTTACCGAAAAAAAAATTTATTTATTTCCCTATAATAAATAATATTGTTAAATTCTATACAACAATAAAATTTATTATTAAATGATTATCAAATTATAAAAATAAATCGAATTTAAGTATAGAGTTTTAGATATTAAAAACAAATAGAATTATTCGGAATTTCTAATAACAAATGATTTAACATAATTAAAATATTTCGTTAACGAAATTATCTTTAAGTTTTAATGCCCATAGACATTAAGATTAAGAAGTTTTATTCTTAGAAATTTAAAATAAAATATCATGTTTTGTTTTTTTCATAACTATCAATGATATTATGTTAGTAGATTTTTGGAATATGCATTTGCAGATATGACAGTATGAAACGTCACAAAGTGTGAAACTGAAAAATTAACTTTCACAAGAGCTTGATATGTTCTGCCTAAACGCCTTGAAGCAGACATGAACAAAAATAAATAGAACTTAATAATGTAGGTTATTTTATTTGAGGTCGTTAATAATTAGAAGTCCTTTTTTGAGTTAATTATTTATATCCTTATTTCCAATAATTCAATTGCCAATTGACATAATTGACTTTTATTTGATTTTAAGTAAGGTATATGTGCAACTCAACTGTTATCAACAATATTTTGTTGTATTTTCGAGCAACGGATTTTATAAAGTTATTCAATTCAATTCAAGCCGATTGTATTTTTTTACCTTTATCCCTCTGTTTTGCTTTGCTATGAAAAAATAAATGAAATTAATAAATAATCAAGATTTATTTTTTTATATGGATTAACTAAATATTTTTTCTTTTATTAATATATAATTTTTTTTTTAATTTAAATAACCAAAAGTTCTAATTCTTGAAATCAATATAAGCAAAACAAAAAGCTCCAATTGTCACAGCAGCATCCATATTGATACCAAATTTTAAAGTCAATATTAAAATCCGTAATTTACAACAAAGAATAATTGTTATTACTACAGGCCAATAAAAATGAAAAGTTAGATTACAATTTTGTGTCAAAGAGTGGTATGAGGACTTTAAAACAAGAACTTCGCATATTATATACAGACAGTACTTAAAGAATTGTTTCTAAATTTTGCACACTCATCAATAGTAATAGAGCAGTTCTTTGAGCTTACGAGATCATTTTTCTTTCTTCCCATATCTCAAGAGCACTAAAACAGTAGCGTATAAAAGAAAGTTATGTATCTTTGAAAGGAAAGTATGTACTAAGAAAAATATTCGAACGTGTATTCAAGATGAAACACACGCAAAATTAATTAATGTAGCAAGAGCTAGAAGAAGAGCCAAAACAAAATGGTTAATAAACATCAAAAAATTATATTCCAATTTTACAAATCAAAAATTGGAGAACACTTTTCGAGGATAGAAATACGTAAATAAAGCCAAGCCTAACATAGCTATAAAGCAAAATTGGCATATTCAAATGACTCCAATTGTATTTCTCAAATGAGTATTAATAAATCAAGTAAGAAAAATAATTTATTTAAAGATAGTAAAACAAAACCACAGAGAAAAAATAAATTCTAAAACTTTTATAAAATTTAATCGTTTGCTTTAGATTTCTTCATTATACATTAGGGACCTGTTGAATTCAACCTCAATTATTAAATTTTTTATTTTATAATACATACATACAATATTTTTTTAAAAACTTTACATTATAAATTACATTTTAAATTTATTATCAACAATTTTAAAACTAAATTAAATAAAATAACATTATGTAGTTCATTAAAAAATCATTTAAAATATTTTCTTTGAAATAATCATAAAGAATGTAGACTGCAACTCAGTGTCACAAGAAAATAAAAATTAAATAAAATGACTTTGTTTTTGTTTTTTCAAAAATTTTTTGAATTTTTAAATAAATCTCAATCAATTTCAAATTTTGTATCACTTTTTATGTATATATATATTATGAACGAACTTCATTTCATTTCTTCAAACATTTAATTTTTAATTTCTTAACGCATACACATACAATGTAACAATTTATTCCCTGGTATTTCACTGGAATTGAAATTTCCTTCTAAAATTAATCATTTTGATTAAAAGACAAAAAAAAAAAAAAAAAACCATGAATAAAAATTCTGATCATCTGCATTTTACTCTTAATTTATTTTTCATTTTTTGGTTTTTCTTATTTAAATATAAAATATCATTGTCACCATTGTCGCCTGGGATACAGAGATCATCTAAATGATCTTTAAATAATCATTAAACTAGGGGCTAAAAAACAAACAAACAAAAATAAATTTTATTTCTTTCGGTGGTGGAGCATATCGTCATACCAAGTCGTTATCATAATAAGACAATAACAATATTAACACAGTAATAATATTTTTAAATGACTTCATATTTTCAGTTCTTTTTAGATTGCTTCATCTTATATACTCCTAGCTTTAAATAGTTTGATAACACCACTGACTGATGCTATTTTTGAAACGAAGTAAAAAAAAACAACTGAATTCTTCTGAATTTACTTATTTACTTTGAATACAAAAAAAAATCACAAAACAAGAAGAGAAAAATTTGACAAAAAATCTACTGTCGCCTACTTTTGCTCATTTCATTACTATACGGACATATAAGGTAGCAACAAACTCTTCTCAACCAGATCGCACTTCAATTAAAATTGTTTTCTTTCACTTTTTCTTGGCTACACAAAGAGTTTTCTGGAGGTAAACTTAAGAGTTTGCTTTACGAAATCATAGCTTTCTTACCTCAGTGTATCAGCTAATCGACCGACAATTTATTATTTTCGGATCATTCGTCTAATGTATTTTCTTTTGTTGATTACCACAAACAATTAGATATCGGTGTGTGTGGTCAATAGATTTTCAAATTATGGCGGAGGCAACGATTAACACACGTCTGCAAAATTTTCAAACCCATTGTATATCAAATTATGTTGTCAAATTATGTTATCAAATTAACCCATTGTATATTGATTTTATATAGTGTTAGCATAATGCGTAATAATATTATGTTGAGCTGTCATATTGATTAAAGCTTAACAAAAGCAACACAAACTTTTCTAATTCGTTTTGAACATTCAACTCAACTTTTCCATTTAAACTGAATATACTACCGGGATATAGAGATATATAATTTGTTCAAAACTTTCTGGAGTAATGTTTGTTGCAGAAAGATTGGTTAGTTTGTTACTTGGCTTAATCGTAATATTGGTGATGTTCTCCTTCAACATTTTCAATTTGACGCATGATTGTTGAACCGGTATTTGTCTATGCTACATTTTTTATTTCCTTTTCTGTTAACTAATGTATTTTTTATCCCTGAATTATACAATTAGATATATTCCTTTGTATTAAAATGATCATCAACATTTTCTTGATGAGCATTTTAATACGGTTGGCAGTTGGCGTATTTATATTTTTTATTTCAATAATCAAAACAAACTTAACCTATATTCTACATTTACTTGACAATTTTTGAAAAATTTCTGTTCATATAATATATTTTTTATTTCAAACAATTTTTTATATTTTCCACTTTAAACACCGTTTTGCATGGCAAATCTCGCAGAAATTAACATTTTTAAAAGTGGTGTTGATT
Organism: Argyra leucocephala; assembly: GCA_963942445.1. Taxonomy (NCBI): domain Eukaryota; kingdom Metazoa; phylum Arthropoda; class Insecta; order Diptera; family Dolichopodidae; genus Argyra; species Argyra leucocephala. Next base: position 91,395,092 of record OZ012679.1, read on the forward strand.
TGTTTATAGTCAGATTTACTTCGGAATCACTATTCATTTAAACAATAATTTTTTTATTAAAAGTTTTTGTAATATATTAAAAAATAGGGAGCTTGTACTGACATTTTTAAAATAACAATTTTTTGTCAAGTTGAAGCCCAGTAAACTTTCAGCTCGCATTTATGGACAGCATTCAGAAAATCTAACAAGTGTTTTCATAAATTCAAAATATGCAGATTGAATGCTATTTAATAATTTTCAATTTTTATATACAAAATGCACAGTATACAAATTATGTGTAGTGAGTAATGTTGTAACACATTTTAACTTCTTTAAAATGTTCTAATCCATACAAAAAATAACATTCATTATCAAAATGTTGCGTATTTTATCACAAAGGCATAACTGTAATAGAGAACTGTAATATTGACAATCAAAGAAATATAACTGTACTACCTATATCACAATTTTTCAGAACCAGTGAAAAACCAATGAAAGACTTAAACTCATAGTAGTAGCACCAATATTTTATATAAATTTAAAATTCAAAAGACAATAGTCTAAAATATAGGTGGTATCATGAAAATAATTCATTGTGTACAAAAATCCAACAAACCCAACATTCATAAAGAGCTTCTTACATGCTCATAATAATAACACCTGCGATCGATAAAACAAATTAAAAAAATAAAAGAAGGAATCAAACTACATCCAAAATATGCTTTCGTTTAAATCAAAATCCTTCGAAGAAATTTTTCTATACCAAAAAATGTAATTTGTTCTTCAGAATTATTGAGCTTATTCAAACTTCTTAAGTCAACTAAAAGAACTTCTCTTCTTTAAATCAAAGTATACTATTAAACTAATATCACTATGTCACTGTTTTCATATTATAAATATATACATATATAAACATATTCTATCATATGCACAAAATGTATGTTATCACTATCGTTCGTCACCACTAGTACTACATTATGCAAAGACAATTTAACTCAACTCAAAATTAAAGAAGCAAAGCAGAGTGTATATTGTTAATTTTTGTCTTTTATTTTTTGTTTTTTAACATCTGATTATTTTGAATGTCACTTCCCTAAAATAAGATTAAATTGGTAAAACTGTACAATGTGATATTTGATTAGTGATGCCGCGCGCAAATTCGTATTTTAAAATTATGCACCATAAAAAAAGAATTGAAAAATTCTTATTTTAATCAAAAATAAAGAAAATATAAAAGAAAGAAAAAATTTCAAATGAAATTTTGTTGGGGAAAATCTCATAAATTAACTGAAATGATGCCAAACGAATTGTCTCTTTAAATTAGATCCTACCGAATAAAAAAAATTAGAAAAAAACAACAAAAATTTAATTTTGTTAAATTTTTTAAAATTTTTAACGCATTCAGATGTATTGAATGTAATTTTTCTAAATTCGTTTTTTATTTATTCTTCTTGTGATTATGATTTTATGTCTGGTCTGCTTTATTTGATGTTAAAATTAAAATTTAAAATTTTTGATTTGAATTTTTTCGTAAAAGACTTACTGAATACTTTAATACATAGTAGGTACTACTACCTGTTATATACAAAATTCATTTCTTTACATTTTCTTTTTTAATTTTTTTATTCTTGTTATTATCGAGACAGGAAAAGACGAACATGAAAGGGAAAATTTTGTTTTGATTTGGTGAATTTAATGAATTTTTTAAATTCACCACATTTTATTTTAACATCTATGCACACCCTTTATATATTGTATTTTTTTCCGTTTTAGACATCCTTTGTTTTGAATATATTTGTTTTTTTTTTATATTGTATTGGAAATATATTTAAACTTTGATTTCCGGATATAATTTTGTAGTGTGAAGTTAACTGTAGCAATAAATTGAAGTTTTAATTTTTCAAAGATCTTGTTCACCAATACTATACAGCAATGTTGAACAACATATACGGCTCCAAGCTTGAGTTTGAATAGAAACCAATATGTGAGTTATAAAAATCAAATAAAAATTATAATGAAAACTTTAATTTTCCTTAAACTTTACACCAAGTTTTCATTGTAGATACATTGTAGAATATACCAATTGTATCAATGTTGTCCTAATAAGGAATATATTATTTGTTGATAAATGGATTGAATATTGTGAAATGAATATATATGTGAAATGGATATATTTTATTTATTATAGAAAAAGAAAAAATAAAACCCTTGTCAACAGTCTAATTACTAAATGAAATTAAATTTTTACTATAATTTTAACATAAAGGTATACAAAACTTATATCGCCTTAAAATATTGCTAGATCTAAAACTTTATTATATTTTGATTCTCTATTCTTGAAATTCATTCACATTATATCTAAAATGTCTACATTGTCTAAATGTCTAAATTTCAAATGATTTGACTCCGGTTCGAAAATTCAGTTTGAGTTAAAGTTTCTAATTTAGTATAATTTATAGAATATGTTATATAGGCTCTAGTTGAAACATTACTAAAATTAAATAAATATTAAAACTCTAGGTATGTTTCACAGTTTTATTAAATATCTTAATCGATTTCGGTTATTACACCATCATCAGAATCAAATTGTTAAACATACCCAGAGTTTTAACATTTATTTAATTTTTCTAATTTAGCCTTTAGCGTAAGAACGAGACATAGTATGGCGTTTGCGGTTCTGGGTTACGCTGAAAATTGATATAAAAAGTATTCAAAATCTTCACAATAATCTCAATTTTTAAACAACTTAATATTTTCAGTACAATTTAACTTTGTAGCAGGTTGCGTTGAACTAACAAGCCACACAAATGAAGTTTAATATACTTATTAACGATCTGCATCCTCTAACATGTACTACATTTCTTCTTTGCCTTCTCCTCTTCTCCTTCTTAGAATAATCACTTTCTAGATTTCCAGAAACTAAATAAGTATTACCAACTACATTTTGTTTATTTTTATATCAACCAGTCAGTCACAATAGATTCTAATTTCTAAATAATTTTTTTTTTAATTATCGAAAAAAAAAATTCTTAACTAGAACCTGATCTACACTTTGTGATTAATTTGATCTAGATCTAGAAAAAAAAATATATTTTTCTAAATGTACATATTCCTTTTTAATAAAAAGAAAATTTTCCCATAATTTCAATCCTGTTCGTGCGATAAAAATCTTCAGACAATATAAATTTACGTGAATTCACAAGCTGTGTACTTAATACTACGCAAAATATTATTTTTATTTTATATTTGTTTTTACAGGGTGTTAAAAATTTAATTTATAAATTTGAAAATTTTCACTGAAAAGCAGCTCCTACTCTAATTCTCTTACTTCCTATTTTACCAAAAAAAATTCTATATAATCGTCTTAAATTGGCTTCCAATTAAAATGTTCAATTTATTCAAATGTTAATTTCGGATATCAATAAAGACTGTAAAATATTAATAATCAAAAATGAATTTTGACTGCGATGTTATATTGACACGATGGTACTAGTGGTACTTAGCTTTATCAATTTAATAAAAAATAGCATCACAGGTCGTTATTTCCAATAAGTAATTGAGATATAAAACCCCAGAATGTTATTGCACATTTAATGAGAAATAATACCCAGTGGTTGAATTTCGTAGAGGTTTATTTCACGTAATCATCAAAACTGTGTCTATCATAAACTGTAAAATGCATGTAATCAAAATAGCTCAAGTAAATAATTTCTAGTTGAAATTATATTTTTATTTTTCTTTTTATAATTCCAAGTCTATGGGATGAACACCCTAACTGTTTTTACACAGAGATTTGGAAGACACAATCGCATACAATCATAGATTTTTTTAGAATTTTTATAGTATACCTATAGTTATCTACTACTTCAAATGTGAAAAACTATATCTAGTATTCGCATCACATCGAACCTGGAATCTTATGGGGTTGAAAGAAAGCGCCTATTGCGCCACCCAGCGTGTTTCTGTTATTAATCAAAGTTCTAATAGTAATATTACCTCAACTACTTCAATTTCAGCCTAAACTATATTGTCCCTCACACAAAATAAATTAAATCAAATGAAAACTAATTTTTCCCCACCCTGTATTTGTTTAAATAAATTATATTGAGTTTTAAATTCAACTTTACAATTAGTCAAAGTTTATGACATTTTTGACTAATGTACTTCATTTAACATGACAAGTGAACCGGTCGCGCATATTACATATCAACTCTAAGTTTATGTACCCATACGAATCGAAAGCACGTTTATACGTATATTCGTATATGTAATGTGCATCAAAATAATTTGTTGTTGATATTTTGTCATTTATTGTTTTTCATTTTACTGTTGATTCTCTTTTAATGTTAAGCAAGGAAGCATAAAATAGGATCACTATAATGATAAATACATAAAAATAAAGAATAGCTAAATCTATAATAAAAAAAGTTGAAAAAAAAAAATAAAATAAAATTAATAATTATGTATGTACATAAATAAATATTTTGGATTTAGTCCAATCCAGCCATCCGAACAACAAAGAATAACAACACTATGTATGTGCACTTAACATCTTGTAAAATTCCGTTTTGTCTTGTCAATTGAAATTAATTTCTTTCTTATATTCAAATAATGTTCCTGTGTACTTGTATATGCACGTATTGTATAAAATAGGTACATTCATAAATACATAGATTTTATGTAAATAATACATGGATTATGCACTAATTTGCATTGATGCATTGAAATGATTTTATAATGTTTGTTGCACATTTTGCACGTATACATATTATGTTGGGTAAAACAACTGTCAGGATTTAATTTTGTTATAAGGATCTATAGTATATTTTAAGATAAAAATAGATTTAATTATTAATTGATTGAATGCATTTGGAATCGAAAAACAAAAAAAAAAAAACCAATATAAATCAAATGTAAGTCTTAACATATAAATTGAAAATCTGTAAATGATTGCTAGTCATTATAGAATTCCATTTTTATTCTTTTGAATAATTCATTTTTGGAACATAAAGTAAATATGTATTATTAAAAAAAAACTCCATTGTGCACACTAATTGTTCACCCAAACACTATATTATAGCCACATAAACCCAGCGACAAAGAGTAGAAGCTGATTGTGTGCTCACGACCCCCAACAATACACTTTACTACATTTTCCATGTCTACCTGAATCTATCATATCAAATCGGAGGAATTTATGAGGTATCTATAATAATTGTAATCAATGAATAAATAATTTTTATCAAATTACTCAGATAGGCCTACTTCCAAAACACCGCGCGAAATTTATTTTTAATATTAACATCCTCAATTGCAAGTCGAATTTAAATTAACGAATACAATATATTAAGAAAAATTTGATTCCATGGATCATGGTATTACGATTAACCTCTTCGGTCTAACTCTTCCAAATACGAAATTATTTTGCTACTAATGACCTACCTATATTAGATAGCGGTTTCTATAAATTAACAAATTATCCGTTCGCTAAAAATTCTAAGAAATATTTTTTAATAAATAATTAATAATGATTTTCTTAATAAAATCCTGGATAGTTGTTTGTTTTCTTTTTTGTTCTTGTTTGTTAAATTTCTACTGAAAACTACAAAAATGACAACAAATAATTAAATTCTCACAAATTTTTTAATTTAATTTAAAACAATATATGCTAGCATATTATCTACATAAAAAAAAACACAAATTACATGTAAATATACATATATCTATAAATATATAATAATATAAATTAAAAATTTATTTATTTGATTTATTATACTTGAAATGTGGCTAAATTCTCAGTTCCACTATAATCAAAGGTGCACTTATAAATCCATCATTTGAAAAATGTTGAAGTGAATATAAACAGAAAAAGACAGACATATACGTGATCATATATCATTGTATAACAAAAATTAAATTTATCTTTAAACATTTTTTTTTCTATTTTATCATTGAATAAAAGTGAATAAAAGGGAAATCCTCACATTTAACATGTTTGGATTATTTTAAATAAAAATCGAAACTAACAAAAACACAAAAACGAAATTTCAAATAAAATTTTATCAACCATTCCAAATGCATTTACATTTAGAATTGCTACTGTGACATTTTACTAGATATCTGAATAATATTCTTTTGATGCACAACATGTACATAATGTTGTAGATGCAAACAACAACAACAAAAATAGTGAAATGAAGTACATACTTGTTTTGATTGATCATTTCGCCAAGTGTTTGTAATTAAAATTTTATCGTAGAAAATTTTTCTTTTGAAGTTTTATATTTTTAGTAGGTACCTAACTTATATGCATATATATATATGTATATACTACTGCGTGTGCATTATACCGCTTATAATCTAAGAAGAAGATTTTTCAAAATTATTTATAATTAATAAATAAGAATTATGGAAAATGATTTTGGTATTTAAATGAACCGAACGAACAGTAGTATTCTCCAATAGAGCATGCAATTTTGAATTATTTATATTGTATATGTTGTGCTGTTGGATTAGAATTGAATAAAATAAGAAATAAAAATTTAATATTACGCATAGACAGTTTGTATGATTTGGAAAGAAAGTATAATTTTCTGTATACCTATATACTTATATTCAATAAAGTTCTAACATATTTCCCTCATCAATTTATTATATGTATACCTAATATTCATAAAATCATCGCTACAATATACCTTAATCCATTCAGTATAAAAATTTAGAGTAGTATTGACGTTGTGCACCAGTCTCCTCAGAATTTGCTATGTGTATTAGGTCTATTGTATCGGGTCATTTGTTTCTTTTGTTATCGTTAGATTTTTTTGGTATATTCTTGTACCGGTTATTGGTTTTAATTCAGTTTTATCAACTCTATGTTATTCTTTCATTTCAGTCTAATAATTGCTATATGTTGTTTTTCAAAGCCTAAACATCAGACTTTTACCTTCTGTTACGTGCTTTTGGAGTCTTAATTTTTTAGATATCCCTATGCACAATTTTAAGTAATCTTGCAATGTCTTATATACATATATCACTAAGTTCATCTATGGTATTCCGATCATAGAGATAAAATGCCTCATAAATGTATAAATTATTCAGAAACCACAATTATAAAATCCTCAAAAGCAAAAAAAAATTGAATTTGGGGATTTTAAAATGAGGGATTTTGATTTAGGGGTTTTTATTTGACAATTTTATAATTAGATATTTCAAGAGTAACTCAAGGTTATATTTTTAGACTTCTACTAGCCATTCCAGGTTGTATTTAGTTTAAATATCTCAGTAAATACTAAGTCCGAAACAAAAAAATTCTTCCTGACTTTTAATTTCGTTTTTTGAATGAATTTTAATTTTGTTTTTTTATGACTTATAATTCATCAGTAAAAAAAAGGAAACTGGTCAATATTTCCTAAAAGCATATGTTCAATGAATCACAAATTAAACTACAAATATTGGCTTACTAATCTTTCTATACCCTAATTAGTAGCATGGCAGAAAAATTCACTCGATGTGGCCCGAACGGGTTAAAATTGTCACCATCCTATAAATATAAATCTGTTTATTTATTTATTTATTGTATTTATTTTATATTTTGGTTAAAATTCTTGGGAAACGAAATTCATTTTGCTAGCGATAAGAAGAAATGTAAACTGCTAGCAAATTGAAAATAACTATACAAAAAAAAATGTTTTTAAGGGGTATTGTCAGAATCAATCATAGTAAAGCATCCATTGTGTTATAGTGGTTGTATTTTTTCTGTTAATTTCGAATATAACCAAACCAAATATTACATTAATAAACGGGAGTTCGTTATTTTTGTTCCTTCCATTACGAAGGTTATAGTTTTGCGAATTTTATTAAGTAGTCTAGCATCTAGTTGGTAAGAATAATCATCCTTATTTTTATTCACAATTGCAATATTTTATATTTATTTATTTATGTCATTTATTTATTTGCATAAACAAGGTAGACAAGTAAGATTTATTTTTTAAAACAAAATTTCAAAAAAAAAACAAAATTATAAATAAAAAATAGAAAATTAACTTTATAACTTTTATATAATAAAATCTGCAAGCAATGGTGTTTTTAAACCTTCTAATAATATTATTCACATTTTTGTGTAAGATAATATTGTCATTTAAATGTCAAAAATTAATTAAAATTGACAGTTTTAGTTGTTAGTATACATAATATTTTTTTTTATTTCAATCTATTTTCTAATTTTTTTAACAAATATTTAAAAACTTTTATTATATTTTTTATTTTTTAAATACTTTTTGAAGTTTTAAAAATGTAAATTTAACAATTTGCGTGTTTCATTGTGTGTATGTGTCGGATTAATGAAATCCGCTTATTATCACCATCTACACGATATTTTTCTCAATATCATATACATAAGTCATATCTATGAACTTAATTTTAAAAAATTTGATTAATAAATGAAATGAAACTTGTTGACATTATAAAATAAATCACATTAAGTAAATCAAACTGGATTAAACATTTTCCATTAATTGACAGTGGAGTGTATATATTTTCTTTTTCTATTCAAATTTAAATAATTATTATTTTTTGTTTAATTAATTCCATAATATTTCAATCCAATTAATTTGAATTTTGTTTTTTATTATTGCAGAATTTTCAACTTGTTGTGAACTAGTTTTTGGATCATGTAAATCTTCATGTGAAAATGTAAGTAGAATAAAAAATAATAACATAAAAAAAAGTAAAAATAAAAAATAAAAAATAGAGTCATTAAAAGTAGCTGTATAATTTTATTCACATAGCAATGTTATTAGAAAAGCGGCAACACCTTAAGGTGTTAAATTAATATGTATAAATTTTTTGTTGTAACATTTAAGATTTTTTTTTGTTTTTGTTTAAAGTGAATTTATATTTATGTAAAATTAATTTTTAACATAATAAAAACCAATTTAAAATATTAATTTTTTTAAAATATATTTTATGCTCAAATAAGGAGAGCTATTAAAAACAACAAAATAATTACTGTGGCTTATATGCGTAGAAACTACAAATAAAAATTAAATTATAATAAGAGCAAATAATATAGTTAGGATTAGTTTGTATGCAAATTGTGTATATTTCTTGGATTTCTATTTTTTCTTCTGTTTATTATTCCTTACAGTGGTTATACTGCATTCATTCTGGTTCATGCTGGATAAAAGTTTAAAAATTAGGGAAATACTACAGGATAGTGATAAAGTAATTCTCGAGTATTTCAGCCTTATTATTCCTCAGTAGAACATGGGTAGACAATAAATTATTTAATTGTATATCTTCAGCTCGCATCTTCATAACGTCCAAAAAATTGATTGAGCTCCATTCTTGTAGGACTTCTCTAAATATAGGACTGAAAAACCCCCAAGATATCAATGAAGCTATAAAAAACTTAAAAATAACCATGATTGAAGCAGCAATGTCATCAACTTCGACGCAAGGTAACATCCGAAAATATGTTATTTCTCCACGTGAAATAAAATCCAAAATCATGGAAAAAAGAAACCTTAGGAAATATTGGCAACAAACTAGATCCCCTGAAATCAAAGCCAGGTTAAACCGTGCAATCAAAGAACTTAAATTTTTGTTAAATAAAAGCAGAGAAAGTTCGTTGAAGAATTACCTTGAAAGACTAACATATACCGATCTTAATGACTACTCACTGTGGAAAGCAACAAGAAAACTGAAACGGCCACAACAAATTATACCTCCACTAAGGAAATCAAATGGTAATTGGGCCAGAAGCGATGGTGAGAAAGCAGAGCTTTTTGCATCACATTTACAAAAAGTCTTTGTACCGTATCCACCAGTAATTTCAACCGACGAAAACAACAAGATTGAAAACTACCTTGAAGTGCCTTATCAAATGGATTTACCGATAAAGAAAGTCCGGATAAAGGAAGTACAGGAAATTATAAAAAACTCTGTGTCAGACAAGAAGGCTCCTGGGTATGATGGTATCACAGGCAAAATGGTAAAGGAACTTCCGTATTGCAGTATAAAATTCTTAACCCACATTTTTAATGCTATATTAAGAACTAGCTACTTCCCAGATATCTGGAAAACTGCTCATATCATAATGTTAGCTAAACCGGAGAAAGAGCCAAATGAGACTAGTTCATATAGACCAATAAGTCTTCTGCCATTAATATCAAAATTAATCGAAAAACTAATAGCCAAAAGATTGATTAAAATAAATAATGAACGAGATATCGTACCAGCTCATCAGTTTGGCTTTCGTTACAATCACGGAACAATTGAGCAAATACATAGAGTAGTGAACCATATAAATAATTCACTTGACAAGAAAAAATACTGTTCTGCAGCTTTTGTGGGCATTTCGCAAGCCTTCGACAAAGTTTGGCACAAAGGTCTCCTTTACAAGCTTAAAAAACTACTTCCTCACCACTACCAGCTACTTTTGTCAACTTATTTATCAAATAGGAGGTTCTTCGTTAAATACAACGGGGAACAATCGTCACTAAAAGAAATTAAATCTGGTGTTCCTCAGGGCAGCGTCCTTGGCCCACTACTTTACCTGATATTTACAGCAGACCTCCCAACAAGGGCACTCACTGCTACCTTTGCTGACGACACAGCGGTCTTAGTGTCTCATACTAATCCAAGATTAGCTTCAGAAGTTCTTCAGAACTACTTATTGGATATATAAAACTGGCTGAAAAAGTGGAGAATAAAGGCCAATGAATCGAAATCCCTTCATATCACCTTTACTAATCGCAAGGGTAATTACCCCGCTGTTCACCTTAACGACATGGAATTGACTCACCAAGACTCGGATAAGTACTTAGGTATGCACTTGGATAGACGCCTCACTTGGAAAAGTCACATCATCAGCAAAAATAAACAACTACGATTAAAATTCAACCAATTAATTTGGCTAATAGGTCTTTTCTCCAATTTATCCCTAGAATGTAAAGTTGCAGTGTACAAAGCTATCATCAGGCCAATCCGGAGCTACGGGTTGGAACTATGGGGAACAACTAGTAACTCCAACATCGAAATAATAGAACGCTTCCAGTCCAAAGTATTAAGGTCTATAGTCAACGCGTCTTGGTATGTCCGAAATGACACAATTAGATCAGATTTAAATATCCCATCTGTTAAGAAATTCATTACAAAGAAAGCTGAAAAATACTATGTTCGACTGGAAAACCATCCAAATTTACTTACTCCTCAGCTCATCAATAACGAACGAACAAGCGAGCGCAGTTTAAGACGCTTCAGACCGCTGAATTTATCTACTAGATTCACTTTACCTGAGACTCCATAAATATAAATTTGAATATTAAGTCAAGAATCAATGGTTTTTTGACTTAGATTACATGTCAGTTACATCACGTCAATTTTAATTCCAGCATTATACTCAATATCTTTTATATTTTATGTAGATAGTTGTATAGAATAAAGACAAAAAAAAAAAAAAAAAATATTTGAACTTAAGACTACTTCAGATTTTAGTATAATCTACGACCAAAAAATAATTCTGCGGATATACATCTATTTTTAAATACTTGCTGCTTATTGTCTTTCTGATTAGATTATTTTAGATCAAATATATTTATAATGGGTAAAAGTGTGTTCCCAATGTGGTTGCAGACGTAAATAGGCATGATTTTAACAGTCCATATTAATACAATTAGGTATCTGAATCGTTATAGATTCCTGATTTAATGATTACAATGGGCATTCTTCAATGGTTTACTGTGTTGTGTTTATACTTCCTTTCATATTTGACAGTTTATGACATTGGACTTGACCAATCTAAAAATCTCTTGTGCTCCTTCAAGATTGATAACTTCCTTTAATACTTTTGTTATCTTATATAAGAGAGTACATTGGTGTTGAGAATCGTTGATTTAGTCTTCTAGAAATTTTATATTTGACATTTTTACTATGCATTTTAGCTGAAAACTTAACAATATTATCAAGAAGATCTGTAAGAGCCCACTGGTGAAGCTGTAAATTATTTATTATATTTTTCAACACAAAACTGAAATACTTAAAAATATACTGGTGTGATTAAAATTACACTGAAATAACTAACCACTGTTATTAATATAGAAAAATAAAAATAAACTCTATAATCTGTCTAAAAAACTCAGCTGATGTTGTTTTGAATGATCAAACGATTAATGCAATCACACCTCTCTTTCAGGTGTTGATCATCATTACATCAAATTTTCAGTCAAAGCCTATTGAATTCCACGCTTCTCGGTCTGTACTTCAAATATTTGATCAAATTACTTGATCGCTGAAACTAAAACTTAAAATTACTCGCTAGAAGCTCTTGAATTATGTAGTACCTAAACCTAAATTATGTTAAATCATTCAATAATTATTATCTTGAAATACATAATCAAAAAAATATTTGTTTTTTAAACGCCCTTTCAAATTTTACAATTCAAAAATTCTTATACAGTATGTATATGATGGATTTATTTAACCCTGACATTGACATTCGGACTTTCAAAGTAAAACTTAAATATTCAGTTAAAATAACTCCTACGTATTTATATCTGAAAGGAGTCGTAGAATCAAAAAAGAAATTACACAAAGTTTTTATGATTTTATTTTATTTTGTTTTTTGCATTGACATTGATAAGATATGGCGTTTATTATATACATATATAGAGAAGATATAATATAGAAGTTTATTTGTATAATTCAATTTCATCTATCATAAATATTGTTTAACACAGTAGGTGGAAGTTCTGCTGTAAAAATAAAAAAGAAACGATTGTATATTATGTATAGCTATATGTTTTTTTGCAACTAAAATTATTGTCATTTTTGTATATAGAGAATTTCAGATGTCCCTTAAACTTTTTTTTCTTATTATAAAACAAATGTCATAATAAGAATTTTACGATTGGTTGTAAAATACTTTTGTTTATTGATTATTGTCTATAATATAGAAAAAGTTATATTTATATACATATACATACTATTGCTAATTATTTAAATACAGAGTGATTATAAATTTTATTGTAATATCTCTCTAATATTATTGTAATTTGAAATACATACGTCCTATATAGCTATCTGCATTTAGAAGATTATGAGTTGTAAATAATTTATAGCCATAAAATTTCGCAAAAAAATACTATTTAAAGCATATTTACGACTTTCTAGATTAAAACAATACTTTTTTCGTCTATATGTTAATTTCGAAATATTTGCAGATACGCCCTTTTTTCTTACGACTACAGAATTATGCCAATGTTTTAAATCTGCACTTTAAATATTTTTTTAAAATCTCTTATTTGGGTTTTGGCCTACATCCACCTAACATTAGGTATGTACTTCACAACTTCAACTTTTATAAATGTATAATTACATAAAACCAATAAGTTGTAGAAAGCTTAAAGAATAGAAATTAATGGAAGAATACATAGTGTATGAAACAACGGGGGGAAATCTTAGCTGAAAGCTGTTATTTCACATTTCGGTAACGGAGTATGATGCCGTGGAGCGGTTACAACAAATAAAAAAGAAATATGCGGTTTGAAGTTACAATGAGAGATTTATATGAAACTAAATTGCTTCATATGCAATGATCTAGCATGTCGGTCAGGTATGAGTTGATGATTTTTTATCACCAATTTATACTATTCCATGAAACATAAAAAAAAACGGTCTGTCGTCAAAAATTAATTGTGGGTTTTATTTCACATATAGGATAGTGAGTGGTATATATTCTCTGATGTGGTGTCGAGTAGAATTTTCAGACAACAGAGCCGCACATAAATCTGTGTAATCATACGCTTGAAACTTGGAACATAGATTAAAAGATAAACCTGACATGTTATAGAAACTATAAAATTCATACATGGTAAATTTAGCGTAAAAATACTTCGATATAAACCAATGAAAACTTCGATGATAGCAAATTTAATCGAAGAACATTTTAGCAACTAATGACCCTAAGCGCAAATAGGATATAATGAACCTAGTTTTTATAACAAAAAATATTACATAAATTTTTAAAAACTTTTTCTTAAATTCTTTTTGTACACACTCTGTACAAGTATGTACCACATATTTCTTAAATTTAATTTAAGCCTTCATAAGACAAACAACAGCAATCACAAAATTAAACATTTTTTTTTTCATTTATTTTTTGTATTTGTTTTTATATTTTATGTTCTTAATTTGATCGTAAAAAAAAAACTTACAACATTAACAAAAATAAAAGAAAAAAAATCAAAATAAAAACTTAAACATGTATAAACAACAAAAGTAAAATAAAATAAAATTAAATATAAAATAAATTTGAATCCTGATCCAAAACCATTGTGAATTTAATTTACGATCAGTTCATGTAAAATCAAAAACAAAAACAGAAAATATCCAAAAATTTATCGCCATATCAATTTAGTTGGGACTAACGTACACAAACAATATACTTAACATAACCATCCGTGTAAATTTGAAATCCTCGAACATAAATTCCTTTACAACAAACACTAAAACAACAATAACAAAAAAAAACCAAATAAAATGCGTAAAGATAGAATCTCGGATATACAATTTTTTCCTTCTTTTCTTATTTTGTTTTACCACAACAACAGTCTTTAGCCTTTAGAGATTATTCGCGCCTATGATGAAAACATTTTTGACCAAAAATAAAACAAAAATAATAAAATGAAAAACAAAACAAAAAAAATAATAACAAAAAATAAAATCGTAGTATCGATTTCACCTTTTGAGATTTTTATTTTCCGTGTAAACAAATCATAAAAAAAAAAAAACTATAATAGAAACAAAAATAAATTCTTATGTACATGAATAAGTTGTACTGTCATACCAGTTTGTTTCATGATAGTCAGTCGTCTAGTATTTCTTAATAATAATCTATTTAGGGAATAGTTTTTACTTTTAGTACGTATATATTTTGACTATGATTGAATCGAAGAATTCAAGATTTAAAGATGTTGTTTTATGATTGTAGCGTGTTTTTTTTCCATTCTGTTTTTGTTTCCATTTTCTTTTTATAATCCGTGAAATTGATTTTGATGATGAGATCTAACAGATGTTAAACATACAAAAAAGAATATTATTGAGAAGAGGAGGATGGTCAATTGTTAGTTTTTTTGTTGTTTTTTTTTTTACTGATTTCACTTTTTAAATAAAAATGGGATCGGTAATTTACATTATGGAAAACAAAATCATACAAAAATGTTTTTTTCTGTTTGCTTTTAAAATTATACTATCATAACTTAAAGGATTCTGCTATTATTAAGAAAGACTTAATGACTTGTATTTAATAAAATCAAACAGACATTTCGACTCCTTGAAATTTCTACATTGAAATTTTTTACATTATAGAATACTATGATTAACGTCAAGCACCAGAAAAAGAAAAACCAAAAAAGTGAAGGTAATGCCATACTCGAAATGTATAGTTGGAATAAAAGATTTTTTTTATCGATTCGAAAACTATATAAGTAACTATGTACATTATACTGAAATAGTTAAAAAAAAAAAACACCTACAAGTTTCAATTATATCAGTATACAAATATTTTTTATTGGTATATTTTGTCATAAGCTTCTAACACAATCTCAAGTTATTAATAGTGTCTAATATACATTGTAACCCTTGAAAACCAAAAAAAACAAAATTCACTTTGGGTTTACTAAAATTGAATACTTAACCGGAGATCACATATATATATATATATGTTTGTACAAATAAACAAGAACTATAGTTCGATGCTAATGGGTATTAAACTTGAAATAACAATTATTACCCAATATTTTACAATATCCAATCCCTTAACAATGAGTCTGAAAGGATTAAGTGTAGTAGTATGTATATATATACAAACCAAAGAGAGTATATGTAGATCATAAAAGTAAACTGTGCAAATGCAATACAGAAATGCAAAATTAATGCAAAAAAACGATGAATTTTTGTGTTGAGTGAAACACATATAGGACACTGATCATTCGTTGACTCAGTGTCATAACATGTTAATTCGTAAGTGCTTATTGTACCTTCGCATTCTGATCTCGGACAATGGTGTCCATTAAAACTATTATCTGAACTAGCTTAAAAAAAGTATGGAAAATATTGAAATGAGGCTCAAGCTAATTTGATAAAAGTACAAGTTCAAAGAAATGGTCAAAATTAGCTTTGAAAAGAATAAAAAAGAATTCTCAATATCAAACCTGGTTACTGCTAAAACACTAAAACCATTAGGATATGACATAATATAACCTTATATTGGTCGTAACGATCCCGCAGAAAAATCTAAAAATCTTAAACTGTTTCATTGAAAATCGTATCAGGTTTATTTTATTACTCATTAAAATTTAAACTTCATAAAATAAAATAAATAGAGCAAATCCAAATTGAATTAAATTGAAAAATAAAAATTTTTTTCTCAATAACAATGTTGAATAATTGGAACGCAAAAATTGTTTTGAATTTTTATATGTAACAGGTAAATTTTAATTATATTTCTCAGAAATTTCCTCTTCAATTCTTATTTTCTACATAAATAAAATATGTTCGCTATTGTACTTAACAGAAAAATAAAGGAAATCATTCGAATCGGTTTATTATGAAAGCCTTTTGTAATTTTTTTATCCTTAACGTATACCATATATCGACATTGTGTTGCCATATGTTTATTTTCTCACCTGAAGAATTAGTGATTTGTGTGTCGATAACAATTTTACTACCGACTTTTTAATCATATTTTATGAAATTATTCCAAGTATTCATTTACAATATTTACCAATTTATGCAGTTATTTTTGTACAGTATAGATGTTTACAGTATTTGTTAAGGATTTCACATAAAATAAATAATATTATAAAACATTATTTTATGAAATTTAAGAGAAGAATTTTAAGAAATAATTTTTGTATATATTAATGGAGTACATAAATTACTATATATAATAAATATTATTGAGAAAATAGTTTTTTTTATATCAGTTACGTGATATTCAATATATTTTTATAAAGTTTTTATTTTTTGTATTAAAAAAATTAATAAAAATTTATGTTGAATCATATTCGTTCTAAGTAAAAAGATTATGTAATGATATTGAACTCATTCGCTCAGGGAATAATTATATCAAAAGTAATTAAATAAAGATAAGGTAGTTCAGAAGCGGAAGTAAAACAAAATTTAGATTTCCAAAATGCTGATTTCCAGATTCATCAAATTTCGACAAAATTTAAAAAAAATCCATCGGAAAAAGCAAGTTCGAATAAACTGAAATATAAGTAAATATGAAATATTTTATTAATTTTTACTTTTAAAGTCTTGCGTTTATATATTTCCATGCTGTCAAGAAAAGATGAGTTCAAATAACTAAGTGTGGAGTTGAGATTGCATTTTTTTTTTCAAAGTAGTGCGTGTACATTTTCTTGTCTACGTTTCAGTTCCAGGATTTCAATAAACTGGAATTATAATCTGCAGCTGTGATAAATAAAAATTATTTTGGAATCTCTTAATGAAAACCTTTTACAAAACAGATGTATTTTTCCTTAAATTTTTGCTAATTTTATTCCGGATTTTGCGGGTCGTAACTTTGTCTGTCTGGATTATATCACTAATTATTCTTATTATATATATATTATTCTGCATTTATCTGGATGTTTGTAAGTTCGACGGAACGCTCCAATACATATACAAATTGCATATGTATACAAATGCACATATATACAAATTGCTTTGGTGCTTTTTTTTAACCCCTGTCTACCATGCTGAACCCTTGCAGGAAAAATTGATTGCATGAACTATATTTTTTTAATTTAATGTTAGTCTTCTTCGCAAATAATAAGGAAAAATAATAAATAATAATAATAATATAAATAAAACAAACAATTTTTTTGATTTATAATAATAAGGACTAATAGAATTTTAATCAATAGTTTAATATGGTATAATAACCAAAAGGCAAACAGCATTTAACACAAAAAAAAAACATAATTCACTCAAAGGTTATTCTTATTACTTAAAATTATACACAATAATATACATGTGTATATTTGTATTGTATAATATTATACATTATACTACTTTATTGCTTCTACCTTTTATTTTTGTCATTATTGTGTGCGTAACTCACTTCACTCAAAAAAAATTATTTTTGTTTTTTTTTTGGTTTTTTTTTATTATTTGCTGTATCTGTATTCTGTATGTTCTGCATGCTCCATTCCAAAAATATTATTTTATTTTCAGTGTTAAGTGTTCACTGTTCACTTCACTATTCAGGTTCACTGTTCAGTCAATAGAACTTGATAGAAGTAGAGTAGGATAATAAACTCTACTTCTACGTCGGATAATAAAACATTGTTTTTTTTAAATTGAAAATTATTGATGAAAATGTTTTTGTATTTTTTGTAAATTTTACCAATTTAGATACAAAATTTTGAATATTTTTTTAAAAATAACACAATACCATTATAACAGTTTATTCATATAGCAAAATAAGATCCCTATACCTTATACAAAAGACAAAATTTATATGAAAATAAGATCCCATTTTTAAATTTGCTCTCCCAGAGGCCACAATAACGCTAATACGGTATAATTTATACTAAATGGAACCCAACTAACAAATTATAACTAAATGGAGTACGAGTATACCATACAAAAATACAAACATTTTATACAAATTTGTTGGTATGGTACTTCTTTTTCTGTTATATAAAAAAAAATAGATTAGTGTTAGGCCAATATAAACATAAATAAAAATAAATAAAAAGTGATATAAACATAAGTACTGTAATTTCGGAATAAAGAATCTAATGAAAGAAAAAAAGAAACTAGGATTTATTTTGCTTCCGTCATTTATGACGGGTTACAAAGCTAGTATAAAAATATTCTTGTAGTTGCTAATTTTTTCTTTAAGTACTAACTTTAACCCATAACTACTTACTAATTCTCAAATATAAGAATATTTTATTGATTATATTTTGCAGATTGTTCATTTTTTTTGTTCTTTATTAATAATTTTTGGTAACCATTGATTTTATTTCACAATTTTTGCAATTAGTTTTTTAGTTTTAACTTTTTGATATTTATATTGTAAATTTTAAAATTTATTTGAATTCACATAAATTAATACATATAACTCGCTTGAATTAAACCTATAAATAAATAAATAAAAATAAAATAATCCTCGGGAAGAAAATGTTTTTGCCTATATAAATTCAATAAATTATCTAAGGTCGTTAAAAAAAATTGTTTTACTACATTTTTCGCCTAACGCACTTTTGACGATTGTACAACGTGTCTGTATTAGCGAATTTTAAGGTCCCAAAGTCAACTATTCAGATTTTTATAGGTGGGTAGGTGGAATTGAACTCTGAAAAATCGACTAGCATTTAGTTGATTCGTCGGCTTATTTCTATTTTCGGGCAAACGTTTTAGAATAGTTTCAAGTAAATCGAGTTTAAAATTTGAAGTTTAATAAAAAAAAAAACTGGCCGATAAAAGTTTATTTTAAATTTGGATATTAGCTTTGTATATTTTCACGCTATAAAAATAAAACTATCATTGCTGTTTGCGCCCAAGATTCGAGGAGATAGATCTGAAAAACCGAACCCACCTTTTTTTGCTTTGGCTATATCCCATGGAAAGTTAAGAAATTTGTTAACATTGTATGAAGTGTCTGAATTTTGCTTGGATATGTCCGATTCTAGCACAATTTTTTTTTTCACTAAAATGGTGTAAAGTAGATAAGTCTATAAAAATAATAGGTTTAAACTGATTAAAATAAGAGAAAACGGTATTCAACAGTAATGTTTATTCATTTTTAAATTAATTTTTAAATTAACAGCTTTTTTCACAGCTGTTGTTTCGTAAAAATAAGTCGGCATACTCTATGAATATGCGATGAAGCTAAGTAATATTTGAATGAAAAAAATTTCACGTGTTTGGTATTGGATGTACGGCGACATTTAACATTGAAATTTCAAGTAAAATTTAGTCTTTTCATTATCCGACAATTCCCAAAAAGCATTGTCGAATGAATCATTTTAAATACAAAAAGGTTCTAAACTAATATTTATGTACCATAAGCTTGAATGTTGAAAATTTGGATCTTTGCATTTATCATCCGAATAGTAATTGCATATTGTAATTAAAATAAAAAATATCATACAAGCATATACATATCCAAGAAAAATCTGGATCAGCAGAGTAATACCTTTCTGTGTTTCTGACTTTTTTTTGAGTGTGAATTATCTTCCTCCCAACTGCTAAAAATTTCGTCTTGCATACTTAACATACACACAAATTTTTACAAGGAATTAATTTCAAGAATAAAAATAGTTACCCTAAATGAGTTGGTGACAACGCCGGTAATGATGATGATTCCCTTTCCATTATAATTTTTTTTTAAACAATACAAAAATATAATGCTAACACTTTTGGAACTTTAACAAAACTGAAAAAAATATTAAAATGCATATTGTCCTTATATAATTTTTCACAATATACGTTCCGCGGCTTATGTTGATTGCTGAAAACTAGCTCAATTTGTTTGTCGTAGGTTTCAGACATATCCACATAAAATTGGTTCTTCAAAATACAAAATATATAAAAAATGGACGAAATTTCTAAAATAATTTTTATTATTATTTTTGGACATATCCATAACATTATCAATACTATAATAAAATTTCATAATGTAAGTGGACCAATTAAAAACTTACGGAAAACCTAACAATTTTTAGTCCATATCCTCGGATCATTAAGATGTCTTATTTAAGGAATTACAATAAAATTATCGAAAACTTCATACAAAATTTTCGGACATCAACCAAAAAATTGGATATGTCCGACTTTTGTATTCAAAAACGTTTAAAAAGTGGAGATGTCCGAATCTCGCCTCTCCATATCTACAAAACTAAAATAGATAATTAAGAACGGGTCAGAAAAAATGAAAGAGCATCTCAAAAAACTTAAGAACCAAGTCCTAAGTCAAAAAACACAAAAGTGGCGTTTGTCCGAAAATAGAAATTTATCGACGGTTTGTTGTTAGCTATTTTACAAGGTCATTCATCCATGGAATTCAGTTTTAGAACCAAATATATTTTAATGAACAAAATATCATGTTTTTAAAAAAAAATATTAATATAATAAATTAATATGATATTAACCTAAATTTTGTTTTTGTCGATATTTCGTCAATTTTTGCCCTTACTTTTGGTATATAATCCAAAATGTAAGTAATACAAAAACCATAGTACTTATAGTTTAAATATTTTTTATTGCTTAACTAAAGAAAAAGTCTTAACTAAACCAACATTTTATTTATATTTTGTTATTCAATTGAATATCTATAAATAAATCTTGTTTTTGGAAGTTTTAAAGAAATTTATTCAAAACAGCCTGGACAAATCAAACTATATACTAACTTTGTTGTAAAGTAAATGAAAAGCTTCAGTCAGTGTGAAAAAAAGCCCAAGATATCTGTTAAGATGCTGGAAAACTATTTCACCACAGGGATATATTCAATCAAAACAAATCCTATTCAGTATACTGAAAAGTATTTATCTATCCATCCTACTATACTATGCCAAATTTAAAACACTACTAATATAGAAAAGTGAAATTGATTCAAATGTACTTTAGTTTAATTTTTATAAAAAACTAATTTGTCTCAGCAGCATTTAATCAACTTAATCAATTTAAAATTTATATAGATCATATTATTTTAATTAGCATTGAATTTGGAATCATGTAAACACAAATCACAAATTATTAACACTATATAACGAATATTTAATCAGAATAAATTATAATCAAATAAAAATATGTCACAGTGAAATTTGTACGCCCTAGAAACAAAGTGACTAAAAATAATTCAAAATTAGAAGATTTCTAGCCGCATACCGCAAGAAATATTAGTAAAATGGAGGACCTACAACACAATAATTTGTACTATTATATATATATAGGTGATATGCAACACAAAATACGAAAATTGAACAAATTTAATTAAAATTAAAAAAATTATCATTTACTAAAGGCGGTGAATCTTCTGAAACAGAAACAAAAGATTATTCATTCATTTTTAATTTAAAAATTAACACTTAAAAAAAACACTAAATTAGTTTCAGTATGTTTTTTTTTTGTTTTTTTTGCAATTTTTTGCAATAACTTTTATTCCGTTTTTGTTATCAAATACTCTTCAAACAAATTTTTCACTAAAATTAATTTCAAATCTATTAACATAAATTCGAAATATTTATTGATTATCTATAGTAACAAATTTTACAAATATTATTTTCAAATGCCAATCTCTACATTTTAACTGAAAAAATATTTAATACAGCTTTCAAAAGTAATTAAATTCTAACGATATTTTATTATTATCGTAACTAGCTAAGTCGCATAATAGTATAAATTTAAAATATTCACCTGCAAATGAATTCATATATAAAATATAGAGGCCTTAAACAAAATCTTAATTACTAGTATTGGAACAGAATTAAATAAAGCATAGGCATTTCATTAAATTATGTATCTATAAATTACATATTGTATACATGCATACTACCTCAGTGTAAGAATGGTTAGTTTAATAACAAAATTATAAAGCATAACGAATATAGAATATACGCCGACCAATATCATTTTAAGGGTTATTACATTTGGTCACTAACCACAGATTTTGGTTGGAATCCCGAAAATGGGTTAATTTACCTATAATAGATTGAACACTATTATAATTACTACTGACAGTTTTCAAAATAAAATTCTAGCATCATATTTTACATACAAAAATGTATTTCTATTTATAGTTACCATCAATGGTGTTGATTTTTGTAATTTTTTTTTAAATTTGTAATAATCAGCTGTCAGTTTATAGTAAATTTTCGTGATATTTATGTAGATATTGATCAGTGGAAATGAATTGAATTACAGAATTTCCAGTGAGAGATAATTTAAAAACTTTCTAATTTCTAGAGCTTTTCGCATTCTCAAAAAATTCTGGTACAAATCAAAAATTGTAAAAAAACTAAAATTATATTGATTCAAAGTTTTGTTAAATTTTAGTTTACGGCTACGCATGATTTATAAAATTGACATGGACTAAGTAATTTTTACCAACATTTCTTGTACACAGATCTTTGATAATAATAAAAACAACTTACTAATTCGACTGACTAATTGTATCTGAAATAAATTTAAGCCATACATAGCAACTCTAATGTTTCTGACAGTTTTAATACATATATACATACATTATACTTAATAGTGTAACATTCCTAATAGCTCCTCCCGTGTTTTGCATGATTCTTGACATTTGTCTAACTATCAAAAATATTTATTTAATAATTGTGAAGTCAGTCAACTCTGAATATTAGAAAAATTGTGATCACAATCTCGTGAAAAATTGAAATTTTGAGACATGGTAGTCTTCGTTTACGGATGCGTTTTGGAGAAATACACATTAGACATTATTACATTACAAAACATTAGATATTATTTTACAACTGAGTAGTATTATGTACCCTCTGGTTGTAAATTTCTCTCAAAATATTTCTCTCAATTATTCAAATAAATATTTAAATATTAAATAATGCCAATGGTTATTATTTTGAAAATTGTTTTAATACATTTTTCTTTTTTCACTACTTAAATTATTGAGATTCTAATCTTTAATATTTTATATATGTATATAAATATTAATTACGTACATACATGTTTATAAATTTTGAGTAGCATGACATAAAGTTTTTAAATTATGGATTACTTTCACAGTATAATAACTTGAGGCTCATAAATAATATAGTTAAATTCAGTTCAGTTATTATAACAACCTTGCGGTAATAGTATAAAGAGATTTATTAAATTACAAATTTGGAATGAAGCAAAATATTTATTAGATATTTATTTATATTTTTTTTCGATTTTAATGTTTTTTATAAAATTGAAAATTTTTGAAAAAAAAAAACTGTGTACAAAACGCAATCCTACCACATTGAACCTATCTTTTATAAATAATTTTTTTTAAATGCATTTCAGGCAATTGATTTCGAACCACTAGATCGCAGTATCAGACCCATCAATTTTGTTTCCCACAATAATTACTAAATATCTAAATATAGTTAACGCTAAGGACAGCTGCAAAAAAACGGCTTCAAGATCTTGTGTTTTATCTTATCTATTGCAGCTACTACAATTGATGTTGAACTGAATGACCAGCTTAATAGGGTGGCTTCTTATCGATCAGTGATAACCTATACTGATCGCTACCATTCAGTACGAGATCTACAAATCGTAATATAACAGTACGGCTAGAAGTTGTTTGATTTTGTTAATGCTATACAAGGCATACGTTTTTTCTTGAGATTATATAGGTAGTTAGTCTATGCCACCTTTCGTTAATTCTAACCAGATAATAGGAATGAATGTGTTCCTTGACAGTTTTAATATAAAAATGAACATCATTTAAACAAGCATGTTAAGATTGAAACTTCGATTGGACAGTTCATCGGTTCACCTTGGTATTACTGTGACCATTTGTGTTATCATTTTAGATATTTTCGTCATAAATATTTTGGATTTAAACAGTTTAAGTTATGTCATTTTAATATTGTAAAAGAACAAAATTGCTTCTTAATTAGCGACTTAGAATTCTTCAGATTGGCTCTAAAATCGAACTTAAAAGATAAAAAATTCTCTAAAAGAAATTGCAGCAACAAAAGGTAATCAAAAAAAGCCAACTATTACTGATGGAATAGTCATTTCTAACTATATACGCTATTAGTTCAACTCCGAGTTATTTGTATCGCAGTATTTTTTGTTATGTTCTTTGTATGTATTGTCTTTATTGTATATTTAGTTTAATATTGCCATTTTTGTATTTAGCTTAATATTGCTAGTTTTAGTTATAAGAACATTATAAGAATATGATATCTTTAAAGTCAGTGTTATCTCAACAGCATAACACAGACAGTAACTTATGTAGAATTAAGTATGGTACTACAATTTTTATATAATGTTTTAGGTCTAAAATTTTCAAGTATTTATTTTATCTAATTTCTGACATATAAGCTGATTAAATCTTGATGAAATTTACTACAATTATTATAAATATACTATAAGACTTATTAAATAGCACTCACTTCATTTATTTTATGTCAATGAAAAAGAGTACTGACAAAATCGAAAAACTCATAAAGCATTTTTTGTCTTCATTTGGAATCGAGTCTGGGATCTTTCGAAACATACGCCTAACTACTGCTTCACCCCAGTGTGTATTATTTATTTCCTAACCTAAATTATTATTTAATTTAGAATTTTTCTCAAAATATTTTGTTATTTATCTAATATACTAAAAATTTTCCACAGAAAATCAATCAGTCAATATTTACTAAATATTATTTCTAATTTGATAAAATTTATGGAATTGGGAATAACACACAATAAAATCGAAACAAATTAAATCAAAAATTTCAAATTTTATTTCAAGCATAAAATTAAATTTAATTTTTCGTTAATTATTTTATATCCACAAAAATTTTAAATTGTCACTATATACACCCATGAATTATACTAGATTGCATACAAAAATAGTAACAACATATTAGGTGGTCGTATCATAAATTAAATTTCTATTCTGAATTTTTTATTTCTTTTTTTTTACTCACTAAAAAACTTACAACTTTTTTTTAACAAAATTTTAATTCAAATAAAAATAGCAAGAAATTTAATATTGTTTATATTAAATTTCAAATATTAGAAATTATTTCTTTTTAATTTTCTCCAAAAATGTTTTAAAATCTGTTTTAGAATCTGGTATTGAAATGTGTGTGTTTCCCAACAAAAAAAAAATATATTTTTCATAGAACTAAAAAAATTATATACCTTAAAAATAAACCATCACAGTATGATACAAATACGGTTTATACAATAACGATACGGTTTCGTTTTTTCGTGATTATTTTTTTTTATTTTATGTGGAACCAAACAAAACAATTAAACAAAGATTTTGTGGTATTTTATTCAAGATATTGTCTATGAGAACATTTTCAAATTCAAATTCAAAGATTGCTTGAAACTCTGCAGGATTTCCATTTCATTTCCATTAATTCATTTATGCAATAGTAATACGTAATGAGAACCCACAAAATATAATTAAAATCTCAAATTTCATATTGCAGTTTTGATATACTCGATATTTATTTTCAATTGTTGTCACATGTTTAGGCTTAAGATTTCCTGTTTTATATCCTTAACAGAAAACAAAATATGTACGAAAAAGTGTCAAAATATTTTGTAAACAAAAAAAGAATGTATTGATGAACATATTATGTTCAAAAACAAAACGCCCTCTCTACGGCCTAAATTTCCACTGTATATAAAATCATCAAATAACATAAACTCAACCAAATCAATTGTTCTATTTTGTATTATTTAAAAGAATTATTATTTTGTTGATAGAAATTCTCAAGTATAACTGTGTTCACTCTTTCGTATACAAGTATATGTAATGAAATGTCTGTTTGGTTTTATTGCGAATGTTGAGTAAAAAAATATCGACATAAAACTACATGTGGATGATAGAAGGTTCTAAAAACTTTTAAATAAAAATAACTTCCACCAAATAACGAATATGAAACAAAGGTATATCGAATATGGTAATATGTGGTATAGGTTTAGTTTATTAAAAAAAATTATTTCACTAAACCTGAATTTCACTAGCCTATGTTGGTCGTAATTTTTCTAAGTTATTCATTATTAATTTTTAAGATTTTCTTTGTGGCACTAAACGAGCAACACATATTATATAATTACAGTTATATAACGAAAAGGATTATTTTAGTGAACAAAATTACTTATTTATTGGTCCTACAGACTATATAAGCTTTATGCCTGATTCATCTTCTCTCCAATTAAAAATTCGAAACCTCTCGAATGACAGATTTCTTGTAGCTTCGGGTCTGGATTCGAATCTTCTTTTGGCTTAATTTTTTTCATACATTCGCGCTAGGTGCCCAAGCCATTATATCTCTTATCTATTTTTATGGCTACGTCCTCTTCATTATACAACTCATAGAGTTGAGTATCTCCTTCTCTAGACCCCATCGTCGTTTTCAGAATCATATAGCTAGCCAAGAATTGTGTGTGATGAGATTGTTATTTTTTTAATAAATTTGCCAAAGCCAATTTATGACACTTTTCCACACGACCAAACCAAAAACTAACCTTACTAACTTTTTTGATATACTGTAGGTACTAACTAATTTATATAAGACTATATTATCTACAATACTGAATAATTTCGCCTTTATAATAATAAACTTCAATTTTATGTTGGTGATAACTAAATTATTTTCTCAACTACTTTCAAGAAAAAGTGAAAAACAAATTTTTTTCAACATCCATCCATCGATCCAAGAGTAATTCTAATCCACGACTTTCGAGTTAGTATAGTTAGATCAGATAACCGTTCCATGATCGACTATTAAAATCAGTTACTGAAAGTTAACCTTAACCACAATCTGTTTAAATTAATATGGCAGCTTAGTCTTGTATTCAGCTCAAAAACCAATTCCCAAATATTGAAATCGTGTACCAACACTGACGACGTAATCATGTTTTTCAGTATTGTTCTAATAAGGATTATTTTTAAGCTGCTATTCAACACATATACACAAAATAACAATTAAATTGAAATCAATTTATTGTTTTCTTCATTTTTGTTTTTTTTTTGTTGTTGTTATTTTTTTCTTTTATCCTTTTTTTTTTTCTTTCATTTTCGTTGCTTAGTTTCGATTTTTGAAAATTGATATCGAATAAATTTAAAGCAACAGAAAGTAAACCAAATTTTAGATAAAATAAACCATGAACTTGTAATAAACTTAAATCTATTCCCAACTATGTATCTTGTAAGGTATCTTCTTTTTGAAAACAGAAAAAAAGGAGATTTTGTGGTTAAATCAGAGTGAAAAGAAAATAGAAAAAAAACATCCTAAACTTTCTATTGTCATAGTTTAGCCTATATTTAAAGATGGGTATGTATTGATTTATATATATACCTACTCGTTCTATATGTATATAGTCATGATATACAAAATGTTATGATAGTAAAATAGTGAATCCTTTTGAATTTATTTTGTATTGAATGTTTATCGATTTTTGAATCAATTTTATATATATACATATAAATAAAGTTTATTATTATTTTCTATTTATTTTCTTTTTGAAATAGGTTTTTAAGGTATCAAAATTGGTTTTCTGCACTGATTTTTCAAAATTGATTGCTTTTTTTGTCTTAATATTTCCCTATGAGAATTATTTGAATTTAAAAAAGAAAATGGATAATGTTTTTTACTTTCGGATAAAATTCGATTAGCTCTTAGCCTAGACATACTTAAACAAATGATATACAACTATAATCTATTAGAAAATAATAAATTAATAAATTTAGGTACTGTAGGCTTACAAAGAATATCTACAACTACTGTATACCAATTGCCATACAGAGTTTAAAATTATATTGAAAACTAGTTCTAATTCCGATAAATCAATTAATAAAGTACCACAGTTGAATTTATTTTTATTTTTAAGAAATTTTAAATATGTATCTTGTAAACTAACAATAACAAGACATCATACATTTTATGTAAATATAAATAAAAATCTGATACTAAACATTTCATTTTATACAAGTCATAATTAGAAACTATTGGAACACTGTCAAATCAAATAAATAAAAAACTAAAAAAAAAGCAAATTTAACTTTTTGTTATTTTGTTGTCTCAAATATATTTTATTTATATTCTAGGCTTTAGCTTACTAGCTTTATCTAATTCGATAAACAACTCGATATTGTCGCCTTAAAATATATATCCGGTAAGTCCAGGTGTTTGCTATAAACAAATTTGAACAAATACGAGATGAAAGTTTACTGGAAAACATAGTCTAATTGAAAAAGTTTAGCGAACCAGTCTTTATAAGCTAAAAATCAGTGAATGTAATATCCTTTCTCTGTCCAATTTTCCATAAATAACATACTTACCATAAATATCATTAGTTCACACTTATCTCATCAATCTACCTGTCATTATCTATTTTGCTCAATCAATATATCCAGAGTCCAACACATAGCCAACCTACCTTAACAATAGAAGCGTAAAACAAAATTTATGCTTATGATAAAACTTTGAAAAACGAAATAATTCATATAACATAAATTTAATTCTATCACAATTAAAGAAATATTTTTATAAACTATATTGTACTGAAAATGTAATCAAATCCTTTACTTTTTTACCTCAGATCTCGTACCCATTCAAACTATTAAACAACCTTTATTTTTAACACAGTAAATACCTTGTAAATTATTAGACAAATAACACTGAATAATGAATTTTAAACACAGTTGGAGTTCAAGCAGTTCAGAATCCAAAAATATATAAAAAAAAAACGGCCTGACATTCTACTTTTTTTTCATTTTTATTGTTCTAACCTATAGGCAAACCTTCAAAATGAATTAAATGTCACAATATTATTCACCTTGAATTTGAATTTTCAAAACTCATCTTTTTTTTTTTGTTTTGTTCTTGTTGTTTTTCTCTTCTCAAAAATCTGATTTTAAATACATATGTACCTGTACAGGTTATTTTTTTCTATATTATTCAGATTACCACATTAAGATAAGATTATTAAATCCGTAGGGCATTTACATTTTAACATTTAAACCTAAATCCTTAATGAAATTCAAAAGTAGGAACATAAAACGAAAACTAAAAAAAAAGGTCAGGAATTGAATAAAAACCATAAGAACAACAAAAAACCAGTATTATATACAGAAGCTATTGATAATTTATCATTGTAACATACATTCTTAAAGATCTAGCTAGAGATTGTAAAATTGAAATCTTTTCATTATATACATATAGGTATACAATATAATATTATAATAGTAATATAAAAATAAATTTAAGCCTCAAGAAGTCTCATAGATTTCATTTCAGTTTGTTATGAATCAAAATAAAAAAAAAAATTAAAAAAAACGGAAAAAAAGAGTTAAAACAGGATGAATGTATCAAAATATTTTAGAAATCTACTTGTTATTCCTGTCCTGCCTCAATCTATTCAATTTAATTTTCTGTTCTTTTAAGACAATAACACGCACTATTGGAATATAAAATTGATTCGTTCTCTTCTCAATTGGATTCTATAACCGTGCGATTGGATTCAAAGTGTTTTCTTCAAAAGAAAAAAAAAAGTAAAAAAAAAATTATTATGCAAAATATGTAATTTTTAAATTGCATTTTTATTAATAAAAGAAAAAAATTAATAAAATTTTTTTTAAATATTTAAATTTAAATTCTTTGAAATTTAAAAAAAAAAATATTTAATAATCTAGACACAGAATTTCATAAATTTTTGGTTTTTTGTTTTTGATGGAATAAAATTTTGATTTATTGACATTTTAACAAATTTTGACAACTGAAACAAAAAGTATCTAAAAAATTTTGTTTATAGAGATACAAATTGTAAAATAGGGCGTTATTTGATTTTTAATAATAATTTTTTATTATAGAAGAATTTATCTTAAGAACCCTTAGGTCTACATGCACGTAAACATAAATTTTTACTTAATGTTTAATACATATCAATTAATTAACTAAAGTTGTGGCTTACAAAATTTCTTTGTATTTTTGTTATTAAGTAAAAAAATTGATATTTCATCTCATGTCATGATTTCTAATAAATGTTCATATTTTCTTAAGACTGTTTTTTTTTTTTTATGCATTGCCAAAACACTAGGTGGTGACCTTTTATACCGATTGGTACGTTTGACTAGGGTGGGAAAGGAAAATTAGGAAAGGAGGATGGTAAAAGGGAAGGAGGACAATTACGAACTAAAATGTTAATGTTCGCCTTGAATTTATTTAGGTCATAAATATAGAATTTGTCATGCTTTGGGAGCATATAAGATGGAATTTTGTTCCACATTCGGGATGTTGAAGTTATAAACGAATTTCCATAACTTGTCTTTTGCTATCTAAGGATTTCAATGGTGTAAGGGAAACACTCAAGTGGAGGAAATATAGATTTAATTTCCACTGAGCATGTGCCGATGCCTACGAGAAATCTATAAAAAAGTGAGAGAGCTCCGACTATACGACGATGTTCAAAGGCGCAAGATGGGCTGTCACATTTGGGTCATTGATTAGATGAATAGCCCATTTTTGAACTTTATCCAAATGTTTTAACGCAATACTAGAGGTGCCAGCCCATATGTGAGAATTGTACTCCATTTTGGGTCGTATGAAAGCTTTATAGGATTTCAAGAGGTCACAGAGGGAGAAGTAAGCCTTGCAGCGGCTAAGAAAACCTAAACATTTGGCTGCGTTTTTTGCAACATCAAATATATGATCATTCCAGATCATTTTTCGATTAAGGTGCATATCTAATATGCTTAAGCTTTCAAACCGCTGAAGTCTATCTTCCTGAAACAAAAGAGTACCATCAAAAATGGAAATTTTTCGGGTGATTGTACAGCTCTGAGTTTTAGAAGAGTTAAATTCGACTCTGTTTTTTAAGCCCCAATTAGCTATTGCGACCAAATTGTGGCTGAGGGAACTAGCCATGATGTCTCTTTTGGTTGACACAGCGATGGATGTAGCTTCAGATTTTTTATGAAAATCGTAGGAAGCTACTTGGGTGCTGTGGTCTGCAAAGTTGTGGGTTGGATTGAAAGTGGTTTGGAGCAAATCATTTATAAATATAAGGAATAGGGTAGGTGAAAGAACTGATCCTTGGGGAACACCAGTGTTTATTTGGAATTGATCGGACTTAAATCCATCAACTAAGACTTGAATCGTACGATGATTCGAAAGGAAACTTTCAATCCATTAGAGAGAAGAGAGATCCAGGCCTACTGCTTGACATTTTGCTAATGATGCGCTATGCCATACTCGATCGAAAGCTTTAGAAATATCTAGAGCCACAATATTTGCTTTACCCGAATTGTGCAAACCAATATTTAACTTCTCGTTAAGGTATGTCATTAAATCACCGGTTGATCGCTGGGATCTAAATCCATATTGCCTATCGTGGACAATACCTTGGCTGTGTAGATATTTGGTCAGCTTTTTATTAAGATCTCCATCACTTTGGAGAGGATCGATATTATAGCTATAGGCCTGTAGTTATAACTTCTATAATTCTAATTTTTTGTTTAAATTTTTTTTTAATTTTTCTAATAATTTGTTATATTATTTGTGTTACTTGTCGGCTCCCAAGCATATTCTATTACTATTTAATGATATTTTCTCTTCGAGTATATTTTCTAGTTGATTATAGTGACAATTAACCATTCAAAAATACTTTTGAAGCTTAACAAAAATATGTTGAGAAGCTTAATCAATTAATACTTCGCTTCTAGTAAGCCGAAATTTAATAGTTTTGACAAAATTTAGTTAGTAGATATTACACAAGATTTTCAAAAAGCACGAATTGTGAATGACAATACAATACTGTTCTTGTATATTTCATTATAAAGCGTCTGAGCATCCAATATTAAAAATGAATCAACCCAAGCTCAATTTATTTTGAATCAAAACTAGAAAAAAAACCTTTCATGTAATAAAACTTCGAGAATAACGAAAATTCAAATTATATTGAAATTCAATAGTATCTAAATATCGATTCTCTGATTTACACGTGAAATTTCAAAGCACAAAATTATTAAGATCACAATCAAAAACACGGTAAAGTGAAAGTAATGATTCTTCTGTAATCGAATCACTAACATTTTTTTTGTTTTTTTTTTCAATAAACTCACAGTAATTTGAGACAATTTTGAAATTTAATTTAGACCAGAATTAATTTCCAATTTTCTAGAGCTACACGTGAATTTAATTAAGTAATGTAATATAATTTTTTGAAATTACATATCTTTTGTATTCAAAAAAAATAATTAATTCCGCCTACAAACTAATGTATACTCGTGTAATTGGTTATATGTACTGATAGTTTATTATATATATATATATATATATTTATTATTTTACATTATTTATAATAATATTTTAATTTTGTAAAATAAAATACCTTCATCAATAAAATCTTTATTATTATTAAATTCCTTTAAATTATAAATTATTTATAATACCCACGCAACACACCCCCTTCTTCCTTAAAAAACAAAAAAAAAAATAAAAATAACAAAACAAAACCAAATGTTGTATGTACATTTGCAATGGTATTATTACCTTAAATCAAATTCCATTCATAAATGAGAAATAAAAAAAAGAATTCCCTGGACATTTTTCGGAATGTAGGTACTATAAAAAATAAATTGAAAACTGTATTATAAATCTTAGGTGGTTATAGTTAAACTGACTGGTATGACTTCACCATTAACTTTTGTTTTGTGTTTTTTTTTTGTTTATTTTTTCACAATTACTAAGACTATTAAATTAATCTTAGTTAGGCATACTAACTTGAGTATGGAAAAACTATACTTTATTGCAGCAAAATAACTTGATTTTTCATAATAACATAGTTCCATTTCCTTTTAACCAAATTGTTCTCAAATTAGCAAACAAAATTCCAGGAATATTGAAAAAAAATACAGAAATATTTAAAAAAAAATACCCATATCCAGACCGAGAATTAAAATTCGGAACGTACAGGTTAGTAGGCGAAGCAAGTGGATTGGAAAATTTCCTTTCAAACCTTTCAATACGAGCTGTATTGAATGGTTTTATATCCCAAAAATTCAATATCAATGCTGATATTTCTCAAAATTCAGTTCTTCATCCAATATTATTTAAAATATTTATGAATTATCTCCTATACACAGTTTCAAACCAAATTCACAGATTTGCTGATACCTGTAGAAAATCTGTAGAAATGAATTAAGACTTCAATTCATGAGAAATAACATCTCTCGATTTCTAAACAACAACCTTCAAAACATCTAAAATACTCGAAAGTACAAATTTATTAAAATTTAATATTTTAAAAACCTAAACCTACTTCATATAAAACAAAGAAAATCCATTAATAACAAATATCTTACTCGAAAATTTAAAAAACTCTTGGATACACAGTATAAACTGTGATTTGGAAAAAAGGTGATAAAAGGTTGGATAAAAGGTGATTTGGAAAATTTAGGAAAAGAATAAGAAAGCAGGCAAAGTAAATACTTGACAACTTCCAACCTGCTATCAATATACCAGTCATTGGTCTTAATTTCATAGTGATCGGAAATACTCACACTTTTATCTGTTTCACGCTATCCGCACAGCGATTACCACCGCTACCATTATTCAACGACATCTGTGCTTATTTCGATTATTTCCGTTTAATCTTTTCAGTATTGATGTTCTAGCACTCCCTACAATTATTTTATAATGTAATACAATATCTAATCTTATTAAAAATGCCTCTACTCTCTTGCTAATACATATATTTAATAACTTCATTTTGAATTTTTATAGACATATTCAAAAATATCCCTACACTTTAAATTATTCCAATGTTCATCTTATTTTGCATAATTTATACATTTTTGTTATTCTCAACATTTTGTATAATAGGTATAATTTACTCATTTTAATTTAAAATTTATCTTTCTGTTAGTTTCTTTATTTATAAAATTCTTCTATAACATTTCATGTTCATGTAAGATAATAATAAAAGTATCCTTGCTTGTACCGGGTGTTCCAGAGCATGCGTATCAGCTTTTTCAGAGGGGATGGAGCCGTTATTTTAAAATTTAAAAAAAAAATTATTGACTAAATCCAAGGTGCTCTATCGATTAGTGATATTTTCAACTTTCTGGAAGCACCGTAAATCGGTTTTTTAAGCCCACAAATCGCCGAAATTTGCCGGAATCAAGATTTTCAAATGGGAAGAATCCAAATTCGGATTATTTGTCAAAAAATAAGAAACTTTTGTTAAGTAAATTTTTTTTTATTTTTTTTTTTTTGTTTTTTTTTTGTAGTTTAAATTTTTTTGTAGGTATCCAAAACTGAGATAAAAAAATATGATAATATGAAAAACATATTTATTTATAAAAATTATTATAATTAATTTTGGTTAAACAAAGGAAAATATGGAGAATTTTTGTTTTATTTTTATTAATTTTGAAGAAAAATACTGTGAAAACAAAAAAAAATCATTTAACATAAGTTTCTTATTTTTTATTTTAGAAATCGAATTTACATAAAAAAAAGTACGTCGGTCCATTTCGGCCAATTTTGAGCTTGAAAAACTTATTTCCGGTCCTTCCCGGAAGTTGAAAATATCACCAATCGATAGAGCACCCTTCATTTAGTCAATAAATCTTTTTTTTCAATATTTAAATAACAACTTCTCCCCTCTTAAAAAACTGATACGGATATGCTCTGGCACACCCGGTACATACAATCATTATCATACCACTTATTATTTTATTAGAGTGCCATAGTTTCTTTGAATTCACTCGAACTTTTCGAAATGTAAACAAAAACCACAAAAAAAAGGATAACAAAAAATAATATTCGCATTGAGATCGCACACACATAAACCACAATTTTGACAACCACTTGAAAATAGGTTTTTGTTAAGACCTTTTTTCATGTGTTTACTTTAGTATTTATGGATAGAAAGATAATTTTTTTTTTTTTGTTTAACAGTCGCCTCTAAGATGAAATTATTAAGGATATAGAAACAAAATTGTTTTTGTATTCTTTTTTTTTTGTATAGTCGAGTGAAGTGGAATGTATACGGATACCATAAATTTAACCACGCGTGGTACATCACAAACTTTTATGTTTACGATTATTTTCAAGTATACCAGACTATTTATGATTTCTCATCAACTAAATAATTCTGTTCATCATTCTAATAATTATCATTATTATCTTTGAAATTTTCATTTAGGTGAATTAAATAACACATGTATACAAACTCATTAAACACATACCATTCTCAATTTTTCTTTCTCCATTTTCTATATTTAAACGAGGCACATAGAAAATGTTACAATTTAATATAATGAGACTACAACAATAACATAATATGGGTTCATAGAATTGTAGATTTGAAGCGGTAGAAACATATTTTTTTTAATAATATTTTTAAAAAAAAGATAGGATAGATAAAGTAAACGTTAAGAGAAAATTGCAATATTGATGAAGGGAATTGAGAAAATTAATGATGATTAAATTACAGTCAAAATCAATTAATTATTTTTTGATCTGATAAATTTGATTTTGTCAATACAGTGATGAATCAGTGTTATTTGATTGTGAAATATCGAATAA
This sequence comes from Argyra leucocephala, assembly GCA_963942445.1. Lineage (NCBI taxonomy): Eukaryota > Metazoa > Arthropoda > Insecta > Diptera > Dolichopodidae > Argyra > Argyra leucocephala. Next base: position 91,431,367 of record OZ012679.1, read on the forward strand.
TGATTGTTTAGATTTGAAACAATTAAAAATCAAAATTAGTGTAAATTGAAATTTTAAACTTTAACATATTAAACTGATGAAATCGTTTTAGATAAAATAAAAGAGATCAAGTTTGAGTTCAAGTATTAGTAGAAATCAATAATTATCTATCAATGTAAGATGTTATCTATATTTTCAAGGCACAAAACAAGCTTCTCGACCGCTATATGGTGTAAGGATTATGTCGGGATTGTTAAAAAAATTCGTTCCTTCCAAATCTGATTTTTCAAAATTTCTTACTTAGGTGGCCAACAGACCATGTAGGTCCTCGACCTGACTCCTCAACGTCCTCCATTTTTATCGGTCACGGGCGGATTCTCTCCAGCTGAAAATTCGAAATTGTTTTAAGTCCACCGATACTTCGTCTCTTCAACGAAGTTTTGGTTTGCCCCGACGTCTTGTACCTTCGGGACTAGATTCGAAGATTCTCTTGGCTTGAGCATATTCGTTCATCCGCTCTAGGCGGACGGAAACACTGTAGTCTCTTGACTTTAATTTTCGTGACTACGTCCACCTCATTGTACAGCTCATGGAGTTCGGCATTATAATTTCTCCTCCAGACCCCATCGTCGGTTTCAGGACCATATATCCGATGAAGAATTTTCTTCTCGAAGACACCAAGTGTATGCCCACTTGCCTTCAGCAGTGTCCATGATTCTGATCCGTAAAGCAAAACCGGGAATATTAGCATTTTGTAAATTTGTACTTTGTTGTTTCGAAAAAGGAGCTTTGACCCGAGATCTTTTGCAAACCGAAGCACCAACGGTTTGCAAAGGGTTATTCTTCGCCCTACCTCCACATTGATGTCGTTTGTGGGATTAAAGTCTTTTATAACTACATTTTTTTTATGGGTTAGGTCCTTAACCTAGCGTCAACCTTCAATCTGAGGGGTTTGTTTTTGCTCACTCACAATTTTGGCCTATTGTATAAGTATTGTAAAAGTTAGATTTCCAACCCGATCCGGATCTGGTATCTGGCCACTATTCGGAAAATTCCGGAATCAAATGTTTCTTTAATTCCAGCTCAGAGTATTGATGTTGTAAAAAAAATTTTTTTTAGAATTAATATGGAAATATGATTTCGGTAACACTTAAAGTAATGAAATTATGAAGGCGAAATTACTTTAAGATAGGTGTAGTTTTCCACATTTCAAATTAGCAGATAAAAAAAAAAACCAAAATATTCGTTATTCGTTATATATGTTAGTCTAAGACACTGCATAAAGCAAGTTTATAAAATAATATGTACATTAAAAACCGTATATAATACCATATCAATTACCGTTGTGTTATTGTACCATACCATAGTGATTATGACATTTTACTATAATAATTCAAAGGGACGATTTTCAATCCCGCGCTAAGCATGGATGTTTTATTGCAATTATTTTTATCTCACATCATTTGTTAAAATTTTTTAAAGAGTATTATTTAGGAGTCACTCAAATTTTGAAACAAAGAAATGGAACTCATATAATTAAAGTAGTCCTATATAATTTCTAAAACTCCTTGATTTTCACATTCAAACCATATATATTCATAAATGTATAAATAAATTATATGTAAATACTCTCTAAATACGCCTATATCTCAAATCTAATTATTGGCAAGTGTATAATAAAAAAATAAATAAAAAAAAACTTTTTAAAAACTTGCTTTTTCAAGGGTTACATAGTTTTGATAGCAACTTTAAATGCACTAAAAAGGAGAAAATAAATTAGGTAGTTCAAGATCTGTTAAAAAATGTTATGTGTGTAATTCTAACATTTGACTTCAGGCAGGAAAAAATAATATTAGATAAAATGTTTGTACGAAAAAAGCAAATATGTGAACTTGCCAGGCATAAAAGCAAGGAGCGTAAATTTAAACTATGTGCTCATATTTTAAACAGTAATCAGGATTGACGCTCCTTGCTTTTATCCATGGCAAGTTCATATATTAGCTTAGTTTTTGACAATAGCAGTAGTTTTTCACAATTAATGTATAGAGCCAGTAATTTGTTAAATAAATACTCGAAATATTGTAGATATTGTAGTGTTAAACTGCAGTACCGTACTTAATTAAAGCACATAAAGGTGATTCTGGTAGTCCGGGTAAGGATCAACAGAGTAGACTCTGACCGGTTGCTAACCCAGTGCTGTAACTGTTGAATTCCTAGCCAAGTTCTTCCTTTATCTCCACGCGGTGACCACTGGTAACTGAATAAGTAGCAACGTATTTAGGCGAAAATTGCAAGAGCGCTAAATCCTTCCCTTGGGATATAGAAGCAAGGTTGGACGCTGGCTGGGCTAGTAACCCGCTCCATATAAAAAAACCACTTACTACGGAAAGGATACAACAAGTACTCCAAAATGAACCGATAGGATATTATCGGAACCTCGAACGACCCTGGCGACGAAATACGGAAACTGATTTTGTAAAACGCGATATTTATATCGGATCTTGGAATATAAGGACAATGCTACAAGCTGGAAAAATGCAAGAAATAGCTAAGTATTCTGGCACTACAAGAAATAAGATGGAAAGAAGCCGGAAAAATTGACAAGAAAAATTTCACTCTATACTACAGCGATGTGTAAAACAGAAGCAGGTATGCCGGAACAGGCTTTATGATATCGAAAAATACAAAAGATAGTATTTTAGGCTTCTTAGCAATAAATGAGAGAATATGCACACTAAGACTAAAAGGACGATTTAATAATACAACACTTATATGTAGATATGCTCCAACTGAAGACGCAGCTGACGAAGAAAAAGTTATATTTTATTTACAACTAGAAAAGACAATTGATGATCCAACTAGCAGAATATCCTCGATATATATAGCAAGCACCAATTTTCCACATAAGAATATTAACAAAGGGACCTGGAAAATTTCTGACAGTGACAGAGTAAATCAAATTGACCATATTTTAATAAATAAAAGGCGATTATCATCAAGTTTGGATGTCCACTCCTGCAGAGGAGCTAGCTGTGATAGCGACCACTTTCTTGTTAAAATTAAATTAAGACAAAAAATCTCAAACATAATGAAACTTAAAGGAACTAGAAAGAAGAAATGGAATACAGAAAAACTCAAAGAACCTGATACAAAAACAAGATACACCGAAACTATAAATAGAAAACTACAAGGAGAAGCAACGAGTGAAATAATAGGTGTAGCACAAATAAAACGAAATGAAGAATGGTACGACAATGATTGTAAACTAGCGATCCAAAAGAAAAATGAAGCAAGAAATAAGTTATTAAACAGAAACACAAGAAATAACAGACAAGTATACAATAGCTTAAGAAAATATGCCAAAAAGATAATTAATAAAAAGAAAAAGGACGCCCTAAGAAAGAAAGTAGAACAAATATGTACGGACTTTGAAGAAAATAAAATAAGACGATTCTACAGGAAGATAAAAACAATTAAAAATGGATTCCAACCCAGACTAAGTAATTGTTACAACAAAAATAAAGTAATACTGAGTGAAGAGAAAGATATAGAAAGATGGAGAGAATATTTTGACGAATTATTAAATATTGAACAATCAGTGGAATTGGAAACTGTGATACCTACAAATAGCAACATTACGATTCAGAATATACAGACGAAGGAATACCAACCATACATGAAGTAGAAGATGCAATTCTACAAATGAAAAATAACAAAGCCCCAGGAGAAGATGGCACTGTAGCGGAAAAGTTTAAAAATGCAGGTGAAATGTTCATCTCCAAGCTACATAGTTTAATATGTACAATATGGGATACAAAAACTCTGCCAAGCAAATGAGAAAAAGGCATTATTGTCCCCTTCCACAAAAAGGGAAATAAACTTGACTGCGCCAACTATAGAGGTATCACATTATTAAACACAGCGTACAAGACTCTCTCCAATATTATAAATAACAGATTAAGAAGTATAGCCGAAAATATTCTGGGAGGTTATCAAAGTGGATGTAGACCAAATGGATCTACTACCGATCAAATATTTCTACTGAGGCATAGCATGGAAAAATGCTATGAGTACAACAAACATCTCCACCTATTAATGATCTACCAGGCTTTTGACTCAATAAAAAGAGATATGGTAGAATGTATTTAATAACATGGGAATCCCTAGAAAATTGACAAATTTAAGTATGCTAACACTCAGACACACCAAATGCAAGGTAGCAGTGCAAAATAAAATAACGGACGAATTTGAAATAAAAACAGGAGTCAGACAAGGTGATGCCCTGTCAACAACAATTTTCAATCTAATGCTTCACCACACAATAAAAGATTTAGACAGAGGCGGACACATATTCATAAAATCATCTATAATAAGTGCGTATGCTGACGATATTGCTATTGTAGCAACATCCTTTGACGAATCAAAAGAAATATTTCTGACTCTAGAAAAAGAAGTTGCTACTGTAGGATTAAAAATTAACGAGGCTAAGACCAAATATATGAAGATTATAAGGCGCGCACGGAAACAAGACAATGTGCCCAAAATATAACAATAAATGATTATAGCTTTCAAGGAGTAAATATTTTTATATATCTAGGTGCCTTAATAAATAATAAAAATGATATGCATTTGACAATTAATGATAGAATTCAAGCAGCACAAAAATGTTTCTACGCACACAAAGGCCTTTTCAGGTTTATTTCGACCGGTTAATTTCAACCGGTCGTAACATACGGATGCAAAGCATGGACCATGACAATTAGTGACGAAAATAAATTGAAAGTATTCGAAAGAAGAATACTGAGAAAAATATTTGGTCCCAAAATAAATGACGATGGTGAATACCAAATCAGATCAAACGAGGAGCTAGAAGCACTACTTGAAAGACACAATATTGTTAAGTTTATTAAGGCACAAAGACAAAGATGGGCAGGTCATTTACCGTACAATACAAGAGCAAGAGGTAGACCAAGATCACGATGGCTGGACGAAGTCGAGAGCAACTGTCGAAAGATTGGAATTAACGGATGGAGGACAGTTGCACAATATAGAGAAGAATGGAGGAAAGTTGTGGGCAAGGTTAAGGCTCACCCCGAGCTGTAGAACCAACAGATGATGATGATGAAAGGTGATTCTACCTAAGTTACTGTGAAGAATGTAAAAAAAAAATATAAAAAGATAATCTTCTACATATTATTATTATTATTATTTATTTAATATGCCTTAATTTCACCGCATAAAATTTTTCTTATTTTTAATTTCAAATATAAGAGCTTATTCTAATTTATGTTCTAAATTTAAGTACAACATATTGCAGTAATTTTTAAAGAGTATTGAAATAATACATGAAATCATCTTTAAATTTATTCTCCATATTAAATTATTGTTTACAGAATTCATCAGTATCTATAAAATTTTCTTTAAGGAAATAATAAAATCCAAATAAAGCAAAATTATTAAATTATTCATAAAATTTCAATTAATACAAATTATTTTGAAACAGGATAAAATAATATGGTGACCACCTCTACGCTACATTATTTATACATTTTAGTATATAAAAGCACAACGCGTTTTAAATGGCAATTAATGAGAACAAGTTGTAATAAAATACAATTTCTCTTTTAATAACTTTATTTCATTCCTCATATTAATAAGGTTCTCCACTTGAATTAATCAACTCTAAAGTAGAATTTCAAATACTTTAAGTATTGTAGTAGAATAATGATCATAAATTTTAATAAAATAACTTTAAAAACACAAAACCAAACAAAACAAAAAAAATTAGCATTTAAAGAGAATTTCATTTAATAAAATATACTAAAAAAAAACACCATTCAAACAAAACAACAAATAAAATTCGACCTCCTTGACAACATGATCCGTGATCCGTATATTATACTTGTACATTTTAAATGCAATAATAAACTTACTTTGCACAAAATAATATATTTTGTTAATTTTTTTCTGTTCTTTTTTGTATTAATCAGGGTACAAAACAGATTTCTAAATAACATACCTAAAAACTTCATTTATATTTAAAATTAAAAGACCAAAAGACACAAAAATAGCAAGAGGTATTTTATGTAATGGATAATAAGCACGTACACAATAAAATAGAATAAAAAGGAACTGTCATGACAGCAGCACCACCATCAGCATTAGTAGTAGTAGTAGCAGTAGGAATTTTATAGTACATATTATATTAAAAATCAAGGAAATCAATTTTATTTCCGTTTCACAATTGAATGTGCAATATTTAATTATTCATAAGGGGGCTGTTATTGTTAATTATATACTACAATTAAATTTATTACAATTAAGGATATTATTCAAATGATAATGTAATATGTAGATAAAATGATGAGATATACCAAAATAACACATACACACACATATAAGTAAACCACCAAAAATGACAATTTTGATTATTTTTTGTACAAAAAATTGAAATATAGACATTTAAAGAATTTCCTAAGAATATTTATCTTATTTATAAGATTACATGATATTTGAATTATTGTTTCGCGAAATCTAGACTTGCATTCTTATATAGGTATAATTAAAAAAAATCTAAATGATTATAAATAATTTTTAGAAATTCGGTCATCATTAAAGCATTTCGAATGAGCAGCATAATACCATTTAGTAAACACTATTAAATCAATTCAAAAATAGATCCTTCAAAATAAAGTAAACCCTCAGGTCTACACAAACAATTAATTCATAATATAAAAAAATTTTTTTTAAATGTACAGACATTTATAATCGAAATGGCCGTAGGAAAAATATTCACAATGAATGAATCCAAACAATCAATTTAACAGCATGATAATGAAATCAAAAATATGAAAAACATTCAAACATACACATATACATTACCTAAAAAAATATTCATAATAGTTGTTGCAATACATCAGATCAACGAACACTTTATTAACTTAAAAAAAATATACAAAAGTCAAATTTAGTTTTATGATGTTATGTGCTAGTAGACAAACATAAATTCATCTTCATCACATTAAAGAAAAAAAATACAACAAGCCCTTCAGTAAACAAACATAAATTATGTATGTATAATACCTTTAGTTCAGGAATTAAAATCAATTTTCATGTCCGTCATGCAAATGTAAACGATTGGATTAACATAAATATGAAAATAAAAAAAAAAATTACGAATGGATGTACATACATACATTTAAATTTTAATTCATATGTAAAAGAAAAAAACTTAAACAAAAAAAAATAACTTCAAATTGCTTTTTACTTCGATTAGATATCCTCGAAAATCTGCAACGAATTCACACGTTCTTGAATCTCTCCTTATCATTCACAACTATGATAATGGTGAATGATAAGGAAAATTGGCACTATGTGATCAAATGGGCGATTCTGCTTCTGTAGTGTACTGATTCATATTCTGCAACCATAACATATATTTTTGCCATGTATTTTTGCCCTGTATACCTATACCTCCACTAGTTCTGCTAGCTCCAATCTCATTTCGTACTTCATATTTCTTACAAAGTATAGGCTATATATATATTTTATTTTTCTTTTCATTGTTTTTAATATCTTGTGATTGTTTTAATACTTATATAAGTAATGTGCATTTATAAATAGAATTATTTCTTCGACCTACATTCTATATCTTTATTTAAGTTTAAAAAACACATCTTGAAATGATAGTCATCCTACAATGACAATCACATTTAATAATCCAGTTGTATAAGTCTACATTTCGAATGCTCTAATTCTATTCATAGCAAGTTACTAACTTAGTACAACTTTGACATTAATTCCATTAGAGTGGTAAAAACTTTGTTGAATTTTTGTCTATCCAGCCGTAGTTCAGATATTTGAACTTTGTTAATCTTTCTGATAATGAATTAAGTCTAATAGGGTTATTTTGCGTATATTTTAGTTGGCTGATGAACCAAAGTGCTTAAATGTTATGTACTTATGTAACTTATGTTCACAGAGATTTTTAATTTTTAATTCACACAATGTTCCCGACCCAGCGAAGTTTTGCTTTTTGCTTTATCTTTATAACTACCTACTTTCATGTGATTACACAGTTCATAGAGTTTATATTTTATTATTGGTATTAAATACCTTCCTTTACATATTGCATCCCTTCATCGTTTTCAATAAATTGCTTTAACATGTTTTAATATTTATTTATTTATTTTAAGAGTTGGTCCAACAGATAAATCTTTCAGGCCAACTTTATAGGTCAGCCTTTCGATGTGGGCCTTTTTATTAAATTATGTTAATTATTTGGCATAAATTTTTTTGTATATTATATATTTATATTATTTTTTTTATTAGTTATATTATATCTTTATTAATTATTAAATTATATTTGAGCCGATGTGGTGGTATTGAAAATTACATTTTCAGTAATTTTCCCCATTTGAAAAATTTTTCGGTTCTCATGGGGCTTAAACCCATGCTCCTTCGGTCGTTACATTACTACAGTCGAGTGATTTACCACTCAGTTGATAGGTAGTTACAGAGGCCACATTTTTTTATATAAGCATTACACGAAATATTTCACAAAAATATTCAACACATCTTCAAATCAAGTTGTTAGTTCATATTACCAATTTAATTTGTTTTTGTATATTTTTTATTCATTTAATCAACATTCATATTTTTTGCTTGATTGTTAAGCAAACTATAGATAAAACGGCCTTTACTTCAATATAAATTTATTAGCAATCACTGGATATGAGTATCCTATATTTCTATGAATACACATTGGTATTCTTCAGTTATTAGACAAATTAAAATAATTAAATTTGTAACAATTACAATTACCTGATGTTGAAAAGGTAACGTATTTGCTTTAGGAGAATGAAGTGCTTTTTGGCTTCATCAAGCTATTTTATTTTCCTACTTACTATCTTTATATTAATGTCCATTTATCATTGCTATAATTTTTGGTAATGTTCTATAAAAATCTCTCGTTTAAATTTAACTTTAATCTTTATAATATTTAATTTATATTTTTATTTTATATTTCAGTTATCTTTGGTTCAATTGGCTACAGCAGATCCAAATGGAAAGGAATTTAAATTGAATGAATTGAAAAAATTTTGTCCGCTTAATAATCAGGTAATTTATATATACTATATGCACATTATTAATGGTGTGAACGTGAAAATCATTTCTATCCATCGCTTTCACAACACCATGGCACTAGTATGCTTATAGTAATGCCTTTCAGCCCATACTGAATATAATTTATAATTATTCCTATATGTTTTATGCTACAACGTCATCTGTTCACATTACATATGGGTGTTTCATTATATTTTTAATTATTTTGTTTTCTGATTGTGATTAAATTTAACATGGTCAGATGGAGGTTATTCACATTTCAGTTACATTAATTTTTTTACAAGAAAAACTAATTTTAAGAGATATTGAAAATGAATCTAAAGATAATTAATCGTGGTCATATCAAAGTAGTATTCACATTTCATAACTCCCAACTTGGAAGTGACTTTATTTTTCGTATCACCCTGAGAGCGTCATAGTAGCACCCTGACAGCGTCAGCTATAGTTTTTTTATTACAATAGTTGGTTACAAAATCAAGGTTATATACATATTATGGAAAAAAAGAATACCCTGATTTTGAATTCAATTCTAAAATACCTCCTAATTCAGAGTAGCATTCTATATACTAACATACATATAGGAAACATTGATTTTTAATCCAACTCTAAAATACTCCATTAGAGAGCTAAAACTCACTTTTCGAAGACATCAGTAGAGAAGGTGGCAGCAATTTATTGGCTTTTAGAGTTCATTTGTTTTTGGTTACTGTGTTGAAGGAGTTATGGCCTCGGGAATTATAACGCGTCACTAACATACATTTACATATATTCAATTGTGTATACATTATTTAAGCCCATTTAAGAACTTTTAAAAGAAGAAAAATCCTTATTTCATTTTTTAATCCATATTTTTGCGATTCTGTTATTTTTACAAACGAGATTATTATTGTTTGTTATGTTATTCTACTAATTTTATTTTTCAATTAACATTTAATATTCATAGTCAATGCATTCTCTAAAGTATAGTGCTAAACTAAAAATTCAAGTTTTCAGACAAAATATGATTTGCATTCCTTTATATTTTCATAATTTCGAAATATGTACATACATTGTTAACCATTATTCATTGTATTTATTTATCTATTTTTTTTTTTGGATTTTTTTTCAATTAATACCGAATTAATTTAACCCGATAAAATCACACAACTAAGTCTTTCGTATTTATCTTAAATATTTTCTCATAAATCTTAAAACATTTTTAGCTATTTTGTATACACACATTCCATATTGCAAGTATGTATATATAAACATTTTATTTTTGTATATTTTAACACAGCAGACCGAGGTGAAAAAATTAAAAAATCTACGATTGAAGAGAAAAACAAAATTAATTTATTATATATTGATTAAAATCTAAGTCTAAGTATTAAAGTTAGCATTTTTACAACATACAAACTAATACGAATATTAAAATTTTTTATTTTTATTTCAAAAATGCTTAGATCCAATTTTAATCATGTTGTTCACCTGCTAATAGCATTTTAAATAAATTTGTAACTATTTTTAAAAAATTAATTTATTTATTTTTTATTTTTCATTTTTTTTTTTTTTTAGATTGAATTTTGGAGTTGTATTAATAGAACATTGCATGGTGAGTTTTGTTAATTTTTTTTTTTGTTGAATTAAAATTAACTTCGTAATTGCAAGTTAAATTTTTATATTTTTTTATAGAATTTTTATTTACAAACACATATTGTTTTACTTGCTTTGACAAATTTGCATAATATATCAATGTCTATCATTATTAGTTTGTCAAGTCGTGTAATTATACATAGAAAAAAGTGTAATTCTAGAACACTATTTGATGGTATTTTGACAACACTGTACGCTTACTTTTATCGTAAATTTCCTTAAGCTCAAAGCTCAAAAGAGTCATTCACTTGTTTGAATCAGTATTTAAAACTCTTTTATCAATATTCATTCATATTATAACTGTTAGAGTAATTTTTTAAATTGTCCTTATTATATAAAAATTATACTTTTCAATGGCAATTATTTCCGTACACGTACAGGTATAATCCTTTATTATAATGCTACGTATAGAAATTTAGAAAAATTATATACTTAAACGCAAGAGTTCAATTAAAAACAAAAAATTTAAATCTTAGTTTTGAATTTAAAAGCAAAACCTCGTCTTATGAGTCAGACACAATTGAAATTTTAATAATTTTAATACGAGTAAATACTTGTCAATACATTGCAACACTCTTAATGAAATTAACTATTCTGAGTCTTCTTATTATAGTAGTTTGATTGTTTTAATAGTTTGGTTGTCAAGGAGGTGCAATTTTTCTAGGTATATGTCTTTTCATGGCTTTTAGTAAATAAATTTAAATTAAAACTGTTTAGAACAACTTGCAAAATATCAGGTCGAATCTTTTTAATCTTAAATCGATAATGATAAAGAAACGAGCATGCTTGCTAATTTAAAATTACTAAAGGGCTTAATACCGACCATCTTCATAAAATTTTCCATTTTTCGGAATTTTCTATTTTTTTTTAGTTTTAATTGGAAATTTTCCGCAATAAAATGGCATGACAATAAACAATGAGAAGGTATATAATGTAGTTTGATTTACATGCACAATTTTGAAGTAAATATTATACCCTATTATAGAAGACAGACTAACGAATTGTAATTTTTTGTTTTTATTTGATAAGCAAAATAAAAAAAAAAATGTATTTCAAAAAAAATGTAAATTTTTTTTTAACAGATAATTTTTCCAAAAAATTTCTCCTATTCAGAACTTTAGTTGTACCAAACCATTTCAAGTTGTGATATCAAATTTTTAATATTCAAAACATACTATAATTCTAATCGAAATTTTAACACAATGATTATACAATTCTAATAAATTTCAAATAAAAAGATATATATATATATATGATAATAATATATGATATATATTTGATAATAATGACCAATAAAATTTTCTTAAAAAAAAAATAGGCAAATCAAAAACTAATAACAAAATATATATATATATATATAAAATAAAAAATTAATTTTTTTATAGGGGAAATTTTTGTATCTGTCATCTGATCTGATGAGATTTAAAAAAATATACATAAAAAAAACAAAAAATCTATTTATAATTTTTTTTAAAATTTAGATAGAAATAAGTTATGGATTAATTTTGTTTGTTGACACACCTGTTCAGGTTAGAAAATTAAAAATTTAGATTACGTTTTTTGGATATATTATATTAATTTAAATTAACTGTTTTTTTTTATTGTAAAGTTGTTATTTAAAGGGTTATGCTTTTAAGTTGTTAATAAGATTGATTTTGAACAATTTAACATCATAATAATAAAATGTGTGAATTTGAATTAGTATAATAAAAAATAAAAAAATATAGATTATATTATAGGATAAAATATTAACTTTTTTCTTTTTTAATTTTAATGATAATTTTAATTTGTTTTAATTTTTTTATGATGATGTTCAATCAATCAAAAATTTCATAGTTATATTAAGGTTTTTTCTTTTTTGAATAATTTAAAAATTTTTATCACTTTTATTTTAAATTTTTTTTATACAAAAATAAAATATTTTGAAAATTTTTTATTTCAATTTTAACAATACAAATTTAATTAATTTAATACTCTAGGTCACAATAATCAAGGTTAAAGGAACCGTAATAAAAAAAAAAAAAATAATAAAATTATTTTAATAATTTTCAAATTAAAAATGCAAAAAACATGTGTAACAACATCCTTTTTTATTTTAATTCGTAAGCAATAAAAATTGCTTATATTTTATTTGCCCGTAGTGTTATTTGCCTATATTTTGCAGAGTTATTTGACCTTCATTAAATTTTTTTATATATCTTTTATTAAAACCATGCCGTACCGTCTACGTTTACCTGCCGTCGGCAAAAGTAGGATTTCATAAAATCCGTGTAACAGGGTTTCGGTGGCGACAATTTTATGCATAGTCACTGTTGCTAACACACTGGGTGGCGCAATAGGTTGAGCGCCTGCCTTTCAACCGAAAGGTCCCAGGTTCCATTCCCGATGAAACAAAAAAATGCTTTATTGATTTTTCGACCTGGTCTAGTACCCTTTGTCATTGAAATATAATAAATGGCCAAAAATAATTTAAAGTATATCTGGTAACAAATTTAATAAAATGAAACTATTCTATTTAAGTAGGCTTAGTTTCTAACAATAGCAGTAGTTTTTCACTTTTAAGATAAGCCAGTATTTTGTTAAATAACACTGTAGATATTGTAGTGTAAAATAATTGCAGTACCGTACTTAATTAAGCACGAAAAGGTGACTCCTAAGTGACTATCAAAAGTTTAAAAAAAAAAATATCTCTTTTGTACAGAGGTGAGAAAATTTTTTTTTATATCGGTTGCCCCAGTTCGATATCCATAATATTTACCTAAATTATTTTTATACGTAACTGCTGATGGATACAAAATGCATGAATTCGAAAACACTAAATGAATTAAAGTCGGATTTTGTAATTTAGGATTTTGAATTTCGGGATTTTGGTATATTGAGATTTTGAATTTTGGGATTTTGGTTTGTTGGAATTTTGCCAACCCATAAATTATACATATATAATTAATAATTGTATATATAATTGATGTTCTTAACTGATGATGGCTTATAAATGTTACCTATTAATAATATTATGAAAAGATAAGCAAAATAGTACCTATCTATAACTGGGAAGAAAAAAAACAAAGAGGTATCTTGAGTCGTTGCATCAAAAAGTAACAATCTGTTGTCAATTGTGTTACTCGATTTAGCCTTTTTGATGAAATTTTTAAATCTGTTTTAGTAAATAACAATCTGTTAATATATATTAATTACATTAGTTTATTTAGAAGATTTTGGATATAAAAACTAAATATTCAGCTTTTTTATATTTTATGTCCGAAGAACGTCCGAAAATACTTAACGATTTTATAAATTAAATTTAAATAACATTGCAAATCAAACATCAATCAAATATATTTGATCATAAACAGTTAATCCCTTTAAGAAAAACATACCAGTAAAATATATACCAACAGGGGGAGTGCAGATTAAAATCCCACACGATTGCAATTCACTTCTTTGTTTTTTTTAGATAATAGTGTTATTTGTTTGTGTTGTTTGTTATGTTACAGTCTGAGAACTTGAGCAGAATAAGGCTTTACACTCTCTGCTAGGTATTTACACGTATCAGGAAAGGCAAAAAAACAAATAAGCAATTAACTAATTTCATAAATATTTCAAGGTAATAATTTATTACCAATCTTCTTTAATAAAAATATAATACTCATTCTATTCACTCTCTCTCTCACTTTATAATCAATCACATTATGAATCAACTGTTTAGTATCTACTTGTCCATTATCAATTTGGATTAACTTTGGCGTCCGAATTATGGAATTTTACATAACGTTACCTGATAATGTCACAAATTATTCATATTAGAAGACAATTTTTGGCGACAAGATAATTTAAAGGTCAAATTGGCCTTTGGAAAATTTTTATAAAATTTTGTATAAAAAAAAAATTTAGAATAAAAAAAAATGTTTTTCCATAGTTTTTAGAAATCCCCATATTTTTAAATTTTTCAAAAACACCCAATTTTTATTTTATATAAATACAGAAAATTTATATAAATTATTTTTATGTTGTTTATATTATTTTTAGCTGCTGTTGAATACAGCGAGGGTATTCTTCCAGGATTAATTTGTCACAATTTTATAGATTTATATTGTGGATTTTTTTTGTGGATATTTTGGTTCGTGGATTTGCTCAGTAACCACGTATAATTTCAGATAATGTACGAAATAAAGTATGAAATGGTTCTTATTATTATAACAGAAAAACAAAAAACAAACTGCCTTTACAACTGCCTAAAATCCTATAATGACTTACCTACAAAAGAAATAGAAAATTTACCACGCTTCAAAAAAAATATTACTTGTTTCTTGTTAAGTACACATAACTTTACCTAAACAAAACAAAATAACACATTACTAGAAAACTGGGTAGTTTATATTGATTTACCTAACTGCATTTTAAAATTCATGCATTTCAGCATTCAAAAGTATATATTTTAGATTTTTGATTTATTTCATATCTTCAACTCTATGATTTATTGGCAGAAATGTATTATTTTTATTTGTTGTTGCTTTTTTTGTTTTTTTTTCTTCTTTTGGTTTCTTATATCTTGTCTCTATACTTCTTTCAATCTATCATAAAAAATATGAAATGTAATTAAAATAATAGAAATAGCAATGCAAAAAAAAATTAATTTGTAATAAAGTAATAAAATTAAATACAAGTAAAATTATATTAAAAAGTATGAACTTTAAAAATGCACTTTTGCATACATTTTACATTAATTTTATATTATTATTGTAGTTCATGTGATCGTTCTAACACGTATTTGGAAAATAATAATTGATTTATAACACACAATTCGACCAGACAGCTTAGGCTAGGTCTTAAACATATATTTTTACATTTTAAATTAATTAGTATATAATATTGGTCTTAATCTAAGCTACTTTCTTTTATATTTTAATTAAATCAAATATAAATATTCTCTATAATTAAGATCATGTTACTATTAGATTTAATAATAAAATTGAACTTTATCTTATAAATAATTGAATAAGATTATAATTATAACAAAATTTGTATTTTACTAGTTTGAAATAATAAAGAAAAAAAAAATTGTTTTTTCTTTCGAATTAAATTTTAGAATTTTTACATTTTGTAGGGCTATTAATCACCCTATACAACGTTTATTATATACCGTTGGAAAGGATGTGAAAGGGACCGTGGACATCAAGAAAATTTTTGTAAAGAAAAGACATAAAATTTTAAGTAAAAAACTATAAAGTTTTATTCAAAGTTTCAAAGGCCAATTTGACTTTTAAATGACCTTGTCGCCAAAAATGATCTGCTATGAAATATTTATGACATTATCAGGTACCAATTGGTTTGATTCGGACTAATTTTTCAAAGCTTATACATTCTTTTTATCAGCACAATTTCTTTATTCCTAATTTAAACTTATAATTCTGTAAATTTTGACACAATAATATACCAATCACAGCATAATTTAATATTATTGTTCTGATATTTTTTCCAAATCTCTCCTTTTAATCTCCTGTACAGAATTTTGGTTGTACCAATCCATTTGAAGCAATTTATTTTTCAAGTACTAAAATCTTTAAATCTTTTTTTGTATGTAACAATTATTTTAATAAAATTTAATTCATTTATCAACAATAACCAGTCATATTAATTTTTTTTATAATTTCTAACCTTCTAATGTTTAATTTGATGTTTTAAAATTTATATTAGTTATGATATGGTAGTGTGGCGCCATACCATAAAAATTAATAAAATTATATCACTAAAAATGTTCATAAAATTTTTTGTTAAAATATCGAAAATCAAACAAGATCATAAATTAGTCAACAATACATGTAAAGTTAATAATTGAATATATAAGGAAATATTTTTTATTGTTTTTTTTTCATTCCTATAACACCTAAAAGCATTTCAACAGTTTAAATTCTACATATATATTATATTACCAGTTCTATGAAATTATTAATTGCGTGCCTAATACATCGCATTATCTCTCAATAAATAATTAACTCTCTTGCAATAACTTCTAATCTAAACAACAATAAAAAATAAAAAAATAAAACGAAAACCATTTTTTTAAATCAATTAAATTAAAATAACAAGAAAAAGAATAATTAAACGTATAAAATATATACAAAATATATCTACACCATAATAAATATTTTTAAATTTAATTACAATTATTAACATTTATGCAAGTTTTCAATAAATCATTTTAGAAACCAATAATAAACTTATTTAATTCTAAGTTGCACACACAAAATAGTAATTTAAGAGTAATCTAAGAAAAATCGCCATCGGCCTTATTATATGGTAGTAACCAAAACAAAAACGACAAACAAAAAAAACAAAAGCCCCAACAGAACTACACTTAAATTAAGGAGTGACCATAAATAAATATCTAAATTCATTTACTGGTTTATTGATTGATTTTCAATAAATCGTTATCTAAATATCTTCAAGATCGATCATTTTCATACTATCTATGTATTTTATTAAATTATTACTCGCGCAAAATATTTCGCGTATTCAAAAAACTTAGTTTATTGTTTTTATTATTATCTATTATCTTTTGTATTTTTTATTATTATTATTCTTATTTTTTTGTGTTTTTTTTTGTGATTTTGGATAATCTAATGTTACATTGCAATGTTTGACTTGACTGCAAAATAAAAGTAAAAATTTATCTTAAAATAACAAAACAATTTTGTTACACTACAAATTTGTTACACTACAATTCCTAATCCTATCGAATGTGTGCTCCAGAATATGTTCTTAAGGAAAACCATATTTTTGTAGAAGAAATGAGAAACATAAATTTTAGAAACAGATCTCCAACTGGAAACCATCTGTTTGGATTC
Organism: Argyra leucocephala; assembly: GCA_963942445.1. Lineage (NCBI taxonomy): Eukaryota > Metazoa > Arthropoda > Insecta > Diptera > Dolichopodidae > Argyra > Argyra leucocephala. Next base: position 91,448,949 of record OZ012679.1, read on the forward strand.
TAAAGTCATCATTGGAAGGCAATATAACGCCAGTTCAATAACTTCAATATGTATGTATACCAACTAAAATGAAAGTAACTGGGCACTTTCCAATGGTTGGCATTAAAATGATCAAAAGATACATATATAATATTATACATATATTTTAAATTTAATCACTTTGATTTATAGAACTAAAAATGTTAGACATCATTTGTTAATTTAGAAAACAAATGTTGGTCCATATCTATCTATTATTTGGTAGAGATAAAATTCTACAATCTCAAATTGCCTTTATTCGAGTTTTATTCCCAATTTAAAAAAAATATTTACTATGTACTTTATGTACTTGCAAGTTTGTGTCTATAATCGATTTTACCACATTTTAACAAATAAATTTTTAAATAGCTAATGCTTATAATGTAAATTGCATACAGACACGAGGAATGTGTTTTATAATACATAGTTGTTTTTTAATAATTCACTTCATTCTCTTATGATTTATTGCACAATTATTTTGAAAACTTAATTGCATTAACTAAAAAAATGTATTGTTCTATACTATTACGTCACATTGCGATACATATTCAAATTTATATTATCTAGTTCTAGTATAATCCACAATGACAAAACACAAACACAATATGTTTGTATTAATTTCACCACGGTTAAGGTTAACTGAAATTAAACTGTTTTATAATCTAATTCATAAACTATGACTAAAATATGACTTACTTTATACCATCGAATAGAAATTATTATTATTGAACTGAGCATTTTGAAGGAAGGTTTGAGAATATGAGTATAAGGAGATCTAGATTTGATAACTGATTAAATAAATATTTTTACACTCGTATCATATCAACAGTTCGGATCTATCAGGATCTATCGTTGTGTTTCTTTTTGGTTTTATCACAAAGTAATTAATTTTACTGTTACTTTCCTGTTGTTTTTGTCTGTTGTTCTGTCTGTTCCTTCGCATGTTACACCTATTTCATAATCGAAGACACATTGTTATTTGTTACTGTAGGAGATGTAGATTAGTTTTTGTACATTCAGCTGTTATATATATGTATATGGTGGGTATAAAACGTACATATTTAATTATGATATAATTTTTACTACGTAATGGTATGTTAGTAGCTATTTTTAATATTGATAATATTTACTATATTTTTATTGCTCCACATAATTGAAGATCAAATCTGTGGTAACATCTATTATAGATCACGATCATCATAGCAAAGTTCCATTTTATTTCAACGATAACAAAATTATATTTCTAATAAATTTCAAAAAATAATAATAAAAAAAACAGCTTCACAATATCTATGTCGGGAGCGATTCTCGTTTCAAGACTTTCTGGTTAGTAGTCAAATGACCTAAAACAATTTAACGATCGGCGGTGTCTGATATCAGTTGAATTATTCTAGTAAAATTATACTAATTACAAGAAGTACACAAATACTAGAAAATACAGTGCGAAATATTCACTAATGACTACCATTTGTTCATATGGTTAACTTGATCATACAACTTCATTTAATTTAATAATCGTAGATATATGAAAGTTAATTAAATTACATTTTTGGAATATACCCAAAAATAATAAAAAATTTATAAATTGTAAAAAAATAACTAAAATTATCTCAAAAGTACCGTTGAATGAAATTATTTAAACTCATTTTAATTGTGTCAACGTCATTCTTAATTTTTTTTTTTATTTTTTAGATATAAATATACCGATTATATAAAAATAATAAGAATACAAAAAAAAATTAAACATTTATTTAATTAAATTTATAATATTGTTAAAGGAAGTGATAAGATTTGCCTAAACCGAAATATTGTAGTGATTTTAATTTATTTTTATGTAATTTAGTTTTTATCAGAAAAATAAATGTTTAAAGAATAGATTTGAAAATTTTAATAAATTTGAAATTTAGTATAAAAGGTTTAGTTTTAAATGATTCTACTGCATTAAAGAACTTTTGTATTGATTGCTTATTACTACCAACTACTACTAACCCAGTTCTAATAATGAAACGTAAGTAATTTCTTTGTTTTATATCATTAAAAAAATAAAATCTTTAAAATTTTATTATTTTATCTATAGAATTTTCGTTACTTGTTATTTTGGCTGTTATCGCCACTTGCTCAGCTGATAGATGTGCTACTTCCAAAAATGGTGCACATTTTCCAATTGCTGGTGATTGCGAAAAATTTGTTGTTTGCGATGACAGAAAAGAAGTAACAAAATATTGTGCTCCAGGATTACATTTTAGTCCAAAATCGTTATATTGTATGTCACCTGCAGAAGCTGAATGTGAAACATCAAAACCACCAACCAAACCAACTGGATCACCAACCAAACCAACTGGATCACCAACCAAACCAACTGGATCACCAACTAAACCAACTGGACCACCAAGTTCATGTAAAGGTCAACCTGTAGGAAAACATATTCCATATGAAGGTGTTTGTGAAAAATATATTGTTTGTATTGGAGACGGAATTGTTATGCCATGTCCTGATCAAACACATTTTAATGCTGAATTAGAAGTTTGTGATCATCCACAAAGAGCTAAGTGTCCTTGGTCTACAATTTAATATAAGTATATGTATATATAATGACATATGTATATATAATGACATTTAATATCAACACAAAAGAATAATAAAAAAAATTTGTACAAAGTGAAAAAAAAATGTTTACTTTTTTCAAAGTTCCTTAATTTGAATGTTTTAATGTTTAAGTTATAGATTTTTAACATATGATGATAGGAACAATGTAATTTAAGTTTTTAAATATTTTGAAAAGCGGCTCTCAACAACAGATTTAATAAAATTAATCAAAGATTTATAAAAATAGATAAATTGAACACAATTCAAGAAAGTCTAGTGAAATCCAAAAAAACAACTTAAAAAACGAGTACTCAACGTTAATTAAATTATTTTAAACACATAAATTTAGATGAAATGGTATAAGTTTATGCAAAAATGTTTGTAAAATTATGACAGGAATTAGTTGCAAGCACTGATGTAGGATACATGTTGCTGTCGAAATATAAACATTCAAAAATCAGTACAATTAATTTTTTTTTTTTTTTTTTTTTTTTTTTTTATATTATAGCCAAAACTTAGGTTTTGAACCTTTTAGTACTTGCGTACCGTTGACCATTTGAAAAAGGAAAGGATAGCTAAAGGAAAGGAAAGAAAAAGGAAGAAGAATAGTTTTGTGGGAAAGAGCGAACAATGTTGTTAATATTCGTCTTAAATTTCTGTAAATCATAAATAAAAAATCCTTCTCTCATTGGGAATGCTTCGATTGGGACGCGATTCCACAATCGAGATGTTCTTACTATAAAAGAATTTCCATAGCCGGACTTAAACCATCTCGGAATTTCCACTGTGAAAGGGTGTGCACTTGATGCCTCTCGTGTTATGCGACAGAATTGCTTGAGAGGAGGAAGAAGTGACTTTAGTTCATCGGAACAAGTGCCAACACCAAGTAGATATCTATAAAATAGAGAAAGTGCTCCAACAATACGACGATGACCAAGTGGTATAAGGGATGAGGTCACATTTATGTCGCCTATAAGACGAATGGCGCGGTTTTGAACTTTGTCCAAAAAATTTAAAGCAGCTTTTGGTGCACCTGCCCATAAATGTGAGTTATACTCGAGCTTGGGTCGTATATATGCTTTATAGATTTTTAAGAGGTCTGGAGATGAAAAATAAGCTTTGCAGCGACTTAAAAAGCCCAAACATTTGGCGGCGCTTTTCGCAATATCGAAAATATGCTCATTCCAGTGCATATTTTGATTCACTCGCATCCCGAGAATGTTCAAGTCTTTGAGTCGCTGAATAACTTCATTTTGAAGTCGGAGAATTGGTTCGAATGTTGTTAGCTTGTTACTAACAAGACAGCTTTGAGTTTTTGAAGTGTTAAACTCGACTCTGTTTGCTCTACCCCAGTCGACAATTTTGGCTAGGTCGTGATTGAGTGCACCAGCCATCATTGTTCTTTTGGAGTTGACTGCTGAAGTTGTAGCATTATTTGTTTTAAGAAAATCATATGATGCTACTAGAGTGCTGTCATCAGCAAAACTATGGATTGGATTGAAAGTTAATTTGAGAAGGTCATTAATGAAAATGAGAAATAGGGTGGGTGAAAGGACGGAGCCTTGTGGAACACCAGCATTGATTTGAAGTTGGTCGGAAAAACTACCGTCAACTGAAACTATGATAGATCGATTTAGGAGAAAGCTTTCAATCCATTTAGAAAAGGTTGGACCGAGGCCTACAGCATTGCATTTTGCTATAAGAGCAGAATGCCAGACTCGATCAAAAGCCTTAGATATATCCAGAGCTACAACAGCAGCTTCACCAGATTGATGAAGACTGGTGTTAAGCTTTTCGCAGAGGCATGTCATGAGATCACCGGTGGAACGCTGAGCTCGAAAGCCGTATTGACTATCATGAATTATACCTCTACTATCAAGATATTTCTTCAACTTTTGATTGACTAAGATTTCCATCGTTTTGGAAATAATGGAAGTAATAGCTATGGGCCTATAGTTCGAAGGATTGCTTTTGTCACCTTTTTTAGGAATAGGATAAACTTGGGCAACTTTCCAATTGGACGGGTAAGTTCCTGAAGAAAAGGACAAATAGAATAAGTTGCGCAGAGGTTTAGAAATGGCGAGGGCAATGTGTCGCAGCACAATCGCAGGTATACCATCGGGACCGGTAGATTTTTTTATATCAAGATTCTTCAAGACTTTTACTACAGCTCTTGTTCTGAAGTATATCCTTCCAAGCGAAGAATTAACAACAGGGATTGTTGGCGGAACTTGGGCTGTATTAGGGAGTGTGGAATTGGCTGCAAATAATTTTGCAAAAAGGTTAGCTTTTCCAACAGAATCTGATATAATTGTACTATTATCAATCATAGGTGGAAATGAAGATTGGCAAAAATTTTGCCCAACGCTTTTAGCAAACGTCCAGAAGGACCTGCTGTTGTTAGGGAGATTAAAGATTTCTCGTCTCAACCTTTGGTTGTGCAGGAATTTTTGCTGCTTGATAATTTTTTTACATTTATTCCTAACCACTTTATAACTCTCATATGTGTTGACAGTTTTATTATTCTTGTATTTTTTATAGGCTTCTTCTTTGGATTTCAGAGCTTTGCTGCAGATATCATTAAACCAAGCTGAGGGATTTCGTTTTATACTTTTAAGGCTATTTGGAATGAAGGTTTTCATTCCTAATAGAATCCTTTTGGTAATCACCTCTGCAGCAAAGTTGACATTTTTATATTGGAAACACAACGACCAGTTCGATGCATTTAAAAAGTTGTTGAAGCCTTCCCAGTCAGCTTGGTGATAATGCCAGACTAGTCTTTTGGGAGACTTAGAAGAACTGGTTGTTGTGCCTACTTCGAAGCTTGTGCTTACAAGACAGTGGTCGGAACCACCTAGCGGAGAGTTAACAGATATTGCATATTTCTCTGGATGGGTAGTTAGGAATAAATCCAGGAGATGTCCGTTCTGGTCGCGTCGGTCTGGTATCCTCGTAGGGCTTTTGACAAGTTGAGAAAGGTTGAAAAAGTTGGAAAAAAGTTCAACTTGTTTGCCTTCGGGACTGTTGTGACTAGAAAAGTGAAGCCAGTCCCTGTTATGAATATTAAAGTCTCCCGCCAAAACAATCTCAGATTCGGGAGTGGTTTCCAGAACTGAGTTTATCTGATTAGATAGACTTTCTATAAGCATATCAGTTTCTAGCTGGTTCGCTTGAGGCGATCTGTAAATAAAACAGAAGTGAATGATGCGCTTATCGACGTGTATTTTCATCCAATTATATTGATAAATTGGGTTGGAGCACTCAAAATTTTGAAGTGTCTTATAAGCTACATCATTTCGTATATACAAAGCAATCCCTCTATGGGGTATAAAAAGTGGCACAAGCGAATAATTATTGATATTAAAATTAATATCATTATTCACAACTTGTGTTTCACTTAGTGCTAAAATTGCTGGATTTTGAAGCCGTAGATGGCTTTCGACGGAATGGAAATTCGTTGATAGACCGCGGATGTTACAAAAATCTATCTTAAACATTATAGAGAACAATTTACAAGAGAGAAGGTAAATAAATTAAAATTGACAGAAGTAATCCAAAAATGAAAAACAACACAACAAAAAAAAAAAAAAAAAAAAAAAAAAAAGATAAATAAATAATTAAAATTTTTAAAATCTTTTTTCCCTTTAAATTTTTAAATTTTTTTCTTTCTTTTTGGCCCACATTACCACTTACTTATACCACCCCTGTAATGAATGCAACTGAGACAAATATCTACACACAACAGTTTTTAATACCTTATTGAGTGTAGAAATATTCTCAGAGACATTCACTGCAGGTTAGAACACTGAGAAAATTACGGAATAAAAACAAAAATAAAAATAAAAATTATAATGAATTAATGAGAGATTTACAAAAAAAAAAGAAATTTATTAAAGAAAAACAAAAAAAAAAAAAAAATAAAAAGAAATTTTTGTGGCTTAAGATAATGTATTTGGGTACGGTTTGAATTTGAACAAGAAAGAGTGTGTTAAGTACGTGTGCGTCATGATTTAACTATTGTCAGCTAAGACGAAGAGTTAACAACATTTATAATATAATAAAATAATAGGAGAGAATGGAAGAAAATTTAAGTTTTGGCTATTGTTAATTTTAGGTAAATATTTTGATTAATGAAATTATTATAATTTAATTTTCCGTTTTAATAATTATATTGTTATTGACACTGATTAGATATTTAATATTTTTTTTTGTTTTTTTTCTCTTGTTGTTTATTTAAAGCACTATTTCAATTTATTTTGATTGAAAGAAACTGACGTGACTTCATAGAACATTATAAATATGTTAAGCCTAAAGTCCAATGAAAACGACACGACATTGTCGTACTACATTATCGACATATAGAATTTCGCTTATAGCAAGTCTAATGAATGAGACATTTTCATAATGTCGACGACTTGTAATTTTCATTGGATTTCAAGCTTTACTAAAAACAAATTCAATAATCTATAATTATCTAGTAAATATAGCTTTACTAAGTAAGAATAAGTAATTAACACAAGATATTATAATACCTGATTTTTTTTTTGTCAAAAAACTTTAAATTACCTCATATTGGATAATTTAGAGTTTTTTTGTTAATTGGTAACATTTATAGATTTTACATCTCCGGAAATAAAATAACAATTGCATATAGTTATTAATTAAAAAAAATTAATAAAATAGGTTAGTTTTAAAAGTAATTTTACTAATGTTAAAATAGCTCTTGAGAGTTCTTATAGTGGTGTACTTTGTACTGTATATTGAATAAACCATACTCCGGAATCGGATTATTTCTGTGATATAAAGTGACTTCATTTTGAATCGCTGATAGTGATAATTTTTTTGATACAATTTAGTTAATAAATCTTATATCAACAACCTAAAGTTGATATTCAAGATGTTTCAGATCTATTAATTAAAAGAAGTCTATTCTCATAAAGAGACTGCAGAAAAGGGTCAAACGATTTGTGTTTAATCGACGGTAAATATAACATCCACTTGACTTTTGAGTTTTGAGTACTCGTTTTCATAGTGTAGTATAATATAAAGTGTCAGAATTAAATACTAGAGTTAGAATGGAATTTTTTAATGCTGTAACCAAAATCTATTAATTTTTATTCAAATAGATTTGAACCATAAAATATTTTTGATTTTACAATACTATGAGCCTATATATAATTAGATATTTCAGATTGTAAACCCTGATTACAGACAAGAATCTCTTATTTCTAACTAGACTCATTTCTTGTTCCTTTTTATAGACAAGAATTTGGAGATTTTTTCAAAACTCAGGGTAAACCAATTTTTGAATTAATAGATTGGATGAATCGAGTAAATGACAGATATAAATAAAAAGAACAATTAGGGGGTTTCCTCTTTGAGGCCTCATATAAAGAGATAAAATTTTTGGGATGATTTTATCAAAATTTATTTTTATTTTTCTAATCTCAAAAATATGAAAATGTTAAATTTAAGTGAATTAATATAGGACGTATATTAAAGGTGGCGATTATTATCAAATAATCTTGAGTAAAAAGAATTAAAATATAAGTGGAATATTAGGAGACGGATTAAAAACATTCACTTAAGAATTGATAGACAATCATTGGTTTTATAATTCCTACTTATAAAGTCAAAAACTTGGATCGCAAAAAGTATTAGATTTACAATTAATATAAAATACAATTATACAATATATCTTATAGATAAACAATAAACTTGATCATCTCTTAAATTTAAAAAAAAGGAATTAGGTATATTTAATTAATTATATAGGTACCTACACTGATTTTCATATATAGAAATATTTTTTTCTTCTTTTAAAATATTATCAAAAATTATAAAGAAATTTAAATATTTTATCAAAATTCTAATTTTTTTTATGGCAAAAATATTTTAATTATAAATCTATAAATCACCAATGTTTAAAACTAAATCACTCTCAATATAATAATATTGATAATACATATTTAAAACAATAATCAAAACAAAATAAAATGTGGGTTGGACAAAAGTTTTTCCATACAAACAAAAACATATTTAATCATTATTGTTTTAGTATATAAATATGTATTGAAATTGAATGAATATTGTGTGCATATATATACATGCATATACAATTAATAGAAACACAAAAAAAGAAGGCTGACCCCTTAACAAAAAAAATCTCTCTATTTAATACAAAACATACTCTTCAAAAGTCAAACAATCAAAATAAAAAAATTAAACAAAATAAAAACAAAGCAAAAAAACATATTTTTAAAAAACAAAAAGATTAAATTAAAACTTGGCATGAAGATCAAAGAAAGTTTTCCGCGACAATTAATATAAAAAAAAATAATAAAACAAAATAACAAAACAAAATGCTAAGCTAATAACAATAATTGGAGGATTGCTTATCAGCAATATTTTATTTGTTTTTCGTCATTTTATTTTTTTTTTATAGAGAGTTTTACCTACCTATATGATTTACTATAATATTTATAGCAATAACAGCGGTTGTTGTATATGTAGGTGGTATAAGTGCGTAAAATTCTACATAGAAGGTAATAGGTTGTAAATTTTTTTTTTTATTTCCAAATGAAAATTTACAATCTGTCTCTGAAGGATCTGACATTCAGTAGTTTGTATATGACATTTTTTATACAGGTAAATTGCACTGACTAACGAATGAGATAACCCAGTGGTCAACCATCCATGATGCCAACATTTTTTATTTCATATTATATCTCAAGAGAGCACATTCGCTCGTACAGAGTATTTTTGATTCCACCATTACTAAAAATTAAAACTAAAGTAACAACCAAATAATTCAATAATTCAATAATTCAGCACAAATTTTGTTATTTTTCTTTTTTAAGTATAATAAATTACCAAATGCGATGTTTAGATCTTAACATAATTTAAGATTATACTCCATTGTATATCTTGGCCGCCATTTGATTGTTCCTATTGTCTACTGGGTAGCTGCAGAATGCTAGGACGCTCAAGGCGACTTACATCACTTGCAGCCAACAAGCTGCTTGCCAGTCTGTTTGGATGTGCAGCTAATCTTATCTGGCACTTTCCGCTTATATTTCTAATCTCCTCCTTAATGATTCTCACATGCAAATCACGATGTATGGCATCATTATTGACAAACCAAGCCGCGCCAACTATCAATCTTAATAGCTTTGACTGGAAACGCTGTAATATTGCAATATTTGAGTTGCTGGCTACTCCCCACAGTTAAATTCCGTAGGTCCATATCAGTATCAAGACAGCTTTATAAATCAGCAGTTGCGGCCAATCATACAATACAATTAGCTTAGCTTTCCCAGCCTAGTTGCTTTCTTTTGTTATGAATATAGGATTTCCATGTGAATCTCCTGTCCAAGTACATGCATGTTGTTCATGTTGTAAATAATATAGAGTATTTCAATCATACATGGGTACCGAAATTTGTGTTTCATACTGTAATTTGGGATTGATTACTTACATAATTATATTGGTTATATCATATTTTACTAAATCAGAGGGTTTCATTCTCGATCTTGAAATTGGTTCAACGTGTCGAATGTTTGAATTGATATTTATTTTTATGAAAAATAAAATTTGTTGAAATTGTTGATTTTATCACTCAAATAAAATGAAACTGATTTTTGAGAAAATATAATCCCTGATAGAAAATAATATTGTAGTTTTCCCCATTTAACTATAGTTGATTTTAGATTAGTTAAAATCACTGATGTAGTTAAATTATATACGAAAATAAAGTAAAATATCTTGGATGTAAAGCTGAAATGAAAAAGCATTTTAAAATTAAAAAACAAGAATTGCAGTTCTAATATACAACTATATTGGCTAGTAGGACGGAATTCGATTGGCCTCGGAATTCGATGGCTTATAAAAATGTTTAGATGTATAATTTAAAAATATTGAAGCCAGTCTATGTATACACGGTGCTCAAATGTGAGAATGTGTTAAAACAACCCAAATTCATATCATCCAAACATCAAAATAAGGGTCCTATAGTCTTTTAAACTGCTCTTCCCGATCTGTTGCATATCTTAAAAAAAATTAAATGATATATCTTGTTTTCATAAATGCAAATCTGCAGTCAATCTGCACATTCTGAATTTATGAATACTTTTGTCAGATTTTCTGAATGCGGTTCATAAATGTAGACTCAAAGTTTACTAGGCAGAACTGGTCAACTTGGCAGAATAAATTTTTAGTATGCATACAATTTTTTGAAGTAGTTTTCTTTGTTCTTTTGAGTATTTTAGTTTTTGTTTTATTATTTAAAAAAACATTGTTATTTTCAAAATGTCAGTATTAAATGAACAGAAACTTTGCAGAGTATCATCTGGCAACAAATTAAATAAAACGAAACTATTCTATTCAAGAAGGCTTAGTTCCTGACAATAGCAGTAGTTTTCCACATTTAATGCGTTGATAAGCCAGTAATTAGTTAAATAAATACTCGAAATATTGTAGATATTGTAGTGTTAAACTGCAGTACCGTACTTAATTAAAGCACAAAAAGGTGATTCTACCTAAATTACTGTAAGAGTGTAAAAAAAAAAAAAAAATTGTCAAATAAATGTAGAATATAGGTAGAGTTTGTGTTCGTTATTGTAAAGTACGTCAACTGGTGGCAAACTTATTGTCAGTTTGCTTCATTTATGAATACACCCCTTCACTAGAAAATTAATAAATAAATAAATACTCTTTAAAAATGATTCGTTCCACTTTATGCATATTAAATTGCAACATCGCATACTTTTAAGAAAATATAATTTCATTTTAATTACATATCTATATATATTAACGGTATTATACAAAACTGTAAACGGTATTAATTTAGATGTTTTCCATAGGTCAATTTTATTATTCGAATGTGTTTTCATGTATTTTTATCAAGGTCATTGGATTTTGATGAGTTGAATTGTAAAAAAATAATATGGAATATTTGGAAAAATTATGCTAAAAAAATTAATTTCAAATTTTAAATTTATAATTTTTTTTTAAATTATTATACCTATTGCATTTTTATTTAAAAACTGACGCACAAATACACCACAACATTGTCATCGTTAACATTTTAAAACTTAAAACAATCAATTTTTAGAAAAAAAAATCAAAACATATAGGTATAACTATGGATAATATTAAAATGAAATACATATTAATTAATGTAATTATATATCAATTTAAAAATTCTAAACTAATTAAAATAACCAAATTAATAAAATAATCGTGTTCAATTAAATTTCTATATAAATTTTAAAATATCAAAGTTTTTGTTTTCCAAAAAAGGTAAGATTTTATAAAAAATTAAAATAAATTCAAAATATATTTACTTGTAGATGGTACTGCACATCAGTTCAGTAGGTAGGTACCACCTACTTTTATATATTTTATTTATTTTTAGAAATAATTTAAATTGGTGGTCAGAATTATTATGACAAGTGATAATTAATAGTTTCAGATTTTCAATACAGTCACGTTTTATTTAAACTTTTGAAAAAAAAAAATTGATAATTTATAAATTTGGGAGTGTTAAATTTAATAAACTAAATATGCATCGTAATGTGAATTGCGTAATGCAATTTTATGAAAAAAAGATAAACAAAATTTAAGGCATAATACCTTTCAGGGCTCAGAGGTACATTTTGTTAAAAGCACTAGTTTTTTTATTTATTTATCATCTTTATTTACAGTTGTTTAACAATTTCAAAAGTTTTAGAACTTTTACTATTGTGTTTACACCTACAACTATTATTAATTATTATTTAGACTATAGCTGACAAAAAATATTTTATGTCAGCTTTTAATATGAAGCCTTTTAAATATATATTTTGTTTTATAAAACATACCTATATTATAAACATACCTACATGCTAAGAAAATAAACCTAATTTAAAAGCTATACGAAAATTGCAGAAAAAGAATATTGTTAGAATTTCGAATTGTCTCAATTTCCATCAGGAAAGCTGGTTTCTGTTTTTCAATTTGTTGCGATATGATGTTTATATTAGGTTTTGAAAGAATTAGTTTCAATGTTGCATTTTGTTTCCTTTGTAAGACTTGTATATAGATTCAGTTTTCACTTTGTCTTTCCAATCTGGAAATCCATATAGAAATACGCTATTGTTTCGTAAATTAGGAATTAGTTTTTCTGGTTTAGAAAAGATTTACAATTTATTGCGGGATACAAAAGTTTGGCAAAAAAATTAATTTTATAGTATATCCTTATTAAAATGGATCTAAAACAATGATTTTTTATGAAGGTGAATTCCGAGATAAGTGATGTATTCTCTTTCCCAGACAATCTTTATTTAATAAATATAGAGATTGTCTGGGAAAAAACAATACATCACTTATCTCTGAATTCACCTCGATTAGCAAAAAACGGCTTTCCTCCTTCTTTTCACCTTTAATTTTTATTTTTCATTTGTAGTAAAAATCTTTGATATCTTTATGCATATGTATTTTCGAGATTATTTGTAATTTCAATTGAGTATATAGTTAGATGTTGTTAGTATAACTGAGACATTTACGTACAAATTCTTATCTATTACGACTCCTACATATTTGATGTTATCTACATGTTCAACTACTAATCCATTTATTTTTACATATAAATTATTTTTGCTATTAATTCCCTTATATTTCATTTTCAATACATTTATTTTTAATTGATTCATGCATTTTAACTTTTAAAATTCAGAATTTATAATCAATTCGTTCAATATTATTTATTTCAATTTACTGGGTAGTCCCTTACAGATTTTGCTTATAAAATATTAAAAACTAAAATAAAATAAAATTAGAAATAGAAAACAAAAATTCTAAAATATAAAAATAATTTCAAATATAAAATAACATTAATTCAAGAAAAGAAGTTAAAAAAAAGAAACATTCAGACTTAAGTAGTATAAATAAATATTAATAGTAATAGCAACAGTAATTATAAAAAGGCAGTACATTCAAATGATAATAGAGAATAATTTTAATAAATTTGTAGAATAAAATTATAATTAATTAAAATTAGAAGAATTATTGTAATGTATCAAAAAATGTGATGATTTTTCTCCTAAAAACCAATCTACTGTAGTTAAAGTCAATTACTGAAAAACTGTTATTAAATTAGCGCTGAGAGTTTGATATAGGTTCGGAAAAACCATAATTCGTTCTATTACTTTGAAGATATAAAAATCTTTGGCTTCTGAAATCGCGCACTGGAGCATAGATATTATAAAGGCGAAGAATAGATGGACATTTTATTCTGCCAGATAACGGAAGCAGCATTTCGTTTAGCCTCAAGAGTAGAAAGCTTAATAAGTTGACATTTAGCTAAATATTCAGTAATATAAGGTTGCCAGTTGAATTTACGTAGACAAAACCTAATCATATCCTTTTGAACAGACTCTATTCACTTAATATGTTTATAATAATCAGGTATCCAGATCGGATAAGCATATTCGAAAATGAGGACGAACGAGGGCAGTATATAAATTTTTGAATGTATAAGGATCAGAAAATTGCTGTGAGTTACGCTCAATGAAACCTAACATGGAAAAAGCAATAGAAATAATTCGATCTATATGAGCATTAAAAGTTAATTTATTATCGAGAATAATACCCAGGTCTTTTGTTTCACAGACATGTTCAATAACAGAATCATTGATATTATAATAAAATTCAATTAGAGTTTTCTTCCTAGAAAATGACATGTAACTGCACTTATTAATATTTATGGTAAGGCCATTAATGTTATCATCAATATAATACAACAACGCTCATAATAGTAACAATTAAATGGTAACACACCTAATACTGAGCCCTATATAGTAATTCCAATATAACATTAATTTTATTTTTGTCCTTATTTTTGTCCTTACAAATTTCTAGGAACCTTCATACTAACGATATTGATAACTATATCGTAACTAAATTTTCTCCAAATAGCTAGATTAGATTTTTTTCTATTAGATATATTTTTTTTTTATGTTAATTTAGCCGAAAAAAGTTAAGTTTTAAACGATCTTTTTTAAAACGAATCCACAGCTTGAATCAGTTGAGGATTGAAAAAAGAAAAACGTCCCTTTTGATCAGTAGGGATATTTTAAAAAATTTCTTAATATTTCTCTTGAACTTTTGTTTTTGAGTTTTTGTTGAAACACGTTTGTTGGAATATGATTCCACGTTCGGAAAATTTTACTACAAACGATTTTACATTGCGAATTTTTATTATACTAATTTGAAACTTTTTATTAAATAAGACAAAACTTATACGTGATATTCACCTTATTTATAAACACGTATTATTTTATTCAAAATTGCTAGAAACACAGTCATACTTCAAATATGCAAGTGTATTTTTTTTAGCTAGAATTACTTATAAATACAAATTGCATTACACTCGTAAAATCAATCAATGCGTTTTCTAACACCATAAGATTCGAATCGCTTTTAATATTTTTAGTTATAGAGACGGACAAAAGAATATTTTTCGAACAATTATTATTTGATTTTATACATACAATATAGTTCTAGAAATATCTATCTAAAATTATATTCATATAATAACAACCTAGAGTTTTAATATTCTTATCCAATATCAATCGGATTTTGATTTGTAGGTTCACAATTTTACAAAAACATACACACAAAATGTACAGCCTATTTATAAAGTTTTTATTAAACATTTTCAACATTGGTCATACAAAGAAAACCCAGCGCTTGCATATTCATACTTCATTATTTTTTATGATGAAGTGTAGCAAAAATTTCAAATGAATAATAACATATTATTTATAATATTAAAAAATAATTTCTATATTTGACATCTAATTTATTTTTATAAAAATCATAATGTGATTGAATATAAATACATAATTAAAATGCGCTCAACATCGTATTGAATTCCTTTTGAAAATTCATTGTGTGTGGTTTTCCTAAGCGCATAGTTAAAAAAATAATAAAATAAAAAATGCAAATTAAAATGTGATTTTGAATTTGATTATTTAAATGTGATACCGAATAAGTCAAATGAAGAGAATAATAATAATTTAATTATTATTATATTTTTGAAAAATTTATTATTATTTCCCAATGATTCATCATTGAAACTACAAATATTAAAATAATGGTACTTGAATAATAATTGATATTTCGAATATAAAAAAATCAAAATGAATGATTTATAAAGGAAGCGAATTGGTTACTACGAATTCGATTTAAATAGATAATACAATGTATGTGAAATGTATGTATTTCAGAATTACTGCACAAATTAGAAAAAAACATTATTAACCACAATACGAAAGTGGACGAAGTGATAACAACTTGTTAGCAAAACAGAAAATAAACAACCAATCGCATATCTATGGCAGATTAAAGATTGAAAGGAGAATATTTATAGTTAAAACAACGAGATATCCTGAAAGATCTTCTTAAGTTAGCATTTCGTCGCCCCGCAAATATACTATCCTTTGTCCTACAAGCACTGAAAATGCCACATTTATTAATTTTTGATGCTCTATCGATTTGCGTATTTGGCATTATCCTATGTAACATAGATGCAGAGATATTTCATTGCTAAGTTTGCCGTAAGCGACACCGAGATTGATGTTTTTATTCTTATTTTGACTTAAATGCCAAATTTCTAGATATACGACAAAACGAGACTTAAATTAACGTTTTCGAATTCGTACAATTATTTTGACGTAGGTTGGCAAACAACAGATTGTTCCGTGTTTTTAGTTTTATTAATATATATATGCCGTATGTGTTTGTGATGTGTGTTTATGTGTTGCGTGTTTGTTTCGGATTGTTATGTTGTTATGTCGTAATCGTAAATGTATTGAAAAAATATAATTTCTTTTAGTATTGTTCAAGTGCTTGAGAGTAAAATGGTTGTATTTTTTATTCAATCAATAATTAGTATGTAATACTTTATGACTGACTTATAAGTCACTATGCCATACTTTAAAAATATAAGTTTTGATAATAAATATTATGACAATTTTGAAAATTAAGATAAGATTTAAACAATAATTTATATAATGTAAACATTTTTTTAAGTTGCTAACACTTTATAGTATAGTTTATGCTTAAATTGAAGCTGGGCTTTTAGTGTTATAGAATTTCTTTTTATGTTCTTAAAGTTTACTATTAACATTTTTCAAGTAAAAAGTTAACTAAATATTTGAATATCAAATATTAAGTTATCTAATGAGCAGCGGCGGATTAACCATTTGTGGGGCCTGAAGCTAAGAACATTTGTGGGCCCAAAAATCAACCAAACCAAATTATAAGTAAAATGTAAAGAAAAGTATATAAATAAAATTTGGAAAAAATATAAATTCATTTTAATTTAACAATATAGTATGAACAAAGCAAAATAAATATAATAAACATAAAAATAATAAACAAAACAATAAAAATTTAATTAAATTTTTTGTTTCCGGCATTTTTTATTGGCAAATTCTCTTGTTGCCTCATCATAAGACACTGATTTGGTTATGTCATTTTCAATTGATAAAATTGAAAGATAATTAAGTCTTTCTTCCACCATTGTGGTGCGATATTTATTTTTAATTAATGTCCATTTTGAAAAGGCTCTTTCGGCCTCACAACTGGTTATTAGTAGAGTTAGAAATATCTTTAAGGTCGTATATAGATTTGTAAAAACATCTATCAAATTTCTCTCGAATATCCATTTCAGCATAGTGGAACATTTTGTTCGATCTTCTTTTGTAATTTTAAGATATTCTCTAAATTGTGTACAATTGTTAATTAGTCCTGCAACTATATCATTATTGTAAAAAGAAAGGACAAACTTAATGCTTTCCATGTCAATTTCAGAATTAATACTTTTTCCCATATTTAAAAAAAAATTAAATCTGCTATTTATTTCTTTGTATACGTTATCTCTTTTCGATAATTCGGTAGTTAAACAATCGAATAACACATTGAATACCTCTATCCAAAACTTATCTCTGCTATTAAGTACATCAGTACCCCTTTCACGATTTGAAAATTTTTTTGTCCTTACCCGTTTGTTTAAATCATTATAATTTTTATTATTTCTTTACTCAAATTTTTAGCGGTTACTTCGTATTCAGTCATGTTTTGCTCTGAATTTTCCCGAAATTGTTTTACAAATAATTCTAATGTAAAAATTAAATCATAACCTTCAGAAATATCTCGGACGGGCGCTTGTAAGTTTTTACCTACTTTGTTAAAACGTTCCTCCCAAATTAATGTCAAAATTGCATTTTCAAGTTTTATTATTTTTTTTAATAAAATAATTGCTTCTCTTTTACAATCAAGTTTTTCTTCGCTTTCTTCATGAATATATTTAAGAGTTTTCAGAATATCCCTGTAGCCATTTTTTAATGCTTTAACTGATTCATGATGCATTGACCATCTTGTAATACTTAAACTTTTTAAAGAAAATTGTAATTTAGCATATTTCTTCAAAAAGTCCCACCTTTGTGGCGATGCAGAAACAAACACTAATAATCGTTTCAAAATCCCAAAATAATCAATAATTGGTGTTACTATACTAAATGCTTCTACCCCTACCAAATTTAGATAATGTGCTGCACAAGGTACAAAATCAGAAAAATTAATCTTCTTTAAACGTGCTTGTAGTCCGGTATATTTTCCGCTCATATTTGCTGCGAATGAGATTTTCGAGTCTCGAAATATAAATTTTTCTCGAGATTTCGAGAAGCAAAAAGTGTAACGATTTCTCGAAATTCTCGAGACGAGATTTATCGAACAGGAACTCTATATAGCATATATGAACAAAAAACGTATTACAAACAGAAAATAAATAAAAAAAAAATTTGTTTTTTCTTATTTTTAATTTTTTGGATTTTTTTAATTTTTTAGAATTCAAATTAGATATAAGATTGAAAGCACTCGGGGCATTTTTTACCGGGGCCCTGCAGCTGCTGCAGCTTCATTAGCGTATAGGTAGATCCACGCATTCTAATGCCTGCTAATGAGTAATATTATAATATAAAGTACAAAATTAATTTTGTTGTATAGTTCTTCAAATAACTTTATATTTTGCTTAATAAAACATAGATTGAATTTTAAAACTATTTTCTTTTCTTATAAATTAAGAAGAAATAGAAAACATATTTCAGATTAAAAAATAAAACAATTATTTTGGCGTATGTACAAATTTTTTTGTCGTACATGCATACAGAATGAATGAAAACCGCATTGAAATGGCGTATACGGTAAGATGGTTTTAAGTAAAAAGTCGTTAAAGTCCTTATTTTTGTTCCAAAAGACTTCGTTTTTATACCTCTAAAAGATACCTAATGAACCCAACTACCACTAAATATTTTTCACCACTTTTTCAGTTCAATTTTGTTTTATTTCGTCTCAAACTTCAAACTCATACCCTTATTAATCATGATTCTCGAATCGAACGTATAAGTAGGCGAATTCACCGTCATGCGATCATGATTCGCGAAGCGCATGAAATACGTTCGAAAATTTGGCGAATGAAAAATTTAAGTGACAACCGTAAAACCAAAATAAAAAAAAATATTTTTGTTGTTTTTCGAGTGAAAAATGGAAAAATCAAGGTAAATTCAAAAAAATTAAGAATAATATTTTTTTTTTTGTTTTCTCCTATTACTCCGCGTGGTAGCATAGGGCTTCGATAGTGAACCTCCATTCCTCTCTGTTGAGTACTACTTCCTTAATATCGTCCCAGGTATAATTATTGATTGTTAATTCATTATCGATTGTGCGTCTCCATGTGTTGTATGGTCTGCCCGGTCTCCTTTGACCTTGTGGATTCCACTCTAGAGCTCTTCTTGCTATATCACTTTCTGATTTCCTTAGTGTATGACCTATCCATTTCCATTTTTTCCTATTTATCTGTCTGTTGATAGGTTCTTCTCCAGTTATCATCCATAAATCCTCGTTGCTAATTCTTGCCGGCCAGAATATTCTGCATATAATTCTCAAGCACTTGTTGATGAATACTTGTAGCTTCTGTTTGATTCTGACCGAAGTGAGCCATGTTTCACTGCCATATATTAATGTTGACTTAACACATGCTCTGAATATTGCTAGCTTTGTTGTTCTCGATATTTGGTTGCTCCGCCATATCTTCATTAGGCTCCCAAATGTTCTTCTTGCCTTATTTATACGGCTGTTGACATCTTCTGTTGCACCTCCTCTTGATGTTATGATGCTCCCTAGGTAGTTGAATTCTTCTACGTATTCTATCTGTTGTCCACTCACTGTTATTGGCTCAATATCACTGTTGTTTGTCCTCATTGCCTTGGTTTTCTCGATATTTAATTCCAGTCCCGATTTCTTTGCTTCTTCCTGTAATCTGTTGACTTTGTTCTGTAGGTCCCTTTGATTCCTTGATATGAGGCATACATCATCTGCGTAATCTAAGTCTTCTAAGTTTCCGAAGAGATCCCATTCTATTCCGTTTATTCCAGTGCAAACTTCTCTTAGAATGTCGTCTAGTATTGTGTAGAAGAGAAGGTGAGATAGTGGACATCCTTGTCTAACTCCTATATTGGTGTAGAATGGATCACTGATGTTACCTCAGTGTTGAACTGTTGTCTCTGCATCTTTATACATCGCTTTGATGATGTTGATGTTTTTTTCAGGAACCCCCTTCTTTGTAAGTGTTCTCCATATTGCGCATCTCTTGACTGTGTCGAATGCTTTCTTAAAATCTATGAATAGTGGATATAGTGGGGCATTCCATTCTACTGATTGTTCAACTATGACCCGTAAAGTATTTGCCTGGTCAACACAGCTTCGGTTTGGTCTGAAACCTGCCTGCTCTTTCCGTAGTATTGGTTCTAGTACTTCTTCTAATCTTTTCTTTATAATAATTGCTATTATCTTATGAATAGTATTTAGAACCGTGATTCCTCTCCAGTTGTTGCAATTTGCCAAGTCTCCTTTCTTAGGTATCTTGACAATCATTCCTTTCTTCCATGATGGTGGTATATTCTCTTCTATCCATGCTTTTCTGATGTGGGGTTCAATTGTTTTGCGAATAGGTCGGGGTCCAGTTTGGCTATTTCTGCTGAAATTCCATCTTCACCTGTTGCTTTGTTGTGTTTCAGGATATTGATTGTAGCTTTGATTTCTTCTATATTTGAGGCTTGAGTAGATATTGGCAGTCCCTCAGTTGGGTGGATATTTGCATTGTCTCTGTTTCTTATGTCTGCTTCATTATTTGTACTTTCTTCGTTGCTCAGTTCTTGGAAATGTTCTCTCCATCTCTTTAATTGATCCTCTAAGTTTGTGATGAGCGCACCATTTTTATCTTTAATTGGTTTGTTTTGTTGTTCCGACTGGTTTGTTAAGTTCTTGATTATGCGATGTAATTCTCTCAGGTTATGTTGCTGTGCTGCTTTTTCTGCTTCTCCGGCTAAATTTTGTAGAAATTTCCTTTTATCTCTTCTTGCTGCTCTTTTCACTGTTTTCGCTATTTCTTCATATTCTCTTCTTGATGCCATCCTGTTGTTTATCATTTTCTTCATTTCACCTCTTCTTTTAATCAAGGCCCATGTGTTATCGGTTATCCAGATTTTTCTTTGTGGTTGTGAAATTCCAAGATTTTGTTCGCTTGTTTGGTTGTAAATTTCCAGAATCTCTTCCCAAGTGTCTTGTCTATTATTTCTAATATTTTCTCGTAACGCCGTAACTAAGTCAGCTCTTACTTGCGGATTTATTAAGTTGTTTATAGTTATTTTCTTCTTTCTATTTCTCCTGCCTCTTCCTTGCTGACTTAGTTTCATTCTGAAGTCCCCAGTTAGTAATTCATGATAGCTGTGTATATCTGCTCCCCTTCTATTTCTCACATCTAACATTGATTGTTTCCATTTCTTGCTGATGCATATGTGATCTATCTGATTTCTTGAGATCCCGTTTGATGTTGTCCATGTGTATTTGTGGATATCTTTGTGTGGGAATAGACTCCCTCCGATTGCTAGGTCGAAAGTCTGACACAACTCTATCAATCTTTCCTCGTTGTTGTTTCTTTCTCTCCCTAACCCGTGTTTGCCCATTATCTCCTCAAGTCCATTGTTGTTAGATCCTATTTTCGCATTCCAATCACCCATTAATATTATGATATGTCCCCTATTTATGACTGCTAACGTTGTTTCTATTTGTTCGTAGAAGTCATCCTTAATATGGTCCTCAACGACATCTGTTGGTGTATAGCATTGAATTATTGTTATATGTCTTGTCATATTTCGAAACCGCCCTATAACAATTCTATCCGAGACTGCCTTCCAAGAAACCAATGTTTGTCTCAATTTTTTTGATATTAGTATTCCGACTCCACTTTCACCCCCTGTTTCCCTTCCACTGTAAATTACCATATTTCCATTCTCCGGTGTTGTTCCATCGCATTTCACTTATACCTAGGATGTCTATGTTGTAAGTAGCCATTTGAGCTTCCAAATTACCATATGATATTATTTGCAGCTATAAGAAAATAAATAAAAAACAGTTTGATAAAATAGTGCAATTGATGGAAGAGAATCCTGATACACTTGAAGAAACCTAAAGACCGCACAGACTAATTTTACTATTGGTAACATTCCATTTGTTCTAATTTGTTTATGTTTTATTGAATTCAGATTTTTTTTTTCTATTTTAAAATATATCTTTAAATATGTTTATAAAATTTATTAGCACAAAAACAGGCTTTTTACAAAATTTATTAGCACAAAAAAATACAGTTTTCGCTTCGACTCTTATTCGATTCGAGAATCATCATAAGGGTACACATGAGGGATTTACATTTAAAATTATATCTGGCCTAGCCATTCAGTTTGTTTTTGCTTATTTCCATATTGTATTTTGCTACGACTGTTCTTTGTATAAATAACAACCTTTATTAATTCATTTTGTTTCTCTGCCTTTCAAATGCAAATAAAAACTTTTATTAATCTATATTTGCTCACAACCGCATAGTCTATGCGTCAAGCAATTTTTATTTTGGATTGGGTTAATTTATACTCATTTGTTGAGTTTTTTACTTCCCTCTGACAATTTTGTTGAAGATATTAAGATTTTTAAAAAAAAAAACAGACTTCAATTATCACCATCATGCAGTATTCCAGTGGCCACTGGAACTCGATTAGAAGTTTAATGTTGGAAATGGAATGGAAATTCACTACGATAAATAAAAAAATATTTTGAATCTTCCCTGACGAATATAACTTAGCTGCTCGCTCACATTCTTTCTTTTTGCCAAACAAAGAAAGAATGATTTTTATATTTTTATTATAGACATTAATAATTATTATAGTATTTATTATAGATATAGAATATAGATATTAGTATTGTACATTATATAGTAGATTAAACTAGATTTAAGTAATAATTAATAATTGAATTGAAATGAAATAATTAAATAAAAATCGAACTACATTTTAATTTCAAATTATGAGACAAAACAGCTTAGGCTAGGGTCTATAAATAGAAAAATTAAATACAATTAAAAATTTATTTATCTATTAAGTTAGCATATTTACTTTTTTTATTTTAATATTAAATAAAATATAAAATAAAAAAAAAAATAAAAAAAAGTACATAATTTAAGAGAACATTATTTTGTCTGTCGCGATTTTGACGATAATTTTGACTACAACTTTCTATTTGCATTTTTTTCCGACATGAATTTATCCCTGTTAAATTTACATTTTCTATGACCATAAATAAGTCGCAAGGTCAAACATTGAAAACAGAAGGAGTTTATTTGCCTGAAAAAGTATTTAGCCATTGGCAACTGTATTTAGCAGTTTCCAGAATACGCCGGTCTGGTAATATTCAAATAAAACTTACTGAGGGAAGGGAGCAAGGCAAATTAATTCGACATTCCAATAAACTGGAAAAAATAGTAAAATCCTGCCTTTGCTAACGGTGTTTTGCGTCGGAGTGTTGAATAGGCCTGTTGGGAAACCACAAACTAAAACTCACCCTTTTCTTTACCTCCTGACCCTGAGTGGTGCGGAAAAAAGAAAATAAATTTTCAATAACAAAATTGTTGTTGTTTAACTCAATTTGCTTTTGTAAGAAACAATTTTTCAATTTATCGAATTATTTCGATTTTTTTACCAAAAGAAAAAAGATTTTTGTACCTGACTTAGCGTAATACACCTAATATTTGATTACATTTTTTAGAATTCACTTGCAGTTTCTCAAGAAGCTTTTTTTTCTAACTAGAACACCGTCTTGAGACGGACTTTACAACTAGTAACTATAAAAGATGAATAATCTGGAATATCATAAAGAAGTGGCAATAGAATACAATGCTGAATCAACGTCTAAGAATAAATAGCAGTTATGTGATCGTTGTAGCTAAATCTATTCTAGGAGTAAATACAGTTTCACCTATAGCTTATGACAAGAAATTCCGCGATTATTAAATTTAATTTGAGAGCTTTTACAGCTAATCGAGTCCCGATGATGTTTTTCGAGCATTTATTTATCAATTTACTGGCTTATTAACTGGCTTATGGAAAACTACTGTTATTATCAGAAACTAAGCCTTCTTAAGTAGAAGAACTCCATTTAATTTAAGTTGTTACAAGATTACACTACACAGCGAATTAAGAGTGTGCACAAACCACTAACGTGTTCTTCTCATTGTCCTGACAATTGTAAAAACAAAACAAAAATGGATAGTTTATTCGGGCGGATTTTTGATTTACAATTTAATTTTAAATTACCAGCTGAGAAATTGTTCTGCGAAAAACATTTTTGTATTCTTTAGATTTCCGTTTTTCATCTGAGCTTTTAGTATTCTATTTCTTAACTTGCCTTTGCCTATATGTATATAATATTTTTAAGTGAAATTAGAAACGAATAAGATTTAAGTCTCAGTTCCGTTTCTGAGTAAATCCGTTTTTTCATATCAATTTCGTTTAAAATATCCAAAAATGTCAATAGACTTACTTATTTTTATTTATTTATGATGTGAATTTATTCATGGTGTGGTGCTGATTATACTTATAGTTTATTTACTAACTAAAGGAACATATAGCATTCATTAATTTTTTCTCTACAAATAATAAATCTCAATCTATTCTTACCCCTATAATAATAATAATGTAATTCTTTATTTATTTTTATTTTTTTTCTAGCTGTGTCGCGTGGTTCACAATGGTATGGAAGGAAATGTTGTACATTATCACAATCACAGAGATGTCAAAATGCATGTGCTACATCATCAAATCTAGAAGAATTAAATCCTGGTTGCCGTCAAAGTGATGAACAATATATGTTTACATGTTTTGAAAAACAGGAAATGGGTGATAAATGCTGTGGAAATGCAAGAACTTCCGATTGTTTACAGGTAGGTACCTATCTATTAAATACAAAATACTTAAACTTCTTCAAAACTATAACAATTCATAATAAAATCATTAAAAAAAAAAATTGTGAAAATCCATTTGTGAATCAAAATAAAACAAATTTTACAGCACCGGCACAATCATAAAGTGATCTATTTTTATCATTTTATTTGATGTCATAATCATACAAAATAACCGTAGAACCCTTTAATCATCGGCGTTCGTATTCGACTCTGTCAATTTTCAAAGGAAATTTTATTTTTAGAAATTTTCTTTCATTACTAAATAGGTACTAAGTGTTTTTCTAATTTATTTGAAAAAATAAAATAAAACTTAAAAGAACAACAATTCTTGGCTAATTATGGAATAATGAAGAGTGGGAACGTGAAATTTGTAATTTAAAGAGTATTACCATTTGTTTTACTTTCGTTTTTGTTTTATTTATTTATTTTTTTTTAAGAATATTTTTATAGCCATTCAAATATCATTCAAATTGCCTCGTAAATAAAAATATATTTTCTTTATTAATGTGTTTTCTTTTGATTTAAAAAGGCTTGCCGTAAAATTTTTGAACATCAAACGTTGACGCCATCTAAAGAGAACCGGAAATATATGGAAGAAATATGTGGTGAAAATAATCCAAGAGTGCTTCAATGTGTTAAGAATTTTACCAGCTTAACACCAGTCAAAAATTCAAAAAAATGTAAGTGAAATACCGTTATTTATTTCTTTACTTGTTCCCCCAATGTACAAGTGTGAATATTAAGCTAAGATGTAATATTTTGATAAACAACCCATCAAATATAAAACAATACTCGGTTCGTTTTTAATTTTCTATCTTGAAACAAATATTCTACAACACATTATTTTATTCAAAATATTTGAAATGAGATCAAAGATTTTCGTATGACTATGTATTTTATTGTAACATTTTTAAAATATTTTTTTTATTTTAAGATCTTCCATGTTGTGAAGTATCAACAAATAATCAATGTAAAGATACATGTCGAGAAGCATTAAAAAATATGGATTCAGTACAAGAAATTATTGATAAATTGATAATTGGTGGTTGTGGGGAAGTTATTCTTCGAAATCCTTTATGGCAATGTTTTCTTTCTGATGGAAAAGCTGTTACAATACCAACTTTACCAAATGAGGTATCACAAATTAATCAGGTAACAACAATTTGTGATTAATTACTTTTTTTAATTTAATTACATAAAAAAAATGCTCGTCTCTTTATTAGCTCGGAATGGATTCAGCTAAACTTCATTGTTGTCATATTGCTTCATCAACAAAATGTCAAAGACTTTGCATTCAAACGTATTCAAATGATTGGACATCTACATTAACTGAATTTACCAACGACTGCCTGATGCAAACACATGAAATTGATTTAAAACAATGCATTGATGAAGTTGATGAACCTTGTGAACTTGGATGTGATGGACTTAATTTTTGTTCAAATTTTAATAATCGACCAACTGAATTATTCAGAAGTTGTCATACACATGCTGATAATTCAGCACAAAAAGAATTATTACTATGGAAAAGAAAAGGTTTTGTTACACTGCCTGGCATGAACTTACCAATAAAGAATATTACAAAATGCTCTCCAGATATGTGGCGTGCAATTGCTTGTACATTACAAATCAAACCATGTACAAGAGGAAAACATTTGAATCAAATATGTCGTGAAGATTGTTATAATGTTCTGAGTGAATGTATGGATTGGACAGCAGTACCATCAAAAGTTACAGCCGGATCAATATGCTCAAAATTATCTTCTGATGCTGAAGATACCGATTGTATTTCTCTGAAACCATATTTAGAACCAAGTGATGTTCCAACTGAAACTGGTGGTCATCATCGTTTGACAGCACCATGTAAAGGAAATCGTTGTAATACAAGTGAAGTTTGCTTACCATTCAGAAATGGTACAATAGGCTATCAATGTATAACGGGTTGCTCTTTGGGCGAATTTTCATCATATTGGGTACCATTTGGAGCATATGTTCGTATTCCTATTTCTGGGCAACCCAAAGGTTGCTTAAAAATTTGTCGATGTGGTGCTAATGGTAAAATAGATCATTGTCAACCATTACCTTGCATAAGCTATGATATATGCAGTTTAAGTGGTAGACCTATTGAGCATGCACATTCGTTCTATTTAGAATGTAATTTATGCAGTTGTTTTGCTGGTGAAATAACTTGTACTAAAAAACAATGTAAACTACCAGGTATTGTATACAAAAATAAACATTACAAGAGTTTGTATATTGAAATGATTAAACAAAAACTTGTTTTCTTAGGTATTTCAGATACCACATTCACAAGCCTTCCATGCAATTGTCCACCACATTATGTTCCAGTTTGTGGTAAAAATGGAAAAACTTATAATTCAGCTTGCATAGCTAAATGTTCTGGATTGCAAGATGCTGATTTAGAATTTGGAGCATGTAGCACAAAAGATCCATGTGAAAATGGAAAATTTAATTGTCCGGCGGGAAGTCGATGTCTACCTGATAGAAAAATATGTTTGTCAACAATGCACAGACCATGTTTACAGTATACATGTGGTAAGATTTTATTACAATTGTCATTTCTATTTAAAAATAATTTAAATTATAACCACTTCTTCGAGGTTCCTATCGAAATACATACATGTATATTTTAGAGATTATTGAATTTTTTAGTATTTGATTGATTAATTGCAAATTTTTAAGTGAAATAGTTTCAAGCGGTGAAAAGATTTAAAAAGGAAATACCAAAAACTTTAGGTGCATAATTTGGGTTATGTATTCTTTTTTTTAGCTTATATACGGAAGACAGAGTTTGCCTCTTCTCAGGTTTTGTAATTGTAGAGCAGATTTCAAGCTCGTGTTTTAATTAGCGAAATATTAGTAACCTTCTTTGGAATATATTAACACCGTTTGAACTGTATATTAGCTTTTTAATCAATATCCTGAATATCAATATGCTAAATAAAAATTCGTATTTTTTTCTCCGCGATGCTTAGGCATATGCCGTGTTTGTTTATAATTTTTAGATACTGAGTTCTGTTCATTTTATATCAATTTCTTTTCTATATAATTAAACCTTAATCCTGTTCCTTACTTGGTTTCTAAAATTTTTCCGGTGAGCATTCCTACTTTTTAAATTAGATCGAATTTGTTTTTTATATACTAACATATGTTTAGCACAATTCAAAAAAATTTTTTTTAATTTTAGTTAATTACACTATGGATTGTGATTCAACAGAAATATCAGCATGTGATACAAATGGTATTACATACAATTCTGCATGTAAATTATTACGAAGTGGAAAAAAGTTCTCTCATTTTGGTAGATGTTTTAAAAATTGTCAACGACAAGCCATTGTATGTGGTATAAATGGAATTACATATCAATCGGAATGTGAGGCTTGGGCTGATTATTCTCTAGTCGATTATAATGGACCATGTATTGAAATTGGTTTACTTTCACCAAATATGGGTCCAAGATGTCATCGTATTACATGTAATAAATTACCATCAGAATATTGTAAACCAATATATCCACCAGGTGCATGTTGCCCGATTTGTGCTGGTGCATTAAGAATAATATTTTCAAGAAAACAAATTGATCGAGCTCTGTATGCTCTAAAAATGAAAAATATGAAAATATTGACATTACAAAGTATATTAAATAGTTTAGATAATTTAATTAAAATAACTGAATGTCAATTAGTTGGTTATTTAACAATGGAAACTGATATATTTTTAGCAGTTATAAATCGTGAGAAACAACCAAATCATATACAAATTGAAGCATGTTCAATTGAAGCCGAAAAAATTGCTACATTAATTAATACACAAAGTCATAGAATTACCAGTAATTTAGTATTAAGTTCATTAACTGTTGCCAATTTAGTTGATCCTGATTTAGAAAATTTTTCTATAAATTATAAAAAAATTAAAACTAATTTTATTATTTTAATAAATTTTTGTTTAGGTATTCATTTATTAAATCATATTTATTATACATTCTAGTAGTGAACGAGGAAGACGACAACGAACCGATTGGAATAGAAACTTTTGTAAAAATTTATTAGGAAAAAAATTACACTTAAAAAATTGCATTTATTCTTCAGTAATTAATTTTTTTTATATTTCAATAATCCGATAACCAATAAAAGACAGTTAATATAAAATAAAAATAAACAGATATATTTATAAAATATTATATACTTACTTACCGTAAATATAAAACAACAAAATATATCGTGAATTCATGGTGCCACCAATTAATATAGAATTAAGTGAATGTATGATTTAAAAAATTTTGTTTTTGTAAATAAATGTGAATTATGTAAAAATATTCTTTCGAATTCATCATAAAAAAAAGTCATAATATTAATTTAATCGATTTAATTTATAAATCATCAAACAAATATACATACATAGGCATACAATAAATTATATAAGTTAAAAGCAAAAAAAAAAAAAAAACGAAAAATCTTGTGATATGTTATTAGATAAAAAAAAATTTAATTTTTAGACATAATATTATTTTAACTTTAAAATGTAAAAAAGAAAATTAATTAAAATCTTTATTTGTCAAAACCATTTAAATTTATAATTATTATTGAACCAAAGGTTTTATTTCTTGATTTAATATCATAAAATTAGTTGATAAGAAAATATTTTTGTTATTTTCAAATTTAATAAAACGAATGTTTTTTTTTCAAATTCGTTGTTTTTCTTTACCAAAATTTTTAATTGATAATTTCTAAATTGCAAATGGGTATTGGATGGATCATAAAGAATCCTTTTATGCAGAGACTTATCTGGCATAAACAATCCATACAATGGTTTTTTCCGTTTATGAATTTTTGATATGAAAACTAATTTACATGGGGAAAACATACGTAGAGTAGTTTCGCGATTATAACAGCATAATGCAATTTTATTTTATATATGTAGCTAAATTATATTCCAAATTAATTTCAAATTTACTAACATTTATTTCCTGAGCGCGATTTCAACAGCGATCTTATATGGATTAGTTTTTATAGCTAGCCACCAGACCATATCGATCGGTAAATTGAATAGCAAATCATTAGTCTCAGTTGCAATTAGTACTTGGTTAGTGTTTCGTGATACAACTCATTAAAACTGAAAGAAATTTTCTACTATTCCTAATTCTCTCATTCATCTATGAAGTTGAATGATAAATGAACATCGATTACTCGGAAATAAGCAATTGTACTCACTTTTTTTTACCGATTGCATTTGTTTTATCGTTAGTGCTACAGCTACTCATTAAAAAATAAAAGTAAGTAATTCTATGGTACCTGAATTAACCATTGCATTTTTTTTCTATCTCAGTTATATAATTTCAGTTTTTTTTAAAAATGGTAAATTGTCTAAAAACTAAAAACAAATTGCAGCAAATTTAGACGATTTCTACGAAAAGTTTATTGCAGTTTACATTCGTTTCCCATTAGTTTTAACTTCAAAATAACGAACCGATCATGAGAATAAGTGTTTGAAAAAATTTTTATAAACACTAATCCTGGAATCTCGGAATGGCTTCATATAGTTATTAAAGCAACATTACTTAGTTATTTATATATTTTAGTCTAATCTAAATAGAGTAACGTTATTGCTCATATTATCATACAAAAAAAGTTATTGCTCATCTTATGATAGAATTGATATATGTAAATATATCATATTCGTATACTAAAATATAGCCAAAACTAGTTTCCCTACTGAATTTAAAACAGCGTATTTCTCTCTACTTTAAACTCTATTACTAAGCAATTTTATTTTCATTGATTCGAATTTTTTAAATCATTTTAATAGACATATCTAACTCACACACTTGAAAGAACACTTTCTGAATGAGTGAATGCATGTTCTATAATCTGTTTTATAAACTGTTAAGAAAATCAGTTAATATTTACTATGACCATATGGAGTCACCTTTATACGTTTTGCTGCTATTTTACATATTTACAAGTGTCTACAAGGATTGTTAAAAAATCTGATAAAGTTTAGTTATAGTAATTTTGTAAGTTTTGTAATTTTGTAAGTTGTTTGTTATTCCAAGAATATGAACATTACTACATTGTACATGTGAAGAGACACAGGGCAAAAGGATTTCGACTAGTTTGATCTTGAGTTGAATTTAAATAATTCATACAGCAGTAATACTAGTTTTAACATGTTGAGGGAACAAAAACTATTCAAACTAAGCTATAGCCCTAGTATTGTATGATTACATTAAATTTTATTTCCTTTTATTAAACATACAAAAATTACCAATTAAAATTAGATTGAAATATTTTTATTTAAAAATTTAAGCAACTTCCATAGCCACTGGTATAGTTTCTTCAATTACATCAAACTTCTTAACTAAAGTCTCCAACACATTAGTTGTACCTTCTTTAAACTCATAGTTCAACTAAAAAAAAACCATTTACAGTATTTACACACAATTTTAATTTTATATTCAAAGAATTTCGCTTAATATTCATAGAATTTACCTTTCTTTCGCCTTTCTTATTAGCTATTTCGTGATTCCTCAAATATGAAACAGTACCATTTTTACGAATAACACATAAATCAACATTTGACCCAGATCCCAAATCATTGAATATACCACCGGCAATAGCATCACGTACTACTTTTTTTCCTTCTTCTTCATCTAAATCTGGTTTCCAACGTGCTTCAAAAATTGACATAGCAGCTAAACTACCAGAACCCATACTTGCGTATGGTAATTCATCAGTTGATCCATGTGGATGTATTAAAGCAATATATGAACCTGTTTTATCAACACCACCTAATACTAAAGCAGCGCTAATATGACCCTGATAACGGAATAACATTTGCTTTAGCAAAGTCTTAGCTGCAACTACTTGTACTTGACGTCCAGTGTTTAAACGAAGCAATTCTAGTTGAGATGCAATGTTATCTGTGGTCATCTCAGTATCTGCAGCTGTACCAGCACCACAACAATATATATTTTTAGCTATATAATGAATTTTCATACAATTCTTATCTGATACAATTGGTCCTTCGGTACTTCTTGTATCAGCTCCTAATATTACTCCATCCTTAAATATAATTCCACAAATGGTTGTACCAGTTTTAACAGTTTTAGGTGGTTGAAATCCCTTTTCTAAAAGCATTTCATTTCTAAAATTTATTAAAAGAAGTAGTTTTATTCATCAACAAAATATTTTAAAATATTTTTTTTAAGGTTAAAACAAAGTTTATAATGACAAGGCAATTTTTCATAATAAAAAGCTTTTGAACAAACCTTTTGCAATTTTCAAAACTAAATCCAGCTTTTGGAATATCTCTTGCTTGATCAGTAATCATTTTGAAAATTATTTTTTTTACTAATAATTTTAATTTCAATAAAATTTAAATTTCAATTAATCCAAATTAAACAAACTAGAGAATTACAATTGAAATTGACATTTGACAATGAAATGAATTGCCGAATAAAACAAAATATATGAAAAATGTCAAATGAGCAGTACTGCCAACCTATTATATTTACGACAAATCTAGTACAATTTTATATAAACTGAATTCTCTGAATTCCAAAAATAAATAGTATGCGAGCGATTTCAGTTTCAGTTCAGTTCAGATTAACTGATTAGCATAGATAATATATATACTTCGTATACTGATTAGTAAAATTGTAATGACCGTTCATTCTCGCAATATTTTTAATGGCTTTATATTGAAGTGAATTCAGTTCACTACTCATGCTCACTCAACTTTACCTTGAAACCTGGATCTGAACTATAACTTTGCTAATAATGTTAAGAAATTAAGAATGGTATGACTGGTAAGAAAAGAATGTGAAAATTTAAAAAATATAAAATGGAATAAATTTTTTACAAGAAGCGCAACGCAACTGTAACTTTTTGTAACGTTCTTACCGAATTTTGATATCTCATCAAATCTTCGACTCAAGCCTCATTAGAAACTATCAAAATAATCATTTACTTCTCATTAATTCAATAAAATTTATATTTTAATTAATTCTCAATTTAGGTTTCTGCATGGAAATGTTATTGATAGTTGTATAGACTTTAAGTTTAAATTACTGTGATAGTGTAATAATATGTTGCTTCTATCAATCCAACAAATCATGTATAATATGTTATAATATAAGATACTTTCTATACATAATACTTACCAAAAAAAATATTCTATCATATAAAATTTATTTGCTAAATCAAGTATTTTTTCTCTAATTTTATTGTTACATCATAATTTAATAAAATTATAAAATATAAATAACTTAGTTTTTATTTTTTTGGTTTTAGAAAATTTATATTTTGTGTTTTTTTTTAATAAAATATTTTGTTTTGGAGAGTTATTTAATTGGAAAAATGAAAATTATTAATTGTAATTGATATCAGTAAAGAAAAATTTAAAATTATTTCATTTAGAAACTGATGTCTTTTAAAACCAATCTGTAATAAAATTGTTATACATAATTGTATTCACAATTTATACAGAGTACTTTTCTTTTGGACTGTAGGTACTTCTTCGGAAAATAGAAGTCAGCTGTTCAATGTTTTTAATTTTATTAAATTTACAAATTTGCTATTGCTTGGATTTAGGTTTGCTGAAGAATATTTATATTTTCAATTTGAAGTAATAATTAAATAATAGTAAAAGTAATTAAATAATTTTGTTTATAGAAAAAAAATCTTTAATATGATTCAAGTAGGGAGAAATATTTCAAAATTACAAACTTTATCTTTATCTACTTTAAGAATCTTTCAAAATAGTCGTAAGTTTCATAAATAAAATACAAACTTTTATTTAATATATTTATTTATAATTTAAGATTATTCTACTAGAGCAGAAATTATTCAAAAACGAAATGAATTATTTTCTACAGAAAAAAAGAAGCAAAAAGAAAAAGTTGGTAGAATAGAAAAAATTGAGGTTAGGTATTTAGGTCTTCCAGAGGATGTTACCTTAATTATGAACAAAGGTATTTCTACACCATACAATTGTGCACAACATTTAAGTGAAGAACATTGTAAAAGATCAGCTTTAGGTTTAGTTGATGGTAATCTAAATTGGGATATGCACAAACCACTTGAAGATGCTTGTACATTACAATTATTAAATTTTACTATAGCAGAACCTCATTCTGTAAACAGGTGAGTTTAATATACTATTCAAAACATGTTGATACAACGTAATTTGTTTAAAAAAAAATTGTAGAGCTTTTTGGAGAACATGTTCTTTTATGGTAGGAGGTGCCTTACAAAAAGCATTTAAAGAGGAGGCTGAATTAGAGTTACATAGTTTTCCTGGTCCAAATGGTAAATTATAAAAATTATATGCAATTATGCAATTATATTTATATTCTATTTTTTTATAGTAAAATCTGGAAGTTTTATACATGATATTGTACTTTCAACGAAAGGATGGCAACCAAATGTTAAAGAGCTACGTGCATTATCAGCTGAAATGATTAAATTAGCTGCAAAAAATATCCAAATTGAACGTTTAGATGTTAATTTGGAATTAGCTATGGAAATGTTTGATGAAAATAGATTTAAAAAAGAGCATATACCAAGTATAGCATCACATAATGATGGTATAATAACACTATATAGAATGGGAGATCATATAGATATATCGAAAGGACCAATGGTAGGCTCAACAAGCTTTTTAGGTAAATGTACAATCGCAGCAGTACATCAAGTTGGAGAAGAAGGTAACAAACAAGGAATATATAGAGTGCAAGGCGTTGCTTTACCAGCTAGCATCATTTTAAACCATTTTGCCTACGATATTCTTGTTGAAAGAGCAAAAAAATTGGTAAATTAAATAAAAAACACTGTTAATCTTATTTATTGCTATTATATATTATTTTTTGTTCTAGAACCCAGCGAGGCTACCAACAGAACCATTTGGAGAAACTATATCAAATAGATTGTTAGCATAAATATATATTTTTTTTTTATATACTACATTTATATAGTTCCTTAGATTAAGATCGATTAAATAAAGGATTAAATTTACAAAAAAATGACTTTCAAATCAAAAATTGAATTTTAAATTTTCGTCATGAAATAATGATTCTCTAAACATTTTGTTTCCTATCAAATTTTTAATAATAAAGAAACGATATTTAACTTAAAAAATACTCTCATGACAAAATGTTCTCTTCACTGCCGTATTTCTAATTTCTAAAAAAGCAAAAAAAAAAAGTACAGAGATAATTGAATAATGACGAATGGACGATGATGAGGAATGAAAAAAAAAAATGAAAAGTTTTTGTTTCTGATTTCTGATCTGATGTCTGATCAAGCAAAATGAAATAAACGCCACAAAGAAATCAAACAAATAAAATAAAATTACTTTACAGGAAGAAATTTAGTTCAGTTAATTACAGTATCTCGTTTGAGTTATATCAATTTATTTTTATTGTAAGGGGTAATTTATAAAACAGTGAAAATAAAAAATATTATTTGAGTGTTGTAAGTTTTTGTAAGAATTTTTCAATAGCTTGGTTGTGAGACGAATATTCGTAAAATGAATAGCTTCTTAAGCTATTGTTTAATCCTATCAGTAGCGGTAGTTGCAGGTAAGAAAAAATATTTCTTTCATTTTCATTTTTAAAACTAGTTTTGTTTTTGTCCTTCTATGGGTCAAATTTAAAAAAATTTTATGAGCAGGTGTTCTATTAACTTAACCAAAAAATAAAAACAAAATATTATGTACATACATATATGTATGTTCCTACATTAAAAATTAAGTTATTTTTAAAATATTTAATGCTTTAAGAGTACAGTCATTTTATTCTAATCGACTAAATCTGGCATTGGATACAATGTGTAATATTTTTTGAATAAAATGAATTATGATGATAGCTTAATTTAAATTAAATTATTATAAACTATAAAAATGCAATATACTATATACATATATTTATGTACGTGTGTAAGAAATTGATCAGGTTTATAAACCATGCAGAAGCTTAAAATACAACTAATTCGGATCGAATATAATTTATTACATATGTACATTGTACATAATGTAGGAATTTTTTTTTAAGAAAATTTTATACCGAAAACACGGTATTTTACATAATTAAGTACATATGTATATGTATATGTACATTTTTATTATCTGATTTCAATTCATTTTAAACGAATTTAAAAAACATACACGATCTAATTTTTTGTTACTTTTTAAAGCTATTACATATAATTTTATTATAAATCGATTTAAATATTAATTTTTCTTTTAAAAAAGAATGCAAAAGCAGTAATTTATAAATTAGTATTTATATATTTTATATATGTACAACATACATATGTAAAAGTATGTACAAGATGGATCATTTCAAAGTTTAATTTATTTTTTACGTTGAGAATTATAACTTATAATAGACTAGCAAAATTATTTTGCAATTTAATTAAATCAAATTGTATGTACAATAAATTTAAAAAAAATTTTTGTTTATAAATTTAATCGACTTGACACTGGGGTAACTACAGTATTGGAGAAGGTTATATAAGTTCAAATCATCATTTAGATTAAATTTTTAACTCAATGTTTTTATTTTACTTGAATCATAATATTGATAATTGTTTATAATAATAATTATAATAAAAGTTAATTAATAGAAAAATATTTAAAAGAAAAATACTGAAGTTAATACATAATTAAAATATAAAATGAATTTGATTGATTCATTGCTCTTCGTTCCCGTCTTATCCTTATCAGACAACTTCAACGTTCATCTGAATTTAAAAAACAAAAACAAAAACAAAAACTTTCAGTTAACAAAAACAAAAATCAAAAATTTGTGTTTCTTGTTTGCGGAATAAAGATTGTACAGGGTGTTTACGAGTACGAAATATTTTTCATATAAGTATCTATGTACATTTTTTTCATTGATTACTTAATTATCACTTTTTGTTTTAAAAATTGTCAGCAAATTTTTAAAAATGCATAAATGTGTTATTTTAATAATTTAAAAACGTTCTGATATCTAGGGCAAAAATTGCTGACAAATTCTATTGAACTTTTTGTTTACTTACATATTTTAATTAAACTAGATCCATAAATTATTTTACTAATTCAGTATTAGTGTCGTGTACAGATTCCAGTATTGAGTATCGTGTAAAAAGGCCCAATATTATATAATTATATGTACATACATGCACATACATACATATATATGTATGGATTTTAGGAATTTTTTACATCTTAAAAAAGGAGCGAACTTTATGATATTTGTGTAATTACTTGTTTTGTTTCAAATATATATATGAATATACATATGGAGTTCCCTTATAAATAAACTAAACAAACCAATCTACATTTCATATCCAAAAAAATATAAGGTAAATACTTAGGTGTTTTTAGAGATATATGGATACTGATCTATTTCTATTTTCTATAGTATTATAATATATATTTATAACCAATTAAATTTTATTTTTAACATAGCTATTGCAACAAAACCTCCAAAATGGGATCCCGTTTATACTGTTAGTGGAACTTTATATATTCCATATGCTGAAATCGAAGAACCATTTTATGCTTGGTATGATGAACATAGTCGTCGTTCGAGAATTGATTATTACGGTGGTATGGTAAAAACGTATCAATTAGCTCATTATGAATCATATGGAACTTCGTTAAAATTGGCACCAATAACTACAGATTTAGAATCAAATAAGGAAACCTGCCTTCAAGTAAATGGAACTGCTGAAAATAAAGTTAATATTCAGGCAATATTGCCTGTAGCCAAAGATTTTAAACTAATGGGAACTGAACAATGTGATGGAAAAAGTTGTGATAAATTCCGTTTAGAAGAAACTTTTGGTGACAAGAAGAATGTCTACACTTTATGGGTAACATATAGAAAATCACCAAAATATCCTGGATCAAGACAACCATTACCATTTCGTTATGAAATGAAAGGATTTAATACTTTATTGGGATCACATTATGATCATTATTATTTAGAATATGATAACTATAGTCATGATGATATTCCAAATACAGTATTCGAAATTGATGAAAGTAATTTGCATTATAACATCAGAAATTGATTTTTAAAAGATTTATAAGAATTTATTTCCTTTCAGAGTTAAAATGTATTTCGTTCCCGGGTCCTGGAAATGGACATTATGCTACTTTTAATCCAATGCAAGAATTTATTCATCCAGTTTCTACTGACCATTTAGACCATGAATTTAAAAAGTTTGTTGGTAAACATGGTAAAAAATACGCAACCGGTACTGAACAAGATTACAGAAGAGATATATTTAGACAAAATTTACGTTTAATTCATTCAAAAAATCGTCAAAAATTGAGCTTCTCTTTAGCTATTAATCATTTAGCAGATCGTACTGAAGAAGAATTACGTGCATTACGTGGTTATAAAAGCTCTGGAATTTACAATGGTGGTAAACCATTCCCATATGAAATTGAGCCAAGAAAAGAAAAATTACCGGATCAATGGGATTGGAGACTTTATGGTGCTGTAACACCAGTTAAAGATCAATCAGTTTGTGGTTCTTGTTGGTCATTTGGAACAACTGGTGCTATTGAGGGTGCATTTTTTTTGAAAAATGGTGGAAATCTAGTTAGATTATCACAACAAGCTTTAATTGATTGTTCATGGCAATATGGTAATAATGGTTGTGATGGTGGTGAAGATTTTCGAGCATATCAATGGATGCAAAAAGTTGGTGGTATTCCAACTGAAGAAGAATATGGTCCTTATTTAGGCCAAGATGGTAATTATAATTAATAAAAATTATTTATAATAATATAATGCAGTATGAACAAAATGTAGAATAAAATATTTTTTTTAGGTTACTGTCATCTTAATAATACTAATTTAGTTGCACCAATTACCGGATGGGTAAATGTAACTCAAAATAATCCAGATGCTCTTAAAATTGCTATGATAAATCATGGACCAATTTCAGTTGCAATTGATGCATCACATAGGACATTCAGTTTTTATTCTCATGGTGTTTATTTTGAACCAAAATGTGGTAATACTAGTGATGAGTTAGATCATGCTGTTTTGGCTGTTGGTTATGGTACAATGGGTAATGATACTTACTGGTTAGTCAAAAATTCTTGGTCAAATTATTGGGGTAATGATGGATATGTATTGATGTCTGCTAAAGATAATAATTGTGGTGTTCTAACGGCACCAAGTTATGTAACAATGTAAACTTGTTTTACTTTTAAAATGGTTTAATGGCAGCAGAGATAATGTATGAGATATACATATATTATATATATATCATATTGTAGAATTTTATTTTCTTTACTTATATGTTACTTTATTATCGACTGATATTGATTGAAAAATAATGAAAATTTATAATAATTAAATTTAATTAATTACTATTGTTTTAAAAGAATAATAAAATTTTAAATGAATCAAATAGTTTTGTTTTTGTATAGAATACTATAAATAAGAAATAAGCTACGGGCACCAAAATTTAATATGGTTTGGGGAAAATGTAATAGGTAAAAAATTATGTTATTAAATATTATTATTCTAATTACAGTTGCTTCGCTTTGGTACGAAAAGTTTTCTATTAATTCCTTATCCTTGAGCGAAAGTAATTTTTCTTTGTTGTCAAACAGCAAGTCCTCTTTTATAACTATTTAAATATTTAATACACTGTCGATATACCCATCATGAACGGATCATGAGTTTACTTTGAATGAAATGTTCCCTTGCAAATAGTTCCTTTGCAAATTTTTTATAAATTAACTTAAAACAAAAATACAAATAATTAAATAACAATAGTTTTTTAATTTAATAACACATTTAAAAAACGTATAAATAAAATTATTAAATCTAATTAATGTAAAAAAATTATACTAAAATTATATATTCAATATCGGCAATTTATTTTAATTGATAATTTATACTTAAATATTGTAAAAATATTTCTCTTAAATGTTTTCTCAAAATAGAAAAACATAAGAAAATTATTTATTCTTTTTTCAATATTATTTATAATCTCCTTTATTATGAGTGTAGTAAATCTTTTCTAAGTATGAAATCCCAAGTATCTTTCCATCTTAAATCAATAATTTGATCTGTTGTTAATTTTTGTATACCATAACTGACAGATAAAAATTTTACATAAACATAAAAAACCCCGATTAACCAAATTCCAATTCCAATTTGATATAAATAAATATAAATTTTCATTTTTATGAATCTATTCAAAACATAATGTATATGTTCTAAAACATAACACAATAGTAATAATTTGAATATAAATGCTGGCAAGTAATTATGTAAAAATAGGGTACGTTCCATACAAAAATATGGTAAATAATGTAAAATATAACCACCAAGAAAAATTTCTCCAACTCTTGTAAATTTAATCCATTCTAATTCTGGTAAATCAAAACATGAACGTTTTCTTCTAATTGAGTATAAAACTAAAAATCCAGTGTATACAAAAATACCAGCTGTACAAGTATACCAAATTAAAATGTTTCCTATTAAATGAATTTGACCATTTGAATTTCTATCAATCCAATAGGCAATGCCTTTATCTAATAATGGCCATTCTAATACTTCTGAACTATACATATGAGATGTGATTTGATCTGAATACCAAAGCATTTTGGTATGTAATTCCATGAATTTTTGCCAAAAAGACATATGAACTCTTTTTGTTGGTATCATTTCAGCATTTAAAAGTTGTCGTTCACGTTCCTTTTGATCTTGAGCTAAAAAAAAAATAAAATCAATTCAACAAATATAATATAATTTATAATTAATTTTGCTTTTAATATACTATATACATTTTGTATAACGATGCTCTTCAACATTCCAGATAGTATCTTGATGATCATGATCTTTATCAGCAACAATTTCATGTTGATTAAATCCCCAATCTGGAAGTTGTTTACCACTAAATCGAAGTGCCATATTTGTTGTATGATGAATTAAACGTACTTCTGAACGAATTGCATGCCATATTGAACCTCCCTAAAAAATTAATAATAACAATTCAAGTTATTTAATATTAATTTTAATATTAAACCTGATAAATTTTATTACAAACATACCGTTTTTGTATTAACAATATTAACTTTCCATAACATTTCTGCTGCCATTGATATATTATAATCAATATAACAAGTAACTTCTTGACTTGATGGTGTCATTGGACCAGCTACATCATGACTATTTAAAGCTCTACTGGTTATACCATGAACCAATTGAATTAAATCACCATCTATAATAGCATCTGGTTCAGCACCAACAACTAAATCATCACGTTCAGGTCGCTTAACAATCCACCAATTATTTACATCTTTAAAACTATAACAAGTTACTTGTTGTT
This sequence comes from Argyra leucocephala, assembly GCA_963942445.1. Classification (NCBI taxonomy): domain Eukaryota; kingdom Metazoa; phylum Arthropoda; class Insecta; order Diptera; family Dolichopodidae; genus Argyra; species Argyra leucocephala. The sequence continues at coordinate 91,490,313 of OZ012679.1, forward strand.
GATGACTTGACCCTCTTTTATCAGGATATTTAACAGGATATACATGAGCATGTGAATGTAACCAGCATGTTCGACCATATGTATGCCGTAAAGTTATTTGGGAACCGTGTACAACTTTTAGTGGTTGTCCTTTTGTTATTGATGCTAAGCCTCCATCAAGTGATGCTTGAAATGCACTTGTCATTACATTATCATGTGGCCCCGCTTTGTGAAGAACACTTAAGTGTATATAAAAAATTGATATGTATATAACAATTGGAATTATAGTAAACATTAGCCATCTAGTAAATGTTTGTAAAAATATGTGAAAATCTAAAAATTAAAATCATAAATATTAGATTGAGATTTTATTAAAAAGTATTTTATTTGATGGTATTACTTGATACTGTTGCGTCATACAATAAATTCCATAAATATTTAGCCATTACAAAACAAGCTAAAGCACATGAATAGAAACCAGCATATTTTACGGTAAGAGCAAATGTAAAAAATGTTGCTGATAAAGTACCATAATAAATCCATGTTGGTGATGCAAATTTTGATCTTTGAAAGCGTAAAAGATATAGAATTCCAATTGATGAAAATAGCATCAACATTGATTCCATTAGAATGAATCTTGATTGTGTTAAAAGTGAATTGTCTACATTTAAAATATAAATTTATATAAATAATTTATTTGTTTAAATATCATAATTTTACCTAAAATAATTAAAATTCCACTTAATAGAGCCGTCCATCGGCTTAAATGCATTTCTAATAAAATTTCATAAGATACTGGTGATAGTAAACTTCCACATATTGCTGGTAACAATCTTAACCAAAATATTGGTACATTTTTTGTATATTCTACACCAATACGCGAAAAAGTATAATTTCCATTATATCCAACTAATTGTGCTATACCAGCTATTAATTGTTTTCCTAATGGTGGATGTTGATCAAAAAAGAATGTATTTTTCATGTAATGAGATACATATTTTCCATAATGAAGTTCATCGAATCTAAAAATTAATAAATAGATATAATCAGTATAATATACATTTTTTTTTTAAATTAACTTAAATTCCACCTCAAATTTAAACTTAATATGATATTAAAATAATTTCTATCAATTTTTTAAATTAATTTTCTTAATTTTATTTAAGTTAGCAAATTATACAAACTAATTTTTTTTTTTAAATTCAACTTCAAATTCAACACAAAAATTAATTCAATGTGTGGTGGAATTCTTTTTTATATTTACCTTTTATTATTATTTTTCTATAAAAAATACTTACACAACATGATTTGGTGTTGATAATCTATACAGTCTTGTTAATAATGCAATAAAAAATAGTAATGAGCTGATTAAATCTATTTTGATGTTTATTATAAAATTTCTCTTTTCATCTTTAGATTTATTTTCAACATTTTCACCATTCTGACCATTGTATTGCAAATTTTTTTTATTATAACAATTATTTGTATTAAAGTTTTCATCGTTATTTCTTAGTACACTTGATTGTCTAGAACTGGTACTAGTTGATTCTGATCTATGATATCCCAATTTACCATTATTTGTTAAAGTTTTTGTAAAACTATTTCCATCATCATCATTATAATCATCATGATTTGTATCATCATCATTATCATCATCAGTATTATGATTTCTTTTAGCACCCATTAAATTTTTTATTTCTTCACTCGAAATTTCCGATGATTTATTATTTCTTTTCAATTTATTTTTTAAATTATATAATTTATTTGTTTCGTAATTATTACATATTTCATCATTATTTTCATTTAAATTAATTCTTTTTTTTATTATTGATGATTTGATTAGATCAGGTTCTTGACTTATTGCGCGTTCAAGTCTTTCGTTTTTTAATATTGAATTTTCATAAATTTTTACTATTTTTGTTGTTGTTTTTTTTATGCTACCACTAATACTATTACTAGCACCACCAACTGTATTGTTTCCATTAATATAATTTCTTTTTTTCCGTTCATTACAATCCATTATTATATTTTATTAAAATTTATTTATGAAATTTTAAAAAAATATAGAAAAAAAACTTAATATTATAAATAAATAAAATAAATAAAAAGAAAGTATTGTAGAATAAATTTTTTTAAATCATTGTACAAAAAATATATATGATATTCCGTCTGAAGTATTTTATTTCTACAATCCAATCAGTTTTAAATGCAGCCACGTACTGATTCACCAACTGGAATTTGGTATTTTGTTTTTTTATTTTTTTTCAATTCTCTTCTCAAAAAATGTTGTAATCTCTGTTTTTCTTGTACACCTTCATAAAAAAAAATATAGTTTTCGCCTAACAGTATTTTAAGTTTACCTGTAAAAGAATAAGAAAAAGATGAAAAAATTCAAAAGGTAAGTTTGAGAAAACTTCGTATGTAGTTAAATGTAGAAGTACAGTACTGGTAAAATTATTTTATAATTATTTTAAACTTATTAAGCTAGATTTTCATATTTATTTGCTTCACAATTAAAGCCGTCAAAATTTTAACCCATTTTTTGTTGCAGAATTTTTATTAAAATACTTGTTTAAAATTCGATGGAAAATTCTTAAGTAAAAATAATTTGATTGGTTGAAATTGTGATAGATACGTGAATTTTAAGAAGAAATTAAAAATCCAGCTCAAACTGTATTATTTTGTCATTTATTTGATTCAACTAGATATCTAGTCAATCGTTTATAGTTATTATTTTTTCTAAAAGTATTATCAACGTTGTTTTTTTTTTTAACTTTTCAACATCTTCAATACTTGCAATACTTGTTATGATCTCATGATGGTTATTTACAAAACTTTTCATAACTACTAGTCTCATTAATAAAAATACAATAAAATCTAAAAAAAAAAAATTCATTTCAAATTGATAATAATTGAATATATAACGGATGTATGGAATTGATATCAATAAACTATGCAAATTATTATAATCAAGCAATACTTGAAATGAAACCGATATTAAATATTATCATTAATCTGGACGCCTCAATTAGTGATGTGATATCCATTAATTTATTTTTATATCGTAGATATAAAATAATAACTGTGATATAAAATAATAACTGTAAACTTAAAAATCATAATAGGTTTTCTGAAGAACCTACTTATAATATTAAAATATGTCATGTATAAAATGAAAATTAAACAAACATTTAGCTTTTAAATTTTATTTCACTAATTTATTTATTACTATAATTTCAAATTTCGCATTCAGTTACATAATGTATTTTTGCAATAAATAAAATTAAATATGTAAATAAATTATATAAAAAAGACATTTCTAAATGCAACTAAGTTTTTGTTATAGTGTGTAAGAAATATAAAAAAAATCATACTTATATAATTTAATTTCATTCAATAAAACTTTCTCTTTCTCTCTTTTTAAACTTCTTCTTTCTTGCAAATATTCTAAGCTCTACTACATCGTAGTTATAAGATAATTAAGCGAAAAATACCGTTAAAATAATTACTTATGTATGTAGCAATATACCATATAGATTCATTACTCAATCAACGAACACTCATTGCCCGTTAGCTGTTATTATACTGTTGCACATACGACATACCAATGATTAGTGATTTAATAAACTAGTGCTTTTGATTGAAATTGAATTCAGCTAAACAGCTAAACATAGAAATACGAGGAATTTATGCTAAATAGACAACAGAGAATGGACAACAAAAATAAAAATAAAATTTATGTAATATGCTTTGCAACTCATTTTTATCTTTATGTTATTGGTTTTGTTATAACTTAAGTTATAACTAAACTACCAACCAACCAACTAATAATTAAATTATATTATATATGCATAGGTAAATATGTACATTTTGTAAATTGAAGAATTCTTAAAATATTTTTAATAAATATAAAAATGTAATGTTTGAAAAAATTTCAATTATTAATTTTGAATTAAAATAGAATTTTTTTTATACAGTTTTAATGATAGACTTATAAATTATAAGTGCTGAGTAAAATAGCACATGTGAATTTTCAATAAAAAAAGTATAAGAATTTATTCATTATTATTAATGGAATAAATCATAATAGCCTGACTTAGAAAAACAATATCACAGCAAAATATGTCAGCCAAGGCTTAAGATGAACCGTATTTAAATCCATTTTGAAACCAATCTGCCCATATAGATGTTAGTTATATGAAGAATTGGGTACTGAAATATTAGAAAGAAAAATAACAAATTTAGCCGTCACGATTATAGTGTGGGAAAACTCACGATTATAGTGTGGAACTTGAACAATTTAAAAAAACTATGCAATCAGATTGATCCAACACCGCTTTGACGCAAAAATTATTATACATAAATGCAATAAGCTTATAGACTAATAAATAAAAAGTAGCTAGGTATGTAAAGAACTATAATAGATTACGGAAGTAGAACGTATATCGTCGAATTAATGAACTATTGATGGACATTATTCCTACATTTATCCTAACCTTGTTCCTTGTTCCTACTAACTAAACTATATCGATTTTAGTAAACTTTCAAGGTTAATAAACTGTGAACAATTTCTTTAAAAAACACTGAGATTTTGAGCTTCGTTTTGACCTTTAAATGACCTTCGACTCAAAAGTTATCTTCATCGAAAATGTAAAAGACAGATTGAGTACACCTAAACGTAAGTTTTCCGCAATTTTTTTTTTTTTTAAATTATAATTATAATAAAACTTAAGACAATATAAATATCAAAAATTAGGTCTCAAAATTTGTGCTACTTAAAGTTTTGCCATAAAATGTTCACAAGACAATGAATAAATTTCAAAACCAAAAATACAAATAAATATTTTAACCTTTAAAATTTCAACTTAAAAGCAAAATGCTGTAATTTAATCTGATCCTTGTAAACTCCTTGTGACAGAATTAAAATAACAAAAAAACAATAAAAAAATATTTTATTATCTGATTCGGAAAATTTTGTAGCTTAATTAATTTTTCACATAAATTCAAATAAATTACACACATTCAACGGAGAATAAAAACCCATAGAAGATCGTCCAAGTAAGAATATACGCTTACATACATAATACATATATGTTGTATATGTATTGTATGTTTTCTATTCCAAATACCAATATCAATTTCAATGGAATTTTTTTAATTTTTCACAGAATACAAAAAACTTAATGAGGGTTTTCACATCTGTATTCCTTTCGTTTTCTGCACTTGTTGTTTGTAGGCAAAAGTGTGGAGAGGAAAACAAAAAAAAAAAAGCTTCGGCCTTTTTTATGAATACCAAATCGATCCTATTTCTGGTATTTTCTTTACAAACACATAGAAACATTAAAGTTGAGAATTTTTTTTACTCTGAGAATTTTTTTATCAGCAGAAGAGTTTATTATTATTTTGAATTTTGGTTGGCTACGTAGTTCTGGAAGAAATGTATGAAAATACATGATGAAAAATTATAATGATAATAAATGAATGAAAAAATATGATTATAAATTTTTTTGAAGGGATTTTAGGTTTTTTGTTTTTCTTTTTTTTTATTACAAGACAATTTTAGCTATTTGGATAATATTTTAGTATTTATGCTTGTATGTACAATAGTTATTTGTACATATATGTAAGTATAAATATTAAATAATAATAAAATAAATAAAAATTTGAATATGAATTTGTACAGGAACAGGATATATACGATAATTAAATATGTAGGTGTGTTGTCAGCTTAGATTTTTTTGTTTTAGGTGCATACGCATGTGCAAATAATAAAGGGTTTAACTTATTTGCATTTATATTCACCCATATTCTGTCAGACCCATCTCGCGAGATCGCGTGAGAATATCTCTGATGAGACAGTTTTGTATTCTGTTAGACCTTTGACGAGACGAGAATTGTCAAATTTATCTCGTCAAAAATTGTAAGCGATAGAGTATCTCGTCAAAGTATTTTGTGTTTTTTTTTATCAAAAAAATTTAATTAAATAAATAAATTGAATAGATAAAATAGTTAAGTAAAGATTAATAAACAATTTTTCATTATTTTTTTGCATTATTATTAAAATTGTGTTTTGTTTTGAAAAAAAAAAAACCATCTTTACTATTACTGTTTTACTACTGTTTATGTACTAAACTAAAAAAAATTTAAAACATAAATATATTTATATTTATTTTTCATTTAAAAAATATTTTAAAAATAATACTAAAACCCCACAAAAACTTTCCAAAAATTTTATAAATCATATTTCGTTTATATACCAATAATTATTTTTGATAGTAAAAAATGATCAGTACTACCAACAAATAAAATGTTCTATCGCGCCGCTTACAGTGTCTAACAGAAAGGCATATTCAGCGAGACGAGACGAGATGAATTTTTTCTTCTCGTCAACGATGGGTCTAAGAGAATATGGATGATTATGTAGTAACTAACAGGTAAATTAATTTATCATCTCAGTTACACGTAATCTAAAAAAACCGGTAATATTTACTATTTAAAAAATTAAAACATTCATATTAATCCGTTTAAAATATTTTTTTTAAATTTAAAAGAAAAGGATGTGAGATACATATTATATATTATGAGTATAGTTATCTAAATTTTGTAAATTTTAAGAATTTAGTCTAACACTCTAATATTAACTATGAATAAATATACGTGATGGAAAAAAGAATGATGATAAAAATGAATGACATATTATTATTGAATTTATTTGAAAGGATTTTAGATTTATTTTTTTATTGTACATAACAAATTTTTTTTAGCTATTTTAATATTATTACTATATGTTTATGATTATGTATTTTTTTGTACATAAGTAAAAACAATAATAAAACAAATACAATTTTTTTTTGAATAAATGAAAATTTTAATTTAATATGATTTCGTACAATAATATGGTAAAGGATGTTATATTATTAGCGCAAATAAATAACTATATGTTATTTATTTGTGCTATTAGTATGTAACATTATTAAAAAAAAACAAAACAAAAACCTTTCTTGTTGTACCATACACGACACCGTTTTCAAAAATAATCTCCTTTTATTCAAGAACAAAAACAAAAAAAAAAAACAAAACAAAAAAATATGGAATTCAACAAAACCTTTTGCGCATAATTTTTATTTTTCATGTTTCCTACATACACATATAAAACCTTTATACATTTACACAAAAAGAATACTTGATACAAAATATTGTGTGAAAGCGAGGATTTCGTTCGGTAGAAACGAAAGGAATACAGATGTGAAAACCCCCAATAGGTTGAACCCATTTGTTAGAGACACTAATTCTTGTATTATGGCATTCTTTATGTTAGAGATATCCATTGGATGAATGCAATATTTAAAAGAACACGTGTTAAAATGATAAATCGATAGAATGAACTTTACATAGATGAATTTAACTTCATTATTTTATGTGTTGAAAATTTTGTGCCTCTTTAAATTTATTTTCAAATAAAAGTAATCGTGTTGAATATGGTTATTTTAAAATTCAAAATTGAAACTGTTTACAATATTTATTTAAAATCAATGATAGGTAGATATGAAATGGTAAATAGTAAATGGTTAAATAATTTGTGCTAGATATTTGGGTATAGTTCCCACTATTAACAGATGATTTTTACATTGAAAATTATTCTTGGACTCTTATTATACATATTTTCATGGTATTTTACACTTATTTACAATTAATTAAAATTAAAAATTTGAGTTTATTTTAGCTGCCTCAGTTAAATATATTCAGGGGTTTCTACCTCAATGTATCTATTTGTTTCATTACAGCAAACATTTGCAGATCTGCAGTCCTTTAATATTTTCAAAGAAGGTGTGATTAAAATGCTTTATACGTTTTCTTTTCGTATTTCAAGTTAAACATGAATATCACTTTGCCAAGTTCAATATTTTTTCGTAAAGTATTTTGTTTTTAATTTATATGTTATTTTGTTTCTCGGTTGGTTTTTATTTAATTTGCAGCAGATATCTATTTTTTAACAAGATGCTTGGTGTATTATAAAATAATGCATGCATTTTCGTTTTCAAACAAAATTGAAATTTTTAAATTTAAAAATTAAATAAACTCTTGTATACATATTCAACATTCAGATTCAAAATATATTTCACTATACAACTGGAATAAATTTAAGAAGAAATCATAAAAATAATTATAACTTACTTCAATAAATGAGATTAAAGTAATTTAAAGTGTTTGTTTTAAAGTATTTAAAATGTATTGTCACAGTTTAAGTTTCACAAATCGAAAGATTGGTCGAGATTTTTTATTATTTCGTAAAGTTAGTTAAAAAAATAACTGTGTAATAAATAACTAAATATACAACTAAAAAGAGAAACTTCAGTGGTATTTGTGGAGGTAATCCCAAATAATAGTCACTAATTTTGTTTGAAACGCTTTGTAAGTAAAATTAAAAGTGGTGAAAATGACTGAAAAGGCAAACTTCAACACAAGTACATCGGTTCAAATATAATTTAATAATTAATAAAGATATAATATAACTAATAAAAATAACATAAATATATATATAATATACAAAAATATATACAAAATAATTACTATAATTTAATAAAAAGACCCATATTTCGAAAGGGAAAAGGACCTATAAAAGTTGGTCTGCAGATTAATCTGTAGGATCCACTGTTAAAAATAAATAAATAAATAAAAAATGAAATATAAATGTGTAAATACCGAATATTATTAAAGAATTAGAATGAAAAAATGTAATTAGCTATATTTTACTCTATTATCATATTTATATTTAAATGTGAATATATAAATTTTATTTTATATTAAATAAAAGCAACAACTCTGTATATAATAATCAAATAAAATATCAACAAAAAATGACTACTATCACAAGAATCTACCACATAGTTACAAAGTGCTAACAAACAAATTAGTGACTATTTTGTAGTGATTATCACAAATGTCACTTCTCGGTTCGACACCCTTCTCAACTGAAGAAATTAAAGCGTTGATTAGTAATGAAAAAAACATACAATTGTTTTTCAACAAAACGAATAATGCAAAAACGTTATATGTAGGTACCAACCGTTGACCTTTTTTAAAGTAAATTAAATCACAAAACTGAAACAAGGAAACTGTATTGAATGTTAAGATATACATATATTATTCCAAGTGCAAATATTTAAATTTCAAAAATAAATTTCTTTTCGAAAACTAAGAAATTAGACATTGCATTTGTATTCCATTTTGTTTTTTTTGTTAGCTAGCTATATAGGTACCTAAATAAATTTTTTGTCCTTTCCTAACTGGTTTTTGTTTCTTTATTTTGAATTCATATTAATTAAAAATTTACAAATAAAAAATTTTCAAAAAAATTAATGAAACTAAAAAAAGTACCCAGAACACATAAAATAATTACAAATAAATTAAAATACAAAAAGAATTTAGTAAATTCGGCATACATTTTCATAATTATAATTTTTATGTTCATAAATCAGTGTATTGTGTAAGCCTTTTTTTTAAATATTAAAAATTAAAATAAAAACAAAACTAAATAAAAAAAAAAATAATTTTCTCCAATTTATCATATTTATGAGTAAATCATATAAATAATAAAATCCTTTACTCCTTTTGCTTATTATATACATATATGTTATGCATTATTACAAACATATATAATGCTTATTATGATGTATATATGTATTTATTTCAAATTAAAAATAACAAAAAAAAAATTAAATAAATAAAAATTTGTTGTTTCATTACATTTTTCTCTATTTTTAAATCTCCTCCTATCTCTATCTCTATTTTTATTGTATTGTATTGTATACATTTTTGTTGTTACCAGCTCAGAACACAACATATTTATCCAATACAAACACCCAATTTATGTAAATCATCATTCTATTTATTTCTCCTTCAAATATGCAAATATAATAATATTATATTTGTTAATACATATTTCATTTTTTTTATATTTTTATCTTTGTTTTTCTTTTTTATTCTTGTTCCTTTATATATTTATTAATATTTATATTATATGTATCTATAAGCACTATAAGTATTTATTATAATATACAATATATGTGTATAGGTTTAAAGAATCTGTAGTATATTAAAAAATATATTGAGAAAAATAATGAAAACAAAATTAAATAAAACAAAAACAAAAATATTAAAAATATAATTCTCACGTTTCTCAAGGACAATCCTTTTATCAAAATACATATATTGGAACAGGATTTTAGACTTTAGTGTTTTATTCAAATACAGAATTTATTCGAATTGAAACGTCATGGGATTCAAATCCAATTTTGAAATATCCTTTTGATATGGTTTATATAGTATTATTTTTCTAGTTTAGTTGCATCAAAAACACTAATGGTAGATATAAGCTTTTCATGAAAAGCCTATCGACAAAGTTACGTACTTTAAATTCCATGGTATCGATATAATATCGTGCAAAGAACTGAAATTCGAGATAAAAGAATAAAAAAAACCCTACTTAATCTCGAGGTACTTACGATGACGTCACATGAAAAAACAAAATGGTCACAATCAGCATGGTCACAATCAGCAAGCTCAAAATCTATAAAACATGTAGGTATTAAGTGTAGGGTTGGAAAAGGAGATTTTTAATCCCAGTTTCGGGAAATATTATGAGAGATTGTGTCAGAAATGATCACCTAGGATTACAAAAATATAGTACACAAGCACTAGCCAGATGGTCACTATTGATGGGACGTTCTTGAAATAGATAGAGATGGAAAGGTGCTTGCTTCTCCAAGTTACAGGAAGCCGCAAATTGGTCATTGCCAATAGACAAAACATAGTTCAACTAAAAAATATAGATATTTATAGAGAAAAAAACTTCCAGAGTTGAAGCAAGACTTTCTCTATAACGAGATTAGGAGTTGCAGATTATAATATAAAAAAATAATGGCAAGTAGAAAAATAAAAAAGCATAGTCAAATAGACCAATATCATATCTATTACTCATAGGATTTTTATTACATAATATCCTTAAATATATTATGCAAGGTGTTTATACTATGTCACCGCATTACAATATACCAATGCTTACTACCTTCTTTAGCATCTATATTTTCGTATAGTACTCTTCACGTATCGAATGGTGCCCAAAATGTAATCATCTAAAGATTAATAAAGAAAATTTACAAAAAAAAAAATTATTCTCATCCCATGCTCAGGTACATACAAATTAAAGGATGTTATTAAACTATGAAAATGCCATTACGGTAGATCATTCGAAGAAAAAGCGTCATAAAAAAAAAATGGAAAACTTCTTGGTTTTAAGCATTTACAACTCGAGAGTGTTAACGATCTTATTTATTTTCTTTAAAGATATTCGTGTTCTTTTTCAACCTTTTCTATAATTATTTTTTATCTTTTGTCGAAACTATGATCACAATAACTTTGATCAAAGATCGATATCGAACCTTAGTTATATTATAATACTCATAAATAGTTCAAATAAATTAAGTTAAAAGGTGAAACACCCTGTACTTATCTATTATTTATAGCAACACCTTATCCATATAATAAATTAATTGCAAAAATCAAATCAAAATTTTTTCATTCAAATTATTTCATTAAGTCTGAAAATTAATATCGAATTTCCCTTTTATTAATTAATTATTATTAAAATTCAACATACACGACGGTAACACACGAAATAATAAAATATCAAAGTTCACCACTGATTTATTTTACATATATTTTTTAATAGAAATCGATTTCAATTTGATTTTTTCTATCATTACCCATTTTAAATTGAAAGAAAATTGCATAAATAAAATTATAGTACCTCTACTGACTATATATGGAGTACAAAAAATTAACAAGAACAACAACAACAATAATAATCTACATAAAAAAAAACAAACAACAATAATCAGAAAAATTTATTTTATCAATATAAAAAGCAAAAATAAAGTACAGTTACAGTAATAAAAAGAAAAAAAGAAAAAAGTATATAACAAAAAGAAAAATAAAACAATTCCAAAGCACAAAAACAATTTTATCCTTTTTTCAGTATTGACTTTTTCAGTAACCCCACTTCAGTACAGTTCGAGAAACCATACCAATAAAACGTTGCAACATATTAAAATTGCATTCGTCTTAATTTTTATTTTATTTCATCTTGTTTTAATTCAATTGTTTTTTTTACTATGTATAAAAAAAGGATATTCTAAAAAAAAAATAAATAAATAAAATACAATAATAAAATTTTATTATAAAAGTATAACGAAACAAAGAAATAATTTCGAAATTCGTGGTGAATTGTTTTTTCCTTTTTTATTAAACAAATTTGTATCAAAAACAATAAAACAAAAAAAGTTTTAAGCAAAGCCTGTATAATGTTGTCGCGCGGTACTGACTTCATCATATGTAGTCACTTATTCCGCCAATATAGTCAGTTTATTAAAAAAAAACATTTTTTTTTGCCTTAAGTTCCGGTATTATTGCTACGTAGACGGTAAAAGTGTCTGAAATATTTTTGTATGTAGTCAAAAGGATTCTCCAAAAACAAAAAGTATCATCAATATATTGATGGAACCAAAAAAATATTTTTTACTTTCATCCATATACAAAAGAGGATAATAATAAAAGGATACAAACAAAAAAAAAACAATTCTTAAAATCTCAGTCAATGTCATGAGAAGTTTTCATTCCGTAGGTCATGCCGCCGTAATTCAACAACATAAGACAAAAAAATATATATTCTGGTTTTTTTTTTGTTTTTTTTTTTGTGTAAAAACTGAATCTAAAATATAGCTATATATAACAGGATACAAAAGAAGAAAAAAAAAATATATAAACGTATATTATTAAAGGTATAACTAAGTGGGTTGTGATAACCAAATAGATATAATATAGTATATATATATGTACAGAAAAAAAATTAAAAAGAAAGAGCAGGAACTGAAATTCTTTTTGTTTCTGTCATCAACAAAGAAATAAGAATAAATTCACCACACACCATTATTCTACTGAAGCCCAATTCAACAATCTTTATTAAGGTTATTAAGGAACGCAACAAGAAAAAAATAAAAAAAAAAAACAAAATTAAAAACCAACCATCAACATACAAAATTGAATTCAGGCTATAGGCTATACAAAATTATAAATTTGACATGAGAAGGTAGTTTTTTGGTTACAGAAACGATAACATGGAGTTTTGAATGAAATTAATGGAAACATTTTTTTATTGCCCATTTAAATGGCTTAAAAAGCCAATATTATTAAAATTGAGAATAAAAATTTCTTCCTATTATACCTACTCAACAATATTTAACCAAATTGAAGAGCTGATATCACACAATCATATAAAATATAAGTATTAATGTGTAATATATGATATTTTTTTGTATCTGTATTAAATAACGCGCATACCCTTCTCCATAATGTGGTGGGCGCAATAAAAAGCAAAACAAAAGTATAAAAACTTAACAAAAAAAAAAAAAAAATTGTAATAGCCAGAGCTAGTAAGCTACATTGGTAACTAAATAATTTAAAATGGTTTAAGGAAATTCTATATTAAATGCTGAAAGGATATTCGATTAAAAGCATATAAACAAAATAAAAATAAATAAGTAAATAAAAACAGAAAGGATAAATAAGGAAGTTTAACATTGTTATCATTCAGTTGCAGTCTTTGATTTATTTTTTATTTTTATTTCGCTTTTTGTTTCCCAGTAAGTATTTTCATTCACAATGTGTAGTCATATATTGTATACAGATAAATAAAATACTTTCCCTATTAATATATACAATATATATGTTGCGGGGACTTTGATAAACTGGTGATTCTACGCCGTGATTATATGATTGTTATAGGTTCAATGATACTCAATATAAATTGTAATTTAACTTATTTTTTATTTATCTCATCTAGAATGATTACAATACTATTATTTACTTCGATTTCCAATATTAAATTATATTATATATATATACACAAAATTATTCCAGAAAAATTTATAATTAAAATTAATTAATAATACATATTCGAACTGTAATACTACAAACTATATTTATACCTTACATTTTCTTAATCATATCAAATTAACATTATAAGCATATTAACAAGCATTAAATTTGTATAACATTTATGTAAACTAACATTTTTATAACAGTATAATTAAAATAACATATATTACAAATTACAATATAGTGAAATATTTGTAACAATAAAATATCAATTGATATGTAGATATTCAACAAATTCACCATCAGTGGTTATACATATTTATTATTTGTGCATGTCTCTTCCTGTTGTGGAATTTACTTAATTGAAATTGTTACCAAAAAATAAATTTTTTTCATTAATTTTAATATTATTTATTTTTTCTATACTTTTTCTTTTTCATGATAACTTTGTAAAAAGTAATAGGTGTATGTAAAATGATACTAGATACTAGGTGTACCAAGGGCTCAATATTAAATTTTTTTTTTGAATTTCATTCGAAACGGCTTCATCTGCAGCGTAAACATAGAAGTATCTCTTGTTGTATGTAACTTTAAATATGTTTTGATATTAATCATACTCTGAGTACTAACATTATAACACAAGTAAAGTGTTTCTGAGAGTTCAGTTTGTAAATGGAGAAATGGTGTAACGGAGAAAATTAATAAAGAGAAAATATAAGAAAGTGTAAAATTAACTACTATGTCCTGAGTTAAATAGCGACAAATACAAATATTTCGTTTTCTCAATGTTCCTGTTCAAACTAAAATGTTTCTTGTAAATATTGTACAAAATAACATTGTTCAGCAAAATTAGTATTTTTCCTAAATTAACTGTATAATTAGGGTGACGCTGACGCGACATCATATACTTTTAAAAATATAATATTGAATTTGCATTAACAAGAACATAAATATCATTTTCCAAAATTATTTTGAAATAGAAATTATACATAATCATCGGGGAACTTGGGGATTAGCTATTGATTACAAAATTTACTATTAATATTAGTGATTATGCGTATAGTTATTATGCAATCATTCTGTTATTATGCATTTATCATCCTTATCGATGAGTATGACATAATTTTCACATTTATCGAATTCCCTGTAACATACATGGTTTTTATAATATTTATATCAATGTATTTGCAAGAGTATATTTTCGCATAAATATTTATTAATTACATACACATTCACACACATTATATATAAATGTATATTAATATGATTTAAAGTGAAAAATTCAAATTATTCATAAAAATCATAACACAGGACATTATATTTTTATTTTTTATTTTTTTTTGTTTTACTTTATTTCGATCTGTTGTAATTTTGGTTTAAGTGTAAGGATCGGCAAAAACAATGAAAGAAAATTAAGTACGAAAAAACTGTTAACCTAGAAAATATTTAAAATAAAATAAGTTTTTTACCTACTCGTTCGTATGTAGTAAATTCTTTGACGTCATTTTAAATTATTGCGAAAATTACAGTTTTGAAAGGAAATTCATTCATGAATGTGGGTTAAGAAGAGTGTGTGTGTTTATGAAAGAATTTATTAAAAACAAAAAAAAAACTAAAAACAAAAACAATATTCTGTAGTGCATGAGAAGAGACTACTTCTGGAATTTCTGTAAATAATTTACTATTTGGTTAAAATCAAACGATTTAAGGGTAACAAGAAATGTAAATTAATCATAGGATTGAGATTTTGTTTTGTATTGGATATATAGTACAAAAAATATATACTTGAGGATTTAATATGAATTTTATCATCATCGATCCATCATCATCATTGTCCTACAATTTCATTAGTGGGTTATATAATATATAGGTTGGATAAATTTGGTTTAACGGAATGAATATTGAATTGGAAATTTTTGATAAATTGAAAATGAGTACAAAAAAAAAAATCCATAAGAATAAAGCTTAATTGCACACTAGAAATTTTGTGGGGTAAGAGTTTGTAAAATTTCATTAATAGAAGGCAATTGGAGAATCAATAATTTTTTAATAAAACGTTTTGGCCATTATCAGTTTAATATACCGTGTAATAATCCTTGTAAAACAACTAAATTGTATTCTGTGTTAGTGCAGTATGCAGTATATATTCATTTGGATGGAAAAACCTTAGTTTAAAACTGTAAATTTCTTTGAAATGGTGGAGCAGGAGGATGGTTCAAAATGATGTTTTATAGAAAATCAAATTATGTATCACCAACTAAAAATGTAAAAATCTGC
Organism: Argyra leucocephala; assembly: GCA_963942445.1. Taxonomy (NCBI): domain Eukaryota; kingdom Metazoa; phylum Arthropoda; class Insecta; order Diptera; family Dolichopodidae; genus Argyra; species Argyra leucocephala. The sequence continues at coordinate 91,506,504 of OZ012679.1, forward strand.
TAAATTATTAAAATTTATCATAAACGGAATACAATCAAGTCTGATAATGATTGAATTTAATTTGTTTTTGTTTTTATATCCTTAGAAGGTGCAACTAAGTATGGTACTGTAATTTTTTAATACATATTTTTACTAAAACGTTTTTCGAGTATTTTCATTTATCAATTTTCTCATTAAAATTCATTAAATGTGGAAAAATACTACTATTGTCAGGAACTAAGCCTTCTTAAATAGATTAATTTCCATTTTATTTATGTTGTTATCAGATTATATTTCCAATTATTTTTTGTCATTTATTTTATCCCAATGACAAAGGGTACTGGACCAGGTCGAAAAACTCATAAAGTATTTTTTTTACTTCATTGGGAATCGAACCTGGAACCTTTCGGTTGAAAGCGTGTAAATTATTGCTAATTTTATTGATAATGGTTTTGAAGTTACAATTTCACAGCAGTTTAGCTTTTTTAGTATTTTAGCTTTGTCTGTCTTATCAGCGGTAGCTCTCATCATTTTAAACAATTTAGGTAAAATATAAATATTTTGGTTTTCATTTTAAATATTTAGGTATAATATTTTTCCAGAATATTTACCTAAATTATTTTATGTATAGCCGTTGTTGGATACAAAACAGAGGATATCTCCTTTTCCAGAATAATTTAATTTAATTTAATTAAACAGTGGATAAATCTGCAGGTCAACTTGAAGTCCTTTTCCCTTTCGGGATGTGGGCCTTTGTAACAAAAAATTAAAATTTTTACAATTCATCTATATCTAACTTTTGTACTACAGGAGAATTAAATATAAGAATAAACTAAAAATATAAGAAAAAATAAGGTTAAATTTCATTTTGTACTTCGTATCTAATTTACGTACTAATTAACATTACATTACTAACTCTATTTTAACAAAAACAAAAAAAAAAAAAACAAAATAAACTAAATAAATTTCATTTGAACTTTAAATGTAAATTAAAAGAATTCCATGTAATTGTAAATCTAAAAAAAACTAAAAACAAATATTAATTTATATAATTATAAAAGACTTTAACTAACGAAAACCTTACTAAAAACAGAGAAAATTTTTTTTTTCTTTTTATTCCTGCTTTTATTCAGTGGATTCTATGCTAGAATAACGATGTTTTTTTTGATTGGTTAAGTTGTTTTGAATTGAGAATTGGCTGAACGGTGGGGTGCTATATTTGTTCCCAGATGTTGTGGTCGGTAAGAATTGCTTTAATTAGGGATATACGGGATGAATTTGAAAAACATAGGGCTTGTAACGGGGTGGAAGTGTATTGGCACGTGATTGGATTATTGGATGGACATTCTGTAAGGATATGTTTCATTGTTGATATTTAGGGACAATGAATACATGTCGGTGGTGGTGAAGGTGTTTGTGGGTTGGGAGGGTGTACCCTAGGCGTACTCGTGTGATCATTTTAAATCATTTTAATGAGGATATCCAACAAAAAGAGGATTTTTTCCCTTGGGTTAATCTTGCCACAATTTTATGGATTTTTTTTTTTGTGAATTTTTATTTCTTTATTTCGGTTTCTGGATTTACTCACTAACCCGATTTTTTTATTGGTAAGAATGCTTCTACAGTATACTTTTATCTGTTACACTCAAGCTACGGTTTCTTTTTATTCATTTAAAATCTGTGATATGAAAATTTTTGTCGTGGTGAACTTGCTTATATATTGATTTGCTTTATCATAATTTATATCAAATATTAATAAAACCTTTGCATTGCACGAGTAAATTTTTTTGGTAAAGCGGAATGAAGCGGATACGTATACAATTACATATACATATGCAAATTAATTTTTATTCACATATAATAATAACCTTTATTGTAAATTTATCCAGCTCAACTACGAGTAGAGCTGGATAAAATACAAATACTATACTACTCATTGAGTAAAAGTATTTGATTTCAAGTATTTGAGTAAGATTATTTAAGTAAAAAAATTTTCAATACTATTTTCTTTTTAAATAAAATTATTTGACTTGATTTTTTCTACTACTGGTAAAGTATTTGAAAATTATCTTAATTTCTATATTAAACTACTCAAATAAATGAAATTCAGAATTACTTTATTGTATTTGATAAAATCAGGTCAAATACTTTTACTCAAAAATAATATTAGACTCTATTTGTACTTTGGAACGTTAAGTAAATACTTTACTGATAAAAAATATTTTTTACTCGAATACGACCCAGCTCTGACTACGAGGAAGTGTAAGACATTACAAACAAATATTTATAATTTGAGTGTAGGTTTTAAAAATATCCCAATTAAAAAGTAAATAATAAATTTTGTTAATTTACGACGAAATTCAACAGTTTTTGAATTTTAAAATTTCTATACACACAAATAAATACATATACATGACAATATATTTATTTGGAAGTGCATTATATATTTATAATCATTCTGATAATTCCAATGAAATTATTCATGTGAAAGTGAAATTGTGTATGAATTTAATATATGTTCAGTGAAATAATATCGGCTTAATTATGAAATTCCCAGGTGACTATTTAGAATCTACTATTTATATATTCCAATATAGCAAATATGAGTACCAGTGGTGATATAAGAAAATATTAAGCAAACAAATATTTTGTTTTAAATACGATTTTTTTTTTCAATTAAAAAACATAAAATAGATTCATTCATGAGGTACAATAATTATCATAGATTATGAAACGCATTTTGCTCACTTTTCAATTCATATGCTAGCTTCAAAAAGTTTTTTCCATTTTTGTAAAAGTATTTCTCGTACAAGTTTTCCAGAAGTAGCTCAGAAACTATGTTTTTAGTATTGAGCAAGGGATAAGTTTGAGGTGTTATTTAAAAAGAGAACCACAGGTACTTAAAGATACCCTTCTTTTTTTAAATTATTTGCTTAATTTTATTTCGAATTAAAAAAATTAAAATAACTACCAAAAAAATATTTACAAGTCAATAGAAACATAGGTAGAGATATTTCGGTGACATCGGAAATGTATGCCGTTGCACAAAAAATTTGAATCGAAACAACGTACATACAAATACAATATGACAAGTTTTTTGAACTGACAACATTGTGTTGGCGACATAATGTACTTTGCTTACAATTCTGATCACTCTCAACACATTGTCTCTGAAATAAACGTCAAATCACATGTCAAAATATTATTCTCTTGTGATATATTGATAAATTTTTAAAATATTTGAATTGATTATTATTTGTGAAAGATTATATATGGAGATTTAATATAGACAATTTTGTAAAAAAAAATTTTTTTTTTTTTTTCTTTATGCTTTAGCCTTATAGTTAATAAGAGTATCTTTCTTTTGTGAGTCCATTTTCTATTAAAATTAAAGTAAATTAAAATAACAAAAAACTTAAATTTATTTTTGAAACACGAAGTAAAATTTATTTTATTTTTCTTTAATTCTTAAATTTATTGCTTGATTAATAAAAAAAACTCAACATAACTGTACCAAACTATACTGTGTACTAACAAATTTTCGGATACAGAATTTAAGAACCAGTGTCATGAAAATTAGTCGCGGATACACTGTAAAATTATTTACCGATCATGAGACAATATAAAAAAAAATTTTTTTGACATTTAAGATCATACGTCAATATGTTGTTAACGTTGTCGATACATTTACGATTTCACAGACTTATCCAATTAGAATTTCGAACTGAAATGTGTAGAAAATTATTTTTTATATACCAAATCGAATTTACTGATGCAAAATATAGTTTTAATTTACAAGAAGATACTGGACGATGGGATATACCACAGGCTTATTTGATGAAAATATTATAAACAATTTGGAATAGTACTAAAAAGACACACATCCAAACTTTTCAATATAAAGTTCTGCGAAACTTAATGAATACTCCATGGAATATTCGTAATGCAAACTTACATAAAGATATCATAATTCGAAAAGTATTTAAGATAATCAAGAGATATGCAGTACCATGATTACCGTCTTCATCCGTGAAATCTTGCAATCTGGTTTTAATTTTATTTTGAAACAACAACAAATTACTTTTTTCACGTTAATAGTTAAAATAGTTAAAATACTAGATAATATCGGTTTGATATTTCCACATTCAATCAATAATGTTTAATGTATGAAAATCTTCATAACATTTTCTAACAGTTATATATAGCAATTAATACATTTAAAATGTTGAAAACAGTTTTAATGAAATTAAACTTTCGAAATATTTATTCAATTTATAATTTATTCGTCTAAAGTTCAACCCTGTTCTATTTAAATTCATAATATTTCTTTCTTTTTTTTAATTTTTAAACGTCCTGCCGTACACGAACTAATTTCATACACTATTTAAAATGTTCTGTATTGGATTTTTTCTATTTAATTTTATTTTACTTCCTAACCTAACATACCTATTTTGTATACATTTATAGGTGTAGTATTTACGTATGTGTACTGTGTAGTAATATAAATAAATAGAAATAGATTTTGCTTTTGTTCCAGAAAAAAATATAAAAAAACAAAAACAAAAAGACACTATAAAGAATTATTTTAATCTAGCATTGAAAAATTCTACTGAAATACAAAAGAGAAAGTTATTTTGAAAAAAAAAATATATTTTTAACTCTCAGAGAATATTTTAGGATAAAAAAATATTTTTCTCTCAAAATTTCTATACGAGTATTTGTAAGTGGCATGATGTCGAAGAATAGAAAACCGAAATTAAAATTTTTCGTTCTATACTGCATAGAAATAATGTATTGGGAAGTAAAGTAATAACGTTTCTCACTTCTCACCCACTGTAATATCTATTGTCGTAGTTAGTCGCCGGGTGAACCTCCCTTTTAACAAAACTGAATCCACATATTATAAAGTTATTTAATTTTTTTTTCAAATCAAATAAGTAAAAAAAAAGTTTAAAATTTTTTCCTATTTTATTATTTCAAAAGTGTTTAAAAATTTAGAAAATAGGATCTTATTACTTATTACTGTTATTTAATTTTAATTGACTGATTACCTGAAATATCCTTGTGTTATACATTACAAAAATTAAAAAAAAAATATTTTGAGTTCTATTATAATGAATCATTAATTCGATTAAATGTTAATTTCTTTATTAAAAAGAAAAGTGTAATTTTTAATACTTGTTTTTTTTTGTTTTTTAATTTGGTATCTACATAAAAAGGATGGATCAAATTAAATAAAAAAAATTATATAGAAAAAAAAATAATTTGAAAAGATTTAATCAGATTTATATACTAATAAAGTAGAGTAAAAAAAAAACCAACAAAAATCCAGAGTAAAATGAAAATTAAACTTATCTGGATAATATTAAAAATGAGAGAGGTATAAAAAAGGATATTCGTAATCCTTTTATACTAATCAATATTTTTAAATTTTTGTTAACACAAATCTTCTTTAAATTGATATTTACATTCGATTCTATTAATTTATTTTTCATTTTAATTATGTATATATTATTAAATTCATTATCACAAAACTTACTTCCGCTACTCACAATATATACAATATATTTAATTAGAGTTTAATAACAAAAAATTCACGTTAAAATTTTTCACTGCCGAAACATTGTAATATTTTATCTTGTAAAAATTTCAATACTTTTGTATCAAAATTAATATTACTATATAATATCACGATAACAGAAAAAAAAAACAAAAAAAAGGACACGTTATATTTTTTTGACATTTGAAATATACGCATGCGATTTATAGCTGCAGGAAAATTCTTAGGTTAAGTAAATGTTAATGACATAATCCTTACGGAAATACAAATAAGAATAATACTCATACATGAATGAACATATACTTATAAACATAGAAAAACATTTGTTTAAAAAATGTCAGATACAGCTGACATATCTTTTTTCCTCTTTTAATTTGTCTAAACAGTATTGCCAGATTTATTTACAAAAATATTGCTAAAACAACATACATAAAATTTCTAAATTTCTATTTTTGTCAGGTTTCTATTAAAAACCTTTCTCAAAACTTACAATGAATTTTACATCATTTACAAATCCGTTTCCTGGAACGTTACCTGGACTACATCAGTTTGCAATTGGTACAACACCAACCACAACAGTATCCTCTTCTTCATCATCATCATCATCACCGTCTTTATCAACAGCAGCTTTAATATCATCAACAACTAATACAATAAATACCAATATCAATATACCGTTAGCGCTACCAAATTCTTCCAATTTATTAAATATTTTACCCCAACAAGATCAAAATAATCAACGTTATCAATTGAATACAGAAATTATGACTCATTTTAATCAACAATTAGGTACAACATCAACTGGAATTACATCAAAATTTCGTTCAGATGATCCTCCAGTTACTGAAAGTAAATATAATGGTCATTTGCTTACCCCAGGTTCAAATCAACAACCACAGCAACAACAACATCAACAACAACAACAGCAGCAACAGCAGCAACAACAACAACAACAACAACAGCAGCAACAACAACAGCAACAATACAATTCAATTCCTACATATAATCAGCAAAATTTGGAAGATAAAAGGTTAGTTGCTGCAGCAATTAGTTATCCGCAAAGCACAATAACAACTGCTTCAGTAGCTTCTTCATCAACAAGTGGTAATCAAATTCAATCTCAAACCCAGGAAATAACACAAGATTTATTATGCAATGCACTATTACAGCAACAACAAGTTGATACAAAGAAAGGTAAATAAATTTTTTACCAAAATTCGTTAAGTTTCTAACTCTTGATTTTCTCTATATTAGTTTTAAATAACCCAAGTTGGCAATCACTTACTCCAAGCTCAACCGTTGCAGATTATTTATCCCATCTTCCAGCAAATAGTTTACCTCTATCTTTGCATCATTTTCTCAAATACTCAGCTGAGAATATAAAAAAAGAGAATCAAAGTGGAGTAAGTTAATAATTTTGTAATTTTAAATATAAAAGAAAAATAACTTGTTTTTCTTCAGAATCAAACTCCTACTTTGGCTTTAAATTCTCTTAGTACAACACTTAATATTCCACAACATCCACAACAGCAACTACAACAGCAACAACAAATACAACAACAAACCCAACAACAATCTCAACAACAACAAGCTCAACAAGAACAACAATTAAATCAACCTACACTTACTACAAATAATCAAAATAATAACAATTCAACAGCAACATTACCATCCGCAATAACAGCTCTGGTGACAAAACCCAAAGCTAAGAAGAAAAAACGAAAAAAACCACCAAAAGAGAAAAAACCAAAACCGAAACCAGGGGAAATTCGATTAACAACTGCTCTAGATGGCAGTCTATTATTCATGTGCCCTGAATGTCAGGTTGCTTATCCAGAACGTGGTCTTTTAGAAGTTCATATGGTTGGTCATTGTTTAGAACGACGATTTATTTGTGAAATATGTAATGCTGCGCTAAAACGTAAAGATCATCTAACCCGACATAAACAATCACATAATCCTGAAAGACCATTTATTTGTACAGTTTGTTTGAAAGCTTTTAAGCGCAAAGAACAACTCAGTTTGCATTTTGTAATTCATTCGGGTGAAAAACGTCATATCTGTATGGAGTGCGGTAAAGGATTTTATAGAAAGGATCATTTAAGAAAACATACAAGATCTCATATTGCCCGAAGAGTAAAAGCTGAATTGAGTTTACAAAATCAACCGGGTCCAACCGTTTTGCCAGCAACACAAACAAATCTTGCTGCAGCAGCAGCAACACTATTACAACAAGCTACTGCACAAGTAGTTCAACAACATCAGCAACAGCAACAACAACAACAACAACAACAAATAAATCAACAGCAACCACAAGAACAAATTTTGCAGAATTCACAGCAACAAAATAATCAACAACAAAATAATCAACAACAAAATCTTCAAACACAACAACAACAACAACAACAACAACAGCAACAACAACATCAAATGCATCAATCTTTAAATAATCAACAACAAGCAAACAATAATAGTAATCAACAACAACAAAATCAAATGATTAATTAAAATATTTCATAAAATTAATTGCTGTGGAATTGTACCAAAATATGTCATTATTATTATTACGACAGCTATTAGTTTGTTTGACAGTTAATTTAATTGTACTTTAACTTTGTAAATAAAGTTTCCTAAAAAATACAAACACAAAATTATTACTATATACACACAAAAACATACTAAATTTATTTATATTTAGATTTATTTTAGAATTAAGGCATTTTATCAATTGTACTTCTATTTATAAAAAAGTACTATCTAACAATTGAACTAAAAAAATCAAAAATTAAAAAAAATCAGAACAGAAAAAAAAATATTTTTTCATAATAGTTTATGTGATAATTTATCTTAAAAAGAATACAAAATAAAATTGTAAAAATAATTCCTAACTGGAAAAAAAACTGAAGTTTATGAAAGAATACAAAAATAATTTAAAACAACAAAAAATTTCATTCATAATCCTACATTCGAATACACAATATTTAAAAATAAATTACAATTTAAATTAAAATAATGCATAAAATTTAAATTTTGAAATAAAAAAATAAAAATTATTTTTAAAGAGACATTTTTTTTCTATAACATCTTTTAAACCACTAATTTAAAAATCTTTTGAATATCTAAGATACTAATACATCGTAAAACAGTTTAATTAGTACTAAAGAATATTCTATGAAAATGAATTTGAGTCAGCCTTGTAAAATATTCTGCTTCGTCTCCAATCGAAAAATGATTGCATATACCTTAAATACCTATATTGATAAGTTCCAGTAGTGTGAACGAAACACTCCTTTAATTAAAGCTTTATTAAGAAACATAAATGTAATCATACTATTTAGTACTAGGAAGTATTTCAATTAAACTGATGTATGTTTTTAAAACTATTAGTAATATTTACAATCTTAAATGAAATTGTCATAGCCCAGACATTTGAAATAAATAAAACAATATAATTCTAAAATACAAGATAAATATGCAAATATTTCAATAAGAATAGAAACTAAAGTTAAAAGAAATCATAGAAATTATTAAAAATAAACTAGATCCAAAAAGAACACCAGGTTACGAGAAAGTAACAGAAAAGAACCTCGTGTTGATGTACCTCAACTAATGCATATATTTAATGTGATTCTTCATCTTCATGTAGGCTACTATTCACTTGACTGAAAGTTATCATATATCATTATGATTCCAAACCCGATACAGGCATACAAGCCAATAAGATTATTACAAATTTTTGCTAAACAGTTTGAGAAACTTTTGCTATTCAAATTAATGCCAAAACTTATGGAAAAGCAACAAAATATTTCAACACCAATTTGGATTTCAAGAGAAACATCATCACGGAAAAGATGCATCGAATGGTAAGCTACATAAGCCAAATATTTGACTAAAAACAGTACTGTTCAGTCGTATTTATATATAGACATTATTTTTTTTTTATGATCTTGTCAGTAACTTAGGTAGAATCACCTTTTCGTTCTTAATTAAGTACGGTACTGAAATTTTACACTAGCCATGCCTTTTATACGGTATGGCATGAAAGCCTAATACTAAAACTGCTAGAAAACTATATATCGTACCGAAAATATAAGATTTAATACAAACGTTTTCAATTCACGTTAACAAAGTATTGATGCTGGTGTCCGTCAAAAGACTGTGCTGCACCCAATCTTCTATTTGCTATATACATTCGAAATTTCAATATATAGTCAAACCTTAACTTTCATATCAGCTGATGACACAGCAATATTAAGTAGTCATTTAAACCCAAAAACAGCTGTAAAATGTTTATATGGCCGTATGGCAGCTGTAAAAATGGTCAAAAACTGGATAAACTATTGAAAAATTAAAATGAACGAATCGGAAGATGTTCAAGTAACATTCACTTGAAAGAAAGAAACGGGCCTGGTATTAAAAATCAACAACCGCACTCTATTACTCTGAGAAATTAGGTCAAATATTTAAAATTTTAGCTAGATCGTAGAGATTAACATTGAGAAAACATATTGAAACAAAAGTAATTCAAATAAAACACAAATCAAACAATATGCATTGGTTACTCAATAAACACTCAAATTTAAATTTAGAATACAAGAGTCTGCACAAATCTGTAATTGCAACAGTATATGAACTTATCGTTAGTGGAAATTCTAAGGAGGATCACAGAAGCCCTTTGATTTATAAAAATTGCTAACATCCACAGATATTTGAGGTATTCTATGATCAGCGAAGAAATTGTCATATACTGCCGTCTGCCGAAATTATATACGAAAATTGGAAAATATTATTCAAACTATGGTCTTAAAAAACTAGAAACCAAATGATAAATGAATCTAATTATTTTTAAACCAACTGAAAAACTAAAATGTGATCTAAATGAAAAAATCAATGCAATGGTAAATATTTTCCAATACCTTAAGATTAAGATTTGATGAATTCTTGTAAGTTACTTAAAATTAGAAAGATTCAATAGAAAAACTATACCAAGAAAACAAAAAAAAAAAAATAAGAATAGATCACGATGCTGTTCGAAGTCTGTAAATTCTAAATTTACTTCAATTTTAACTTCTCAATTTATTCTCAGTACCCTTCAATTTACATATAAAATTGACACACAATTTTTTTAATTTAAACACTCCAAAGAATCTCATCATAAATCAGAAATATTTTCAAACTTTAAAATCAAAACTTAACAAAAAAGTTTTTCCAATTTAAACTACTTGTGAATAGAAATTGGAGAAGTAATAATATTCTATCAGCAATCGTTGAATAAATTTTTTATTCAATTCCAAACCCAGGGATAGTGAAAAAAAATTATCAGAATTGTAACTTATATGGTAACAGTAGCCTGATGCAAATGAATAAGTTTATGTATGGTGTTTTCTATTGATAATGAAAACTAAAATTGAAAAACTCCAGAATATCCAATACATACTGAGTAACTTTTTGAAAAACAAAATATTAAACCCATAAAACATATTACTTTATTGCAAATAAGAAAATATTTTCGATTTAGATTCTTCTCCAACTTGCATACATATAATCCTTTAATGTTTGGGATTGCTTTTTATTGGAAAAAGTTGTTTGAAAAACTGTGGAAATTTAATCCACTAAAGACTATCATTGCAACATTAAAAAAAAATAGGTTATAAAATTTCAAAATAATTATAAGTAAAAAGTTTAAGTGTTTTTTTTATTTTGTAATTTCTTATGCATCTTATATACATTAATTTTTTTTTTGCTGTCTGAAGCCTTAGTTACCAAATATTATGCATATATATTCGTTTATATAACTATAAATTCTTTATACAAAATACATATTCCTATATATATATTCGTATTCATATACGTTATAAAAATATACAGCAAAAAATATCTACTAACTGTGTTATTTTTAACAACAATTATAATGAAAAAACAGTTTATTATGAATAAAATAATGAGAATTGCGAGAATAAATCAATTTTTTTTAAATGTGTTATAGAAATAGGTGTCCACCTTAAATTGTTGTTGGTATTTTGAGTTAATAATTAAATTAGTAAGTGATAAGGAAAAATCACTGTTAGATTGAAGTTTGTAACTTTTCCTTTCATAGTAAAATAGTACAATGTTCTTCCTTCTTCTTCTTCTGTAAATAAATTGAAGGTTTTATTTAACAAAATGTAGCTTTTTCTTAATAATTAAAACTTTTTCAATATCAAAGCTCTAAATTTCTTTTTATTATTGCTTTTACTTCTATTAAACATTCATATGTTTGAAGTAGGATTGAAACTTTGATTAGTACATAATAATATCTACAATATAGCTGTGTATAATTTTTTAAACTGCACCAAAACTTTACTAGATTATCAATGGTACTAAGATTTCGTTCGAATGTGCAAAAAATTATTGTTATTATAGTTTTCGTGAAGCAACATTATCACTATAATATTCTTCGTGAAGGAAAATTATAAGAGCAATAGTTCTTGACCATTATTATATAACTTTGCATTGTATGTAATTCTAACTACCTCGTAAGGTTTCATTCTCTTGAATCGATGAATTTTGTTGTCAATATCAATAATTGCTACCATGAAGAAAAATGCATGAACAGCGATTCGAAATTCAAAAGATCTCATCATTTTGTCATCTCGTCATCTCGTAAAAAAATGAAACTATGTAGAAGTGTACTATCTTAACTCACTGATTTATTTGCTAGATATACCAAAATTAACTGACTCCAGTTCTTTGTAAAATATTTAATTGGTTTTAATTAGTAGTATCAATGCAATGCATTTTTTTATTCTAATCATTTCATTCTCTCTGGTTTAAGTGAGCCGATTTCTGCTGGTGGGCTACCATGTTTTGATACTTACGTTACGTAAGTAGCATGAGCAAAAATGACACAGAGCAACAGTGGTACCATGGTGTGCTACTTGCGAACATTTTTGACGTTTATTTTACTTTTTTCATTCATTTGATAATTTGTTTGCGAAGAGGTTTTAATTTCTTAATAATATATACTTAAATTTTTTATTATGTTAGTTTTTAATAAACTTGGGTGTTAATTTTTTGATAATTTACTTAAATTTATAGTTTAAAAATAAATAAAATTAGTTTTTAATAAATATTACTACAAAATTATAAACATGTAATTATAGAATATGATAATTAAAGTTCTGTTTAACTATACTTTGTTTCAAATTTTTTTTTATACTATTTACATTTATTTTGTAGGTAGCAAACTTAAACAAAACCGTCACAATTTCAAATTATGATGGGTTTTGTGGTTGAACATAAAGAATTAGCTCAATGTTATGCGCGAACAGTGGATGGACAAGTGAAACCAAATAGATTGTGACAAATTTAGGCAAACGGTTTGAGTACTGACGGTTTTCCAAATCGATCTGTAACTGAATGGGAAAAGGTAATATACATATACATACATATATATAAATATATATATATATATATATAGGATAGTTTAAAAAATTTTTATAATTAAAACAAATGGAGTGCAAAATATTTTTATATGTTGGGAATTTTTTGAAATTTGACAAAACAATTAAATTTAAATTTCCATATGTAGTCTTAGTGAATTTTTTATATTGTCACGAATTTGTTTAGCTTCATCCAAAAATGCATAAAAGAATCAAAATCAAATTTTCCCACAGTGTTATAACCAAATGGTATTTTACAATCAAAGACATATATTGTGAAGTGCGCAACAAGTGTTGAATATTTGTGTAGCTTTTTGGTGTTGAATATTTGTATAGCTTTAATGGTGAATAGTGCAATTCTCGTGCTGCCAACAAACATCTAAAGCGCCCTTTTAATATACCAAAAGTACGCTCAACAACATTTCTTAGTTTTGCATGTACATCAATGAAATGTGCTTCAGTACTGACTTTTAGAGTGTCTCGATATGGTGTTAATAGCCACGGCTCCAAAGGATATATTTAATCTCCTAAAATTGTATCAGTATAAAATTAGTTCAAATTATCTAATATCCAAGTTTATTTGTCAGCATCATTATTATTATAGACACCATTTCTGGCAAAGTACAATTCTAACCTAACTAATCCTGGCTAACTCCTTGTTTGTATCCACCTACTGCTGAAAATCACAATGTAGTCGTTAGTTTTATATTCAATGGTATCGATAATGAACGTAGAGGCGTCTTTAGGCTATCTTTAATTCCATTTTAAACATATAGAAACGCTTCTTTTGATAGCCTAAAATTTTTGATAAATCTAAATTATAAAATTTAAATAAACAATAATTAAAAATTCTCTCTAGCTCTTAGAATCTCTTAGAATCTTTTTCTGAACTGCAATATTATTTTCTTCACTAACACTACTATCACAAAAATATAATAGTATACAGTTAATTTTTTTTTTAATTTACACTTTATTTCAAATTTATAATAAATGCTTTTAATTTTTATTATCAATAAACAATTTCAACTGTTTACAAATTTTCAAATTTTTAAGCAAGAAGTAAATGTCACAATGTCAGTTTGAAAAATATTCAATGGCAACACAGTATTGCGATGCGTTTTTGTTACATGGTAGGGGCCGACCATCGATCCTATCTCTCTACATTATAACTACGTAAAGCGATCGTTATAAAATTAGTTCGTATAGTTTTTGAAACTATTCTCTGAAATTCTAGACTTATTTTATAAATCAAATATTTAATTTTTCTTAGAATAATGATTATTTAAATAGAGTAAGATTTACTGGAGATTTTCTTCCTTCAAGTCGGCAAATAACTTTTCTGCAAATTTCCTTTTTTTTTAATTTAATTTTACATTATTTTTATTATTCTTATAATAAATTTTACAAACGAATTCTCTTTTACAGATTTTCTATTTCACCAAGAATTCAATTGACGCCAAAGTTTTCATGTTAATTAAATATGGTATCCTTTTTTCAATTATCCTTATTAGAATATTATTATATATGGTCATTACATTAAATTTAATTTAATTTAAAGAAATAATATTTAAGGATAACAAAATAAGAATGAACTATTTCAAATTATATATATATATATATATATATATATATATATATAAGTATTAATTTACTCTTCTAAACTAAATTTTGTTGTAATAAAAATAGTTTTATTCAAAGTAAACGAACTGAATTTTTATTTGACTTTTCAAAACTATTAAATTAACATAAAACCAGTACTAACGGTTGATTAAGAGGGACGATGTCACTCTCATAAACATTTTTTTTTAATTTCCCAACAAGTTGTTGGGAAATGCTTTTAACAATGTTTTATTCTCTTTATGTTTAGAATTGATAAATATTTTCTCTTAAAGTTCTACTGAATTGCCTTGACTGTAAACCGCTTAACTTTCTTTAACACCCCTTAACATTACATTTTTGTAAGATTGCATCAAGTTTCATTACTGTTTCAACTAATGAATTCAAACAACCTTTCGTTAAACTCTTCGTTCTATTTTACGGTTACGCTTTGCTTTGGAAAGAAAGATAGAAAACTTAAGAAAATGTAAGCATTATTTGAGAAGTGCAATAAATTTCAGAATTTTAAATTAAAAAATTTGTTAGATAATATGAGAAATTTAATTATTTATAACTTAATTTTAATTTTTAAACTGGAAATAATTAATAATGCCTTAAATTAGAATTAATAATGGCAGTAGCTCAAGCTCGTTATTTTCTGATCAATTTAAGAGAGCAACTCATTTCTGGTTTGCTCTTATAAAAAGTTGGTTATAGCGAAAAAAATTAATTGGAGGTAAGTTATATTGTTATATATGTATATGAAAGCTAAATAAACCCGAATTACAATCTAATCTAATTCAATATAAGTCATATGTAGTTTTTAATGTAAAGAGAAAACCATTCAAAGACGAAATAATTAAATTAAAAATCTTGTAAAATAAGCATTATTTGATGAACGTTGTACCTCTATTTAAAATTCTATCTAAGTCAAGGTTAATTAGATGATTGCAAATATTTTAATATTTAATAACAAATTTAATACATTATAATGTTTAATCAAACATATACAACAGAAGTTTATCAATTAGAGACGAATTACATCCAAAAATTAAAATTTAATTTACATGTGAAAATTTTGGCAGCGCAATCATACAAGGTATTGCTTTCATATACTTCCAAAATTGTTAACTTAAAGCCAATGGCATGAGGTATAACAATAAACCACAAATTTTTGAAGAAACACTTTTCATGCATCCAACAACATTTAACAATATAAGTTCATCAATATAGTGATCGATCATTTAACTTTGGAGAAATTATATGATTTTAATTTTAAAACACGTAAATTAGTTAGTTTAGTTCAACATATTAATTGGTTGTTATATATTCAATTAAGTCAGTACTTTTTTTTATTATTTTATACTTCTAAATCTGCTATGGTAAACATACAAAGAAAATTGAACAATCAAATTTACAAAACCTGTCACATTTTAAAGTTGAAGAATCAAACTACCCAGTAATGAGCAGAAATACTCCAGAGAACGTTCCCACCAAAGAAACTATTGCAACAAAGTTCCTCTGGCCGTCACATCAACTAAGGGAAGAGGAGTTACATACCCAGTACAATACATGTATGTATAAGAATTACTCATAATATTTCTTTTATTCTAATTGTATATAATTATTATGATCTATAGGATGCACCTGGATAAGATTTAAATATTTATCTTTAAAATAATAACTGGTAACAAAGCCTCACATTAAAGATATTGATTACTAAATAATGTGCAAATTTAAGGGCATTTTATTTATATCTTTATTAAAATTGTAAAAGCTATTTCTTTGTTCTAACAGTATAAATAGATGCACATACACTTCTGTAATATTGATAGAATTATTAATAAAGTATAGGAGCATTAAGCAAGAAACTTTTTGTTGTTTTATTTTTTTAATTATTACACATCTACGATATGAAATTGGTGTACGGTGTTAAGCTATCCTGAAAATGAGCATAATCTTTCACATTTAATTAGCCAAAGTGTTAATCAGTTGTCATCAACAGATTGCTCCAATTATACGTAATAAAATAATGGAAATGATGTTTAAGGTTCCACAAGCTGCGAAAGGAATAAGTTAAATTTATTTTGAAAAATAGTTTAATTTAATTGAAAAAATGTTTGCATTCCTAAATAGTGCACTAAATAAGTGCAAATTTATTTATAAATCCCCTTCAACGATAATGTGCTTAATATATAGAAGAAACCTCGTTCTGTCAACTTGAAGAAATCATTAATATTTTGAAAAATGATCTTATCTAGAGTTAAATTTTGAAAGTTGCGGGTTCGATCTAAACAATGAAACAGAAGATTTTAATTTTTGATTCGGCTGATTTTTATATATGGTTTCAAATAAAATCCTTAATATAACATTAAATTCTTCACAAAACTGTTGCAATGACGCAGTTTATAAAAACGATGTGAATTTAAATTTTTGGAATTATCTGTTATACACTAGTAATATTGACTAGCTGTTCTTTATTCGATTCAACTTCATACACTCTCTGATATTGATGTACCATTGAACAAATCTTGTGAAATTTTCAATCAGCTTTGAAATACATGTATAGCAGTTACTATAGGCATATTTATATTGAATAATTGTATTTTGATAATTCATATTTTTGATTATTATTTATTTAATAATTATATAAATTTATTTTCTAAAAATTACATTTTGCAATGAAATTTTGGTTGATTTTTATAACTCACAGAGGTCTTATTGACATATTTTAATAAGTTATAAAGTCAATCAAAATGAAAATCAGGAAGTTGTATAGGTAGTCTAACAGTCTAACACTATAAATACCTACTTATGAGTTCTAGTAGTGTTATGGTTATGATGAAAACAACAATCCCTGAAAATAATTTCGTTTGCTAACACAAATAATAATAATATTTATAGATACTATGGTGATATAAAATATCTGTGTATCAAGATTGAATATTAATTAATAAATCGAACTTGTTCTTTTTATTAAAAGTAAAATGATGTAAAGGTTTTAAAAAATGTATAATAATATAAATTTATTTTCTATTAATTATAATTGGTTTTACGTTAAATTTGATTTAAAATTGATTTTAATAACTCACAGATGATCTTTACGACATAACGTTATGTAATATTTTTTACAGTACTTCATTTCAAATTATGGGCCATTATTATATCTGTTATACATAATGAATTTTCCAAAAAATAAATTGATCTCAAGATATAACATTTATGCAGATGACATAAATCTAATATAGCTAAAGCTAAATCTATAAAAGATAATTGGAAAGCATCATAAATCATGATATGGTAATTTTGTCCAATTGACTGGATGAGATAGAACTTTAAAAAGACAAATTATTTAATACGTAAAACTACACAAAAGATCTACCATGAAATTGATATCATAATAAAAAACACAAAGATCAAAGAGTTAAGACTTTAAAATATCTAGGAATCATCAAAGATGAAGAACTAGAATGCGATGACCACATAAGCTATATAAAAAAATCAATTCCAATATCCATGGCAATAAATAGGGTAAAAAAGGGACTAAACTAGTGTACAATGGCCATATCGTATCCAGATATAATATTTGTAGCTGGAGTTATTGCTCTAAATTTCATATAAAACAAATTGGAACATTGATGAATAAAATACACAATTTTTTAATTAAACTTAGCTACTGGACCAGAACTGCGGAAATATACAAAACAGTTGACATGCAAAACATGTTTTTTTTTTGTTTGAAAAGTGTCAAACCTACAAATAATAAGACAGGATGAAATATATAGATACGGCAGCAAAAACAGAGGAATTATCGTTGTACCAAAAGCCAAAACTACGATAAAACTGAAAAGTCTAAAATTCAATGCATTCAGATTATACAAAATGTTGCCAAATGAAATTAAAAGTTACCCAAATATAGAAAATTTTAAAAGTGAACTAGAAAAATTCCATTTTGTTAAAGAATTTAGAGATTATGTGGAATATATGTAATGTGTAATATGTGGAGTATAAATGGAAAACCCGCATTTTCTACTAATGTACAGAAATTTTTAAATGTTCCTTTTCAATAGATTTTCTTTCTTGAACTTTCTCTATATGTATATGTACAATATACAACGTTTATTTTATATTTTTTCTCTCATAGTGTTATGATACAATATAGTGACACCTACATACAAACAATTCAATATTATTTTTGATTATGTAAATAAAATAGAAATTTAAATGTTTTCTAATTGCCATAAGTCATTCAATTTCGTAAAAATTACTCTATTCTTATTTTTGAATTATTTCTTTTGAAAATAAAACTAAAAATGTTGCAAAAAATAAATTTAAATATTTTTATATAAAATTTTAATACTCTTCAATTAAAATAATTTGCAATAAGAGACTTAATAATTTAATGGAGAAGGTAATAAATTTATAATAAAATTATTCAAATTCAATACACAAAAATATTCAACTTACTTCATTATTTGAAATTTAGTACTTAAAAAAAATAAAATTTTTATTAAATAAAAAAATAAAATTTATATTTTATATTGTTTAAATAATTTTTAAAATTAAATTTCTGAATTTGAATTTTACTCCCTCTCATTTTTACAATTACGAAAACTTCATTGTAGATATATTTATGCAATCAGGAATTCCTGTTCTTATCATAATTTATAGGTTTTAATTTCAATTTAATACGCCCCATATCTTAACAATTGGGTTCAAAAGGACAACAATTTCAATTCAAAAGTTCATATTTTAAAAAAGTGAACACTAAAGTTGTTGAAATGCTCCCACAATACATTTTGATATTTTCACTTTCATATTTTTGGATAAAAAAGTTGTTCTTCCTACTGGAGTTATGCTGAAAATGATATTATTAAAATATCCTTTTGTTATTTTAGTACTTTCATTATAAATATGCATATGGTTTCTCAGTGTGTACATAAGTGTTTGTAATGTATGTAAGTATATGTACACATAAGGAAGAATTTCGGAAATGAGAGGGAAACAAAAATGAGCAATAAATTGTTCGAAGAGCATTTAATTTAATAATCATTGAAAATTTTACAATTGGTTAGATCACGTATTTAAAATAAAAGATAAAAATTAATAATTTTAAATACACGTATATTATCCTGAATAACCTTCTTGTATCCTTGCAAGTAAATTTTTATTAGAAAATAGTAAATTATTTTATTTTTAGTTATATACAACAGAGTTAAAGGTTTAACAGGTTCGGAAATTTTATTGATTTTTCTTTTTCTGCTACTTCTATTGGCCCACATTGTTGGTTAATAAATTTTTTGGTTGAGCATTTATGTTCAGTTATTTAACTTTAAATTAAATTAAGTTCTTCTTCAATGGTATACAACCTAGTTAGGTTGCTTTTTTTTGTTTTTGATGCAGCCTTGTGATTGCGAGGTGCTCACATTTATTTTTACACGCCAATTTTATATACATTTATTTTCTGCTACACATCATTCCTTTTTTTCCTTCTAGTCCATCCACTAAAATTTGTACGGATATGTTTTAAACTTCGTGACTTATTACGTAACTTTTATATTTGTATATAAAAATGGTAATTTTCCAAAATATTTAATTCAATGTTTTCATTTCAGCCTATCTGAATACTTGTTTTGTTTATGAAGATTCAGCTCTATTTTTCTGCACAGGTTGTATATATAATATGCCCTAAGTTTTCTATATATTAAAGTTGCTGGTTGTATTCATATGATTATTTCCCCAAATAACCTCGCATCATTCCTATATGTTCGATGAGTTAGACTACTAGGTACCTCAAGTGAGTTACTTGCTGGATCAGTCTGATGTGACTATTTTCATCTTATTAGTCTTTTTGTAATTATCACGCATTTGGTTTTATTAGTAACAATTTGTTTCTATTTGTTTTTTATCAAGCGTTAGGATGTTGTAATACTTTAGTACTTACATGCCGCTTGATTAGAATAAGACAGCATGTTCTATTGTTCTATGATTGCAGTAAAAAGAGAAGTGGCTGCTGTGTTATTTAAAAATAACAGATTCGGCAGTTTGTTCTTAATACAACAATTTCATTTTATTATTAATTTTGTATTGGATTTTTTTACAAATAACAACAGCGAGTTCTATTTTTTGTTGTGAATATTCAGGAACATGTGCTAAGCTTATTAGGAAGCTGAACAAAAATATTACTCTTTTAAAAAAACCAGCTCCGGAAAAGTTAAATTAAAATTAAGTTAATCTGCTTTTTAATCAATCCTAAAATTCTGTAAAGATTTATTATTTTAAGATAAATTTTCAAAAAATGTACATGTTTTGTGTAGCAAAGAATATGTTTTGGTATTGTTTAGAAAAATACCACAAGAGTTAATGAAAACGATAGATTAACACTGTCTTGGCTCTAATAGTTTATCAAACCAATATACTCTTATACTTGTTTTCTATATATATATTTTGCTTACTCAACATATACGGTATAAAATGAGAAAAAAGAAGTACCAGCCGGTTTAAAATTAAATTGAGATAATCACAAATATCGGCAGTTGTAGATCTCGCAAACGATTTATACATTCATTTTCTTTTGTTTTTGTACATTTATCATGTTTTAATTTTTAAATATAAACATTTATTGCACTGATCCTATTGATAACTGTTGATTGATTGACACAAATAAATCAGTCATAAATAAGAATCAATCCTAATACATGATTGATTTAGAAAATTCAAATGCGTTCATTAAACAAATAATAATAAACAATTCATTTTTAAGACAAAAGCTCTTAATAATTTCCCACTAAAAAAGCTTAATTTCCCCTATTTTTTTTTTAAATCGAAATAATTGTTGTAATACAATAAAACTTTCACTTGTTGAATATATTTTTATTGACTCTATATTCTTTTTTGTATGATATCCTCTTTTCATCTTTGAAAATCTCGTTTCTACGACCATATTATTCCGAATATTTGTTTTTATGTAAGTATTTATAATAACAACTACAATACAATAAAAATGAAAATAAAAATAAAAAATATAAAAATCTTTTCGTTTATTTTGTTGTTGTTTTTATTTACTAATTATGGTGTCACAGTTGTATTAGTCAAGGTCGTTTCTCTTATTTATGTAGGATTTTTCAGCCAATCAAAATGTTGTAAAAAAAAATTTATTTGAAAATAAATGAGGATACTTGATGAGTGGGCTGCTGTATTCTTTCAATGTAAAAATCTGTGAAAAAATACAAAAAAAAAACAATTTCAGTAGTAACTATATCAGAATTTTATAAGTGTAATTTTTTTTCCATTGCTTGAATTGTGTAGTTGTTGCTGCTATTACCTTTATGCGTAAAATGTAGGTGGGATAGGATATAAAAATGTGTTGCATATTATTTTTAGAGTAGAGTTTACCAATCTAAATATATATATTTTTTTCAAATTAATTAAAAAAAAAATATCAAAAGAGCATTTAAATACCATATTATTTCTGGGGCGACAGTTTTTTGAAAAATTATCATAATGTTGTGTAACAAATTTAATTAATTTAATTTGAAATGATTTAACAAAAATTTACAAAATAGACCATCTTATATAACTCTTCTTCTTCTTAATTATTAGGCATTTAGGGCCTATTTTGTCAATATATCTTATCCTCAATTTTGGTGATGATGACGTCCACGATTCATAACATCTTTTATGAAGTTTTTCTGGTAGACGTTTCATATTGATTTGACCATTCATTACTAGCTTCTCCAGTCGACCTTGTGTCTGTATATTTCCATGACCTATCCAGCTTCTTCGTCTATTTCGACTCCAACGAAGTATATAATAGTAATATAATTCATTATTATTGTTAAGTATTTTAATTAATTTAAAAATATTTTCTTTTCTACTCCTAGTTCCACTTTTAAAACAACAATCACCTCGTTGAAGATTTTCAACTAAAACAGCAAATTGCTTACAGAATTATGTGGCTATGTGCATCAATTTCTCAGTTGTTTATCACCTCCAGATCCAGTTGTTGATATTCCAAAACCTTTCATACTTTTTAATTAACAAGAAAAATTTTGAGCAATATTATAACATAATTTTTATATTATGATTGATTTCCAATTGGAAAGAAATCAAATAAAACTTATTTTTGAGTTATTTTTGAGTTGAGCTTATTTTATACCTTCCAAATTAAATCACTCCTTTTCTATTTGGCGATTATCAAATCATACTCAAAACGAATATTGAACGGTATCAAATTTAAATATTAAACCAGATGGCATGTAATAAGTTCCTGAGTCATGAGTCCAATTGCACTAAAGTGAGTCAAAAATCTAATGGGAGTCCAAAAACAACTATCAGATGGTATAAGTCCCATTCGTTAATTGGAATTTCAATATTATTTATTTAATAATTTTATGTTATTCTTTGACTAATTTTCACATGTGTACCTATTGAGAAGATCAATCATCACATCACTATTTATTAGATGGCCTGATTGTTCCGATGGAATGATTCGTTCTATCTTTCGTTCTAAAATGCGGGCTAATAATGATTGTTTATTTTGCCCATGCAGAGCACGTGGGCAAACTTGAAAATTATGAAGCGGTAGTGTACATATGAAGCGATTAGTAGGTAGGTCAGGTTGTGTATTTTTTGCATTCCTATTTTTTAATTATTTTCTTTACAGGTCTTCCATTCATCTACATATTATTAAAAAGCAAATCAGAGGAAACTTATACGCACATGTTACGGTTCATCAATTCGAACATATTTCAATTTCGTTCATCCTCTTTTCGGTTAAATTTTAAGAAATGCAATTCACTTCGTATTTCCAGGTGTTGAACAGCAGAAATTAGAAGACTGTAATTTATTCTCTTATAAGAACTAATTAACAATTCAAATAACTTATAAGAAATAATTAAATAATGAACTGAATCATCTAATCGATGATGATACACACCATATAAATCCTTGATTTGATTATAAAAAAGCTATAATACTCTAGTAAAACTTAGAATTAAAATTAATTTTCTATTTAAGACACTAATGAAAATGATTGTTCACTTGATTTTTTTAAATTGATTTTAACGTCGAGCATATTTCTTTTAATTTGATCTTCTGTCTGAATATTCAAATATGTACAAAATAGAGTAGAAGTACCACAATGTAGCGTTCTAGGCACATTTTTATATCTTCCGATTACAGCTGATAATGCCAACAAAACAAATTACATTGCTAGCAACATTTGCAGACGATACAGTTTAATTGCTTCGCATGACTGCTTGAAAACAGCTACTAAACAAGTACAAAAAACTTATTGAAGAAAAAATTACACAAGTTGTATATACATAACTAAAACTAGTCTTTAATAGTTAATTAGTCGTTATAAGTCAGTGCAGCTTTTGAGCATATAGCCCAGTTAAAACTGTACTTTTCCTCAATAGGACTTTTAGAGCTTGAGGCCCCGACAAAAGTCCTAAGAGTTCTGTTCACTGTTATTCTTTGAGCTTGAAGCTCTGTGAAGAAAACACTTCCTTTGGAACTAATCTTTTGAGCTTGAGGCCCTGTAAAAGATTTCGTTCCTATCAAATCAAAAGCAAGAGTTATCTTTGAATATCGATTCGAAAGTGATTTTATTATTCAAATTTTCTTTCTTTATATAGAAATTGTTTTTACACAAAAATGTATTGAAAATACCAATTCATTAGAATTGGGGCATCGACAAAAAGCATATACAATTATATTGCCATGCCATAATTCTTTACAAATAAAAAAAAAAACAAATCTAATTTATTGCATTTAAGCATAAAATATTTTCAAAACATTAATTCATTAAACTCAAGTGCATTGCCTTTAATTTGCATTACACATATTACACAAATTAAAGCAATGGCTCATATTACAATTTTAAAATAAAAATATAAATATTATTACCAAATGAGTAATAATGTCATTTACTTATGACCTAGAATAAAATTTACAATTTATGCTTTTCAGCATGATATCAATATTTAGGGTGACAGGTTTAGGCGAGTATCAAGTGCAAGTGCGAGAGGTTCGGAAACGCCCTTAAATATATGATTTGTTTACTAACACAATCATATGTATTGTTTATCAACAAAGTTTAAAGGTTTTAATTTTGTTGTATTTATTTTGGGAAAAGAAATGTATGCATGAATGATTGCAATTTTGTTTCTTTAAAATATGTGTGGTCTTTTACCAAACATGTGTGCAATCGTACATTCATTACAGCAAATTTGACAATAAATTGACATGGAAGAGTTACAGAATCCACAAACGTAATAAAATAAGAATAAAATTTAGCCAACTACAATAACTCCTAAAGACTAAATCAAAGCTGACAATAAATAACCAGCTATTGCTTTATAAAACAATTATGAAACCGATATGAAATTATCGAGCAGAAATTTGGTGTTCTATCGAGGAAAATAAATATTGTTTTAATACAAATAGCACAAACAAAACTTATTAGAACGATAGCTATAGCTAAATGATGATAGCCACACCGTGATTTAAAAATATTGACAATTAATGAAGAAATTAAAATGACAAAATGAAAATATCAACAAAAAATCTCACCTCATACTAACAATGAAATTAATATTCTGGCAGAAGAAGAAAAAAGAAGAAATAAATTCCTGAAAAAATACAGATCGCATATGATTTAATAAACAGATTATAGGTTTCCAAAAAAAGAATTTCCTTATTTATTTTAAAAGTTAATCCTACAGATAAATCTTCAGGCCAACTTACATGGTCCTTTTCCCTTTCGGAATGTTATTTGTATATTATATATTAGATTATTTTTTATTGGTTTTTTAATTATTAAATTATTATGTTATATTTGAACCGACGTGGTTGTATTGAAAATTACATTTACAGTAATTTTCAACATTTGACCGATTGCTCGGTTCTCGAGGGGTTTGAATCCGTACTCTTCGACTGTTACATTACTATACTCGAGTGCTTTACACTCGCATACCGAGGCCAAAATTTAATTTAATAAAGTGAAAAAATGTACCATATAATACTGATTGTTTAGTTACTTATGATTTACCCAAAATGTAAGGAAAGTTACTAGGTGTCTACATTAAATGAAATTTAAATAGGGAACAATAAAAAACAAAAATATGTCAAAATAAGTTTCATACCATTTATAGATTATTTTTAGAGCAATTAGAACATCTATCTAAATTTGGGGACCGATTGAGTTTCAATTTAAGAAAGTTTTAAGTCAATATGTTTATTATATATATATATTTTTCATTTTTTATTTTCTTTCTTTCCTTAAAGTTTAATGCAATAAAAATTAAATCAAATAACGCCAATCTCCAACATACCGATAATAAGCCAAATAATTTAAAAACAAAAAAAGTAGAAAAAGAAAATAATTTATATACACTCTTTGCAAAACACATTGTAGTGACAACTAACGAGTACTTCTCCCTAATCAATACTATATTATTTGGGGTTAACTAAATGTAGAATTAAAAATTATCTATATTTTATTAAATATTTAATATAAGAAGCAAAATGTAATTGTAAAGAAGAAAATTCCAGATAGAAAAGAGAATAAGAAGATAAAGGATTAAGAGAGTAAAAAATATACCAAAAGAACAAAATAAATTTTTTATATATAATCAATTTACATTAAATACACTATATAATTAACCGAAGTAAATCTTTCATTTCATGATGATTTCCAATAAAAAGCCAAGATTTTATTTCCAACAGTAACTTACAACCAAAATTCATACAATATGTGTCACTGGTGTTGCCACTTATATTCATAATTTTATTTAAATTTAATGAAATTAACTACTAATTATAGTATATATGTATATATATTTTTTAAGTAACGGGCTTATTAAAGGGCTCTAAATATAATTATTTCATAAATAATTAATATATTTATGGAATTTTTGTCATTGACAATGGAAGATAGATTTATTCAATAAAATACCATTTTTGCTTAAATTTCAACAACATCCGAATCCAGCCATATAAAAAAGTAAATATATACTAAACTACATATATCAAGAATTGCTTTATTACACAGTGAAGTTGATATTAAAAATTTTCGCATTTAATATAATTTTTTGCGGTCTTAAGTCATGTGTAAAAAATTTTTAAAATATAAAACTCAGAGAACGTAACGCAATATCGTGTTTCTCTTGAGGAGATAGCGGATCGCTTCAACATTCATCTATAATACTGACAATAGAAGATACCTTAGCTAACTATATAATTAAAAATATTATAAATCAGTGGAGTCTCCGTCCGTGACATCGAAAATATAGCATTAGAGTTGTATCTGTAATGTAGGATGCTCCATAATGAACTCTATAGAACATAATTCATTCTAAAATGTTTATAATCTCTTTTTTCATGTATATTTAAAAGCAGTATGCAAGCATATTGAAGCAATTTACATTGCCCATAGTTCGTTATGGAACATACTAGATTGTTAGTTCTAATACTGCATTTTCGATGTCAGACTTTGTTACGAATTATTTTAGCCAGATGCCTTGGGATCTCTTCCAATTATTTTTCCTGAGCCTGCAAAGATGCAATAAGGAAGAAGAAAATGAAAAAGTTCTGTACTTTCTCCGCATCCGTCTCACATTATAATTTACAAAAGAAAAACATCTCTAGGACACTTATTTTTTAGTCTAACTGAGTGTTCTTGCAGAGGTAGTTAGTTAGTTCTCTTGTAGGGAAATTAAGAATCTGTATTGCTTTGCCAAAAGTTGAAAATAGTTTTAACAAGTCGAACCAAGCTAAGAAAATATTTTAGATTCCACGGTATGACAATCAACCTCTTTGGTCTAAGTGTAACAATTTTCTGATAGCTATTTTTACTTTTCCACATTCCTTGTTTTATACCCATATAAGAAGAATAAGTTATATTTTGCACTTTAAATTGAAGTTATGGAAGTCATAGAAGAAAATTTAACTATTGTCGTAAAAAATGTATGATGAAAAAAAATGTTTGCACATGTAAATTCTGGTCTTTTGAAGCTTCCTGTTAAGAAAAAATATATCGAAAAACAATGATAGATTGGATAGGTCAAGACTCAACGCAGACAAAAAAAATGTATTGGAACGTTGGCATTTTATTTTTATTTTACAACTTTTTAGTTGCATTTATTTTCTGTATTTTTTTTTTATCTATAAAACAGAAACCAAATTTTTTGTCAATAAAGAGAGTCGAATTACTTCTATATATATTTACTACAATTTATTAAATTTGTTTTTTATCTATTTTCGATAATAATGAAATAAAAAAACTTACATTTATCATCAAAATTTAAATCTTAATTTCCACTTTTTTGTTTTTGTTTTCGAAAAGTAAGGAGATAATCCCCGAAGTATAACAAGACCCTAGTCTAGCCATATGTGCTTGTCGATATAGTGTGGAAGTTGAACTCACTAAAGCCTTTTTTCTGATATAACCAATCTACTTTCGATCGAGTTCTAATGAGTTTTTTTTTTTTTGAATTTTTTCGATCGTATGTTTGAGAAATTAGTAAATAGTTTCCACCAAGGATTATTATCAAGATAATAACTTCCGGGTAGGTTGAAGATAATGGTAATAGTCAATACTTTCCACGTTGAAACATTATTTAAATATAATAATTTTGCACTAAAGAAAGTTATTGATATAATAATTTCTTTGAAGAAAACCATTATCGAAAAGTTTTTAATCTTAAGTAGTGATCTGTTCATAGGGCTTCGTTCTTCTGAATCGACGGAAATTATTTTCGACATCGAAAATTGCTGCCATTTCCAAGTTTGCATGAATTTGCAGCCGTAACTCGTTATTTACTGTATTTTTTTGTCAATTTCATCTGTGACTATTTCAATATGCAAGTCACGATCGAGATCTTCAATATGCACTTATCATTGTGCATTAACTATACCACGGAGCATTTTATTTGGAGAAATTTTTAAAAAAAATCAGATTAAGTGTTTGTTTTATTTTAAATTTTAGATAATTTTACAATATAAGTAAAAAATAAAAATATGTATAAAAAATGACAAAGCTCCATAATTAGATAACGTAGACCATGCAAGTTTTAATATCTGCTGAATATTATAATGTTTAGTTTTTCTTTTTTTTCTTTAATGTTCTTTTCACCTTAATTTAGTGGCGTTATTACCAAATACTTTGTTGTATCGGCATGTGGTAGTATTTTATTGATTGATTTAGATGGGGATGGTAGCAATCTTCTTATATGTAAAATTCATGTGTGTTGATTTGCTTTCATTTCAATTTCATTTAAAAAAAAAATATTAATGCAATTATTTTGAGGAAGTTAAGTCTTTCAATTATCAAGAGATCTGATCTGCTAATTAATAATTTTAATAAAAAAATGTAGATTTCTGTACAATAATAATATATTTGTTAAAATTTTAAATTAAGTCCAAAAAATACAAATATAGAAAGATATCATAAAATACTTTGGAATTTATATTAATTTCCTAAAAGGATTCAACAAAAATATGTATACCTAATTACAGAAAGGATGCAGGAATTATAATAATGTGAAAAAAAACGAAATTCACACCTAACTAAAAAAATGTTTAT
The DNA here is from genome assembly GCA_963942445.1 of Argyra leucocephala. Classification (NCBI taxonomy): domain Eukaryota; kingdom Metazoa; phylum Arthropoda; class Insecta; order Diptera; family Dolichopodidae; genus Argyra; species Argyra leucocephala. Next base: position 91,535,650 of record OZ012679.1, read on the forward strand.
CCATTCTTCGCAATTTTAATTTGTTCATAATTCTATTTATTTTAATTCCTAGATTATACATATACCTTAATAATATAATCTAGATGTTCAAACACCTATTTTAATTTTATAATATAATAACATAAATAGAAATATGTATTTAAAACAGAAACAAAACAAAACAAAAATAAAAAATGAATGAATGAAAAAGTTTTCAAAGGATTCAAAAAATTAAAACAAAAAAAAATTTTTTTGGACCTTTTCAAAAAAAGAAAAAATATAAAAAACAACTAACAAGGACTTAATTCAACACATTTTTATAGTCATATAAAAGAAACGATACCCAAAAGTTATTTTATAATACACAACGAGATTTAATGTACCTTCAAACCAATAAATTGTTATTTTCATCATAATAATAAGAAGAACTGAACCAAATATATCATGGATAGAAAAAAAAAAATAAAGCAAACCTGAAACAAAAAATATTTAAGGTATAAAAGGATAATAATAATAATAAAAAAACAACAAAAAATCTTTCATATTCATCTAAAAAATTATTTTGATAAAAAAAAAACTTAAATTTGACCATAATTACCGTATATTAAAGGTCACAATTTTTTTTTTTATTTTCGATCTGTTGTTGTTGTTGTTAGATCAAACACAAAAAAAAATAAACGTTTTTATTTTGGTTACTGTCTTAACTTTTTCTATTTTTTTTTTTATTTTTTGCCTTGTAAATATATAGAGAAAACTAAACAGAGATCATCCTTCCGGTTTATCCTAAAAATAAACTTTTATTTGTTTTGAGAAAATCAACATTTTTTCAAAAATATTTACCACACGCACACATACATGCTAAGGCAGCAATTTTACCCATCTTCAAATGAGTAGTAATTTATAAATACGTTTTTAAAGAAATTCAATTTTATTAAAGATTTAAAATTGGAGTATTGTTTATTTGAAATTATTAAATTAAGTCTATTTACAAAAAAAAAGTTTAGAAAAAGTTTGAAAAACCAAAACGCCTACAGAAAATTTAGGATATTTTCAATTTACACAATAAATTCAAAAGTTAATACAGAAAAAGTCCTTCAATGTTTACAAGAAGAAATGAAATGCTTATGGGAAGATTACATTAAAGAACTCTGTTCGGATAAAAGCAAAGATAACCTTACAAGAATTTATATCCAGAAAAAATTTCCAATTTTTATTAATAATCAAGGATAAAATTGAAAGATTATTAAAAAACAATCAAACTGGTGTTGGTCATAATAAAATTTCAGTTTAAATTTTGAAGCTAATTGAAATCTATACAACGATCTAGTTTTTCTGTAAAAATCAAAATAATAAGATATGCAGGAAAAGTTATCAAACACAGAAAAAATTATTTAATGTAAAAGTTACAGTATTAAATTATTTATTTAAATAATCATAGTTTTAGATTAATTTACAAAATTTTCAATAATAAATGTCTTTTTTTTCTTTTTGATGATTTAATATTCAATGATATTTTTAGACGGCTTAACACAGCCTAAAAATAGTATGAGATTTCTATGCACTAAATATACACTTACAACTTAGGGCCAGTTTTCATCAGGTGAATACTTAAGCTACACTTAAGTTTCAGTATCATTCGACACTACTTAAGTTCTACTTAAAGAAAATTGAGTTTTTTAATTAAAACTTAAGTATGGATTTTTAACTGTCATTTTCGGTTATTTGTAATCGGTTGTACAAGTGTCAGACAATAATGTGTTTTTTTATTTCATTTTAGTTGTGTGAAGAATGTTTAGATTGAAAACTTTTGTTTTGTTTAATTCCTTAAGTTTTTAATGAAAAATTAAAGTATCAATTTGACAACTGACAATTGTTGTCAAATCTATATGTACAAAATTTAAGTGGAGCTAAATTGGTCATTTTACCAAGATGATAGAGTACAAGAATAAGTCATAAGTTGAAAAAACTGAAGCAATTCCCATATACTGTGACAAGAATACTACTCCTAAACATTGTGCGAATTTGCATGTTAAATATATATTTTGTTAATATGTTAAAAAATTATAAATTAAAGAAATTGTTAGTTTTCAAATATTTATTCTTTATTTTTTTAGATTTCACACTTTTTCTCTAGATTTATAAATAAAATTTTTTATATATTGGGTATTTATAAAATTAATTTAAAATTAAATGGTCTATTTTATATTTGTTTCTATTTTTATAAATATGTGCATAATGTGTTATTAATATTGTATTATTGTATTATAAAACATTTTTTATATTTATCAAAACAAGAATCGGGAATATATTGTAAAACGAACAAAAAGTTAAATATTTTATAATATATATTTTATATTATATAAATATTTTATTTTATTACCATATTTAAAAAAATAGAAAAACAAATTTATTTAAAGAAAATAGAATTTTTAATTTTTTTTACATGCCTTTAAATAAGGTAATTTTATTTTATTTGTTTCTAATTAAACATGTATCAAAAATTTTTTTTGTAATAAAATAAAATCTAACTTTTACATAAATAGTTTGTGAACTAAAGTTGAAAGCTTCTTGGAATGTATAGTACCCATTGCTCGTTTCAAAGTCATTTTATTTTCTTTCAGTTAATAAGAGTCAACTGATGTTGAAGGAATTTTTCCAATTACCGGATTTTGGAATTCATTCTGTTAGACAAAATATTATTAGTCAATATAGTAGTAAGCATTGAAAAGGTGTGACATTAGCACTATGGTAGGGGTCATTACGGGTCATTGTCTGATTGGTAAACATTCCAGAAGACTGGGACTACCCTCAAACGACTTCTGCAGAACGTGTAGAGAGGTGGAGGAGGATGAAACTGTCCAACACCTACTCTGTTCCTGTCCTGGTCTCTACCATAAAAGGAAAACCCATTTAGGAGCCTTCTTTCTAGACTCGCTGGGTGATATTGAAGCTCAAATTAGTTCAAGGAAAGTTTCCGTGGTATCACAATGAACCTCGCCGGTCTAAGTGTGTCGGCGTACTGTCGGCAGTCACTACTACCTACCTATCTACCATAGTAGTAAGCTTAATAAAAAAAAGTTAATTGAGAAGCTTAGAACTCCTAAAGTGTTTAACCCACTTGTTGTAGGAATATTCGCTATATTTTGGAAAATATTCTGATTGTTTTCCTTATTAGAGCTAAAATCTATTTAAAATATTTAAATCAATGTTATAGTTATTCCGTATAATAATCTGAAAATGTTTTCTCACTTCTGTAATTGTTGGTATAGCGTTAAGAAATAATTTGGTTCTTTTTCTACCAATTATTAAATTACCTGTAAAAAAAATGGTCTGACCATATTATTGTATTATTGGTGAACTGTTAATTAGATTTTCCTATTACTTCTAACAATTTTGACTTCCAATTTTCATTTTGTGGAAATCTAAGAAGAAAAAAAACAAATATAAATAAATTTATTACTTGTTAAATTTAAATTTATAAAACCAATTTTATTTTATTACAACATAATAAATTTTTCATTGAAATTTCTTTAACCATGATAATTGATAAAAAATACACAACGCCACTGGCTAACTTATATTTTTAAATATGGCAACCGTATTCAGCAATGGTTATTGTCAAAAAAAAATAAATTTCTTTTTGCAAAATTTCACTTATTTTATTACTGATTTTATAATTGGGCAATATAATTATTAAATAAAAAATTTGTTAGTCCATTAAACTTACCTATGAAAGGATAATCCATTTTTTTTTTTTAATTTTCTTTGTGTTGGTACAATTTTCAGTTTCAACACTTCAGTTTTTATAATTTTTTAATCTTTTTTACTATTAAAACAACATAATTTTTTAAGACAGTTTATTATTTCTTACAAAAAACTGTTTTTTTTTATCAAAAGTAACACAATTTAAACTGTGTTAACAAACATATTATAATTTTTTGTTATTGTTTTGTTTTTTTTTTATAAAATTTGACAATCGAGAGTAATTTGACAACTTAAGGCGAAAAAAAAATTCTTCACTTTTCTTTTTGTATATGTACACGGCTATCTACAAACCTTTACTCTATTATTTAAGATTTTATGTACCAACTGGAAAACACATTTTTTTAAGTATAGCTTAAGCTTTATTTGATACTTGAGTATACACCTGCAAAATAGCTTTAGGGAAGTTTATTTCCAAATGGTGTATTAACTTTTCTTTCCAATATAAAATATGTAGTTGATAATACTTTAGATCCAGATTAGATCTATTTTTTTTTTATTACTGAGTTTTTGATCAAATAAAAACAAATGAAATAAATAAGTCAGAAACCAAATTTATTTTTCTTATATTATGTACTTATGTTTCGCTTAATTGGGATACGACAAGATAAGTAAAAAGAAAGTTAAAAGGGAGTTCATTTTTAACTTGAATTTCTGTTCTAAAAAATTTTAAACGCTGCAATTTGAGTTTCCATGAATTTCAAGTTTCCATGTACTGATTTTTTGAAACAATGAACATCCGTTAGTAAATTTTCATGATATCATTAGTCATACGCCACAAAATAATCTTTGTACTTGATTAAATTTTTTGCATGCAGCTTCGATTCAATTTAATGTTTGTAAATTTTTTTTTGATATTTTTGTCTCTTCATCCTTGAATTCCATACTACTCCTAATCCAGCATAACAATTATTTAACTCGCCTACTCTATTATTAGAGATGATACAAATGAGCACTCTCTTTGGTAATAAAAACAAATTTATTGTTGTTAAATAAGGAATTAAAATTTAAAACAAGGAATAAGCCATATAAGTGAAAACAATTTCAAATGTAATATCAGCTGTATGCAAAAACGTGGGGCATATAGTGGAAATTAAATCTTTCAATCGACTCCTATCTGCGGCTAACTCTCTAATTGTGACCACGATCTTAGCTGGGAGTTTTACACTATGTTAGTTGAATATCCAGATAATATTTTCTGTAACAATATACAAAAACAAATAATCGTCAGAAGTACAGTGTTTAAAAAAAGATTAAAACTTAATTTTCTTCAATTTAAATTAATAATGTTTGCGCACACCCTACGAATTGATTTATCAATGTATAATTTCCTGCAACATTATTTCAATTCTTTTAAAATCACTACTTGAACCCGAGTAGATACCCAAATTATCAACCAATTAGAAACAGTAATGTTAGAAATGAATTTATAATTAAATGAATACGAAAACTCTCATCAAAATTGGAATTGTACATGTATCTTGAATAAAAAAGTATTATGAAAAATTAATTTTATTACTTGGTGTACAAATTTTGAATTTATTATTTTTTTTATTTATTTTCACATCTCAAAATTTAAAACATTTTTTTTTACAAATTCTCTTATTATCCTTTTTCTTTTATTTTTTATATATTTTACATTTTTGCAAAATATGCAACACGTTTTCACTTTTATTCCGTAACATAATAATAACTTTGGCGACACCAAATTAGTAATTTTAATGGCGACAATATTAATTACGTTAAAATTATATTTGCATCACAAAATTATTTTTAATAGATAATAATTATAAATACATATCCTACATAAATATTATGATATATAAATAGAATGATAAATTATGCCATTTCGGTTCTTTTTTTTATTATTCTTTAATCAAATCTCAGATATTTTCAGAATACTTCAAAAGATAAATTTTTTTATAGTGTTGTTGTTGTTTTTAGGCCAAAAAATAACTTTTAATCATCACCGAATTAAGAACAAAAATCAAATTAATAAGAAATAAAAATAAATGTTAATGTAATCAAAAACATAATTCAATATTTTAATATATACAAACAAAGAGAAAAATCACAACATAAGAAAAAAAAATAATAAAATAAAATGGAAAAACGATGACAAACCTAAATAACCGAAATAAATTTGTTGTTGTCTTCAGTGTGTGGTAAAGCTATGAACAATAAAATTTTTGTATATTATTTGAAGATTTTTTTTGATTTTTTTGTTGCTTAAATTCAAGTATCCTTTTGGAACAACGATAAAAAAGTGTTTTTATTGTAAATAATTTTTATTTTTTTTTATATTATTATTATTATATGTTTGCGCTTTTAATATAATAATATTAATTTCCATCAAAGATTATACTTGTAAATATAATTTTTTTTTACTCATGCCTGTTCATAAATAAAGCATTTAAGGTTAGCAAAAAAATTAAAACAAAGTTTTAATGAAATTTTCGAAAAATATTTAAAATTTGAAAAAAATTCAAATTTTGTAATTAAATTTGAATGCAGCAAATAAATTTATAAAATAAAGATTGTGATATGAGATCTTAAATTCATTTTGGTTGAAAAAATATTCAAAAATCTTAAATGAATTATGCCGTTAGAAGGTCCTTTTTTATTATTTTTAACTACATATAAATATTTTTTAAAATTAAAAGTTAAATTCAAAGCAATAAACTATTATTAGACGGTATTACAGATAAATTGTATTAAAATTTAGTAAGCTCAAGGTATACGATTGTTTTTTGTTAATTTTTTTTGTTTTTTTTTTTGTTTTTGTGGATTTTGAATATTCTTAATTTTGCAGCTACAGATTTACTTATTTATTATATATTTTTCTTTGATTCTGTCTAAATTTTTTGTTGAAAATTTATAAACAAGTGTTTATTTGATTTGTTTATAAACCAGTTTTTAATTGAACTAGATTTGTATCTTTTTTTTATCCTTTCTAAGCTACGAAATGGAAAAATAATAATAGAAAGTTTTTATGAAAAAATAAATTGACCCTATAAATGAAATAGATTGAAAATTGAATATATTATTTTATTTTTTGGGTCAATTTTATGTTTGAAAATTTTTTTCTGTTCATTTATGGTTTGGTGGAATTTAAAACAAAACCTAACACATGTTTGTGTGGGATTCATATGCTAGGTGCCCACTGTAACCATCCTTCTCTTATTCCTAATTAAATATTTCTTAATTCTACTTAATTAAATATTTTCTGCATTTACCTCGACTCCCGTTTTCGATTTTTTCTTAAACTTATAATATTTTTTTTTTAATTTGTTAAAAGTTAAATATAAGAAATTTTAAAAAAATATAAAAAAATTGTATAAGAATATTAAAATAAATAGATTTATTATAGAATCAAATTGTTTTCTGATTAAATAGATACAATTCGATTTCTTTGGCTCACATACAAAAACTGAAATTTGAATAAATTAACAAATTTAAATTTAATAAAAAAATTACATTCTTGTATAACTATTGCATTTAACAAAAATTTATATAAAATTCCTACAAAATAAAAATTTACAGAAAATCGTCACCACAACAGAGCTTCTCTGGATAAAAAATTCCGTTTAAAAACCAAGAATAAATTCAAATTAAAAATTAAAGTCTACATAGTCAATTTGAGTGATTTTTTTATAAACTTAATAAAGAGAGTAGCAAAACAAAAAACAATAAAGAAAACTTTAAAGTTTATATTTTTACATATGAATATTTTTAGTTCTGAATAAAAAAAATTCAAAATATACCTACTCTTACATAGGCAAAATTTCTCTGCTGAAAGAAAGACAGTTGAAGAAACAATGAATACTAAGCATTGAAAACCATAATGTTCTTCTTGTTGTTATTGTTTTGCTTTTTTCTATTTTTTATTTTATTACATACTCTAATATAGAAATTAGAGCTAGACCATATCATCGTCATCAACATCGGTGAACCTAAAAGTGTAGGTGTTTTTTTTTATACCTATTTTATCCTTTGAAATATTGTACACATGTGTATATTCATCTAAACTCTACAAAACAGTAAAATATTAGAGCACAAATAATCAAGAAAAACAAGTACGATTACCAACAAAAAAAACTTCTATTATTTTTTGTGTTGTTATTTTTGTTCTTGTAAAATTTCCTCTGCTAATATTTGTATTTTTGTCGTTGTTATTATTATTTTTTATTTTACTTCTCTACATTTTTATATTTTTTCATTACATTTTATTTGTATTAATTTTATTCTTTTATATTTTTTTTTTTTACAGAACAACAACAGAGTTGAAAAAGTCAAATTAAAATTTCTGTTTTTCGCATACACATTAGCTTTTGCAGAAAATTTGTTTTTAATTTTTTCTTTTTTTTTTTGTAAAACAGAACTAAAACAAGAAAACAGAAAATCTTGAATTTACAGTTACCTACAAAAGATAAAAAAATATATAAATACGAAACCTGCAAGAGGATAACGGTTAAAATATTTTCGACTTTTAAATTATAAACATCTGGTGAAGTAGTGAGAATAGAATAAATTTCTAAGTGAAAATAATTCTCGGTTGAAATTAATTTTTTTTTTCTTAAATTTCGAGTTGTTGATTGAAAAATATAAATTTAAGATAATATTTTATTTGGTAGAAAAGTTGTAAAATTTTATTAAGAATTAATTTTTTTTTTAAAAAAATTTAAGTTATTAACGTATAAGATTCTGTTAGAATATCCTTTTTTTAGTGTTTACTTAAAATATAAGAAATTAACTGAAAATTATTGGAATATTAATTGGAAACCTATTGTATTTGTGAAGTATATATACATATTTATAAATTATAAATTATTAAAATATAAATAATTGAAATAGAGAAAAAAATAAACAGCCTAAATATAGAAGAAGAAAAAACTTGTTTAATTGAATACAACAACAATAAAAGCAACAGGTAATTGTTTTTTGTTTTACATTGAAAATAATATAAATTAATTTGAAAATTATTATTAATTAATTCTTGAATACAAATATTAAAATTTAAATAAAATAATTAAAATAATAATAAAAATTGTAAGTAAAATATTTAAGTCAAAGCTTCGTTTAGTGTAGTTTCTTCATAATTTCCTCTCCAAATTACAATATTTAAAAGTAGAAATATCAGAATTAAGAAAAACGTAAATAATATTTATATCGGATAGATTAATTGTTTTAAGATATGATCTCTGTAAAATTAAATGTATAAAAACGTGTATTTAAAACATTTGGTTGAATAAGTTTATTTATAAGGCTTTAAATTAAAATAAACCGAGGTTTTAAAACTTTATATTTAAATGTAATAAATTGAGAAACTTAGTTTATTGGCACCTTTAAAAGTTGAGTTTTATAAGCTCTAACTTTGAAAAAACTTTAAATTTAATAGGATAAATTTAATTTATTAATTTAATAATAATTTTTGTGATAATATATAGTTTAAACTGGGTGATACTTATCCGTTACAACACGAAACCGTATATTTTTCCATACCGATTAGTTGCAATACATACTTAATAAATTATCTAATCCATATTTAAACCGGAATCGATAGTAAATCTGTAGATATCCAGAACAGACATCTTATAGCATTCTTCTAGGTCAGTAGTAACAGAAGTCACATAACATATGGTACAACGAAAAATTTCAAAATTCGATGAAAATATTTAATTTCATTAATTAAAATCAGAATTTTTTTGTTCATCTTTGCATATTTTATAAATTTATTCAGGTATAAATAGATCTTTAGGTATAAATAAACAAATACATATATACATATATATTTTTTATGCCAGTTTAAACTCATCAAAAATTAAAAAAAAACAAATTTTTTGAAAGGGTAATAATATTTATGGTTTCTAGGTATAACAAATATGCAACAAAATTTGGATAACATAACCATTTCTTAAGGTCAATTAAATATTAAGGGCTATTTACAATTAAAAAAAAAAACAAATCAATGATGTAGTAACAAAAAAAAAATATAATTTTAAATTTACATATTTCCATTATTTTTGATGAATTTCTATTTTCTTCGTTTTGTTATTTATTTTTTCATTTATTATGTAGAATTTATTTTTTTTGTTTTTTAAATAATTTAGTATTAATTTTATTTTATTGAATCAATTAATTTGAATTTACTTTGAATATTATATTATGTAATAATATTTATTTGACGTAATTCAATTAAATTCACGATATTTACATAAATTCAATAATCAATTTGTTGAATCTAATAGCTGAAATTTATCAAATAAATTTATGTAATTAATATTTCTCTATATATATTATAGGTATAAGAAAAATCATAATTCATTTAAAGGTTTCTTTTTGTTTAGAATATAAATTTTCAAGAAATACAATAAGAATTTTTACCTGAACTACTTTAACATCAGCAAAAATTAAGTAGTTACTAATTATTATACAACTCGTCAATCGAGAAAATATAATAAAAAATAAATAAATTATTCGATTTTGAAATTCGAATACATAATTCTAATTATTATGAAAAACAGTGATTTCGTAAAAATAAATGTAAGAGTCACGCTACTCACTTAATGAATTTTTTGAAGTAAGTTATCACATGTTATATAAATATTTTTTTTATATGTAAAGTCGAAATTCGTAAATTTATTTCTAAATTCAGTTAAGTTATAGAGTAAGTTCACCATGTACAATAATAAGCATGACATTAAGAAGTTTTAAATTTACGTTAATATTTTTAGAACCTAAAAGATTTTACAAATGACAAGCAAAATCTTAAATTTATGTTTTGGTCTCAAAATATTACACGTTTTTAAATGTATAAGAAAATTAAATGGCACTATTCAAAAAGAGCTTTAAGCAATATTTCAATTATGCATTTTTTCCGATTTATAATTAATTTCCGATTTCGTTAAATCAACATATTCAAAATTATTTAAAACTTTATTAAAAAATTGGTTAAAACTTTATTAAATAATTTGCTTTTTTAATATATTTATTTTTTTTTTGTTTCGTTAGTACATTATAAACGAAATTTGATTTATGCGCAAATTTTTATAGTATCAATACTATACAACCATATCCAATATTTCTTTGCAAATCGTTTATTGGATATGGTTGTATAGTATTGATACTATAAAGATTTGTTTACTATTAATATAATAAAATTTTGTCATCCCAAAATATGGCTAATAATTATGAACATGTATTATTAATTTTTATTTTACTTGTGCAATGTGATGCAAATATATATTTTTTATGCTTCGTGAATCTTTTCCATTCATGTCTATTCTGTCTAATATTTGTATTAGTTTGTCTAATTTGGTTTTTTTTCCCTATGCTTTGAAATTTGTATATTTCAGGTATATCACGAAGAATTTTTTATTAGAATCAGTCAAAAAAATATATTTTTTGAAATACCTGGAACCTCCGTTCAATTGATGGGCTTACAGAACAAGTATAAAAACTACAAATAAAAATACTATTTAAAAGCTCTATGACGTCAGTTAGAACCTTATTACTATATGTTCAAATAGTGATCTTTTTTTTTGTATTCATTTCCAAGATGCACTAACAAATCTTCAAAGAACGTTAGACTTTGTCCTGTTTCGGATAATTATATGTCCCAATAATCATCAGAATGGTTTTCCATATAGTCGTTATATCAATTTATTTTCCAATCAAAGTGGTGCGTCCTATTAGCAGATATATTTTGCTAAGTTTTGTTTTTAATTTTTCATACTTTTCTTTCTTTACTAGGATCTTGACCAAACCATAAATATTTTAGGGTTCTTTTCTAGCAATATTTGAAAAGTTTAGTTTAACTGGTGGAAAATTTTCTTTTCTGAAATTAAAATTTACATGTTACAAATTTCATTACGTTGAATTTAATTATTCATGTTTTTAATTTTGTATTATAGTAGAATAATCATTTCATTTTGAATATTAATTATATGATTCTGAAAATTATATATCTATATCTATGAGTTATTATCTGAATTGAATCTTTATTAAGTGAAATATCTGTTGGCTATATGATCATCATCATCATTAATGTTCTGTAACCCCACCCGTGGGAAATATATATAATCTCTTCAAATGTGGCCACGTTCTTTGCTGAGTACTTACTTCACCTAAAACAGTTGTTTTAGATGTTTTTCACGGCCTTCTAACGCGACGTGTACCCTTAGGACTCCATTCGAAATATTGTTTCGCGATGTTGTTGTGAGGTTTACTCAGAGTATACCCGATCAAACGCCACTTTCCCTGGTGGATTTTCACGTCTATTGGTTTTTGCTTCGTTTTTTGCCACAGTGTTCTGTTGGAAATGGTTTGTGCTCATATCTATTGATGTACGCTTCCAGTTTCCTGATGATGTTTACTGAAACTTTCCATGCAAAAGAGAAAAGATTTTACACTTGCACTGAATATTCTTATTTTTGTGCGGAGAGATATGCTGCTTGCCTGCCATATTTTTGAGAGCGTCCCGAAAGCAGTATGAGGATTGCTAATGAAGGCTTTAATCCAGATTGGCACCTCCATCTGATGACACGATGCTGGCCAGGTAATTGAACGTAACCACCTCTTTGATTCGTATTTCTTTATGGAGGATCAGATGCTGTGATGTGTGAGTTGTGGACATGATTTTAGCTGAATTAACTTTTAGGCTCACACTTTTTCTAGTGTCATACAGCTTTTGGCACATATAATTTAAACCTCCATTAGTATGTGACAAATAAACACACATCGTCGGCATAATCACGTGGCAGATAAGTTCAAAAGTACGCTACTGGATACAGTTGCTCTCTTTTACAATCACAGTAGTATTCATTGTGTCATCCATTACTACTAAAAACAATATGGGTGATAAAATAAAGCCCTACCTTACTCCCTGACTCACCTCGAAACAATTTGTCAGCTGTAGGATTATTAGGATTAGGATTCTTCAATTATGACTATAACTTTTTTCTGGAATGCTTCTTCTACTAAGCGATTCACAAATATACTTACGGTTTACTATATCAAAGGCTTTCTCAAAGTCTACAAACATGAGATTTATCTATATTTATATAAACTATGACATTTTGTTTTATTTGTTGTTCGTTTCTTCACAATGTGATATATATTTTGTTGTGGTATTATAAATCCTTTTCTATTTAATTGAATTTGTTTTAACAATTCGCAATGCCGGATTAAATAGATTTTGTTATAAATGGTTGAACTCAATTAGATTTTGATTTATTTCTCCCATCTATAGTATAAACTCAAGTGAAGCTAAAACAAATATTTTTTACATTGTACAACTTTGTAATTTTCATTATGTTACTATGTAATTAAAAAAAATGTTGGGAAAAAATAGTGTTCATCTGATTATATACCATTGTCGGATCAGAATTGTATGTATTATGAAAAAATTTTCAAATATTCGCTTTATAATAATTGTTAATGATTTTTATCTGATTGTCATCAAATTAATTTTAAAAAAAAAATCCCAAATAAGTAATATTTAGTTAATTTTAATTAATTTTTCTTAAATATTGAAACGATTTATTTAAAAAATATAAACTTTTAATTGAAAAAACAAGACAACCCAACACAAAAATGTTTTTATAAAATAATTTTCACTGCAATAAAATAGCTTCAAGAACTTTTCTCAGCTGGCTAAAATTCATAAAATAAAAAATACAATAACGATACATAACCATAATAAATAATAAACACTTACTGTATCTATTCTGTATACCGTAAAAAAAAAAACAAAAAAAATATTCTAAAGCTAAATGCATCCTTACATTTATTGTCATGCACGTGCTCCCATATTTATTTTATTATTCTATATTATTGTTTTTGGTACCTGATGTGCATATCCTGATTCTATATGAGATTCAATTGTTTCTATCTATTGCTGTAATTGTTTTCACTATTACAAATTTTTAAATTCTATTTAAAGTTAATTGTACTTCATGATTTTCTATTTACCATATAGTTAATTCAATATCAGAAATTCATTCTTATTAAATTTTGATTTAAAACAAAACAAAAAATAAAAAACAATCTTTTCGTTGTTTTGCAAAAAAATGTTCTTTATAATTTTTTTTTTTTGTTTGCTTTTATTGCTTTATCATTTAGGATAAAAGGATAAAACAAAATTTCTTAAAAAATAAAACAAAACAAAATATCTTCATAAGAATAAAGAAAGAAACCTTAAAAATGGGAAATTTTCCTGGACTGAATTTTCATTGTAACATTCACCAGTTTTCATCATTCCTCAATTGTATTTACAATAAAGGGTGTATCTGCAAGAAGGTATTATTTATTGCAGGTGGGTAGATAAGATCATATGTCTCAAACGTTTGTTCTATCGGTGAAGGGTGAATAATTTCAATATTATAGGATTTATTTGTTAATAATTTATTATCACTTGATTAATCTTATATCGTATAACAGACACACAAATGAAAGAGAATGAAGCTTTCAAAATAATCGCCATCATCATCATAGTTATCGTCAATCATTAATACTCTGTAATCTAATCAGTTATAGAAACATCAGCTGGCAGAAACAGTAAACCGTTTTTATTTTATAAGTCATGACCCTGTTGATCTTAGTTTCATTAGTTTAGTTTTAAAATTCTTTATTCTCAAATTTAGAATTAAAGGGTTAGGTAATGTTGCTTGGTTCTTCGAAAATACTCAATTCCTTTTAACTTATGTAAGTTAAATGCTTTCACATAATAAAATTTTTTATTTTGTCAAAAATAGTTAAATGTAGCTAGCTGTCTTTTAAAAACACGAGATTCAATATTTTTTCTTCCGTTAACTCCTACCGTTTGGTTACAGTAAATAAAGGTTACCTCATAATGAGGATATTATGATTTAAGTGTAAGAAGTTCAACGCAACAAAAATTTAAAAAAAAAATTAACTCCAGCACTCTTTAAACTACTTCATTTACATCTTAAACATTATAGCCAACGTTGTTCCTTACGGTCTCATATACTAATCTGAGAAAGATAATACCATTGTTCATACCAAATTTGTTCAATACGATCTCATCTACCCATTGTGCAAATACACTCTGTAGACAATTTTTTTATTTATTATAATTTTTTTATTATTTTAAATCCTTTCCTGCCGCATTTTTGTTTCATTCTTGTATAGTCTTCAAATCAAAATTCATAATCATTGAAAGTTCAAATGCTAAGTGAAATATTAAAATATTAAAATTTTATATTATATTTATTAAAAAAAAAGGTTAAAATAAACAAGAAGAAACAAACAGAACAAAAAAAAAAATAAACAGAAATATTTTGTAATAATAGGATACATATATACATACGTCATGTACTCTTTGGTTATACTTGACAGCAAAAGCCTTAATTCCATTGGATTACATAGCAAGATTTAGGACAACACCAAAAAATCGAAACAGAAGAAAAATATGTTAAATGATATTATTTGACAAAATATATATACATAATAGTATATATTTACATATCAAACTGTACTTAAATATTATATTAAGTCACTGTTTAGTTCAAGAGTGATCGCGATAAATCAAAGGAAAATAAATTAAAGCATATAATCATGCAAGCGACACCTATTTTTCATTTCCTTTTTTTTATATACTTATATAATTTATACAGGTAATTAATTATAAATCTCTTCCCTAAATTAACCTGTTAACCTAATATTATTAACGGTAAATTTTAACTTAATAAATTTGTTTCAAAAGTACATTTTTATTTATGTTCTTCTCATTTGCAAAACAAATACATAAACTCCCTTTAGATTTGTAAAATGTTTTTTGTTTCTGTTTTTTTTTATACAGGATTATATTTCCAATGAGGACAAAATATTTTTTGGTTTTTCTTTTTGATTTCCTTTTTTGTGCCCTAATGTCCAGATCACATAATTATGGTAGATACCAACTTTACTGATTTTTTAGCTTGAAATTGAAACCCTAAAAGAACAAAAAACAAAAACAAATAATTATTAACCCAAAAAAAAATAAAATAAAAACAAGACAAACAAGACAAACCCCATAACTGTCACCATTTTGTTGTCAAAATGATTTTCACTTTTTTATTTTATAATTGTTTTTGTTTTTTCTTTGATAATTTACAAAAAGGAAGTCTATATGCTTACTGCCAGCACAATGAAAAAAATAAACAAAAATTCAATTTCCAGAATAGAAATTTACATGGCATGCATATCGTTTATTTATTTTTTTTTGTTTTATACTGTCGTTAAGAACATATAATATAATAACATTGTTCCACATTTTATTAAAACAAAAAGTGGGAAGTAAGTTTTAAAGCAGTTGATTATTTTCTTCAACTAACAGTATAGCCACCTGTAGAAATTAAATGACTATATACTAACCCGTGTGCTCTATTTAATTTGCTTTTCTTTTTAAATTTGATACATTCATAGATCATTTTTGAAATAATATCTCTTCTCTTTCCATGTTTACCCTATTCATGGTGCATATTTAATGGTTTATTTTATAAATTTTTTTTCACTAATACGGAATAGGGTAAATGGAAGTATATACAGCTTTCAATCGAACATAAAATTATTTCTACCTTGTAAGAATAGAATGTAAACAATTTTAAAAATATTTTATTGAACCAAACTTAAATTTTTACCTTTTCGTGCTTAATTCAGTAGGGTACTGCAATTTTACACTACAATATCTACAAGGTTTTTCGAACATTTATTTATCAAATTATTGGCTTATCTACGCATTAAATGTGAAAAACTACTGCTATTGCCACGAACTAAGCCTTCTTAAATAAGAGAAGCTCACTTTATTTAAGTTGTTACCAGATTATACTCTTAACTAGGGGCCCCTGTTGAGTAATTATAATTCAAGTTGAAGTCAAATTTAAAGTTTAAAAAAAAAACAGTAATTTACGTACTGACATAGACTTCGCACGATACAGCAGAAATCACTCGTGTTTAATAAAAAGTTTTGTGGTTAGTAAGTTTTATCTAGGACATATAAAACTTACTAACACGTCTCTCATATACTATTTCGTTTCCGATATATTCCCTACAGTAAGTGGCATTTAGTGGATAAAATTACTAAAAATAAAAAAATTTGTCATTAAAAAGGTATATTTAACATAATTTTAATAAAAACTATTACTACAAATAACCAAAATTTCAAAACAGTTACTTAAAAAGATAAAAAATGAAGAATTCAAGTCATTTGTTTTTTTTTTTTTGTTTTTATTTGACATAATGTACATAGATTCATTTGCAAGTCCATAATGTAAATTATAATAACTGATTTGTTTGCTTTTGTTTATTATTTTGATAAGATCTCTTATATGCATAATGTATTTGCTGAATAATAAAATCATATGAGTAAAAAATTTTCAACTGAGTGCGCATTACTTATTTATCATATTAGAAGTTTATTAAATAGAAGCGAAATAAAATGAAGAGGTGTCTACTGCGCAGGTCCTTAAATGCTTGTCAATTATAATTATAGATTATTTGTTGCCATTTATTTTATCCGAATGACAAAGGATCGGGTCGGGACCAGGTCGAACCCATAAAGCATTTTTTTTCCTTCGTAGAGAATCGAGCTCGGTTGATAAGTAGGCGCTCTACCTACTGCGTTACCCAGCGTGTAGACAAATAATTCTTTGTTGTTTTTAGTATAATTAAAAAAAGGAAATTTTAAAAAATATTAACAATTAGAAAGTTACAGCATAAAATATAAATAGCAAAGTTATTTTCAATTCCATTTAAACTAAGAACAAAATTTATTTTATTTCTGAAATGAATTTAAATAAAGTTAATTGTACGGGATTGACTTATTTTATACAATTCAGAAATTATACGAAATGTTAAGAAACTTAGAATGATTGACCAGGTGTTTCGGTTGTGTGAAATTATTAAACAGTTCGAATTACGCTTATTAATTACTTTTTGAAAAAATATAATAAAGTAAATTAATCGGTGTTATCATTATTTGCGTGAATCAATCGGATCCCACAAAATTAATAATCCAATTTAAAATAAAGTTCAATCAACTTTATTGGCTGATGGGAACCTACTCCTAGCTGTCTTTAGAGTTATCTGTCTTTAGGATGGAGCTATAGGGAATCTCTATTAACTCCAAAATAATTGAACATTTCTAATTCAAGGTACTAACATCCATCGCCAAAGCTTTCTCGTACGTGACCAATTTTAAAATAAGGCTGGATTTAAATATTTCATCTGTTAACTAGGAAATAAAGCTAGAAAACATTCATATAGCATAAAGATTCACCTAAATTAATTTGCATCTCAACTAATCATTAACGAAGCATCAAGCGAGCGTAGACTGAAATATTTAAGACCACTGGATTTAAAAACCAGATTTACTTGACTCTAAGAACGCTAAGAGTCCTTCGACTTTTCCTTAGATATAATATGTCAACTACACTCAAACATTGTACTCAATATCTTTATTGATGGTTTTGTTGTATAGAATAAAAAGACACAAAAAAAAACAAATATATTATATAATAAAACGTAACAATCCTGCTGCTAACGTGCCTACAACAAAATAAAATAAAAAAAAAAAGTATGATGCATAATGAAAAGACTTCTAATTGTGACATAATGTAGATAGATATTATTGTAGAATTGATTTTGAAAACGTATAACTAAATGATGTTTAATGTGAATAATTATAAGCTGCACACATTATATATTAATAAATAATAAATGTATTATTGTATATTTACATATATAATTCATATGAATAAGTTGTTGTTATTGTAAATGCTGTATGAAGTTATGAATAGTATGGATAATATAATTTTGGATTTTAATTTTATTTGTGATCTAGCGAATGACCAGAGTTTGCCAAATCTAATCGAAATTCTTTCGAATATGATTTACAATCATTTTATCGTACAACAAATTTTTGTAGATAGTCTAAATGTGGATAATTTTGCTAACTATTCAAAAAAGGCAATAGGTACTTTGCCCAAAAAATTCTGTTGTTGATACAATTACCGAACGAATTTTAAACATTTTGGAAGGAAATCTAATAGCTTATCTTAGTACCGATTCCACTAATGATTGAGGTGAAAATGATGCAGTGAATTCCTCCAGAGTTTTTAAATGGCTGCTGTCCAAATGGAATGCCTCCACATAAACTTAATTTGAAAGTTGGTAGTGAAGTAATACTACTGAGAAACCTAAATACCAAACGCAACCTCTGCAATGGGACTCGATAAGCTGTAAAAGCTCTAAAATTAAATTTAATAATCGCGGAATTCCTTGGCATAAGCTATAGGTGAAACTGATAGTTATTCCTAGAATAGATTTAGCTACAACGACCACAGAACTGCCATTTATTCTTAGACGTTGACAATTCCCTGTTAAATTTACATTTTCTATGACCATAAATAATTCGCAAAGTAAAACATTGGAAAAGGAAGGAGTTTATTTGCTTGAAACAGTATTTAGCCATTGGCAACTATATGTTGCAAATTCCAGAGTACGCCGGTCTGGTGATATTCAAATAAAACTTACTGAAGGAAGGCAAATTAATTCGACATTCCAATAAACTATATTCAAAAAATGTTGTATACAAAGAGGTTTTGACATCTAATCATTAGAGAAAAAATGGTAAATTGCCTTTGTCAACGGTACTTTGCGTTGGAGTGTTGAGTAGCGCTATTGTGAAACCACAAATAAAAACGCACCTTTTTCTTTACCTCTCCTGGGTGGTGCAGAAAAAAGAAAATATATTTTCAATAACAAAATAGTTGTTGTTTAACTCGATTTGCTTTTGTAAAAACGGGCCTTACAACTAGTTATTAATAAATTGCAAATTATTTGTATGAATTTAAATAACATCAGATCACTTTTATTTCAACATTTTACCTTAGAGAAGCAATTGAATATAATTTTTTTATTTTGTACTGTAGCTAACCGTAAATATTTTTTAAAGTTTTATTTTTACTTAATTACACTAGAAATAACTCTAAAAGTATTTTGGGTTTGATTCAAAAATATTTTTTCAAAATTATTTACATTTAATTTCTAGAAGGGGTAAGTATATCAAGCGCAACAGTTTCTAGTTGAATTCATTTTAATTTATACATTTTTTTTTATTAAATTTATTATTTTAAATTTATAGTACGACATCGAGAATACTTACAAAAACAAAACAAGAAAATAAAAATAAAATAAATATGGGTTTTTTGTCTATTTTTTATTTATTTTTCTAAAAGTTAGAATTAATCATTACCTACCAATAACAAATTAATCGTCATATTTTTATTATGTACTTAAAATTGTTCTTTGAAAAGTTTAAAAATAAATAATAATGTTTATTATAGTAGTAGAAATAACAATAAAAGTTTTTTTTTTTCATTTCTTCCATTTTTTTTTTATTTTGTCATTTCTTCTTCTTTTTTACTCTTTGAATCCAATTTTTTAATATTTTTTCTTTTCCAATAATTCTTTAATTAAACGGAAGGAAACCTCATTTTAAAACACAGTCAAAATTAATTATTTACAAATTAAAAAGAGTGTAAATTTTGACATTTACTGATTGTAGCCTAATAGTAACACTTTTTTTATTTTTTCAAAACTAATGCAAGTCCGTATCCATATTTCTATATGCATATAGTAATAAATAGTAAGTATTTATCTTATGTGTGTATTTCATACATACTTAATTTCATAACTGCAGTGTTAGCCATTGGATCTTCTACTAATTTTTTTTTACGATTAAATTTACGATAACATTTTTCAGTTATTAGCTATTTAAAAAAATAATGAAAGCAACAACTCAAAATGATATACTAAATAAATTAGCCAGCTATAGCCTAAATAAAAATAATCATACATGGGTGTAAATACAATAGTATAAACTCTAAAAAATTTAGAATTGTTAAAAAATTATTAATATGTACCATTACAATAAATAATTAAATTAATATTTGTTTTTATTGAAAATAAATTAATTATAATTTTGGAATATATTCTATTTGTTGTTATTATTATTTATTACTTTTTACCTACAATATAAATTTAATATTTTACTTCATGTAAATATTGACAGAACTTAAAGTCGTGATAAATTTATTCAATTATAAGTCATATTTTCTTTGCTCATTCTAGTTGTTTAAATTGTTTAAATTGATAATACCATATTAATAAGTATATACATATATACAAATAAAATTTAATTTTAATTAAATTCTCTTTTGTTTGAATATGGAGTAGTGTATTTTATTGCAAAACTCCTAATTCAAATACATTTAAATAACAAATTGTAAAAAGAAAATACGTGCCAATTACATATTCACCTCAATGAAATGTTCTAAAAAATTTCAATCAAATTGTTTGTATCCATCACTTTATTTCTTTCAAATGTATTATGATCTAATACTAGCCGGTTTATTTAAATTGCTCGTATGTATTATAAAATTAAATAATACTTTCTCTTAAGACACCACATTTAAAATTACTCTTTAATACTAAACACATGGTGTGGTGAATTTTCAAATAATAAATAATTTTAGGTTTTTCTTTTATGATTTTATTTTAATTGTGCTTATTTTATTTTACTACAAAATAATATACTATCTTATATTCTATTCAACCAATTTCAAAAATATGATCTTTATTTTATTCTTTTTTCTTTTTTTTTTCCAAATTATGAATGAATAATGAAAAATTTTGTTCTGAAATTATGAATTCATTTTTGTGTGATTTATAATAATAGGCGCAGATTTCCAACTAAATAAGATATGTACCTCTATAATTCTATATATTATGATAGAATATTAACATAATGGATTGTTAAATTATAACGTTAATTATGTATTGTTGTGTGTGATATTTATTTAAAACAATTCAACGTTATATATGTATATACATATAGACTTAATTTTTCTATGTGTATATTATTTAGTATGAAAATACAAATTTGTATATTTGCAAGTGAAAATTTATTTATATATGGCGTCAACCTTAATTGAATATTAATGAAGTTTGTAATACACAATAAAAATACCCGCCCGCAGTAATTGTATTTTAAATTTAGAAAATCCCCTAAAATACCCCTGAATAATTAAAGTAATGTATAATGAATTAAGATATTTCTAGAAGTGTGTTTAATTCAGAAATTAATTATGACTAAAAAACGATTTAATTTGAACTACACTTGTAGGTAGGTACGTACTTGTTTTAATTCAACAATGTGTAATTCAATTTTGAAATGATAAAGTTAACATTCAAAGTTAGAACCTACTTTACATATATTTAATAAATATATATTTATTTATTATAATTTATTTATTATATTTTTTTATTTATTAAAATTAATATAATATATATTTATTATAAATATATATTATATTAATTATTTCAAATGTTAGAAAATTTCATGTTGGTATTTAGGTATTAAAATAATTATTGAAAATTTTCTTTTTTAGATAGAACTTCATAGTTTTTGCTGTTTCTCACCACATATTAAAGAACTGAATAACGAGATTAAGCAATTTCGGAACAAATTAAAACCACATTTACAAAATAAATAGAAAAAAATAAGCTGAATACTTTAAAGAAAATTATATAAATTTAACTTTATAAAGCAAATTTGCGGTCTCCGCAGAGGACAACCGCAAAAAAAAAACAATATAAACTTAAAAAAAGTACAGTTCATTGACGACAGATATGTGAACATATATTAAACGAACAATAAACAAAAAGAAAAAATTCTTAAGAACGATAAAACTGAATTTGAATATAAAATTACAGAATTTTTCAAACTTTCCCTAAATTTACTAATTTTAGATTTTAAAACAAATAAACAAAAAACCAATTTTATTATTATCCTTATGACATAAATTTGTATTTATTGAGAAATATATATATATATATATATATATACAAAAGTAATTAATAATATTTTTGTTTTCATCATGAATAAATTTTTTTCTTTCTTCGATAAAAACCTTTAAGGCATTTAAAGAAAAAAAGAGAAACAAAAATTCATGACAATTGCCCGGAAATTTTCTTTTACTTTACTTAAAATGTAATTTAAAAGGACTTTGATCGAAAAGTTTTATATTAAAGTTTAAATATTTGTGTTGTGTTTTTTGTTTTTATTTTGTAAATACATAGTATTACAAAAAAAAACGTGGTAGAAAAAAACTTGTAAGGTGTAATATCTCTTTACAAATACTTTAACCTTTATTGATATAGATATATTATTATTGAAAGATTTTAAGTAATATTTAAAGTAAATTTAAAGAAGAATTTCCAAGGAAGTTACTTGAAAAAACAAAAAAACAAAAATAAAACCAAAATTAAATTTTCTTAAATATTTTGATATCGAATTCAAATAAATGATTGGATGTTGATTTTAGTTTAAGGTGATTAAACTGAATAATGCTTTCTACAATTAAATTGTGTCAATCATGATGTAAAGAATATTTTTAGAAATGGTTCTGAAATTGAATTAAACTAAGATTTCATGATTTCTAAAACTTCCATACTTACTTTGATAATTTCTATTCAAGCAGATATCTATCATATACTGATAAAATACAATTTTAGTTTCTCTAGTGTTTAGTCAATCTTTCAATCCAATGATATTGCGTGCTTTATGGGAGATCAAATTTCTTTTTTTGATCGTATTGCTGCCGTGGCTCTACACATTTGGTAATTACTCCTCAGTTTTTTTTTATGTTCGGAAGGGATTTGCTTTACTTTTTTTATTTATTTACAAATTAAACAATTTAAGTATATAACAAGTATGTAAATGCATTTGTGTTCATTATAGACATGGAGTAGCCCGTTCATTGATATAATCCTTGTAATAGGCTTTTTTTGTTATTGTGATGAGTTGTTTTTATATTATGTTTTCACTCCACGTGGGAATATAAGTCTTTGGCATAGCTCAGATATTAATTTTGAGCCTTTTCTTTGAGCTTTTCAATCATCATTATTTTCACAGAGTTGATTAATCAACTAATCAGTCTAATGTTAGCTATTCGACTTGTAACATCAGTCCACTAGAAGAATTTTATCTCCCCAGTGCTTGCATAAAGTTAGATAGCAATTATTCTGCAAATTCTATATTTTAGTAATTTGACCATATAGAAATTTATTATGTAATTATAACGATTTAATAAATGGTTTATATGGTAATTCTTTTAAATTTACTGATTGAAAAGGTTTTCTAATAACCTAGATAATGCTGAAATGCGTCTCAAATATTTTTCTATTTCTTGATAGGAATAAGAGATTATGCGTCAACTGTTATAACATTAAACCATCTTAATATGGAATGACAACCGAAAGCAAACATTTTAAAGATTGAAAGCGGCATTATCCTTCTACGAGGTGGCTTGTTAATCAAATAGTTTAAACTACCAAAAACCATACATACTTATTTTGAATTTTTTTTTATATATCATAGATATTTGCATTGTGTTACAGCTTGTCAAATATTAATTTTAATAAATGCTGGTATGTATAAAAAAAAATGGAAACAAATTCAAAAAAGTATCTGGAAGTAGAATAAATTCGTTGATTGTAATGTATGTCACCTGTATATGTTATATACCTATACATATGCAGGTGACTTTGGGACGATTCTACAAATTTAGTCAACAAATTCTTACCATAATATCCATTAAAATATAAAATTTTCAATACCAATTTTTCTAACAGCTTAATTCTTTACTTAGTACTTCTATATTACTTACATATATAGATAGCTGTGATTGTTACAACAGCTTAGTTATTAGATGCACATGCAGTAAATTTGGAATATCGGATATCGAATATGGAATATTGGAATAATCGAATGAAATTTCCCAAAATTATAAGTTATAGCCAATATCTCATATAAAATGTATACATCTAATCTATGAGTATTCATTTTTTAATAAAATAATAAAAACACAAATTAATAAACTTTTATTATATATCGATACTGGTTTCAATATTATTCGTTTATATTTTTATCTCTCACACTGATGTTATGTTCTTTTCGATATTCTTAAGCATATTTTCCTATTAATAGTTAAAATTTTTTGATAAAATGATTTTTTGATAATTTTTTTATTTTTGGCATTAAACACTTCAAAATATTAAATTTTGATAATTATCTTTAATAAAATTTAGAAAACAAATTTCTAATTAGGTAATAAAAGTGTTAATTACTTTCATAAATAAAAATTTATTTTTTTTTTATTTTTATTTTTTAATTTTAATTTTAATGTGTGATAACAATGAAATTCAAAAATTTTAGAACACATTTAACTTAATATGTATGTATACATATATACTATATACTTGTACCAACATTTTCTTTATATTTTTTTAAATATTACTTTGAATTAAATTTTCTTAAACATATCTTTTTAACCAATTAATAATATCAGGATGATTTATTCTTGTATAACCTGAAATAGCACGATCTGTACTTTCAACACCACATGCATAATTCCATGTCCATGCAATACCACATAATGCCATTTCATCTGTGCATACTAAACCAGCTCCTTCATCACCAGTACATGGACCAACAGATTCATCTGATCTAGCCGCTGGTATTATTGTATCAATAGAACCACATAGCATTCTTGATGTACTAAATCCTTTACCCTCAAAAGCAACACCACAATCTTCATATGGTAATATTCGTAAGCCAGCAGCTCTTAATTCCTGTGATATAGTACCAGTACCTACAATAACACCCCAACCAGCAATTAAACCAGCTGTACCTGATACCGGTTGACGACGTTGTAATGGTATTGGCTGAGTTAATGGTCCAAATAACAAACTTCCATGTAATTCTAATAATCCAATATTACAATCACGATTAAATGCATCACTGAACATTTCATGAATACGTGTCTTCAAAACTGGTATAATTTGTGTTGAAGTTTCTAAAGAATCTGAACCAGCAGCTATCGATAAATCACTAATATTCTCTTTAGAAAAACATGATGCAGCTGTTATAATTAATTTTGGTTTTAAAATTGTTCCACCACAAATATGAAAATTTTTTGAACGTACTGATACTTGATGTGGAAATTGTTCAATAAGTGTCTTAAATCCACCAGAAATTCTTGGTTGAAAACCACTTGTGAATGCAATAGCACTCAATACCAAAATAATTGTTTTGAACATCTTCTGTTTAATTTTTGAATGTGAAGCAATAAATTTAACTCTCTCAGTATTTATATCCAAAAAAAAAAAAACTAAAAACAAACAAAAACAAATAAAAAAAAAACTACCAAAAACACAAAAACCTATCGTACGATCATCAGTAGTTAAATTGAAAATTTACTATTGAATAATTTTTATCTTTTTACAAATTAGCAGCTTAACATGTTCTAATTTGTTAAAAACAAGAAAAAAAACTGTTTTCCCCAAGTTTAATTTGAGATAATCACAAGGAATTACATGAATTTATGCTTTAAGATAAGAGAAGGAACCATTCCGATGTTGTATGATCAAAAAGGAGTTCAATGAAATTCTAAACTAGTTATTTGTTATTTATTAATAGAATAACATAATTTTTGTCTCTTGTTATTAATTTCAAATTAAGAAACTTAATTATATAAACTTGAGATTTTAATCGTTCAAAGATCCACACAAAAAAAAGTGTACACTTCATGGTTACAAAGACAAATTAAAGTGACATTTTTTATCACTGACTAATCAATAGATAGCGTTTTGTTTGAATTTTTCATGAATTAAAAATTAATTAAATATTATCAAATAAGATGAGTTCATCTTAAAGGTTAAGCCAATAAAATGTGAAGAATTTATTTCAGGTTTTCTGGATATTAATAGATTTTCTAAAAATGTGATTTCGTTTCCAAAGAAGCATCAAATATGTGTTGGGATCAGTTTTTTGTTTTCTCTCTTATTCTTATTATATAGATTCAGATATTTTCTATAAAATATCGAACCCGTACGAGAGTATCTGCTTTATGAACATTCCAACAAAATTCTATCTCCAAATAACAGGATTACAAACAACCAAATAAAATCCTTATAAATAACAGTTTTCCTATATTTTTGTATATATACATACCAGTATAATGTAGTCAAAAACTCCGATCGATATACTTTGCAAATAAAGATATATTATACAGTTATAAATTCAACATGAAGAAACCGAACCTGTTCAGGGTTACCATTAAGTTAGGAAACAAGAATAACTTAGTGGAATTCGCATTTATGAATTTCAAACTCTATGTCAGAGTTGGCCACAATTAATTTGATATCAACCTCTTAAATAAATTAAATTCATTTACCTTCATATATAGCCTAATAACAATAAATTAAATAATTTAAAGATTGAAAATTAGACAACCATTAAAATAATGAAAAATTTTCTTTTTGTTCTCTAAATCTAATTGAAGCAACCAGAATAATAAATTTCCAGTTGTTTAATTGAAAGACTCAACGTGAGAATTTATTAAAGATTAAAATTATTTTTAAAATTAAAAAAAAAAAAAAAAAAATTGAAAAACATCAAATATCCGCCAAGTAATAAAAAAATCTCCTAAAAAAAACTACTTTTAATTATTATTTTATCCTTGTCAAGACCGACAATTTAGCACGATTAACCCTTGTATAGAAGTCATTGTTTTTTTTCTTCATTGTTTGATTCTTATTTTCATTTTTTTTTTTTATTTCTTTTTCTTTCAATGTTGTTGTAGTTTTATAAAACCTACTTTCAATTTGTAATTGTCCATCAGCAATTTGTATTTTCTCTATTATTATATTTTATTTTTCATCTCTGTCTTACAATTTGATATCTGTTGAAAAATTGTTTTTTTTCGCATTATATTTTATGAAAGCAATCCGCATTATTGTTTTCTTACATCTTAAGTTTTATTAATTTCAGCTTGTTTTAATTTACTTGATAGATTGCTGGGTAAATTTTAAAAATTTGTTTTGTTACTCTGAAACAATTACTTTAAAAAGTAGCCAAGTGTAAATTAGTACACTTAAAATTGTTTAGAAGAAATATGAAAGTTGGTCGTTTTATAGTTTTTAATTGCTTATATACTTTTATTATACTCCACAATGAATGTCTGAGTTGGATTATTTTTAAGAAGTTTAAATTAACAAGCTATTTTCAAATTAATTTACTTCAGATTTAAATTCGAAACTGCCAACATTCCAATTATCAACTAATTAAAATTTGTCAGTTGCGCATTTTTTACACATAATAGTCTGGTTTGATTGGTTGAAAGCTTGACAGCTTCTAAAGTAAAAATTCAGTTTTATTTACAGTTTTACAGTTCCCTCTAACTTCATTACATTTTCATTTGGGCCACTGATTTTGGAATTCGAATAGAAAATCAGGCTGACTTGTATAGGTAGTACATTCTATTATTGTCTTTAAATGACTGTACTAATTGTATTATATAGGCATTTGTATGTCAAATGTTAGTTTGATTAAATAGCTAAATCGTTTTGGTTAAAATTAATAAATTTGCACAGCTCATTAATGTAAAATACCGAAATATGTACAATAACCCGTTATTAAATTTTTCTTCGACTGATACAGTTTTAGGGATCTTAGGTAGATAGAAGGCTGATAAACTAAATTAAACTATTTAAAAAATAAAAGAAATAAATTCAAAAGAAGAATAATAGTATATTAACTGCTGGACTAAAAAAACAGCATCGGCAAGCTGATCAGAGTGACTAAGAATGAGGCTACATTCATGAACATACCACAGATAGCATTACATGACAATAGGTAAATTGATCGTGAGCATTCAAAGTTCGATCTCAGCAGAAGAAAAAAAGAAATAATTTAATTTATATATTTTTATCAGATCCAAAATCTTTCAAAGAATTTTCAATCTGCATTGTATTCCATAATCTTTAATATTGTATACCTTTAAAAAATATTTGATTGCTATCTGAGAAGTTTTTTACAATAACAAAAAAATAGCAATTATTTATTCGAATACATAAAAAGTTTAAATTTTTGAATCATATTCAGAGTTTTTATAATTTTTGTCTTCGTAAAGTTGTTCGTTTTGGAATGAAGATATTTTATAAAACTATTTTTCTCCTATATCTCTTACCTAAATTTTAAATGTACTGTAAAATAAAACAAAAATAAAAACAAAATCAGATTTCTTAGAATTAAGAATAATAACTTTATATCATTATCACTAGGCAGCGGTGCTATATGTACATTCATTCTCTCAATGAAAATGTTTTCTTTACTCTTTAATTTTTTTTTTTTAAAGCTTTTAACTTAAAAATATTTTATTACAGGATAACACAGGAAAGTAATATTTCTATATTATTTTAGTATTATTGTCTTTTAGCTTGATCATAGAAATGAATAAAGAGGGAGGAATATCTCATTTTGATTGTTGATTCTATTTTTGTGTTGTT
Organism: Argyra leucocephala; assembly: GCA_963942445.1. Taxonomy (NCBI): domain Eukaryota; kingdom Metazoa; phylum Arthropoda; class Insecta; order Diptera; family Dolichopodidae; genus Argyra; species Argyra leucocephala. The sequence continues at coordinate 91,564,804 of OZ012679.1, forward strand.
TTTTGAATATTATTTTGGTACAAATAAATCTGACAGGCTTCTTTCAGATAACTTTACAGTGCGCTTTTCATCATCAATAACGACACACCGTATATTTTTTATATTTTAGCAATGTAACATAACATATATATACATAGGTATACTGTATACATAACAACAAAAAAAACAACAAGAAGAGTGAGAAAGAGTTAAAAGGAATTCAATGGAATAAAGAGATGAAGATGAATTACATACTATGTTGGTGATAGCGCCATTTTTAACAATTTTGTTTTATTTTTAAATTTAAATGAAATAGAATAAAAAGTCAATGATGTATGTATAGAATAACTGAAACCACTTCACTTATTCTGTCATCAAATGAATAATTTTGAGATAAAAGATTATGAATTTTTTCTGTTCGCCAACACTTTTGACACAACCTTAAACTCATTTTCTAATCTAATCCTATTTATAAATAAACTTTTGAATGGACTTTTGTAGCTAATATTACAGTTAAGTTGATAATAAAGAGCTCCAGAAAGCGGTCGTTATTAAAAAAAAAATAAGTTATTTGTAAAAGAGAAAATTAATAAAGAGAACTATACTACTAGTATTTTGCAGTGCTGGGACTGGGAATTTTTTAATTTCAATGTATTTACTGTTTCAGTAACTGTTTATAACCATCATACAATTTTATTACATGGTATCAAAAAAAAGAAGAAAATATTTATTGAAAAAAAAAGTATTATACAAATTATAAAGTACCCAGAAATGGAACGCATAATCATATCAGCAATATGTATGATGAACATTTCATACTAAATATCCTATTTTTTTAAATTTAAATGCTAACGATTATATTTAATATTAATTTAACACAAAACTTAGTAGGTTTACTGTGGGTAAAATGGCAACAATAATATTCTATTTAAGAACTCTATTAGTATTTTATTTTTATTTTCAAAATAATTTTTTATTCTTAATAAAAATGGTTATTAACACAAAAAAGATTTTTTTTTATTTTTAGAGCATTATTTAATTCAAGGTTAAGCATTTTTTTCCAATGAAACCCAGATAGTCGTTTTTAATGTTTTGTTATTTACCCTTAGCAATTTAGAATTTCAATTAATTCAAAATGTATTACAAATGTATTTAGTATGTAGCTCGTCAAGGCACACCTTAGACACAAGAGATATTCATGTTTGACATTTTTCTGATACTTGAGGAATTTATATTTTCAATTGAATTGAGCAGTTGCAAGTTACTGATTGAGAGCAAAGTGCAAACTGAAATAAATGATTAAAATTAAGATTACTGTGCATAGTATTTATTTTTTAATTAATTTTCAGATTTATTCATGTTCCCATCTTAAGAATCAAAAGAAAGCTGTTCTATGCTTTAGGTCTCTGTAAAATACACTAATTTTGGCACTTCAATATTCATGATCTTATATATAATATATTTGAGTCTTACCTTGATAATAAGAATGTGTCTTACTTGTGTCTTAACTTGATCTGAAAAATTTTAATATATTTAACTTTGTATGTAAATTATTATCACATATTTTGTTTTTTATAATAAGCAATCAAAGCCCTAGAATATAAATTTTAATTTTTGGTTTATGGTACCGCTTGAATAGGACAGATTGATTAAATAGGTCATTGCGTAAAGGAGTAAAGGAATTATTAGTGTTTAGAAAACATGTTGACAGGAGTTCAGACTAATTTTAATAAACTGTTTTATGCCATTTTGGCATTTTCATTGCGATAAGAGTGGGCATTTGCAATTTCCAGTTACCAGCATCTACAGTGAATGTGTAATTTCTAAGGAGTATTCAAAGGTTTTTCAACTTTACGACTACGCTCAAGAACAGTTAAATATGAAATACGTATTAGATGAATATTGTGATTTTGCTTTTGTGATCAATGTAGCCAAACTTCAACACAATCATATGAATTATAACCGTTCTTGGGTTGTATAAATATTTTATATATATATATTTAGAAGTTCGAATTTTGAAAGCAGATTTTTACACCGATTTATTTAGTTCAAGCATTTTGCAGATTATTTCGTGATATCCAAAAATATAATCCTTCCGAAAATATTTGAACAATCCGAGTTCCGTAAAATAATATCTTAGAAAGAGGGCGGGCAATTAGAAAGTTCTGAAGTTTGCACCAGTTAACTTCAACTCTGTTGTGTTTGCTCTAGTTAAAAACTTTGGCCAAATCATGTTTGACCATATCTAATACTATTTATATAAATTATTTTTAAAAAGTCTAGATGTATTGCTTTACTCAAAACACAATAACAATATTAGAGTAGAATAGGCATTCTCTGGTTACTCATCCTAATATATATATATATATAAATAGAAAAAATGACATGATTTTGATTGTGTGGATTTGTGCATCAATTTAGGTGTACTCATATCGTTTCTATTATTTTGATTTTAGTAAATGTTGAAAACAAATTTAACTTTGAAATGAAATATTTTGATTTTTTAAAGCGACAACTTATATATATATTTTTTTTTACATATAAAGAAAATTTAATTCTCTAAAAAAAAGTCTAATTCGGCGGATACCCTTAGAAAAGCCGATTGGAAGTTATTAGCTGACTTACAATACAACGTCTTCATGTGTTGAAAATAAAATTATTTTATAATGTTACTTTTTCTGTTATTTAAAAGATGGACATACATAATATGTATGTGTCATATTTTACTAATGTGCTTCTGCAAATATATGTATATTCTTCTACACAAACTAAATGTTTATGTGGAGACAATTGTGTTGTATGTTTTTATAGAGAAATAAAAATAATTTAAATATTGTTGGATACCTAAGCATTCAAAATAAAAATATTTTGAATTAGTGTTTCTGTAGTAATAGTTAATAATAATTTGTTTTCTATTATTAACTTCGATAGTTGCAGCAAAGTTCGCAACCAGATGAATAACATTTTGCTATTGACTAAATTGAAGGTTATTTGAAGTAAATCGTGAATAAAAATTCAGCAGAGAACTAATACAAAATAACAGCGTTTTTATAAAATGAAAAATGAAAAACATTAATTTGCCACGAATAAAATACTACAGTTCATTCAGAAAATACAGATTCTGGAACTATAGATTAGGCTAAATTTCGGATTCTCCAGCATTGTAACATTATTTTTTGTTGAAAATGGAAATAATAGTTATAGGTTTGTAGTTTGTTGGATCGCTTTTGTCGTATTTTTTTCGTAAATATATGAACGTATGCGTTTACCATTATGCAAGGTTATGAATGAAGTCATTTTTTTTAGCTCTATATTAGAAGAATTTCATCTGATATAGATTTAAATTTTTAAAAATATTTTTTTATAATTTAAAAATCTGTATTTGAGGTATTGAGTCCTGTAGGAAGGAACAGAAGAGGTTGATGCAAACATTTAGTTGTATTGCTTGTTATACTATTGATGCTATATAGCCACATTGGCTTAAACCTCTGGTTAATTATATATTATTTTCATATTGATCGTTTTGTAGGCATTGAATTTTAATTTCTTCATTTAATTAATTTTTTTTTGAATATTATGTAATTATATCTTTGACTTCTAATTCGCTATATCAGCTGTATTTATTCATTATTATTGTCTACAGAGTAATGAGGGAATCCCGAAGATCTGAAAATATTAAATTGCGTTGAAAGAAATAAATTATTTATCTGAATACGTAACTTTAATGACGTCATCATTTTTACCCAACGCCTTTACAAATTTAAAATATGTTATTACCTTAAAACATATCATTATTAAAGAAAAAGGTCACGACATATAGTAAGGTCAGAGCATCTATAATATTTGAAATAAACCAGTGATAATAATAAATTTTTCAAAAATCTAACTATGATTCATTTTGTCTAGAACACTGGTACAATAATTATTGAACGTGACTTTCCATTAATATATATGTATGTATAAGAACGTTTAATTATAATATATATTAAACTAATATTTATATAATGTTTTAATTTTAGTGTCCTCTTCATTAAAAGATAAATATTAAAAAGGAAATTTTTCTTCTTGTTTTTCTAAATATTTGTATAGACTCTAAATAAATAAATAAACAAAGTTTCCTTTTCTTATTGTTTTTTGTTTTTTTTTGTTTTTTTTTTTTTTGTTGTTTGAACAATTAATTAAAAGTTAAATTTTAAGGAAAATACAAGATATGACAACAAATTCCAAAGAATGTGTACCAAACGAATAAAGTGCTTATAAGGAAAATATGTAACTCTAAAAATAAATTAAAATTTCTAGTTAGTTGAATCATAATAGCCACATAGGAAAGGATCATTAACCTTAAATTGATATTTGTAAAGAAGTGCGAAAGTTAAATTTTAATTAGATATTGTGACTTAATAATTGTTATTAGAAAATGTTTTTTTAAAACAATTAATTAGATTGAAAATAATAGAAACTTGGTACACTTAAACAACGACAACAAAAGCTAATAGTCGTACTGCATTGCAAGGAAATTATTAAAAATACAGACAAAAATAACATCACTGATTCACCGATGATATTGTCCATATTACTAACACCTTACATGAGCACGGAGTATTCTTCAAGGTTTAGAAAAAAAAAAGTTAGTTACAAAACCTACTGAGCGGAAATGTGGAACTATAAATACAGAATCTAAAGGACAAGTTTATGAATACAAATATTTGAGTCACAAAAAACGAATTTGTAGACACAATCATACATGCGAAATTTATCAGTTAAGGAGTTATGTTTTTGGATATACCATTGTAAAAAAATCATTTTACCAATGTGTTCCAACTTACTTGATATATGGTGCAGAAACTTACACACATATACAAGTAGTCCAAAGGATCATAATAAAAATAGAAAGATCGAGAATCATAAAATGAAAGATAATTCCAAAGATAGTCAAGAAGTATATAAAACAAGTAATCAAAGTTACTGTTATTATGGAACGTAAAACAAAAATCAAATGGAGATCGACAAATCATGCATTCAATAAATAACAACTGCTGAACTAAAGAGCTAATAAAATAGACACCAAGAGCGAACAAAGCAGAGGAAGATCTATTGTACTTGCTCGTTTGATTGTTTAAAATTGTAAGATATACTTGGTGAACGGTATTATTGCGTTATTATCCATTTTCAGCGTCGCGTATTTATAACATCACATTCAAATAGAACGTCAAAGAAGGATTCCTATTTTTCTAAGTACAATCGACATCTGTCTGAGTTAAACCGCAGAAAAAAATGATAAGAAAACATTGATGACATTGTCAAATTATATAAAACTGGAATATAAAACTGGAATATTCCGTTATTTTAATTTAATTTTATCTTTTAAGGAATTTTCTAATTGGAATTATGTTAAGAAATGTCAGTGATAAATTTCTTTAATTAATTTTAATTTTATAATTTCTTGTTATTGACATAATTTCAGCATCGTTAATGGATGTACATTATTTTTATCTGCTGATCCTTATTAATTTTACTTTTGCATTTTTTTGCTATACTTAAGTCAAATATAATATTTAATATCCTATTAGCTTTAGATTTATTATTATAGATTTGATACATTAATTCAGAACTCTGATTTGTAATCTAAATTATATTAAATTATATTTTTAACAATTTATCATTCTTAATTTGAAAGTGATCTAATACATTATTTACATAATTTTACTTAAAAATTCAATTATTTTGTCAAATCGAATATAAAATAATAAATTTTAGATTACACATACATTTAATATTTTCATATTTTTTTCTAATGGCACGGCAATATTCTTATAATTGAAATTTAAATTAAATTTGTTATTTGGCACTATACAACAATAGGTGATCCTAAACATGACGTTCGTTTTTGCTTCAGTTTTTTATCTACTTTTTTTTCCGTCACTCTCTCTCAAAATATGTACATGTATATGTATAACAATATAATATCCGTATTTATTTATATTAGTTAGAATTATTATGACTGATGATGACATAATGCTTATCTCTTTTTAAATTTACATCATATATAAATGTAATTATCTGCTTCTTTATCTATAGAAAACAATTTATTCCATATTTCATTCAAAATCAATTTATGGAAGAAGACTTTCTGTTTTTTTGTTTTTTTGTTATTCGTGTTTAAAAAGCATAATAACAGTAAATAATCAAATGATATCATTTTGTTAACATATTTATAAATATCAGGTAAATTTAGTGTAGTAAAAGTCTATGGATTCTTAATAACAGCAGAGTGGTTAAAAATAAATAAAAAATAGTGAAATTGTTTTAAATGTACCCACTGAGTATATAAAGTAGCATACAATTTTATTTTATTAATTATTTTTAAATAAAAGCGCCGAGTAATAATATATTGAGTATTTTTTTTTTAAATCAAATATAGCGTTAAAATCAAATAAAACAAATATCATTGAAAAGTTTTATATTAGCGTTGATTTTGTATTATGGTGAATTGTGAAAGTTGATTTAATTTAATAAATGCAAACGGCACCTAGTGACATGTGTTATGTTTTTATTAAGTATTGTATTAAGTATTGTAGCTACATTCAAAAAATATTACTATGTTATTGAGGAATGTATTATTTATAGCCAACGGCTATACCATATTTAATAATATGCCGGTTCTCGTCTGATCATCGAAGTTAAACAACATTAGGCGGGATTAGTAATAAGACAATAAGTATAACGAGTATAATCTAGTAACAAATTAAATAAAAATGAAACTATTCTATTTAAGAAGGCTTAGTTCCTGACAACAGCTGTAGTTTGCCACATTTAATGAGTTGATATGCCAGTAATTTGTTAAATAAATACTCGAAATATTGTAGATATTGTAGTGTAAAATTGCAGTACCGTACTTAATTAAGCACGAAAAGGTGATTCTACCTAAGTTACTGTAGAGTGTAATAAAAAAAGATGGCTGTATTATTAATGATTTAATTAAGTTCAAGAATTCGTGATATGAACTAAAACATCTACGAAAGTTGGATAAAAGCTAGGAGTTTTATTTTAGCTAATTAGCCTTGTAGGTAAGATCATTTTAATCAACTACAATTTTTTTTTTTAATTAATGCAATTAAAATATTACATTTTTTTAAAAACTTTTTCAATTAATATAAAAGTGTATTGTTTTTTCGATTAAATTCATGAAACACAAAGAATTTGAAAAAAACAGAGCGAAGAACTCAGACCATTATATTTTGATTATTTCCCTATTAGTTTCGTTAATTTCTTTGTACAGCTATTTCAAATTTTATTTACGCTTATAGAACCAATTCCCTTTCCCAGAGTTTTTTATTAGATTTACAGATTTCTTTTTGTTTTTTTTTTACTTTTTAAAATTAGTACAAAACTCGTAATTGTAAAAGTTATACCAAACCAATATCAGATTTTTAATTTCTGTTTATAACATCTTTAATAAGGAATTTTTATTTATTAATATTTTTTTTTAACTTAATACTGTATTGAATTTTTTATATCAATTTATCATTACTAAAAATTGTCATTTCGTATGAACGCGGTTCTAAATTTTTAGTTAAATTTCATTATTAAGCATTGTCACTCATTAATAATAGCCCAAAAATAAAATTGATGACAGATTAAATCCAATTTGACTTTTAAAAAAAAAATATTTATAGTTTTTCCAATATAATTTTTTTAACAGAATTTTTATCAAGAAAATCCTTAGATAAATAAATTCAGTTTATTTTTTTTTTATCTAACATCTAATGTTTTTCAGATCTTCTACTGTTTATTTTATGATAATTTCTTACACCTTTTAGTTTACTATTCAATAAAAGAAAACTTGTTATGATAGTAAAAAAGGTAGAAAACATTTTTTTACAACAATTTCATATTCTTATTTCACAATAAATTTTATGATTCTTTGGGAAGGATAATAACGCAACAATAACCAATACCAATAAAAAAAGAAATAAAATAATAATAAAAATATAAATATGGTCTCTATATGGTATCTCTATCTGGTAAATATGGTATTATATGAAAAGGGAAATTTCAATTAGAAGAAAATTTTATATGAAAAATTATTTATTAAGAGATTTTGACAGCTAATTTGAAGTGACATTTATTATTAATTTGTAAATTTATTATTAAGAGGTTCAGATGTTTAATAAATTGTATATAAATATATTTGGTGTCTTCTCGCCATAAAAATAATAAGATGGCTCTTTATAAGATTGTATAGCATTCTAGAACAATCAGAGGATTTCAAAAACATTATAACATATAAAAAGTTTACAACACTTTTCAAAGAAGTCTCATAAAAGAACGAATAAAATAATTAAATTAGTGTTTATTATAACTCAATTTACGAACAGAACCAAGACATTAACATCTGACATCAGCATCGGGATGAAAATTAAAATAGAACGAAGTCACTTTTTTTATTAAAAATAAAAATATTAAATTCGTTACGAAAATTACAAAATTACCGGATGAACATGGGACAGATGGGATCCTAACTGCTTCGTAGTCATTGGCATACTAAAACCTGCAGAATAAATTTTCTTTTAAGTTTTGGTATAACAATTAAAATAAATGTGGAGTTAAACTAGATAGTCCAAAATTATGATGTATATGGATAAGAACAACTGGTAGTGTTGGTGATCGAAGCACATCCGATATATTTAAATGGATTATGTATAGTAGAATTTATTTCAGAACAACTTCCCCTTCATTAAGTATAATTTGATTTTATTTTAGTTAATATCAAATTTTATTCCCATCTAATTTAAAAAAATAATCAAATAAACAACAACCACCCAAATGAAATTCGAGCCGATGATATTCCTATTCCACATTATACCAATAGCCAATTTATATTATTTTCTAAGTTCAGTTATCTTTGTTTCATACTTGATGTAATCCAAAATTAAATATTTTTCAAATAAAAAATATTGTTAAAAAACGGTATACAAAATTTAAGTACATTAGTAATGTTTTCTCAAAAGTGTCATTGAGTTACATTAAAAAGATTTCTCAAAAAAATAATAATAGATTTTCCAATAATTTATTTACTCCAACTCAACTTTCCCAAAAAAAGATTTTTTCGGAAGAGTGTTTGTTAAAAAAGAAAAAGGGAAAAATGTTAAAATATTATTAGCAAATATTTTAAAATATTTGATAGGTTATCTGGTAAAATATACGTTCTTAAATATTGGTATAAATTCAATATAATAATTTGAGAAATTGATAAAATCAACGTTTACATAACTTTAATTTATTTTCGAGAATATGGCAATGGCAAGGAATTACATTTTTCTATAGCCTTTACTTTCACTAACATCAAATTGAAAAAGTTCAATTATAAAAGTCTTTAGTAGTGTTTGTTTTGATACAGTCTCTACTGTACTTTTGAATTTGTAGTCTAATGCCAATTATTCAAATCTTGATTTTTTTAATATATATGTTAGTACATATAACCAATTAATTTCATTTAATAGAATTTCATGCCTTTATTAATTTTCTTTTACCTAGCAAAAAGCAGAACTCACGATGATGTCTATTTTTATTCATCAATACTTAGGTCTTAAGCCTTTTAATCCGAAATTTCTAAATACACCCATTAAGCTTGTTATATATTACTTACTTGTCTAAGTGGATGATAGGGATTTATAATTATCTTCTTTTTTCATTTATTCAAAATTCACTAAACGACCAACACAACACACAAGTGAAATCAAACCGAAAAAATGTATATAGGTTAGTATGCTGAATTTTTTTAGAATTCCAAAAATTTAACCAAACCAAAATTTAGTCGATTGTTGAGATTTGCTGTTATTGTTTAATATGAGCGTTGGATAACTGTAATAGAATAAAATTCAATAGAATTACGTTATAATTTTAATAGACGTTTTTGACATTTAATCTATTCAATTTTCGGAATTTCTAAATAAAATTTTTCTTCCTCACTTTTTACAAAAAATTTCTTTTTAATAAAATAAAATAATTTAATTTAATATTATTCTTTTTTTTTTGGTTTTTGGAAATTCTTCGTTATATGTTCGTTGGTTCTACAAATAAAGTTTTATTTCACAAAATAGCAAAATAAAAATTTCATTACTGCTTTTCTACCTTTTAATTTACCATTATTACCCAATTGAGACCATTTAACAAAGCCAACTGTAGGTAATAATGAGTTTAAAAAGAAAAAAATAACAAATAATACGATTCTGATGAATAGAAGAATAGAAATTCAAAAGAGAGTGGCTAAAATGAGGCAATAATGTTTAAATTTTTTTTGTTTTTATTTTTTATTTTAAGATGTGTGTGTACTTTGAAAAATCACTTTGGTTGCTCCTGCTAAGTTGGAATGGGAGAATTTTGTTTTCTTTTTTTTTTATAAATTTAAAAGAACAAATTAACTAAAAAAACAAACAGTAGAGAAACATAATCTTTTCAAATCAAATGAACAGAAAAAAAATTCTTAAAGTTTTAAAGGTGATCGTATCCTTTTATTATAATATATACAAAATGAACCAATGTATGTAAACATCTATATAATGCTAAAATATAGGTCTCTTGAGAATTAAAAAAAAAAATAATTTAATAAAATGTGTAACAAATCACTTCATATTCTTCAAATTACATTAAAAATGTTTAAATCTTTAATTTGGTAAAAAATCACATGAAAGGATGTTTAGTAATGCATTCTCAGTACTATATTGTTTAGAAAGAATAAAAACTTTGCATTTTTGATTTCAAGCATTGCTCAACTACATCTCAAATAAGATCGAAACCTACTATTGTGTAATGTTTGATAAATTTATAAATTTTTTTAAAATCGAAGGCAAACTCAATAATGATGGATTTTTTTTAGCTATTGTTAACGGAATATAACGTCCAACTCTTTATTTCTTTTGAGATTTACGATTTATCCTCACCATGTAATTTAAAAAACAAAACAAAGTTCATAACAGTTTAGTAATTGCTTCTTCCAGTTTACCATTAGAACAATAATAGAAATTGTACAAATTAGTCATATCAAGCTTTCAATTTTCTCAATTCAAGAACCGTATCCTTCAACATAGTGGGTATTATTACTATAGTTGGAGTTACTTTACTGGTTTACGAATAATATGAATCTCGAAAAATATCCCCATTTACACCTTGTTGCAGTTCTCGATTAAGTGTATCCCATCTCTTTTAGATATATTTTATTTGTTTATTTTTATTTATATTTATTAATCAGTGGACATGTAGATAACAATTAAAGCCAACTTCAGAGCTCTTTCCCTTTCGGGTTGTGATTTTATTTTTTTTTTATTAAAATTTTTTGATTTGTTAACGAGATTGCGATTGATTTCGCAAAATATGCTTTGCCAAATCAAATTATATATTATTAAAATTATATATCTTATCGAAAGATACTTTTTGGTGAAGCCTATACAACAACTAATGAAATTATGTCAAGTGTACCACACGGCAGCGTTTTAAGTCTGTCTTATCTCTCATATACACTGCAGATTTACCAACAACAAATGAAACAACCACCGCCACCTTCGCTGATGATACGGCTATACTGGCCTAACATAGTAATCCAGTGCATGCTTCAGAGATTCTGCAACACAGAATAAACAAAATTTAGCAATGGCTACAAAAAGTGGAGAATTAGGGTGAATGGAGCAAAATCAACACATATCATATTTACACTAAAGAGCAAAACTTGTCCGGTGGTTGTACTTAATAACCAAGTAGTACCTCAAAAAGAAGCTGTAAAGTATTTGGACTCACATTGAAAATCCATATCCATAACAAAAGAAAGCAACTAGGGTTGAAGCAAAGCAAATTGTATTGGATGATTGGCCGCAACTCGTTGTTGTCACTGGAAAACAAGCTGCTGATTTATAAAGCTGTCTTGAAACCGATATGGACCTATGGAATCCAACTGTGGTGAGTAGCCAGCAACTCAAATATTGTAATATTACTTCGTTTCCAGTCAAAAATATTAAGATTGATAATTGGCGCGTTTGGTTTGTCAATAACGAGGTCATACATCGTGATTTGCAGGTGAGAACCATTAAGGAGGAGATGAAAAGCATAAGCGGAAAGTACCAGATAAGATTAGCTGCACATCCAAACAGACTGACAAGCAGCTTGTTGGCTGCAAGTGATGTAAGTCGCCTTAAGCGTCCTAGCATCCTGCAGCTACCCAGTAGACAATAGGAACAATCAAATGGGGGCAAAGAAATACAATGGAGTATAATGTTAGCATCATGGATGTTGATCACTGGGTTATCTCATCCGCTAGTCAGTCCAATTTACCTTCATAAAAAAATGTCATACAAACTACTGAATGTCGCTTTCAGTGTAATGTTTCATTGGGAAATAAAAAAATATATATATATTGTTTTAAACAGAGCACGCATCGAAAACTTTTTGTATACAGCGTTGCAAGGATATGTTTATTAGAACTTTTATTTTCATTTTAGTTATATTTCCAATATTTTTGACATTTTTCGGTAAATTCTGTACTTTTTCTGCTAAACTTTGATAATAGCAGAAAACGACAATAAAATAAACGTAAAAAGTTTGATATTGTGTTCCATAATGTATAAATATTACAACAAATTTTTGACTATGTAGAAAGTAAGTTTCAAAAATTAAATTTAACAGTTTAGAAACGTTTTAAGAACAATTTTTTTACAATATGGAAGTCATGGATTATTATGGGTTTTCTCAAAATACATTTTTTATCAAAAATATCGATGTATTTTGCACGTAACTAAAAACTAATTTTCTTTTGTTGATTCTATTTTATTAAAAATTATTTGATCTCCTTGAATTTTTAAAGACTACCCCAAGTAGCAGAAATACCAAATGATTTCCTTGATTTGCTCTTTATAGCATTCTAGTTTTTTTTATTTTTTTATTTTTGTCTGTTCACGTTAAGTTTTACTTTAAGGTTTTGTGCTCTTATAAAAAAAAAAAATTATCGAATATTAAAAACCATTTCATTTATTATACATACATTTAACTAATTGTAAATAAAGTAATATAATTTTTTCTAGAGGACAATAATCAACGGAAATAATGATACTTCCATTGTTATAACGTTATTTATTATCATTATGCAAAACAAAAGGTTTATCTTTTCCCAGTTACCTTAAGAGATTACCATTGAAAAGTATTTATCAATTAAATTACCTGTATCATCATCACCTTTATCATCGGTATCCTCTAACTCCTTTAGTGGGGCATAGGATGGGAAATAATTATGTATAACTTCACTATTTCAAATTATTTAAAAACACCTTTTTAATTATCTACATTGAATGGTTGAACATTTAAAAAGATATTTAAAATTGTTGTCAATATTTTTATATGCAATTATCAGTTTCAATTTTCAAATGAACCAATCTTAAAGCTATCCATTCTTTAGTTGAAAAAAAAAAACAATTTAAGAATACAAAATAATTTCAGACATAAATATAGTTAATAAAGAAAGTAATTGATAACTAATAATGCCATCAGTTATTTACTATAAATTTCAAAGAACTTTTAATTCAAAACACTTTGGAATATGTTATAAGTGTTGTTAAGTGATATACAAATTATAATTGACAAATATTATAACAAAAAATTTTCTTATATTTTAAAAAAAATTTATTCAATTTTATTCAATTTGAACCGAAAAATATCAACTACAAAAATTAATTAATTATTATTCACCTTACCAAAAATTCACTACAAAAATTAAATTAACAAGAGGTATTTAAAATCAGACATATTGTACATATAAATGTTTGTATTTAGGAGATTGTGACTATTTGGAATTTATGGATTGAAGTATACAAAAAATGGATGTATGCCAATTTAATGTTTAAGGGTTGATCCGATATTTAAAATTTATCCAAACTGAAAATATTCAATAAAAAATCACCATTTATTTAATCTAAGCTTCAATATAATTCTAAAACAAAAGTGAAATAAAAACTCAACTTTGGGCAAAAAAATTTACAAACGAACTTGTTAAGTTATTACTCAAATTTAGTATACATCTAAAATATGCTCTTAGCAGTAACAAAGAATGTAAAACCTTGGATGCATATTTAATTAATTTTTGATACTATGGCAATTCTTAACGATGTTCTCTATAATGCATCATGATTCATTGGACACTTGTTGAGCATTTGTTGAGCAAAAATTATTTATTTTATTTATTAACCTTTATAACCTTATTCACTGTTCATGCAAAGTCATATCTGAGCTTAATAAAGAAGATTTAACTATTGTGTTACAAAAATCAACAGTAAATAAGAGTCATCCCTTAAGAATTCCATCATTTGCACAATAATTAAATTTCAAAAATATCACATATATTATATCACATTTTGTGTACATATTTTAATAAAATACTGCAGTAGTCTGAGGTTTAATTGTGTACTGTGGGAATTTTTTTTTTATTTCAATTTTTACTATTTATAAATATTATAAAAGAAATAAACTTATCTAATGCACCAGTTTTAATTATTATATCACTTTATAGTCATTAAAAACTAAACATTTATAAGAATTGTATGGTGTAAAACATTCAGCAAATAGAAAATCATCAATGAAAACAAAAAAAAAATACCAGTATATAAATAATCATACATAGTTATTGAGTTCCCCAGATTTGAATGATTTTAATATAATTGAATATTGCTTTTATTATTAAGTAAAAATTCAAGACTTATTACGAGGGTTTAAAAAAAATCCTAAGTTATTCTGGAAGTTTGCCAATTCAAAACGTAAACCAGATCAATTTCCAAATATTATGACTTACGAAAACATAACTTCTAATAATTCAGAAGTAATCACGAACCTTTTTAAAAAAAATTTTTAAAGCTCCTACTTAAATAACTCTTATGTATTAAATATGAACAATTTTCATGATTTAGAAAATTTTCCTAGAACCTCGCTCACGATGATAGATTTTGAGCCGAGTAAAGTGAAAAAATATTTGGAAAAACTTAACGATGATTCATTTCCTGGACCATATAATGTACCAGAAATTATTTTAAAAAAGTGTTCTGAATCTCTCTGCACTCCTTTAACAATTTTATTTAAACTTTCACATTCTCAAGAAATCTTTCCTGATTTTTGGAAAAATTCGTTTATTAGACCAGTTCATAAAAAAGATTCTAAGAATGATACAAAAAACTATCGCCCAATTTCAAAACTTTCAAGTATTCCTAAACTATTTGAATTAATAGTATTTGACTCTATTTATGAGCATTGTTCAAACTTACTGTCCCCTAACCAGCATGGTTTTATGAAAAAAAGATCCACAGTAACCACTTTAATAGAATGTTGTTCTAAATTCAAAAACTGTATGGAAACTAGGTTTCAGACAGATGTCATATACACCAATTTAAGTAAGGCCTTTGATCTTCTTCCTCATTCCATTATTATACTAAAATTAAAAAAAAGTGGGATTCCCTCCTTCTTTTACCAATTGGATTAATTCTTACTTAATTAATATGAACTACAACGTATTATTTAGATCCTCTACTTCTGAACCTCTTAATTATTTCGATTAATGATGTAACTTCCGTCATTAAGCATAGTAAAATTACCATTTATTCAGATGACATGAAAATTTATAAAAAAAATTACATCAGCAAGGGACACATCCCTTCTTCAACAAGACTTAAACTCTTTTTTAAATTGGTGTAAAATTAACAATCTGACCTTAAATATTATAATAAATGTGCTTTAATAACTTTTTCTCGCTCTTCTGAATCATTAATGGTTGATTATACTTTTGAAAATAAATCTATTGAACGAGTCTCACACTTTAAAGACCTAGGTGTACTCTTTGACAATAAATTATGTTTCAAACAACATTTAAATGTCATAATAAATAAATCTAACTCCATACTAGGCTTCGTCAAAAGATTTTCTAAAGAATTTAACGATCCATACGTCCTTAAACACTTTTTACGTCTCTTGTTCGACCAAATCTTGAATATGCCAGTCAAGTGTGGTCGCCTCATTACCTTAAATCATATCCAAAGAATTGAAGCTACACAAAAAAAAATTTTGATATTCGCACTGCGTAATTTACACTGGCCAAATCCAGTTATTCTGCCACCTTATAGGAGCCGGTTAAAGTTATTGGATCTTAAATCATTACAAACCAGAAGGGAGGTTGCTGATATTATATTTTATATTAAAGTTTTAAATAATGAAATTGATTCTCCTTATGTTAGAGATATGATCCACTTACATATTAACAACAGAAACCGCTTTAGTTCGGAAAATATTTTTCGTCCAATATTTCACCGTACAAATTTGGTATATATGAACCTGTTAATAGAATGCTTATGTTAATAAATAAACAAAAACACCACATTGATTTTACATTAAACACAACCCAACTAAAAAATAGCTGCACTTACATATATCTTAGAGTTAGTATAAATTTATAATTTTCTAACATTCTTTAGCAATAAATTACAAAAATGTATAAATGTAAATTTTAATATTAAGATCTAGAATAAGATTAAGCTTAAAATTATATTTTGTTTGTTTAATTTTGTACACTTATGTATATATTGTAATATGTTTGTATTAAGCATAAATTAACCAAAGTTATATTATGTCCGCAACGAATACCCCTGATGCGATTTATCACAAGAGTTTTAATTTTGCTCCATATTTTCCTAATTTCGTTTTTCTTTCGAGTTGATGATCAGAAGTTTCCTGACGTACAGTTATTCTTATTTCTAAAATTTATAAGTCCAAAAAGAAACGTAAATAACAATTTTTACTCCAAAATAATTTACTGATACCCCAGAATGTAAAATCTCTCAGAACACTCTTACTTAGATGAGCATAACTAAAACACAAATCTATAACCACTCAGTCTGACATAACTAGGTAGTTCAAAAAAAATTCATAAACGAACTCTGTGGTAATTGGTAAGACCCTCTACATAATGTATTCAAAGCTATACTCACAAGAGTAATAAGCAACATAACGATTGTCTGATGTTTTATTGATTTATCAAATTTATAAAAAAAAATAATACTTATTTATTAATATTTTACGACATCCTGTTCTGTTTATCGTAAATTTAACATACTAATATTAACATTGTTTTAAACAAAATTTTAAGCATTTTTTTTTATTGTTTGATAAGCAATAACTTTTTGGATTTCTGGAGTCAGATTTTTTTTTTTATTTCAAATTTTTATCACAACTTTATTAACAAAATGATTATATTAGCACGTAATTATAGTGTACATTAGAGGATATTAAAATACAACGATAAATAATTAAATTTTTTTTTACAAATGTTCAACTATAAATACGATATCAAAGTTTGTCAAAAAATTCAGTCTTCTCTGAACGATATCTTGTAGCAAAACGATAATAACGAAATGATTTGTAAAATTTTAATTTTAATCACCATTTTACATTCATTTGTATCATCTACACCAATTCATTCACCAATTGAATATATTGGAAAATTTCCATATCATGTATCTGTACGTGATATTAATGGCAAACATATTTGTGGTGGTGCAATCATTAAAACAAATATAATATTAGCATCTGGTCAATGTATGAGTGGTGGATTAGCAGATCACATAGTTGCTGGTTCGGTCAATCCTACTGATATTGATGGAAATTTTACTCAAACTATAAAAATTGGACAAACTGAAAGAAATATTGGATTTTTTGGTGAAAGATATATGTTATTATATTTCTTAGATAATGCATTGAAATATGGTTATGGTGTGCAACCAATTAAAATATCTGAAAATAATCCAATTGAAGGTAATCAAAGTCGAATAACTGGATTTGTTGAATTGAATGGAGAGAAAAAATTAAGATCAACTGATTTGAAAATTTCATCATATAATCAATGTAAAGAACTGCTGAATCATCCATCCTACAATGATATAGTTTTTTGCACTGCTATTCATAGTAAGAAAGATATGTGCCGAGCATACGAAGAAACAAGCTTACTAGTATGTCGTGGAAGTGAAATTGAATTGTGTGGACTGCCATTTTCCAATAAAAATTTCATGTGCAATGACATAATTGAAGGTGATCACAGTGAAATTGAGAAAAAAGAATATATTGCTGGTTTTGTTAAAATTTCAGCATTCCGAAATTGGTTATCAGATTTTGGTGCATTGTAAAAAAAATTATTATTTTTATTTACTTATTAAACGTAATTATAGTTGTTTTCAGAAGCTCTAATAAAATGTGCAAATAAAATAAAATAAAATAAAATAATGCGTAAAAATAAAATTTTTAATATATACTTTTATTGTAACAAATTTAGGATTTAGCCTCCTAAAAAGTAGAAAATAAAATGGATGGTGGTCAATCCTGAGATTCTACAAATTATTAGATAAATGATATAAAATACTTGCTGGAATATTTTTGATGGAAATTTTGAATTTTTTAAGCTTAAAAAACTATTTTGCTTAGCTTTTGATGTGCTGTATTTTGGTCTCATTAAGGGAGGCTAATTTTGCTTCGATAAAAGTATATATTAAAAAATCTATTTTTACGTATTATTATATTTTATACTTTTTAGTTTTAATTTTGTAATTATTTTTTTTTTAATGTCGTTCAACTAATCAGTTCTGTTCTATCTAATAATAGACTCTGTTTATTATACAGAGATTTAAATTTAATTATTGATATTATGCATACATACATAAGTACATATTATCAATAATTAAATTTAAAAAAAAATTCATTTGTACATGAGAATGCATATTGAAATTTGAATATTTTCTTCTGTTCTACTGATAAGCAGCCGAAGCCGACTTATATAAAAAATATTGGATTGAATCAGCGACTATAATGATGTAATTTTTGTATCTGGAAACATAAATTTAACATGAATTCTATATAACTCATGCAACATTGAGAAAAATGAGAGAATTAAGTAACACAATTTAATCATTTTTTATATTGGCTTGAACGCGTTTACAAATTTGTATAAAAAATTAACACTTTTAATTACATACTTGCCTATTTTTGACGTTTCTAGCCACCCATATCATCATTGGATTTGTTTTTGTTTAAGTGGGAAAAAAATTTCTATTCAGAAAAATGGATGCTGACGAGTTAATATAAAAAACTAAAATTTGATGCTTGACTGAAAGGAGGTTAGGTTTTATACTTCAAAAATTTAAAAAGCTTTATTTACAGTTAATATTTAAGTTTAATTTAAATTAAGAGAAAATTTTCGTTTAATTCACCGCCACAGTTTTTTACTGAATTTTTTTCTTAAAATAAAATTAATGTAGATTATGTTGAATTGTCTATCCAATGACATATCAATTAACAATCAACTGAAATTGATGTGTTGTGATACGAGACAATTTAAATTATTTCAAAACCCCTTCTTCAAATTGTAAGGCAGTCATAAAGAATATATACAAAGATATTCTTTCAAACATTCAAATGAATTATTTCATTTTCATAGTCATCTGACTAGAGAAAGTGGATTAGATTATAGATTAGATTTTGAATTTCGGTAGGGAATCAGTCCCTATATTAGCTGCAAATGGGCTTATTGTGATAACCCGTATTTATTAATTATTATGATAACCATTGTCTGAGTCATTAAGGATACCTGATTTTGTGACACCACTCAGGATATTCTTCAATGGTATGCTGGGTAGCTCCCATTGTTCAGGGAACGCTATTCCCAAATGGCGAAGTCTACTACGATTGAGCCCTTCACATTCACAGAGTAGATGTTTAATAAATTCTTCCTCTATTTCGCATATTCTACACAAGTCGTTTTCGGTTAGACCAATTTTATAAAGGAGTTTCTTTATTAGGCAGTGACCTGTTATTATCCCTACCAAGATACAAATACCTGATTCCAATTGAGACCTGGAAATTTTTTTTGTTTTCTTAAGCGAGCGTTTAGACATGAGTTTTTTTGCTTGATGATTTCCAGGAACATGCGCCCATTTTTACTCTACTCAGGCTTTTAAATCCATTTTCACTGTGGTCAGAGGAACCCCACAGAACGGATTTGGCCTATGAAGGGCGTATCTTTTTTGGTAGATAATCTGCAGCTTCGTTTCATGCTATGCCAGAATGCCCTGGCACCCACATGATAGAGAAATTAACGAGATACATTTTTCTACACACTAGTTGCAAACAGGAGATGAGCTATTAACAGTTCTCTTACTATGAGAATATATTACACATAGTATCTAATATCTTTAATTTTTTTTTTTTTGTTATATACCTTTAACCGTCTAAGTCACATTCGTCACCATATGAATTTTATTTAACTCAAGTAATGCTCCATTATAATCTAAGGTGGTTTGTAGTTAAACGCTTTCCTTCTATTTAATTCGAAACTTCATTTAAAAATTTGTTAAACTATCTTAGTCTACAGCTGACTTTACCGTCGGAAGGTTCAGCGAATTTCAATTATCTTTGTTATTTCGTTCACCTTACATTTTAATTAAATGATATTATAATTTGGCTCAGTAACACCTACAATAATTTGAAATAAAAAAACAAAAATACCATTTTTCATTATTTTATTATTAAAATTTCACAGTTTAAAAATTTACAAAGCGTTATGAGATTTTAACCAATCTTTAAAATCAGAAAATCTTACAAAACCTACCATGAAACTTTTTTCATTCTCAGTAGTTCCATATGAAAATTTATTCGAAACACAAACAAAATTCAAATGAATGAAAAATAATCCACATAATTCCATTTGATTTCCATAACATGTTAATAAACTTGTTATTTCCAATGCATAACACATTTCCGCTTTACCATTACCAGCTGAACATGTAACTTTACTATTGTATTTTGGATGAGGGAGTAAAGCTTTACATTCATCATAGTTACCTATTTTCACTTCCTTAGAACGTAAACGTTTTTCACCTTCGAATTCACCAAAACCAGTTATTCTAGCTAAACTTTTTTCTGCTGGAATTTCTATTGACAACTTAATTGGTTGGACTCCATAACCAAATTTTAAATCTTTTTCCAAATAATATAAATTCATATAACGTTCACCATGAATACCAATATTTCGTTCTATTTTTGTAATTTTTAAATTCTGTGTTGTTGTTTGATTTTCTGTTGGAAATTCTGAACCAGCTATAATATGATCAGCAGCTAGATAACAATTACCAGATGCCAAAATTAAATTTGATTTGATAATGGCTCCGCTACAAATACCTGTTCCATTTAAATCATGTATTGAAACATGGTAAGGTGATTTGCCGATATATTCAATTGGTGAATGAATTCGTGTAGCGGACGATAATTGAATGAAAGCTACAATTAGAATAATTAATATTATCATATTTGTAAGACTTTTGTAGAATAATGAAACTGAATTTTTTTAAAGTATTACATTCAATATTTATAGTATAGAATATCAATTTTAAAATTCGATAAGAATATTTCTAAAAATTAATCAGTTAATTGACTTGTTGCTCATCAGACTCATATTTATCTTGAAAAATTCAATCTACAATCACGAGCTGTTTTTGGTAAATTTTTGAAGAAGAGTAAAGAGTATTACAAGTTCAAGGAAAGTTTGTGATTCAAAATGTTCATAGGGTTTTTACCAAGATTCTTCTTATCAGATTTTTTGTTTTTAATTACTGATAAAATAAATTGATCTAAATAAATATAATTTGATGAAATTAAACAAGGTAGATAGATAAGAAAATTATAAATTTTAGTTAAAAACTCGATAGAAACTATATGTTGTCTTCATATAGGTAAATATATTTTTGCACAGAGGTTCTAGAAAATTACAATCAATCAAGTAAAAAATTATAAATTGGATTATAAATTTTACTCAATTAAATGATGAAACCCATTTATCATCATTATGTAACATGGTTGTAAATAATAACAACCCAGGTGGAGTGGCATTTGAGTGCTACTGAGTTCAAAAATACAAAATTACTAGTAAATTGAATTAAGGTATAACAGAACGATGAAGATAACAGTCATAGCTGAATAAACATTCAAATTTATGAATTCCTTCGTGTTCACTGGTCCATTCAAAATTCCTTCCAATTTTTATCTCCAAAATGTAATTGTACTAGCATTGGTAAATTATATAAATAATTTTTTATGTTTTTTTTGTGCGAAAAATATGTTGTAATTTCCGAAAAGAACAGGTGGCCACGGTGTTTCTTAGTAGTATAAGCCTCGAAGCCAATAAATCAATTAAGTCGATTCAATTACATATATAGACGATACAATTTCCGTGAATGAAAATAATATCGTCATTATATCATATCATATCATACATTATATCGATATTTTCCGAGAAGCAAACGTGTGCGTAACAACGACTACTTAGAAAGATACATGCTTAACTAATTTTCGTGAAAGAAAATAATTTTGTTTTAGGGTTTTATTCTCAAAAGTAATAAGCAATGTTGTCGATATCTAGATTTGTTTCTATTTCAAAGTTTTCCCGATTTTGTAAGAGTGTCTTATATGTTACAACGGTTTTCGTAATCTTTTCTGCAATATGTAAGTCATAATGGAGATGAAAATCTATATAACAATCTATATTTGATCAATCCCCTAATTAAATATCGATTGTCTGATGATAGTTTTAATAATTAATTATATATCGAAATTTTACTCTGTACATCAGGTAACTCAGAATTTCATTCAAACAACGAAAACAGTTTCCTCTATTTGATATGGACTTCTTCCTTTTTCTTAGTGATATGGCCTTTCAATTTGAACTATATCTAAATATTCAAGTGTATTATCATAGTGTATAATCAATTTATCTTACAAATAAAATTTATAAAGATGAGAACAGAAGCTTCGTATCATTGGGTACATATTTTTATTTTATTCAGGGTATTTTGTAGTTAAATAGCTTTTATAAATGTATTTACAACTAAGATTGCAGTCTCAAAATGTTATCAAATGTGATACAGATATCAAGTATCAAGAATACTTCACAAACCTGGAGAACACCATCAGATAATCAATGTTAGCCATGTACACATCTGATTTAAGTGTTGTCTTTGTAAGGCTTCGTGAAACTTGAGCTTTATTAACATTTATACGTATAGTTAGGCACATAAGTAAATTATGAAAATTATTCTAAATACTAATACAATTAAGTCGCACAAAATTTATTTTTATCATTGATTTTCTTTTACACAAATTTCTTTTTTTTTTTTAATTTTTTTTGCACAGATCTCTTCCGGTAAACTATAGTAAAAACGGTCATAGACAATTTAATTTTTGCCTCATTTCACAAAACTGAATAAAACTAACAATAATTATTGAATATATTTTTATTATTCAAAGCACTTTAGATAATGTACCCGAACAAAATAACATACACGCACACAAATACATTTTTCTCTACAAATTATAAAGTGTGTATGAATATGTACCTATATATGGTTATGATATAAGCAAAAGCAACTTGTATATAAATATGTAATTGTTTTAAGTGTTGATTAAAAAACATTTAATGTCTCGACACTAAACATATTGACTTTTTTATCTACATTTCAACATTCACCTATTGATATATTATGTATGTATATATGTAAATGTACAATTATATATTGAAGGCTAGAATAATGACACTGAATTTTGACATTCTCCTGACAATTTTATAATCAATGTACGTACATACATATATGTATAATCAGAATGTTTATGCAAGGTAAGTTATAGACAGATACCAATGTGTAGGAAAAGATAAAGGAATAATATGTTATGTGACAATTAAATTTATTTAAATTGGACAAAAGTTGGGCTTGGTTAATGAAATAAAAATGTTTATTTGTTTATTTAAAAATGTTATCATAATACAAAATTACGAATTATTGAAAATAAACTAGAACAGAAAAAAACTAAATTCTTAGAAAATTGATGGAAAATGATCCGTTAAGTATGAAAATTATTGTATAAATGCTTATAACTATTATTTTTATAGATAATATTAATTACCGTAATTAAATATTACATTAATTTTTAAATTAAATAAAAATTACAACTAACATTTTGTTAATTAAAAATAGAAAAAAATTTAAATACTCAAAGGATATTTTTTTTTTGAACAAATTTTTGATTCAAGGCCAAAAAAAAATACAAATACATTTATGGTCGTTTATAACTGGGCAGATTTTGTTAAAATTATCATTTCACTTGGTATCGCGAGTTGTATGACAAGTAGCGATATTTTTACAGTCATTTGTTCTTCCATGTAAATTTGGTAAATAATTTCTGCAATATGTCCTTTGGTACCTGAATTGGATATTTTAATAGGATTATTTTTTATTTATACACTCAACAGACCTTTTTAAATAGGAACTACATATCTAAAGGTTTAACTAAGTCAACATCGTTGTATAGTCATTCTTAAACAGGATCCAGCCTTCCGAAGTGTTCAGCCTTGTTAAATTTAAATTTAGTACAACGATAGAGGATTTTACTTTTTAATTACTTACTGATGGCACTTATATGTTCTTTTATTCTTATTTTTATTTGTTACTGACGTTTTTAATATTTCTACCTGTAACACCTACCTTTTCTGGTCACATCACGACCAGACACCTAAAACTAATACCTTAACGGTAAATCTATTGCCTAGATAATTGAAATCAAACCAGTGTAAAAAAACAAAATACTTTCACAGCAAATGAAAAATGGAATGTCGGTTTACTTTCAAAATACCTACCAAACATTCAAATACAATAAAAGGAAATTATGCACGTTGAACACAGTGCAATTGATATAATTCCCCACCTATTAAAATAATCAACATAATGTTCAATAAAGTATATGTACGTTTGACTATACAATAGATTAGTGTGATAATCAGTTTATAACACTTCAAAGTTTCGTTAATTACAAAAATTTTCTTTGACTACATTTAACCAACAAAAAAGGATTTTCATTTTCATGGCTTATATTTTATTATAATTTAATCAAACAATTCCAATTAAGTCTATATCATTTAAAGAAATCACTTAAAGAAGAAATTAAATATATCGAAGAAATCATATTCATAGCTCTTCGTATCTTTATAGAAAATAAAAATATAAATGAAAAACAAAAATTTTAACTCCTTTTTGAAAAGGATATTTAGCTATTATATCCCAGTGGATGGGTTAACAACAAGTTGTCCTTTTTTTCTATTTATAAAGATTTTCATTCGAACAGCAGAGAACCCAAACAATTTAAATAGGTTATTTATATAAAAAATATACATATATATTATGTTGAGCAATCATAGGAAACTAGGTTTGTGATGATTCGAATAAACGGAAATTATATAAAAATTAACATTTAAATTTATTTTTTATCGAATATAATGAAAATTACGTACTATCCTGCCCATAGATTTTGGCATTAAATTTTATTAAAAAAAATTTTTAACTAATTTGTTTCAAATAAATATAATATATTAATAGGATAGTTCACCCCACATAGGAAATCAATTCAAGTTTCAACAAATGGATTGTTTTTTTCTCTCCTTTCTATTGTATACTTAAAGATATGATAGGCATTTTTTTCTAGTACGGTATTGTGTTGTGATATTTTTTTTTATTTTTGTTTTAATTTTTTTTTGCTCATTGTTTGTATAAAAATAAGTAGAATAGCTTGTTTATATGTATTTTTGTTTTTTCAAATCCCCACCTTTCATACTAATCATTAATGTTTATTTGTGTGTTATTGTTAACTTTGATACAAGTAATTGTACATAAAGTATTGAATTTCTGCAAAATTGTACGAATAATATTTTTATTTGTATAATAGAGTTATTTTATCACCTTATAACATCAATTATATATTATTGATAGCTATTTTAGGCGAGATTTTGCAAATTAGTGTGGAGTTTACTGTATAATAATTTTCTTTGAATTTATAAATACAATTAGTAGAATTTGTAAAAATAGAAGTTAGAACAGTAATGGAAAATAATATGAGCATATTTTGTAAGTACTCATCAAACTTTCTGCATTATCAATATTAAAATTGTGATAAAAATTTCAAATTTAAATCAAATGCAAAAATATGTAATAATAACTGGCAAAAAGTCTGTGAAACAATTTTGCAAATAATTTTTTACATTCAGTTGTATGATGAAAAAAAACTTTGTTAGAGTAGAAAAAAATATACACAAACAAACATACATTGACAGTTCCCTGAATAAAAAAGTCAAAAATGTTTTTGATATTTTTAGTCGGTCAGACTGTTATCGACTGTACTTTTGATTACATGTGAGCAGAGCTGTGGTATAGTTACTAAATTATTATCTTTAATTTTTCATTAAATTTCAAAAATTTTATTTATAAAAAAATTTAAAGAAATAACGAAATTTACTTAGTAAAATAAGTAAAATTAAAAATTAAACGTCCAAAATATGGCATAAAAATTTTCTAACATTTTGACATCAAAAAGATTCTGGTAGAAAAAATTAATTTAAGAGTAACATTAGACAATGAGGAACAACTAGAAACTGCTACTGAAAAACTTATGCAAGCTGTCCAGTTTGCGCCTTGGAGTAGTACTAAGACAAAAAAATTTAAAAAATCAGCCCTAGATATCCGGTGTACATCCTTAACATGTTAAAAGAGAAACGAAAAGCGAGAAGAAGGTAGATCTCTGAATTATTACCTAGAAAATTTAACAGCTACCAAGGAAACAAATTATTCTTTATAGAAAGCTACGAGTAAAATGAAGAAGTCTATTGTGCATTCTGCACCACTGAGGAAAAATGTGCTGAAAAATATACCCAACAAAGCTCTCTCACTCTTGGTATATATAATGAATGCCTGTATTAAGCTTAAACACGTACCTAGTATATAGAAAGTTGCAGAGATAATAATGATCCAAAAACCAGGAAAGCCTGCTAACGACACCAAATCCTACAGGCCGATATCTTTGCTCCCTACAATATCGTAGTTGTTTGAAAAATTACTATAGAGAAGGATTCAACCCCTCATAGAAAACAGGAATATAATACTTAATCACCAATTTGGGTTTAGGCAAAAACACTCAACACTCTTCAGTATTTCTAGATGTAGCCCAAGCTTTTGATAAAGTTTGGCGTGAAGGACTCATCAAAAAGCTGAGTTGTTTGCTCCCTAAAAATTATGTTGAATTATTTTCATCATATCTCTCAAATAGAGTTTTTCGAGTTAAAAATGAAAATGAATACTCCTCTCTAAGAGATATAAAAGCTGGAGTACCGCAAGGTAGTATACTGGGTTCACTTTTATATTTGTTATACACCTGCGATATCCTCGAAGTAGAAAATATAAAAATAGCAACCTCTGCAGATGACACAGCGTTGATGGCAGTTAGTTCTATTATAGAAGAAGCTACAAACAAACTGCAAAAAGTTAATGAGTAAATTTCCAACTGGTGCTGAAAATTAAATTAAATGAAGCCAAATCTAGTTATGTAAACTTCACATATAAAAACATAGTAACTCCTCTCTCAGTTAAAATGAATGATGTAGTGATTCCATACGAGAATAAAGCTAAATATCTTGGCATGACCTTTTGGATGCAAAACTGAAATGGAAAGAGTATGTGAAAATTAAAAACCAAGAACTCCAGTTCAAATATAGAGAAATATACTGGCTGATTGGGCGGAATTCTACGGTCTCGACCTATAACAAAGTTTTGATGTATAATCAAATATTGAAGCTAGTCTGGACATACGGTATTCAAATATGGGGATGTGCTAAACAAATCCATATTCAAACTATCCAAACGTTCCAAAATAAGGTACTGCGACGTACATAGTCAAGGCTCCATGGTATGTTCGCAATGCCAATATTCATCGAGATCTTCATATCTCATGTATAAAAGACGAAATAATGAAATGCGATGCACGGCATAAAACTCGTCCGATCCAACATGTCAATACCGGAGCTTCTAGCTTAATTGACAATCAAAACTTTATTAAGCGACTAAAACGAACAAGACCACTTGAGTTAGGTTAAAACCTTTTATCTATTAAAACCTTATTGGATTTTGGTAGATCAAAGGTATCTTAGTTTCTTTGAGTTAAATGTAAATTAATGGTTAGTCTATTGCCTTGTGTATTGTTTTACAGGCCAGTAGATTAAAAATTTTAGTAAAAATAATATCCAGTTTATGTGTAAAACAAATGGACATTTTTCTTTTCAAAAGATATTAATTCTGGCAAAGTTTGGACTAAATTTAATTTACCAATATGGAAGGGGAGTGTTTAAACTATTAATATCTAGAGCTGCATTAAAAATTTTTAATGCTTTCATTCATAATTTTACAAATTAAAAAAATCCATAAGCAAAATTATTCTACATGCAGGCTTTCACTTCGAATTCTATCAAAAGACTAAAAAAAATTTTTTTAATTTGATTTTAGTTTTCATAGAATTCAAAATATCTCTTGCTTGGTTCAACAAGTTTAATTTGACAAAACAAACATAATACACATAACACATTAAACTTATTATATAACAGCAAGCAAAAAATAGAATGAGAAATATAAGAACAAAAAATAAATCGGAAAAAAGTTAACGTTCAATTGTTATTGTAATTTTATACGAAAATAATACGAAATGTAATGTTCGGAAAAAAAATTTAATATGGAAGCCTGATACAGTATACAAAGCAATAGTTAGTCTATAAGACTAGTTTTAATGTTGCAATAATGATAGGAATTTTTAGTGGGTTAAAGTCAGTCCTTCAAACTGCCTTCCCCGGTAATAGCTAGTCCCTGAAGTCTCTTTAGATGATTTACTACTATCTGAAAAAAAAAAAATGTTTTGTGTTTCTAAAGATGTATCTAAGTAAATATATGTAGATAAAAACTTATGACGACCTGAATGGCCAAAATATTATTAAAATATTATTTATTATAAATTTTTGACAGAAAAATATTTTGAAATTTTTAAAACTTCAAAAATAATAAATGAAAAATTGAAGGAAAATTTTTAGTAATAACAGAAAAGCAGCATCGGTATAATTATTAATTTGTTGTTGTAATCTTAAAATAACAAACTTTTGGGTATAACCGACAATTGTTACAACCACCAATCTTTTAAGTAAAATTATTACCTTAAAAACTATTTATGTATGTACATGTACTTCCAAAAAATAGAAATGAAAGAATAATAAAAAAAAAACAAAATTGTGAAAATCTCTTTATGGATATTTAAGAATATACAACAATAGGAGCACAAGTGTTAAACGAGTTTTTAAAGTGATTTTTCTTTTCTAATTGGGTTTTTAAGTTTGACATTTTCAATTTTTAATCGATTATAAAATCTCGTTGATTGATTTCTATAATTTTGATTTACACTTCCAATTTTTGATTCTCCTCTTTTGATTTCTATTATATTCGGTAGAAAATAATATTGTGTACACATAATTGATAGTAAAAATTGATGAAAGGTAAAAAAAAAAAAAACATATCTACAGATAAAAAACATGTTTTTTTTTTTAAATTTTCGTTTATAATAAATTTAAATAATGATTTGAGATTCAATCAAAGTTTTTAAATATATCTCGAGTTATGATAAATAAGAGACATATTTACACATATGATAATATATATTTCTATTTTAATTTTTAAACGTGAAAATATTTTAAGCTTTTCATTGTGACGAATCGATTGAATTTAAATTTTCATTAGAAATATCGTACTACTTCTAAAATGTGTTTTAAATCATAGTTTTAATGTTAGTTTGTTTAAGAATCTAGTTATTATTATAACCAAAGAAATTGTACGTAGTTACTCAAATTTGAATGAAACTACAATTTAGAATAGAACTAAAATGGGAAGTAACTGCCAAAAACAATAAAGGTTTTCTTTTGAAATTCTAACAAAGAAACAAAATTTCCATATTATTATCTTAAGAAGTTCTATATGAGATCAATAAGAAAGAATACATCAGAATTGGTTCTGGGTTCCAATCCTGATCAAGGCATGGATATTGGAAGTTTTCTTTCATTATTCTTAGTATAATGAAATTTTATAAAATTGGTTGCGGTTTACATTTGCTCTTAACTTAAGTAAAATGGAATTATGATGCTATTTAAGAAGGCTCAACATTTAGATAGTTATAGATAAAAATTACTTGTTCCATTTTTTGTAACAAATTGCAGTACCGTATATAAACTACAAAAATTATGTCTCCTAAGTTATTGACAATAAGATATAAAAGAAAAAAAATTTCAACCACCACATAACCATGAAGTAGTGTTAAATATTTTCAAAAATTGGCAAACATACTACTAAATTGTATGAAAATGCGATCCCATACAACTTTTTATTCATCAAGAATCAAAATCTCAGGTAAAACACCATCAAAATTCATCAGACTTGTTATAATTGTTTGAGAATATTATTTATTACATTGGATTTGTATTTACATTTTTTTTCATTATAACTAAGCTTATTCTTCCGTTTCATTTAATTGGACATTTTTCAAATCCTCTTCGTTTTTGGGTTAATAAATTGTTTTTGATAATCCTTCAGATTAACTAAATTCTATCATAATTTTAAAAATTTTAAATTATATTTGCTTATACCCTGAGATTTACCTCAAATAGAAAATATAAAAATAGCAACCTTTGCAGATGACTCATTGCTGATGGCAGTTAGTTTGGTTATATGAGAAGCTACAAATAAATTAAATTACATGAAGCTAAACCCACTCATGTAAACTTCATTTATAGAAGAACCTCTCTCAGTTAAAATCAACGATGTAGTGGTTCCCTACAAGACTGAAGCCATTAAATATCTTGACATAACTTTGGATATAAAACTAAAATTGAAAGAGTACTTTAAAAATTAAAAACCAATAACTCTAATATTGTTGACTCTAAACTTTTAATTCATAAATAAAATATATCACTAAAAAATTATTTAAAAAAGCCGATTTCCTTTTAATTTTACTAAATATGCTTATCATACAATACAAATACACGTCTTTCGTCTACTACTTGCAGACATCCTCAGCGTTTTGTATTCGACTATTTGAAACAATTATTATAAGTTTTTCTAAACCCCAATAACTCTAGCTGAAATATAGAAAAGTATAATGATGGTTAATTGGACGAAGTTCTATCGTCTAGATATATAACAAAGTTTTAATGTATGATTAAATATTAAAGCAATTCTGAACATACGGTATTCAAGTATGGGGACGAGCTAAGCAAACCCATATTCAAACCTTCAAACCATTCAAACGTTTCAAATTAAGGTATTGCGCAACATAGTCAATGCTTCATGGTATGTTCACTTAGAACATGTCAATACACAAACTTCTACTTTAGTTTAAATTCAAAACTTTTTTAAGCGACTAAAACAAGCAAAAATTAAGTTCAACCTTATGAGATTTTGATAAATCAAAGTTAACTTACTTTCTTTGAGTAAATTAGTTTTTAAGACCAGTTTTGAGGTTGCAATAATAATATAGTTAGATATAGAGTTTCTAATCTCTGCGCTAAGAAAAACTGCACGAAGCATTTTTGGATGATTTACTGATCTCTGGAAAAAAGAAAAAAAAATATTTAAAATAAATTTTCTAAAATAGAAAAAAAAATTTAATAACTTGATTGAGTGTAGTATAATATCTGATGTAACAGTAACCTCTATAAACAAGAACACCTTCATTTTACCTGAATCAAGCAAAACAAAAAAAAATGCTTTTCGACCTAGTTCAGTACCCTTTGTCAATGGGATAAAATAAATGACAAAAAGTAATTGAGAATATAATCTGGTAACAACTTAAATAAAATGCACCTATTCCACTTAAAAAGGCTTAGTTCCCAACGATTATAGCAGTAGTTTTACACATTTAATGAGTTGACAAACAAAAGGTGATTCTACCTAAGTTACTGTCCAGTACATTAAAAAAAAAGAACACTATAGAGTGTCGAAAAATGTGTGGCATTATTAAAATACACTTCTACCCTTTTTTTCGTTATATTTCAAATTACATTTTTAACATATTTAATTTTTTTTCAATTATTAAAACCCCATTGTGGTTGCACTTTATAAACAATAATTTTATAAGTTATCCTTCGTACCAATATCTTTTCGAGCAAATATTTAAATTTTTTAGAAAAAAAATAATTAATAAATAATTTTTTTATTTAAATTTTTAAATAGATTTCATTTTAATAATAAAAAGCAAAAATAAAATTACAAAAAAAATAACTTTTTAATTTAATTTTAATTTTATTTAAACTTACTTTGTGTATAAAATTAAATTATTAATTCATCTCTTTTCATATACGTACATATATGTGTGTGTATATATGTATAGAATATCTAAAAAAAATAAATTCATAATTTAATTTTTTCTTAACTTATTCATCTTTTATGAAAACCAAAAGTATGTTCACTTTCACTTGAATCCCTTCTTTTTCAACAAAACAAAATTATTAAATTGACCCTAGCCTCAACTTTTTTAGAATATCATAATAATAAAAAAAAATATACGTATATAAATAGGTTCCGAACACAAAAAAAAATATTCGTAATATGTTTTCTTTATTCCTTGAATATGCAAAAGCTTTAAAACGTTCAATGAACATCCATAAACTTTATACTTTGAGGTTATGTTATGGTACAGAATAGATAGCAAATTATTTATTAAAATATTTTAAGGTCAATTATTCTAACTAAAAATCAGCTTTAAAAAGTGTTGTTAATTTGAATTTTAGAGGGAGTGATCTCAGAGCTATATTATTTTTAATTGAAATAAAGACAAAACTATAAGATATCAATTTAATTTTTTATTTATTTTCGATATTCGTTTTTACATTTTTATTTAAAAATGATTTTATTTTGTTTTAAACCTTCTGAAACATCGGTTTGCCACTTTTTCACATAAAACTTATTTCATATATTGTTTTGGTCATTAAGTATGTGTTTGTGACTTATTGAAATAAATAATTCCAACAAAGTCCAATGGAGCTTTATCGCATGATCTTGGTGACTAGTTCAAATCTGTATTACTGGATATAACACGATCATTAAATTTTTCTCTCAATCAAGAGGATTAGGTCAGATGACAATAAGCCACCTGACCCAAAAAAGAAAAGAGCAACGGAGACTGTATCCTAAAGCCAAGCAGCTAAGGAGCACCTCAAACGAGTATATGCCATCCAACGAGATACTCGAGGCGCTGGGCAACATTAATGGTGACCTAGACCTCAAGATTTCTGAATGCAGTGTATTGAGGAGAAAAACACATGATAGCGGTACCTGACTACGACTAGGAATGGCGGAAAGTGCCCTACAGGTAATTAAGGAGGCCTTATGCTCACTCTATTGCCTTGATAAAGGAGTGAGAGTGACGCTACCTAAGCCTAGGGCAAAGGATCGGGGAAGAAGGATCTGCAGTCGAGAATGAGTTTATAGCTTTTTCAACTTTGACGAAGGCTATATGTAGGTGTATGTACAAGGCATCTCATGCTCATCTCTCATGACACACGGGCAGAGTGGGCCTTATAGAAAACAATCTGTGCAGAGAATGCGAAGAAGCGGTGGAAACAGTGTTTCACGTACTTTGCATATGGCCAACGCAAAGGGAAGCAAATATCTTAAAAGGTTGCTACTGGGGAAATTTCTCGGAAGTAAAAAAGAAAAAACCAGCAGAAATTATTAGGTTCATAAAAGGTATTAATTGGCTCAGCGATGGAGTTTCTACTTAGAGGCGCAGGTAAAATTATTGAGTAAGGGTACAACAGGTCGCAAGGCCTAAATACGTAGCGAATAATACAGTCGGTCGATGATTCTTATTTCCACCCCATTTACCAACCAACCAACCAAATTGATTATGTCACGAGATGTATGGTATGTAAGACGATCTTATTCTTATTCTTATTTATTTACAACAAAATTAATTAATTAAAACTAAACAAAAATTTTTTAAAATATCTTAAATTAAGTTGTTTTGAACTGAATAACTCTATACAGTATAGTAGGCAAAACTACTAGTGACGTTCTTATTGAAACCACATACCGTCCAAGTCGATATCATCTAATTCTACAACAAAATAAGTTATCATGTTTCGGTAGTTCTTTCTTTCTGTTGACAGTAACTGCAATGTCAATTTCATTTTCAAAAAATACGGTCCAATTACATTTTTAGACCATAAACCAAGCCAAACTATTATTTTTTTGTAAACAGCAGGTAGATTTTATTCACTCCAAATGCAACAATTGTGTTTATTTACGATACCGTAATCAAAAATGTTCTTCATCAATACGCAAATAATAAATACGTAGTCTGAATAGATTCATTATTTTTGCAATAAATTTCAACAATTTTTGTACCCCATGCATCTTCCCATGGTGATTTGCCAAACATTAAACAATACTGCAGACAATAATATCAAGTTTGGAGGTTGGTATTTGAAAAAAATGGCTGCTAAGTTCTAACTAGATCAACTTTTATTAAATATCACTAATAAGGGTTTTAAAAGAGGTACTTTGGCAGGTGATTGTTGGATTTTTTTGACAGAAATATTTTTTGGTTTATATCCAAAAAAATATGCTACGATATTTTTATCCTAGACTGAAATATTTTAGAACTCTACCCTAATGCATATTTGCTAAATTTGCTTTTATTATTTGCTTTTTTAAAAAGTAGTATAATAATAAGTTACTTGACTTTAGTTATCTAATTATTTTGATCTCGTGACCTTGATTCTAATCCTGATTGACTTACCTGATTTTATATATCTATATTGGCTACACAATTTCAATAATTAATATAAAAATAAATTAACTTGATATAATTATAACGTTTAATTTTCGAATATTTTGTATACAAAATAAATAAAACAGTTATTTTATAATCGTTTCACCAATCTAATTTATTCTGATTTAGATACATATAAAATAAAAAAAAAACCTTTCCTAGAGAGTGTTCAATTTAATGTGGGATGGGATGACAATGAAAAAAAATGTGTGAATTAACACGTGTTACTGTAATTTGCAATTTTAAAATCATTGTTTTTTTATAAGTCAATTAAATTTTGTTTTATTAGTTTTCTAATGCTTTTTACCTTTAATTTCCGTTAAGCAAAATAAAAATAAGTATTATTTTATAAAAATAAAAACCAATAATATTGACGCAATGAAATTCTATTACGTTTTGAAATTGAAAACTTAGTTAGTATACGTTTTTAATTTGAATTATTTTGTTTTGAACATAAGTCTCAACAATTTTGGAATTATGTACTTTTTTTTATTAAAAACAATTTTCAAAATTAACACAAAAATTTTTAAAGAATTATATATAAGTAAATATAATAAAACTACAAACAATAAAATAAGAAATATTTTCTTTTCTGGATGGTTTTTTAGGAATAGACAAAGCAACAACTATTATCCCAAGATAAGTCTTTTAAGCCTGCAAAAGGTTTGGATTATGATGCGTTTCAAATTTTTAACGGTACCATATGTAAACGTTCTTATTTCCAATTAATTAAGCAATTAATTAGAATAATTACAACACAAAATATGTTCTCCATGACTTATCACATTCCTCATTAAAAGAACTTGAACAAAAATTTCAAATTATAAATTAAAAATATATCACTTTTACACATACTCCTTCAAATATTGATATATATACGTACGTACGTATAAATGAATGTACATATTATGTAAAATTCAAATTTATTTATTATTTTTAATTAGAGCAATAAGTAGAAATTCTAATTTAGTTTACATAATCTAAGACAATTCAACAGAATCATTTATAAACAATAAATTTTTAAATGTCAGGAAAAAGTAGAGGCAGTTAATTTTTCCAAGGCTTCATTTCAATTTAGAATTTTTAAGTAATATATATATATATATATAGATATTAATTTTTTTTTGTTAGAAAATTTTCCATTTCGTTATTGTTTTAAACATATTACTCTCATACTTTAATGAAAAATTTTCGTAATTTAAAATTTCAAAAGTAAATGAACACGAAAACAGATTAATGCTGTAATGTAATATGAAATTTTGATGAAAAAATTGAACAATGCAAAAAAATTTGAAATTCTTGAAATTGAAATATTAACTTAATTTTATTCTTCTTTTTTTTAAATTGTTTATTTTTTGTAGCCACTTTTCAACATTCATTACATATTATTCCGACAGTTGAGTTTAACCGTTTTACCTTTTTTTTTAACTTATACTTATTTTTCATAATATAAAATAATTTACATAAACCTACCCACATATACATACACATTATAATATAATATATTTACCTATTGTTAAATACAAGTCAATTTAAATAACAATTTATCCATTCCCAATTTTTAAGGAGCATTTTTTGTGAGAATTTTTTTGGAAATTTTCCTTTAAAATTTAGAAAGAAAATATCTTATTTTTTATTTTTCAAATATTTTTATTATAACTAACACGATTATCAAAATTTTAAATTAGAAACTTTTTCGTAATTTAATGGCGAACAAAGATTGGGTGTATATAGAAATTTACCTATATTTAACCAATTCAAAAAACTGTCGATACCAATAAAAGTAAGCTAAATTAAATAAAAAACAAAAAAAAACAAATTGTTTCAACGGTATATTAGGTATTGATATAAACTTGGCATTTGACATATTTTGGTATAAAAGTGTGATATGGAAATTAAGAAAGATGAACTTAAAAAACTACCCATATTCTTGAAGACTCATCGCGTCAGTGATGAAAATTCGATCCGCACCCACGTCTACATAAATTTGTATTTTTTGGCTACCAACATAACGAAACTTTCAAAATGAAATTTTATACAAGTCTCAGAAAAACAAATTTATTTAGATGTTTTCTAAACCTTTTTATTTTTCTACCAACAGGTTGCATAGCATAGCAAATATTAATACTGTTTCCGAATAACGAAAAGTCCTGAACTTTAGTCTAAGTAAATTAAAAGCCATAGGTGTAAATACATTAGTATAATTGTTTTTGATAAACAGATTTGTTTTAAGTGATATATTTAGATTTATGGAATAAAAGTCGAGTTTCCTTTCACTAGTCACTTGTATTTATTTTGCAAATATCGATATTTCGGAAGCAACTTACTTCCTTCATCAGTGCTTTGCGACTAATTAATATTTACACTAATCCTTACATATAATTATATAATTTGACCCTTTAATAATATGCTCATTTTGTTAACAATAGTAATTCCTTAATAGTGCTACCTAATCTGCAGTGTTTTTTTTTTTTTTGTATAATTATTATTTATTGAATTCAGTCTTACGTAATAACCCTTATTCTAGAATTTATGATCTTAATTCTACCTGAACCTGGTTTTTAATTTTAAAGTAATCTAAATAATGGTGAGAATCCACTACCTACATCATTGTTAAGTCTGTTGTTAACAGGTTCTCTAGATATTGCCAGACACTCATACATACTAGTTTATTATTTTTTTTTACCTCTTTTATTAATTTTAAACTATTCTTATTTATATGATGTTCTTCTTCAACTATATGCTGAGCTACAGCTGACCTAAAATTCGAGTAGTTTCTTTTCCTCGCCAATTGTGCTTCGCTCATATGTTCCTGGAATCTAACTGTAATTAACCTCTTGAATTGTCCTATGTAAGTTTTTGTGCAATCTTGGCATGAAATTTTGTATATACCACTTACTTCTTCTATGCTCTTCTTATCTTTAGCAGATCCTAACAGATTACATAATTTGAGATTTCTGCTAGTAGTGACTACATTTAGGTTGTATTTCTTAAATATGTTACTAAATTTGTTTGTGTATGCGGAATGTGTTACACAAATTCGTTTTGGCTTCTCCAATATTTTTGTTTTGTTCGAAAAAAGTTGAGAGATTTTCCATTTCAGTTCTATGGATCTTCTTCTTTATTATTTTCTCAATATTTTCTTTTATGAATCCATTTACTTCTGTTGTGTCCTCAATATATAATTTTTCCTTTTTGAAGTTTTCTTCTGATAAAGGTGTGGTCAGTAGTCTGTTAATCATTGTATGATATGCTGCCATCTTTTGTCCATGGGGGTGGTTTGAATCGGAAGTGATAGTTCTTTTAGTTGTCGTAATTTTACTATAGATATCAAAATTTATTTTTCCTTCCCTTCTAATTAATTTGATATCTAGCAACGGGATTTCACCATTTTTTTCATTTTCCATTGTGAAAGTTATGTTGTTATGGATGTTATTGAGTTTAACAAGTAAACTTTCCATTTTGGTTTTTCCCCCTACTGCGATAATATCATCTACATATCGCATCCAGATCCTGGGAATAATTCCTTCTTCTACTACCCTTTCTTCTATAAAATTCATGAAGATTTCGCTCCATATAGGGGATAGTGGATTTCCCATAGTTGTGCCTTTTGTGGTGTTGTAATACTTCCCTCTAAACATGAAATAGTTTTCATACATACAAAGGGCTGCCAATTTTATGTAGCATTTGGTTTTTTGTTTCCATTCCCTCGAATCATCTATTTTGTTGAGCCATTCCTGTAGTTTTATAATGGCTTCTTTAACTGTTATGCTAGGCAAAAGTAATTTGACATCAAATGATACTAGCTCTTCACTTTCCCCTATTTCGGTATCCTTTATTGTCTCGATCAGTTCAGCTGTATTTTTTATAGCTCTTGTGCTCATTTCTCTTCCTAGGTTTTTAAACTCTGCTACTAACCATTTTACTATGTTGTATGTTGGTGAGTTAGAATCTGCAATTATTTCTCTCATTTCATTCCCATCTTTGTGAATTTGTGGTTGGCATCTAATTCTAATGAAGGGTTCGGCATTCTTAAGTTTGTTATCTTTTCTATGTTACCCTTACATTCTTTTAGAATTTGTTCTACTCTTTTTACTGAATCTGGTAAGGGATTCTTTCTAAGTTCGAAAAAAAACTATTAAGGAATTACTATTGTTAACAAAATGAGCATATTATTAAAGGGTCAAATTATATAATTATATGTAAGGATTAGTGTAAATATTAATTAGTCGCAAAGTACTGATGAAGGAAGTAAGTTGCTTCCAAAATATCGATATTTGCAAAATAAATTGCAAATATTTCGAAACGCATCACAAAGCGTTTCTTTCAATATTCGTGATTTTTTTCAAGCGGCAAATATTAAAAATGTCCATTAACAATATTCCAGCAAGATTCATTATATACTTTTGTGTTTTATCTTATAGTAGTTCTAGATGCTCAACATCCACCACTAGTTTTATTTTCTACTTTTTAGGGTGCTACTTTGGTTTCGATAAAAGTATATTTTAAAAATTTTTATTTTTACATTATTATTTTTTTTTAGTTTAATGTGACAAAAAAATGACGTCATTACTTCAACGTTTATTTAAAATATTAAAATAATATAAAATTTGACGTCAAAAGCTGTTGATCGTTTATTGTGATATCACCGATAGTTCACCAATATAGAACACTAAAAAAGTATACTAATATTGTCAATGAAGCCCCACATCAAACCATTTTACTTGTAGAATAACAACTATTTTATACCAACATTTAATTTCAAATGGTATAAATAATACAATTATGACGTCAGTTAAATTTATTGGGTATTGATATTATTTAATTAATATAATTTAGTTATAACATTGGGAACCTCTAAAATAATTAAATTTTTAGGTTGTAGTTGTACATATTACTAACGAAAAAATATTACAAAAAATATTTCTAAATTTAAATAGGGCTTTAAATTATTTCATATCAAAAAAAAAAAGTTAATCAAAATTTCTGACAACAGAGATGTTAAAGATTTAGAATAATAAAACGTAATATCAGCAAATAAAGGGATCAAAATAATAAAAAAAAAAAAACTAAAAAAATTAAATTCCCTAATATTTTAAGATATAATGTACAAAAATTAAAGAGATAGAATTAAAAATAGACATCCTTTTCTTGTTTGGGGAAACCTTGAAATATATTTTGACTCCTTTTTTTTTTAAATCATATCAAAAATTATATTGACTTTTTTTAAAATTTTTATTAAGAAAAGTCCTATGATTAAAAATGAAATCTGAAATCCTTCAAATGATGTAATGTACAGCTTTTGGTCTTATTAAAATTAGGTCTGTTAGATATCCGTTCTCTCTTTAAAGATTTTTTTATAATGTTGATTTCTAGCGATTTTTTTCATAATGACGTGTTTTTTTTTTTTTTTTTGTAATTCGAATCATTTTTGTGATCCTTTTCTTTTATTTATTTATCATCACCTTCTATTTAAAAAAAAAATTCCAATAAAATAAACTTTTTAATTAAAAACTTTTTTTTGTTTATACGAGTAGCTTGGATTTAATACAATGTTTTGTATGAAATTTAAGCTAATTTAAACATTAAAGAAAGGTTCTTTTTTTTTATGATTGGATCTCAGAAATAAGTAAAACAATTTAAATACGAGAATAATTTATTGAAATATAAAATGAATTGACATCATTGACTTTTAATATATATATACAAAGTGATGATCGATGAATTCAAATAATTGAAAAAATTACAATGTATTATTATAAAGTTACACTTACATTTCTTTTTTTTTTCTTCCATTTAATATTTACAATCTGAATAATTTACAATTCAATAAGTTAAATAATTACTGACTTGAAGAGAAGTATCCTATGATAATACTTAACTATTTATTATATATTATATTAGGATATATTATTTGTTATTTATTATATTATTTTATAGGTCGCATTGAATTTTACGTTTTAATCTTCTAAGATTGTTTGCCAGGATGTTCAGATGTACTTCCAATTTATTTTTGTGCTCTGAGCAGTATTTTGATATTTCATCATTTACTGGAGGAACCTGCAAATCGTTCTGGATTCCACCATTCTTAGGGCTTTGTTCTGAAATCTTTAAATTACTTCAATGTTGGTGTTAGCTGCATTACACCAGAGTTGAATTCCATACGACTATATAAGTTTAAGAATAGTTTTGTTCAGCATCACCTTGTTTTCCAAAAACAATTCGGATCTTTTATTCATTAACCAAATACATAGGCTCCTCAGCTTTTGTCCCAACTGAGCGTGCTTACAAATTATGTACTTCTTCCAAGTTAAACGCCTATCAAGATCAATTCCCAAATATCTGACATGATACTCCTGAGGTATACTAATGCACTTCATTTTTAAAAATATTTTATAGGATAGATCTCCAACCCATCATAATAATTAAATATACACTAAGGAGTATAATATAAAAAGGCTGGCATAAAAAATAAATGTCCTAGTTGCTTCAAAGAAACCAATAAGATGCAAATTTATCGTATACAACCATATAATCTTCTAATAAACCCTTATTTATTTAGGTGTAACAAACAACCAGCCTTTATTTCTAAATACATGCAACAAGTAATGTAATATGGTGGAGCAAGTATATAACGAAAGCAAGGTGGAAATTTACAAAACGCGTGTACGTTTCTTTTTTTTTTTTTATATAATTCCAAGTCTATGGGATGAACACCCTAACTGCTTTTACACAGAGATTTGGAATACACAATAACATACAATAGCTTTTTTCTGTAGAATTTTTATGGTATATCTACTAATTTAAATGTGGAAAACTATATCTACTGTAGAGTACTTCGCCTTCATAATAGCACAGTTCCATTTTTTAATAGCACAGTTCCATTTTTATCTTAATCTTAACTTATGCTAAATAACAAAAGCAGATATCAATAAGAAAAAATCAACTACGAACACAGAATAGTAAAATTACTAGTAAAACACTAATACCAATATGTGAATAAGCTTTTACAGAATACGTAACGAAAATATTAGAAAAACTTGCAAAACATTCATTTCACCAACTTCCATAATAGTTAAAACACCGCCACCGTTAATGAGAAATATTTTAATAAATTAAAATAAACCAGATAAATCCCGTTAGTAGAGAAGTAAAAACTATGAATAAATATATTACTTAGTAATTATAATTAAATCAAATACTCGAAAAAACTAGGCCAAGCTAGTAAGTAACAAAGTTAAAAAAAAATCAAAAGTTGTTAGTTAGTCTCAACCATACGTACATTATTGCGCTATCTTTTTTTTACCATATGTACATTATTATGCAATCTATAAGTTCAAATTAGAATACCTCACGGAACATTCTCGTGATTCGCCCAAATCTGCAATATTCAGTAAGTTGGGTCAAGGCTTTTGAAATTATTCCAATTAGTTCTTTCAACCATACTTTCAACCATGTTACCCAAAAGAATCTGGTGAATAAAAGAGATATTTGCAATTACTCGACTATCAGACAATGACTGTAATATGCTATAAGTCAATAAGTTTCTAACGGTGGGATTACATAGATTGATTTTTTCAGTGTTTTGACTACCACTTTTTAACTCTTATTTATATTATCTCTTATTATTTTATACATCAAATATTATTAAGTGTAATTTCTCTAACACCCATCAATATAGATAATTTTTCTACATTATTAAAATTGAATTGAATAAACTAACTGTAATATTATAAAAAATAAAACGAAATAAATTATTACTGTTTATAGTAGGTACGTTACGTACAATATACCTACATTAATCACGTAATTTATTAAAATCAACAACAAAGTAACGAGTCCAATAATATTATTTATCAAAGTAATAATTTTAAAGTGAATGCGTGACGCTATCTTGGCTAGTTAATATTGGATTACTAATATAAAGAATTTCATTTTTAATCATTTCTTTTTAAGTTATATCGTGCATAAATTGAAGTTTTAAATTTTAAAAAAAAATAATTTAATTGTCCATATATTTTAATTCATTTGGAAAACGTGAAAATATAAAAATAAAATAATAAAGAGAGAGATAAAACTACATAATTGTAAAAATGCATAATAAATTTGAAAGAATAAAATGTTGCAGTAACTTAACTAGATTTATCCTTTTTTGTTTTCGAAAACTATATAATAATTTTTCATCATTAATATCTTTTGAATAACTTACGTACTAACTTCATATACCTTGAGATATTAAAATTATCATTTTTTATAATAGTTTATTCATACTTTTCGATCTGCCTGCTAGTTTCAGGTTCCACGTTAAACAATGAATTAGAATGAATTTCTTCAAATTACGGTTTCCTGCCAAATCTTTAAAATGAGATTTTCGAATAGAAATTTTTAAATTAATAGCGGTTATCACAAATTTACTTTACTTATTAACTTAGGTGGCCAAAAGTCTGACTCTTCAACTCCACCGTTTCTGCCGGTAATGACCAGTTTTTATTTGAGTTGAAGATATGAAATTATTTCATGTCTACCAATATTTCGTCTTTTCAACAAAGGTTTGATTTGACTCAATGTCTTATACCTTTGTGTTTGGATTCGAAGATTCTCACGGCTTGAATATTTTCATCTTGATTTTAATTTTTTTGACTATGATCCGTTCATTATACATTCCTCTCATACAACCCATAAAGCTTAGCATTATTTCTTCTTCTACACCTTCAAAACTTCTACCATTGTTTTCAGTATGATATATCCAACCAAGAACTCTCGAAGACATCAAGTGCGTTGAACTCTGAACTGTAGATCAGAACTTTGTATTCCCAGTTCTGATTTACAGCTCAGAGCGTTTTATAAATGTGACCCAAAATGTTTTGACAAAACCTATTCATTCTAGACCATATTTTGATTTACTCGCATTACGAGAATATTTAAGTTTTCTAGTAAGCTTTCATCTTGAAATTTTAGAATAGGTTCGAATGATGTTAGTTTTTGCGTATCTCACTAAAATAAGCTACC
This sequence comes from Argyra leucocephala, assembly GCA_963942445.1. Lineage (NCBI taxonomy): Eukaryota > Metazoa > Arthropoda > Insecta > Diptera > Dolichopodidae > Argyra > Argyra leucocephala. The sequence continues at coordinate 91,608,580 of OZ012679.1, forward strand.
TTGAAATATGCCAACAGATTTTTATCAATGTGATGTTGAGAGTCCTTTTTATTTGTCTAGATAACATATATTTTAATTTTTCCTTATTTTCTTTCAGCTTTATTTTCAATTTGAACAGTCGTCGATTATGATGTTAATGTTCCCAGTATATCCGGTTAAAAGAATTGTATGTCATGAAACATGTTGGATATTGCAAAGCAAAGCAAATGAAATATCTTAAAGAAAATGGAGAGTGAAAAGTTTGACTAATATGTCCATTTTTAAGTTGACATCTTTATTTTTTGTTCTGCATTAAGTTAAATGACACCATTTAATCAAGTACCTTTAGTTAAAAAAAATATATAATCAATCAAAAAACAAATAGTACAAAGCCTAAGGGAGTATCAATTTCCATAAATTAAATCTCTAAAGATTCATTTAAACAATAATAATTCAAAAAAATCTCTAAGGATGCATATATACTAAATATAGAATATAATTTTGAAGTTAGAGGCTTAAGTTAAAAATGTGACCACTTTTTTTATTTTTAATAAATTGAAAACATTTTATGTAACAATAGTGAAGTGATACTGTTTTCAACTTTACTGGGTTTTTTTACAAGAAGTTCTAGGTTATGCCAGCTTGACTTTCTTATTGGAAAATTCATTACCTAATACATATAGGTGACATAGGAATTTGCAACTTAAGGTATTTTACCATTGTACAATTACAACATTGTACCAACTATAAGTGGTATGATTATTTTAATTGGTATTTTGCGTAGCCTTAATTTCTTCAAGATAGTTCGTGTACTGTATACTTTTTCGTCTTCATTTTTACAGCTTTTATTCTCTTCAGTATTCTAGTAAGTTCTATAGTAAACAGGACAGTTGTGTGAGAGGATTTCCGTCGTTCAGATAGTTTTATTCATTTTATGAAATCCTCATTATTCCAAAGTGACGGCTGAGGACTAAGCATTTTTTTCATTTTACTAAAGTTTAGTATGTCGTTCAAAAGAAATCTGCCAATAATTCTTTCTCGTTGTTTATAAAAAAAATATGTATGTGAAAAAATCACTTAAACACTACTTTTGTACTACATGATGCTACTATTCAATTAATCATATGAGTAAATAAGTATTTATACATGAATTGTAAATGAACTTTGGTTTATTTTCAATCTAATTTATCAAGTTATTTACTCAATTAAATTTTCATTGGGATCAGTTAATTGTTTTCACATGTCACAATCTTTCACACTAACAGTTGTTTTGCACTATTTATCATTTCTAATGTCGTTTTATCGCTCCTTGAACTAGTTACGATTTTTTTTAAATATTTGTCTATAAAAATAAACATTGTAATATCGTTCTATTTTTATAATATATTTTATTTTAATTGCATCAATAGATGACAACCAAACAGGTGTCAACAAATTTGATTGACATGTTTTGATAAACATTTTGAATACTTACTGTATCATATAGTAACTATAAATAAAGAAAATATAATTCTGCGAAATATTTACCTCAAATTTTAGTTTGATTGACATGTGCAGATACATATACAAATTAAATTGCATTAATTATTTTATAAATAACATTTATAAAACATGAAATACCTTAACAATGATAATGACAAATTTAAGATTTACAGTTTTTTCTTAAAATCTGAACATTTATAGATTTATGATCCAGTTACAACAATTTTTATTTCTTTATTAATGATAAAAAAATATTCTTATTTATTATTTGACTTAAAGTGATACCAATTCAATTTTTTTTTCATTCTCTCAGCACGAAACTTATTTTGTTATCCCAAAGTATAGGACTTTTCCAAAAAAAACTGTGACCTGAGTAAGTTTTGTTCTCCATTTTTTTTTAGAAAAAAATACAAAACAAAATTTTCAGTTAAAAAAAAATCGTTTTAAAATTAAGTTTTTAAACCGAACTACTAACGTCAAAATTATTTTTAATAAAATAATCAACAGTTTTTATATTTTTTATTTCAGAATGTCAACCTGTCAAAAAATTTGTGTTATTGCAATTTCATTTGCATTATTGTTCAGTATTATTGAAGCTGGTCCAATATCATTTTTAAATCGAGCATTTCGTAATGGTAGAGAAATTCGTGCACCATTTAAAAATTCTGAAATTATGGTTGCCAGAGGTTTTGGTAAAAGAGATGTAACAAATGATCGACTAGATGAACATAAAAATGAATTCATTTTTGATGAACAGGAAAGGTATTTAAAATTTAAAAAATAAATTCTTTTAAAAAAATATAAGATCAATATTAATCTAACACAACTTTTTTTTTAGTATTCCAATTGAATGGATGGCCAAAGAATTAATATCAAATGCTGGCCTTGCCCGTGCAATTTTACATCGTTTTGTTGATGCAAATCATGATGGATCTATCTCAGCTAGAGAATTAATGGGTCCATTATCTGATGATGGTAGCAGCAGCAGTAGCAGCACCAGCAACAATAATCTTAACAGTTTTCATTCTGCTGATGGTTTATATTAAACAGAAAAAAAACTCTAAAATTTATAATAAAATAACTATTTAACATAAAATCTAGGCTCCCTCTTTTGTTTTTGGTTTAGAAAATATTTATGTAAACTTTTATAGATACCTGTCTATTAGTTTTTCATTATTTTATTTTGGCTAATGCTGAAAAATTAAAATAAATAATAAATTTAAATAAAAAAGTATTAATAAATAATTTAATATGTACAATTTATAAACGTATTTAATAAATACATATACATTATTAAACAAGAATAAATATAATTATAAATTATTTTCCTAAATAATTTAAAAATAACAGAAATTAAATTCTCGATATTTTAAAATAAAAATTATTAATAAAAAAACCAAAAAGAATATTTGCTTATAAATGTATATTTATTAATTTTAAATATAAATGTTATACATAATAAAATATATTTAAAAATATATATATAAAAATAATTTATTTTGAAAATGTTTTTATTGATTTCCTTCAACAATGGCAGCTCAAATTTTTTTAAAGGCATTAATTAAAGTATATCAAATTTAAATAAAAAAAGAGAACAAAATATTTAAAATAAAAGTTATTAAAACAACTTCAAAAAATTATACATTTTCATGGATAAAAATTTACAATCAACATAATAATATAAACTTTTTATATAAACGTAAAAATAAATACTAAACGTCACAAATTAGAGAGTATGTACCTATTAAGAAATAAAAACAAAAAATAAAAAACATAAATAATAATAAGAACAGTTATATTTTCTTTAAAAAACTATTCCTTTAAATGTTATATACATTACATAAATTTATTCAATTATTATGATAAATTCATTTTATATAGTTAATGAACACAAAATATTAAAATTAATTAATAAAAATATATGATCAATTTCAAGCCGTTATGTTAGGTTTTCGAATTTCGAACACCACCAGAGAAAAATATTACTGTAAAGCAAATTAAATTTGAATTGAAATCTTTGTACAATTTTATTTAAAATAAAAAATAATTATTATGAAAATATCAAAAATCTTTATAAAAAATATTTATAAATATTATTAGGCTGGAAAATATTTTTTATAAAAGATTTTAATATTATTTTATTTTATAATATACTCATAAAGAATAAAAATTAGTTTTGCAATTTAAAAAAAAAAACATTTCTAAAAATTTAAATATATTAACATTTATAATAATTAGTTATTAAAATAGATAATATATACTTATAATACATATAAAACAAAGCATTATTAAAAATTATATAAATATATATACTTGAAACATATATATATCTTATTGGTATGAACTATCAAATCATGAAATTATACAATATGTAAATTAAATTAATAAAAATCAAAAACATACTTCTGCTATTTAAATTTTTCATTTTATATATTATGTACATAAATGTATTGCATTAAAAAATCTAATATAAATTAATACCTATATATTATTAATTTAATTTTTAATTTTTTGGTTTCGTACTTTAAAGAAAATTTATACATTTCTTATTGTTAAATACTACAGAAAAACAAAATCAAAATATGTAATATAAAATAGTATTTAATAATAATTATTAATATTTTCAAATGGAAAACATAAAATAAAAAAATAAAAAATAGAAAAGCCTAAATATATAATTATTAAATAGTATATATTAAAATATATAAAAATAAATAGTATAAACATTACTCTAAAAGTAATACAAAAATAAATAAAAATATATAAATGCATAAATACATAAATACATAAATAAAGCAAAATTTGAAATGAAGAGAAATTTGAATAAAATATATAAACAAAATTAAAAGAATATGAAAAAATAATAAAATAAAGTAAATAAAAAAAAACTATTATAAGAATTCGCAAAAATAAATTATTGTAGTTTATTATAAAAATTGGGTATGTATATTAATTCTGCACAAATCTTTAAATTGTTACTGGTTTTCAATTATCTAACATCATAAATTTGACATAATTAAGATATTTATGACCTTTTGATCTATTCAATAGCAATTGACATGTCAAACGAAAGAATAAAATAAATATAATTAGAAATATGGTATTTAGACTCAGTACCTCGGTTATTTTCATTATTCAGTAATTACAAATGAAATATTAAAATCAAATTCAGGAAAGTGCATTTACAGCATTTTGTAAACAAAAAAAAATCATCTTCTCTAACATTAAGAGAAACATTTAAGTCCATAAAACTCCATTATAAAATCAAAAATAATATAAAATTGAATAACTTATTGTGCTCATTAAAATCCTACATTATTTCACTAACCAAAAATCGGAACTAATAGCATAAAATAAATTACAAATCTGAAGAAGAAAATTGATTAAACGTATAAGATTATGAAAATATTAAACGTATAAGATTATGAATTGTAAATTTTTGACCAATTATCCTTTTAAATTAATCTGGAATACAATTTGGTTTCCCTTAAAAAGAAATAAAGATCGTATTATGAGGGTGAATTTATTCTACAATAGATTTAGTTTTACACATTTAAATTAGTATCAATACATCAAAAAATCAAACTATTGTATGCGGTTGTGTACTTGAAGTCTTTGTAAAACCAGCTAAACTTGAAAAAATAGGTAAACAAACAATTTTTAAAACATTGAAATTATTCAAAGATTTCAAAAAAAAATAATTTGAAAAGTTATGATTATTGTGTGGTACTTTCAATAGCAGCGATTTGCGTACAGATATCTTCGCATAAATATATTGTAATGAAATCGTTGGAACAAGAGATTGAAAAAAGAATGCCTTGAAGAAAAGCTGATTAGACATACATATAAATGTAGAAGTAACCAAACTATTACAAGAAAACTAAAGAAAGATAAACCTATACACCAGGTCTTATTGTAAATTAATCAAATAATAATAAAAAAGGAGTAGGTATGTTGCAAAATTCAAAATTAATTTACGGATTAGTTTTAATAGGTGTAATTTGACCCCAAACGCAATATCAAACCACGCAGATATTTTGTCTTTTAGAATATTATCACAATCAAACAAAAGAAAATCTCTTGCTCCATTGAATTTTATTTAAAAGTACATAAATATACCTTAGTGTGTGTTTATATGAGTCGGGTTTCGCTTTGAATTGGGTAGATGATGGTAATGAAAATTTAATAAAGCAAAAAAAAATTTTTAAAGTTTTATGAACTTAAACTGATTAGACTTCACTTATAAATGACTTAATGTGAGCTCATTTCTATTCATTTTCTACTGTCGATTTTTCAAAGGAATCTAGTTTTTATTCTATATGTACATATATCTGTAAAATTGAAAATATTTTATAAAACATAAAATTTTATTCTAATTTTATGCAAACAAATTTTTTATTAATAAACTATACATATTGTATTTTATTTACATAAAATAATACCAATACCAATAGATAGTATATCAAAAAAATGTTCTATATTTTATAAAAAGCAACAAATTTTTTATCATCATTAGCTGAAATTTTAATTATAGCTTTACCATTCTCATTAACTACAATTTTATTTCCTGAACATTCATTATCATTGTTACCAACAATAGATATAGATCGGCATATTTCAGCTTGATAACTTCCTGAAATTATATCACAATAAGTTCCTTGTGGTAAACATACATTCATTTCCATTTCCATATCATCTGTACCAGTATTAAATGCAATAAAACCTTTATTACCTCGACAAAAACCAAATTGACCATTATCAGTACCAACAAAATTTTGAAATGGTTCACCTTGAACATTTTTAGCAAATTTCAACATTTCACGTACACTATAATAACGATGTTCACAATTCCAATTCATTTGGCATTTACCATTGTTTTGTGGTGCCGGATCAATAATATTTTCATTAATATCAGATGGCGGACTATCTTCAAATGTATCAAATGCAAATGAACTAATTAATTTTGGTATACCGTACGGGAATGCAAACATAAATGCTAAACCCATTTTATATTGAATTGGATATTTATAACTTAAATATTCATAGGTACGTTGACTATCATGATTATCTATATCAACAACAACATTATTACTATCAATTAAATTAAAATTAGATATAAAATGATTAATATCTCTTAATAAATATTGACCGCGCATTACTCTATTGACAGCATCTTCATAACTAAATTCAATTATACGTCCAAGATTTATATAGTCTGTGGGTGCATTGTGTGCTTCATGATATATAAATGGTTTAGAATTTTCAGGAAAATTATTTTCAGTTGATAAATTATTTAATTTTGAAAAAATTTCCTAACAAAATAAAACAAAATAAAAATTTATTATAATATAAAATATTGGAAATTTGTAAAATTTAAAAAAAAAAGTATATTATCTTTTTATTTACCTTTAAATCAGAAGGTTCCATAAAAGATGATGCATCCATTCGAAAACCAGCTACTCCAATACTAATTAAATGATTTAACATATTAATTAATTTGCTACGAACTTTTTCTTTTGATTGATTCAAATCTGGTAAGCTAGCTAATCGACAACGTCTTAATTGATTTTTATCATTCCAATTACGAATATCACAACATGTATGAAAATCTAGTGATGTATATGGTACTGATGGATAATACAATATTGCTGGTAAAGCAGTAGAACCAGCTGCACCTTTTAATGTTCCTTTACCAGGACTTGCCATATGATTTAATATAGCATCAACATAAATTCGTACACCAACTTTATTACATCTATTGATCATATTTTGAAAATCATTTTCATCACCTAAACGTGTTTTGATTATATATGAAATCGGTTGATATAATTCATACCATGGTCGACCTTCTATAATTTTATTTTCAAATATTGGTGATACCTGAACGCCACCAAATCCTTGTGGTCCTAAATATTCTTCACATTCACGTGCAATGTACCTAAATGGCCATTGAAACATTTGAACTATTCCAATATGATTTGGATAGAAATGAGGATTTTTAAATTCATCACCATTATCATTACTACTACTATTAGTACAAGTGGATTCACGAATGTTGTTCAATGCAATAAAAAATATTATAATTTTTATAGAAAACATTTTTATTTCTCACTTTTAATATTTGAACTAGTGCCTTTAAATTGAATGCTTACTCTATTTATATATAAAATAATAATTATTTTTTTTTTTGTTTTTCTGAAGTCAAATGACTAAAAATATACTTTGAAACAGATGTAATGTTCAATAATATTTGAATTGAATATATTTTATTTTTTATTTATTTTTTTGTAAATTAATTCAATAAAAATAAATTTACATCTGTGTTTACAAATATTAAATACATATTGGAATAAATAATATCCAGCTGATCTAGATCTACATATTTATATTATATACACACTATTACTTTAAATTTGCACAAATAAATAGCTACTAATCATTAATTAAATATGTATATTAATATTAAAACGCCATTCGGTGAGTTTCAGTCCATGATAGTTTCTGATTTTATAGATCTGACTTTATGAAATATTTAGGAGAACTCTTGTGATATTATAAATAAATATAATTAAATTAGATTAGGTACTTTCGGGAGGGGATCTAGCTCAGCAGCGGTGCGGTGATCCGCAGCAGCAAATGCACTTATTGTGATTACCCATATTAATCATCTGAGTTCTTAAGAATACCTGATTTAGTAATCACACTCAGTTTACTCTTCAATAGTATGCTTCTAAATATAATTAACAAAATACTAATATTTTATTGACATTATTAATAAAAATTATAAGTTGTAGTTTAAAACATCATATTCAGGTTCATAGTGCAATAAAATACAATGTGCAGCTTATACTGTATAAATACAGTGAAACAGATTTCTGATTTGGATGGTATGTTATAGTGAAATTAAATATAATGAAACTACTGACTACCTGGTCTAAAACAAAATCTAAAGCTAAATGTGAACGGTCATTTTCTGATATTGCACACCTAAAATGAAACAAAGATAATGGCTTGAAACACAAGCAAAACATCATTGAAAGAGGTATGTTGACAAATGAAAAATTTTCAGACGTTTCGTGAAATTCAATGCAGACATTTTGCAAATGTGAAGCAAAGTTAAAATTAAAATCACACACAATGAGCTTTCTTGCAGGTTACTTTCAAGTGAATGAATATCTGCACCAGGTTTGGCAAATCATTGAACACTACGTGCAAAATTTGTTGATGGGAGTTGGAGATGCAACACATTTTTTTCAAAACTGAAGCCCTACCAAATAAAAAACTTCTTTTTGGAAAGGCATTTATTCCACCAAAAAAAAAAAACGAACATCAAAAATCACTCAATAGTATTTTCAGATTCATTGAAAGATTCTGGATAATATAGACTTAAATTTGCTGTTATATACTTGTAATATAAATGAAATAGATCTTAAGCTTAATTGCATACGGACTCAAATTAAATTGTTGATTTAATGAAAAAAAACCTTAGGAAGGGTGTTATAATACAGTTAACCAGTTGTAATTTCTATCGCCACAACAATTTTGCTTGCTAAATCTAATCTAGATTACATCAGAATTCTGTATTAAAACATTCTGACATTTTTTTTAATACTGATTTTGCACAATTTTGAGTAACAAAATTTTGAATTTTTTAAAAATCGATTTCCTTTTTTTCCAAGAAATTAAAAATTTTTAATTAAAATAACAGTACAATTGTAAAAATTGTAAAAATGTTTAATTAAAACAACAGTACAATTGTATATATTCAAATATTTTGTCAAAAACTTGATATGATGTTCCACAAACTGAAACACATCTTTGGAATCACCAAACTTTTAATTTTTTATCTGCAGCCTGTTGAAAATTGGCAAAAGTGCAAGTGCACCTAAGTTGAAAATTTGTACGTAGCTCCATCAGTGTTAAAAATATTAATAAATAATCGCAAGTATTCACCAGTGGATATGCTGATGCACGTTTTCTATAATAAGTAACCTATAAGAATATAATTATGTCCACATTTCAAAATTTCAAACAAGAAAATAAATAAAATAAAAAACATAAAAAAAAAAACGATTCAAATTTTCAAATACAATTTGCGATATTTATTAGAAATGATAATAAGTAAATATTTTTAAGAGATTAATTTGCACAATAATTGATTATGATTTTAAGTTCTTGTTTAATTAGGGCTGCTATATTAAATTTTCTTTATAAATCTTTTTTGATTTACCACCATGGGCAATTTGCACGATTTGGGAAATCACAAACCTCCAAATCAGCTCTAAAATGTAAATTACCCGGGCAACTCATTTCAACTCCATACTCATCGATACATACCAAAAATTTACCACATTCATTTGGCATTGGTATACGTTTACCGTATGTTTCATATTTGCAAGTACCAGATGGTGGTCGTGTTGGTGGTGGTGGCCGTGTTGGTGGTGGTCGTGTTGGTGGTGGTGGTGGTGGTGGGTGTGGTGGCCGTGTTGGTGGTGGTCGTGTTGGTGGTGGTGGTGGTGGTGGATGTGGTGGCCGTGTTGGTGGTGGTCGTGTTGGTGGTTCTGGTGCTGGTGGTTCTGGTGTTGGTGGTTCTGGTGATGGTGGTTCTGGTGTTGGTGGTGTTGGCCGTGTTGGTGGTGGTGGTGGTGGTGGTGTTGGCCGTGTTGGTGGTGGTGGTGGAGGTGTTGGTGGTCTTATTGGACAATTAGCATCATCTGGAGTTGTACAATAACCCCCTCTAGCTTTAAAATGTAAACCAATAGGACATTCTCTTAAAATTGCATCTCCAGCTAAAGTGCATATATAGAATTTATTACAGTAACGTTTATCTCGTATATTCGCAAATTTTCTTTTGCCTTTACATTGTGATAGACACGTTGTAATGGCACAGGCAATTACTAATATGAAAATTATTCCTAAAATAATAAAATTTAAAAATGATATTTAATTAATAAATTATTAATAAAAATTTTATATTAATTTAAAGTACCTACCTTTCATTGAGAGTAGCTCTTATTATTTGGTTGTATGATGAAAATTATTTTTCGAAACAAATAGAAATAACTTAATTGGTACAATCTATTTAACGGTTTAGTACAAAATTTATTTAAACATTTTTATTATATAGCCCAAAAATTTTCATGAAAAGAAAAATTCAGAACTTGGAAACACAATTATAATTAGGAAAAAAAACATGTAAAATGATAAGAAAACGATTAGGTACAATACATTTTTAAAATTTTAAATTAGCAATAACATTCTTAAGATGTTGTTAACAACATATGATTTATTTCAATTAATTGCCTATTTAAAAAGAATAAGGATTGGTTTTTTTTTTTTTTTTTTTGTTTAATCTTATTTGAAGATCTTGTGTAAATTTAGATGACATAAATTTATGAGGAAGTATATATCGTGTGTACCTACATCGACAATTGCAAAACGTGAATATTTCAAATTCTTGGTTTAGTATTTTAATATTCTACAAGTGAATCCCCTGTGCAATTGCACAGAAGTAGTTCTTTTCAGGCACGATTTTATATAAAAAAAAATATTTTTTTTGGTATAATTGTTTTTGTTTGCTGAATCGTTTGATTCTTGAATATTTATACTTCATAACGAAATGAATACTAATTTCAATATAACTTTATATTATTCATAGTAAGTAATACTCAATAAAATAAAATAAAATGTTCCTAGCTGTAAAGACCTAATTTAGTGTCTATATCTCTTAGTTTTTAAGTTAAACAGAAATGTAAAATTAAAATATTACAAATAAAGCACTACTATACTATACTATATAACTTAACACAATAAAATACCATTACTCTCAACGTAGAAAATCGATAAATCAGTGTTTTTGTATAAGATATTAAGATTTATGGTTCTTAGGATTTTATTGTAGAATATATTCTGAAGTGTATTCATCAGATGGTTCTTTATATAATCAAAAAATATTCATCATAAAAGACAGGTATTAATTTCGACGGACTAAGATAGTGTAGTGGTTATGTTATTCACTATATAGGGTGGTGCGCTAGTTTCCGGACATGTATTGGTTTTCGGACACTTCACTAGTTTTCTTTAAATATTAAGAAATTTTCAAATAATTGACATATAGTTATTTCACGTTTCATATTCACTGTTCTTTTTCAAACAAACTTGTAAACAAAGAATAACATTTATGTAAATATATAAGTATTTAAAAGTAAATTGTTCAAGACTGTTTGGATTTTAAGTTCAAAAAGTGTTTTTTGTTAATAAAAAATTAGTGATAAAAGGCAAGGAAAACATTAGTATTTAATTGATTTTTTTGAATATTAGTGATGAAGTTGTTTAAATATCTTAAAAAATATGTTGGAATATTAAAATTTTGTTTAAAATTAAAAAAAAATTAAAAATCTTCTGAATTTTTTGGTGTCCGCATTTTAGTACAAAAAAATAGACACAAATCAGTTTCTGGACACATGTGTCCGGAAACTGAATTAGTTCACAAAAATGATTTAAACGTATATCAATGGAAATTTTAAAAAAATACTATATTTTTAATGGATATGTTACTTGCAAGTACCTAAATCTGATTTATTTTAGTTTTCGGACAGTTAAATATACATATGAAACTACCTGTCCGGAAACTAAAACTGTTTTTATAAGTCCGTTTTAGTTATCGGACATACGTTATTCTTAAAGCTTTTCAATAAATTTGAATGGCAAAACCATGGCGTTTCATTAATATATCATTATTTTTATGTAATTCTTGATATTACCTTTTCATGCATAAAAAAGTACGGCACTGAAAGTTTTACTATACATTTTTTACTACAATGTTTTTCGAGTATTTATTTATCAAATTTCTGGCCTTATCAACTCATTAAATGTGGAAAGGTACTACTTATTATCAGGAACTAAGCCTTCCTAAATAGCTTAGTTACATTTTATTTAAGTTGTTACCAAGATTATACTCTTTTTTGTTGACGATCACAATTCACATTTAACTAAAGAGCTTTTTTGGTGATGCTAACGGCATAATTTTATACGCCCTTCCTGCAAGCACGACTCATATCATGCAACCCTTAGATGCTTCAAAATGATTGAAAAAAAACAGTAAGGTAATGGCAATCACAAAATTTTGGTGTGGTTTTGTCAAAAAAAACATTCTGCCCACTTTAACCAAATACATTTCAACCCAATAGGTATTGACTCTAAAAAGAGTATTTAAAATGTATTCAGAAAGTGTGAACTTTTTCCTTTTAATCCGGATGCAGTGGATTATTAAAAATGTGCTACAAACTATACAGAACAAGTATTACATAAACAAAAGGCTAATTTAATGTCATCCGTCACAGAAAATGAAAGTACTTTGAAAGAAATTATCTTCGCTGAAAAATAAAATATGCGATTGAAGTAGTTTAAATAGCAAAATGTTAGCTTGAGAAACGCCATGTCAATTTTGATGTAGTTTTGGACGTAATAAAATTTTTTAAACCTAATTCGCCTATACAGATACAAGATACTACTTCAACAAAAGATAATGTTGAGTATATAATATTAGGTATACGATTTGAACGGCGAATCATTTTTCGTTGTTGAGCAATCCATGATAGACAAGATCTTAGCTTTTGATGGAGAAATCAGCTCTGCAAGAAATATATCAAAAGAAATTGTAGAATTTTGTTCTTTAATCAGTAATACTAGTCCTAAACCACCTGAAAGTCCGAACTCTCCGAAAATTAATTTGGTTAATACGGCCGATGTGCCATTGCACCCTGTCGTTACTACTACAGATAATTTGATTCCAGATAAAAGTAAAAGTTCTGTCACACCATCGACTGTAAGCCGATGCTTATCAGTGAGCTCCTTAGATAAGCATTTAACTATTTTCTATCAAAAAACGTAACTTTTTTCTAAAAGGAGAGTAAATGATAAAGAAAAACTATCAGCTCAATTTCATCTTTAGCTTGTCGAGAAATATTTACTTACAAAAAAAATTAAATGTTGCTGAAGCTATTAAAGAAAGAAAAATGGTACGTTTAAAGAGAACTAAAGAAGGTAAAAAGAAGACTGCTCAACGTAAAAAAGAAAAATGAAATGAATGTTCTGAAATGAATGTTATATGAGTTATTCTTTTTTTTATTTTTGGTTTATTCATATTTAATTTTAAATGTTTCCAGTGTTCGCCACCGTTTTGTATACTTGTTATACATGTAGGTTTGCGGAATGTGTAACTATTTTAAATGTTTTGAGTATTCACCACCGGCAATTGGATGTGTTTACATTGAATTGCAATTGCATCTTCATAATATGTGCGCTTAAATGTTATCATTCCAATTTGTTTTTATCAGTTCATGAACGTTTTGAATTTTCTATTCTGTAATTTTGATGTTTTCTATTTTGACAATTTAAAAAATTTATTTGTAGCAAATATTTGTTTATTTTAAAGTGTACCAAAAAAAATTATTTATTTTCATCATTGCTACATACTTAAATTTAATACATATAGATATTTTGACAATTTTGTGAATTTTGAAAAAAACTTTTCACTGTTTTAATTAATCCTACATTCCTACGTTTATTTGAAATAGCTTAGTTACCCTTCAATTTTATATACAAAAAAATTTCACATTGGTAACACTCGCTCTCTTTACGTAAGTGCTCAACTTAAATAACTATTTATTTAGACGGTGTTGTATATTTATGTTGACAAATGATAGCACAATAATTCAGTGATTGATTCGTCCAGTAGTTAACACTTTAAATGTTTTCTATGGATTAGTGTAAGAGTTTGATTCTGAACTTGGTAACATCGAACATTATATAAATTAGCCATATTTAATTTAAATATGATTTTTATATTTTTATGTTTATTTTATTTTTAGTTTTTATTACAAAAACTAAAAAAAAAACATACTAATTTGCAATATGTACCTATTTGCATAAATTTTTTTTTTTTTTTTTTTATTTTCAATAATTTTCCTTCATTTTTTATTTTTAATTTTTATTTTGATGATTTCGCCGAGAAAAAAAACAAAAACAATTTGAAGTCATCCAATCATCTAAGTATTTCATTTTTGTTTTACATTCCAGGCCAGAAGATTGGTTCAATGGTTGATATATGAATAATATATCATATAATATTATATACCTATATATAATTGGCTTAATTATAATTGTTTAATATAAGATTTAATACTTTTGATGTAGGTACCTATGTATAGGTAAAAACTTTTTTTTAAATTCATTTTTGGTGTACCTATACCTATATCATTTATTATCAATTATTATTATACTAGGGGCCCCAGTTGAGTAATTATATTTCAAGTTGAAGTCAAATTTAAAGTTTTTAAAAAAACAGTAATTTACGTACTGACATAGACTTCGCACGATATAGCAGAAACCACTCGTGTTTAATAAAAGTATATTATTACTACAAATAACCAAAATTTAGAAACAGTTACTTAAAAAGATAAAAATGAAGAATTCAAGTGATTTGTTTTTTTGTTGGTTTTATATTTTTTATTTTAGATTTCATATGTACATAGATTCATTTGCAAGTATATAATGTAAATTATAAAAACTGAATTGTTTGCTTTTGTTTATTATTTTAATAAGTTCTCAGATATGCATAATGTATTTGCTGAATAATAAAATCATATGAGTACAAAATGTTCAACTGTGTGCGCATTTTTGTTTTATATATAATCTTATATATTATGTATATTAAAAGTTCATTAAGGAGTAGGAGAATCGAAATAAAATGAAAAGGTGTCTACTGCGCAGGACCTTAAATGCTTGTCAATTATAATTATAGATTATAAATGCATTCATGTACTTATATGGGTGGATATTTCTAATTCATGTACATTTAACAAAATAAAGCAAAAACAAATTAAATTATTGTAAAACTGACCAAATTGGAATAGTTAAAAAATTATGTTGCACTCCTTCTAACACGTAGCAAAAAGTTCAATATCAATTTTAGTTAGACGTGTATTAAAAAAAATTTATATAAAAAGGAGGTTTCCTTTTACTTCTTTCCTTTTATTTTTTGTGTAAATAAAAAAAATAACAATAAACAAAAAAACTGAAAAAAAATTTGCTAACCCATTCAATGCATCACCCTTCTCGGTCTGGTATACGGTTGCAAAAAAAAAACGTAAGCAAAAAAGAGAAAGATATAAGAGCTTAATATGATATTTATATTTATATATGCATATATGTATAAATATTTCTATTTTAAAATTTTTCTGATTTTGTGAATTAGTTTTCTTGTTTTCTGCTGCTCTCCTATTACTATTGTTTTATGAACCAACGACGCAATCTCATATTTATCAAGAAAAAAAATCAATTAAAAATAATAGTTAGCAAGTTAGTTGTTCTTTTTTTTATTTTATCCTTTTTATTTTTTCATTATTATTAATATTATTTATTCATTAGCCAAGCCAAAAGAAAATAATTCTTATGACCATATATGTAGGTATGTAGTACATACATAAATTGAATAAAATAATTTGCTGAAAGAGAAAGAAACATTGGAAGTAAATAAAAAAAAGAACAACAAAAATTATGTTTGCAAAGAAAAAAAAAATGCGCGTTCATTACCATCAATTTCGATTTTAATTTTACACATTAGTCTATCTATGGAAATGAAGATCGTTTATATGTATCATAATTGTTTCAAGTTATGATTCTGAGTAGGTATTATGTAAGCACTTTTTTTTAATTCATTTTGGTCTATGC
Organism: Argyra leucocephala; assembly: GCA_963942445.1. Taxonomy (NCBI): domain Eukaryota; kingdom Metazoa; phylum Arthropoda; class Insecta; order Diptera; family Dolichopodidae; genus Argyra; species Argyra leucocephala. The sequence goes on from OZ012679.1 coordinate 91,624,774, forward strand.
CTACTCTTCCTTTTATTATTTCAATTATCTATAATTATAATTGACAAGCATTTAAGGTCCTGCGCAGTAGACACCTTTTTATTTTATTTCAATTCTCCTACTCCATAATGAACTTCTAATATATATAATATATAAGATTGTATATAAAACAAAAATGCGCACACAGTTGAAAATTTTGTACTCTTATGATTTTATTGTTCAGCAAATACATTATACATAAGTGAGATATTATGAAAATAATAAACAAAAGTAAACAAATCAGTTATTATATTTTATATTATGTACTTGCAAATGAATTTATGTACATATGCCAAGAAAAAACAAAGAAACAAATTGATCTCAAATAAAAAATATAAAAAAGCAAAAACAAAAAAAATCAGTTGAATTGTTCATATGACGAGCAAATTTATTTTTATATAGTAGAGTTAAAGTACTTCATTTTGATATAGTAGGTCACTTGAATTCTTCATTTTTATCTTTTTAAGTAACTGTTTCTAAATTTTTGTTATTTGTAGTAATAATATAGTTTTTATTAAAATTATGTATTATGTAGGTATATATATACGTACCTCTTTAATAACAAAACTTTTTATTTTTAGTAATTTTATCACTAAATGCTTCTTACTATAGGGAATATATTGGAAACGAGGCAGTATATGAGGGACGTGTATTTATGTGTCCTAAATAAAACTTACTAACCACAAAACTTTTTATTAAACACGAGTGGTTTCTGCTATATTGTGCGAAGTCTATGTCAGTACGTAAATTACTGTTTTTTTAAAAACTTTAAATTTGACTTCAACTTGAAATATAATTACTCAACAGGGGCCCCTAGTCTATAATTATAATTGACAAGCATTTAAGGTCCTGCGCAGTAGACACCTTTTCATTTTATTTCGATTCTCCTACTCCTGAACTTCTGATATAATATATAAGATGTATATATAAAACAAAAATGCGCACACAGTTGAAAATTTTGTACTCATATGATTTTATTATTCAGCAAATACATTAAGCATAAGTAAGATCTTATTAAAATAATAAATAAAAGCAAACAAATCAGTTCTTATAATTTATACATTATATACTTGCAAATGGATCTATGTACCTATGCCAAATGAAAACAAAAAAACAAATTCATCTAAAATAAAAAATATAAAAACAACAAAAAAACAAATCACTTGAATTCTTCATTTTTATCTTTTTAAGTAACTGTTTCTAAATTTTGGTTATTTGTAGTAATAATATAGTTTTTATTAAATTATGTATTATGTAGGTATATATATACATACCTCTTTAATGACAAAATTTTTTATTTTTAGTAATTTTATCACTAAATGCCACTTACTATAGGGAATATATCGGAAACAAAACAGTATATGAGGGACGTGTATTTATGTGTCCTAAATAAAACTTACTAACCACGAGTGGTTTCTTCTATATCGTGCGAAGTCTATGTCAGTACGTAAATTACCCTAGTTATATTATAATTTATTAAATTTATCCGATTCCGATTCCGATAATACCAAGTACACTTTTTTGATACAGCGATGTACTTTTTTTTTTAAATTTTTATTTTTCATAAATTTAATTTTAAATTAATGTTTTTTTCAATAGTCTAAAAAAATTTAAAGAAAATTATTTTTGTTCAAAGAATTTTGAAAAAATATTCTAAAATTGACTTTTTTTTTTATATTTAAGTAGTGAAACTGAACTTGAAAAGAGTTTAAAAAATATGCTTCTACTAATTTAAAAAATTAGATCCGAATATATTCAAATATTTCTTTTTCTTCAGGTTACATTTTTTCAGAAATTTATATGAAGCTTTTGTTAAGTGGTAACCCTAAAATTTTGACTTATATTATATACTGTACCATCTAAATGTGGTTTATTTACACATATATATAGAATAGGTGCATCCAGAATCAAATTGATGAATAGTTTTATACTCTTCTAACATAAACCTTTATAAAAAAAATTCAATTTCAATTAGCTATGCTATCACAACTGTTCAATATTATGTAGGTACATACATATAAACATGTAAACACCTTTTTTTTAATTACGTTCTAGTATGTTTGATTTATATATATATTCATTCATTCATATTCATTCAATATATAGAAACCACGCATCAATTTAATATTTGCTGCAAGTGTGGATTGTGGAATGAGAATTTCAAATTTTGTTTGTAGTGTTGTTTTTTTTTTTTGCAAGATTCTTTTTTTTTTTTATATATATACGTATTGTATATTGTTATAATTGCATTCAAAAAAATAAATGTTTTCTTTTTCTTCTTTTCTGAGAGCCTAGTAATTCATCGTTTCACCAACGAACTACACAACCAACCCTATTTGTTTTAGATATGATGTGTATTTTATGGGAAAAGACATTAAACGTTTATATAAATATAATTTATTTATATTTTTCAGAGTTTTTTTTCTCATATTTTCCACTGCCAATATAAGTAAGTACCATAGATTAAGTTAGTTCAAGTACAATGAATTTACATTTTTTTTATCGTATACTCTTGTAGAGACTTAGCGTCTCATGTATATATATGTACATAATGAAATAAATAAATAAATAAAAATAAATAGATGTAGATAACTATGTTCGCTTCTACTTTTAAATGTTTTATAGAATTTGGAAATTTCCCAAATTCTCTGAATTTAAAATGTTGAGGTTTTGTCATTATTCGAAAAAGCAGATAAAAGTATTGATGATAGCTTACGTCCTGTTTTTAGTTTAGGATAGCATTAGCCTTTCTTAAAATCTCCAAAAAAAAAATAATAAAAAGTAAAATGGAACAGTTTTTAAATAAAACAAACTTTATAAGTTTTATGCAATATGATTTGCAAAATGAATTAAAGATACCCATATGTTGCCGCATTTATGTAGGTCTTAATAATAATAAAAACAACAAAAAAAATGGTATCTTAGTAAAAACATAACTAAAAAATTTAATTCAATTTATGGGACACATTGTAGAACAGTTTAAAAATTTAAATTATATGGACTTGATCCCTCTCTGTCAATCATAAGTGTTTTAATAATATTTGATCCTAACCAATTAAACACTATAAAACCCAGTGAGTAAGACCTATCATGAACTTTGTAAACTCATCAGTTAATAAATGTTTTATTGAAAATAAATAACAATGTAATATATAACACAGATGAGTGCAGATATCAATTATTATAGGCCAATTTCTATAGCTTATGTGTTAATTAAAATATTAAAAATGTATCTATATAAACAATGAGCTTGCACAATAAATGACTAAAAATAAAACATCAAATCGGCGATCGGGATTTATCAAATATTCCAATACAGTAGTAACTCTATTTTATGTGGGTTTCACTTCAATATGTAGTACATGGTAAAGAATATTATATGGTACATAACTTTAATGAATGCAGTAATTGAGAGCAATGAATTTGTTAAAACTCATAGTAAATACTAAGAAAATTATGTTCATTCTTATTAAGACTAATGACAATTATATTACAGTAAGATATAATAATAAAATTCATCTGGTTCCCAAATTCGAAGATTGAAGTCAACAGCTGATTTTTCAGAAGGGTGAATTATACTGTTTCATGTGAAATATAAACTAAGATTTTTACAAATTAAAAAAATAATATATAGAATATTTACGGACTAAAACGGACACTAAAAACATCCACAAATCACATACATAAGAACGGAAATGTTTTGAGAGTTAAATGTTTGATTGATATGATTCAAACCGTTTAAGAAGAGTTTAACGACAAATCAAGTAGTACCTACTGCATAGATATAATACCAGATATGGAAATCAATTACGCTTTGAAGCCTTTGAAGCCATTTTTTGGTCACCATATTTTGGATTTTAATGGTGAAATCGATTCTAAATTCCTAAGATAGATGAATTATTTTAAGTTTTATTAAAATTTGAAATTTCATATTCATTATTCAAAATTTTTCATTAATGTTTTTTAATTTCTTGATTTTAATTTAATTTTTTCATATTTTTTAAATAATATGTATACATATGTTTGGTATGTATGCACATTTTGAACTTTATTTTTTTTTTATATTTAATTATAATTAATTGTAGTTGATATTCTACTTTACTAATTTTTAGATTACATGAACGAATTCTATGCGAGTAATGCTCTGTTAAGAGTGACTTTATAAATAAATAAAAAAAATATTTTATCGATATCAAAAACCACTAAATCACATGTTGGTGAATTTTGAGAAAGTCTTTGGTAGAGTAAATTGCGAGTATATTAGGGAAGCATCTCACATTTCAGAAAAATTGCAGTCATAGTTAAAGAATCCTATACAAACAAAGGAGCGTCTTACATCGAGGAGTCAGCGAGAGAGATGCATTTTATAACCCACATTATTTTTAATTGTAATTGATTATATAACGACTATTACTTATCTATGTTAGATTAATGGGCATTCAGCGATGTCCATTAGAACGTATCAGCCACAACGTCACAATACCAACATTGTTTGAACAATTTCTTGTCAATTTGATTTTTTATTAAACGACTGGAGGTTCAAAAGATATGATACTGAAAAAAGTGCATACTTAAATTAAGCTAAAACCAAAATTATATGCAAAACTGTTCCGATGTTCATACAATAATCAAGGATATAGTTTTTTCACAGTTTAATTTCTTCTTAATTAAATTCGTCTTATCTATATATCTCACTTCATTTTATAAGCGCTTAAATTTAATTGTATAAGACTCAATACGAGCTTTGACTCTCATAAGTTCAAAAATTTAAATAAATCAATAAATATTATTACCAAATACGATGAAATCAATCGAATTACCATTTATTTAATCTCACCATCAGCTGCAATAAAATATTAAATTAACGAAATTAAATACTGGTACAACTTGTTGTCCACATAATTGCGGGAGCGGCTTTTCGACACTAATAAAATTATATCAAAAATAAATATAGCAATCGATTGGACAATGCGAAAATAAAAAATCAGTCCGGCCTGTTTTGACAAAAATTTCACATTCGATTTTAATTTAAAATCCCTCAGAAACTTATTCTGGTTTGAATTTAGTATATATTTATTATAATTGTCAAAAATTGTCAAAAATAGTCAGTGTTTTGTACTCGACTTTTATTATTTTTGTTAAACTGTTGTAACAAAAGTTGCGAATAAAATGAACTATTTTTATGAACGGTTTGAGTTTTATTTTGATAAATTTATGCTGACGCGTTTTGACTCACAGAATTCTCTTTCGACAAAAAATATAGCACAGTAGGAAAAGCCTTTGAAGAGCTCAAAAGTTTATGGTTCAAACATTAATAAATTTTAATTTAAATATAAAAAGTCTTAATTTTAAAAACAAATTTTGAGGTTTAACTAAATAATAATATTTTCACTTTGTACAATTTCTTTTATTTGTTTTTATTATTTTTTTGTGATACAATTTAATTGTATATAACTATGTCCTATACAACGTTCAATGTATTTACCACCAAGGGCAATTAGCACTTTGTGGATGATCGCAAACTTCTAATACGGCATTAAAATGTGTTTGATCAGGACAATTCATAACAGTTCCGGTACCAATACAAACAATGAATTTTTCACAAACACCTTCATATGGAATACGTTTTCCTAAAGGTTGACCTTTACAGGAATATGATGGGGTTGGTGGTTTTGTTGGGGGTCGTGTTGGTGGTAATGTTGGAGGTCGTGTTGGTGGTTTTGTTGGAGGTGGTGTTGTTTCACATTCAGCTTCTGCAGGTAGCATACAATATAATAATCTTGGACTAAAATGTAATCCAGTAGGACAACTTTTTATTGCCTCAACTTGACGGTCACAAACAATAAATTTTCCGCAATCCCCACTAATTGGAAAATGTACACCATCCCTTTCGGTAATACATTTATTAGCTGAGCAGGTGGCAATGACAGCCAAAACAACAATTAAAAAAATTTCTACAAATAAAAAATAATTAAATATAAATAGAAATAAAATAATTTGTGATAAAATAATAAAAAACTACTTACGTTTCATTATTATGTAATGTCAAAACTGTTAGTATAAACAATTAACACAAAAGTCGAAGCTTCGTTAATGTGTTCGATTTATTTAAAACGTAGTCTTTTATACTAAATTTTTAAAATTTTGATAATCTCTTCTTTGAGCACTTATTTTACTGATAAAAGTCCCCAAAAATAAATTATATTATTAAAATTATTATGATAATTTGGTTTACGTGAACCTTATCATTGTACTCAACAAAGTAATAAATTAAATTAAATTATATGAAATGATTAAATTTTTTTTTATTATAACTATTACTATTATTAGTAATTGATTTACCTAAAAATAAAACTATTAAATTGTAAGCTTAAAATAATTTTATTTAACTGCTCTTCGCACATTATTTTTGTATATTTTTGTATATCTGATTTATATTACAAAAAATATACAAAACTTTTTAAAGAAAGTCTACAAATTTAATTTAAAGTTGGTCTAGACATATCATGGCAATAAACATAGGATTGAAAATCTTACTTCTTTTTTATAAAATTATTATAAATTACTATTCTTTGGTATATGTATTCCTTGAACAACCAATTATTCTCCCTAACATAACATTGTACTAAAAAATTGAATTGAATTAACAGCGTTGTATATTATATGAGTATTATACCAAATAACTTGTCCGAGAAATTGTATAATCAAACTGTGCTTTCTGGAATCTATAACTATAATAGAGATTAAGAGTTTTATTATAATCTTGTAGCTCTATTGGGCAATGTGAGTTTTGATTTTCTTCAGTATACTTGAAAAAAAAAAATATTATGCTGCTTAGCTTTAGAAACCTTTAACACCTGATCTTCATTATGGAATTTTTTATATTCATCCATTCTCTTAATAAATTGTGACTTGGTATTAATTTTCATAAATATTTACATTTTATTTTATTGATAAAATAAAATTATATGATTTTATTATTTTACTTGAAATTTCAACAATCTTTTTATTAACAAATCAATTGAACTGAATTATCAAATTAATTTGAATACATAATTAAAAAGATTATTAATAATCTTTTATAATTGCTTTTTATTAGAATATTAAATTGAAGCAGCATAGATTTGTAATTATATTAGGATTTACTAAAAAGCTTTAGGTCAATAATCGATTAATCACTGAATAATCCGCACTCATATGAATGAAATTTTTATTGATTGTATTCTCATACAATCATGGACCAACATGGTATGGTAGTTTTATTATTTGATTTCCCCTCAAAGTATTATTTTTTTTATTTAACACAATGTCTGAATTAATAGACATCAAACTTTTTTTTGGTAATCAAAGTAATTAAAAATTAAGTCGAAATTACTTCAAAAAATTATTCTTATTTCAAGATTTGATTTTTATTATTTGTTTCATATGTAATTATTTTCTATTTACAGAGTGTTTCCATAAAAGTACTAACCACAATATATTTGCACTGTATTGAGTCATTAAACCGATAAATAACTAATGCATCGTACGAATGAAGTAATTGCACAATATTTTAATATTTTATTGGTTTTGCGAACCATATATTATAGATTTGTTTGCAATATTCACTCCCAAATTGTTATACTTTTCAAAGCCAATTGAGATGAAGTAGTACTTCATTTTAGAAATATGAGGCTTGGGTTCTCTTCTGACATATTTTTTCATTGTATTTTGAAATCAGTAGCTGTGAAAGTCAAAAATTCACAAAATTAGTATGACAAACGAATTTTTCTTTCACAGAATTTCGGTCCCGTGAAATTTTATTTTTTCCATTATACCCCTCACGATGGGGCTATATTGACTTATTTTTGTACTGAAATTGTTCTTTTCTTGTTTTTTTTAAAAACCTTAATGAAAATAAATTTACCGAAGATGAGTGCACGACTCAATTTAAGGGATTATATTATATAATATGATAGTCGTTTTCCCTATGTCGAAGGTTAGAGGTTTTTCAGTGAATACCACATAGTAACTACGTCTGAACTTTACAACAGTAATCTTACTTTCACAATAATATGATCATCTCTAGTACATAATAATCACCAAATACCTTCGCTTAATTGTAGCTTCGGGCTCCATTTTAAATACAAATCAATTAAAAAAATTAAATGAAGTATAGCTGAAGACAGTTAATTTAATTGATAGGCTGTTTGAAGCAAAAATATTTTACATAAAACCAGTGGCGATGTAGTGACGCAACTGGTACGTTAGTATTAGTTTGTAGGAAAATCACGCCACTTAAAATTAATACAAAATGCACCGCATGGTTATAGTATTTTTCATATTTCATAGTACACTCGTAAAGTGGTGGATGTTAAACTGAACAACCGCGTTTTAATTTCTAATATCCATAGCGATAAATATAGATATATATACAAATATATATAACAAACAAACTTTCCCTTTTACATATAAATAAATATACATATATATAATACTTATATGTAAAAGGGAAAGTTTGTTTGTTTGTTTGTTCGCTATACACGCTCACAGTTTTAAAGATAAACTTCTGAAATTAATTGCACAGTTATTCATGATCAAAAAAGGAGCCGGACGCGGTACTTTAGAAAGCTATCAAGTTACAGGCTTGGGTAGCTGCCATACAACTCCTAGCACCTATCAAAAACCTATAAAATTTTTGGACTGGTTCGGGTCGGTTCCATACAACTTCTAGCATCTAACAGGCATATTTCAGAAACCAATTAGGTTACAGACATGAAAATTTATACATAGGTATACTCTATGAAAAATAAACAAAAACGTATTTTCCTGAAAAAGTATTTCCGAATTTTAGAAATCAGTATAAAAATTTTACGCGGCTATGTAATGGAATTAGCTTAAAAATTGTTACAGTTCCTTTAATTAATCAGAAATTATGCTGCAGAGTATTCCACTACAAATCGATAGGTACATTTACCAATGAAAATGAAGCTTTAACTACCGAACAGAGTTTCTTTATTCGTTGGATTTGACATGGTTTCCTTCTCACCAATTGAAATTAAAAGTAGCAGCTTCAATATTGCTTCAACGAAATATGAATCAGCCAAAAATATGGTTCTAGATTAATAATAAAAACTTTGCATCCTCAGTTCATTGAAGCCTAAATCATATCTTTATTTAAAGAATACCGCAATAGCAAGGAACGTGTTTGTTTATACTTCATCAGAAAAATCTTGAAATATTGTTTACACAGAAAAAATTTTAATATAAGTATAGTTTATGTTGTAGCATTGTTGACTTTGTTACTGTAGTGAAATAAAAAATATATTAAAATAATTTTGATAAACCAATTTTTTTCAATTTGATCCATGAATCAAACTTCATTGAAATAAATTCTATATACATTTTGTGTTCGACGCGGACAACGTCGGGTAACTTTGTTAGTATGGAATATATTAAAAAGCCTCAACACTGCATTTTGATGATATTATATGTATATCAATGAAAAGTGTAAAATAACAAATTATAAAAATTCGATACCATTAATTCGGTTACCAAAATCGTGCAATTTCAGATATGTTCTCTCTACATGAAGAAATTTCAATTTATGATTTTCATATTCAAATTTAAGAGCAACATTCGAAAAGTTTCGAATATGACCGAAAAAATTATGTATGAATAATGAGAAGACATTTGACAATTTATTAAAATATATGGCAAAGTCCCAATCCCGCTCTGTTCTATCCTTCGAATCTGGTGCAATATTTTATAGAAAAAAATAATATATTATATAGGGTTCCTTAATTTAAACAAAAACAACTTTTTTTCACTTTGTACAAAATTTTTTTTTTTATTTTTTAATTTTTTATTTTAGTTGTTTATACAATATGTAAAATTTGCCATATAATTCTCAATCATATTTTTTTTGCATCATTAATTCTTACATTCACCAAGGGCATTTAGCTCTTTGTGGATGATCACAAACTTCTAATTCAGCATTAAAATGCTCTTCTTCTGAACAAGTCATAACTTTTCCAGAACCAATACAAACAATAAATTTATTACAAACACCTTCAAATGGAACACGTTTTCCTAAAGGTTGATTTTCACATAGTTTTTCTATTGGATTCGGTGGTTTTGTAGTACCAGATTCACATTCAGCTTTAGCTGGGACAAGACAATATAATAATTTTGGACTAAAATGTAATCCTTTAGCACAATTTTTTATTACTTCTTTGTTAAGATAACATACAATGAATTTTTCGCAATCGGATTTGAATGGCAAATGAGTTCCACTATTTCTGGTAGCACATTGATTAGCTGAGCATGTGCTGATAATAACCAAAACGACAATCAACAAAATTTCTATAAATAAAAAATTAATAAAAAATTAAAAAAAAAAAAGAATTTAAAATAAATTTGTTTACGTTTCATTATTATCTAGTATCAAAGCTGTCAGAAATAAACAACTATATCACAAAAGTCGAATTTTGGTTAATGCATTGATATCATTTAAAACTAAGCCTTTTATACTTACTTTCATTGGTTTTACTAAGATTTCTATTAATCGCGTGTTTTTTTTTCTCCAACAATCAATTTTCTCCTTTTTGTATATCCAAAGGAGAAAAACTATTTAATTAAAAAATAACACACAAAAAAAAACAAAAGTTAGACAGAATTAAAAAGAATGTGTAACAAAATGTTTTTTAATGTATTTTCATTTACATGAATCTTATCATTCGTTCAAATACGATTAATTAAATTTACTTGTTATACCAATGTTGACAAAAACTGTTTTCTTTTTCTCTTCTTTAATAGTAAGCTGAATATAAAAAATGTGGCTAAAATTAAAGATTATTAGTATTATGATGTTTATATATGAACTAAAAATCTATTAACTAAAATTAGTTATAATTTAGAATTAAAATAGAAAATTTATTTTCAACCATCATAATTTAATTCAATACCAAGTTCTTAAATGACATCCTTATAGTTGTAATATGATAATAAAATTTAAAATTAAGTTCTTAACAACTTGTACCAAAGAACTTGTATCAAACTCTGAAAGTTGTGTTTTATAATTTATTTATTTATTTATTCATTAATTTGTGCAAACACATGAGAGAATAAGTCTCTACATAATATGTACACAAAGAGCATGAGCATGAGTATGAGCATACTAACACTAATTTAAAGAAAAAAAAAATGAAAAACAAAATCTAAATAGTTTTAGTTATAATAATTTCATAATAATATAAATAAATATCTGACAGCCAGTTTGTTTTTTTTATTTTAAATTATTTTTAAGTATAATTGAACACCCATATATCTACAAGAACCGTCACCCTGATATTTTCTAAATGATGTATGTAAATGAATTGTTGATTGCAAGTGTTCATTAAGCTTCGTTTGAAATAAATAAAATTTTATTTATTAATAAGTAAACATGTAAAATAAACAGCAAAATATGTTTCTTTTATATGTATATGTATTATATAACTATAACAATTAAGCATGGTGGTCATCGTGAATTTTAACATTGATAATATATAAATGTTAATGAATTGAAACAATCAATTGCAATCAATCAAAATTGCCCATGTTTATAGAAATCTACCGCAGATCTGGCCAAAAATGCACGTTCATGTCAAGTAGATTTTTTCCATTTGTGCTGTCAGATTATTAAAATATCCAAATGGCCTAAACATAAACTGAAATAATCTAAAAATATCATAAAACTAGTAAATGCCATTGCTAATCTAGAAAAGATTCAGTTTAAAAAAATATGCACATTACAACTCAAAACACCAACAACAATGTAAGGTAAATGTATCATCTCTCATAATAATACATTAATATTATTTTCTCACTATATTTTACTTCTACAGTTAGACCTACCTACTTCCATAATACATTAACAAAAAGTTGATTTATTTTAATTCTCATTCTTTAATTCATAATTAATTGTTTTTTCATTATTATTGTTGTTGTTATAAAAAGGCTTCAGACAAAAACAAAATTAATATATAATATAAGATAATATATAATGATAAAAATATTATTATAACATTATGCTAACTAAAAATTTATTTATTTTTGTTTTATTAATATCCAAATGTTTATTAGACTGTTAACAACATTAATTTATTTTTATTTACATGTAAATTATGAAAAATATTTTAACCATTAGTTTGTCAGTATATACCTAAAAAAAAGCAAATATCAAAAAGCTACCAGGAATTTTTAATTTTATATCCCTCACCAAAATCACAGTTCATCTACAAATTTTTGTAGATTTCTACTACACTTTTCTATCCGTATAAACATGCACAACGAACACAACATGAAACAAATTACATAAAATAGAATTATATAGAAAATATTCTCTTTAAAAGATAGAATAACATATGAAACTTATTTCTTGTGTATGTTAGTTCTGAATACGTCAATACAAAACAATGTAGAATAAAACGTGAAAATTCAAAAAAAATTTTGCGTCTGCATTTAAATTACTGCAAACATAGTACAGACACACCATTAAATTTTGTATTAAACTTAGTATTCAACTTAGTTTAGCGTTTGTTACCAGACACAAAAGCATTCTATTAAAATATGTTTTACCATTGAATATATATATATCATTTACTAATCTATGGTTCTACACATCATTTAAAAAAATGTTTTGTCAGCACAGAAGGTATGCGGAAATTGAAATATAAATCAAAAGAACAATATTTCGAACATTTTTGTATTAAATTTGTATTAAAGAAAACAAATCAATTTGAACAAAAAAAAACTTGTTGAAAAGGACAAATATATATTAACACATAAATTTATTAAAAGAATTTAAAAAGGTCCCAAAACGTGATCAGGATCGAAGTCATTATATTTGCATAAAAGTGCATCCTAGCCTTTACTTTTTTCTATTTTTATAAATTTTAGATTTTATTTTCCAAAAAGTTGGAAAACTTTTATATATCTCCAAAAACTCTTACCAGAATTCATAGTTTTTTTTTGTTATCATTTTTTTTCTTTAATTTAACTATTTAAATAACTAATTGCTTTATTTTGATTCCCTATATTCGTAATATTTTCAACTAAATTTCATAAAATCATAATCAGGCAATAATAGTAATAATATATGCAATATATTAATAAGCTGTATGAAGTACGATGATAATCAATGATTAGTATAAAATGATAAATTATAGAAATTGTATAATGTGTTTCCTTAATGTGACAAAACTTGAATATTTAAATTCAATAGCAAAATTCCAGATATTTCGATTATGACCAAAGAAATAATGTAGTAGGTAGTGAAGACTACTTATATACATAATTAAAAACTGAGTTGGTAAATTATAAAATCAGAACAGGTTACCAGTTTGAGTCCCGCTCAGTTCTAACTCTCGAATCGAATGTACTGTCAATATTTAAAAAACCCTTCCTTAATTTAAACAAAAACAACTTTTATTCACTTTGTACAAAATTTTTTTTTATTTTTTATTTTTTTATGTTTCAGTTGTGCATACAATATTATAATATGTATAAAATTTGCCATATCATTCTCAATCATATTTATTTGCATTATTAATTCTTATAATCACCAAGGGCATTTAGCTCTTTGTGGATGATCACAAACTTCTAATTCAGCATTGAAATGTGTTTCGTCTGGACAAGTCATAACTTTTCCAGAACCAATACAAACAACATATTTATTACAAACGCCTTCAAATGGAATATGTTTTCCTAAAGCTTGACCTTCACATAATGTTTTTGTTGGCTCTATTGAAATATTTGAAATATTAGATTCACATCCAGCTTTAGCTGGTACAACACAATATAATAATTTTGGACTAAAATGTAATCCTTTAGAACATGTTTTTATTACTTCTTTGTTAAGATCACATACAACGAATTTATCACAACCGGATTTGAATGGCAAATGAATTCCACTATTTCTGGTAGCACATTGATTAGCTGAGCATGTGCTGATAATAACCAAAACAACAATCAACAAAATTTCTATAAATAAAAAATTAATATTATATTAAGAAAAAAAAAAGAATTTAAAATAAATTTGTTTACGTTTCATTATTATCTAATATCAAAGCTGTCAGAAAATATAATGAACTATATCACAAAAGTCATTTAAGAACTTGAATATTGAATTAAATTATAATGGTAAATAATAAATTTTATATTTTAATTTTAATCAGTAGACTTTCAGTTAATATATGAACTAAATAATACTAATAATCCTGCATTTTTTAGCCATATTTTTGGTATTCAGCTAACTGTTAAAGAAAAGAAAAAAAAATTTTTTGTATACTCATACTCCAATGTATGATGGTTACACAAAAAGAAATTTTTATGGACACCTCAAAAGAGAGCTCATTAAATTATTTTTGAAAATCTTTGTTACAGGCGAAAAATAATCGGGACATGTTATGTACGCTATGTAAAGCATACTATAGTATGTACGTGTAGATAGATGCACAATCATCTTCGTATTAAACACATAGGTATTTTTTAATTTGTTTAAGCTTAGTCAAACATTCGGTTTCACCTTTACACATGAATGTACAATTTTTAAGCTAGTGGAAGGTTGGAAAAAGGTAAATATTTCTATGAGCAGTAGCAAAGTTCAAATGTCATTAACACATGACTAAATTGAAATGTAAAAAGTTGAGAATATGTCTTCTAAAATCTTCAAGTTTCCTCTTTCCTCTTTGAAAGTCGCAAAATCACCCTTAAAAATTGTACAAAAATGGAAATTTTTGGTTTCTATCAATTTCTACCGTCACCTTTGATTCGATGATTCATAATTTTGGCTTTAGCTTGTACAAAGTAAATCAAAAATGTAGTTAATGAATATCACAAATAAAAATTGGGAAAATTATCAATTTTTGTTTTGATAACTGCTTAAATAAGAAAATAAAAATATAACGAATTTGTATTGAATTGTAATTTGTTGATTCCAAATACTATGGTTGGTTACAATATGATTCAAATATAATACATCGTTTATAGTTTTTAACGCAATTCAAAGTTAATTAAAAAAAAATCATCCTAATTAAAGATTAGATTATATTAGATAATCAGGTTTAAATGAGTGTACAACAAATGAATATAAAAACTAATTATTGATTGTCAATTTTAAAAATTTAATTAGAATTTCTGAATTGAACTTCAGAATGCCGAAAAATATCAAAGAATTTTGATAGTATAAAGGCGAACTTAAATGGAATCAGTTTGATTCGTACATGTTTACTGATAGCTAATAATAAATAGGAGGCTGTCAATATAAAAATATTGTTTTATATTTATTCTTAGTAAGAATATGTTTTTGTAAGCGTGGCAATAAAAAAGTATTATTTCTTTGTCTGAAAACAAAAACGTACTTAAAAATTCAATTTCTACCTTCGAAGCTATTTTGGGGGGGAAAAAAAGCTACATTATCTGTAACATTGTGCATTAAAAGGTAATACAATTTAATTTTTTTTTAATATATATAAAAATCAATATGGTTTTTTTCCCAGTGAAATTTTTCTGCTACCATACTTTTTGGTGCGAGCAAATAGGTTCGCTATAGGTTTGATACATCTATTTGTACTTTATAATATATATTCTATGGGCTTCACGACAAATCAATCAATTGACAATGACAAAATTGTGATACCAAGTTATATTTTAGAAGTTAAATTCAATTATTATGTGTTTTTCTTCCAATCTTGAATTTGAAAGTTTAGAAATTAGAGAGAAAATTCAATATCTTATGAGAAGCAAAATCTTATATATAATTTTTATAGATTTTAAATTATTGTCTACTTAATTATAATCACTGCAATGTTTTTTTATTAGGATTCAATTAACGCAAATTATTATTTTCTAATCCTTACTACATCATCCTAGCTACATCTAACTATTTCTAACTATACAAGATAGTTTCATTGTTTGTTATTAGTGCAAGGAAGCTTTTCTGAATCGGAGTGAACTAAAACCTATAGCAATTTATCAACCATTTATTTTCAAAAAAAATTTAGCCATATCAGTGTTATTGGATGCGATTATTTTTGTTTTAAATTTCTTCTTGAATTGCTAAATAAATTTAAATATCACACCACTCTAATAAAATATTTCCCTACTTTTCAAATATTAAATAAATAAAGAAAAATCTTCAAATATCAATTACATAATTTATACTTAAGATAAAAAATCTATTTAATTACACTACTTAAATTTGAAATAATAATCTAATTCTAAAACACCACCTTGTACATTTTTGATTTGTAAATTTGATTAATTTATTTTGAATAAAGAAATATGTAGGTGCTATGTGTATTTTGAAATTATTTATCTGTTTTCTCATAATTCTAATTTCCGCAAATGTTATAAAGAATAACAATTAATTATTAAATACAATCAAAGATAATGAATTGTTCGAAGCTGGTAAGCATTTAAGACTATAAAAGATAAAATTTTAAATTCATTAATGACAGTATTTCAAAGTTTTATTCAAATTTAGAATTAAAACGATGAAAGGTATAAAAAAACAAAAACATAAAAATTAATTTATAATTTTGTATTTTAAATTAACGAACTTTAATTACAGTTATCTTATCGATTTTAATATTAACAACATTCGCCGAAGGTCGAACATTTAAAAATTCATATTACGGAACAGAAAAATTTGAAAATGAACAATCTTGGGAAGAATTATGCAAAAATCAGAAGCTTGGAAAAAGAATAAGTCATCCTTATACTTGTTCGAAATTTATCACGTGTATTGGCTATGGTGTAGCTCAAAATTGTCCTGCAAAACTTCATTTTAATGCTGATGAGGAAGTTTGTGATTATCCTCAACGAGCCGGTTGTGATAAAAACTATCCACCTAGACCTACTAGACCACCGAGACCACCTCTTCCACCAACAGGGCCTACAAAACCAACAGAAGAACCACCCTCACCATGGGAAAAATATTGTAGAAATCAGAAACTGGGCAAAAGAATAAATCATCCTGATACTTGTACCAAATTCATCACATGTATTGGTTATGGTGTAGTTCAAGATTGTCCTCCACAACTTCATTTTAATGCTGATGAGGAAATTTGTGATTATCCTCAACGAGCCGGTTGTGATAAAAACTATCCACCTAGACCTACTAGACCACCGAGACCACCTCTTCCACCAACAGGGCCTACAAAACCAACAGAAGAACCACCCTCACCATGGGAAAAATATTGTAGAAATCAGAAGCTGGGCAAAAGAGTAAATCATCCTGATACTTGCACCAAATTCATCACATGTATTGGTTCTGGTGTGGTTCAAGATTGTCCTCCAAAACTTCATTTTAATGCTGATGAGGAAGTTTGTGATTATCCTCAACGAGCCGGTTGTGATAATAACTATCCACCTAGACCTACTAGACCACCGAGACCACCTCTTCCACCAACAGGGCCTACAAAACCAACAGAAGAACCACCCTCACCGTGGGAAAAATATTGTAGAAATCAGAAGCTGGGCAAAAGAGTAAATCATCCTGATACTTGCACCAAATTCATCACATGTCTTGGGTATGGTGTGGTTCAAAACTGTCCAGCCAAAACTCATTTTAGAGCAGATAAAGAAGTTTGCGATTATCCGGAGCGTGCTGGTTGTGACCGCAATACTAAGCAATCACTATTTAGAATAACATACTAACATCATTTTAAAAACTTAAAATACTTACATAATTGCTCAAAATGAAATGAAAACCAGGAAGTGAATAAATTTAATGATTGAAATTAAGACATTTAAAGTTGAAATATCTTAATAAAAAGTTCTTTGTGAAACATCTTCAAATACGTATCGATTATTTAATATTTAATTAATATCAATATAATTACCGAAAATCCATAATCTTTCCATAATCACCGAAAATCTTAAAATGTTATATTTATTTTCAGCGCTTGTCAATAAAATTTTATTCGGTATATAAATTTAGAAAGCAGCTACTTAAAGAACATAACATAAACTACTTTAAGAAGATAAGATATAAAATTTGTATGACAATCTTAGTTGATTACTGTACGTTAGTATCTTTAAGATAAAACTTATCTATTAATGAACTCTTTTCAAAATTATTTGTTTTTGATTAAATTATTTGTTACTAATTGTTTGATTTTATTTAAAATTTGTTTTTGATAGAGTATAATATATAAATCTATAAAAAAAAATTTAAAAAATCACACCAACTGAAAAGTACATTAAAGTACTGAACAAACTTAATATTACTTTTTATCTACACATACCTATTATTAAAATTGAATTTTTCAACGATTTAGAACTTTATTATGAGATTTGTTATATCAAAATTCAAGAGTAACAAAAGTACTTATAACCTCTCTCTTTTTATTTCTTTTTTAATCTGTTCCACTTTTTAACGGATTTATTTTAAATAATAAATCCTAATCTAATAAGCTTACTCTGCATTGTAAAACATTTTCTTCATTCATTTACATTACAATTAGAGTTACCGTTTTAATATGTTTTGCACATTAAAAAGTAATATTTTGAATTATACGATTTCTATTATTTCATCTGAATTATATATTGTCATAAGCTTCTTTGTTAATTGGGCACCAAGATGAGTACTCTTTTAGCGTTGTTTGGCATGGATTCATAAAAACTAAAAACAATAAACAAATAGAGTGATTATGCGGTACAACATTGGTAATAGTATTAGCAAATGACCTGATAAAATTTTTCGTTCAGGAGTAATTTTGCTTAATTTTTTGGCTATTTTTTCGAATATTTTTGACATCAGAAAAAAGCATTAATTGACTCACAATTCGGCTCTTTCCTCAGTTTAGCTATAATTATAATCTAAGTTAAATATCAATGAGGTACCACGCTATTGCAATTAAATCATAAATTTTATGAGATTTTTAAATAAATAAATAAAATCTAAATAAATAATTAAGGGAACTGGTCTAGATATCTAATTGGATAGAGATTAGTCTTCAGATTTTTTAAATTCATAGGAAGAATATTCCCAGAGTGTTGTCATCTACTAAGCTGTGAATTGAATTGAAATAGATTTGAGGCAAATCGTTTAGAAATATTAGAAATACAAGTAGTTCACTGATCCTTGTACATCATCGTTTATTTGGAATTGATCATGACTAAATCAATCGAATAAAAATTGAATAAAATCAGACTTGTAGTCGATTGAAATTTCTGGTGTATATAAAAAAATTTTATTGTTTTTTTTTATATAATTCCAAGTCTATGGGATGAACACCCTAACTGCTTTTACACAGAGATTTGGAATACACAATTATATACAATAGCTTTTTCTGTAGAACTTTTATGCTATATCTACTAATTTAAATGTGGAAAACTATATCTACTGTAGAGTACTTCGCCTTCATAATATTCCATTTTATTTTAAGTGATAACAAAAACTCTCAACTATTTATCATTTATTTTATTCCAATGATAAAGGGTACTGGACCAGGTCGAAAAATCCAGAAAGCATTTCTTTTGCCTTCGTCGGGAATCGAACCTGTGACCTTTCGGCTGAAAGGCAGGCGTTGTACCTACTGCGCCACCCAGCATGTAAAATTGTAAATGGAATGCAAATAACTCAAATTTCTCCCAATCGCTTGTCACCTACTTAACATTTATTTTTATAAGTGCAGGTATGATTTTCTTCGGAGCTTAAGTTTTTTTTTGTTTTTTACAGACAGAAGTCATAAAGAACTGAATTATTAGATCTTTTAGGTAACACTTCCACGAATTTTCTTTAGTTTTATTTAACAAATTCTTGAGGTGCCAATATGTCCCAAGATTTATTTTTCCATAGCATTATAATGGATATTAAAAAATTATCCTTATTCTGCGAAACCTCTAATTTTTGCTACTGATGTTATAAATCTATAATAAAATAGATTTACATAAAAAAAAAAACGAAAAAAAAATTACATAAAATAAAAGTAAACGTTATGATTTAATTGTTGTTCTTATTCTCTATTGATATTTCAACTTAAATTCACCCTATATTAACAGACAAATCTGACCTTTCCTAATATCGAATCCGCAGTGAATAATATTTAATGAAAATTTGCGAATCATAAATTAAAAATAAACGAAAATAAACGAAAGAATATTTTAATCTGAATTATCACAACATTATTTTTAAACAAATATTTTCCTTTTCTATCCTCTTCAATAAAATAAAATAAACTGAGTTTCTATAAACGAATTATGTTTCCATAGTTAAATAGAAAAAAAATATGAATAGTTTTTCACACCCAAAAAAAATTCAACAGCTTTCAATTAAATCAATTATTTGTACCCTTGTACTAAAAGTACAAAAATTAGTTCTATGGGTACAATCGACCAAACAATAATCTAAAAGTAACAAAAGAAATAATAATAAAAAAAAATAGGAAAACTATAATCCATTTAAAAGTCAACAATTGTAGTATAACAAGTATGTGTGGTTTATTTATACAAAATACATACATTCATATATATTCATACATATTTGAGATTAAATACACTCACGTAAAATTTTAAATTACCTCACATACATTGTGGATTAGTTTTGATATTTAGGTATTCATGTCTGTCAAAAGTTCAATAAAATGTACCAGATACATTTGTAAGTATATGTTGTTGCCGACTATGATAACAGGTCGATTTCAAGACGTTACAATGTTAAAGACCGACAAAATCCGACTAAAAACATGAAATGACTGAATTTTTTATTTTATTTTTATTTTTCGCTTTGCACACAAAACAAAACAAAATCAAAAAATAAATACACGAGTGAAATTGTCATCATTTATATTGTTACACATTTTACAACACATGGAAATTTTATAATCCTTGTACAAGAATGCAAACGTAAAATAAAAAAACATAAATAAAAAAGCAAAACAAAAATTAATAAAAATAATAATACTAGCTAGTAAAATAGTAAAAAATTTCTTCTTATGAAATATATATTAAAATTTTATTTATAAATAAATTAAACAATTTTATATTACAAGTACTTTAATTTACTTGCTAGTAAAAATATTTGAGAAATGATTGTTAATTATTTTACAACGACGTAGCCTCTTAACTCATCAGTCATCATTTAAGTGATAGAAATTTTGTCATTAGACTTTTTATTCTGAACTTAAGAAAAATTTACTTTTTCATCATTCTTTTATTTTTTTTAATAAAAATTGTTATGAAAAGATTGAAGGCAAAATCGCTATAATCTGTGTTACAAATCATTTTAACCACGATTCGAAAAGGATTTATTAAAAGTGTTTGTAGCGTACATGTTTTCATGCAGTCAAGAGCAATGTATCTTAAATTGTTGATTTATAATAACTCACCTCGTCTTACTCTTATTGCATTTGCATACACTTTTAAAATGTTAAATGGTCAGTACACCGTAACACAAAGAACTGAAGACAGATATTTTCGAAAATTATACAATGTACATGTAAGTATATTGTTTATAACAATGAATAAATTTATTAAATTATGAAAAAAATACTACTGGTTGTTATAAATAAAATGCGACTTAAGTTTTAACACAATTGGAAAAATTATTTGTTTACCATTATGATTATATACTAAACTATTGAGTTTTGATTTTGTTCTTATGTTTTTCATTTTGATTTTGTTCCTACATTTTTACAGAAATATACCTAAAAGAAAAATCAAAGCGGAAATTAAGATTTTTTCTGAAATTCTACACTTTTTCAGAATTGTCCAGAAACAATTCAATTCACCTACCCAATATTCATTGTTTTTTGTGAGACTTAAGCTCGATCAAAGCCTATTATACCCTAATAATATTTTCACCAATTAGTTGTTTATTTTTTTTTTAGTTTCACATCATAATTGCATTCAACCAACTCAAACAGTTTAAGTTTTTTCTATCTTCTTAGCACATCAGAATTATCAATCAGATGGATTGCTTTAATATTTTTGTGATAATAGAACCTTCGTCTCGCGCGCTTGTTTCAAAGTTGATTGAATAGATTGAAAATGTTTTTTAATATTTAAGTTTTATTTGATTGCGCATTTCTAAAACTGAACGTCATAAGTTTACAAACGAATTACTTTTGCTTTCTATGAGGGGGAGAAATATAATTAATAATTATTTTTATTTATTGAGGATAACAAAAGAAAAAAAGCATTTATCAGAATAACATAAAAGTACAACAATATTAATTGCAGCATAAATTTGTGAACGTTTTATGTACATACTTAGAAAAAATAAATCAATCATATTTGAAAAAATATACATAGCAACCTTGAATAAATGTTTTTGTTTTATTTTTTTTTTTCATTTCCATACAACAATATGCACGATATGATAATTTCCATAGACCTGCATACATATATTAGTTTTCCCAATATACTATACAAATTTATTAGATATATCATACTGGTGGAATTTCATGGTCATTAAATAATAAGCATAATATAGGATATGAAAGTATACTTTGTTAAATATATATTATGTATAAAGGTGTGTGTACTTCATATTATAGAAAAGAAAATCATAGTTACAAAATAGAACCTAACAATATATTTAAAATAATTTACAATATACTGTCAGGATTTTTTCAATATATTCGTTTTGTATTTCCCATTTTCTTCAAATCAATAAAATGAACATTGCTTTTTTTTGTTATTTTTATTTAAATAAACATATAGTTACTAAGCTAGACATACTACTCATATTTATTTAAATTGGATATATTCAGTGAATTTATAGGCGTTGTATACAAGTAAATATGGTGTTGACTAACAAAGTATGAAAATAGAAGTAGTGCCGATGAACTGGACAACTAATTGAAATTATAGAACCTAACGAGAGCCGAAACCATCAGAGAGACCAAGAACTAGATACCTACATTTGAAATTTACTGACTATTTCTAATGACAGATCTAAATAAAGAAAAAATAATAAAAAATGGTGTGGCAGATGGTGCCAGTATTCGAATCCAAAAAAAAAATCCCAAAAATTGTATTGACAGTGATGCATTTATATTACCTTCCTCCACCCCAACAAATTGATTTAAATTCTTTTTTTGTTACACATGGATCCACTTATTGACTTCTATGAATCAATGGCTAAATTGAAGCTTTTTTATTGAACTATTTCTAAAATCTAACAGGAAATTTTGGAACAACAGGAAACATGTAAACGTAGAATTTTCACCATAGCATAGGAATTTCATTTTTACGTCTATTTATGTATATTTGCAACGTCAACGTTTACATGAACTAGCAATACTTCCTACTATATTAAGTACGATACTGACATTTATTTGGGATAGTTTTATGTTAGTTTTATGTTATGAAGTTCTTATTTATTTATATTTTATCAACTTGTTATTTAGGTAAATCAATTAATTATATAATAAAAACTATAACTAACTGGGGTTTAAATCATCGAATTAATTAAAAAATTAAACTCAACATTGAGTTCGCTAAACATCTAAGTTGAATTAAGCATTCTAGATAAGTATAATTCTGAAAAATGGGTATATTTCTGAAAAATGGGTAAATATCAAAAATTACTAGCAAAACAATTTGTAATCAGTGCAAAAAAAATATTAATTTAAAAAAAGAAAAAGTGTAGCAATGTGACGGTGATTGTAAAAACTATTTCCATGGTGTCTGTTCAGGCTTGAGCAATGAAGATTTGAACCACCTTTTAGGAAATCCTGCAGAAATTTGGTTTTGTCTAAATTGTAAAGAAAGGCGCCAAAAACGTAAATCAGTTGGATCCAATAGTGCAACTGTTCTTCAAAGCATTACAGGAAGTACATTAGCTGCATCTCTTAGTAAACAAAGTAACACCAATAATGAAGGTATAATGCAGAAATTATAGGAAATTCTGGAAAAACTATCAGTAAATGATGGTGCATTAATCCAATTACAGAGTGAATTAAGAGAGCTTAGAGAAACAATCGACTCGATCCTGGATGAAAATATGCTATTGAGAAATGAAAACGCTATTCTGAAGGATAACATTGAGCGAAATTTCATCTAACTATTTCATGAAACTATTAAACAACAACGCTATAGAAAAACAATAGAAATATCCAGGGTTGGTGAAGTTTCTGGTATAAGTACAATAACAGCTGTAACAAATATTGTGGATCAAATTGGAATCAAAGTGGAACCTGAACAAATAAAATATGCCTATATCTCAAATAGGAACGTTTCTAAAAACTCAGGTGAGCCTCCAAAAATTATTGCTAAATTGAATAGTGCAGATATAAAGCAAAAAATTATACAAGCTAGAAAAAACAAACATTTGAAATATAACAATATCTTTCCGCATTCTTCTAATTCGATTCCACGAACTATATTTGAATGAGAAATTAACAACATATTTTAATTTAATATTTAAAAAGGCCAGAGATTTAAAAAGAAAAAACATTATTAAGTACGCCTGGGTGAAAGATGGGAAAGTGTTAATTAGAGAAAATGATACTTCAAAAGTAATACGTCTGGTATCAGACAAACTCTTAATTGAAAAATTCAATGATAAGCAATAATAATTTAGATCCAAACACTTTTCTGTCAAATACTTAAGTAAAATATATTACTAAAATACAAAATATGAAATTTGAAATGCCGAATTCATTAAAAATTCTCTATTTAAATGTACGAAGCCTCAAACATAAGCTTGATGAAGTCGCATTCCTATTAGATAATTTAAACTCAATCGTTCATCTAATTGTGTTCAGCGAAACTTGGATAATGGACGATGAAATAGATATAATTAATTTAAAATACTATAAAAAAATTTTCTCGTGCCGTAAAAATAGAAAAGGTGGTGGAGTTGGAATACTTATACATAATTCCTTGAATTTTAGTACACATGAAATTTTTTGAGATGAGTTTAATAGCTTTATTTCCATATTAATTCACACTAATAACAATAGTTTATATGTAACTGCATTTTACAGACCACCTGATAACAATAGAACATTTGTAGATAATTTTCTCACAATTTTAGATAAGCACTTAAATAAACTAGGAAATAATTCAATTGTTGTAGGAGATTTTAACTTCAACATCAAACTACAAAATGACAAATCCGTTGATGATTACAAAATGATTGTAGAATCCAATGGATTTCACTTTTGTGATTATTCTGCAACAAGACCAGCCTCAGGTTCATGTATTGATCATGTTCTAAAAAATTAAATAAAAAACAAAATTAAAATAACTTATTTAAACTCGAATATTACTGATCACCTTATTCTAATAATTGAAGTAGACACTTATAATACATTTGTAAACAAAACAACATATGTGTATAATAAAAGATGTACGAATGATAGTGAATGCATTACAAAAAAGTATAGAAGTATCAACTTTCGAGAAAACCGTCACAAGAAAAATAAAACATAGCAGCCCACGGATCGATAGTGAATGTATACGTATAATCAAAATAAAAAATTATTGGTACAAAAAAGTTTTAATAAATTAAAATGATGTGTATTTTCAAGAAAAGTATCGTTATTGGCTAAATATACTTACAGCAACAAAAAGAAAGAAACGTCAAAATTATGGTAAATATAGATTTGATAATTGTCTAAATAACCAACAAAAAACTTGGAATGTAATTAAAGAAATTATCACAGATGGTGTGAATAGTATAAATAATAGTGAGTTTTTTCAAGGAGAACATAAACATGAGGATAAATGTAATAAATTAAACGTATATAATAATTTCTATTGCAACATAGGAAAAAATATGGCAAGAAATTTCACATCAATCTATGTACCGAAAATGCGAACTAACAATAGACTACATTTTGAACAAATTAATGAAGTAAAGGTTATAAAACTTATTGAAAGCATAACGACAAGCAATAGTTCAGGAGTAGATAGAATTAAAACTTCCACTGTCAAAACACTTAAAACGGAACTTGCACTACCTATTGCAACTTTAATTAATGCTTCAATTGAAGAATGCAAAATGCCTGACAGATTAAAAATTAATAAAGTTATACCAATTTACAAAAAGTCCGGAAATAAATATGATATAAATAATTTTAGGCCTATATCTTAGCGTCAGTATTTGGTAAACTAATCGAAACCTATATTAACAACCAGCTGGTCAACTATATAGTAGATAATAATTTAGGATGCAAACTGCAATATGGCTTTACCAAACAATCGAATACAAATTCAACTCTATTTGACATTATATCACATATTCAAACCGAAGTAAGTAAAGGAAAAAAGATGGCTGTGGTTTTTTTCGACTTAACGAAAGCTTTCGATTCTGTAGATAGAGGTATTTTACTTCTTCTGTTTGAGTGCGGTGTACAAGGTAGAGAACATCAATGGTTCGAAAATTATTTCAAAAATAGAAAGCAATATTCTGAATGTGAAGGCCTTGCAAGTAAACAATATAATGTAGATTATGGAGTAATTCAAGGAAGCTCACTTGGACCAGTTTTGTTGTCATGCTACGTGAGTAGCTTCTCAAAGTTAGACTTATATGGAAATACCTTTCTATTTGCAAACGACTTAGCTATAGTGTACACAGACATCAGTTACATTAACTTAGAACTAATAATAAACGAGGACATGAAAAATGTGTACAAATGGATGTGTCTACACAAACTCACAGTCAACACAACAAAAACCAAAATTATGTTGTTTAAAGCCATAGCAAGATAACATATGGTATTGGCGTATGGGGCAATACGTTTACAAAAAATCTAAATACTTTACAAATCATTCAAAATAAAGCCATAAAAAATTTATTTATACTTCATGCTAGAACACCATTTGACACAATACATAAGAATTACAAGATCTTAAAAGTAAAAGACTTTAAGGAAATGATCCAGATTCTACACATTAACAGTATAAGAACAAGCAACATAAAATCGAATACACAACTAATTACAAATGTAGACATACACAGCCATAATACGAGATCAGCCAGCCAGCCATCTAAGATTTATCGCCAGTCACAATTTGAAAGGATTAGAACCTATAATTAATACAGCTTCTTCTGCCTTCAACAAATTACCAGATTCTATGAAAAATCTGTGTACTTCAAAATTAAAAATAAATCTAAAAAATCTATACATAGAACAATATTGAGCATTTTAAATTAATTTTAGAATATAATTATTTTAATATATAATTGTTGTGGAATCATTATTTTACTTTGAATTTATAAACTAAAATATCTTTTGTAATTTGTTTTTGTTTTCCATTTTTTTTTCTTTAATTCCTATAATATATATTATATTTTGAATATATTGGCTTATATATGTATATGAAGATATTTTTATATTTGCACTGAACTTGATAATTGTTTTGTTTAATTATTTTGACTATATTTAAGTTTTAATGTTACACTCTATATGAGATTTAAGCTCTCATGAGATTTTATGAAATAAATAAATAAAATAAATAAATAACTCAAATATTTCCATTGATATCTTCAGTTTTCTCATTTTGTAAGCAAGGGACCTTCGCTTAGACATTGAAATGAATTGAATTAACAAAAGTTAATTCTGATATTATAAGAGCTTTTGTATAGCACATTTACATTTAATTTTCATTGTGCCTTGGTAGCTTTTTTAGAAATAATAAAAATAAATAAGTAAAGAACATATAGTGCAGATGGTTATTATAATTGAGTCTATTTGAGACTAACGATCTTCTTATTATTACTCGAATGGCATCAAATAATAACCATATGATTTACAGTCGCCTGTCGCTGGAAAAGAACACCATTTATCGATGCAAATTATTTTCATCCAAATTAATGTAAAGCTTGAAAAATATACTAAAAAAAACTTTAAGCTAATTCATCTGAATTAGAGTAGTACATTAACAATTTTCATATACACATCAGAACAAAGAAAGTACAAAACAACAATAAAAACAAAAAAAAATAGAAAAATTGTAAAATTATGGTAGACTTCTTTGTAAGAAACGTTATTGATATGTTAAGTTAAAGCAAATCATTATTATTATGAATTTTCTCTATAATTAAAATCGGCAAAAAATTGTGAATATTATTTTAGAATACATTCCGTTATGATATTATCAAGGATATACCAAAATTTATTTATAAAATAAAATATTTTTATATTAATTTTTAGTAAACTAAAATATAAATAGAATTCATCAAATAAAATTAAATAGAAGTTCACAAAAATTTTATTTTAAAAATAAATTTATAAAAATATTAAGTAATACATAAAAATAAAAAAAAATATCTATATATTTAAATAAAAAAAAAAAAAAGTAAAAAATTAATAATAATAAAAAATGTATCAAGTTGAAACGGATTCCGAAGACGACTATGAATGCTTGTGTAAGTTATTCCTTTTTTTTCATTATCATATTATTTCATTTATTATTATTATAAGTAACAGTTAACAAACTAAAATTATTAAATTAAAAGAAATTATTAAATATATATATAAAAAATGTTTAATTTAAATTATTACTCTATAGCTACTAATATTAATTTAATTAAAATAAATAAAAAATAAATATTTTTAAACAATAATAACATAAAAAAAATCATTTTATTTTGCCTATACCTAGGCAAATTAACTAATAAATAATTAAAACTGAAAAAAAAAAAATAATACTTGTTTTTCATAAATCTAATATTTTATTAGAAAAATCTAAAAACAAAGAATGCAACTTGAAATAATTGGTTCATTCGAATTCGAAATTTCAGGTATTACAATTAAAAATGAAATTAATTAATTTTTTTAATTCTATTTTTATCAGTTATAAAAAATAATTTTAATAACCAAATTTTTGAATCTATATTTTTATTTACAAAGAAATTATACCCAAATTGAATTTAATTGTAAATTTAAATTTTAATTAAATTTAATAGAAAATTGTTAAAATAATTATTACTAGCAAATGTGCCACTTGTATTTTCTTTAGTCTATTTATTATTTTTATTTTTTTTTATACACTTACTTAATTAATTTTAGGTTTAACAAGCTAAATATGCTACTATACGTTTATTCAAATTTTAAATCTACAGCAAAAATAGAAAATACAAATAAGATAATTAAAAATTAGCTAAAATAATAAAATATGAATAGTATTTTCATATATTTGTATTTGCAATAAAATTATGTTTTTTTTAGTTCGTTCTTTAACATGGCTAAAATATTACTCCAAATATTTTAAATAATATCTACTACGTGCATTATTTAAAATCTAAATTGATGATTTTTCTATAATTTATAGTTTGTATAATTTATTATATTTTCAAAATCAAACAAAATTGAAGCATAATAGTTTTTACTTATTTTACATTTACCAACTATTTTTACTGGTGTCATTAGTGATAATTTTTTTAATTCAATATTATTTGTTCAGACCATTTAATTTACAATTCTAACAATTTTTTGTTCTCTGTTTTTTCTTCTTTTTTTTTTTTTTTTTTTTTTTTTGTTTTTTATTATAGCCAAAACTTAGGTTTTGAACCTTTTAGTACTTGCGTACCGTTGACCATTTGAAAAAGGAAAGGATAGCTAAAGGAAAGGAAAGAAAAAGGAAGAAGAATAGTTTTGTGGGAAAGAGCGAACAATGTTGTTAATATTCGTCTTAAATTTCTGTAAATCATAAATAAAAAATCCTTCTCTCATTGGGAATGCTTCGATTGGGACGCGATTCCACAATCGAGATGTTCTTACTATAAAAGAATTTCCATAGCCGGACTTAAACCATCTCGGAATTTCCACTGTGAAAGGGTGTGCACTTGATGCCTCTCGTGTTATGCGACAGAATTGCTTGAGAGGAGGAAGAAGTGACTTTAGTTCCTCGGAACAAGTGCCAACACCAAGTAGATATCTATAAAATAGAGAAAGTGCTCCAACAATACGACGATGACCAAGTGGTATAAGGGATGAGGTCACATTTATGTCGCCTATAAGACGAATGGCGCGGTTTTGAACTTTGTCCAAAAAATTTAAAGCAGCTTTTGGTGCACCTGCTCATAAATGTGAGTTATACTCGAGCTTGGGTCGTATATATGCTTTATAGATTTTTAAGAGGTCTGGAGATGAAAAATAAGCTTTGCAGCGACTTAAAAAGCCCAAACATTTGGCGGCGCTTTTCGCAATATCGAAAATATGCTCATTCCAGTGCATATTTTGATTCACTCGCATCCCGAGAATGTTCAAGTCTTTGAGTCGCTGAATACCTTCATTTTGAAGCCGGAGAATTGGTTCGAATGTTGTTAGCTTGTTACAAGACAGCTTTGAGTTTTTGAAGTGTTAAACTCGACTCTGTTTGCTCTACCCCAGTCGACAATTTTGGCTAGGTCGTGATTGAGTGCACCAGCCATCATTGTTCTTTTGGAGTTGACTGCTGAAGTTGTAGCATTATTTGTTTTAAGAAAATCATATGATGCTACTAGAGTGCTGTCATCAGCAAAACTATGGATTGGATTGAAAGTTAATTTGAGAAAGTCATTAATGAAAATGAGAAATAGGGTGGGTGAAAGGACGGAGCCTTGTGGAACACCAGCATTGATTTGAAGTTGGTCGGAAAAACTACCGTCAACTGAAACTATGATAGATCGATTTAGGAGAAAGCTTTCAATCCATTTAGAAAAGGTTGGACCGAGGCCTACAGCATTGCATTTTGCTATAAGAGCAGAATGCCAGACTCGATCAAAAGCCTTAGATATATCCAGAGCTACAACAGCAGCTTCACCAGATTGATGAAGACTGGTGTTAAGCTTTTCGCAGAGGCATGTCATGAGATCACCGGTGGAACGCTGAGCTCGAAAGCCGTATTGACTATCATGAATTATACCTCTACTATCAAGATATTTCTTCAACTTTTGATTGACTAAGATTTCCATCGTTTTGGAAATAATGGAAGTAATAGCTATGGGCCTATAGTTCGAAGGATTGCTTTTGTCACCTTTTTTAGGAATAGGATAAACTTGGGCAACTTTCCAATTGGACGGGTAAGTTCCTGAAGAAAAGGACAAATAGAATAAGTTGCGCAGAGGTTTAGAAATGGCGAGGGCAATGTGTCGCAGCACAATCGCAGGTATACCATCGGGACCGGACCATCTTTTTTACAAACTTATAAAAATACCAGTACAAAATAATTATATTTTACAAAAAAAAAAGGAAACAAAATAAAAATTCAATATAAAAGTTTTAGTATACTGGTATACTGTAAGATGATGTATGCTTACATAGAACATGATCTGAACTAAAATTTGAATATATTAATATGTTCACATTAATTGAAAAGTGATGAAAAGTGAATATCATACATACTTCTTATATTATATTATACATATAGTTATTTTGTTGTGGATCATAAGCATTGATGAAGGAAATATGTTGCTTCCAAATTATTGATATATGCAAAATGAATTATATATTAGTAAAATATATTTAACTTTTATTTAATATAACTTAAATAACATCACTAAATATAAATCCAAATGACTATCAAAATAAATAAATGCATTTAGAATTATATTAAGAAACAAGCCTTTTCATTTTGACTTTATAATATATTTAAATTAATTAACACAAATTATTTTGTAGTATTTAAAAACCTATAAAATATTTTAGAATTTTTTGAAATTTATATGAATAAGCTCAAAAATCAATTTTGTTTTTATCCAAAATAGTGGAATAAACACCCTAATCATTCTAAATTCTGAATAACTTATTAAAACAACACTTTTGATTTACTTTTTATTATGAAATGTTCCAGTATTAATTAGCGCTATATACTAAGGGCGCTTTATCTGAGGAGGCTTAAATTTTGCTATCAATTTTACTTAAAACTTCTAAGGTTACTGTCAAAAATTTACAAAAATCAATCTAAAACCATCATAATAAAAAATAAAATTAAAAATTAATATAAAATTTCTCATATTATTTACCTGTTGAGTTTTTTCATTAAAAATTCTGAAAATCTTTTTTCTTTCATTTCTCAAATAACGCATAATTTTTTTAAATATTTCCAAGTTTCCAGAGCGTAACTTTCAAATAAAAGGAGTTTTTGAGTTAACGAAAGATTGGTTGAATTCTATAAAGTTCATGAAATTTCATACAGTGGTGCAAAACCGTAATCGATTTAAGGTCTCTTGAGGAGAGTTTTTTGTATATATGACCCTAGTGAGTTGTTTGATTCCAATTGCAACATATTTTCATATATAAATTAGTCATAGAATTAATTTGAAATTTTCCTTGGGTTGTGTCTTTGGATTAGTCAACTCGAAATATTTCTAATTAATGACAGCTCAATTCTTATTGAAAGCATATAAATTAAATATACAATATTAGCTTATATACATACATAGGTTTATTTTTTTATTATTAATTTATATATTATATACATATTTCTATTTTATTTAATTGTCAAAAAATTGTCCATTTATTGTCCAGCGTATTAAACTTAGTGACTGATTAGGCACACTCCCTTAAGTCTATTATAAGCACAATCATATACAAAACTGTATTTAGATTGATCAGATTAATTTGTGCAGTGAATTGAATTTTAATTAGATTAGTATCAAGGAAATAAGATGACATTATTTGATCTTTAATATTTAAAACCATTTCTCAGTTTGGGATCAATTATAGTAGATCAATCAACCAATGATCAATTTAGCCTTAAATTTTAATGTAGCATATTATATCATACATTAAGATCATAAATAATCACTAAATATAAATCAAAATGATATTTTATTAAATAGAAGTGATTCAAAAAAATATTTTCATTTTATAAAATGTTTTGTAAAGAACTATCACACAATAAGTCAATAGAGTCAATAATATATTAATCGACAAACGAATTATAATATCAATCATCAACATTTTAACATTTAGCGTTTATCGTTTTTTAAGATTAGAAATGCGGCCTAAAAAAATATTTTTTATATGCATATGTATACAATTTTTTATTTATTTATTTATTTTAACAGTTGGTCCTACAGATAAATCTTCAGGACAACTTCTCATAGGTCCTTTTCCCTTTCGAAATGTGAGCCTCTTTAATAAATTATATTAATTATTTGGTATATATATATGATTGTATATTACATATTTATATTATTTTTTTTATTAGTTATATTACATCTTTATTAATTATTAAATTATATTTGAACCGATGTGGTTGTATTGAAAATTACATTATTCAGTATTTTTTATATAATAATGCATATGTAAATAAACAAAAATATCAAATTTTTTTAAAAAATTTCAGTTTTGAAACCAGTTGATGGTTATAATATTTCCGACAGAATAAGACAAGCTAATGAAGAATTATTTGCATCACCTGGTCCTGAATCACCTTCAGTTATACCCAGAAAGGTAAAATTTATTTTAAAAAATATGTTTTAATGTTAAAAATTTTAATTTATCGTCATCATCTTTTTCCTATATTCCCCTTAATAGGATACGATTCGATTCCGGTAATAAGACTCGTCCCGGTCTTTAAGTTAACGCCAGCATATTATGAAATATGCCCAATTCGATGTGCAAAAATATAGAAAGATTCAAAGTTATTCAATCATTCTTACCTCTTAAAAACATATCGTTTGTTATCATGTTTCATAAAATGCTATCAATTGATTGACCGTTTGGAATTTTCTAAGATATAATTAATGCAGCGCTTTTCCAGCCGTTAAAACGAAAAGTTACAAGTACTGCATCTGCGGGGTTACTGTTGGGTATTTACCCTTAAATTTGATATGTTAAACTGACTAGATTTCTAAGCATGTATGTGGTAGCATAAGCACTCATGAGAGTTTCGAGGATTAATATATGTCACCATCTTAAGGTAAGAGCAGAAAAACAAGGTGGGAGAGGTGAAATAGCGTAAACTTGATTAAATAACGATTAGATTTAAAAAATTTCATTAATTTTATTTAAAATCAATATATTCACAATATTAAAAAAAAAACAAAAAAAAACGTTAAACAACATAATTGTGTAAGTAATTAATGTATTCAATTGAATATCATACGTGAAATTACTAACTTAGGTACAAATCAATTGAAGAAACCTTTTAAGTGTGAAAACTTTATATTTTTCATTTAATTTTTTGTTTTTTATATTACAACTGTAATTGGAAATATGATATTCCTACATAAATATGTACAAATTAAATTCGTATTATACATATCAAGTAATTACAATGATAACTTAATATAAATATAGTTCCCATTTTTTTTTGGAAACAAAAAAATTTTAATTTGATGATTTATCGGCAATCATTTTTGTGATATAGGAGGCATTAATGCAATTCACCTTTTAACATTAAAAATTTTTTACTTGGAAATAGATGAAAACATAAAGAAAAATGAAAATGTCTTTCTTTTCATACAAATTTGATATTTTATTTTACTCTTATCCCATTTGAAAATTTCCAAATGACTAACAGTTGATATACACAATACCAAAAGAAGACCGCTACAATATTCTAAATTATTAGGTTTTTTCTTGTTTTATTTTCGACATTATAGGGCTGGTGCTTAAATAGATAAATTTCCACAAAACAGATAATTTAACACGCTATTAACACGTTGTGTGGCGGAATAGATAGAGCACCTGCCTTTCAACCGAAAGGTCCCAGGTTCGATTCCCGTCGATTCCTGGTTCAGTACCCTTTGTCATTGGGATATAATAAATGGAAAAAAATAATTGAGAGTATAATCTGGTAACAAGAAGGCTTAGTTCCTGACAATAGCAGTAGTTTTCCACATTTAATGAGTAGAGCCAGTAATTTGTTAAATAAATACTCGAAATATTGTAGATTGTAGATTGATTAATTAAGCACGAAAAGTAATTCTACTTAAGTTACTGTAGAGTGTAAAAAAAAAAAAATTGATTGATTATTTCTATTCTAAGTTGAAGTTTATCTAATACTGAATTTAAACACAATGCCAGCCACTAGTAGCCATATTGACAAAATCGTTTTTTGATATTTTACCAATTACATTATACAGATAGAGATATGTATTATGTATAACTACTACAAAAATCTAAATCATATTTACTACTATAATTATATTAAGATACAATTATATTTAATAGATAAATATATTTAAAGTAATGTTACTCATTACGTGTACAATTTTCTTACTCATTGGATGATACTATGACACATTTATTGAGTGTTATAAATTACTCTTATATTTTTGACTATACATCTTTTTTTATTAACACAAATTTTTTATATTTTTCATTACATTAAACAAATAAAAAATTATTTACAGTTTTAAAATAGTTTAATATAATAAATTAAATTAGTTCTAACTAATTTTTTAAATACTCTTTCACAAGGTTACATTTCGAAAAGTGCTCGAAGAATACGATGATGGAGCTGATAATATTAGTATAGTCAGTGTAGAGAGTACAAATTCACAAGATCAAAAAAGTACTAAACAAAAATTAAAACATATTCCTGAAGAAGAAGATGAAAAACAAGATACATTAATCGAATCAGAAACTGAAGAAATTTGTGAAGAAATTATTGAATTTAAATTGGATACTGCAGAATCAATTTCAAATGAAACATCAAAACAAAATTTTATTACATCACAAACATTAATCAATAATGATAATGGTTTAGTACAAAATGATGAAATAAATAATAAAAATTGTCCTAAAACTTCACCATTACCAACATTACAAGAGGAAAGAGATAGTTCAATTAAATTTGAAGAAATTTTATTAAGTTCACCACACTCAAGTTTTGATAAAACTACAATTTCACCATCATCAAGTGAAGATGATCTTTCGGTAATTGTTGCATCATATATCCCTGAAGGATTAGAAATTATTGAAGAAAAATCAACCGATGATAGTATAGAAAATAATAAGAAATCTAAAATAAAAAAATTCTCATTTCGTCGAAAAAAGAAATTAAATTCACCAATACGATTACAACAACAACAAAATTCAAAAAATAATTTAAAAAATAATAAAAATCAAATTGTTGCCACAAATTCAAAAAACCATAATAATAATAATAATAAAATTGAAATAGATGATGATATAAAATTTCATTATAAGACATGTTGTGAATATAAAAATGCAATTGATACAAATCCAGTATTACCAAAATATACAGGATATTTATCTGAATATGGTTTAACCAAAGATCAATTAAAGAAACGTCAATTAAAAATTGAAAAACAGAAATCAGTAATATTAGAAAAAAATTTAAAATCAACTGAATATGAAATGCAAAAAATGGATAGTAATGAAAGAGCATTTACAAGATGGTTAAAAAATAAAATGAGATATCCTGTAAATAAAACAAAAAATATGTTTGATTTTCATCAAACAAGAATTTCAAAAAAAGTTAAAAGTTAAACTTAAGAAATTATAAAAAAATATATTTTTTTTTAATTTAGATTTATTTTTGGATAATACTTTGTATATTTTAGAAAAAATTAATGAACTCAAATGTAATAAAAATTTCTATTTAAATTTTTAATCACACAACAGCAACACAAAAAATAAAATATTATAATAATTATTGTACACCCAATTCTAGTTGTATTTGTTTTCAGAAATTTTCAGAAAATTTTTCGCAAAGATTCAATCATACAATAGTATATTATTTGCAATCACATTTCTGAAAATATTTTTTCCGATGGTACATGTACACAATTACTTGATTAAATGATGTTTCTCAATAACAACATTTCTTTTCTCCCTTCTATCAAATTTTGCCTTTACTTTTCACTCTGCAAAACGAATTTCAAAAGTTAAACATCTCGTCTTGCAATAAAAACTAAGATATGACATTTTTCTACGTTTAATTATTAACAATAATTCAAGATCTATCTTGATTGGCTTTATATTTTCAAGACTCTGCTCAATAACTTTAAGTTTGTTTAAGGTTGAAACTTCCGTACCATAAATGAGAATTGACCATGCGTAGAATTTAACAAAGCGGATTCATCTGGTAAAATGAATATCCAACTTATTACGAGTCGCTTGCAAAGGTACCTCCTACCCCACTCAACGTATATGACAATTTTTTGTTCACTAATTAAACTTTCAAGACGAATTATGTTCACTAATAACATATTTTCATTTTTGATGAATTTGGGAATGCATTATTTTCAAGAACAACTAACCAGATATCACTTCAATAAAACAGGATAGAAAATGCGTTAAATATTTTGATTTTGATCCGTTCTCAAAAGATTAATTTGTTTGTTTTTGTTTTTATACTGGATACAATATGGTTAATTTATTTCTGCCTTCAATCCGAATTAATGTATTGTACAATCGTAACAAAACAAAGATATATATTATTATGATTTTATTAGATATAAAATTCAATAAAATCAGGATTAAGTATTTAGTAGTAATATTATATATATACGAATATGTACATACAAATATTTAAGTGTATATTAAATTCAAAACATATTTATATCAAACGCTATTTATATCATTTGAAAGTATATTAGTTTATTAGTATATATTCATACCATACTGATTTTAATTTATATTTAAATTAATTCAAATAATTAAAAACTCTATTTAGGTACTACTTCTTGTTTTTATTTATTTATTTTATATACAAACAAAAATTTAATATTCATGCAATATTATACAAAAATTTTCAAATTATAAAAATACATAATTTTAATTGAAATAATTTTATTATTTATTTTGTACAATATTCTTTTTTTGGATTGAATTTCATACCAGGACTGCAATTACGTACGGATGCCTCTCCTCCATAACAAAGATAGTATTTTGTATTATCTGAATGTGGTAAATTTTTACCATCTTTATGACCTCTACATTTTTGTTTAGTAAAATTATTACAATATCCATTAATATCGTTGGGATCTTGACAAATTTGCCATCTATAATTGAAATTTAAGTTTGAAGGACAAGATGTCAATACCGGTGTATCATGAAAGCAAACATAATATTTATTGCAATCTGCATGTCCATATTTATAACCATGTTTTGCCGGATCGAAACACATCTTCTTAAAGGAACAATCATTGGTGTCTGCAATTTGATGTGGATTGACGCAATATTTTTTCGAGTCATCAAAATGTGTACCAGGTAAGCACATCTGTTTTACAGGTTCACCTAATATACAAGCGAAATACTCATTACAAAAGTCAGGAGAAGGTAATTTATAACCATCAGGATGACGGACACATGTTGCCTAATATGAAATAACAAATAAATTAAATATTATTTTTTATTTAAATAAAATAAAGTGAATTCAGAAAACAAACAAAATTACTTTTTAATAAATAAATTAAAGTTTTGAAAATATAATTTAAATTCAAAATGATAAATTCGTAAGTAATAATTCTTCAATGCTATATATTTAAATGACTGTATACTTGATAGTACTACAGTATAAATAATATTGTAAATATACTTTGAATACTGATGAAAATAAATTAACTTGGTAATGATGATATTGAAATATTGAAATAAGCTGACCGATATATTGCATTGAGTATGTCATTTGATTACTAGTCCGTCTTTGAAGGTTTCGGTTTGGAATATTGCTCAGAGTATAAAAATGAGGTAAAAAGAATATACTTTTTTTTTTTATTTATTTCAAAAGATCCAAATTTCTAGTATACAGATAATACTTTCATTGTTTTAACAAAAATGTAAATAAAAATTCGTTTTAATTAATCGGAAATACCAAACCGAAACCTAGTGATCAGTAATCAAATGACTTACTCAATGCAATACATATACCAGTGTAGTGGTCATGTAATTTATAAATTAATAAGAAGCTTCCGGATTCGAATCCCAGTCCTTTTATTATTTGTAAAGTAATGAAAAATTTGTTGAGATTATAATCTGGTTTTAATTTAAATAAAAATAAGAACTATGCTATTTAAGGAGGCGTAGATCGTGATGACAGTAGTATTTAGTTTATTTAATTTTTTTGATATATGTATTAAAGCCGACTCAGCTCATATACTTATACATATTTTGTTTCTTAGATACAACCGAATTTTTCAATGTTTTCTACTGGTTAAACCATTTATTGTGAACTGTTTCTTGCGCAGCCGTAAATACAAAAAAAAAATTCGTTGACAAAAAATGTATCGTTCCACTTTGTGTTATAAATTGTAGTACCGTATCATAGTGTACGAAAATATATTCTGTCTTAAGTTACTGACAATAAGATAGAATAAAACAAAATATTTTAATAAATTCTTACAACGTCACATATATTAAATAGCATTTTGTCTTTTGAATATTAATCAAATCATAGTGTCTTATTAGAAATTAATCTTGGTTAGTATTGAAATTTCAAAATTTCGTAAAATACGCCAACATGTGGAATTTATTTTTTTATTTTTTTATTTATTAATTTATTTTTTTTCCTTATTATGTTATGTTCTAAAATGTATTAGACAAAGCTTATCCTAGGCATAATTAATTTTCTTTCGAATGTCAATGAAATATTTTTTATCTTTAATTTCATCCGTTTGGTTTGATTTATTGTATTTATTTGAAATTTTAATTGATTTTGAAATTAATTCAATTTTTTATACATTCATTTGTACTTTTTCAGGATTTTTACTATTATCATGATTTTTGTAATTAAAGGCGTTTCCGAACCTCTCGCACTAAACCTGTTTAGTGTAGTCTCAAGTACACTAGATATCGCAAAATTAAATTTTTTAAATTTAGTGCGATTTGACAGGTTTAGTGCGAGTATCAAGTGCAAGTGCGAGAGGTTCGGAAACGACCTAAATCCAAAATCATTTGGATTTTTTTTCAAATTATGATTTTAAAGTACTTCTAAGAAATTTTAAATTAAAAATATTTAAAAAAAACTAAAATTAATTTTTACCTGAGATGATTTTAAATAAAATATCAAAGAAAAACAAATTAATAGAAATTTCATTTCGTTTTTTTTTTTATATCTTCTTTTTTCTTTATTCAATAAGAAAGGTACACTTTGAACGAATGGAAACTAATCCATCGACTGTAATACAATTTCGTTGGTTGATTGAGTTTTGTTTAAAAAAAAATATCGTTATTAAGAAATTTTTTAACAAATACCATTTCTTCGAAATTATCAAAGCATTGATTAAAAAATCAATTGACAAAATTTTTATGTTTTTAGTTTGTTGAACAATTATTTAATTTGGTAATTAATTTTTGTTTAAAAAAAAAACTTATCGAAAACAAAATTTAAAAAGCAATAATGATAGGATTTGAGATATTTTTTATAAAAAACATGAACGTGTCAAAATTAATTACGCTGTTGTAGTGTAAATATACATAGTTTTGAATTTCTTTTATTTGTTTTTGATTTTTATGTTTTAGAATTTTAGATAATAATAAAGTAATCTTATTATATTATTATGGTTAATGAAAAATTTAAAAACAAAAAATTATATTTCAAATTATTAACAAAATAGAAAAAAAGACAAAGTATGTGGTATGTTTTAACTAATGAAAGTTATACAGGGTGAACTGAATCATGTTATATTATTATACAGAGCTTTTTGTGGTAAGAAAAAAATTAGATCGGTTATGTTGGTAAACAATAACCCTGGTTCATAATAAATGGTTGACTAGTCAATAAATTCGTCACTTGCTCTTATTCATCAGAATGAACTTTTCTATTTTTACTTTTCTTAATTATAATTTTGGTAATTGTTTAATCTTTGAATTACTTGCGTAAAATAATTTAGAAAAAAAATGAAATGTTTTTTTAAAAAATTTTGTATCTGATTTTATTAAATTTCATAAATCATCGGGTAACTTTTAATAAATATCATCTAAAATTCTGAAATGATATTCTGTTGTATTATTTTGTTACTTTCAATTTTTTTTTTTTTTGCGTTTCGTATTGTATTTATTAACTGTGAAATGTTGGACCTGAAATTAATATTGGAAAGTTTTTAAATATGAAAAAGATGCAGGGCTTTTAAATATGAAAAAGATGTACCATCAATTATCCAATGGGAATACCAATAATTAATTAAATAAATTCCAATACTGTATTTAACAAACAAAATATATTTTTTTATCCAAATAGTTACTGACATATTATAATAAAAATATGCTACAAGAAAACACAACTAATTTTTTTCCCAATTTAAACAAAAATTAAAAACATAAATTTTTTATCACTTATCAGCTTTCATCACTGTTAAAAGGCAAATTCTGGTTCTGTAATTGTGGCGAAAACATAATCAATCGGCGTGCTGAAAGTAGTTTTTGTATTGAAAGTGTTAAAGAGTAAAATCATTTGAATTGGTTTAGCCAATTCAATAAATTATGGGTAAAAAGAAATACTAAAAGTAGTTGAAAACTAATTAAAGTTAAATTTGACTAAGAGGAATAAGAAGTAATTTAATTTGATGTAAACAAAGAATAATAAACAGACAATATACATAATAAGACCGTTCTATAAGGAAGTCCATAAACTAAAAAAAAACATTCTTTTTTTACTAATTTATTCTAAATTACTGATAGAATTAAGAAATTACTAAGCTCTCTGATGACATTACTATGGGTCTGTAATTAGATTATAATATGTAATTTTTCTAATTTGAAAACTACCTTTTCAGTTGTACAGAATTTATTACATTAATACTCTTACTTAATGCTAATACTAAAACTAAGAACTTTACATTTTAGTTTATATATAAAATATTAAATTCTTTTATTTTTCTTACCTACTTATTCACCACCGGCCACCGCAAATTTATACAATCTTATCTAAATTTATATAGATAAAGATTATTATTAATATCTACATTTAATGGGGGAAATTTCTAAAATATTTAATATAGAAAATAATGAATATTTATTAGACTCTTAAAGTTGATAACATTTTTGTGTAGAAAAAAATGTAAGTTTTCAAGTATTTTGAATAAATAAAAAATTAAATTAAACAAATTATAATTTACGCATATATAAATTTTACGAATAGAAAAATATAAATACTATCAGCTAAAGTAAATAATAAAAAAATTTGAGTATCACACTCACTAGCTTCCACATTTGTGGATAAAAAGAATATATTAAGAAAATGAAGAATAAAACTTGAAAATTACATACTAATTAATCTATATTAATCTATTATTCCATATTAATCTATACTTCCAGATATATTCAAATTTCAATATCATCAACAATAATGTAGTAGATATTCCTTCAAACAATAGTACCAAAGTAAAACAATTTTTTTAAATACCAGTACCAATATGATTGACTTACAATTTGTAATGTCACTAATACCACTGTGTCACTACAAGTATTTTCCCAATACGTTCATTTAATATCAGTACAATCGTTAAATATTCCACAAAATATATGTATATCAAATATATACTATAGAACTTTTTTAGAGATATAGAGATATAGATATATCAAATATATACTATTTTGAACCTAATTCACAAAAGGCTAGGCAATCATTGAGGATCTACTCATAATGCCTTCTAGTATATCAACACCCTGCAAGCTCCAATAATTGTCAAAACCAACAAGTTCCAGAAGCTTGGAATGTTTATTGAGCAAACCGCTGTGATTTATAAATAGATACGTTGCTTTATGGAATACAAGTCGAGTTTCCTTTCAATATTATTAAGGGTTCAAATTATATAATTATATGTAAAGATTAGTGTAAAAATTAATTAGTCGAAAGCACTGATGCAGGAAGTAAGTTGCTTCCGAAATATCGATATTTGCAAAATAAATACAAATGATTAGTGAAAGGAAACTCGACTTTTATTCCATAAATTTAATTATATCACTAAAAACAAATCTGATTATCAAAAACAATATACGTTGCTGTTCTGCAGTAAATTACGAGCGAAGTTAAAATAAAATTTTCAATAAATATGGAAACTAGAAAAAAAATTTAACTATTGATTTGACTAAACGAACAAACGTTGTTGAGCAAATCAAACACGAATCTTATACTTAGCAATTTCATACTTATCTACCATAATATTTATTTCGTCACATTGATATATATGTATTGAAAACAGGATTGCCAAACCTCCAAATTTCGTTTCAATTCTTACAAAATTTAAAAACCAATTGATAATAAAACACAATTTCAATATGACGTCCTTTTTTTGTTAATTTTTTTTGAAAACAGAAAATATAACAGGAATACTTAAAAAAAACATCAAATGCCGATAAATATTCAAAAATAAAATTAATTTGTTTTTATTCTTTAATTTTTTTGCATTCACAAAACTGAAGATTTATTTTTTGTGTGTTTTTATAATATGTATAATAAGTATTTCATTAATAAATATAATAATTAATATGAACTATTTTTTTTCCAATATGCAGTTTCGAAAATCTGGCAACCCC
The DNA here is from genome assembly GCA_963942445.1 of Argyra leucocephala. Lineage (NCBI taxonomy): Eukaryota > Metazoa > Arthropoda > Insecta > Diptera > Dolichopodidae > Argyra > Argyra leucocephala. Next base: position 91,668,156 of record OZ012679.1, read on the forward strand.
GATTAAAAAAAAAAATTATTTAAAATGAATTTAAAACTTGTGATTATTCACAATTCGATCTCATAAAATTCAATGAATGATATCATTGTTATGGCGGAAACTTTAGTTTAAATTTTATAAAATTAATAAAATTATATTAGACTGATGTAAAACAATTTTATTTTTAGTGTCTAATCATTTAGTACCTAATACGATACATACATGTTAAAAATGTTAATTGAACTACAATTAGCTTATAACAATTGTTAATTTGTACTAAAAAAAATAAATTGAGATAATCAAAAACCTTAATTTTTTTTTTAAATTTAGGTAATTATAATTGAATAAAATCATATCTAACTAATTATTATGTTCAATAAACGATAATACCTGATAAATGCTTTGTTAAAAAAAAAACAATAATGTTCATATAAAGCACTGTTTGAATGCACGCACACTTCAGTCGGCTTAAAGAATTCCCTCCGGATTATTGAAATTTAATTGAAATCGAATTTAAACTAAAAATCAATGAAAGGTAAATAAATAACAAAAAAATTAAAACAAAAAGCATAAAACATAATTTTTATAGTCAAATTTAAATATTACAGCAATTTTAATTATTCTGGTCATCTTCACATATGCAAACACTACACAAATTTTAGCAAGTCATAAAGAAACAAATTTGCTTAAAAATGAATTATACAAACCTTTTATTAAACTTCGAAATACATATCACATGACAACAAATTTTAATCTCTTCTTAAGAGATCCCACCGTTATTTATATAAAAAAGCATCCAAATTGCCCTCCTGACGAGAATCCAACTAACTCAACTTTACTTCCCTATCCAAGTGATTGCACAATCTTTTACAGATGTTATTTTGGATATGCCTATCCGGCAAAATGTCCTCTAGGCTTAGAATGGAGTATCGATTTAAAACGTTGTGATTTTCCTGAAATAGCAAAATGTGTACCATTGGCAAAAACCACTTTAAAAGTTACTCATAATGTAAGTTCAGAAACCTCTACAAACCCAATTGAAACAACCACATTAAACAACGAAGAACCTATTAAACATCAAAATTGTCCAATTGATGAAGATCCAAACAACCCAACTCATCTTTTTTATCCTGGAGATTGCGGAAAATTTTATAAATGTTCTGGTGGATACGCATATCCAATGAACTGTCCTAGTGGCTTAGAATGGAGTATAGAATTAGATCGTTGTGAATTTCCTGAAGTAGCCAAATGTGATCCTAATGCTTCGACTACTTTACGAACAACTAATAATCCTGAAACAACTACAGAACCAATTGAAACAACAACACCAAATAATGAAGAACCAATTAAACATCAAAATTGTCCAATTGATGAAGATCCAAACAACCCAACTCATCTTTTTTATCCTGGAGATTGCGGAAAATTTTATAAATGTTCTGGTGGATACGCATATCCAATGAACTGTCCTAGTGGCTTAGAATGGAGTATAGAATTAGATCGTTGTGAATTTCCTGAAGTAGCCAAATGTGATCCTAATGCTTCGACAACTTTACGAACAACTAATAATCCTGAAACAACTACAGAACCAATTGAAACAACAACACCAAATAATGAAGAACCAATTAAACATCAAAATTGTCCAATTGATGAAGATCCAAACAACCCAATTCATCTTTTTTATCCTGGAGATTGCGGAAAATTTTATAAATGTTCTGGTGGATACGCATATCCAATGAACTGTCCTAGTGGCTTAGAATGGAGTATAGAATTAGATCGTTGTGAATTTCCTGAAGTAGCTAAATGTAATCCTAATGCTTCTACAACTTTACGAACTACTCAAAATGCTAATTTGGAAACATCTACAAAACCAGTTGTTACAACAACAATAGCAAATAAAAATAAACCAATTAAATACAAAAATTGTCCGAATAAAGATTATCCAACACAACAAAGTTTTCTTCATTACCCTGGTGATTGTACAAAATTTTATATATGCTCTGGTGAATACGCCTTTCCAATGGATTGTCCTATTGGTTTAGAATGGAATAATGAAAGCAGTCGTTGTGATGTTCCTGAATTAGCTAAATGTGATCCTTATTCTACAACAACATTACAAACTAATGAAACTTCTATACCAGAAACTTCTACAAAACCAGTTGAAACAACTACAAAATCAATTGAAACGACTACAAAACCAGTTGAAACAACTGCACAATCAATTGAAACAACTACACAATCAGTTGAAACAACTACACAAACAGTTGAAACAACTACAAAATTGATTGAAATTGAAACAACAACACCGATTCAAAAAACCGATATTAAACATACAAATTGTCCAACTATTGATGATCCAGCCAAACCAATTCACCTTCCATACCCTGGAGATTGTGGAAAATTTTATAAATGTTCTAAAGGCTATGCCTTGCAAATGAACTGTCCAAATGATCTAGAATGGAGTATTGAATTAGATCGATGTGATTTCCCTGAAATAGCTAAATGTAATCCTGAAGCAACAACAACTTTGATATCCGATACAGATCCAGTACATCGTACAGATCAACCTGATGAAGATAAAGCATTTAGACACCCATCATGTCCATTATTTGATAATCCTGAACTAGAAAGGAATAGTTTAATATATTTAAGATTTCCAGATAAATGTCATAAGTATTTTAAATGTGCACAAGGTTTTGCTGTTCCAAGAAATTGCCCCCATGGACTACATTGGAGTACTCAATACTCACGATGTGAATGGCCTGATAGAGCTGATTGCTTTCAAGAAAAATTAAAACCTAAATATTAATTTAAAAATTTATTTAATTAAAATAAATTATTTATATAAATATTAAATAACTGTTTATTAATATTCTAAGAAAATAACGTGCAAGAAATTTAACGGTAACAACAACTTTTGCATAATCGATATGTTATGTACCCAAATACTTAAAATAATGATGTATCATATTGTATTAATATATATACAATAAAATCGCGAGAAATTTATTAAACATACAATATATATATTTATATATATATACTATACATTTATATGTACTTTCTTACTTATACAAATCTAATGATAGTTTTGTTGATCCAAAGTAAAAACAAAACGATAAGAATAGAACTTTCAAATAGAGGAATTACCAAGCCAAAGAAAGTATTCTATTTCGCCATATATATATATATATATTTCAAGTAGTTATTTTTAAAAGTTTCCCTATAAAATTAAGCTCTACCAAAAAGGTTAGCGGGTCAGTTTATTACATTATGTCAGATATTTCATATAAATATACATGATTTTTAAAAAAAAAACAATTTATATTTGAATATTTTAAGATAAGACTAAAGAATAGCTAGATCTATCATTTAAAATTATATTACATACTTAGAATATAGATAGCTAGATAGATCTAAAATGTCATCATTTAAATAATTACGGCTAATACTAAGAAGGCATTTGTAAAATATATCTTTATAGATAGAAAAGCTTTTTTGTAGACTCTGAACATTTACACACTCCAGCACGTCTTTTCTCGAAAAGTCATTCAAAAGATTTATCATTGTTTTGTCTCTCCGAATTCACTTAGTTTCATGAAGATGGAAATTATGCCTTTGATAGCTATTTTAGGCGCTCGCAAGCTTCCTCGAGGTTCAAAATAATACTTAAAATTTACCACATTACGTAATGGAAAATTCTAACATACAAAACTTTTTAAATGTAACTTCATGTAATATTTTTTTGTTTTCTTATTGTCAGTATATTTTTATTTTAGAATACTTTTTTGTACATTAATTACGGCTTGCAATTTTTTACATAAGTGGAACAAATAATTTTTTACGAGTATTTATTTATCAATTTGCTAGTATATCAACTATAATTAAATGTGGAAAACTGCTATGTATGTTAGTAATTAAGCCTTCTTGAACGAAATTCGTTTTAATTAGGTAATTAGGAAATTATGTACAGCTCTCAACAGTTTTCTTTTAATTTAATTATTCTATAAGTAATAAAAAAAAAATTTAATTTTACATTCGTGTCCTGAGCCGGACCCCGGAACCTTTTTATTAGTAATCAGATGTAGGTCGATGTAAATAGATATTACCCCATAATTTTCGAGACTGTTGTCCCAATTCATATAATATAGAAAACTTTCCTGGGATGTACACATCCCAGGCAAATATTATTGGTTTATTTAGCTTCAAACAGAGTAAAATATCCAACTATTACAAACTAAATAACATTAAAAAAAAATAACACCGAAAGTTCAAATGATCAAATGCAGAATCACGCAGAAGTTGTACGTAGAATAAGGAAAAAAAATATAAAGATCAAAAGAACAACTGTACAGAATGTCCTTCAGTATAATATAATGTGCATAACATATTAGTATATATATAAAAAAAAAAAAATAGTATGGAAACAGTAGCAAAGTAATTTCTAAAAACCTGTTGAGGTTTCTTCTTCAAAGTTTCAACATTATATGCTAAGCTATTGTAAACTAAACTCCAATTAAGCTATATTATAATTAATTTTGTTGGATGGAGACATGAGTCAATAATACACTTTAAATATTGCAACATATTTATTAAAAAATATTAACGAGTTATCAATTATTGGCTTATCAATTCAAAAGGAAATTGTATATCTTTCGGTATTATTTCTACTTTTTAAATAATATTATAAAAAAATAGAAAACAATTATTTATTTACAATTTTACAATAATTATCAATTTAAAGATACCTATAAAAGTTAAAAAAAAATTTTTTTTTAATTAGTTATCAGTAAACTAACGAACGAACTTAACGCAAAACTTAAGTCAAAAAAACGGATACCAATTTAACAATGCAAGGTAACAAGGATTTACTTTTAAAATATCTATAATAAAATTAATTTATTTTTTTTCTCTTTTTTTTATTATTTATTTTAGGCCTAATTATTGTTTTTGTAACAGTCGTTGCAATAGCCAATGTAAGTTTTAAAATGTCAACAAATGACAAGAAACTTTTATACAAATTTTGATAAAAAATATGTTTGCATTTTTATTTTGTAGGCTCAACACTATGCTATTCCACATGACGGCTGTCCAATAAATGAAGATCCATTTAATCCAACACATTTACCAGTACCTGATGATTGCACAAAATTCTATAAATGTCAAGGTGGTTTAGCTTACTTAATGGATTGTCCAATTGGTTTACATTGGAGTGAATATCATGATCGTTGTGAATGGCCAGGTTTAGCAATTCCCAAATGTAAAACGAATAATAATCAAATTGAAACCATTTCAGTGCATAAAATTGCTAATTCAGCTGAAGGTCCAATTAAACATCCAAATTGTCCATTAGATGATGATCAACAAAATCCAACCCTTTTATCATACCCAAGCGATTGTGGAAAATTCTATAAATGCTTAAATGGTTTGGCTTATCCAATGTTTTGTCCAGTCGGACTTCATTGGAATGATAATGCTAAAGTTTGTGATTGGCCAACATCAGCTAATTGTATACCAAAAGAACATAAAACAATAAAAAATGAACGGAAAATTAATAATGATATTTTACCAATATTAACAAAACCCGAATATGAAGCACCAATCAAAAATGATAATTGTCCTGAAATTGATGATCCAGTAAAACCAATACATTTACCATATCCAAATAATTGTACAAAATTTTATAAATGTTCATATGGTTATGCATATGCAATGGATTGTCCAGATGGTGAACATTTTGGTGTTGAAATTGATCGATGTGATTGGCCAAATGTTGCTAAATGTGATCCTAATATAAAACCAGAAAATACTACTACTGATGCACCAACAACTCATACGACATCAACAACAACAACAACAGTACCATCATCAACAACAAGTGAACAACCAACATCTAATACAACTACTACTACAGTAATACCTACATCTACAACTGAATCACCAAACACTACAGTTGAACCAGTACCTCCAGGTATTGATTGTAGCAATGTACCACATGGAACACTTTATGCTCATCCACATGATTGTACAAAATTTATTCATTGTGATTATGGTCAAGGTGTAGTTAAGATTTGTCCAGCAAATTTACATTTCAGTCCATCGCTTTTAGTTTGTCAATGGCCTGGTGTTGCAAATTGTATTGCTAAACCTTAAGAAAATAAACAATGTTTTAAAAAAAAAACATATATTTAAAAAATAAATAAAAATTATTTTTTTTCTTTCTTCACTTCACTTCAATATTCTAATTGACTTAATACATTTAAATATTACCACCTTTCTAGTCAAAGAGGTACCAAGCTAAAATAGGACACCATTACTAGTTATATTGAGCACGTACATTTGTTTTCGTATTATTAGCCAGTACCAGTAGCTAAGTAGAAATGTTAGATACGTACGGTACCGAAATTTAAAAGCAGGTCTCAAGAATTTTTTTAACTATATTATGTACAACTATCCGAAAAGTGTTTCCAGATTCGTCGAGTAATTATAGATAATATAGACTAAGACTATTATGATAGGTATAATGGCAATGGTAATATTAACTGGGGCTTTCAAAGCAAAAACCAATGCACTGATAGAATGAAAATGATATAATAATACATATAGCCCAAGACACTTGACTCCACTATATCAATGATATACACATATTTTATCTAAACCTGTCCATAACTAAAATCACAAGTTCAAATTTAAATATCTTTTTCTTTAATATTTACCAACATATTAAAATCATGAGATGCTTTTTTTATATATATTTTTTTTATTTTAATTTTAATTACAATATTTATGTTTCTGTTATTTCAAAATGTCATTTTGTCTTTACTTCTGCTTTCCTAGTATTCATATCGGGTAAACAAATTGTTGAATTTGCATCAAAAATGAAACCATCTGGGCATGATTTTAATATCCATTTGCCTTGTCCGCATACATAAAAAGTTAATTTATTACCATTGTTTGCTTTATGAACACCCTCTTCACAAGGATAATAATCATCATTATCATCATCATTGCCATAATCATTCATATTTAAAATATTTTTCTCACACTTCTGCTTTGCTACATTAAATATTTGATTATTATTACAATTTCTTAAAACCCATTGTCCATTATAACATTCATAATATGCTTTGCTACTACGACTACCACCATTACGATTTATTCTAAATTTACCTTCAGAACATTCAGCAAATTTAGTTTCTTTTTTATCATTTCCATTCTTTGAACAGCTTCCATCATTACGAATACATTTTTGTTTATTATTGTTGTAATACATTTTTGGACCACATTCTTGCTTAATCCAAATATTATTTTTACATAAATAATATTGACCACAATTAAGTGTATCAGATTTTGTTTGTCCATCTCTACAATTATCAATTTCATGTGATTCATTTATATTGTTTTCATCATTTTCATTACATGAACCTGGAATACATTTCTTTTGATTTTCATTATAATGCATATTACGTGGGCATTGTGCTGGAATCCATTTTTTATTTTTACATACATAATATCGTATACAATCAAATGAATCTGGTTTAGAATCACCTGTAGAACAACTTTGTTTACTAACAATTTTAGTAGTTGTTCTAAAATTTGTTTCAATATCATTTCTAGCACACGATCCATCATTAAAAACACAACGTTTTTTAGTTTGACTATAATATGTACTATAATCACATTCTTTACTTATCCATTTATTATTAGAGCATGAATAATAATGCCCACAATCAAATTTATCTGATTTAGTTTCACCTTCCTTGCAATTTTCATAACTTTTTATAACTTTTTCATGTATATCATTATTCTGATCATTACAATATCCATCATCATCCCAAATACATTTCTTTTCATCTTTATTATAGTACATATTTTTTTTACATGTGGTTAAAATCCATTCATTATTTGAACATCTATAGTATTCCATACAATTATTTTCATTAGGTTTTGTATCAAAATTTTCACATAATTTTGTTTTAAAAGGTTTTTGATCAACGATCTCATCTTCAAATCCATTATAATGATTACAATTATTATCAAAATCAATACGACACTCTAGGAAAAATATATCAAAGTATTCATTGTTCGAACAAGCTCTTAATAACCATGCACCATTTTCACAAAGAAAATATCTCGAACAATCTTTTATATCTGGTTTAATTGACATTTCAATACATTGTTCAGTATGTATAGAATTAGCAATGGTTGTAGTTTCTTGCGGAATTTCAACTCTATTATAAGATTTTATTTTATCACACATATTATTATCATCATAAATACATTTTTTCTTTCCATTACTAAAATACATTCCAGATTTACAACTCATCGAAATCCATTCAGAGTTACGATCACAAATATAGTATTTAGAACAATCATTTGAATCAATTTTAAGTGAATCTTCAACACAACGTTTCTCGTACTCTTTGAAATTACTTGTTCTGGTACTACATTCATTTATTGTTTCATCATAAATAGATTTTCCAGAGCATATTTTTGAAGTCCATGTACCATCTCTACATACAAAATACTGTTTTATATCACTAGGATCATCTTGTGATTCCCCATTTTTACAATGTGTATAAGGTGCTATTAGTGCATCGTTACAACTACCATAATTTGATATACAATTACTTATTGTCCAATTGAAATATTCATATGGTGGACAAAACTCATTTATCCAATAAAATTCATCACTATCAATTTGAGTTTCACATCGATAATATTTTGAGCAATCATTTGAATCTGGTCTTAGGGCACCATATTGATGTTCGGAACATTTATGTTCTGATGATTCAATTAATATAAAATATGACAGTAAGATTAATAAAACTGAAATTTTCTCTGTAAAATTTAAAATAAAAAAATATAAATAAATATATGTATGTGTAAATAATTTTAATTGAGATAGATCTATTTTGTTTTACACACCATTTTTCATTTTTAAATTTATGTTTGGATATTTTTAAATCAAATTATCATTCACATAATGTATGTACATATCTCTATGTAACAAGAATACAAAATTCCAAAACACTAATTAAATTTCATGAATTCCAATTTCAAGCTACCGATATTTATGATTCTAAATAACCTATTGTAAATTATATGTAGTAATCGCTAATGTACAACTGTACAACATTCATTCATTTAATTATCCAATATTAAACTTTTCTACCAAATGTGGGTTTATGACAATTAGCGTAAGCCGATTTCGCAAAGATACACTTGGGTTAAAATAAAAGACAATTCTTTGTGAAAAATTGTATGCCAAAATGAGCACTTAACAAAATAATATGTGAAATACATAAGAATATGAAATGCATACATTAATAATCCAAAAAATATTTCATAAATTTCCATCCTTTGGGAACATTTTTAATTTTTTTTTATATAAATTTCAGAATAAGAATAAATTTTTAAAATTACTTTATATATCGAATTGGAATGGCCCAATTGACTTAGTAATTTGTAAAAAAAATTATAATAAATTTGTTGCAGTTGAAAATAAACGTTGATATCAGTGTGTTTTGAGTCTGTAATATTATTATGGAGTTCAAAGAATCTTGCCTTGAAATTTCCTCCAGTATAAAAAGTAGAATAAAAAAAATTTTTGTTTTATTTATTTAAATTGATTTTTAAACTTTCTTTTAGAAATTTTATATCTATTCTAACTATGATGAAATTTGTAAACTATTAACACTAACTAAATAAGTAATATAAAAAAATTAAAATTTTCATTAATCAAATAAACCATCTAATTTGAAAATTTCACTGACATACAAGAGAAATAAACAAAAAAATTATTCTAGATTTCTAGTTTCATTATACCAAATATAGGTTTCTGATCATAATAAATATCAGGAAAAACAAATCACGAGTCACGACAAAAAATTTTAACTGTATGCAATGAGATCGTGTTAAATCTTTTATTCCATTAATTATAAATCCATAACATGTATTATATTTTAATGTATTGACAAAAAAAAATGTTTTTTTAAACTTCTCCTTAAAATAATATCTAATGGCGTATAAAATAAAATAGATCCTTTTAGATTAAATTTTTATAATAATTTTAAAATAAAATATTTCGAATTAATCTAATTTCATTTTTAAAACTAATTTTATTTTTAATGTTAACAATGGTTTTTCAACTTTATGCTTTTTTAATTTTGGTTAATATTATTAATTTTATTTTTTAACAATTAATAATATTTGGACACATTAGAACTTTTAAACTATTAAATTATATAAACTTTAAGCTAAATTATAATCCATAATGCATTTGAAAGCCCATATTATTATTATTTTTTTTTATGGTAATCCTTTAATATTTAAATTTGAAATGACTATTTTTTATTATTTTTTTTTTGTTACAGTTTTAATACCTTTCATAACAGGTAGTTCAGTTTGCAAGACTATCACCAATTAAAATTTAAAATGAATTGTTCTATATTTGGTTAAATCGATACCCTTTTATACTCTTACGAGTAGGTATATTGAATAGTTTTTAAATATTATCATCTTTTGATATCATCTAACATCACATATGTATTTAACATTAAAATCTATTAGATTCTTATCATTGATAAAAATCAACAACAAAAAATCAATTTTAGAATTAAAATGATGTACCTAACAACCTAACCTAACAAACCATTATGCATGAAAAATAAAAGAAAAGAAATGGAATTTAGTTAGAAGATAAATTAATTAATGCATAATTCTTAATGATTTCAAAATAAGAACAAGAATGCTGCGATAGCGAAATAAGTCACTTCGAAAAATCTATTAGTCAAATTTTTATTTCGCCAATTGTTATTTAACCTAATTTATTACTTCATAAATTACTTTTCACAAATAAGAAAAACAGTACAAGTAGTTTATTTATATTATGGGACAAATCGATCGCCACGCAAATAAGATTTTCTCAACCTAACATCCTTTGTCGTAATTTTTGAATAAATATATTAGCCGACCTACATATGGTGTTGTAGATTGCTTTTATCTGACTATACTATTCAGCAGAAGGGTCCCGGATTCGAATTCTCGTCAGGACATGGATGTAATTGAGTTTTTCTTTCGTTATTCTTAAAATACTGAAATTTTATAAATAATTATTAAGAGCATAATTTGGTATTAACTTCATTAAAATGGAACAACGCTTTGGCTATTTAAGAAAGCTTATTTTCTGATCACGGTGGCAAGAAATATAAAAAAACATATACTCGTTGACAAAATATTCTTCAAATACAAAAATATTCGAAAATATCATTGTAACATTAAAACAAACTTTAAATCTAGGCTTAATCGAATGTGATTAGTGATTGATTTAATGGATTAGTATAGCTGTATGTATTCTATTTCTATTATACTTTTATGTTCCCGAATTTGTAATTTTATTTTAAAAATCCCTAATGGTCTAATATTGAATTGAAACAAAATGTAGATCGAGCAAAACCATAAAAACCTAGTAGCTACATAAATTCTGTTAAAACTATTTTATTATATTATTTTTATTTATATTCATATTTATTACAATTAAAATTACAATGAATTTATTTGTAAGCTCTAGCTACTTCGACTATCGTATCGGCTTTGTTGATAATAATAACTATATTTACTAATTAGAATTTTTTGTTAATTAATATTTCTAAATGTTATTTTCACGCAAAGCTGTAAAAGAATGCATTATTTTTGTAATGTACCTATTTGGTATTACAAGGAGCATTACAAAGTAATGCAGAATAAATTCATTGCCATTAGTATTATGTACTTGTAATGCTAATTTAAATTAAAAAAAATAATGCATTATTTTGTTGAAGTGCTTTTAAAATACTATAAACTACAACAAATACATACATACATACTTCAACAAAATAATGCATCATGTATTTTAATGATAATTTTTTTATTTAAAAGTTACCATTGCAAGTATATATGTAATGCTAATGGTAATGAATTTTGCATTACCTTATAATGATACTTTAAATCGAATGCTTCATTTTTTACAGCTCTGTTGGCATTACCTTTTTCAAGAACCATACCAAATACAGAATTAAGATTGCGATATGAGTACGATATTGTATAACTGTTGTAGCCTAAGTAACCAAGTCTTAAGTCTATAACGTCTTAGTGCTATTCTAAAGTTAAAATTTTCAGCTATTAGCTTGAATTTTTGTTACTATAACCGCTTTTATATCGCACTCGCGCTAACTAATCTCTTAAATGAGATAAAAGCATACAGCTAAATTAATTTGTTATGCTTCATTTGTAGACCAATATGCAACAAGTTAATTCTTTAATATGTTACACATATTACTAGGGAATTCCCAGTGCAATTGCACAGAAGTAGTTCTTTCAGGCACGATTTTATATTAAAAAAAATATTTGTTTTGGTATAATTGCTTTTTGTTTTCTGAATCGTTTGATTCTTGATTATGTATACTTTATAATGAAATCAAAGTATAGTTGATAATACCTAATACTTTATGACGAAATTAATACTAATTTCAATATAACTTAACACAATAAAATCTCATTACTCTCAACGAGTAGATCGATGTATTTTAATTCTCTTATAGTCAAAAACGTTTGTAGTCACAATTCTGTTATAGATATGCTAAACAATTTGTGTTTGTACTTTTTTCTATAAGTTTGTATGTTTATTTAAAATGACAGAATCTTTATGAAGCCTTTTTAAAAATTGCCCGTAATTGAAATTTCTTTTAGAGTTTAGATGGCGCTCAACTGGGAAATAACTATTTAGTGTAAATATTTTAAATGTTTTAAGTATTCAGCACCAAAAACTTGCTAAAATATTTAATTGAAACTTGCTTTAATATTTTTGTGGAGTAAATAATTTACTGTTCAATTATTCTTGCTTTTTTACTTACCACGTCGTTCATCTTGTGTATTTAATAAAAGATATTTTTTTTTTTTTTTTTTTTGTTTATTTATTCCCCACATGGCCTTCCTTGTGTAATGTATATCACATAATATTTAATAATATTATTATTGTTATCTTTTATGTGGAGCATAGCATCAATCCAATAGTACCATATACATACATTTTTTATTGCTAATAAATAGACGCTGAAAATTAAACACGCAGTTAAAAATTAAAATCACAGCAATTAAAATTCAGTTGAATAAAAACTTTGCATAGCTAATAATTTAAATTCACAGTAAAATAACTTTTTGTTCAGTAAAATATTGAACGCAATGGAAAAAATCCACCCTCTCAGTAAATAATTTAAATTCACAGTAAAAAAAATTAAATACTTAGCAAATAAATTAAATTCGAAGCAAAAAGATTAAATGTTCAGCAAATAAATTAAATTCTCATTAAAAGAATAAAAACACAAAAATTACTTTCTGAAAAGGATTAATTTAATAATATGTGCGGATTTATAAAAGCAGCACTTCAGCAGGACGAAATCTTATTTTTGTTTTCTCCGAAAACTTTATAAAAATAATCCTGTAAAATTTTTTTCTTGCCCATATTAATCTTTTTTTGTTGTAAAATTTAATTTATACACAAAACCGATTTTTTTTTTTTATTAAAAAGAGAAACAAAATCTCACTTTTCAAAATCTCGTTCATTCAAAATATCGTTTTAATTCCTAAATATTTAGCTTTTTATGCGTAGCGTAGCTGCAGAGTGTGCAAAAAAATTTTAGTTTGCGTAGCCGCTGTTGGACACAAAAAATAAAATATCCGCCTTTTACAGAGCTAGGAAAAAATATTTAGTGTGCGTAGCCGCTGTTGGATACAAAAAAGAGGATATCTCTCTTTTACAGAATATTTACTTTCATTTTTTTTTAATATTGGGGTTTATATATAATGTACTGAAAAAATACACTAAAACATTTGCTACGCATTTATCTATAATTATAATTGATTTAAGGACCTGCGCAGTAGACACCTCTTCATTTTATTTCGCTTCTATTTAATGAATTCCTAATATATAAATAAGTTGTATATAAAACAATAATGCGCACACAGTTGAAAACTCATATGGTTTTATTATTCAGCAAATATATTATGCATATTATATATGTGAGTTCTTATTAAAATAAAAAACAAAAACAAACAAATCAGTTATTATAACTACTTGCAGTGAACATTATGTACATTGTACATATTAATGTCAAAAAAAATAAAAAAAACAAATTCATCTGAAATTATGTACATCTATAAAATAAAAACAAAAAAACAAATACATACATTTAAAATAAAAAATATAAAAACAACAAAAAAACGAATTACTTGAATTCTTCATTATTTATCTTTTTAAGTAACTGTTTCTAAATTTTGGTTATTTGTAGTAATAGTTTTTATTAAAATTATGTTATATACCTCTTTAATGACAAAATTTTCTATTTTTAGTAATTTCATCCACTAAATGTCATTTACTATATGGAATATATCGGAAACGAAACAGTATATGAGGGACGTGTATTTATATGTCCTAAATAAAACTTACTAACCACAAAACTTTTTATTAAACACGAGTGGTTTCTGCTATATCGTGCGAAGTCTATGTCCGTACGTAAATTACTGTTTTTTTAAAAACTTTAAATTTGACTTCAACTTGAATTATAATTACTCAACAGGGGCCCCTAGTTTGCAAAAACTAATTTAATTGAGCAGAATTTTTATTTTGCTGAACAAATAGTAATTTTCTGCGCCTTCAATATATTTTACTGAAGGTATTTTGCTTAGAATTTAATTTTTTGACTTAGTTGCTGATCACTTCTATCTTTTAATTTAGTATTTTTATATTTTTTGCTACCTCGTCCCAGCCATAAATCAGTAACAAAAATATTGGAACATGAAATGTAATTTGTTACTTATGTAGTTATTCTTTTTTTCAGTCACATATGAATGCTAATTTCTGTTGCAGTGTCAAATTTATCACAAATATTGAATTTACAACAATGAAATGAATTAATTGATTCAATTTATATATCAATTTATATAACAGTGGTTACGTAACAGGATCCATGACCGAGGGTTCCCGGTTTCGAACCTGGTTGGTGGAGATTAATAAACAAAAAACCCATCATTAAATTTTTTAATTGAAAATCGAGATTAATCGAATGAAAATCATTAATTGAGATCCAACCCCTAATAAGGTAGTGCCACGTTGTTAGGCAGCGTTAGATGGTTATTCCATCTCCTGGGACCATGCATAATCGGTAAATCAATGGATTCGAAATAATAGAAGAAGAAGCCTCGGATACACGAATGACTATCTGATAACGACCTTTGGCACACAAAAACGGACCCGAATTGCACAATGGAATGTAAGAACACTTAGAGAAGCTTCAAGACTCTCGCAATTGGAAGCTCAAATGGCTCCTTACAACATATACATCCTAGGTATAAGTGAAATGCGATGGAACAACACCGGAGAAATCAACACGGAGAATAGAAACATTGTAATTTACAGCGGAGGGAAACAGGGGGTGAAAGTGGAGTCGGAATACTAATATCAAAGAAATTGAGACAAACATTGGTTTCTTGGAAGGCAGTCTAGAAGGATAGAATTATTATAGGGCGATTTCGAAATATGACAAGACATGTAGCAATAATTCAATGCTATGCACCAACAGAGGTCACTTAGGACCATATTAAGGATGACTTTTAGCAGTCATAAATAGGGGAGATATCATAATATTAATGGGTGACTGAAATGCGAAAATGGACTTGAGGAGATAATGGGCAAACACGGATTAGGAAGAGAAAGAAACAACAACGGGGAAAGAAAAGATTGATAGAGTTGTGTCAGAGTTTCAACCTAGCAATCGGGATTATCTTGTGGAATTAAATAACATATATTAACGAAACACTCTGTATATTTCAATATCAGTTCGAGACAATCAATTGATTAAGAAAACATTCCATGGAATCTATACCATCTTATCAATTTATTGATTAATTACCACACCTATTTTATAACTAACACAGATGCAATAAAATTGTAAAATTTAAAATTAACATTTTTTTTTATTGTGAACGTCGGAAAAGAAATAAAAGTTCTAATTAAATTAAAATGAGTCGTAAAAGAACAACAACACAATTAAAATAAAAATAAATAAAGAAATATATAGATATTCTAAAATTATAAGTAATTAATCAATTACAGTGTATTCAAATTTTTAAAATTGTCATCCCTCTTTGTTCTACTGTATGTATTAGCACATATAAAAATAAATCAAATTTTTTAAGAGATATCAAAAAAAATTCTGAGAATTTCAAATAGATACTACCAAAAATAATAGAAACTATAATTTATATTATTTTTGGTACTACATAAGTAGTTTTATTACTTACTATTTTTGTTCTTTTTATGTGAAATTACAATTTCTATGTTGAGTAAACAGAAACTATACACATATACAGTACCGACAAACATACGAAATAACTACACATTTGTATGGAAATGTAACAATAAAAATAAAACTAAAAGGTAAAGAGAGAAAATCAAAAAAATCTAGGTAAGGTACAGGTACAGTCTGTTTCTGTACCATTGATTAAATACAATATATGTACATAATATATTTAATTAATGATAACAGATAACACACATAGTAATATGTATACCGTATTCTTTATGACTTATCTTATAACCATAATGTTAATAATTGTACAATTTCTAATAATTTATTGACTTTCATAATGGGCTGACAAAGTCTCATAAAATATCCTCGTCGCACGATTACCATAGAGTAATATTACCTAAAACTGCATTTTAGATAGCTCCATTTTAGATAATTTTATTTTTTAAATTTAGCATTGGGAAATCAACTAATCTAATATTTTCTAATATTGATAAGAATTGTTTTTCTAATACTTATTTTGCTTACGTTTAGAATTGCAATGGAACGAAATACCTTGACTTTCTATTTTCTACAATTTCTTTCAAAATTGTCATTTTTTTTACAAAAAGAGAAGTGCTATTTATTGGGTATTATTTTTACCTGTGGATAAAATATATCTAATGCATAGAACACCGAAAATATGGCAATATGGGATGAAAAATAGAAATCCAAAATTTTAAAGATTTTTAAATTATTTTTATTTTTTTTTAATTGATTTTTCATGAAATTTTATGCATTTTTATTTTAAATCAAATAAAACAGTGACATCAAGATTTCTTTTATTCTGTTATTCCTCAAATATTGATCTTTAAAATTTTAAATCTATAATTAAATTTAATTGATTATTCATTAGAATAGATTAATTAATTAATAATTTTTGTAATTTTTTTATTTATTTTTTTTTTAACTAAATTTTTGCACACGTAAACTTTATATAATGTGATTTAACAAGAAAATTAAAATTGATTTCAACTTATTTTTAAATTAAAAATATTTCTAATACCAATAATAGTTAATTACGAACTAAATTTCAAAGAATTAGATACATTACGAAATTTATAATTTGAAAATCTTAAATAAAAATTTATTAAAATATTATTTGTGTTATATTTATTCTAACAATAAGATCATTACGAAGTAATTTAATTACAAATGTAAGTGTAATGACTGGAATTATAATCATTTAAAAAAAAAAAATGTTTCCTTTTAGGATATTTATTTTTTGAATTTTCAATGATGACGCTCAGAACGCTTACAACAAACGAATATTATCGTCACTAATCGTGATCTTATCCTAAATATGCAGTGTATATTTTTCATAACTTTAAAAACAGTGGCTTGGAATTCCAGATATTTTTAAGGCAGCAGATTTAAAATTATATTTTTATTTTTGTAAATAATATTCAAAAATTTTCGGTGGAAATTTGCATTTGTCAATTATGTATTCAAGTTTTACATTTTTCTTTTATTTTTCATTTAGTTTTTTCCTATAGTACTTTTTATAATAATTTTGAATGCAATTAATATATTTACTTCAGATTTTATTAGTATATTAAATTCAAAATTTTATCAATTTATTTTAAAAAATATTTAATATAAATAAAATTTCGTAAAGAAATTTAATATTTTTTTATTAATAAAATATTACCTACTTATGTATTAAGGATAAGAAAAAACCAGGAACAAATTTTTGTATTTCAATTTAAATTGGTTAATTAATTAACCAAATAATATTTACTATGTTTACTACAAATTTAAAACTAATGCAAATTCCAGTACTTCGTACGAACATTGTAACGTTGATAGACGTCTTAACTTGTTACGATTTTAGAAAAAATTTTAATTAAAAAGAAAACTTTAATAAAAATCGGAAAAAATTGTCAGAATGAATTTTCGAAATGGTTGACCATTATTATGAGGTATTAATTAATGGAATTATATAAATGTTAGTTTGAAAATGAAAGTTTTCTTATGTATTTTTGAATCACTAGTTTTATTGAATTTACACTTTCTTTAATATGGGTATGAGTATTAAAAATGTTTATCAAATATTTTTAAAATTTAATATCCATTTTAAATTTTAAATTGAAATAAATATAAAGAACAAAATATTAAAAATTAACCGAAGAGTTTTGGTGAATTCATTATTTTTAAATGTTTATTTAATAATAATCGCTTTTTTAAAATTTAACTTATAATTTATGGAATACATATTATATTTTTTTTTACAAAGTGTTGATTTGATAAAATTTACTCATAACATATTGAATATTTTATCATAAATATTTTCAGTGATATTTTCTTATTTATTCTATATGAAATTTCGATACGAAAGCGGATTTTTTTATTAATGTTTTTCATAATTTCTTTTTTTATTTGGATCAAAAATAAAAGAAAATTAACATAAACTTACCTATATTTAAAATTATAATTTATTTAATTAATTCGTTACAAAAAAATTAAAATAATAATCATAAATTTTTACAAGTGTAAAATTTCTCAAAAATAAAGATTAAAATTTCTTTTATAATGCTGTTTTAATATACTGGGATTATATTATATAATAAAATGGTTAAAGGTACTGGGCATTTTCTACATAATTATATAAATGTATTTTATTGTAATTTTCAATTAACTTATATATCTGAATGTTTCAATTTTTAATGTTATGTTTGTTTATAATTTTTTTTAATATACATTTATTTCAGGGTGTTTAAATTAATTGTATGACATATATATAAAAATAAAAATATATAAATAAAACCATTTTTTTTTTCATTTAAAAAAAAATAATAGGAAACATAACATCAGTTGAATTATACATATAGAAACAAAACAACAAAATCATATTTGGAATATACATAATACATATACATATATATATATATATAAATATAAATATAAACATATAAATATTTTCTTTTTTTTTCTTTTAATAAAATTTTAAACTAATTTTTAAAATAATATAATCTATTAAAAATAAATTGATATCATGTACAAAATGGTTAGGTATAATTTAAAAAAAAATATAAGTGTCTCTATATAATATGAAGAAGTTATGGCAAAATTGAAATTGAATTGTTTTTTCTTTAATTGAATTTTTGTAAATTTTATGGTAGTGAAAATTGAATTTAAAGTCAATGATTTGTTAAATAAATTAAAATAATTTTAGAACATTTTGTTTTGTTTATTTTATTAAATAGTAAAAAATATGAATAATTGTTAAATTTGTTTATAAAAAACCATTATTTTTTATATGTATTAAAAATTCTATCAATGACTTCAGTAAATTTAGGAATCATAAAATATGTGTGTGTTTAAAAATAATTAAGTACAAAATTAACTTATTCCATGAATCAGACGTTCTATTTTTATTTAAAAAAAATGAATACAACTTACAATTAAGCAGAGTGGAAAACACATATATTTATAATTATTTGTATGGATACTGTATTTTAAACTGATTTTTTAGTTTATTAAATTTATCATGATATATATATATATATATATATATTGTATGTATAAATTTGTGTTTTGTATTAAATAAATATTTTAATATATAAATTTATATATAACTGAATTTAAATTAATTTAACTTAAAAATGTACATATTTAAATAATTAGTTAACAATAATTTAATCTTGTATTAGTTTTTATTACAGTTTTGTTATTAATATGATATTTTGTTTTGAACAGAAAATAATTGTAATGTACATATTAGACATACTATGTTTGTACATATATGTACATACAAAAATAAAATTATAAAATATTAATAATAAAATAACTTTAAAAAATGCATTGACAAAATTGAAATGAAAATTTAAAATAACAAAATAGAATTGTTCCGTTTTTTATACAATATTTTTTTCTTAATTTATTTAATAGTCTTTTTTATTAAATTACCCCCCTCCCTCCCACCAAAAAACATTTTAAATTTTATCGAAATTTTTTAATGTTATTATTTTTGTAATTACACTTAATCTCTATACATTGGTACCAGTTATATCTTTTGAATATTTATCTTTTGCAATAATTATAGTTCTTCTTTCAATTAATTCATTATTATTATTACTGCAACTACTATTCGCTAAAATACTGGAATTATTTTCTTCACATACAATATACTCTGAATCCATGTCAGATCTTTCATTTTTTATGTCATTTCGTATTCTAGTATCATTCTGTGTATTTGATGTTGTAATTTTTGGTGGTGAGGAGGGTTTATTTTAAACATATTGAAAATTATCAGTTGCTCTGAGTAATGGTTCATGTTCAATATTTTTTTCCATATCGAAGTATTCCATCCAATTGATATGTTGAGGTTTAACAACACCAAAGCATGAACATTCTAAGAAATCAATTAAATTTAATAACGGCCCTCTAGTAAATGGACTTTTCCCATTATTTGCTTGAAAATGACGATATCTACCGCGATTCATACGTTCATTTGTTGTCATTCCAAGGCATATAACTTGATAAGTTTGACATATCGTTAACACAGTTACCCAAGAAAAATGTAATAAAGCATTAGCCATAACCCAACCAATCCAAGGATTACAATTTGCAATTTGATTTAAATTATTCCAAACACCTGAAATATTAGAGAAAAAAACATTTAATTTAAATATTTAAAATGTTACAAGGCATGTTTTTAGCAATAAATTAAATAACAGAACGTCTACTGAAATAAGTAAGTGTTTTAAAATTCCAAGCAAAAATACTATTTGTTATATTATTTGATGTCCTTAACTGAATCTTACCTTGTATAGGTGGATCAAGAATTTCTTAACAATATATAATAAGAATTAACAAAACGTAAATATTTAGAGCAATTTAAAAATAATATTTTTACGTCATTGAACATATATTCAGTTCGAAATATTTTATAGTTCAATGCCTTTATTAAAATGTTTTTAAACTTACCGTCACTTAAGGTGACATTACAAACATTTCTATAATATTGTACACCACCATATAGCATCCAAGAGCACATTACAAGTAAACACCAAAGGAATCCCATGAAATATTTATGATTATTTAATCCAATACAATTTCCAACCCATGGACAATGATGGTCAAATCTTGCCACACAACGATCACAAACACTACAATGTTTTGATCGTACAGGTCTTCTTACTAAACAAGCCGAACAAAATGATGATGGACCAAAACCGGTTCCACCTCGTTCCGATAATTCAATAATTGTCTAAAAGAAATGTATTTTTTCTTTGTTTATATAATTAATATTTTAAAATTACGTATAAAAATTACCCTAAATCGTTGTTCCTGTGTAGGTTTAATAATACCAGGATCACCTTTCCATGATTTTAAAAAACATATCCAAAGCACAGCTGAACACAATAAAAATACAATAGTTTCCATATATGTCACAGCATCAACCAAGTAAACCATCCACGTTACATAAAACCATATTTTCGTTGCCAAATAAACACTAAGCGGTAGCAAAGCCATTAAATGTTCGTCAAAAAGAGCCCTACCAATAGTATGAAATACTGCATATAAACAACCCAAAAGGAAAAATTTAATAATGAATAGAATATTTGCTGTTAACAATAAACCAGCTAGATAGAATGCTAAAAACGGTGAAGCTGCCATCGTCCACCATCGTATACGCCGATCAGATTTTAATCGATTTAACAAACTTTTTCGTTGTGATATTTTACATTCATCTCGCACTCGATCTGCAACTTTTTGTCCGATCCATATGGAACCAGATTGTGATTCAAGCATGCTTAATGGCGTATCACCTATAATATATATTTTTTTTACAAATTCAAACCATATTCGTATTAAATTAGAATGTTCAAAATTTACCTCTTAAATTTGGTATAGCTAGGCTGGCTTTACCTTTTATGACTAGTGTAGTTATTGCTGTTGAATTTCTTGCTAATATTGCCCAATGTAATGCTGTATTGCCATGAGTATGATCAGCTAATGCTGGATTTGCACCTAATGTCAATAATAATCTGACAGGATCAAGAGCTATTACTTTCCAAGCAGCCCACATTAATGCAGTCATCCCTCCACGATCTTGCAAATCAGGATTAACTCCACGCGCAATAAAATATGCAACTAAAGCAGTATGGCCAAATTGAGCAGCAATATGTAAACAGGAACATCCTTCTGCATCACGCAAACTCGGATCAGCACCAGCACTCATCAATATTACTACAGCTTTTAAATGACCTTGCCTTGTTGCCCAATGTAATGGAGTTGCATTCAGCTCACCACCAACTGCATCTACTACGGCACCTTTTTCTAAAAAATACCTAATTATATCGTTTCGATTGTTAATTGCAGCCCAATGCAGTAATGTAACTGTTTCATTATCTGGTTGGTTAACATCCCAACCAGCTTCAACTAATTCTTTCACCCGAGAAATTGCACCATATTGAGTTGCTTTAACTATATCAAAACCACTATAATCTGGTTCAGCAGGAACTGCTGGAGGTTCTCTTGAAATTAATGCATCGTGTCGATGTTCATGGTGGTCATGTGAACAAGATCCTACAAAAGAAAAATAATTCAATTTATTTTATTGATTAAACTTTTAGTAGAAATGAATTAAAGGTGTTACCTGTGGTAGCAGCATTACAAGCACTCTTATACATTTGCAAATTGTATGAGCAAGATTGTTCGCAATTTTGGATAAAGGAATTGGTGAATTTGGTTTATTTAAGGTATATGTGTATATTTTTTGTCATTAATACAATACTTTTCTTAATAAATTATCATCGAAAATCAAAACAGCTTCTAATAACTAATGTTTTAAAAATAAAAGTTATACCTTTTACGACTTTTGGTCTCTTTCTCTTAGTGATAAAAATTCACCTTAAATGTCTTATGCGGCGATTACTCTACTCTTTTGATAAGTTTTTGATAAAAGCTACCTATTCTTAAGCTACCTACCAAAAGAAGGTGATACTTGGTATCGCCGCCAAGTGTTCAATATTATAATTTTCTTGAGTTGCAAAAAATAATTAAAATGAAAATGAAGAAAATGAATTGTCATAATAATATTAAAATATATACTGAAAACTAAAGAGTATTTTTTAGTATTTTTAATTAGTAGTTTTTTTAGTATTTTTAATATTTTACTTTATTCTAAATAATTATTTTTAATTAATTTCCTTAAACCATTACCATTTTGCAAAAAATTCACTATTTGGAAACTTTTTTTGAAAACAAAAGAGAATCAAATCAAGTTGAATTTATCTACAATTTTTTTAAATGTCATCGAAAAAGAAAAAAGCACTGCCATAAAAAGATTTCAAACAATATATTTACCATAATATTTATGCGATATTTATGCATTGTTTTATATTATAGCATTATTAATTATATACACATCTGGACATTCTGGAAAACTATAAAAAATTATTTGTTATAACTCATGATTTCTCCATGATAATTCATATTGAATAATTATTCCCTACTACACCAAACTACACCAGAAAGTTGAAAGGAACGCAGCAAACAAAACTTTTACGAAAGAGAAAAAACCAGGGTTAAACTGTACGCTGTATGTTTCATGTGTGAACAGTCCCTTTTATTATGCTTGTACGCTGACGAATGACGCTCAACTGTCAAAATTTAGCATGTTGGTATTTTTAAATTAAATTTTATTTAAAAACGAATTTCGTATTTAAAAGCTGTTGAAAAATAAATAAGTTTGTGTTTTGTAATAATTTATTTCGTAATAATGTCGGCATCAGAGGATTTAGAAAGCTTGGATAATAAAACATTACGAGCTAAATGCTTGGAATATGGTTTACCAAATGTACCAATTACTGATACGAGTAAAAAAATTTTAATTAAAAAATTGAGAGCAGCTATGCAAAGTGGTGTTGTTTCAAGTTCAAAAAATGAAAAAAGTCGGCGGGAAACTATGCATGTAACGTCAACAATAACAAATACGGAAAAAGAAGTAAAACCTGCTAGAACCAGCAATCGTCGAACTACCATAGCAGCAGTTCGGAAAGAAAAGGAGGAAATAATTAAGGAGCCAGCCCCTGTAACAGAAAAACGTAGGGCTAGCAGAGCTACACCAGTACAAGAAACTTCAATACCAATTTTATCAAGAAAAACTGCACCAGTTTTTTTGGAGGAATCTGATTTTGATGAAGAATTTATATTAATTGATGACGATATTAAGCAACCAGTTGTTACTAATATACCAATTATGCGAAAATCACGTTCACCATCTTTATCCAAGAGTACAGTAGTAACTACTTCTTATAAAAAGGATTTTGGTAGAGCTGATAAAGTTATTGAAGAAGAAGAAACTGAAGAAGAAGGATTCCTTGAAAAACGTAAGGAATATAATTTATCAAGACAATTTGTTGAGAACAGGGATAAAGTTGCAACTAATTTGGAATTACCGCGCTACGATATACCTAAAAATATCCAGCTATCAGATGAAAAAGATGATTTTCCAGTTGGATATAAGCCTTTATATCCTACTCTTAATTTTCCTGATAATTTGGCAAATACAAAATCATCTTATGAAAGTAGCACCACTATTACGAAACGGAAATATGGCCCAAGTGGTTTACATACTCCAGGTGGTATACTTACTTCAAGTCGTTTACACGCTCCCTCATCATCATCAAGTAAACCTACAAGTGCAGAATCGTTAAATATAAGCAAAAACACTCACTATGTCGAAAATAGTGATAGCAATGTGGAAGAGGATGATTTAATTAAGGAGGCACCTTACTTGAGCGATTTTGCAAAGAGATTATCATGTCTAAAAGCTGAAAAATTAGATATTGGAATCAAAAAGGACTTATTTGATGCAGGTGATAATTATCCCAGACATGTTGGACGTCGTAAATATACAACAAATAATAACTCCCACAAAGGTGGAATACGTGACTCAATTAACCAATTGTGGCTTGTCTTGGATAGAAAATACAAGATTAAAAGATTTATATTGGTTGTCACTATTTTAACAGCAATTATTTTGTTTGGGTACTACTTTTATCTTCAAAATTAACAAAATTTCATCTTGTAATAAAATTTATTTTAAATGAAAAATTTTTATACTAAGATTTCAAGTCAATTCAATTTTATTTTTTTTAAATGGAAAATTTAATTTTTATTTTTGTGTTCTATGTAGAGTTTTATTTTTTCTAACCAATGATTGTATGTTTAATATAATAAATTACTTGTTAAAAAAGTGTAAACTAATGTTTTTTACTTTATTTTCCACTTCAATTTCAATGCATTTTGAAATATTTGACTTTGAATATTGATCAACAACAAAAAAAAAACCAAACAAAAATAAAGTATGAGTGAGTATAAAAACAACACTAAACCACCATCAATTCCAAAAACATTTTTGTATACAAATACATACATCTATATAAGCATTAATTTGGATTGAGTTATTTGAATTTAATTTGAATTAATAATTATAAAGAGTAAAAAGGACCAATAGTTTTTGATTTAGAATCAAATTTTCAAATTTAAAATATTAAAGCATTTTCTGAAACTTCACGAACGTATACGTTAAAACAGTGTCGTAACTGTACTTTACTCCTAAGAAGAGGCGATAGCTGTAATTTATTTTGAATTTGTATTTTCTATTTATTACCCCTAATTTAACCAGACATTAGGCCCCATACATGTTTAAGTCTTTTTAAAAACTTGTTTCGAAACTAGTGAAACTCGTGTGTGGAAACAGTTTCTTAAACAGTTTAAAAAATCAAAATTTTTTGATTTATAATGGGGAGAATATCTTTAAATGTGTGTGGTATAGTTTCGAACCCAAAATGTAAATAAAATCGATTGTTTATGGTTTTTTGTTAGAAGGAACTTATATTTTTCATAATATGTATTTGAAACTAATCATTTCCTTTTTTTTATTAATGCGGTTTACCCGCCATTTTTTTAAATTATATCTTGTCTTAACTTATAAAAAAAAATAATGAAGTTTCTCTGATTGCTTAATTTCTTAGTGTGTGGCGACGAGAGAAATTAGTTTTGAAAGAAGTTTTTAAACAGATTTAATCGTGTATGGGGCCTATCTTACCGATTCCGAACGAAAAGGAATCTTATTCGAATGATTTTGCAGAAATGAAATATGTGGAAGCTTTGTTCACCATACAAATCGATCACAAAAATGCTTTCTAGGTGCTTATGGACCAAACGTGCATTAAGCTCTATTAAGTATTACTATGGAGTAAATTAGAATTTAAAAGGTTTTGTTAGGTTAAAATATCCGGTAGTTTCAAGTAAATGGAGCAAGTTATTCAAAAATATGATTAACAATAATAGTATCAGTTGTTTTAATTTTCAGTCAATATTATTTTATTTTTATTAATTACGTATATTGAAAAGGTAAATTTAATATAATTTTAATTTCGTTGGGGTGCAGTCTATGTTGTACAACCTTTTTGTACCTTTTGAAAAATTTTAAATTTAGTTTTAGAGGAATTTATTTACTTTTTTATTTGCATGCTCTTTACAAGTTTTTGAGAAATTTAAGAGAATTTTGAGTTTAACGTACGTTTGAGCTCTCTCTTAAATAAATTTTGAAATTTATTTTTTG
Organism: Argyra leucocephala; assembly: GCA_963942445.1. Taxonomy (NCBI): domain Eukaryota; kingdom Metazoa; phylum Arthropoda; class Insecta; order Diptera; family Dolichopodidae; genus Argyra; species Argyra leucocephala. Next base: position 91,695,096 of record OZ012679.1, read on the forward strand.
CTAATGAAATTTATATTTATAAAATTTTGTAAAAATCGGCTGTCAAATTTTTATTGTTGTCTTAAATGTCAAGCAAATTTTTGCATTTAAATAAAAAGTAGTCTACCTAACCTGAAAACTTATTTATATAGTTTTTACTAACAAAAAGACCAAAACCAAGAAAAATTATCTAATTGATATAACAGTGAAAAAATAAATACGCGTATCTGTATGATAAGCATATCAGTAAAATTAAAAGGAAAATATTCGACTATTACCAAAATTTTACTCTAACGCTGGAAAACAAGTTTTTATAAAAACTAAATATGGCAACCAAGCCCACATCAGAGCCAAATAAGTTCATCGCTTTGAGGAAAGCAATTGCATCGCTTAGCAAAGACATCGCATTTTTAAGCAGATGCAAAAACTCTAACCTAACACCTAAGAGTCATCAAATAAAAATTCGTACATCGATTAATATCAAGATAATGAAATAATTAGCAATAGTATCGCTTCCCTTAGAGCTAAACTTGATCGCAAAACTCTAGAAGCATACTATCTTCATCTCAAACTAGCACAACAATATCCTAGAGAATTCCCCTTGTTCCTTATCAAAGTGAAAGTGGCAGAAGAATCCGAGAACGAAAGAAAGAGGAAACTGCTTGAAAGGAAATTCAACTTACTTCAGGAAAAACAACAGGTTGACACAAAACCTAAAGTTCACGTGCAGCAAATTGGAAATTTTGTGGTGAATCAGTCCTCTCAGACCTTCACCGAAGATCAAATGGTGCTACTTAACAACGGACTTAATTACGCGATACCAAATGAAACTGATGTCGAAAAACTTATTGTAGACTTAGAAGCAGGAATCAATACGTACAATCCAACGTTGCCCATTACAACAGAACAAAAGGAGCTTATAAGAGCCACCACAGCAAAAGTCATTAAAGAAAAGATGTCGATTGACTATGAGAATAAAAAGGTAATCAGAAATGAGAAAAAAGTCATCAGAGACATCAAGGCGAAACCAGTATACTTTGTCAAGGCTGATAAAGGCAACGCACTGGTAATTTTAAACAAAGAAGATTACGATAATAGGATGCAGGAGAAGATCACGAACGGACCTTACAGGAAATTAAGAAACGATCCTCTTCAACAGTTCATCAAGCGAGTAGACAGCACTATCAAGAAATGCCGACAAGTAATAGGAGTCAACAAACTTAAGGTCCCCAATCCAGCACTTCCTAGAATTAAAGGACTTCCTAAAATTCACAAACCAGGGAATGAGATGAGAGAAATTGTGACAGCAGATATGTCTCCAACATATAAAATAGCCAAATGGTTAGTGGAGGAGTTTCGTAATATGGATAAGCAGTTCGAAACCCAATCAGTGAAAAACTCTAAGGAACTTGCTCAAGAATTACAATCAATGGGAGGACTTAACGAAGGCGAGGTCATGGTCTCTTCTGACGTCAAATCCCTTTTTCCCAGTATCCCAGTCAAAGAGGCTATTATTCTGGTAGAAGAATGGTTACTACAACAAGAAACTGGACCACAGTGGAGGACAAAAGTAAAACAGTACATAAAGCTGATCCGGCTTTGCATGGAAGAAAATTATTTTTAGAGGAAATTTCTACAAGCAATTGAAGGGAGCTCCAATGGGAAATCCCTTTCTCCATTCATCAGTGAAATTTTCATGGCTAAATTGGAGTCAGATTTAGCAGCAGAAGAACGGTTACCAAGATTTTGGAAAAGATACGTAGATGATATTTTTGCTGTAATAAAGGAAAGGGACTTAGAATCAACCTTAACTACTCTTAACGGGCTCCACAGGAATATACAGTTTACTGTCGAAGTAGAAAAAGAAGGCCAACTACCATTCTTAGATCCAACGAATTAGAATTAAATGGAAGTGGCTATCCCATACAAAAATACAAACATTTTGTCCATATTTTTTTAGTACTTCTCTTTCTGTTTGGTTTGTTTGGGTTTCCAATTGTCAAAAAAAAAATTTTTTCAGTATTAGGCCAATATAGTTTTTTTAAGTAGAAAATTAGTAAAATCTTTGAGTATGAATAAAATAAAAGGTATCAAAATATAATCTTAATAAAAATAACAATGTTTTTTCAATTTAAACTTTCTTTTACTTTATTACCGTATTCTATTATTACACAGAAAAGTATTGCTGTTAAATTATTTGAAAAAAAAAAAAATCATTCATGTTTCTGAAATATTGAAAATGTAGCAGTAGTGTGTAATATATGGATATATGAAATTTTCAAAAAGTACGAACACTAGCAATGAAGTAGGCAAAAATAAAATTTGTTATTGTCAAATAAATATTAAAAAAAGTCAATAAAATTTTTGATTTTTATTAAAAATTGTTAAAAAATTACAAATTTTAAGGAAAAATGGAACGTAAAAAGAAGATTTGTATCATTCCAGGCTGTAAGTCTCATTTGGAAAAAGAAAATTACGTGTCTTTACATATGTAAGTATTATATTTTACATCTTTTGAATTTTTAAAAACTTCTAAACAAAACAGTGTAGTATTAGGATAATTTGAATATCCGGACAAAGAAATTTTTTTTTTGAATATCATTTTAAATATTTATTTTGAATATATTGGACTTTATAATTTTAAAAAATGTATATATATGTTTGTAGTTTCCCAAAAGACGATGGTTTGAAACAACGATGGATTTAATGAATCTGAATTTGAAGAAAATGTAGAAGAATTTCAACCACTTTCTGCTTGTGCTGAACATATTGTAGAATATATTGCTGGCTTTGTTGTATATAAGCTGAAATCAAAATTGAAATGTGCAATATGTATTTCTGCAATCATAGCAAGTGACGTGGAAATGAATACAATGGAATATTCATTAATTTCATATAAAACAGAAGGTTACTTAACTTACCCTTCTAAAGATGTAGTCGATATATGTAAGTTTTGCGAATTATTATTTCGACAAACGAATAGTTTAAAAAAAAACCATATTTGTTATATAGTTTAATTTCCAAAGTTCTTATAAATTTTATAGGTTCTAAAATTTTTCAAAATTTCTATAATCATATGTTTGACCAAAAACCTTTAGAAAATCATTTTTGTTTATTAATAAAAAGTATTGCAGAAATTTATTTTAATACACGAATACATCATTCCTTAAAACTACATAATGAAAGAAACAGTGTAAGAAATAAATTAACAAAATTAATCCATTTCAAAGGGAACTAATCTATATTTTCTAAAAGAAACTTTAAAAGTGTAAAAAATGATTGCACCTAGTCCATATTGTAAAATGAAGTGAAATAGGCCTCTTGGGGAAACCACTTTAAAAAAAACGCTCCTATTTCTTTACCTCAATGGTGGTGTGGAAAAAAGAAAATGTTTTGATACAAATATATTAATAACATATTATTTACATATTTATAAGTATAGGATAGACAATCGGCAATAATAAGTTTATATAATTTTATATAATAAATATCAAATATGTAAAAAATTTTCTAATCAATATATTGAAAAAACTTATAGAAAAGAATTTAAAATCTAAAAAAAAGAATAAATATTTTAAAATTCAAAACTAGAAAGCGCTGTATTTCTCATATTTTTTTCATATATGTATTAATAATAAATTTTGATTAATTTATCCATTATTGTTAGATATTTTTACTCATCATATTTTTAAAAAAAATTTAAGTCAAAATACATACAAATTGAGGCATATTAAATTCAGAGCACTATCCTGTTTATTTATCAAAATAATTTCCATTAAAAAGAGAGAAAATATATTGAACGAATATATTCGTCTATTTCTGTTTTTTGACAATCGGAAATACCAAAGAAAGAGAGGAATATACCCAAAACATTGGACACTTTTTTGTATGGATAGCCACTTCCATTTAATTCTAATTCGTTGCTTAGATCTACTGTTAAATAAAACAGGAACATCTCTAGAACTAGAGATTTACAGGAAACCTACGGATACTGACAGGGTCATCCCGAATACCTCTAACCACTCCTATCAACATAAGATGGCATCGTTCAACCACATGATCCATCGAATGTTAACACTTCCCATCTCCCAAAAAGGTTTAGTAAAAGAAACTAAACACATATTTGAAATTGCGAGAATAAACGGATATCCGGAAAAAACCATCACGGCCTTACTTAGTAAACGGAAAAGAAGTTTACAACGGAATTCCCTCACTAACCTACTCACTGATCAACAACCCATAAGAAGAGTAGCATTGGAGTTTAGCAAGATTTCTCTCCCACTCAGAACGCAATTAAGAAAACACGGGTTAGATATCGTATATAGCAGTAGAACTAACCAACTCAAGTCTGTTCTAGGTTCAACTAAAGACCCAATCGAACAAATGGAAAAATCAGGTATATATAAGGTAACTTGCAGTCATTGCAACAAAGTTTATATTGGGCAAACTAGGAGAAACATGCAAACACGACTCAATGAACACCTGAAAGAAGCAGAACTGGCTAAAAAGAAGAACTCAACAGAGTTCCCATCCAAAGTAGCAGAACACTTCATCCAGGAGAATCATAGCATTTCTAAAGAAGACATTGTAATGATAAATTACATTAGAGATTCTAGGAAACTAGATTCAGCTGAAAGCATCGAAATTTACAAAACTAAAAATGACTCACTCCTAAATAAAGACCAAGGCAATGGATATTCTTCTTTATTTAAATTTTTAGTGAAATACAATAAAACAAATAACCCACCCCTACCTGTCACCCTAACGTCGGAAAAATTATTTTAAATACCAATAATAAAATAAATAAAAATATTTTTATTCAACCCCCTACCTGTGCTAATTCACTGGATAATAAACAACCATGCAGCTGCGAGAAACATCAAACTGTTACCTGTACGAATAAAATAAATAAGACAATTTTAGATTTCTTTCCTCAGTCGAGTACAAAACACTGAAGAAGTCTGCAAGTAGTAGACGAAATACGCGTATCTGTATGATAAGCATATCAGTAAAATTAAAAGGAAAATATTCGACTATTTTCACTGTTATACCAAAATTTTACTCTAACGCTGGAAAACAAGTTTTTATAAAAACTATCTAATTGAATTTTTATCAACAAAAACATTTAATAATTGTACAAAAAAATTCAGAAAATTATCAAATAATTCAAATTTAAAAAATCTCATAACCTAAATATCAGTTATTTTTTACATGAAAAATTTTGAAATTTGTGTTGAAACCTGATTTTTTTTTGTTCAATAGACGTGATTGAAAATGATATTTTCGGATTGTATTCAGAATTAAAATCACAATCATTGATATGCATGTTTATACGGGTAGAAAATTTTTTGATGATGACTGTAGCGTAGTGCGTTGCGTAGTACAAATAGGAGGGATGAAACAGAAAATATTTTAAAAAAATCCATTTTCAGAAAAATAGATTGCCATATAAGCAGGACTTATATATTTTTAACAAAAAATAAAATTATGATATTGGCAACTCTTCATAATACATTGAAATGTCAAATTAGTTTTAATAACAATTAACAATGTTTTGAAAAGAAAAACTATTGAAGGAATAAAAAATTTATAAAATATTTTGTTGGAAAGTAATTTATAATAATAATATTCTAAAATATTAATCTAAATAAATACATAATATAATTTTTCGTTTAATATAATGAATGTACTCAAACTGAGTAAAATGTGTCGGGTGTGCTTGAAAGATATGAATTTTAACACAGACATGCAATCAGTTTTAGACGAAGTAATTTCATCAAAATTAAAACTTTGTGGTGGAATAAATGTAATTTTTTTGAATTAAATTGCTTTGATTCGGTATTTAAAATACTAATTTATGTTTTCGGTCTTTTTAGATTGAACGTAAAATTAATAGGGAATATCCAAATTTAATATGCGAAAATTGTTGTAGAAACTTAGAAGTTGCATATAACTTTCGTATTACTTGTGAGAATTCTGAAAAAGCCTTGAAAGAAATAATATTGGATATACAGTGTACTAAGGATCTTAATAAATTTCAAATTTTTGATGAGCAAAACCCATCATCACTTGGTAGAATGTCACCTGATTCAAAGTATTTAAATGTAAATTTTAAGACAGAACCAATTAATAATATTCAAGAGCTAGATTCATTAGAGAAAGATATTTTTCAACAAGATGATGATTATGCAGAATATAAAATAGAAATGCTCAATGAGGATGAAGAAAATACAAAAAATATAGATGAAATTGAAACAGAAAATATAATAAGGAAATATGTGAAAAAAAATTCTTTAAAAATCGAAAGCTCCGCAAATATTAAGAATAAACGAAAATATACGAAAAAAACAATTACTCCTAAACTCTCTAACGAAGAAACTAAATATGTTTGTGAATATTGTAATGTAGAATACAAAGGCAAAAGTTCTTTTACCTACCATGTAAGAAGGCATACAAATGAACTAAATTATGTTTGTGAGTAAGTAATAATTTCATTATGACATTTATTTCATGAAACAAAAGGAAAATAAGATAACTAAACAGATTAATTAAATCTTTTAATGGTTAAAATCTAGAATTTGTGGAACGGCATTTGAAACGAATTTCAAATTGAAAAGACATTTTTTTAAACACATGGGTACATTACCATACTCATGCAGATCTTGTGATATGAAATTTGCAAGTAGTAGCAATAGAGATAGACATGAAAGAAGGTATTCATATGAAATTATTTAAATCCATGGTTATTTTCTTATTCTTTTAATAAATTAAGACTACATACAACAATTCGACCATTTCAATGTGCATATTGTGATAAAGCGTTCAGCTATTCTGATCAACTAAAAAATCATGTTCGTGTTCACACAGGAGAAAAACCTTGTTAGTATAATATATTTAGGTGTTTCCACAAAATAATTTTAAACTTTTAAAAATAATTTTAATTTTTTTTCCAGATGTCTGTGAGAAATGTGGTTCAGCTTTTAAGAGAAAAAGTCATTTATCAGCTCATTCAAATGCATTAACACCTTGTGTAATAAAAATGACGTTGAAAAATAAAATGAATGGAGAAAAACTAAAAATACAAAAACTTTCTGGTAAAAATTCAAAAACTAATTTAAAATCCAAAAAAAAAATTACAAATTGTGTAGAAAATGAAAATTATGATATAATCAATGAAGAAATAGAAGGTGATTCAATAACTTGTCTAGCTTCTGAAAAAGTACCAACTGAATATATTCATCAAGAGGAATGTAGTTCTCTTAATATTGGAACAAAAGCTATTTCAAATAAATGTGCAATTGTTAACAGTTTTGAGAACGGAGACAATTTATTTTTATCTTAATGAAAATAATGATAGGTTAGATATGAACAAAATGTTTTTATAAAAGAAACAAAAAAGGTTTTATAAAAAAATAGTTAATTTAAAATAATCAACCCATGTTTTATTAAATAATTGCAGAAATGCACGTTAAGTTAATTGGCTTTTTTTATATTTTCATAATTGTTTCTAAAAAAAATTAAATTTATAGAGATGCTACATACTAATTTTTAATTTAAAGAAAAATATAAAAACTAGAAGCAAAAAAAAAACTGTCTATAAGAACCAAGCAAGGGTTGAGTATGAAAATAGATTAATAAAAACTGATAAAAGTTTTCGCAGATATTTTCAGTTTTTTTTTTTGTTTTGCGTTTTAAATAAAAATTTATCAGAATATTGATTGAAATTTTTTTTTAAATTTTTGAGTGAATTGAAATTAAAAATTTATTTACACTAAACGTAAACGAAAAAAACTACTACGTTAGTACGTTATGTTTTGCCATAATTTTGTCGTTTATTGACTAATTAAATTAGCATTTATTAAGCTTGTCTGTTTGGTTTTAGTCATAGTTTGTGTAGATTTGTTGTGTTCAGTAAACTGTTCTAGGACGTTCTATAACGTAACTTTAACTTTGAAAAAGTTTGACTTCAGCGTTTGTATTTTTATTATATCAAAAATTTATATTATTTCTGTAAAACCACTCTACTAATTACTTTTAATGATAAATTAAAATAAAACCATAACACTAAAATAAAAAATTTATTTATTTTTTGATTTAAAAAAAATAGCTATATAAATTTCATTTGATTTAAAACTAAATTAAAAATTATTGCAATCCCGTTCTTTTTTCTTAAAAAAAAATTATTTTTTTTTGTTTTCGTCTTTACAAAAAACAAGCAAAATAATAAAAACAACCCAAAAAAGAAATGTCAATTCAATCAAACTGTCAAATAGTTCATCGTTCAGCTTTCAGCTTTGAACATTCCTCGACTTTAACTTTAAAAAAGTTCCAGGCTTACCGTTGACGCTCACATTGGAGAAGGTTACATTAGTTTCCATATGTTCAAACTTTTTGAAATTCAAAGTTACAAGTCGACGCCAGCATTGTAGATGTAGAATGGCCTTAACAGATATATAAAATGGTACCCACCCCATAGTGTTCATATGACATTAAAATTACAAATGTCAATTCCAATTGTCAACAAATGTCCACGTGTTTATGTGACATATGTTCATTTGTTTATGGTATGGTTTGTTATTCCATGCAGCAATATCCATTTTAGTAGAAACCATATTCCATAAGTCAATTAAATTTTTGTTTAGTTACGAAAGAAAATGGTTTTTAATCATTCAGTAAAAGTACCCACACAATATAGAAGAGCTGCACAAATATTCAAAACTGCAATTGAACAAAAAAAATCCCTTAAAACTTTAATTTACGAAGAAAAACATGCTAAGGTTGATAAATTAGTTCCATTATTTAGAAAGTACACAGAAAACAAGGAAGCTATTGAAAATGCATTGGTTGAAACTAAAATTTTGGAAGAAAATGAACGATTTAACCAATATTTGGTAAATAAAATTAAATAAAATAAAATTTATAAAGTTAATGTTTTTGTGTATTTAGTGCAGAGTTTTGGTTACGGATTTATTTTTCGTCACAAAGAAATTAAATGGTGAATCAAGACCAGTTCAAACAATTTTGGCATATGAAAGAAAACTAAAAAAATATTTAGGTGAATTGGGAAACAATGAGAAAAAAAAACCTGAAAATGAAAAACCACGATATGTGAGAGTTAATCTTAATTTATTTTCTACTGAAGAAGCTATTCAATATATTGAAAGTGAAAGTTTTCGCAAACGAGCATATGATTCCAATAATTATGATGATTATTTGAAAGCAATAAAAGAAATAGAAGAAGATGAATATGTTATTGATATTCATATACCAGAATTGTTTGTTTTTTCATCATTATGTAGAAGATATTGGGCGGCACATGATTATGTAAATCAAAAAAAGTTTATTTTACAAGATCGAGCAACTTGTTTAGTTGGGAAAATTTTAGATCCACCATTAAATTCTGTAATTTTAGATATGTGCTCGGCACCTGGTATGAAAGCAATTCATTTATCAAATTTGATTGGTAATCGTGGTAAAATTTATGCTGTTGAACAAAATACTGAAAGATATAAAACTTTAGTTGACATGGTAAAATCTTCGAATGCAAAATGTGTTAAGCCTATTAAAGGAGATGTACTTCAACTAGATAATGAAATGTATTCCGATGTTGAATATGTTTTAGTTGATCCATCATGTTCTGGGTCTGGTATACAAAATCGTTTGTCATTAAATACAGAGAATAAAGACCAAGCTAGATTGTGGAAATTAGCTGGTTTACAAATCAAAATTTTACAAAAAGCTTTAACTGATTTTCCGAATGTTAAAAGAGTCGTCTATTGTACATGTTCATTATATCCGGAAGAAAATGAACAAGTTGTTCAAAAATGTTTGGAAAGATGCCCAAATTTTAAATTATTAAGTTGCAAAAAAGAATTAAGAGGAAAATGGAAGAATACTGGAGATACTAAATATGAAAAGATAGGTAAAAATTGCTTATATTCCCTACCTGATGTTGATATGACTGATGGTATATTTATTGCACTTTTTGGACGAAGGAAAACAGAAGAAAATATATTTTGAATTAAGTGATAATTGAAAAAAGGATAAAATTAAGTAATATAATTTAGTATGTATGTAATTCAAGATCGTTTTTTTTTCAAATTGAAATAAAACTATCATTTAAAACTATAAAAACTTAAACAAAAGCCATTTTTATTAATAATTTTAATTTAAATTTTAAGATCTAATATGCATTTAATTATAAATTTGATATAATTCAAATATACATTATTTGATTTGAATCAATTAGTCAAAACCAGTTTTGTCCAATACCAATGGTGCTGTAATATATAAATTTATTTTAAAAAAAAACTATAACAATTGCTATTCTAAAACTAACCTAATCTAATAGCTGCACAAATAAAAATAAATGCAAAAATATTTGATTTTACTGCATCGCGAACTTTTTTACGTTCTTCCGCTGGATCAATTTGTGGGGGCATACGAAACATTTTTGACTATTTTTAATTTTAAAAATTTTTCAATTAAATTTATATAAATATGTATATTGTCTAAATTATATTTTAGATATTGTCTTTAATTCACTGTAGCAGCAATCAGTAATTCCTTTTCCTTCGTCAAAAAAAATTGTAAGTTTACTCAAATTTACTCAATGTGATTCAATTCGAATGAAAATGACATTAACAATTGTCAATTGAACATGACAAATGAAACAAGAACGAGAACTTGATTAAAGTCAACAAATTAGAATTAAATGGAAGTGAGTATCCCATACAAAAATGCAAACATTTTGTCCATATTAGTTTAGTACTTTTCTTTCTGTTTTCTTTATTTATGTAAAAAAAAAAAAATTAAGTATTAGGCCAATATAGTTTTCTTAAATAGAAAATTAGTAAAATCTTTGAGTATGCATAAAATAAAAGGTATCAAAATCTAATCTTAATAAAAATAACAATGTTTTTTCAATTTAAACTTTCTTTTACTTTATTACCATATTCTATTATTACACAGAAAAGTATTGTTGTTAAATTATTTGAAAAAAAAAAAATAATCATTCATGTTTCTGAAATATTGAAAATGTAGCAGTAGTGTGTAATATATGGATATACGAAATTTTCAAAAAGTACTAATACTAGCAATGAAGTAGGAAAAAATAAAATTTGTTGTTGTCAAATAAATATTAAAAAAAGTCAACAAAATTTTTGATTGTTATTATAAATATATTGAACGAATATATTCGTCTATTTCTATTTTTTGACATAAAAAAGAGCAAAGAAAGAGAGGAATATACCCAAAACATTGGACACATTTTTGTATGGATAGTCACTTCCATTTAATTCTAATTCGTTGATTAAAGTTAACTGTACTGTCATAATTGAAACTTCAAATAAAATGTTTGGAAATAATGGGATTAGAATTTTGTTGTATATTGCCAGTCATAAGAGTATATCTGATATAGTGGTATGAGCCTGAAATACATATATACAATGATAAAAATCCCGCGACTTTTCGTCCTAGATTGTCAGGGGTGGCAATTATGTAATTGGAAACGTCGTTTTGTTTCGACTATTTTCAAAAAGTGGCATTGCATAATTTTGTTTCGACCATTTTTATTTTGTTTTAATCTTTTCAAAATTGGTACGACATATTTTGGTATTGCGTAAGGTTGAAACGCTACTTTTTTTTACATTTGATACGACCAAATTTTGGCGATTGAAAAATAGTTTTTTTATTGGAATATTTATTTTAGAAACGCACAGAAATAAAAATTACAATAAAATGAAAAATTAAGTAAATTTATAATGATTTTCTTTCTAGAAAAAAAAATTTCAGAATAAAAAAAAAAAAAAAATGTTGGTATTATTATTAGCTTCTTTTACTTGTATCTAGTTGCAATTTCTTTTAGTTCCATTTTTTTTTCTTTTAATATTATTTTCTTATTAATATTATTTTTTTCTTTCTATATTCTTATAATTGTTGAAATTTTAACGAAACAAATCAAAAATGGAATTATGTAAAGTGTTTCATTGTTTTTTCGAGCGTTTCAAAATAAATTAACGTTTCAAATTACGTAATGTCATCCAAATTTTGTTTCGACCGAAATGTTTGAAACAAAGTTACATAATGCCACCCCAGAACGTCGTATAGCAATTAGCAAGTCAAAAGAATACGATATTATGTTTTACGAGATTTTTATTTTGACGCAACAATTCAAAAACAAAAAACAAAATTTTAATGATCACTGTCAATTGTCAAAATGCAATGTCGTAGCGCAACACGACAAATTTTTGAATTTTGATCTAATTTTTGTCGCCGACTTTGTCATGTCGCTGGTCGCACTATTTGATTTGTTATATCAAAGTGGCCGATGTGGTGTTATGTAATAATAATTTGGTTGTGTGACCACATCCCTTAATTGTTGATCAAAATATAGAAAAAAAATTAATTGTAATGATTAGATCCAGAAACTATTTGTTATAATGCCATTGTCTACTTCCAGAAGGGTCAACTTTCATTACTTTTTTCCTTTTCTATAAACTAGTTTTGCGGCAGCCATTTTCGTTCATCACATTGTTGACAAAATTTTAACTGGTGAACGAAAGAATCTACTAATGCAAACAAAAAAGTAAACAAAATAACGAACATACGTACGCAGTACCTGTGGTAGTACCGATAGATAAATAGTTTTCTTTACATACCAATTTTGACTACTGGAAAAAAGAGAGAAAAAAGTGAAAAAACTTTCATCTGCAAGTAAGGTACAAGAACGGTTTACTTGTAAAAACTTGTAGTTGTCAAACCATTAATATTTATTTAATATAAAGAAAAACAATCATTTGTATTTACGGAGTTTTTTTTTCAAAATTAATTGTAATAATATTAAATATAAAAAGTTAAATTACTTTCATTAATTTACCATCTTCTAACAAACGCGTATCACATAAGTACATAAAAACATAACCTAAAAAAATACAACAAGAATAAAATTTTACGAATAAGTTGTCACAAGTCTAAATTTAACCTTCGAAAACTTATTCGAGAGAAAGTAGCTGACGTCACATATATCTTCTCATTTTCAGAAAAAATCTCAGAAATCGAACTGTTTAATTGTAAAAACTTACATAAACTTGTAAATATTTCTCGTACGCGATCGCGATCGTGATAGTTACGAGAACGGCAATGTTGACGGCAATGTTTTCATTGGTCTTCACACTATACTATAGTGAGTAGTATAGTTTAGTAAATAAAATAATAATGTAAAAATAATTTTTTTTTAAATATACGTTTATGGAAACAATACTAGCCCCCTGAAAAGTAGATGTTGAGCTTGAGCATCTAGAAGTATGACTTTTTATTTTTGGCTTAAGAATTTTAATATTTTTTGTGGTGTAATTTAGTATTCAATTATCAACTACAATCATAATTCTTGCTTTTATACTCCCCACAAAATATTGTAACTACATATTTTTGTACTAAGATTTAGTTTACAAGGTTCTAACAGCCAGATAGAACTTTGCGTTCCACCCAAAATTTAGCAATATTGTATATATAATTTTTTACAGAAAAGTAATGTACTGGACATGATAAATATTCATAGTAAAAATTTCATGTAGAAAGTTTTTATCAATCAATGCGTATCAGAACTTCGTTTTCTAGGTGTTAACTGGTGGAAAGTGCCAAGTTTAAGAAATTGAGCAGCCTCGAGCAAAAATTGGTCTGGGTCCCACTCACAAAGCCTTCGAAATTTTTTAAAACTGGTTTTTAGTACAATGGCTCCGGCGTCCCAAGTGTCGGGACCGGAAACCTTGAATTTTGTTTTTTTTTTATTATTTTTTTCAGACATTTTTATTAAAAAAACAATTTTACGTAAAAAAGTTCTAAGATGTGATCAAATTAAGTATTTACATAGTCACACAGTTCTATTTGGTTCTTAGAACTTTATTGCTCTAAGTTATACAGGGTGGTCCAGTTTAGAGCAAAAAGTTTTTAAGGGATGATTCCTTGGAGTATTTTAGGAAAAAAATTGTTCTAGAAGAGGGGTCATGAAACACGGCAAGTCTGATATGAAAGTTGTGGAGGAAGGATGAAAAAGTTGTAGGGGATGATGTAGCGCATCAACACAATACACAAAAAAAAAAAAAAATGCGAATTTTTTCGAGATAATCAACGTTTTTTACAAAATTTTCAGTTTTTAAAAGCAAAATTTTAAGTTTATGCAGTTATTTAAAAACGGTAAGTCTGATACTCATTCAACATATACCGTTAATTAGGTGCATTAATTCTAAAAAAAACTTATGAAGAAGATGTTACTCTAGTTTCAATTTCTTCTGAGCTGTAGTGGATATTCTTTAGACATAATTTTTGTAATCCCATTTTCTTTAACCTTCTGTAGCCCAGGTAAATTTAAAGATAGACCCCTCTTCTAGAACAATTTTTTTCCTAAAATACTCCAAGGAATCACCCCTTAAAAACTTTTTGCTCTAAACCGGACCACCCTGTATAGTGTCAGCGCCTTATTGTTGAGCACCAAAGTTCTATTTGCATTTTCAACTTAATTTATCTAGAAAAATATTTAACTTATCGCTAATATTTTGAAGCGATTGATTTGATATGAAAAATTAAAACTTTTTATTAAAGCTTGTTTTGCGACAAAAAATAACATGACAATACAAACATTTTTATAAATATACATATATGTATATACATTGTGTGTGAACTACTTTATTTTTGTCCTCTTTCAAATTTTCAATTAAGTTTCACTGCTAATTTTATTTCAAGAACACTTAGAAAATTAATATAATTAAATCCTTTTAACGTCAATTTCCAACGAATCACGTTCTTATTTCGTTTAATAATTGTTTTTTAATTATCTACCCTTATTATTTTTATCAACATTGTATATCTCATTGTTAATAATTATCTAAAACAAAAAAGATTTTAATAAGGACATTGGAGAACGTGATCGACATTATAGTATGTATACTATTTGATATTGTTTGTTCCACATTATCATATTATTTGATGTGAGTGTAATATTATGTATTTGTTTGCCACGAATATAAAAAGCTTTATGACGGACTCTTTATTATAGTGCCCAGAACATATAATTTTTTTAAAATAAATAAAATTTGTTTTCATTATGTTTTCTTTTTTGATTTTAATGACCAAATGACGTCCAGTGTACTAAATTATGAATTACGTATGATTAATATTATTCCAAGAAGTAAACTATTATTAAAAGTAAACATTTTGTAACCAAAGGAGGCAAATAGAAACGAATGTATAATAGGACTAGTTTAATCAATAGGCTAAAGTATAACACATACTCTTAACTCTTACCTCATACATAACTAAACTTATTAACAGTTACTGACCGACATTTGAAAGGAGGAAAAAGGATCAAAAATATTAACAATTAATGTACATTTAGGTAATTATAATTAAATAAATAACAAACAAATTTATTAACAGTATTGCATACATGACATCTTAGAGTAGTTAGATAAAGTGAATAGGTTTATTAACGTTACTAACATCACGAATTTAAATTAAACTTAAAGCACATTGAGGAATATTAGGTCTAGAACAATAATTGAACATATAATACGAATATTTCGTTTTTATTCAGTGTACAAATACACAAAATATTCATATATCTACTCTCAATCCAACGTTGGGAATCAATATTGTAGATAAAAATTTTCTCTGCATATATCGTACTAATTATTCAAAATCGAATTCTTTGAGCTGGGGATCGAAATCAAAAAACTACAATTAAACCAAAGACAGTAAATATTTATTAACTGTCTTTGATTAAACTCTTTTGAATGCATAGATCGATCATGGTCGAAATTTTTTAAGCAAAACTAATTTTCAAATTCAAACGAATCGAATGGAATTAAAATGAAACCAGAGACCCCTATTTATTAATTATAATTCAAATTAAAGCCAAATTTAACGTTTTTAGTAGAACAGGGATTATTTAAATAGACTGATATTTTTCACTATCAACCAGTAAACAGTCATGTTTTAATAAGAAGCTATGGTTTAGTATGGTTTAAAAAAAACAAAATACTTCTTAAAAACCATGCCTTTTCTACCTTTTCCCTGTATTAAATCAAAATTAAAAAAAAAAACAAACATTTCAATCCTTGTTTAATGCTTTATCCTTCACAGACCACACCCACACTTGCATCAAATATATTATAAAAAGCAAAAGCAACTGATAGTTTTTTTGTTTAAAATTTTACTTGATATTTGGTAAAACAAAATTATTGAGAGAGAAAGAATATATATAAAATGCAGAAAATAAAAACGAAAAATGTTTTTTTGTTTTGCAAATGTTGTGTGGTGAATTGAATTTAATTCACGATTTTTTTGATGTAGATTTCTGCAAATAACTAAATTGTTAAAGGAGAAATATTTACTAATAAATAGAGTTAACTGCCAAGATCCAAGATCATTTCAAGGTTAAACTTACATAGCGAAAGTGGTACATGGTCACCTTATCATTTAGGCCAGTAGAACTGTTATTTACAATTGTACCTGAATTCCGGGATTATCAGTATTTTATTTATTCACAAAAAAAAACTATTTGCAAATAATACGTGTTTTTCTGAACATAGCATTGTGGACATTTGCCTGTTATTGTTATCCAAATCTGCAGAAATTTTAATTGAGCACTTGCTACAGATGTGATGTGGCATTGATCTCAGTTATTGAATTGATTTTTATTTACTTAATTTTATTGATTTATTAAATATTTTTGATTAGATCAAATTTTTTACTTTATAATATCTTTTTTGATAATTACACTAGCGGACCCGGTGCGCTTTGCTACACCCAGTTGAAAAAAAATTTCGTATTACATGCAGCCCAGTGATAGCTGTAGCAATAAAATTTATTTGTGAAATCAAAAATCGTGTAAATTAATTCTAATGTTCTTTATCAAAATAAATAATAATAACTTTTTATTTTGAATTTTAAATGATTACAAAGCTTGAAAAGATATGTTACTATTCTATTGCAATGCTCTTTGGTAAACAATATTTTTTGTTTTTCCTTCGTGTGCAAATATAAATAATGCCGAAGGTTCACCAACACAGTTAACATCCTACGTAAAATTGCCCATGTGAGAAACAGTCATTTTTAAGATTTAACCCACATACTGGAAATTGAATACGTTTAAATTGAAGTGGCATATCTGATGGAATGATTGGTATTCGTGGAATTAATACAATGTCTTCTTTTATTTGGCAGTTAATATAGATGTTGCGATGATATTATTCAATAATTTTTCCACTACTAATCTTGTGCCATTACATAACAGTGGTTGATTTAAATTGCGTAACATAATTATGGACATACCAATTTTTAAATGCAGAATATTGATGGAGTTTCTGGTAAATCGAATGAATTTAAAAATTCAATCGGGTAATTCACAACTTCATCAGGATCCATAACGCAATCGGTTGACTTGTATGTTTGGCCACGTTTTTTGTTTTGAATTGAAATATTTATTTCATTGACATCTTAATTTTTTGTTGCCAATATAGTTATAGTTTATTACTACTCAAAAACCTTGGTTTCACTTAGAATTGAAACTAAAAAAAATACACATCAAACAACTTAAATAATCTTGATGTATTTAGATGTAAGCTTACCTTGAACTATCCTTGAATTTAAAATTTAAAATTATCTTGATTCTTAATATGTAATAATTTTTATTATTTTAGAGTTGCTGCCGAACAACTCCTAGCACGTCCAAGGCATATTTGGAAACCAATTGTATTACAGGCATGAAAATTTACACTTAGATACTTTTTCGCAAATAAAGAAATACGACTGTTACCGATTTCGAAAATGTGGACTGATTCGGGTTGCTGCCGAACAACTCCTAGCACGTCTCAGACATATTTGGAAACCAATTGTATTACAGGCATGAACATTTACACTTAGATACTTTTTCGCAAATAAAGAAATACGACTGTTACCGATTTCGAAAATGTGGACTGATTCGGGTTGCTGCCGAACAACTCCTAGAACGTCTCAGGCATATTTGGAAACCAATTGTATTACAGGCATGAGAATTTACACTTAGATACTTTTTCATAAATAAAGAAATACGACTGTTGATGATTAAAATGTGGACTGATTCGGGTTACTGCCGAACAACTCCTAGCACGTCTCAGGCATATTTGGAAACCAATTGTATTACAGGCATGAGAATTTACACTTAGATACTTTTTCATAAATAAAGAAATACGACTGTTAATGATTAAAATGTGGACTAGTTCGGGTTGCTGCCGAACAACTCCTAGCACGTCTAAGGCATATTTGGAAACCAATTGTATTACAGGCATGAGAATTTACACTTAGATACTTTTTCATAAATAAAGAAATACGACTGTTAACGATTAAAATGTGGACTGGTTCGGGTTGCTGCCGAACAACTCCTAGCACGTCTAAGGCATATTTGGAAACCAATTGTATTACAGGCATGAAAATTTACACTTAGATACTTTTTCGCAAATAAAGAAATACGACTGTTACCGATTTCGAAAATGTGGACTGAATGAAATGCTGGAATATTGTTAATGGGAATTTGGAAACGCTTTGTGATGTTCTTTTAATATTCGTGATTTTTTTCAAGCGGCAAATATTAAAAATGTCCATTAACAATATTCCAGCAAGATTCATTTTATACTTTTGTGTTTTATCTTATAGTAGTTCTAGATGCTCAACATCCACCACTAGTTTTATTTTCTACTTTTTAGGGGGCTAGTTTGGTTTCGATAAAAGTATATTTTAAAAATTTTTATTTTTACATTATTATTTTATTTAGTTTATAATTAAAAAGCAAAACAACGCGACTTCCTTTTATTTTACAATTTTTTTTTAATTTTTTACAAACACCGGCATTTTGTCATTTTTACTGTACCTACCTAAAAGATTTCGTCAATTATTATACTTAAAATTACAATTTCTAAAATTTATCAATTTTTGTAAAACTTTTAAGCTATTAAGTTAGTAATAATAAGAAGTAATAATAAGAACTAATTAAAAAATTCAATATATTCAAACTTATGTGGTAATTTTTTTTAATATAATTTTTTATTATAATATTTATTAAAAATTATAAAATAAAAATATTATGAATGTTTAGATTTTGCAACTGAAATACTTCATTAAATATTTGCAATCTAAATTTGCATAATATAATACAGCAAACTTGAAAAAGTTCGAGCTATACCGAAACAGGTAAAAAATTATAAAATGCGAATTTTTAAAATTACTTCTTTCTATTACAATAACCTCATAGGTACAAATAAATTTCAATTAATGGTCTGTTATTAATATCTTTCAGGCTTTGCTATCATAAAAACGGACTAAATATTACTCGCACATAAATTAAAATAAAAAAGAATGATTGAAATGCGTATTAAAAGTATTATGTCTTAAAAATCATAAAGTTAATATATTATTTTATAATTAAATGAAAGGATCGATATAATTAGTATTGGTTTTGTACGTTACATATTCAATTATTATTAATAAAACTACTTATTTTACCTAGTTTTTATAAAAACTTGTTTTCTAGCGTTAGAGTAAAATTTTTGTATAATTGAATTTTAAAATCGAATTTTACTTATTTTACCTGTTTAATAAATTTATTAATATTTTTCTGATTGTAAATTGTGTTTATTTTACGAGCAAAAATTAAAATGAAATTATGCTTAAAACACTATTATTAAATTAATGACTCTATTTGTTAGTGATTGCAATAGAACCTATTTTATTTACAGATTTTATAAATTATTTTTGTTTTTATGTTTAATTGTGTTTATTATATACACAAAATCAAATAACAATCAATCGAAAAATTAGTCGCAAGCACTGATAAAGGAAGTAAGTTGCTTCCGAGATATAGATATTTGCAAAATAAATATAAATGATTAATGAAAAGAAACTCGACTTTTATTCCACCATTTAAATATATCACTAAAAACAAATCTGATTATGAAAAACAATCATATTAACAAGTTAATTTTAGCTACCATTCTTTTGTCCTGCCTGAGGTCAGATGTTATGACACCAAGAAAACAACTTGAAAATGTTAATTATCCCTTTATTGTTATTGGTACACTTAATTTTGTTACCAAAAATTTGTCATAGCCTTCAAAAAAGGATTTTTTTTTTACTTTTTAGTTATAACGTTATAATCTATGAGATGTACATTTTTTATTGCATTTAACTAAATATTATTAAAGCCCTATCATATTATCATTATTAAAGCTGTTAACAAATATAAAGACAGAAAAAAACAAATAATATTTAGGTACCTATTCATTTTCTATTTTTCAAGTAAAACACATGAACAATATCAAAAAAAATATTATGATTTATGCATATGAATATAAAATAATAATTATTGTGTAAAAATTGAATGTATTTATGCGAAATTTTAGTTTAAAAACTGGTTTCAATTAATCTATAATTTTATTTGACTAAACATTAAATTTAACATAAATTAACTAACTTTATGAAAAATTATTAAAATGTATATTGGTTTAATGTAGTTTTATCCAATAAGAATAGTTCCTTTTGGATTTTAACTACATTAACATTTTTTAGGTTGTTAATAACTTTGAGAATTAAAATTTCCGCCCACAATCAGGCAAAATTTTAAAAAGAAACATTCATTCTTATTTGAGTAATGAATTATAACGAAACTAGTGGCCCCTGTTGAGTAATTATATTTCAAATTGAAGTCAAATTTAAAGTTTTTAAAAAAACAGTAATTTACGTACTGACATAGACTTCGCACGATATAGCAGAAACCACTCGTGTTTAATAAAAAGTTTTGTGGTTAGTAAGTTTTATTTAGGACACATAAATACACGTCCCTCATATACTGCTTCGTTTCCGATATATTCCCTATAGTAAGTGGCATTTAGTGGATAAAATTACTAAAAATAAAAAATTTTGTCATTAATAGTACGTTTTCAAGCTCATGTTTATGGATAAACAACTAGCTCATAAACCAGTCAAATGTCAAGTGTTCACAAGGTTTTTTGGAAAACAATCAGCTGTTTCACATACTTATTATTATATAAAAAAATTTCTTTGTATATATAAAATACTATACTAATACTATTACAAATTTACTAAATAATATTACAAAAACTATTACTAATTCTTAATAATAAATACTTCTAATTAATTGCAGTGATAATTTAATTTTTGGTAAAAAAGAACTGGAAATCCAAATATATTTTTTATCTATTTACTTTTTGATTTGTTTTTCTTTTGGTTTTTGTTTTTTTTTGACAAATGACAAAATGAATTTATGACAAAAAAATCAAGGGTCATGCAAAAAAAAATTTAAAATCGACAAAAAATCGAAATTTCATGGTTGGGTTACATGTTTTTGAAGTGGTTTATGATATAAACACCTCGCTACTTGTTTATGATTTTCAGCAAATTTGTATGGGAAAACCACTACGTAAACAACCAGTTTATCATAAACAACATGTTTATCCATAAACATGAGCTTGAAAACGTACTATAAAGATGAAAAGGTGTCTACTGCGCAGGACCTTAAATGCTTGTCAATTATAATTATAGATATTCTTCTAATATAAAATCAAGCATATAAATTGAACTCTGGTTCTAGGGCCATTTGCAATGGTCCAAACTTGACATAAACCATTCTCATAAGGCATAAAGCTTATATATAAATTTTTGTCAAAATTGGTGCAGTAGCTCTTCCGGAAAATGGTTACAAACATACAGCTTTCTTTTATTATTTATAAGATACTAGCAAAGTTACCCGACGTTGTCCGGGTCGACCACAAAATGAATCGAATTTATTTCAATGAAGTTTGATTTATGAATCGAATTGAAAAAAATTGGTTTATCAAAAATATTCTAATATTTTTTTTCACTACGATAAAAAAATATCAACAATACTCCAACTTAAGCTATACTTATATTAAAATTATTTCTTTGTAAACAATATTTCGGTGGTCTTTTCTGATGAAGTATAAGCAAATACGCTCCTTGCTGTTGAGGTATTCTTGAAATAAAGAAATGTTCGTTTTTTCCACAATCAATTGGAATTTGTACTTAAATGAAATGAGGATGCCAAGTTTTTATTCTTAATCTAGTACCGTAGTTTTGGCTTCTTCAAGTTTCGTAGAAGCAATATTGAAGCTACTACTTTTAATTCCAATTGATGAGGAGGAGCAACTTCATTTTCATCGATAATTGTATCTATCGATTTGTACACATGGACCCCCTGGAACACTCTGCAGTATTTTCTGATTAATAAAACGAATCGTCACATTTTTGTGACTAATTTACATAGCCATGTCATGTAAAAATTTTATACTGATTCCTAAATTCGAAAATATATTTTCAGGAAAATACATGTTTTTTTATTTTTCATAGAATACCTATGAATAAATTTTCAAGTCTGTAACACAATTTTTTTTTTGAAACATTTCTGATAGAGTATGTAAGTGTAAATTTTCATGCCTGTAACACTATTGGTTTTTATTCCTGAAACGTACGTGCTAGGAGTTGTACGGCAGCAACCCGAACCAGTCCAAATTTTTCGAAATCGGTAACAGTCGAATTTCTTTATTTGTGAAAGAGAATCTAAATATAAATTTTCATATCTGTCACACACATGGTTTTTAAAATATTCTTGAGTCTTGGTAAGAGTTGTACGGCAGCAACCCGAACCTGTCATCTGATGGCTTTGTAAGGTACCGCGTTAATTGCATACCGGTACCATGAATGACTGTGCAAAATTTCAGAACTCTCTCTTTAAAACTGTGGGCGTGTATAGCGAACAAACAAACAAACAAACAAATAAACAAACAAACAAATAAACAAACTTTCCCTTTTATAAGTATAGAAGATAAGATAAGATTATGAGTTTTATTTCTTAATCCAAATTTATGAATTGCAATCTATGCTAATTGTTTCCATTCTAAAAATGAATTATTATTATACAAATGAAATTAATTTCCTGTTCACAGTATGTATCATTAAGTATCATAAATTTTTCGTAAATGGTATATTTTTTAGTTACATGAATCTGTTTCAAATTGTAAATCATATGTTCAACTGAAGATTTAACATTTTATTTTTTAGTTTTAATGTCCATCACTCTCATTCTATCATATTATTAATAAAATAAAAGTCCAAATATTAATAAAACTAAATTTAAAATTATACTTAAATCTGAAAGTACTTTTCTTTTTCAAATTCATTTTTATAATTTAGTAAGAGTGTCGTGGTCTGTCCTGTTAAACATAGGAAAATCAAAAGCAAAAGCAAAAACAAAAAAAAAAAAATAAAAGTGTTGAATTTGTAATGTTGCATGAAATGAGTGAAATTAAGTTGTGACAATTGTAAGAATATGAGTCAGCACAAAATTTAAGTGCTTATAAGAATACTAAAATGTATACCTCAAAATACATTTTTAGTTTGTGTGGTACTATAGCTACTATCAAAAAAATAAAGAATAAACTAATATTAAGAAGACTCAAATCGATATAATTATTTTAATTGTTTTTATTAATATTATAAATAAAAATTTTGCCTAAAATTTTTTTTTCTACATGTTAGCTCGACATTTGAAATAAGTGTGACATAAAGAAACTTCAAAAAATTAAACAATGTTTACAATACCATTTTTATGAGTTGTTTCTTAGTTACTCAAACTGTTTCTATATTTTGTCAAATTCTTTTTCATAATTCTTTCTTCATCAGATTCATTCTAAATAAATTGTAGAGCCAAAATGATAATGATAATGATACAATGAAAGATTGAAATCATGAACATGACATAAATATCCCTTTATAGTGCATCTGAACGAAAGCAATATTACTGAATTCTCTTCAAAGTTCATGAATGTAATATACACAGTGGTCAGCTCTGAACTGAAAATCCTTTAAGGCTTCGAGTATTTTAGGAAATAAAATGTTTTAGACATCAGGTTTATTGAAATTTATATATGAATTTAGCTGAGAAACTGCAAGTATGATATAAAAGTTAGTTCGGTATGGCAAAGTTATGAAGGTTGGTTTAAAGCATTAAAAAAATTAATAAAAAATTTGGCTCCCTTTACTACAACTACTATTATATAGTAAGGAACTAACCCTTCTTAAATAGCGTAGTTCTATTATTATTTAAGTTGCTACTAAATTACACTCGTGATAATTTCGGGTTTATTCATAAATGCTGCAAGCAGACAACAAGTTTGCCACCGTTTGGTGTACTTTGCAATAATAAACCCAAACTTTACCTATCATCTACATTTACTAGACAATTCTGGAAAGTTTCTGTTCATTAATACTAACATTTTGAAAATAAGAATTTTTTTTTTAAATAACAAAACAAAAACAAAGAAAACTATTTCAAAAAATTTTATGCATTATGCATGATGCATGATAATACGTGATTAATTCGTAAATTAAGCAATATTACATTTAGACATGTTGGTTTAAGCAAAGCTCTAAACAACTCCAATTTCAAATTATAGTGTATTTTATGGCTCAACATAAATATTTAGTGCAAGGATATTCGAGATAAGTCGATGCTAAAACCAAATCGAATAGATTGTTGCAAGCCCTGGTTGATCAATTGATGACCGATTTCTGGAAAAGTGCTATACTTATATCTTGGCCAACTCCTGGTTGGTATCCACCCCTCTATCAAAAATCTCAATGTAGCCGCTAGTTTTATATTCTGTGGTATTGATAATGAACGTACAGAAGTCTTTAGGCTGTCTTTAATTCCATCTAATACATATAAATTTATTTATAGAAAAAATAAATGACACAATGTCAATTCGGAAAACATCCAATTTTACAATGCGTTTTTAATACATGAAACCAATTCACTTACGCATCGCAAATTAAAAGCGCAAATTTTTTCGATGCGTTTTTCTTACATAGTAAAGGCCACAGCAAGATCCAAAGCCCTATAAATTATTTTTTTTTTGCTTCATCGGCATCGGGAATCAAAACTGGGAACTTTCGGTTTAAAGGCAGACGCTCTACCTACTGAGTCACCCAAAGTTATATTTTAATTTATTTAGAAGTTTCTTCTATCCAATTATCCTATGATACCTCCTCTATATGAAGTTTTACTCGTTTTGAAATAATTTCTTATATGTATACATAGTTGGAAAATTCGATTTATCAAAAAAAAAAAGTTTCTATAAATCTATTTTTTAAAAATTCTTGTGGTATTTAATCTCTTCTATAAATACGACAGGTCTTGCAATCTGATGTTAGATAACTTCACAATAAAAGAAACAAAACAAAAGATGAATGCATGTTGAAGTAAATAATTTTCTATGATAACGCTTTATTAATTTTATTATTATTATTTCTATTGATCTGGTTTGCCACTGGAATATGATGATGTAATATTTGTTCTTAATAATATAACTAGAGTAACCTAAAAACTCAACTCTTTAATAATAAAACTTGTATAATTTTTTTAAAGATATTACTATACAATATTTTACTGTCAAGAAAGTACTATATATTCATCTTTTCATCTTCTTTTACACGAACACCATACATTGTACATATCACATTTTTATATTTCTATTTTTGAAATCATAATATTATTTTATGCTAAGTTGTTCTATATTGTACTCAATCCTTTGAAAAGACAACACTGTCATTTTAAAAATATAAGGACTATATAATATACAACATGACATATATAAATATATAGAATTATGCATATAGAAAAGTTTATTAACTAAATTACAACATAATCCAATAATAGAGGGCTCTCTTGGTTTTAGAGTATACTTGTAAAAAAAATTTATTATTCAAGGCTGTTTTTGTTTTTAAAAAAGGATAAAGGACATGTGATATTATGTTCCTAAAAAAAAAAAAAAAAAAAAAAAAAAATGTTTCTTTCTTTTATTAATTTTTGTTTGTTTTTTTTTTTGTCTTTTTGAATAATTAAATTTTAAAAATTAATTTAATATATTTAAAAAAAAATTTTATAAAGAAAATTTAAATTTACCGTACATTGAGTTTTCGAACACGAATAGTCAGTAGATAGAAGAGTTGTAAATGAAGTATCACAAAAAACTTATATGACAATAAAAGACGGATGTCAATTCTCATGATTTATGCTTTTTTTTGCACTTACGCGTTGTACATACTTTTATAGTTATAACAATGACCACATGCACATTTGCTGTTAGAACTATTTAGGATATATATATAGTTGCTCAGAATTGGTGTCTGAATATGATAAAATTTTTTTTAATGAATCAAAGATTTTGAAGTTACATTGTGCCATTTAAATAAATAATAATGGTAAAATATTAATATAGATATTAATATATTTCTTCTATCTGAAAAAAAGAAACAAAATTAAGTTGAAATGTAAATTACCTCGGCGTTTTATACATGTCAAGTAACTTTAAATAATACATATAATCTACCAAGAGAAATAAAATTCAATGATTCAAGTTTCCTCAATGCGCCAGTGACTTCTATAGTAGCACAACGAAAAAAATTCAAATTTTTCAGTTTTATATAACTCTTGAATATTCGTTGTCTATAACATATACCTAGTACACAATATAATTCTTAGCTTATTTCTACTTCCTCAATACCTCCCGCTCTGATAGTAACTGGTAATGTGTTGAGTCCATCCTATATATCTAATATATTTATATATTTTTTTTTAAATAAAATAACACAAAGACACAAGGAAAAAGTTTTTCTTTAATGAACATTCAAAACTACTAAAACAAGAAAATCAATAGAGGAGAAAATTGAAGAAAAAAATTATTTGAATTCTGGATGTCCTGATATGCCAATATTATGTGTTTTGTTTTCAAATATCATCAAATATTTACATACATACACATTTTATTTTAAGATTGGCTTATTATTTTGGTCTAGACAAGTTGACGCTTTCACTTCAATTAGAACTACAAAACAACAATTTTCCGTTTATTTTTCTATTTTTTATTATTGTTTTTATATTAAAACGATAAATATTACACGTGTTTCTTGTTAAAGAACATAAAATTATACGATAAAATATTTTATATTATACGTGGTGGTTTTCTGCATTAATTTCTTTTAAAAATATGGTTATCATTCGTCCCGCCCTGTTTTGACTGTCCCACACACCCAAGATAGTTTCCGCGTCCTGCCACCCAAACAAATTTTCCCACACATCTCTCTGAAACCAGTTTATAAAATTCCATATAAAACAAAATTTATTTTATATGGGAATTATTTTAAAATACTGCACTGAAACGAAAATGGTCACTTGTATTTTGTTTGGTGGGTTTTGTTCTAATTTAGATTTTTAAATTCAAAATGTTTCAAATATTACAAAAATTGTGGAAGTATTATGATCTGTTCCGCACTCTAATGCTGAATTTGTAGTCTTATATGATCACTGCTTCGCGAAAAGACTGAAATCTGTTTTTATTGGAAAATTTAGAGACGGAATTTTTTTTTTTTTTGCAAAAGATAGGAGGTAATCCCCGAAGGACATCAAGAGCTCCAGCCGCGTGTGCATCTTGATAGTGTAGGAATCGAACCCACTAAAGCCCACCTATCTTTTTTTTCGTTATAACCAATCTACGTAAGATCGACTAATGACTTTTTTTTCGTAAATTTTTGGCCGCGTGTTTAGGAAATTATTATAGTGATAGTTTCCGTGGAGGATCGCTAACACCATAATAATTACCGTGTAGGAACTGTATCACTATGATATTTTCCGTGAAGGAGATAGCCACAGCAATAGCTTCGCGTGGAAAGATTATTTAGATTTTTTCGCAAAGGAAAATTATTGAAATAATAATTTCCGTAAAGGAAACTATTATCGTACAATTTTCCATTTTAGGTAGTGACCAGCTCGTGGGGTTTCGTTCTCTTGAGTCGACGGTTATTGCTGTCGATATGAAGAACTGCTGCCATTTCCGAGTTCACATGAGTTTGCAGTCTCTGCTCGTGTTTGACTGCATGTTTCTTGATCTCTTCCGTGACTGTTTCAATGTGCAAGTCACGGTGGAGATCTTTGTTAAGTACGTACGATGGTGCATTTACTATACTTTATTTTGAAATTTTTGCAACATTTGTATGTTGGTTTTCTTTGCACAGCCCCATAATTGGATACTGTACGTCCACACAGGTTTTAATATCTGCTTATATATCAATATTTTGTTCTGTACTGATAACTCAGAACCACGCCCAAGTAACCAGTAAAATTTTTTGAGTCTAATGTTTAGCTCTTCTTTTTTCTTTCTTATATGTTCCTTCAATCTTAGCTTAGCATCGAGTGTCATTCCCAGATACTTTGCTGTACTGAATTTGTCATTCCCAGATACTTTGCTGTATTGTTATTGATTGAGATAGGAATGGTTGCAATCTTTTTATATGTAAAATTTATATGAGTTAATTTGCTTTTATTAAGTTTTATGCGCCATTGTTGGGTCCATAATCTTATTTTATTCACTGCAATTTGAAGTTTGCTGTGGAGTTTTCGACAGATACGTCAACTGCAAGAATCGCAGTGTCGTCTGCAAAGGTAGCCATAAAAATGTTGTCAATTTGTGGGATATCTCTTGTGTATAGCAAGTAAAGTATCGGACCAAGAACACTTCCCTGTGGGACTCCAGCAGATAATTCTTTTACTTCTGAATATTCTTTGGCATAACATACACGAAAGCATCTATTGTTCATATATGATTTTAATATTTCATAGAATTGTCTTGGTAAATCACATGTAGTTTAAATTCAAGGCCTTGGTGCCACACTTTGTCGAAAGCCTGAGCAACATCTAAGAAGATTGCTGAGCAGACTTTTCTTTCTTCGAACGCTTTTTCCACTATATTTGTGATCCGATGCACTTGATCAATTGTAGAATGTTTGTTTCTGAATCCAAATTGATGGTTCAGGATCAGATCTCTTTCTTCAATAATCGGGGCAAGTCTTTTGAGGAGCAGTTTCTCAAATATTTTTGATATAATAGGTAACAACGATATTGGTCGATATGATATTACCTCTGAAGGCGGTTTTCCTTGCTTCGGTATTACTATTACTTCTGCAATTTTCCATTGTCTCGGAACATATGTGAACTTAAAACATGCATTAAATATATGTTGTAGCTTTAACAAAGCTAGATCTGGTAGTTCTAGATTTGTCCATTGATTAGATCGTAACCTGGTGCTTTTTTGACGCTCAGGTTGTGTCTGCATATTTGTTCAATTTCTCTTAGAGTGACATGCAAAATCTCCGCTTCATCTATTTTAACTTCGAGAGTTATATTTTCATTTGCAAGATTTTGTGTTGGTGCTGTGAAGACCTCTGCCAAGTGGTCAGCAAAAATCTTAGCTTTTTCTTTTGGGTTACCGACCCAGCTACCACCTTGTGTTTTCAATGGTGGATCTTGCACCTATGGTCTATTTATTCGTTTAGCTGCTTTCCAAAGCGAGTAGTCAGTATAAGCATCGGCTGATAAATTGTTTAAGAATTTATTAAATGTTTCCAATCAGTTTTCTTGTTTGTAAGTCTTGGGAGGCAATTTTTGTGTTCAACTTTTTCGCTCAGAAGAACGGCATATGTGTAGTTTCTATTTATTCCCTTTGTTATAAAGAAATCAATCAAATCAGGTATTTTCGCTGGGTCAGTGGGCCAATAGGTTGGGGCACCGGAAGAAATAAATTCACACTTATGATTTCTTCCAGCTTGATATAGCTCTCTCTCTTTTGTTGTGGTTAATCTTGAACCCCAGTGGGTATGTTTCGCATTGAAATCTCCTCCGATGATAAAATTGTTTCCAAGTATTTTAAAAAGATTTATGAAGTTGACTCTAGTAGGTGAGTGTCTTGGTGGGCAATAGATAGCCGAGATTTTGAAGTCCTTATTTTTGACTTTAATGTTAATTGTTGTAACTTGCATCATTGCATTTTATATTTTCTGCTCCTCATGGTGTTGAATGTAGCCTTTTATCAGTATTGCTGTTCCTCCTCTTGCTTTGTCATCTGGATGGGAAGTATGATAACAAACGTAATTAGGAATTTTAATACTAAATTTCTTTGTGAAGTGTGTTTCAGAAATTAGACATATATCTATGTTTTGATCCTTCAGAAAAATTTCGAGTTCTAAAATGTGTTGGAAGAGTCCATTTGCGTCCCATGTAACAACTCTAAGGCTGTGGCTTATTTTTTATGTGACTGCGGTGGTTTTCTGCTATGGTTTTTTATCATTAGAGACGGAATTGATGGTGAAACAAAATTTTGGAATGAACTGCATATAATTCCAAAATTTTTTGAAAGAGGATGATGCAATTCTATAGTCCAAAGATAAATACCATTGATATTTATAAATAAATACCATTGATATTTATAAATTATTCTTAATTTTTTTTCTGTTTCGTTATGTTTTGTTAATTTATTCATATTCCATTATGGTATATGCTTTTTTGTTATTTACTGATAAATTATGTAAATTTAAACTAAATTAAATTTTTTTTCTGAATCTTAGTAAATTACTTATTCTAAATTATTCTAGAATATTTAAGATAGGTTGATAATGTAATGACAAGATTTCCACAATTTATTCATCGATTGATATTGAATCTTAGATTTTCATTGGTCAAGAAAAGAGAATAATTATAAAAAAATAAATGAGAGAAATTTTGTTACTTGGGGAGGTTAAGCTCCTTTAATACAACAAATGATATGAAATGCAACAAATGCAGAAAAACATTGGCAAATCAATGCTGTTTCAAATTTTTAAAATATCTCGTTTGAAAGTTTCTATTTCAAAACACAAAAATCTAAAAGTACAAAACACCTGTACTTATACGCTTAGTTTTGATCTACAGAATTATATAGACACTGAACACGACGATTGGGTCTGGAGTAGAAAATATAAAGCCAGATAGAGCACGAAAACTAAAGTGAAAATACTTAACTTCTTGGGACCCATATTTTTAGCCAATAGAAAACAATACTTCAGTTTAGAGAATCTTCCATTTCAAACGCGAAGGTTGAAGATGTCAGGTTAAATTAAACTTTCGTTGTAGAGACCACATATTTAGAAAAATATACCCACATATAGGTACAATCTGCATAAGTTGAAGAGAAATATTAACAAATTTATTCAAAATGTCGCTGCCGATTAAAGCGATATTCCCGCCCTTTCTCTCTCAATCCTTAACTAGTCCAAGCTATGGGTTCGTGTATGAAATTTTTTAATTTTTGTTTAGATATGCCAATATTTCCGTAGAGATCCTTAATTTTTTCATCTCCAAAGATACCCTAAAGAAGCGCTTGTATTCGGAATTATCTGCTTAATTTGATCCATATCTCTCGCTTAATTTATCTTTTTTCTTGTTACTAATGTTATAACTGTAATAGCAATTTATTTTCAAATTTAAAATCTAGTCACTAAATAATTAAACAATTCACAATTGACTTTTTGTCGTGCACTTCACTTTTTTTCTCTTTTATTATTATAATAATTATACGATATCCTTTACAGTTCAAATTTCACACAGTTATTTACAAATTGAGTTAATTTCAATTTATATAACCTACATTTACATACCAACTGTTGTCGAATCCTGCTTTAAAATTATTAAATAAATTAATTTAATTTAAATCAATTTTTCATATTGATTCAATATTTTATTAATAATTATTTATAATTTACTTTCCAACTATCCAAACCTGTTTATTTTTTGTTTTTTTTTTGTTTGTCTTATTCTTTTACTTGTTTTATTTTTGAAAACTTAAATATTATTCTAATCTTAAGTATTTTTTTAATTAACTTTATTATTGTAACTAAATAATTTTCTTGTTAGTAATTACTTTTTTCCAGATTATCACAAAATTAATTTTTGATGCGTATAGTCGTGTTTGAAATTGTAATCTTCTTCAAGTAAAATGGTTGTGAAATTAAATAATTACTTTTAACCAAACTGTTAATTTCATTTAAAATCCTTAAAATTTATTTTTATATACTAAGAATTTTATTATCAAAAGAATTTATTATTTTATCGTAAAAATTCTTAGTTTATTGATATTCATAAAAATATATATACATATGTATATGCATACATATATACAATCAAATTAGAAAATAAAATAAAAAATAAAAAATACAATATTAATAATGTTGGCCTAGGTTTATTAAATACTACTTCCTTGTATTATTATTTTGATCTTTTATAAAAAAAATCAAAAATTTCCATTTCTCTCTTCCTCTCTTTCTATCACTCATTCTTTCTATTTGCTTTTTTATTCGTTTTTTCTTTTTAGTTTTCCTTCCTTAACAAAATTTTCCTTCCTTAAAAGAAAACAAAATTTTTTTATTTTCAAAATTCACTCACTTAGTTACAATTCATTAAATATTAAAATTGTGCAGAAATAAGCACATGTTTCGTTTCATTTAAATGTGTATGGTTGAATGTAGTTAAAAGAAATCGGAATATAAAATCCGAAATTTATCTTAAATAACCTTAAAATCTGTTTCTATAAAAACAAAAACAAAATAAACAAATAAAAAAATTGCATAAGTATAGAACGATTCGTCCTTTTTTTACGTCATTTGTAGAAAAATAAACAATAAAAACAGTTATTTAATAGTTAGTTTATTTCAGAGTATTACCTAAAAAAAAGGAATCTAAATAATATCTAGGGTATCTTTGCAGATATCATATTTGTAAATGATTTTTCTGTTTTTCATTTCCTTTTGAAATATTGCGTCGAATCCGACTCTCTTTCTTTTTCTCTCTTCCTTTCTATTTTGCACAGATTTATAGAAAATTTCTTGTGTTATACAATACTTTTATTTTTGTTTTTTTTTATATATAAAACCCACCCTCAACTTCATCATAATAATATATCCGATATGAAAAATATATAAAAAAATATCCAAAAATAAGAAATGAAAATTCATCGTCGTGAAGAAATAAGGTATGCATGCACGTTAGCCCCTGAGGCGATTATATAATATAAAAGATTTGATATTGTTTAAATTTTTTTTGTTTTTTGTTAATTGCAAAAAATTTCCGACAAAGAGACGAAAATGGAAATCAAAATAAAAAAAAATACTAAGAAATTTTACCAGGTGCAATTTGATTTTGTTTTATAATGGTAGCACAGGGGCGATTTTGATTATTTTTGTTTTTATTTTTTTATTTTTTTTTTGTTAAGGTATCCACTTTAATTCTTTTTTAATTGCAGGTCAATAATGTTGCTTTGTTTTTATTTTGAATTAAAACACAAAGAAAAATTTTAATAATTATTTTGAATTAAACTTGATTTGAGTCAGGGTTGTAAAACACCTCAAGTTTCACTAGCTGTTATTTGTATTTTTTGGTCAATCGATTTCTTAAAGGAAAACCTCGTGAATTATAAATTGATCTCACAAATTGCTCATCTGATCTAAAGTTCTGTGGTCTTTTCAAAATGTGATCAATTCATTTGTATTTTCGTATTTTTATTTGTCTCAAATGAGATATTGTCTTCTGTGTTTTTGCATACTTGTTTTTTTATACCATTGTCAGTACCTTATATCTAGAATAGCTCTTCGTGTACATTAAGTGCGGTACTACAATTTATTACATAAAGTGGAACGAATATTGTTTATTGAGTGTTTATTTATTAATTTTCTGATATACAGTAGTCTCAAAAATTATTTGTGCATATAACAATTTCGTACTTAACACAACCAAATTTGGCTGTAACTCACCAAATAATAAAAATAATTAACGCATTTTTTGGAATATGTTGAGTTGAATAAAACTCAAAATTTTCCAAAAAAAAAACAAAGTAAATGATTTGATTAGGTAACTCGCAAAAAAGGTAAAAATAAAATATGATAAATTTTTTGTGCATTAAATTATTGCTCAAAATTTATTTGTACAAGTATTCAAGATGTATAAACAATAACTGAAAAATAAGGTTTTTTGAAACATTTTCAAGGGTTTGAAGTTTGTTATATTGGATCTATTTGATGATACCTAATAAGAAAGATTTCCTCCGTTCGCTTCTATAACCTCCTAGAATCGGCCAAACATTGAATCACTCAAATTTTTCAAAATTAAATTTTTTATTGATTCCTAAGTATTTTCAATGAGCTTCCTAGTCTCTCTTTCTGAACTTCCAAATTCTTGTGGTATTTTATAATACCAAAGGAAATATATTAATTTCTAATCTCCATCTAGAGCTTGAACTTCTTAAATGTAAGAGTTCAATTTTCACTTAAGTTATCACCAAATTATACTTTCCTTAAGGTTAATGAAATTTCAACAAGCTGGCGTATCTTGAGTGCTATTCGAATTCGGTCATATTATGTCAGATGACATAATCCCAACACCATCATGTAAGTTTAGGATTCAATTAAAATTCTTCATGGCTAGTTTCTCTTATATATTATTCTAACACACTTATATTGTTGAATACTTATAACTTTTTTAGTGTACCTTTTTCTTGTTATTTATAGCCATGTTTCACTGACCCATAATAATATTTACACACATCAAGGTAACTCTTGCTAATTGAGTTAGTATCCAACATTTTTGTATCCACTTAAATGACTTTCAATTTCTCCAATTTATCTTCTATTTCCATTTCCTTGAAGGCCGAACTTTCAGTCATTGAATTTCATTACATTTTCTGTAAACTACTAACTAAATAATTAAGTTATACACACCGAATATCTAAACAGACTGAATGTAAATAGTAACAAAACAAGATCAATATAACATTGATTAATCTTGTTTTGTAATATTCTTATTTCCACACCCAACTCAGTTGTACATGTTATTTTTATTCTATCTAATTTTTTTCGGTGGTAACAAGATAACGTGATCAACATAAAACTACGTGTCAGTCGCGGCATGGAATACCATACTCACCATATTTTGTTTTCATTATTTTTTAAAATTTTTTTTAAATGATTTTTATTTAAAAAAAAATAGAACTATGAACTTATGAAGATGAAGTTACCAAAAATAAGTTTTTTAAAATTTTTTTAATAATGATAAAACAGGGTTTATTGTAGTGGCCTCGGTAGCCGAGTGGTAAAGCACTCGAATGCAGTAATGTAACGACCGAAGGAGCACGGGCTCAAACCCCGTGAGAATCGAAAACTTTTTCAAATGGTGAAAATTATTGAAAATATAATTTTCAATACTACCACATCGGCTCAAATATAATTTAATAATTAATAAAGATATAATATAACTAATAAAAAAAATAATATAAATATGTAATATACAAAAAAATATATACCAAATAATTAACATAATTTAAGAAAAAGGCCCACATTTCGAAAGAAAAATGACCTATAAAGTGGGCCTACAGACTTATCTGTAGGATCAATTGTTAAAAGAAATAAATAAATAAATAGGATTTATTGTGTTAAAAATTTACAATTTCAATATTTTTAAAATTATTTTTCGAATATTAGAAATCATCAGTTCTGCATATTCTTCGTAAACCTTACATAAATTATCATTAGAGCAAACTAAATTTCTCTCATTTTTTACAATTCTTAAACTCTTATGATCGTACGAAATCCAAGTTTTAGGCGCTGTAGTTAGATCTAACATGATGGTTCATGTCCAGTATTTTAATTCACAACGACTTGCACGTTCATGCAATACATGTGGAAATACCAAAATATTGCACAATACTTCCAAACATCCTGGAAAATAATATCATGAGGGACTCAGGACCTAGGAGATTGAAATGTAAAATGTATCGCCACTTGTAATATTAAATTCTGTCCAAGGATACTCTTTTCCAAGCCAATATAGTACACAAAATTAATTGACTTTTTAATTGTAAATTATTGAGATTATAATTATAAAATAGGAAGAGAAAATTTTTTTTACATATTTTTTTAAAAATGAGTTATTATCTAACGGTTTGAAAAAGAATCAAACAAGAATCAAGTCAACAATGGAATCTAAAAATTAAACAATACATACATGAAGCTAACAAGATTGTGCATGACAGAGGATTACTTCACTTTCAGAGGAAATTTTTTTGAAAAAGGCAAAACAAGAGTCGCACTGTTTTCATTTATAAGTGAAATCTTCATAAACTACACAAAGAAGGAAATATACCGAAATATTGTGTATAAGGTATGTAGACGACGTGTTCTCTATCATCAACCGAAATGAATTAGACACAGATCCTAAACAACCTTAACAATATTCACGAGAACATCAAATGCACAGCAGAAATTGAAGAGAATCATTTCTACTACCATTCTTATATATTTTAGTATCTAAGAGAGATACTGAAATAAAATTCGCAATCTACAGGAAGCCAACGAACACCCAAAGAGTAACCCCAAGTACCTCAAATCATAGCTTCGAACAAAATATGGCCCCATTTTATTCAATGATCCATAGACTAGTGACAGTTCCAATGGAAAAGAATAAATATAATGAGGAAAAAAATTATATTATCGACACAGCTTCAAAAAACGGATATTGGAGCACAACAATTACAAGAATTATCAACAAGAAAAGGAGGTATATGAGAAGGGATGATATGACCACATTGTTCCAATAGGAATGCATAAAAGAAGACACCAAAAAAATTTTCATCACATATGATGATGAAATAACGAAGTCATTAGGGAAGAAATTGAAAAAAACACAACATAGACGTCATAAGTACTAGTGCGTAGCATCAACTGAAAACATTACTATAAGCTCTACAAAAGATAAAAAAATAAAAACAAAAAAAAGCCGAATCTACAAAATATCATGCAACAAAACAAACGATGAATAGGACATCAACATAGATGATATAGAGGTTTATTAAAGAAATCAATGATACCGGAAAAATATATACGTTTGCGAAAGTCTGGAAATCATAAAGCAACCGCCAGGTACCCTTCTAAATAATGATCACGGTAATGGGTATACGTGGCTATTTAAATTAATAAGGAAATAAAAATATAAATCTTTTCTTTAACAGGTAGAAGATAAGTATGTAAATTTAAAATACACAAGTGCGCTGAAGAAGGCAACATATTATTGCCGAAATATCGATATTTGTAAAAATAGAAAAATAAAGATTTTAGTATAAAACGAATTAGCTTTACGTTTTTTTTTTTTTTCATTTTAACGATTTGATCTAGAGTGCATTTGTTATTAATACAATTCGTTGGTTAAAAGAAAATTGTGAATAAAGTTAAGATCCACTAACTGCTGGATACAACAAAAAAATAAAATAACTTATTTACAATTGAGTTTATAACGACACTGACATTAAAATAAAAAAATAATTTAATTCTCTTGTCTTGTCTATTTTACTATCAATTCTTCTCTCTACTTCAATTCTTTTTTGGTTTTGACTTTCTCTGTTTATTTTATTTTTGTTTTTAAATTATTAAAGCTAAATAAAATCTGTAAACATTTTAACACATTTCACTGCAAAATACATAATGTATTTATATATTATTTACAAATACATTAACATTTGTACAAATGTATATTATATGTAAATATATATATATATATATATATGTATAGTAATTTATAAGTTAATATCCTAAATGGTAAGGAAATATTTTTCATTTTTAGGAGTCATTTAGTCTACTTTCAGCTCAGTTATATTTCGGTTCTCTTTATAAAAACTTCTATCGTTTTTCGTGTTATAATAACAATCACAAAAAACAAAAATATATATATAATTTATTTTATTTTTGTTATTTTTTTTTTTTATCCTAAAAATTGTTTTAAATTATTCTAAATTATCCTTTGATTTTTCTAAATTACAATTTAATTAAATAAAATAATTTTTAATTTATATAAAATAAATATTTGATTTTTTTTTAAATAAAATAATAAATTAAGAAAATTTATTTAAATGATTTTTGATATTTTTTGTTTCAAAAAAAATATTCCTTATTTATTTGTGTCCTTTTTCTAAAAACTTAATTTATTGAAATTATTAATTATAAAAAAATGAATTATTCATTAAAGAAATTAATTTTTTTTTGTAAAAACAATTTTTGATAAAATCTAATGCAAGTTTTAATATTTGATTACTAAAAACAAAAATAAATATATTAACAACAAAAACAGGATAATAGTAAACTCACAAATATAAAGTATATTACATATTATGTATATATAAATAAGAGTATGTAATAATGTAAATAATTTTTAGATTTACGGAATTGTGGGGGTGAAATTATTTTCTTATATGTACATTTTATATGAAAATATATTTAATTATATAATATATATATATTATCTATAAATAATACAATCGCAAAGAATTAAATCATTGCCTTAGTAACATTTGATGCGGTAACAAATTTTTTGTTATTTTCCAGTTGTTTACTGGTTGAATTTCTGTGTGGTTTTGTTTTTATTTCGTTTTTATTTTTTACATAAATTAAATGGTCTATTATTATAA
Source organism: Argyra leucocephala (assembly GCA_963942445.1). Taxonomy (NCBI): domain Eukaryota; kingdom Metazoa; phylum Arthropoda; class Insecta; order Diptera; family Dolichopodidae; genus Argyra; species Argyra leucocephala. Next base: position 91,733,507 of record OZ012679.1, read on the forward strand.
TAGTAATAGAAAAAGAAAATAAAGAAAATTTTTGTAAGTGAAAAGTAAAAAAAAAATTGAAAAAAATTCCTTAGAAATCATTTACATTACATATGTGTGTACAATAAAGAAACAAACAGCAACAAACATGTATATATATACTAAATATAATATTATAATTTATATTATAGGTGATAATAAATAAATAATAATCTTGTTGTACCTTTTCCTTATCATAATTTTTCTGGAGTTACAACATTTTGATAATTGGTGAGTGCTGGAATTTGAATTATTTTAAGATTTTAATGGATTTTAATAATTTTCACTTTCTTATAGTATTTATTGCAAGTTTATAGAATTGTAAGTCACAAAGATTCAATTTTTTATTTTGTTTTCACATACATATTTCATATGTTATTTCTAGGATAGTAATTTCTTTTATTTTTAAAAAATTTGAATACATAATCATATCTAAAAACACAAGGAAAGTGGGAATATAAAAATCTTGTATGAAGATTTACTTGTAATTTAAATTGAACTTAAATTGAACGGCGACTTCTACTTCTTCCATTTACACTATTCTGGGCTTAATAACAATAAACGACGACTATACCTATAACTAAATTAAGTTTTCAATAATATTAATTAAGGGTTCATTTAGTTTTTGATTAAATTTTTGAACAGTTTTCAATACAATGCAATTCATTCATAATTTAATTTTAACAATTTTTAAAATGATCCAAATTAATTAATTTCAGAATGCATTTAAAATATATGGTTGGGGGAAAAAATCTTTTAAATAACATAGTTAAATTCTTATAATCCTACTATATTATCAAATATATAGGATAAATAGATTTAATAGGTGTATTTATAGGAAATCTACAAATCTAAAATGAAAACCGTGAGCTGAAACGTGAGAGTGAAGTTACAAAATGTAAAATTTGATATTTTGAACATATAAAGCGATGATAAAAATCTAAAACTCATTGTGCAGGGAAAAGTTCGAAAATAAAAATTTGAAACAAAAAATAAAATTTGTAAGAAACAATTAATATGGTTACGCAATATTAAAAACTAGACAAGTGTATCAAATTTAGAATGCAATTAGTTTAGTAGGATTTTGGCTATAATTGAGAATATAATACCAATAAGAATTGTCTAATAACACGTATAGTATAGATTTTTTATAAGTTCTGATTAGAACACTTTAAACGAACTCCAAGCCAATCTTCTTATGAAGCTGTACAGTGTAACAGTGGAATAATGAAATTGTATAGATTAACATGATTTTTCATATTTAATTTTAAAACAATTTATAAAATTGTTCATTCAAATGAACAATTTGTAGTTTAGAAATGTGTGATTTTGTAAAATTTTGTTTTCTATTCAAAAAGATGAGATCATTTTCAATTAACAAATTGAAATTAATCGTATAATACCGTAGAAAAATATGCAATTCTAAAACAACAATTTCTTAAGAACAAAAAATAATCTATATATTTGAAAATATTTTATATTCTAAATGACCCAATCAATTCGACAACTTCATATAACTATATTATCCAAATAAGCATCAGTAACTGGTTCTGTATAAAAATTTGATTATGCATTGATAGTTTCAATTTGGGACCTATAATAATTAATACATTTCTCTTTAAATTTGAATTTCAGATTTTATTTTTCTTTTTAACATAAATACTCTTTTTTTCATTTTTATTTTTAAGGGAAATTTGTTTTTTTTTCTAATTGTATATTTTTTACGTTTATTAATATTTGTTTTACTTGAACATATGGCTTATCTATAATTGTATTAAAGTTTATTTATAGTAAGACTGGTTAATCGTGACCTAGTGGGTATTTGTGATCTAGTCAGCCTAAAATTGATTTAAAATGTATTTCCTAAAAGAATTCCCTTTGGGAATTTATTTCAAAAATTTAATTATTTTATTCTACTATACTTGTACTAGTACTTTAATATGATAGTAGAAAATTTCGTGCCAAAAAACCAATTTGTCATTAAGCACCTTACTTTTTCTCGTAATTTCAGTTTTCGTCAAGGTTTTGAAGTGAGAAATTGATAAAAATGATTTTAATCTATAGGAAAAGATTGGTATTATTATAAAATTAAATACATGCCTAATAATAAAGTTATAGAGATTTTTTAATGTAAAATGATCGAAAAATGTGATTATTTTGTAAATAAGCTGATTAGTAATTAAATAATTAAACGCAGATAAATTATAAGCCATCATTTTTTTCTGTTAACTTTTTATTACTTTTTATAAATTTAAATTTCTTTATTTGGAAAGTATTAAGTACTTGCTAAATAAAATTCAATTTGTGACCTACAATATCTTTCGATTAAAGCCTCATTTCGTCACATTACTACAACGGTCACAAATTCAAGCATTATTGGAGCCGAATTACCCGCAAAATGTATCCGAATTACATATTTCAAATTGTAGTTGTCTTTTAGAATTAATTTTATAATATATATATAATTTTATATTGGTCATGTCTATTTTTTTACTGTAAATTAAATACGGAATCATCGCTCATTTTGTGACCTACACAAAATTTAATAAAATAGGCTGAAAATCATTAAAAATTACATCGGTCATAATTATATTCAAAACGGTCACAAATATCCTACCTATCTTTTTATATAAAATAAAAGAAGTTAAGATAATATACAAAATAAAACATACAAAAATTAATTTTATCATTTAAAAAGTTTCTATTTTGACCCACAAGTCATGAAGATAAAAAAAAAACGAAAGAGCAACTAACTGGCTTAAAGAAAATTTTCCATCTGTAACTAGAAGTGATTTATGGATTACTTATTACAAAAAACAAGATGAAGACAAGAATAAAGCTTTGGATAAAACCTAGAACAACAACAAATGAAAGAAGAACAACAAAAACTGAAAATGGTTTTATTTGAAAAGAAGATAGAAAATAAACATAACGAAAGTCCTTCAATAGAATCAGAATCTGAGATTAAAGTTAATTCATACGTCATTAAAGTAATACGAAGGTGAATATTTCTCCGGTGTAGTTTTAGAAAAAAAAAACGATGAACATCAAGTCAAGGTAGTCATGAGCGGTCATAATTTGGAAGTGGCCAGAACAAGATAATATATTGCGGCATAATATCGGTGACATTGTTAATAAAAATGTTGATCCAGTTTTAGTCAATGCAAAGGCAATCTATTTCGTTTAGGAAATAGATCTTCGAAGATCAATGAAAAAACTGATTATAACAAACGTGGATATAAGAATATTTTTTTCTCTTATGAAATTGCATTTATTTTTTGTTAAATTCTTTTTGTAATTAAGTATTATTAACATTTATTAATTCTAATTATTTTTTTGTGATTTTCACTAACTGAATTTATGAAATAATATGTGATACATCATTATGTTTTATTAATTGATAAACATAGCTAATTAAGTTTTTAGCTTAGTATTATTTTTCATAGTCACAAATACCAACACCAAATAGTCACAATTTGGAGCACCCTAGGTCACAAATTGGTGCGAGGCTGAGATTTTGAGTTTTTCTGGAATTTAATTTTTTTTAAATAAAAAGTCTATTAATAAAAAGTCAAATAAATTACATTTTATTCGCAAAGAATTAAATAAAGTAAATCAAAATGATAGTTTAAGAAAGTTATCTTGAAAATTGAATTTTTATCGCATCGCAAAAGTCTAAATTTAGTTGACATAGGTCACCAATACCCACTTTTACTATAGATTTAATTTTATTTAGTTTAGTTTTTCATTTCATTTTTAATCCACTGACATATTATTCATTACTCACATTTTTTTAAATTTTTGTGTAGGTATATTCTTTAATATTTGACGTTAATGTCATGAAACATTTTTTATACAATACATTCTATGAAAAATCACTGAGTATCAGAGTACTCTTTCTTTTCAACAAAAACGATGACAGTATTTCATATTTTGGTAAAAATGGGATTTAAGATGAGTTAGTAGGACTTCATTTGCACTGTTCATTTCATGCTTTTTCAGAATTTTTTAGCACTATTATGTATATGTAAGTATTTTTCCAGGAAAAAAGGATATTTGTTAATTATTAAATGGATAATAATTTTTAGCCTCTTCTTCTGCAGTTGTTATGAAATTTTTCCTGATAAAAATCTGGTAATATTCATGTAATTACTTTAGCCACTTCTTTCTAATTCGAAAAAATTCATGAAAAAGATATTTCCAGTAGTACTTCAACCTATTATTTCAATATGTACATTATTATACTTAGAGTTAACTATAATTGTTGAAAATATTTTTTTAAATAACTTCAAATCGTCTGAATATAAAAGCATAACAAAACACGCACAGGAAAACCAACGAATGCTTATAAAATTGCAAAAATATATAAAATATTTAAATTGTCCAATCCAAAATAAAATGTAAATATTAACAAAAAAAAAAAATAAAAATTAGAATAATTTTATATTTAATTTTGGTGTTGCTTATTATACATTCAGGAAAATCCCAAAGAAAACTGTTATATGCAGGAGTATTTTTTTTGCATGTCATTATTAACTAATTTCATATTACCGGATTTCAAAAAAGTGTAAAACCATTATATTCATAACGTATGTATATGACTCGTGTTAAATTTGAATCTTAGATATTAACGAATTAATATTTAGCTTTGATAGGACTAAAATTGATTAAAATAATTTTAATCCTATCAAAGCTATTTTTATATATTTTGAGTATTTTAGACTCTATTAAGAAAAATAAAAAATGGTTGATTCTCCATATATATTTTCTTTGGTACCATTCGCAAATTCTAGTTCGCAAATAAGCATTTAGTTTTTTGACATTCAGCAAACAACTTTTTTGACAAAGAAAGGTTTGGCAAAATGGACATTTAGGAAAAGCAAAATTGAAAAATGTACATTTAACAGTTGGACATTAGTACATTGTGTACGTAAATATAAAAATTGCCAAAAAACAATCGGAAAACAAAAATCAGAATTTGACGATCTAAAATCTTTTATATGGGATATTCGATGCCTCGCTTGTGCATGTGAGAGTAATGTTGAAAGAAATGAAATAAAGATTTTTGGTGTTGATTGCAAATTTTCCTTCCATACAAAATGTGTGTATTTATTAATAGACTATTAGAGTGATGTTTTTCAGCGTCCCGAATTCTGTTACGCTTGATCTTTGAATATTATTATTAAGTGGGTTTCAGATAAATAACATTTATACCGGATATGAAGATTTTCATCCATAATTCTGGAACGTCAAACCTTCCGCCGGACGTAAAACAACAACAAAACTTTAGGAGCGCGAGCTGTAGTCTCCAGGCAGCGCTCATTTGGTTGAGAATTTGATTTCTACTAGAAAAGACGGTAAAACACAAAAACCCTTTAGAAAAGTACTCTTGTAACTTAAAACTTCAATAGCTCGTGGTTTATTTTGTAAAAAAACGTATAAGTATATTTTTTTTTTATAGATGTCAGATAAACCTACTATTCTGAAAAAAAGGGAATATCCCGATTTTGACTCCAACTCTAAATATTCTTCTATAGATGGTAAATTCAAAATTGCCGTCTACATTTCAAACAGCAATTATAATTATAAGATACTGAAGTTATAAAGTTGACAAGTGTACATTTGTTAAATGTTTAGGTGGGAAAGGTTTTTTTGTGCTTTTTTTGCCAAATTTTTATTTTGTTAAATGAAAATTTTTCGAAATTTACTTGTGCTAAGTGGAGTTTGCTAGAATGGTGGACACTGTTTTCTTTATGTGTTTTTATATTTTCAAATTTTTCTTATTTTTTTCGATAAAATTTAAATGTTAACTCTGTATAGCATTATCCAAAATGGAAAATTTTATACACATATTTTTTTAAATTATCTTTACCCGATATACTATAATTTATAATAAAAAAATAAATATTTTCCAAAGTCATGCTTCTTACAACAAAAGAAAAAAACTTTTTGGGAACATTTTTTTTTACTTTTAATAATCTCATTTAAATTAAATCTACTTTCTTGGATATAAAATTCAGGAGCTATGTACTGAATTTTTAAAAAAGGAAAGTTTATTTTATTACAATATACGTATGAAATAAATATTTATATCATAGTCCTCCGCTAAAATTTTCTAAGAGTAATGTTAGATTTTAAAAATATTTTCAGACACATGTGAAGCATATTTAAAAAATAAATCCAAATTGTTTTTTTAATTTTTGAAATTTTTACTTGTTTAGTTCTGTTAGTTCTACAATTTCGGATGAGCTTTTCACAATCTTTCTCCATTCTGATATGTCTTGGGCAACTGTTTTCCATCAGTTAATTCAAATTGTTTGATAATTATCCGGGACTTCATTTGATCATGTTGATCTGGCTCTAATCATGTTTACTTCTTGCTCTAATATTTTGGTTTTAAACTCTGTATGTTGATTAGTGACTATATTTGACGAATTTTACTCAATTGTATATATAGACATAATTTTTTATAATGAAATAAAGAACCCAAAGTCGTTTATAATTTTAATTTTGTTGAAGTACGCAATTTGAAAAATAATAAATTGCTTTAATAATTTTTCCATTTTATTATTATAGATTTTTATCATTAATTTAATTACAAAATTTCTCAACAAAAAATTAGAACAATTCATTTATTGCCTTCAATACACACACATAAGACTCAAAAGTAAAATAAAATTTTTATATTAAAAATCCTTTTAACATATTATATAAAAAAATTAATTACATTAATTTATAATTTTATATAGCTATATATTTTTGAAAATTGTTATAATAATTAATAATACTAATTTATTTAATATTGCTTTTTTAATTTATCTCCGGAAAAACTGAAAATAAAATAAAAATAAAAAAATAAAAATAATTTAATAAAAAATAATACAAAAAAAAGCCTCAATAAAATCTCATACAATTTCGAACAAAAAATGAATTTATTTCATTTTAATTATTAATAATAAAACGCTTTATAAATTTCATTATGTATTCATTAAATAATAATATAAAGATTATAGTAATAAGCTGTATAATTAATATTAACTTTTTAATCATTAAAAAATTAAGAAAAATAAAAGGAAACCAGAATCACTTTTTCTAGTCTGACCTGCTTTAACTTAATACGAATACAGTGGTTCTTAAAATTGTATAAATAATAATATTGTTGTTGTTGTTTATTTTAAAAATTTTGGTTTATTCTGGTTTGTTTCCTTAAGTTTATTATATAGAATATTTTAATAAAAAGCTTTGGTTTTGGTAAACCGGATATCAATATTAGATGAGTTTTTTTCCCTTGGTTTATTACAGATTTTAAAGTAAGTATCTTTGAGTTCCAAATGGGAAAAATATTATCAACTGTTAAAATGTTTTACGTTCCATATTGTATGTCAAAAATATATTATAATGTCACACGTTTTAAATTGTATAAAATGGCTTTTTGAAGTCGTGTATCAAAAAATTTAAACCATAAAGGTTTACGTAAACTTTTGGAATTGATATTTTTTTAATAATTTCAATGCGAGATGTGCAACCTTTAAAAACTTATTTATTTTTTTTTCTTATTATAATTTTTTTTTAATAATTTTTATATAATGAAAGTTATTTGTCAATTCACAAAATATGTCTAGTAAATTGTTCAAAATTATATTCGAAAACACGCCCGTGTTAACGAAAATAAATCTTAATATTTTTAAATTTAATTCATTAAAAATCTGTACCTACAAAATAGTAAACTATCAAAAACTAAAAGAGGGGTGTTTCAGAGCATTGGTAAGCGTGTATCAAATAATGTGAAATGATCAACTCTTGTGCAGTCTATTTAGCAGTGTATAATAATTATAACGTATGGCATATGGAGTAATACGTTCTTAAAGGCAGTAGTGAATAGTCTTCATAGAGTGTGGTCTTGTTTGTACGGAAAAAAAACTTAACAGAAAAAGTTCAGAGAAAACATAAAATTCGAAAATTTACATAACTAATGCAAATACTTGATACAAGTATACCATATTCCGAATATCTTCTAAAGCAAAGTAATTTCCAGCACATCTCTGCTAACAAATAATGCCGGTGCGGGACGAATGCCAACTTTTCCAAATCCCGCTTTTTCAAAATCCTGCTTTTTAAAATCCCGCTCTTATTAAATATCCCGCTTTTCTTAAAAAAAAACGGATTTAAGTGTATTTATACTAAGAATATTTATTTTAACTTATTGTATGTATAGCCGCTTTTGTACCCAAAAAAGTGAGAAAAAAACCAACTAAAAAACGGGATTTTAAAAAACGGGACTTGGGAAAGTATGAACTTATGAACTTGGAAACTATGTATGAAAATATAATGATTATCATTATACAGAACTATAATACCAGATGAGATCAATATGTGCCTATAACATCAGGACAAAATTTATAGGTTTTAAAATCTATATTAAGTACTGTTCTCACTTTACTCCATATTATAATAACTTCTCATCAAACATTAAAGAATATATCCCATACACAACTTCAAAACTCATAAAAACTATTCTATTGCAGCAATATAACATCAAAAAATATACATAAATGTATATAGTTAGTATATGTGTATACCTATACATAGTCATAAGAAAACAAAATTTATATAAAATAAAATTGAATCAATTTGTTTGTGTTGTAAAATTTGTCTCTTGCTTATGCATTTTATTATTTTCATAGACATATTTTCTATATATATATATATAAAATTAATTGTTAATTAATATTTTAAATATCCTATTATTTTTCTAAACTCTTTTTTTGTATAATTTTTCGATATACTTTATAATATTATTAACTTAATTATGGAAAATATAATATTTTTATGTACTCAATATAAGCGATGTAGCTCAGTTAAGATTTGAATAAATATAAATAAAATAAAAAATAATATCACTTTACAGAAATTGCGTTTTAAAATGTAAAAAAAACTTTATATCTGTTTTTCCAAGTATTGAAATGGTATGGTAAGGGCGCTTTAAAAACATTTTTGTGGAACAATATGGAACTCTCCATCTATATCAGACTAGTTGTCAGTTTTTAAATTATGGAAAAACTTTTTAATGCATTTTTAAGAGCATATATTTTTTAATTTCATATATATATATATAAATTTTTTCGACCTACTTCAATGCTTTACAATTATTTGAGAGATTACAGTAACGAAGTAAGATTTAGATCGATTAAGAAAATTTAAACATTTTGGCAGCATGGCTTTTGCTATTCAATTAAATTTGGCATAATTTTTAATAATTTTTTGATTAAAACTGAAAAAATTCCGACATTCTAGTTGTTACCGAATCTTAACATCCTGAAATCTTAATTATTTTAATTCTAAGAACCATTGTATCATTTTGCATAAAGATACATTGAATTATTTGAAGACTAAATCTTCATTTTGATATATATACAGGGTGCTTCTTTACAATAATGTTATTTTTCACAAGTAGGCAAATGAGATCGAACTGATCAAAAAATTGATCATAATTATAATTTTTTTTTGCCTTAATTTGTTTTATTTAAATTACAATATATTCATTAGTGTTTTCACCACAATTATTTACTTAAATTTCAAATGTACGATTATATAATTTTGTAAAATTGTAAACTTACAAAGTACAAAAAGTATACATACAATAACAAGCTGGGTGGCGCAGTAGGTAGAGCGCATGCCTTTCAGCCGATGAAGCAGAAAAAAAAATGCTTCATTGGTTTTTCGAGCTGGTCTAGTACCCTTTGTCATTGGGATATAATAAATGACAAAAGATAATTGAGAGTATAATCTGGGGTGGAATTCTGTATTATGATAATCACGCTGCGACGGTCGCATATCTATAATTGGTATTCTATATGGTGATTGTAACAGTGATAGTCGCTTTTTTTTGTGATTTTAGGGTGACAGCTAATTTGGTGTCACTCATGATCAAAATAAATATAAGTTTGGTTGTTTTTTAAGATTGCCTTTTAGATTTTTTATATTTTACTTTTTTAAGATTTATCTGTTTAAGGTTGTGATAATTATAAGTTTTAATAATTTTAATTTGTGTAATAAAATTATTAGTTTTTAAGTTTACGAATAAGAAATAAGTTTATTGATGGATTTTCAGTTCAAAATGTAAATGTTAAAAAATTCGAGCTTAGAATTAGAAGTCGCTAAAATTGCAAATGATTTAAAAATAATGGAACTGAATAAAAAATACTGTGATTATGTGTTGATATCTTTTTTTAATAAGTTTGAATTTTATTTTGGTTTTCAATTACATATATACCCATTTATATTAATTATTTATAAGTTTGCAACTGAATTTTAATCAAATGTGAATATAATTTTCTTTTTCATTTTATTAAATTAGTTGTAATGAAATTTACTTTGAAGTTTTTTCTCTTTTAATAATTTATTTTTATTTTTATAACGTCACTTTATTGATTATCAAGTGTAATGCGCTAATAAAATTTACAAGTTATTTTTTTTCTATTGTTTTGACACTTTGACATTTAATAAATCACTTGTGCTGCCATTTCTGAATTGTATTTTTTAAAATGCTGCCGTTTTCTTAAATTATTCAAGTGATCGCAATACAGAATACCAAAATTTTTTAGTGTTATCTTTGACTGTCGCAAGGGTGGCTATCGCTTATCACAAAACAGAATACCACTCCTGGTAACAAATTAAATAAAATGAAACTATTCTATTTAAGAAGGCCTAGTTCCTGACAATAGTAGTAGTTTTCTACATTTAATGAGTAGATAAGCCAGTAATTTGTTAAAATAAATACTCGAATTATTGTAGATATTGTAGTGTAAAATTGCAGTACCGTACTTAATTAAGCACGAAAAGGTGATTCTACCTAAGTTACTGTTAAAAAAAAATTAAAAGCATGACTTCTTAATCAAACGGGGAAGTAAAATAAATCTGAAAAGGACACGACTACATAGAACTCACCACCATAACAAAAAAGAAAAGAAAAATGGTTTCTCTAAAGATAAGTTAATTATATTTCATTTGAGTTTAAAAGGGTGTTTGTGCTGTATGGTGCATGATGCATAGTAAAATTGTACATGATGCATTGTTTATGGTTTATGTTTCATGGTATATCATACAGTGTACATGTTGTACAAGGTGCATATAGTATATAGCGTTTAATTTGTAGTGAATGATGAAGATATTCGTATATGTTAATGGAAATACCCGTTTTAATAATTTTTCATTGTATACTTTCATTGAAAAATACAGCACATTTGATAATAAATTACAAATAATTAACTACACCATCTCAAACTATTGAGCTAGAATAATGCTTTTCTCAGTGTGAATACATCTATATCCTTAAAATATGAAAAATTATACCATCGTGAGGAAACACCCTGCAAAATATATATCATTATATACCTTGCAACTGTTTGTGTTTTTGGCAATCAAAGTTATTGTAGCAAATTTGTTATTTTAAAAATTCATATTAAGACAAATGCGTGTAGTTTTTTTGTTTTAGATTATACCTTTACAAGAATAAGTAAATATTTTTATAGATAGCGTACTCACGCTAGGTACGGAATATTTTTAGATTATATTATACAAACAAAAAAAAACACAAAATTCATAAGTCTACGTGTAATTATCCTTTACATAATGTATAGTTATAAACAATAAACTTATTGTATTTAAGTTCATATTACTATCCATTAACTTGAATGGTTACGTAATTATCAATTTATAGGAATTAAAGAGAAACAAAAAAAATAAAAATAAAAATGAACAAAGGATGAAAACCGAGTAATGATTAAAAGGAAAATTTAAATCACTGCGTTTGCCTACAATATACAAATATTTGTACTATAAATATTTTGTTTTGTATTTATATATATATTTCATTAATTGGTTAAGTAGGCGTTTATTTAATTTAATAAATGAGAATCAAAGACCAAAAGAGTCCTTTTTCCAATGCTTTCAAAATTTTACATTTCTATTTTAATGTTTTTGTTGTTTTTTTCTAAAAGGACTTGTTGTATTTCATTAAGTGATTAAGAATAGAATTTCAAATAACCAAGAAACACAATTTTAAGCAAACCAAATACCAAAAAACAAAACAAATATGTACATACAAATTTGTTTATGAATGTCCTTAATTGTATTCTTGAACATGAAAAAATAAAATAACAAAAAAGAAAATCTTCAATTTGTATTGTATACAACTTTGTATAACAGTTTTAGTTAGAAAAATTTTTTCAATTTAAGTGGTTGTCTGTTTTTTGTTTTGTTTTTGTTTATTGTATAGATAATCGTAGATTACATTGTAAATTTAAATATTTGGTACAATAAAGAAGAATTTTTTGAGTTTTAAATTAATGTAATTTATAAGAATTTTAAGAGAGAGTAATAGTATTTGATAATTAATATGATTTAATACTTACCTTATTGTAAATTTATCATATTAAAAAGAAAGAACATTCTTTCTAATAGCATTTTAATTATGTAGTTTTAATTTATTTTTATAAATTTTATTTCAAATTTATTTCTACTTAATCATATTAATATGTTCTTTGTGTAGCCAAAGTTTTTATTAAGTTGGTATTATTTGTATTTGAATAAAATATCATAGCTCTTTAGAACAAGGAAAACTGTTATATATATATATAGTTTTATTTTAGAAAATTACATCATCATTATTGTGTTAAGCTACTTTTAGTATAGTTATTGGGCTTTTTTTCTTTCTTCGCGAATACAGAATCCGTTGTAACGCACTATTTTTTATTCAGACGCAGACGTATTTAATATTTTATTTCATCATTACTTGTCTGTGCTTATCAAAAATTATAATACAGTTAAATCATCATCATTGTACTGTAACCCTGTCCATGGGGCACAGGGCAGAGTTCTTAGTTATCAGTAGTTACTTGTACTTATTTATATATTATAATTTTGCTTTTATTTTTGAACGTTCAAATTTCACTAAGTCTTTTAGATATTCTTTTATATAATGTGTATGCTGATTTCAGTATTTATATTAATTCCAATTAGTTAATTATTATTGTGTTAAAAATATAAATTTTTTTTTGTTTAATCAAAATTTTTATAAACAAGTTCAAAACTTATCAATAAGTTTTCCATTAAGCGCCATTAATTTTGAGTGATATCTAACACTATTATTATAAAATAAAATATCATTTACAACAGTATATTCGGCGGAACTATATACCATAAGCAGGGCAATTGAGTATGTAAGCCGAAGTTATGAAGGAAGAAGGTTCATAATTTGAACCGACTCCCTTAGTAGCTTACAAGCTCTCTCATCTGCTACCTCAAAACACCCGACAGAGATTGCAATCCAAGATCAGCTTGAATCACGGGACTTGATATACTTACACAGGATACTACAGAAGCAACAACTATCATGGCATTCCTCAGAGAAACTGACATTTTCAATAAAATATAATAAAATTCAATAAAAAACCAATAAAAAAAAAAAAAAAAAATTTAATTTTTCTAATATAATATAAACTAGGCTAAAATCAAAATTATAAACTTTAAGAGGAAAAAAAATTAATTTGAAATTGAAAAAAAAAGTAAATCAAAAATTTAAATTTAAGACAAAATTATGTAAAAAAAAAATAATAATGAAATAAACTAAAGATAGTTATGTAAAAAACTTTAAAGAATGAGGGCTTAACAAAACCCACGTGGTTGATAAGCCCATAATAAAGATCTTATAAATAAATAAATAAATAAAATATCATTAAGTACATATTTTCCTCTATATAAAATAAATTATATAACTATAAGCCAATATAAAAATGTAAAAATGTTTTGAAAATAATGTAGATAGGAAAGTAAATGAATAATAAATAAATAAACAGAAAAATAAAAAAAAATAACCTCTTTATAACCAGAAATATTTACAAATTTATTTTAAAGAGAAGTATTAAAATTAGAAAATCGAATAAAGACGAGTATTCAAAAATAATGTAGATTATATTAATGACGTAAAGAAAAGTTTTTAGAATAACTGATAGAGTGTATAACTATATATATATAAGTCTTAAATTCAAGATTTATTGAAAATCAATGTTTTCTAATATATTAATAAAGGATCGTTCAAGCCATACAAGCCTTTGTTCATACTTTATTAAAATATTCCAGTGACGTACGTTAATTTTAATACAGAACTAATAATAATAAAAACATTACCGATTATTTTTATTTACAAAAGAGGATCATCAAAATAGCTTTAAATAACCCTTTCAAACTAGATGATATCGTGTCTACTAGAATTATTCAAATGTATCAGAACATCTTTTGTAAAATAATGACAAATGCAAAATAAGCTTTTTTGGAAGTTATAGCAGAAGTAGAAAAAACATTAGTGTACCTATATATGTGTGAAATAGTACAAAAATAATGTAAATAATATTATAGTATATAACTTACAGAAATTTAAGAAAAACATAAATAACCTAATTCTGCAAATTCCTGATAATTCTTTCAATAACTTTGTTTCCTGTCCTATTCCAACCAAACGGTTACCTACGGTAAACGGTACCTTTTTTTCTTTCTTCCTAATCTGTCCTATTCCAAGCCAAGCGGTGGAACGTGATATATGCAAATAAATATATTGTGTAACAGTGGTAACACTCGAAATCGTTCAAGACATTTGAGTCGTACGAAATCGTTCACCTTTATTATAGTTCACAGCACATTCACTAGAATATATTATTTGATGGTTTTGTTAAATCCCGAATTTCAAAGAATTTGCGATTTGAAGTTAAATTCCAAAATATTTTTTTTTTTATGAGTATTGAATATAGAAATGACTATTAGAGTAGAAAAAACTACGCGCGTACAATTTTGTATTCACAGTTTTTTTTTTGTTCTTCACACTTCACTCACACTAGTTCTTCCCATTTGATTTTAAACGGGCTCCCTTTGGTTAGTGATTTAAGCTAATTAAATCTAAAATTATGTTCTAAAAAGCGTTATACACATTATTATAATCCTAAACACAGTTTTAAAATGTCACTATTGCATACTTTGACTATTCAGCGTAAGATTGTATGTATACATAAATTTTTCTGTATTAGCACCGCAGTTAAACTTTATTCCGATTTCAATGTCACCAAACATGTTCTCATGTCCATCAATAAGTAATTTCAACAATTGAAATGTACCTTACTACGACAATAAAAATAATTGAGTTTGTGTTTGAAGATTTTCATGATCTAACTTTTTTAACATTTTTTCTTATCATACTAGAGTCACTGAATCTGTTTGATTTTAATTTTTTTTTCAGTGGTTACGTAATTATTTGTCCTAGGGTTTGATTTCAAACATTTTCAACATCAGAACTGTTCAAGCATTTGGTTTATAACAGCATGATGGTTGATTCAGTTGCATTTCAGTTTGATTTTTTTTTAATTACTTTAACGTCATTGTATATCTCATGGGGATTGGATCAATTAAATTATTACAATTTTATAAAAATACTCAAAAGATCATAAAAATTCATTTCTTTTTTTTAATTTTAAATAATACAATAATCGAAAAATTATACGTATATGAATTTAAAAATTAAACAAATTTCTACAAATTTACATACTTTTAAAGTTTCTCATCAAAAATCACTCTTCAATATTTGTTTTCCCCTATGGAATATATTTATAGGTTTTGTGAATGTATAAAAATTAAGAACACAATTGCAGTCATATAATAAATATATAAAAAACAAAAAAAAACTTTACGTATAATTTCATCCTTTTCGATGTAGATGTACATATGTTAGGTCTCCATTGTATCATAAATATTTGTAGTTTCATAAAGTACCGAGAGCGATAGTATAGTAGAGTAAAGTAAGGTTTAATACTGCGAGCAGTAAAACCATACACTGAGTGTATAAAACAAAATATTTAAAATAAAAAGTTTTGAGACAAAAATTGGGTCATGAATATTAAAAATAAGAATGCCAAAAAAAATAAAATAAAACAATAATCAAAACATACTTTTAACACAAAATGAGGAACAGAGTGATAATACAAAAAATAATGCGAATCCTTGAAATCTTCTTTTTTTTTGTTTTGATTTGATTTTTCCAAAAAAGAAAAAAACAAACTAAATGTACTTACAACAATATTGAAATTTTAAATTTCAATTTAAAAAAATTATTTGTTGATATTGTATTAAAAATATGTGCTAATAATACTGAAATAATGAGCCATATTCATACATTTTATAAATATATTTCAGCTCACGGGTATTTTCTGGCTATATTCTTTGTATTTATTTGAAAAATTCAAGGATTTTAATACACACACTTACAATTTTTCTTTATTGGGAAATTTAAGTGTTTTTATGTTTTGTTAATAATAATTTGTAGTTTTTTTTTATATTTGAAAATTTTTCGTAATTGAATTTCTTATTATGACTGTTACAAGTCGCTTTGGAAATAGTTTTTTTTTCTCTTCTTGACTTCATTTTCGGATGTTTTTCTTAAAAAATTGAATTTATAAAATTTCTATAGCAACCTTTAAATAATTTTCTAAACCAGTGGTTCTCAAAGTGCGCTTCACGGAGTCGAAGGGCCCTGCAAATCTTCACAAAGGGTTCCACGAAATTTTTTTAAAAATTTTTTGCATATTAAGAAAAACCTTTTGAAGTGCATCAAAAACTGACAGAGTTGACATTTGAGTAATATGAAGCTTTTATTGATAGGATTTGGAATTCCTCACGGCCGTGAAAATGTAAAATCTTTGCCGGATTTTTGGTGCTCTATTTAAGAAGAATATCTAAACTTATCATTAAATAAAGCAGTTAATATACTTCTTCCCTTCGCTACTACCTAAATGTGTGTGTCTGGATTTTCGTCTTGAACTGATAGAAAGATTCAACTTTCATCCCTATAACCAGACATTAAAATTATTTGTCGAAATAAGAAATAGGTGCATTCGTCGCATTAAAATTTTTTTTATTTTAAGTTGGAATTATTCTATCTAAGAAGGTCTAGTTACTGACAATATATTAGTAGGTTTTCGGATTCCATTAGATGATATACAAGAAAATTAATAAATAAATGAAAAACTCATGTTCCAATTTATGTAACAAATTACAGTACTGTACTTAATAGGCGAAAACATCGACCTAAACAATATAATAAAAAGGATTGATATTATTTTTATGCACCGAATAACAAACGAAAACTATTTTAATCAACCAGGAGCTACCGTTGTGAAGTGAAGATAATGACAAAAATTTATAGTTTATGATGAATTACATTAGAAAAGAAAATAATTGCATTTCAGCTTGAAGTTGTTTCAACATTAATATACGGGCTTAGATTAACACGATGGTTGGCGCAGCAGGTAAAGTGCCTGCCTTTCAATCGAAAGGTCTCAGATTCGATCCCCGACGAAGACAAAAATGCTTTCTGGATTATCCCAATTTTTCACATTGGGATAAAATAAATGATAAATAGTTGAGAGTTTTAGTTGTCACTACAAATAAAATGGAACTATGGCATTATAAAAGCGAAGTACTCTACAGTAGGTTTTTTACGTTTAAATTAGTCTATAGTCTTCTATACAATGGAAATTTTTCAGAAAAGCTATTGTATGGGATTTCAAATCTTTGTGTAAAAGCAGTTAGGATTTTCATCCCATAGACTTGGAATTATATAAAAAAAAAAGATATACTTTTGACTCTTTAGAACTAGGTGTGTTGATATTTATGTCATATTCGAATTTTTTTTATCAATACGAAAATACCCTAAAAGTTTATAAACAAAAAACTATTTGATCAGTCTTCTGATTAGACTGTGACGTATCGATGATTGAATTTATAAATACCAAGCCCTGTATATCGTCATCCGGTATCAACTGAAACACTTACTTATCGTTGCGATCGCAATTATATTTCACAAGGTGACAAATTGAATATCAGTTTTTATAAATTGATTATTCGAGATCTGTAATATACAAAATCGTAATATACCCGAGATTTTACATGAAATTCCAATTTCAAATTAATAGAAAATCAAATCACGGAATTTATCGTATAACTGATCCTATTTAATCTAGCAGTCTAGCACAAGTATAATTAACCAAATATAACAAATTCTTAAAACAAAAGTATTGATTAGCCTAGGAACTGGACCATTCTGTCTTACGTATCGTTTAAATTAGCACTAACTCACCATGCTATAATATTTTTTATTTAACTTTTAGATAATAGATAGTTAAAGTTTATAATATTTTAAATTGAATTGAACTGATCTAACTTTGAAAATATAGATAAGTATTGTTTTTCTTTATTTATTTATTTCTTGTTTAGATCAAACAGATTACAATTAGGTCTTAAACTAAAAAAAAAATAAAAAAGAAAAAAAAAATAAAAAAAAAGTAATTAATATTTAAGAAAATTATTCTAAACTAAAGTACTCTACAATTTAAAAGAAAAATAGAAGGAAATGGGAAAACTAGCACTACGTATTAACAAATGGTTATTAAGTGTGATGATAAGAAAATGTGTTTTTTTTTTGTAACCATATATATCTGTTCTATTAAAGCTCGAACTCGAGCCCATATATATCTGTTCTATTAAAGCTCGAGAAACAAAAAAAATAAAAATAAAAATGAACAAAGGATGAAAACCGAGTAATGATTAAAAGGAAAATTTAAATCACTGCGTTTGCCTACAATATACAAATATTTGTACTATAAATATTTTGTTTTGTATTTATATATATATTTCATTAATTGGTTAAGTAGGCGTTTATTTAATTTAATAAATGAGAATCAAAGACCAAAAGAGTCCTTTTTCCAATGCTTTCAAAATTTTACATTTCTATTTTAATGTTTTTGTTGTTTTTTTCTAAAAGGACTTGTTGTATTTCATTAAGTGATTAAGAATAGAATTTCAAATAACCAAGAAACACAATTTTAAGCAAACCAAATACCAAAAAACAAAACAAATATGTACATACAAATTTGTTTATGAATGTCCTTAATTGTATTCTTGAACATGAAAAAATAAAATAACAAAAAAGAAAATCTTCAATTTGTATTGTATACAACTTTGTATAACAGTTTTAGTTAGAAAAATTTTTTCAATTTAAGTGGTTGTCTGTTTTTTGTTTTGTTTTTGTTTATTGTATAGATAATCGTAGATTACATTGTAAATTTAAATATTTGGTACAATAAAGAAGAATTTTTTGAGTTTTAAATTAATGTAATTTATAAGAATTTTAAGAGAGAGTAATAGTATTTGATAATTAATATGATTTAATACTTACCTTATTGTAAATTTATCATATTAAAAAGAAAGAACATTCTTTCTAATAGCATTTTAATTATGTAGTTTTAATTTATTTTTATAAATTTTATTTCAAATTTATTTCTACTTAATCATATTAATATGTTCTTTGTGTAGCCAAAGTTTTTATTAAGTTGGTATTATTTGTATTTGAATAAAATATCATAGCTCTTTAGAACAAGGAAAACTGTTATATATATATATAGTTTTATTTTAGAAAATTACATCATCATTATTGTGTTAAGCTACTTTTAGTATAGTTATTGGGCTTTTTTTCTTTCTTCGCGAATACAGAATCCGTTGTAACGCACTATTTTTTATTCAGACGCAGACGTATTTAATATTTTATTTCATCATTACTTGTCTGTGCTTATCAAAAATTATAATACAGTTAAATCATCATCATTGTACTGTAACCCTGTCCATGGGGCACAGGGCAGAGTTCTTAGTTATCAGTAGTTACTTGTACTTATTTATATATTATAATTTTGCTTTTATTTTTGAACGTTCAAATTTCACTAAGTCTTTTAGATATTCTTTTATATAATGTGTATGCTGATTTCAGTATTTATATTAATTCCAATTAGTTAATTATTATTGTGTTAAAAATATAAATTTTTTTTTGTTTAATCAAAATTTTTATAAACAAGTTCAAAACTTATCAATAAGTTTTCCATTAAGCGCCATTAATTTTGAGTGATATCTAACACTATTATTATAAAATAAAATATCATTTACAACAGTATATTCGGCGGAACTATATACCATAAGCAGGGCAATTGAGTATGTAAGCCGAAGTTATGAAGGAAGAAGGTTCATAATTTGAACCGACTCCCTTAGTAGCTTACAAGCTCTCTCATCTGCTACCTCAAAACACCCGACAGAGATTGCAATCCAAGATCAGCTTGAATCACGGGACTTGATATACTTACACAGGATACTACAGAAGCAACAACTATCATGGCATTCCTCAGAGAAACTGACATTTTCAATAAAATATAATAAAATTCAATAAAAAACCAATAAAAAAAAAAAAAAAAAATTTAATTTTTCTAATATAATATAAACTAGGCTAAAATCAAAATTATAAACTTTAAGAGGAAAAAAAATTAATTTGAAATTGAAAAAAAAAGTAAATCAAAAATTTAAATTTAAGACAAAATTATGTAAAAAAAAAATAATAATGAAATAAACTAAAGATAGTTATGTAAAAAACTTTAAAGAATGAGGGCTTAACAAAACCCACGTGGTTGATAAGCCCATAATAAAGATCTTATAAATAAATAAATAAATAAAATATCATTAAGTACATATTTTCCTCTATATAAAATAAATTATATAACTATAAGCCAATATAAAAATGTAAAAATGTTTTGAAAATAATGTAGATAGGAAAGTAAATGAATAATAAATAAATAAACAGAAAAATAAAAAAAAATAACCTCTTTATAACCAGAAATATTTACAAATTTATTTTAAAGAGAAGTATTAAAATTAGAAAATCGAATAAAGACGAGTATTCAAAAATAATGTAGATTATATTAATGACGTAAAGAAAAGTTTTTAGAATAACTGATAGAGTGTATAACTATATATATATAAGTCTTAAATTCAAGATTTATTGAAAATCAATGTTTTCTAATATATTAATAAAGGATCGTTCAAGCCATACAAGCCTTTGTTCATACTTTATTAAAATATTCCAGTGACGTACGTTAATTTTAATACAGAACTAATAATAATAAAAACATTACCGATTATTTTTATTTACAAAAGAGGATCATCAAAATAGCTTTAAATAACCCTTTCAAACTAGATGATATCGTGTCTACTAGAATTATTCAAATGTATCAGAACATCTTTTGTAAAATAATGACAAATGCAAAATAAGCTTTTTTGGAAGTTATAGCAGAAGTAGAAAAAACATTAGTGTACCTATATATGTGTGAAATAGTACAAAAATAATGTAAATAATATTATAGTATATAACTTACAGAAATTTAAGAAAAACATAAATAACCTAATTCTGCAAATTCCTGATAATTCTTTCAATAACTTTGTTTCCTGTCCTATTCCAACCAAACGGTTACCTACGGTAAACGGTACCTTTTTTTCTTTCTTCCTAATCTGTCCTATTCCAAGCCAAGCGGTGGAACGTGATATATGCAAATAAATATATTGTGTAACAGTGGTAACACTCGAAATCGTTCAAGACATTTGAGTCGTACGAAATCGTTCACCTTTATTATAGTTCACAGCACATTCACTAGAATATATTATTTGATGGTTTTGTTAAATCCCGAATTTCAAAGAATTTGCGATTTGAAGTTAAATTCCAAAATATTTTTTTTTTTATGAGTATTGAATATAGAAATGACTATTAGAGTAGAAAAAACTACGCGCGTACAATTTTGTATTCACAGTTTTTTTTTTGTTCTTCACACTTCACTCACACTAGTTCTTCCCATTTGATTTTAAACGGGCTCCCTTTGGTTAGTGATTTAAGCTAATTAAATCTAAAATTATGTTCTAAAAAGCGTTATACACATTATTATAATCCTAAACACAGTTTTAAAATGTCACTATTGCATACTTTGACTATTCAGCGTAAGATTGTATGTATACATACATTTTTCTGTATTAGCACCGCAGTTAAACTTTATTCCGATTTCAATGTCACCAAACATGTTCTCATGTCCATCAATAAGTAATTTCAACAATTGAAATGTACCTTACTACGACAATAAAAATAATTGAGTTTGTGTTTGAAGATTTTCATGATCTAACTTTTTTAACATTTTTTCTTATCATACTAGAGTCACTGAATCTGTTTGATTTTAATTTTTTTTTCAGTGGTTACGTAATTATTTGTCCTAGGGTTTGATTTCAAACATTTTCAACATCAGAACTGTTCAAGCATTTGGTTTATAACAGCATGATGGTTGATTCAGTTGCATTTCAGTTTGATTTTTTTTTAATTACTTTAACGTCATTGTATATCTCATGGGGATTGGATCAATTAAATTATTACAATTTTATAAAAATACTCAAAAGATCATAAAAATTCATTTCTTTTTTTTAATTTTAAATAATACAATAATCGAAAAATTATACGTATATGAATTTAAAAATTAAACAAATTTCTACAAATTTACATACTTTTAAAGTTTCTCATCAAAAATCACTCTTCAATATTTGTTTTCCCCTATGGAATATATTTATAGGTTTTGTGAATGTATAAAAATTAAGAACACAATTGCAGTCATATAATAAATATATAAAAAACAAAAAAAAACTTTACGTATAATTTCATCCTTTTCGATGTAGATGTACATATGTTAGGTCTCCATTGTATCATAAATATTTGTAGTTTCATAAAGTACCGAGAGCGATAGTATAGTAGAGTAAAGTAAGGTTTAATACTGCGAGCAGTAAAACCATACACTGAGTGTATAAAACAAAATATTTAAAATAAAAAGTTTTGAGACAAAAATTGGGTCATGAATATTAAAAATAAGAATGCCAAAAAAAATAAAATAAAACAATAATCAAAACATACTTTTAACACAAAATGAGGAACAGAGTGATAATACAAAAAATAATGCGAATCCTTGAAATCTTCTTTTTTTTTGTTTTGATTTGATTTTTCCAAAAAAGAAAAAAACAAACTAAATGTACTTACAACAATATTGAAATTTTAAATTTCAATTTAAAAAAATTATTTGTTGATATTGTATTAAAAATATGTGCTAATAATACTGAAATAATGAGCCATATTCATACATTTTATAAATATATTTCAGCTCACGGGTATTTTCTGGCTATATTCTTTGTATTTATTTGAAAAATTCAAGGATTTTAATACACACACTTACAATTTTTCTTTATTGGGAAATTTAAGTGTTTTTATGTTTTGTTAATAATAATTTGTAGTTTTTTTTTATATTTGAAAATTTTTCGTAATTGAATTTCTTATTATGACTGTTACAAGTCGCTTTGGAAATAGTTTTTTTTTCTCTTCTTGACTTCATTTTCGGATGTTTTTCTTAAAAAATTGAATTTATAAAATTTCTATAGCAACCTTTAAATAATTTTCTAAACCAGTGGTTCTCAAAGTGCGCTTCACGGAGTCGAAGGGCCCTGCAAATCTTCACAAAGGGTTCCACGAAATTTTTTTAAAAATTTTTTGCATATTAAGAAAAACCTTTTGAAGTGCATCAAAAACTGACAGAGTTGACATTTGAGTAATATGAAGCTTTTATTGATAGGATTTGGAATTCCTCACGGCCGTGAAAATGTAAAATCTTTGCCGGATTTTTGGTGCTCTATTTAAGAAGAATATCTAAACTTATCATTAAATAAAGCAGTTAATATACTTCTTCCCTTCGCTACTACCTAAATGTGTGTGTCTGGATTTTCGTCTTGAACTGATAGAAAGATTCAACTTTCATCCCTATAACCAGACATTAAAATTATTTGTCGAAATAAGAAATAGGTGCATTCGTCGCATTAAAATTTTTTTTATTTTAAGTTGGAATTATTCTATCTAAGAAGGTCTAGTTACTGACAATATATTAGTAGGTTTTCGGATTCCATTAGATGATATACAAGAAAATTAATAAATAAATGAAAAACTCATGTTCCAATTTATGTAACAAATTACAGTACTGTACTTAATAGGCGAAAACATCGACCTAAACAATATAATAAAAAGGATTGATATTATTTTTATGCACCGAATAACAAACGAAAACTATTTTAATCAACCAGGAGCTACCGTTGTGAAGTGAAGATAATGACAAAAATTTATAGTTTATGATGAATTACATTAGAAAAGAAAATAATTGCATTTCAGCTTGAAGTTGTTTCAACATTAATATACGGGCTTAGATTAACACGATGGTTGGCGCAGCAGGTAAAGTGCCTGCCTTTCAATCGAAAGGTCTCAGATTCGATCCCCGACGAAGACAAAAATGCTTTCTGGATTATCCCAATTTTTCACATTGGGATAAAATAAATGATAAATAGTTGAGAGTTTTAGTTGTCACTACAAATAAAATGGAACTATGGCATTATAAAAGCGAAGTACTCTACAGTAGGTTTTTTACGTTTAAATTAGTCTATAGTCTTCTATACAATGGAAATTTTTCAGAAAAGCTATTGTATGGGATTTCAAATCTTTGTGTAAAAGCAGTTAGGATTTTCATCCCATAGACTTGGAATTATATAAAAAAAAAAGATATACTTTTGACTCTTTAGAACTAGGTGTGTTGATATTTATGTCATATTCGAATTTTTTTTATCAATACGAAAATACCCTAAAAGTTTATAAACAAAAAACTATTTGATCAGTCTTCTGATTAGACTGTGACGTATCGATGATTGAATTTATAAATACCAAGCCCTGTATATCGTCATCCGGTATCAACTGAAACACTTACTTATCGTTGCGATCGCAATTATATTTCACAAGGTGACAAATTGAATATCAGTTTTTATAAATTGATTATTCGAGATCTGTAATATACAAAATCGTAATATACCCGAGATTTTACATGAAATTCCAATTTCAAATTAATAGAAAATCAAATCACGGAATTTATCGTATAACTGATCCTATTTAATCTAGCAGTCTAGCACAAGTATAATTAACCAAATATAACAAATTCTTAAAACAAAAGTATTGATTAGCCTAGGAACTGGACCATTCTGTCTTACGTATCGTTTAAATTAGCACTAACTCACCATGCTATAATATTTTTTATTTAACTTTTAGATAATAGATAGTTAAAGTTTATAATATTTTAAATTGAATTGAACTGATCTAACTTTGAAAATATAGATAAGTATTGTTTTTCTTTATTTATTTATTTCTTGTTTAGATCAAACAGATTACAATTAGGTCTTAAACTAAAAAAAAAATAAAAAAGAAAAAAAAAATAAAAAAAAAGTAATTAATATTTAAGAAAATTATTCTAAACTAAAGTACTCTACAATTTAAAAGAAAAATAGAAGGAAATGGGAAAACTAGCACTACGTATTAACAAATGGTTATTAAGTGTGATGATAAGAAAATGTGTTTTTTTTTTGTAACCATATATATCTGTTCTATTAAAGCTCGAACTCAAATATTCAATTCCAAGAGAATTGTAGCAATAAATCCTTTTTAATTTGACTTCCACTGAATGAAAGATCAAAGTAGCTTTTATATTTATTGCATAACATAAACATCTTAGGGTTAATATTTCCCGTAATTTTTTCGATGATAAAGGGCATTAAAAATGTTCTCTGAGCGAAACCGTGTACCAGTATTGACATGGGCATTCACCATACTTTTAATGTACTGTGAATAGATTTCGTTTTTCATAACCTGTAGTATGAAGAAAATATCTGAAATATCTCTTCTAGATTCCAAAAAGATTAAGTTAAGTAACTTTAGGCGGTTTTTATAAGGGGGTGGAATAAGAGGGTAACTAGGTAGAATAAGAGGGTCTACGTAACGCATACCTCAAAAAAAATTTCTGAATTGCCTCAATTCTATCAATATGAATATTATAGTGTGGTGACCACACTTGACTAGCATACTCAAGATTGGGACGAGCTAGTGACATATACAATGATCTGGTAACATATGGATCGTCGAATTCCCTAACCCATCTCTTAATAAAACCCGACATAGAATTAGCTTTATTAATAATTGCGTTGATGTGCTCATTGCAAGAGAGTTTCTCGTCAAACTTTACTCCCAGGTCCTTAAAGTGGGGTACTCTTTTAATAACACTATCGCTGAAGGTGTAGTTAGCAGCAATTGGTGTTAAGCGACGAGTAAAAGAAATGACATTACATTTGTCGATGCGTTTAGTTTTAAATTGTTAACTTGGCACCATTTCATGAAGGTATTCAAGTCCTTTTGAAGCAGAACTGTGTCATTTGATGTGACAACTTCTTTAAATATTTTCATGTCATCCGCATAAATTATAACGCTGCTGTTTTTAATTAACGAGGGTAAATCGTTGACGGAAATGATGAAAATTAATGGATCCAGATGGCTGCCTTGGAGGACACCAGAATTAGCATGGAACGTACTGGAAATGGCATGTATAAAGAGAATATTGTAGGACCTATTCGATAGGTAAGATTCTATCCATTTTAATAGGAATGTTGGGAATACTAGTTTGTGAAGTTTTAGTAAAATAACACTATGAGGAAGGAGATCAAATGCCTTACTTAAATCAGTATAGACAACATCAGTCTGGAAACCAGCTTCCATCGATTTAAGAAACATGGAACATGATTCAACTAAATTTGTTACGGTTGATCTTCCTTTCATAAAACCATGCTGATTAGGCACAAGTAGAGCAGAACATTCGCTATATATAGCATCATACACCATAAGTTCAAAAAACTATGGTATACTTGACAGTTTAGCTATTGAACGATAGTTTGCGATGTCATTTTTTGGACCCTTCTTGTGAATCGCTTTGATATAGGCATATTTCTAAGATTGAGGAAATATTCCGTGTTCAAGAGACTTATTAAATAAAATTGACAAAGGATAAGCGAGTGATTCAGATCAATTTTTTAAAACTATTTCCGGAATATTATCGGGACCTGGGGATGTTTCGTTATTTAACTTACTTAAATAGACTTATATTTGAGACACATCAAACTTGATCAAAGGTATGGGCATTGGAGGAAGTTGTGCTAAACGGTGAAGTTTAAGTGGGTCTACTTCAAAGATGTTATCCTGGTAAAAGCTTGAAAAGTATTCTTTGAATTATGCTGCAATAGCTTCCGAGTTATTACTTGTTAAACCCTTATAAGTCATATGATTAGGGTATCGGTCTGATTTACGTTTTAAATTAATGAACCTCCAGAACACTTTGGAATTAGATCTCACCTTCTGGGCAACATGGGTTAGATAATCATTGTACCTAACAAAAGTGTATAATGTAATATTTTGTTAACAGCTGAACTGAACTGAATCATAAGTGCCATTAATTTATTAAAAATAGAGTTCAATTCAAATATTAATAATAAATATTTTTATGTTTCATAATTATTCAGTGAATTACGATCTCCACACTATCATTTATCTGTAGTACAAAGTTTTACATGTACGAATTCTTAAGAAAGATTCTAACATAATACCTTCCGGTTAGAAATTATTAGATAAACAATTTGTCATATTTTTCGGCCTACATATAAATACAATTTAAATACATAGTATATATTTTTTTTCATTTAATATTTTAACTTGACTTCTAATGTCATTTAAAAATTGAAATTTTTGAAAAATTTTATTTTGATATTTTCTAAATTCATGTTTTTGAAAATTAAGGTCATTTAAAAATAAAGACTTTTTGCAAAAATTTTCTTCCAAAAGCAAATTTTTATTAAAAAGAAATCCCACAAGAAGAAAATAAGTTGAGTCCCATTGCTAGTTTTTTTTTTGTCACATTCTCTTACATTTAACAAAATCATAATTAAAAAGTTCCACATCTTGATTTTCTTCATACGATGATTTTTCAATCTTTTGATAAAAGACTATCTTTTCATTGAAAATCTCATATATAGTCCTATCATAATATATCATTTTACAAAAAAGAAATCCTTGAAAAATCATGTGCAAGACTTGCTGAGCTACAATAAAAAAAAATTGTATATTTTTTTTTGTTATTTTTTTTTTGTAAGAAAAGAAATGGTGAGAATTCTTTTTCATAAGAAAATCAACTCCACTAAACGTAGATTATTCTAAATATGAAAATATTTATGCATAATATTTTCCATCTTAATACCATCCAAGGATACATTAAACAAAGGAAAAATAACAAAAAGAAAAGAAAAAGAAAAACTATTTTCATTCATACATATTTATGTACATGATATGAGCCTAAAAAAATATGGATGGATGGAATGTGTGTATAGATTACAATGATTACCTTTTATAATTTTGCAAAAACAAAAAAAAATATACAATTTTTATAGTACCCTAAAATAGCGTGACATTTAAAAGACTAAAAATGAAGAAAATGATTGAAAAAAAAACGAGAGGGATTGCTATAGGGGAAATGTGTGTGTTGGTTGATGTAAATTATTAAGATCTATTCACACATGTAATTTTGTGGACTTGTCAGATCAGTGCTTTTTACATTTTGATACTGCTTTTCGCTTGTGGTGATACATTTAAACTAAATCATAGTCATTATTGATATTATTTTCGTAATTATACCATTATTATTTTAAAATTTATCATATTATTATTTTACCACTTAAATTTGACCTTTGAATTTCAAATTATTTTTAAGGTTGATTTGAAATATAAAAAAAAAAATTTTGATTTCGTCAAAATCGATAAAAATTAAACGTTAATAAGAACGGGTCTTTTTTTATTAGTTCAGAGCGTGACAAATAGAGCACGAAGTGTCAAAACTAATGCTTTGTGTTTCTTTATTCGCTCTGAACATTTTTCACTCTACTCTTTGACTTTTTTTCAATCCGAGCGTACTTCGAGAGTATTTAGAGCATACCTTTTATGACAAAAGAAACTTTTTGATTGCGCAATTTAAAAATTACATTCAAACCTATTTTCAATGAAACAAAATTGTTGCTTACAAAAATAAATTATACATACTTGAATTTGACAAGGCGCACAAAAAACTTTTTAATTTCACAACTAAAAAAATTAGCATAAAAATTAAGTATAGTCGTGTTCTATCATTTGCTGTGGGTAGTACTAAAAAAAATGTTTGATACTGAACTATTAATTGGTCAAATTGAAAAACAACCTGCGAAATATATGCGAAATATTCCGACCAAGTTTTAAAGAAAAAATTATGGCTTCAAGTATTCCAAAAATTGATGGCAAATTGGGATGAAATTCCAGAAAAAGGAAAATAAGTTAAGGGCAAGAACAATCTAGTTTTATTAATTTAGTAAATTGATTTTTATAAAAAGAGTAGGTAATTGTGAAATTCCAAATTAAAATTTAAATTTTATTATATTGCCATGGAACACATCCTTTAACAATAATTTTAACATTATCATTGCTACTTCTTGTTCAAATAAATTGAAATCTTTTTAAACTATTACTTTCGTATAATGTAGTTTCTAGACGTACTCCATCATGTACTCTTACATAATACGAGAAAAATGCAAGCTAAGCTGCTTTAATGGTTTGGCCACCCTGATAAGTAATTCTATAGGTCCAACCGTCCAACTAGTTATAGTCAATAATTTGTTGAAACTTGTTTCGTTCATTCTAAAGTAATTGAAAAGCTTATCAGGATGCTCTTTCAAATAAATAAAATCTTTAAATTTTCCCCCCACAAGACGCTGGCTAATAATGGGATGATCTCAAAATCGACTTCGACGACATAATTTTTTTTTGTCTTAATTAGAGCACAAACAAATGCTACTTCCATAAAACCTATTTCGAAACTAAGGAAAAATTGCATTTATAAAGTTTCTTAGTGCGCGGACTCTATATTCAAATGAAATTTTTCTATTGCGCAATTTTTTAGTTGTTCAATTAGAAAATTGATCGTGCGCGGCTAGGCTAAATAAACAAATATTCAGTTTACCCATTTACGAGTGAACAGAAAAACTATAATACAAGTTTTATAAAAAATTTCCTTCGAAATCACTACACAGTAATCATATGTTAACAGTAATCATATATTCTTACTCCAAGTTGTTTCTGTTTTAAATCAGAATAAAATAGAGTACGAAATGTTCAGATTGTGTTCTTTTTACTCTTACTTTATACTTTGTGTTGAATTTTCGAAATAAATAAGCGTAAACAATCAAGATGATATATGTCTGATGATACGTTTAAGATGCATTTCCAAAGAGACGAATAATTTTCGAAATTTAGTATTAAAGAAGTAACAAAGAAAAAAATTAAAAAATAACATGGTTCTAAATAACCTTTACTCACGGTATTTATCTAATATTATATAAATTTGATAAAAATTTCCCATAAGCAGTGTTGAGATTGTTTGTGTGTTTCATTTTAAACATATAATTTACTGTGGTTTGTGTATTTTTTGTATATACCTTATTATAGTGTAAATTGATAACGCAGATTTACTTTGGAGGAAAATAAAAAACAAATGACTGCTTGGTCTTTCGGCCCAGCGTCTATACGTTCAGCATTTTCGCTTAGCTTATTTATATAAGGCAGTGTATTCAAACAATGGGAGTTTTGTTTCCCATAATATATGTGGCAGCATTAGTTTAATATATTGTAGGTTATGGCAATCGTTGCAACTTTACAACTGCAAAGTTATAGATTGGAGAAAACATCATTTTAATATTAAATGGCTCGAATCCGACACTTCCTAACGTTCGAAATTAAAAATGGGATATTTTGATTTTTTAAAAATTGCAATAACTTATTCAAAAACCTTTCGTTTTTGAAATTTTATAAATATTTTGAAAAAAGGAGTTTCCAACAGCGGTTATGCTTTAAAATAATTAATTAATAGGTAAACATTTCGGAATTAAAATGATATTTTGAAAAAAACGATACTTTAAGAGACGTAATTTTGTTATATTCCACTTTTAAATGTTTGAGAGAGAATAAGGACAAAACCTAATACTGAAGCTTAGTACTCAAGACAAATAATACAACTAAAATTCTAAAAACTGAATCATCGCAAATTTAAAAAAATTTAATTAGGTTCGCGCGAAATCAATTTTTACAAATTTGTTGTCAGAATTTATTAATTTCGTGATAAAATATATAAGAAATTAACTAATGTTTTCACTTCATAATTAATTCCAGTGGGACGAAATTAATTCGTGCGGTACTAATTCAGAGAACTCAGTTAAAAACTACAAAATTCTAACTCGCGATTTTGTTTTTCCTAATAAGTACCTTTTGTAATTTTTCAATGTACGAAATTTTACAACGAATTGTGAACATGGGTCTAAAACATTGAGGACTATATTAAAAAACTATGAAATGGTATGGGTATCTAAATTTCTGTAAGCTAATTTTTACATCTATTAAAAAAAAATCACACCCACACATTTCCAGTGTAATGAGTGTGAAGCTAATTCTAGTTGGATTATTGACCTTTTTTTTGTTATAAAACTTAACTACTTAGTTAATCTACTTAAAACAGCAGGATGTCACATTAAATTTAATAGTGTTGTGAATTTTTATTTTTAATGACGTAATAAATGAAATAATTTACTTTTCAAATAGTTAATATACGAATTTGTGAGAGTACGAAATGCGTAATTAAGGAATAAATTTGTTGTTTAGAATGGGGGGGGGGGGGGGGGGGGGAACCCAAATCTATCATTAATGATTTTTATGAAAAATTATAGGAAATTACTGTTAAGTCATTTTAGATTAAAAAATAAAATAAAGATTTCAAGTAATTTTCATGTAAATTATTACTAAACATTTTTTTTTGCAAAATACCAAACATGGTTTAACGTTTTTTTTTCATTACTTATGTGTAAATATTTTATGGGAAATTAAATGAATAAATATTTGTTTTAGTTATTGTATCAATTTACTTCTGTTACTTTTCAATGTTTTTTTACAGTAAATAAAAAACTCAACCTAATTAGTTAGTTTGTTTGTATTCATACTAGAGTTTTTATGGAAAATGTATAGATTGGATTAGTATGAGAACAAGAAAAAAACTAGGCCAGAGGAATAATTTCTTAAAACAGTCTCGAACATTTAAATGTTATTTAATGTTTATTCATATTCGTTATCGTAGAAGTGTTCATCAGGTCAGTCATAAATGTTAGTCATAAGAATTATCAGAATTTCAAAATCAGAAATATTAGAATCAGAATCATATCAAAATTTTATACCAGATTTCAAATTTGAAAATTTTCTCCAATAAGTTTAATATAATCTACAAAAATTTTTACTGATGATATTTTATGTTATGATATAAAGTATATTTTTGATTGACGATTTTGAACAGAAGTTTTCTGAGCTTTTGAGATTCTGGTTATCAACGCTTCACACTCACGTAAAATAGTTAATTTATAATTTACTTAATCAGATTAAATATTTTCGATTATGCAGACGACTAAATAGTAATAATTGAAGATTGATTAAAAAATATTCTATCTGACAGAAACAACGCGGTAAATTTATCATAAAATATTCAACTACTGATATACATCAAGTAACTACATAGAATAATAGATATTATAGAAATTGAAAAATTAGCAAATTTCTACATCATCAGTAACTCAAGGTTTTGATAACATCTTATATGAAGGATTCATCATAAAGCTAAGTTGTTTGCTTCCTAAAACTATGTTGAAATATTTTTATTATATATCTCTCAAATAGAGTTTTTCGAGTAAAAAATGAGAATACTTATTCCTCTCTAATAGATATAAAACCTGGAGTATCAAAACGAAGTATAGTTACTGGGTCCAATTTTATATTTTTTTATATATTATACCTGCGATATACCTGAAGTAAAAAATATAAAAATAGCAACATTTGCAGATGATACAGCGCTGATGGCGGTTGATAAGTATACTATAGAAAAAGATACAAACAAACTGCAAAAAGTTAATGATGAAATTTGAAATTAGTGTAAAAATTGGAAAATTAAATTAAATAAAGTTAAATTAAGTCATGTAACTTATGAAAAAATATAGTAACTCCTCTCTCAGTCAAAATCAATGGCGTAGTGATTCCATTAGAGAATAAACCTAGATATAGATATGGTTACCAAAAATTATTAACGAATTAAAAAAAAAAAGAAAAAATTGAACAATCTGCATAACATAATTAATAAAAATATTCTTATATTTGAGAATTAGTAAGTGTAGTTATGGGTTAACGTTAGTACTTAAAGAAAAAAATTAGCAGCTATAAGAATATTGAAGATAGAGTGATGAGATCAGAATTAATTAAGAAGAATATAAAAGCTTCTTTAGGGTGTCTTTGGGGAAAGAGAAATCAATACGGTTCTTATATTTGTTACCCATAATCATCATTCTATGGATAGGTTCGTTCATTCCATAGTTGGTTCGATGAAATGTGAGTATAAATAGGTTAGCAGAGCGGCAGCGATTAGTAGTATTAATCGGGGTTAGGTTAAAAATATAAGGAGAGTTAATATTTCCTTTAACTATTTCAGTGATGAAGATTACATCGGCAATTTCGCGTCTTTTTTTCAGAGTAGAAAGATGAATTAAGTTTAGTCTATGTTCATATGGTGGCAAAGTAAAGGGGTCAGACCACGGAAGGTGACGTAGTGAAAATTTTAAGAAATTTTTTTGGATTGCCTCAATCCTATGTATGTGAATTTCATAATATGGAGACCATACCTGACTGGCATATTCTAATCGGGGCCTAACAAGACATGTAAAAACGGATTTTAGGATATATGGATCTTTGAATTTCTTAGACCAACGTTTAATAAAACCTAACATTGAATTAGCTTTATTGATGATATTATTATAATGTAATTTAAATGTGAGTTTATCATCAAAAATGACACCTTAATCTTTTAAAGAATTAACAACTTCTAGTGCTTGTCCGTTAAGGAAATAGTTATTTGAGAAGTGTGTGGCACGCCTATGATAAGTCACCACCGCACATTTTTTTACATTCAAAAGATTATTATTCATGCACCAAATAAAGAAATTATCAAGGTCAGTTTGGAGTAAGAATTAATAATTTGGTGAAGAAATTTTGTTAAAAATTTTTATGTCATCAGCATATATCTGAACTTTACTATTTTTAATTACTGATGTAACATCATTTATGGATATTATAAATAATAGGGGACCTAAGTGGCTACCTTGAGGAACACCGGAATATGCTTCAAATGGCGATGATATAGAAGATCTAAGTTGTACACTATATGTTCTAGTAATGAGGTAAGATTCAAGCCAATTTACAAATGATTTTGGAAATCCTAATTTTAATAATTTAAATAGTATAATTTGATTATACTATGTGGCTTTTTTTAATCTGTGTAGATAACATCGGTTTGGAAGCCTTTTTCCATATTATTAAGAAATACAGAAGTAGATTCAACTAGATTAGTTACTGTGGACTTATGTTTAACAAACCCGTGTTGGTTTGGAATTAAGAAGTAAGTGCAATGGTGATAAAGCTATTCAAAAACGATTAGCTCAAATAGTTTAGGAATACAGGATAATTTAGCAATTGGTCGATAATTTTTAACATAATTTTTCTCATTTTTCTTGTGAACTGGTCTAATGAAGGCTTTTTTCCATAGAGAAGGAAAAATTTCATTAGAGATCGATAGATTAAAGATTTTGGACAGTGTTAAGGATAAAGATTTTCAGTATTCTTTTAGGATCATGTCAGGGACACCATCAGGGCCAGGGGATGTGTTATCACTAAGTTTTCTTAAGTATTTAGAAACTAAAGCTTCGCTAATGTTTAAGGAGGAAAATGTGGTTTTCGCAAAATCATTCATGTGACTGAAATCTAGAGCGTTAATATTGAAAAGAGAAGGAGAATATGAATTACTAAAAAATTCTTTGAAGTATTGTGAAATAACTTTTGGGTCATTATTCTGTGAGTTATTGAATTTCAAGAAACTTGGGAATTGGTCACATTTTCATTTTGTGTTGACAAATTTCCAAAAGATTTTAGGTTTGGTTAAAATATTAGAGGATGTATTTTGTAAATAAATGTTATAGCTACGTTCTACGTGCATTTTAAATTGTTCAAAGAGCAATTTAAGGGTATTATAATCGTTTAAATTTTTAGATTTTATATACTTGGTCCAGGCTTTATTTTTCTTATTTCTCAAAGTTTTAATTTCACGAGTAAGCCAAGGAGGACTTGAGTTTGAGTGAACTTTCGGTTTTGGGACGCTGAGTAAGAAGCCATTGAAAAGAATTTCGTAAAATCTTGTAGTGATTGATTCAATATCAGAGTTAACAAAAATGGAGGAGAAGTCATAAGAATAAAAAAAATCGTTTAATTTGTGAAAGTCAGTTTTACCAAAATTATATTGAAGAAAAGTGTCAACGTTAGGAATATTTGTAGAGTCCGTAAAGTAAGTGATATGAATGGGTGGGTGATAGGGGTCTATATTAACGAGTGAATCCGGACATTCAAAAATTGATGAGTTATTCCAGTCTGACAGGAATACTAAGGTCTAGTTGACGAGTTTGATAATTGCGAACTGCAGATGACTGCTGAAGACATATTAAGTTAAGGGAATTAATAAATGTAGATTCAATTTCATTACAAATATTACTAGGAATCAGATATGGTTCTTCATCATGGGAATTCCACATGCGATGAAATCACCACACAAAATTATTACATCAGAAAGCATTAATTTGTTAGAAATGAAGTGGATGGCATTAGAATAATTGTTGTAGATATCTAGGCTACTGTTCGGAGGAATATAACAATTAATAATAAATAGGTTTTTAGAATGAAAAGTAATCTTAACGCAGACAATTTCTTAAAACTCCGATTTCGGAATTACTATTTCGCTAACACTGAAGGAGTTCTTTATAGCAATCAAGACACCGCCTCCTTTGGGTATAGTGCCATTAGTTTGTGGAGCAATATTGGAACCATGTCTATCTTTTCTAAACACTAAAAAGGAAGATTGAAACAATTCTAAGTCATTGATAGTATGAGCTAACCATGTTTCTGATAGTGCATAACAGTCAAAATCAAGCGATATCGAATTAAGATAAGCGGATTTGATTTTGTGCGTATATAAAATAGATAAAATAGAAGAAAGTTAGTTTTTATAGGAGTGGTATTGAGTGTTTGGATATTGGTATTGGATTGTGTAGGACTAAGATTAATGAGAACTAGTGAGTTATGGTTAGGGACTTCGACCGTTTTACGTTTGAGGAAACAAACACGCGAAACGTTTCCAATCCTTCTTTACGCTATCACAGGGTAATCCTAGAGTATCATGATACGAAAGAAAAAGTTTCAAAAGAGCCCGATAATCAGATGGTAAGCCTTCCTGTTGAATTAAAACGCTGGTGTTGGTTTTGGTCTTACCACCAACGCATACACTATCAGGATGATCATGCAGATATGCAAGGTATAGTCGAACATTATTATATATTCTGTGATTTCTGAATCTAGAGAGGATATATCTATTATCGCTAACTTCAGCAGTGTTTTGAGTTAGTCGTACCGTTGGTGGCAATAAAGGGTTGATGAATTTCGGCGATTTTTTAGATGTAGAAGCTTTGGGGGAGTTCATGGGAGCACCAGCAACAAATGTTTCTCCCTGTACGAAGTTTGAGTATTTATTTTTGTTTTTGTTATTGGTATTATTATTTTGTAACTGAAAATTAGGCTTATCTACAATATTCTTATAGACTAGGTTTTCACTTGTTGTTGTTGTTATTAAATTTTGATTAGTTGGTGAGGCATTCTTTTTTATCTTATTGATAGATTTGATTTTTATATTTAAATTTTGGTTAGTTAGTGTGGAGTTAGTTCTTAACTTACTAATAAGTTTAACTTTAGAATTTTTATAATTACAATTATTATTAGTTTTTACTTGATTACGGTTAGCATTATTGTTTTCGGATTTAGCTTTCCATAATGATATACGCATTTGATTAATTGATAAGGAATTGTTATTTGGAATTATCACTAACCATGCATATTTAATAGGTATTAGTATTTTAAAACATTTATACTTCAGTTTTCTATGACTGATGCTTGAGTTGGATGATACAGGTTCACAGCCACAGACGTTGATTGAAAATTTTTTGTAGAAAAAATTGGTTATCCAAGATGGACAAGTATATTGTGGAGCACCTTTTAGGAAGAAAGCTACTGTTGAGACATCGTCCTGTATGAATATTGCTTTTATTGCTGACGGACTTTTCTTGTTAAGAATTTTATTAGTTATAATAAAAAAAACATGTTGTTTTTTTACATATTTTACGGTATAAAAATACTCTTTCTGATAGTTTTCATCGTTATTCAAAGAAAATCTTAGTTTTAAATTTTTTTTAAACAATTAATTGTATATCAAAATTATTAAAATTATATATGTATGTACGTTCGATATGTATATAAAGTGTATGTAGGAAGCGCCTTTTGATGCTCTAACTCTGCGTACTATTCGCATATCGTTTAATATGTTTTATGTTCAAAGTTAAAAATTCCAAGCTAAAAACTTCTGTTCTATTTTCGATTCATTGTTTTTACGTGCCAGTTAAATATTAATTTTCATGTTCTCTCTCTCTTTCTATATATACATATACGTATACGATAGATATTTCTATTCTATTAGGAAATATACAAATTTTTCTACAAAATTTTTTTGTTAGTTTTATTTATTTGTTTATTTTTTTTGTATGATATGGGAGATAGAATATTTCAAATGAATCAAAAAGGATATAATGAAGGAGCAACGATTCATTCATACGAGTATAAATTCTGGCCTTTTATTTTATCTTTTATTATTTTCTTCGTTAAATCTTTATTTTAGTTTATAGTTTTTAATGATGATTATAATCATCATCACCATCATTATTGAAGCTCTCCATAGTAATTT
The DNA here is from genome assembly GCA_963942445.1 of Argyra leucocephala. Lineage (NCBI taxonomy): Eukaryota > Metazoa > Arthropoda > Insecta > Diptera > Dolichopodidae > Argyra > Argyra leucocephala. The sequence continues at coordinate 91,771,354 of OZ012679.1, forward strand.
AATGCAATCAAAAGAATGATAATGTATTTGAAAAAGGAGCTACTATTTTATGTCCATTAATAAAGTTTCCCCTAACGGTGAATAAATATAAAGTCAATAATATTTTTTTTTTCAAGTTTTTCTCTTTTGGTTTTTTTTACTTTTGATATTTTTTATTTTTTTTTGTGAATTGAAATTGGAAAGGATACAAATTTTATTAGCATTTTCTTTTTAATATGTCCCCTTCATCATATCCCACACTATCATTCGTTGTTATTTTATTATGATACGATGATAATGATATTTTTTTTTCATAATGTTGTTTATATGTTAACAAACATTATTATATATACATATGAATGATATGTAAACATTGTTGTGCTGACAATGTTATTATAATGAGGGAAAATAACATAATGTAGGTGTAGAAGATATTGTAATTTTAATCTTCCGAATAACATTAAATTGAGGAATGATTACACTTTCAAAATTAATTAAATTTAATGTATATTATTGAAAATTAAGTATTAAGAATTTAATTTATAACATTAATGATAAATAATAAATTACTATTTACAAAATTGTAAATTTTTATTGTTCTTTTTTTTCTCTTTGAAAGCCTCTACATCTCTTTAAATATTGTAAAAACGAAATAAAGTGTAGCAATTTTCAAATTGAATTTTTTTCTATACGCCGAAAAATATGTGAAAGAACTTTAAGAAAAGACTAAGATCTAAGACTAAGTAAGGAGAGTTTAAAACTTTTCCATCACATTCAAATTATATTTCCTAAGTTGATATTTCTTTTTTATATATGAAATGCATTTATTTTTTTTATAATTTCAATGTTTGTTACAATACAAGGTATGTGTATAACTTATTTTAGAATGATTATTAGTTAGTATGTATAGTTAATTAATAATTGTTTATAATTTAAATTGTGACTGTAATCATCAATAAATCATAATAACATGCTTTTAATGACTTTAATTCAACATTTAGATAGTACCTTTCTCAAGTTAAATTAATGGTGTAAGTTCGAAATATTGCTTTTCAAAATGTTTCCTTCTTTCTTTTTTTAAATCTTGATTTTTTTCTTAAAAGTAATAAAAATTCTGGAAAATGGATATACCTCGTTTTTTTTACAGCTGTTACACATAATAAATATTTTTAATAAATAATTTATTTTATTAATAACTAATTTTAATGTAAATATTCTGGAATTAAAACGATATTTATATTGAAATTGTAAGAGACGAGATTTCGTTACGTTCCCAAATTACATGCTAGTTTAATGGCATCATACTTTTATTGTTTTTCTTTTCTAATCAAAACAGATTTGGTAAATAAAAAAATTGTTTCATTTTGTACTTATAGATTATTCAAATCATCCACTTTCTATAAATTTTTTTTACCTCGGAATATACTTAGAGCTATTCAGAGCGCCATATATTAGCTCGGAAGAAATTTTCAGATCTCACAGAGTATAAAATAGTATTGTATACGTATAAAATAATAAAAAGTAAAGAAATAAATAAAAGTAATTAAAAATATATGTTTAACTTTGATCATTTCTTTGTTAATTCAAAGTTCAGATAAAAGTTTGCTCTGCTCAGGGCAGAAATTGAGTTCAGAAAACTAAGAAAATGTTTCCGCTCAGTTAGAAAAAACTAAAAAGATGTGTTCTAAATGTTCGTTATATGACTCAGTATTAATATTTGAAAATTTTAAAAAGCCACATGGATTTAAGTTAATACTGTTATCATTGCATATCATGCATGACCAGTTTGTGTTAATCATGAAACAGGATTCTTATTTCTCTATACTAAGAGCATGTGTCTGGTTTAATTTACTTGCTAATATTTTTCGATGTTTTACTAAACCTACTGGACGATGATATATTGCATAATCAATTGCAGCAAGCTTTCGTCTAGTAATAGACATCAGATGTGCTTGCTCTAAGAATTAATTTGACAGTGTTAAAATATAACGATCAAAAACATACAGCTTTACACAACAAAATTGTTTTACTTACGCAGTGAAATATTGTTCTATCTTAGACTCAGCCTCCAGACCTACATCCCATAGACAACCTATGATGTACAGATCAAAATTTAAAATAACAATTATCAAAATATGCACCAATTGTAGCAAAAGTATGTTATAGATATAAGACTGTATTGGAGAATAAAAGTACATGGTATACTTTAGAGAGATTTCACTACACAAAAGTATATTTAATTATTTTTTTATTAATAATTCATTTTTATAATAATTTTCCTCTGATCAATCCGTTTGTGTTATTTAGTTAGTCCAGCAATTTTATTAATAATTCAAATAAACTATTAATTTTTCTATATTTATAGTAATAGTACACATTTAAGTAGTTGTTTTTTTAAGTCATAAAGTAATATTTGAAGTAAACAAAAACATTGACTCATAAAAGCTTAATTGCTGACTAAAAGGATATCCTGTAACACTACATTTAAGACAATATTTTTAAGTAAGTAAAATGTATTAGACAAATTAAGACAAATAAATTAAACTTAATTTTAAACAAAAATATATTAAGTTTATAATTTGGGATACATTTATACCTGTTGGGATATATTATACCAACTATTATATTAAAGTTTATATTTTATTTTTGAAGTATATTTAAAGTTTATATTATTTTTGGTGATAGCTATCTGGTTATAGCTGTGTATAGATAAGTATACTAAGTAAGCAAATAAATCATTTACAATCTTTCAGCCAGCTGTCGAATTTGCAATAGTTTCATTTTATAGATTTTTGCTATAAATGTGGTCTGCGAAATGTTTCATAACGAGAGCTAAACTCGGCCTGTATATGTTTAATAATATTTTACTTTGAGGGAGATTTCTAGGATTCCGAGATTTCTAAGATTAGTAAATAAATTTATATCATCTATACAATGAATACAAGTGTATTTGGTACTCACTTACATTGAAAAGTTGTTTTAATTTTTTTCTTTGGTTAAAGCAATAGTATTTGTGACAATGGCAATATACAACGCCATATGTTTTTTTAATTATACCTAAGTAATAGTAAATATTTTTCGAGTTTTTATACATATTCATTTATTTTAAATTAAAAATTTAACATTAATTCTTTACATAGCTTCAAACAATGAAATAGCCATAAATAAAAATCATTTCGACTGATAATAAAAACCTACATTACTTCTGTTGTTATTTTTTTTTGTATTCCTTTTTTTAAACATTATAAAAATATTTTAATGTATTTACTTTGTAGGTGGATATGAATATTAAAATATATTGTGCAAATATTACAATGTATAAATTTTAATTATACTTAAGTGTACAACATATAGGGTTTTTATTTCGATTGTATTATATTGGGTAGGCGAGAAGGGGGACATTTTTGTTTATAAAAAAAATATAATTTGAGTTCTTATACAAGACGTAGTATAATAAAACATTGCTAAAGAATTAGTTAAATTTTCCAAAACTATTATGCTATGACTCATAATATTTTTTTAAGCTTAATTCAAACTAACTCCATCTAAAATCTATTTATAATGAAAAAAAAAAAATTATACCATTGTGATGAAAACCCGTGTATTGTAAATATTTGAATACCATATTTTTATTATGTTAAGTCCAAAATTTTCTTATTAGTCAAACACAATATAAAATTTCAAAAAATTTCTCAGAATACATACTTAAACATAGTAATTTAAAAAATTAAATTTTTAATTTGTTATTATTGTTCTTGTTTTTGTTTCTTTTTTGTATAAATTTTCATATTAAATTTTACGAACCACTAATGTTCATTTTTTGTTTACTTTGTACATTGAATTTTTTAGAAGAGATGTTCTGTTCACATTGTAAAAACTTTTAAAAAGACTTTTAATCGTTTTATTTTAATGAAAGTTTATAAGAATTCATATAACATACCTTTAACAATATAATATTTACATAGAGAGGGTTGGTGATGGTTTATAAATAATAATAATAAAAAAAAAACCACTAAAAAGTACAATAAAGAAAATTTTATATTCTCATATTTTTCCATCTTCTGGACATGGTTAAATAATTCTTATTTAAAATTTTTTTTTGCATCTAATTTTTTTTAATGTTTACTACAAAACTTATTAAATGCTAACCATGCATTTAGGTATTCATGACCAAAAGCTCTAAGTACATTAGTTTATATTTTTTATTCAAAAGGATGAAATTAACGCGCTTAGTATACAAATTACAAAGTATCTTATATGATGTAAAAGGACAATGTTATTCAGTTATACTGATTCAAGCACAAACTGTAGCGACACGTTTAATTAAAGCAACAGTTTTTTAATTTTTTTTTTGTGTTTTATTTTTTCTTATGAGTTCTGTAATTATTATGAAAAATTTTAATTTATTTTTATCAAGGACTAAATATGAATTATGATTAAAAATGAATATTGGAATGGTTGATGACACAGGAGTAATAAAATTTCCATATATGTTTTTTCTGGTTTATTGCTTTTTAAAAGATTAAACATCTTTTAGGTGTTTAGGTTGAACTTCAATCTTGATAATACTTAATAATTATGTGTAATATTGTGTAAATATTATAATTTAGATGAAAAATTTGTTTATTTTGATGAGTCCTCACAATGTTATACAAGAATAATTTGAAACAGTATTTAAAAATATAGTGTTATAGGAGCTTATGCTGGAAAATGAAACAAAATATGTAACAATGATACACAATTTATTAACTTAACCTTGTCGTGTATCATGGAAAATGTGAATTAAATTTAATATGTTCTATTAAGCGTATTCAATTTCAGTCCTAAAGATTGTCATTCTCTAAAAATGTTTTATTTGTTGTTCGTAAAAAAAATCTTTAAATATCGTAATGATAATTTTTCAATTTTTATTCAACAAACGTTTGTCGTACGTTTGCAATCATATCAAAATTTAAAATATAAAGTTTATCACCGTATGGTAAATGCTTATGGGCTTGCGGTTTCCATCATAAGTCATTGGACTTAAGTTAAAATTTTAAACAAATTTTCTATTTTAGTCTGTAAGCAACACTGTTCAATTGCTTTTATAACTTTAAAGGGGTATAGTAACAGTAAACCATGCTCAAATTTGGGGGTTGCTGTGTTCTGTATTATTTGTTTTTAAAAATTTATTGTCTCGGCGAGCTCATAAACTCATAAAATTGGATATAGTAAAAATTATAGTAAGTTTTTCAAATGAATTGAATTATGAGTCTGTATTTTTAAAAAAAATTGAAAAAAAAAGAAAATACAAGTGCAATTTAAGAAAAAAAATTATTTTGCACAACTACACACACAGTGTTCAAAACCCAATCGTAAAACTGGTGCGACTTGGACTTTAAAATAAATTTGGAGATTATGACCTACAGTGAATGGTTAAGTGAATGTTTTGGTCATAAGAACAAATTTGACACGTCATCATATATCTTTGTGGTTGACATATATATGTAATGTTATCTACATTTTAGTCCCATTGAAATAATTGAGGCATATTTGGATGGAGCATTCCTTACAACAATAAAATATGTTAATATGTTACAGTCTATATTTACTGCTCTAAAAAATAACAGATTTTGGGTCGTCTTACCGTCCACATGTTCATGTCGTCATTAAAAACCGGTTATTTACGCTTTTTGAATTACCAATCGTTGAAAATTGATTTCGTCTCGTCTCGCTGAATATGCATTTCTGTTAGACGCTACAAACATTTTATTAGTTGGTAGTACTGATAATTTTTTACTGTTAAAAAACGATTATTGGTATACAAACAAAATATGGCTTATAAAATTTTTGCAAAGTATTAGTGTGGTTTAGTTTTGAAATATTTTTTAAATAAAAATTTTTAATAAAATTATTACAGTTTAGTAGTTACATAAAACAGTAGTAAAACTGTAATAGTAAAGATGGTCTTTTTTGTGTTTTTTTCCTTAAAAACAAAAACGCAATTTTAATAACAATGCAAAAAAAAATATAGAAAATTTTTTTATTAATCTTTACTTAACTATTTTATCTATATAATTTATTTATTTAATTAAATTTTTTGATAAAAAATACAAAATACTTTGGCGGGATGCTCTATCGTTTACATTTTTTGAGGATATAAAAAATGGCTGTCGCATCTCAAAGGTCTAACAGAAATTACTCACGAGACTGTTTTGACATTTGCCGTTGCGGCAATTTGCTTTCGCTATATTTTCACGTGATTTCGCGAGATGGGTAATAATCGCTGACTTATTTTAATTGCAAAAAAAAGTTTTTTTGGTAAATTCAAAATTCTTAATATTTTTTATTATGATCCACTGGTGGGACATATTATTTCCCAAATATTTTTTATCCTCTATCAGTTGCTGTATATCGTACCCATGAAGATTATAAATTGGGTTTGACAGTTTTGCTTTAGATCAATTAAAATAAAAGTGTAACTAATTTAATGTTAAATCAAATGAAATTTGATAATCAGTTAAGGATATCTTCTAAATTGAAAATGTTTTGAGTGTTTCTTTTATAGTTACGACTTTCAAAACGATAATCACTTTCGTAATGTATGTTTTGAATTACGACATTTATGTAACTGCTTACTTTTATGTGTGTTTAGGTATATATGTATATGCAATTTTATTTCTATAATTATATATCATTAATCATTTCACATTTCATCGGTCTTAAATTATATATATGTACATTTGAATAAATATAACGTAAGCATATCCGTTCATTATTCTTATTTGAAAATTGAAAAAGAAAAAAAACGAAAACAAATTTATGAGAAACGAAGGCATTAAATCCATATCAATCATAAAACTGTCAAAATAACAATTTTTTTTTAAATTAAATATGTGTAAATAAAAGAGTCCAATTATTAACCTAAAAATATAATTTGAACAGTTTTGTTTGTGTATGTAGTGTTAAAAGTACGATAAGTATTCGATGTAAAAAAAAAAGTTTATTTTTGTTATTTTGTTTTAATTGTTTTAACTTTTCACGAATTTACAAAATGTAAGCGATTATAATCACTTTAGATAAGACAATTTTTTAAAGTGCTATTTTAATGATTTCAAAATTTAAATTTTTTGAAATTGATTTTCTTAAATTAAATGTTTTCGAACTTGCACTTCAAACAGTTTAATACACAATTTTACACTCTACAAGCAAATAGAACCAATGTTTTTTTTCCTCACGAAATATTTAATATACATGCTTCTCTATATGCCTTTAAATTTATAATACTTACATATCATTGTACAAGTCAATATAAAAGTCAAATTTTTACCATATTTTTACTACAATGTTTTTCGAGTATTTTATTTATCAAATTTCTGGCTACATTAAATGTGCAAAACAACTACAGTTGTCCTGAACTAAGCCTTCTTAAATAGAATAGTTCCATTAGTTGTTACCAGATTTACACTCTCAATTATTTTTTGTGATTTATTTTATTTTTTGTGATTTATTTATTTCATGGGTATCAAATTTTAAAAAGCAAAAATCATCTAGCGTAAGTAATAATTCAGTATATCACATTTGTAAACTTAATACGTTAAGAGTTGAATAAACGGTGAAAAATCCTCTAACCAATCATGTTCAAATCCAAACCGGAACGTACAGAAAGCTGACACCAACCAAACCATCGTTAGAAGTATGAAATTTCGGCAAAAAATGTAAAAAAATTTGAGTCTTGAATAGAAAAGAAGAAAACTGAAAGCAAAGAAAATGGACTATAAATAAACCTCAAAAACGTCATAGCACGAGTATTTAATTATTCAAATAATAATTAGGAAATCGTAATAAATTATAGCTATACATGAAATAAGGAAGATATATGAAATTATTACCAGAGAGTTAATAGAATGATGGACAGAGAAAAATTGAAAACGAGAGACACCAAGTTGTTTCTGAAAATAATCAGTTTTTTCATAAAAAATAAATTTAATATTTCGACAAGTTTAACATCAATCAACAAATTAAGATGCGTGTTGTTATCACATAAAATAATAACAATAATTAGCTTTAATAATATTTTTAAAAAGTAATAAAAATCTTACAGTCGGGTACAATTTGTACTTTGATTTTAAATTCAATAGTAAATAATTTGACTTTAAATACTACTAATGATTCTCGACTTTCATTTTCAATAAGGTTAACTATTCCTGCCATTTTCATTTTAATAAATTAATTTCATATCCTTACATCATTTTTATTTATTTACTTTTTTTTTTGTTTGGTTTGTTAAACTATTCATAAGTCTAATGTTAGCTAATACTAAAAATGATGAGTTTTCTAGAATTTATGTAATAAAAGGGAAAAAAAATATTATAAAAGAAAAAGAATTTCTAGGTAAATTGTAAATAGATAACATCTACTTCGTCAAATAATAATTATATAGTAATAGTATTACTATACTAATATAATATTATGTATAATGTATTAATATGTGAAACGTGATGTACCCCATTTCAAATATTTTATAAATATATAAAACCTGTCCCTTTGAGGTATTTTTAATGGCTTTATTATTAAATCAGACTTAATATTTTCTAGTTTATATACAAATATATCAACTACATAATATGTATATGTACATATATAAAATTGTATATATGTATAATCGATTAAGTAATGGGTTTTAATGATATCCTTGTATATTTTATTTTTATTGTTGTTTTTTGTTTTAGAAAGTTGGAATTTTTATTGGAATGTTATAAAGGTGTTGTGTTGTCACATTAAATAATTAATATTGATTTAGAAATTCAAAGGTCGTGTTTTATGTCTTTATGTATTATAGTTATATTGTTATTCATCTATATGGATTCTTTTGTTGTAGCTTAGTTGTCTGCTATTTAATTAAATGAACAAGAAAATATCATCACTTATATTATAGCATATTGAATAGTACAGTACAACATTTCAAAATTTAAATTTGCTGACAACAAAAATCAAATTGAATTTAGGCTATAACTATATATTAAATTTTTTAATTTCCATAATTTCTCAAAAACTATTACATAATTAGCAACTATTAACAAACTATTTTTTAGTTTTTAAGCCATTAAGTTTTAAGTTAGTTTTCGTCTCATGTTCGACAACTTATTTTTACATTATAAAAGAACATAAATATATTTCATAAATTATATTTTAGTTTTTATGAGAAATGTGTATACAATTTTGAATATTGTATTGGCTTGTGTTAGTACATTTCAACAAATATACTCCTAGGCTTTATATTATCTTTGACAGTATTAGGTGGTAAACCTAGACGGAAGTTCCGCTGTTGAGAAGCTTCTTAATCTTCTGTTTTGTCTACCTGGTTGTCTGGTTTTTCCACCGGTGAATTTGGGTGGTTTAATAACCGAGTCCAATATCTTATGGTTGTCGTAGTTATTTCCTCTTTTACAGATCTCACTTGTAAGTCATTTCTTATGACTGAGTTTCGAGCATACCAAGGCGCATTGACAATTGCTCTAAGTACGTTTGTTTAAAAACGTTCAATAATTTCTATATTTGAATTGCTTGTCGTACTCCACAGTTCGATAAAGTAAGTCCATATTGGTTTCAGTATACTTTTATTGTCTAGGACCTTACTTTCTAGAGAGTTGTGAATTTCTGACAATTAGCCAGTATAAGTTGGCAAATTTTAGATGTAGTTTTTTACTTTTTGCTTATGCTTATGCTTTAATATGCTTTCTCCGGGTTAATTTTTGGTTCAAGTGAATCCCCAAATATTTGACCGAATCCGCCATTGGTAACGTATTATTGTTGATTTTAACTGGAGGACAAATTTCTTTCCTAGTGGTGAAAGTAATGTGGACAGATTTAACTTCATTTACTTTAATTCTCCATTCCATTTAGCCAGTTATTTATGTCATCTAAGTTTATCTGAAGCTTAAAGGATGCTATTTGTGGGAAAATATTTGAAGGTAGAATTGCTGTAACGTTTGCCAATGTCCTAATACGCTCCCTTGTGGTACATCGGCTGAGATGTTCATTAATTGAGTATAATATTATTGTTAAATTTTACCATAAATTTCCTGTTAGATAGATATGCTTTTATTAATTGATAATATTGATGAGGTAATTTTTCTTTCAACTTATATAGTGGGCCGTCGTGCCAGACTTTATCGAATGCTTGAGTAATGTCTAAGAATGCCGCTGAGCAATATTTTTTATGTTCAAAATCATTTGTTATTTTTTCAACAACTGTGTGCACTTGTTCTGTTGTTGCATAGTGATTCCTAAACCCAAATTGATGATCTGATATTAACTGTTTTTTTGTGAGAATCGGCCTTAGTCTTTTTATGAGTAATTTTTCAAACAACTTTGAAAGTATCGGTAATAAGCTTATAGGTCTGTATGAATCTACCTTGTTTAGACCTTTTTCAGGTTTAAGTAATACTATGATTTGTGCAATTTTCCATTGTTCAGGGAAGTTTTTTGTTCTCAACAGAGCATTGAATAAGTATGTAACAAGTCTTAGGCAATTTTCTGAAATTTTCTTCAACATCTTGCCTTCAATCATATCGTATCCGAGGGTTTTTTTGTGGTTTAAATCTTTTTTTACTACTGTTTGAATTTCAGTTATAGTAAAATTTTTGATAGGTCCAATTTGTGTATTTAATAATCTCTTTTTTGACTTCAGACTCCAGACAAAAATTAAAAAAAATTTAACATGAAAATGAGATGAAATAAAATTTCAGTTTCAGTCAATTTTTCATAACATTCTAAATATAATTTCTTGTACATATGTAAATTAATACTAAGTTTTGGTGTTAATATTTAAACTGCTACAACCGAACGAACGTATAAACATTTATTATATATAATTTAAAATTTAAGGATCAGACGTAAACTGAGAATACTAATTTCATATGTGATTTTTAAAATTTGGTTTTGAGTTAATATAATGTCATGTATAAATATTTTAAACAATCAATCCATTTCAAAATTTTGGTATAAGAAAGCTTTGTACTTCTGTGTAAAATTATGATTTCACATATTTTTACAATATTAACAGAAATTTTTCATTTACTGTAAAATATGAAGTTTAAAAGCATTTTATAATTTTCAGATTTTAGCTTTAGAGCAAGTAGATCAGACATCTGATAGCATGCTATTACTAACCGGTTTATATATAAAATTACTAAATATGGATGTATGTATTGCTTCGAATGAAAAGCAATTACATTATATACAGTTCGACAGTTTAGAGCCACTTCTTTTCTTTTGCCTGTTTAACAGTTTTTTGACCACATTGTAAATCGAATATAATTTATATTTTCTCAGGTTGTTAATTTAACTTATTTTAAAAATAATTTGATTATCAGAATGTCCGGAAGATGTGTACCGAAATTCATTCAACTAATTTGATTTGGTTTTTATAACTCACATATTGCTTCCTTTGAAATATATATATATGTATGAGTTTTGAAACTTTGCAAATTCAAGCTACAGGTTGTCAAGATAGGTCAACACTACTATACGTACTGTTGAGTGCAAGTAGTATTGGTGTATTGATGAGTTCAATACAGTATTTCTATATTTACTCTTTCGATAACACCAAATGAATTTGATTAAAATCCCTTTAAAAACTAATTAACTAAAATATATAATATTACTTACATCATAGATATTATTTTTTGATGGAGAGTTTTTTTTTAGTATTATAAACTTAAAATCAATTCAATGCATATGATTCTATTCCTTAACTAATTATTTCAATTCCATTCTTTTATTTCATTCAACATTTAATACAAACATTTTATTCTACCATTTGATATTTGCCCTAACTAAAGCATTATACGAATACGATGCGATTGTATGCGGTTTTATTTTTTTTTTATATTTTTCTTTTTCAGAAAATGTAGGCCAACAAAATGGTCATAAAAACAAATATTAAAATTTTTTCTGCGTGACTGCGTATAATTATACCGTACTACAATAAAGAAAATGAAACCGTTTACGAGCTTTCTTTATTTATTTTTATAATATAAAATTGAAAAATGTTGAAGTTTAAGGATTAAAAGAACACAAGTTTGTTGAATTCATAATAATGGATGGTTTATTTGAAAATATTATTTGAGGCGGAATGTGACAAAGATAAAATTTTATTTTTTTTCTTTATTCTCGGAAGTGTTTTTTTAAATGTTTGCATTTACTGTTTTTTTTCTGACAAGTAGTGAAAAAAAAAATTAATTTTAAAAACGTTTTTATTTGTTTACATATTCTTTTCTGACACAATATTCACCTAAGAATCTACAAATCAAAAGTATTGTTGAAAAGTTGAAACCCAAATTAAAATTACAATTTTTTTTTATAGAAAATAAAAGAAAATAGAAAAATTAAAATAAGAAAATTTTCTACATTTCCTATTTATTTCCATGTCACACGGAAAAATAATTATGAAATGTCAAAAAATTGGGTTCAAACATTTTTTTTGTCATTTTAATTTACGAGTTTTACGGATAATGTATCCAAAAATTATTTTGAACATTGAATCAAACTGATGCTTCTATACTTAATATGCGTGTTTTACTTTTCTAATTTTCTTTAAATTCGATATAAATTCAACTACAGTTGTTTAAATTTTCATTTTGAAAATTGAAAGGAAAGAAAAACTTAAATTCAGACTACTTTCAAGAACGGTGTATATACAAAAAACTGTAAAAATTAAATTTTTAATTGAAATTTTCCATCAAGAAAAAAGTTATGTCCTCAGACAGTGTTTATGTTAGAACATATCAGAAACAATAATAAATGCAATTAAAGCCTTGTATGACTCTTTGAAATTCCAAATTCTGTACCGTGAAAAATTTACAGACATTTTAATGTAGATACAAGAGTCACGCAGGTATGCACTCTCCTTCACCTCCTCTTAATATATGAAGAAATAAATATTTATCCTTTTCCACAGACTGAGTCTTATCATAAAAAATCCGGAAATAAAGTAAAATCTACAAATTATATGTTAAATAATAATATGATAAATTGCAAAGCAGGTCGAGTTTGAAATAAATATCAAGTTGACAAAATAAATTCCTCTTAACATCATTGGATCTTGTATCCTTATAGTTGGCAACAGTATTGAGGAAGTTGGCAAATTTTACTACCTTGGCAGCCAATTGTCTAAAAATGAAAGGAACAGTTGATGTAACATAGACGATATTAAGGGCAGATAAACCTTCAGAATACTGTCATACTTCTCGTCACGTCGAGCTTCAACAAAATTTGGTTAAAAAAATTCTAATCAAATGTCTATTGTCTTATAATATACGGATGTGAAATGTGGTAAATAAATGCAGCATAAAAATATACAGCATTCAAATATTTATCAATAGATGCTCGTGACGTATACTGAAAATATTTTCGCAGTATACTATAACAAATGCTAAATTGTATAAAACAACTGGCTTCAAAGGAATGAGATAATACATATAAGGAAAAGAATATTCTAAGATAATACGTTAAGCGAAACAATGAAAACTCCCGAGAAATAATACCAGAGGCACTTCTAAATGGGAGTTAGAAAGTAGTAAACTAGGTTGTAATTCCTGGAAAAATATTTCCCTTTATAAATGCCGCTCAGTAAATAAATACTGCACCAAAATAAAAAGTCGTTAATCACACTAGATGGAGGGGTAAAGTTTATTACCAATGTTCCACTGCAGAATGATAAGTCCCAGATGATAAATAGTGCTAAGCACTTACTATTTAGTTATATATAATTTATTTATAGTCTGTGATCTAAGCAGTCTCGAACTGCTGGAAAAATGTATATTAATTTTTATAGATTTATTTAATTTACATTTTGTAAAAATGTACACGTACATATTCGTAAATGCGAACTTCATCTCTAAGTCATTTATAAAATAAAAATTAATAATTAAATAGTTGTATAATCGTTTCTTTTTTCCCCAAGAATCACTTTCCATAAATCAATTCTATTCAATATAAGGTAATTTATATTATGAGTATAAAAAATCTCCTCATATATAATTCGAAGAAATTATTTTTTAAAAACAATTAAATGACATAATCACATATAATATTGTCATATAATTTCCCACTATATATTATATTTATATATTACTGAGCGGAGCACATATATTTGATACATGTATGAGTATGCGTGTATTTATAATCAAATAAGAATATTTCAACACTGAAATAACCGTTCGTTTTGGTATTTCCAACCGCATATTTCATTATCCTTGAACCAAAAGAGTTAATTAAAATCAAAATTAAATACCTTCAATTGAAAAAAAAAACAACAAAAAGAACAAACAAAAAAATAATATGAAAATTTAAAATCCTTTTAAAGAGTTTATAACAGAATCAGAAAAAAGCCCTCAATAACAAAACAAGAACAAAAAACAAAAAATGGAAAAAAAATAGGCCAAAACATTGTAAATGTAAATAACTGAGTTCTTTTTTCATAAATTCATAAATAAATACAAACGTACTCGTGTACTCGGCAAAATCGGGTACAGGAAGAAAAACATACACTTTTATTTTGTAAATCGTAACTGATGCAAATTAAAGGAAATTGAGTATTTTGTATTTTTTTTTTGCTTGTTTTTGTTCTCTTTTATCTGATTTCATTTTCTTTATTATGATTATAAGAATCACAATTTATTTATATGTATATAAAAATTTAAAAAGCTTATCATCAGGTGATGATGATAGGATTTATATTTAAGAGATTTATTCAAAATTATTTTCATTTGAATAAATGGATTTAATTTCAAATATATTTTTAGTCTAGTATGAAAAAATCAATGATTTAAAAACAATTTTCTATTGATAAATTTCTCTAGTACTATGGTACTAACTTTCGTGAATTGTAATTAGTTATTAAAAGTTATTAATTTCAAGAGTAAAAAATATCATTATTAAAATAATTTGCAACTCCCCGTTGAATCTAGTTCTATTTTTTTGTACTTTTACCACCATCTAACGTTGCCAAAGTATAAAATATTTATAAAAAAAAATATCTACTGGTTGCTTAATGAAACCTACCTTGTATTTAATAAATTATAACGTATTTGCATTTGGTTGGATCGAAGTGATAATACAAACAAACAAATTCGATTTAAAATTTTCAATTTGGCTTTAATTTTTTAATTGCTGTTGCTGTTGTTTATGTTATTTTGATTGTTTTATTCTTTCAGTTTTGTAAAGGTTGCATGACAATTTAAATGACAGAAATCTATAAATAAGTTTTATTTGCCAAGACACTTAGTGATTATATGATATGACCACAAGTTAAAGTTTAAATCCAACTCAGACTAAGGACATGGAATAATGCTAATATGAATTTTTTCTTCATCTATACTTATAAAAGGAAAGTTTGTTTGTTCGTTATACACGTTCACAGTCTCAAGAATAGAGTTCTAAAATTTTGCACAGTTATTCAAGATTCGAAAAATTCCACCATTCTTGTTAAAACTAACTAATGACAGGTTGCAGTAGCTACTATACGATTCAACTCATATAGCACCTATTAAAAATATAGAATTTGTAGTGAAAGTATTTTGTTTTTTTCCTGTTACACCTCGTGGGAGCATAGGCCATCAATTTGCCTCCTCCATTGTTCTCGGTTGTACGCAATTATCTTTATTTCCTTCCAAATTCGTCCATATTTTGATAGCTCAGAAGTCGCAGTTCGACGCCAGGTGTTGTTGGGTTTTCCTCGCCTTCTGCTCCCTTGGGGGTTCCATTCTAGGGATATTCTGGTTATATTATTTGATGGTTTTCTTAGAGTGTGCCTTATCCATTTCCATTTTCTGCGCTTAATTTGATGTATTATCGGTTCGTCACCTGTTAGCTGCCATAAGTCCTTATTGCTGATGGTGTTAGGTCAACATATTCTGCATATTCTTCTTTGTTCGCAAATACTTGAATTTTTTGACTGATGTTATTTATCGTCGTAATGTTATTTATCGTCATCGGTGTAATTAAATCCTCATGGTCTTGGTTTTGTCTATGTTAATTTCTAGCCCAACTCTGCGCGTTGCTTGCTGTAATGGGTCTGATTTTTGTTGAATGTCGCAGAATCTATGATAGTCAAGACATATCGCTTAGTCAAGGTCCTCAAGTGTCCTTGAGAGATCCCACCTTATACCTCTTCCGGAAGAATCCGTTTCTTTCATTATCTAGATGAGATAGAGAGCGTGAATAGAAGTGAGTTAGAGTGGACATCCTTGCCTTACTCCAGAATCTGTGGTGAACGTGTCGCTTATTTGTCTGCAGTGGAGAACGGTTAATTCTGTATCTTCATACAAAGTTTCTGTTAATCTTATTAATTTTTCGGGAATTCTTTTTCTTCTTAATGACTTCCATATCGAAATGCGTTGAACCGTGTCGAAAGCCTTCTTGAAATCGATGAAAAAGAAATATAGCATAGAACGCCATTCCACTGATTGCTCTATGATCAGGCGTAGTGTGTTGGTTTGATCTGTACAACTCCTTTCTGGGCAAAGTCCTGCCTGTTCGTTCCTTCTATTATGTTCTAGTTTAGGCTGTATTCTGCGATTCAGTATGGTTGCGAAAACTTTGTATATAATGTTCAACAGTGTTATACCTCTCCAGTTATTAGGTCTAGTATCTATTTAAATCTCTTTTTTTTTGGGAAGTTTCACAATCAGGCCCTTTTTCCAGGATTTCGTTAGTCTTTCTTCCTGTGAGGCTCTAATAATTCAGAGATTAATTCCGGATCTGTCTGTAGCAATTCTGATGGAAGTTGATCTATACATTTATTAGCGTTATTATACCTTCTTTAATCTCTTGTAAGCTTGGTGGTTCAGTATGGATATTCAGTTCTGGAGAACTTCGACTACTACGGAATCTATTTTTTGTGATCTTGTTGATGTTGCTTATTTCCTGAAAGTATTCTTTCCATCTCTGGCGTTGGTCATCCGTATTAGAGAGTGTTGATTATTAGAGATTATTTTGTGATGATTTTTAAAAATCCCTAATTTTTAATTAATCCATCGTAGTTCCATAGTGGTTCTCCGTTCAAATAGTTTCATGACTTCATGATTTAATTTCAAATAATTTTTATTCAGAATGTCACTTTTGAAATAATTTGAATGGAGGTCGATTATGGTTATATCTGACTAATTTAATTTAGCTTAATATAAGTTTTTAATTGTGAAATTAATTTTTTATGTTTTGAAATGTACATGTTGATATGTACGACGTATAACGTATATCAAAATGTGTTTATGTACTTACATTTTATATAAAGACCACCGAAATACTGGACGTATGAACGCTGAGCATTCGAATTTCCGATTTTGACACGACGTACTGCCCAATTTAAATAAGAACGTACAACGTACGACGTATAAACACTGCATTAGAAAATAAATATACAAATTGGCAAATGCCTGCTTTAAACGTTTTATTTCGGGTAGCGCCAACCTTACAACGTCCGGCATTTATACTTCGTACGTCTACGTTCTTATTTAGGTTGGGTAGTAAGTATTTTCATATATTTTTGACAACTATTTCTTATTCTAAAATTATAAAAAACAACAACAATTTACACACTAATATGAAATATGAAGTTATGAAAACTTGAACTGAGAACCACTAATATTTAATGTATGAAAATGTAATCCTAAAAATGTTTAATCCTAAAAGATTTCACTGTGTGCATCAATTGTACCATCTTTCATGTATTTATTTTTTTTTAATTATTTCTTTCATATAGTTTTTTTTTTATAATAATAAAAGAAGGTCTAGTTTTACTCACACTAGCCTTTTTTCTCATATTTACTTTTTTGGAAGATATTCTATATACTTTTCCTGAGCTTGATTTGAATAACTAATGTTTGTCTGAATTTTTATTGAATATTGTGTGTTTTTTGATTATATTATTTACTTACATTTACATACTACAAAAATGTTTGATAAAATGAAATTTGTATATATATCTTATAACGAGATTCATTCTCTTTTGGCATTAAAATTGAAAAAAATAAATAAATAAAATAAATAAAAATAAATATATTATCATACAATATACTTATAAACAGTCATTTTTTATTGAGAATGTTCTTTTGTACTTAGTTTTAACTCGTAGGTTAAGAAAATTTAATCAGACTGCACGCGTGGTAACAATTTTGATAATTAAACTGCTGTTTCATATTAAAATTTTATAAAATATATGCCACAATTAAAAAAAAGAAAATAATAAATAATGTAACCTTAATGCAAGAATATAAAATTATTACATTTTGTGGCAATCAAAAATTTATGCAGTTTAATGTAGTTAATAAAATATCAAAAATTTATGCAGTTTAATGTAATTAATAAAATAAGAAAAAAAAAAGATAGAAGAAAAAAATAATTGGTTGAGAGCTTAAACTAAAAGATCCTGAAAACGTATACCACTATTAATGGTCAAAATTATTTATATATTGGTATTGGGTAATAATTCGTTCCATCTGTTTCGAAAAAAATGCAGTTAAAAACAAAAAGTTGTATATATATATAAGAAATGACGTAAATGTGGTCACACCACAATAAAATAGAAAAAAAGTTAACGATTTTAATTTTATAGAAGTCAATTTGTTAAAATAAAAAAAAAGAGAAATATAATTTTTCTTGAAATTGGGTTTCTTCAAATAAGGATACTTACTTTTTTGAATTTTTCGCAAGAAAATATAAACAAATTTATTTTCTTCAAAAAATATTATGTATGGATATTTATGTATTATTTATGAGTTTATTTACCATAAAAGAAGTGAACCGAAAAGTTTGTTACTCAATAATTTTGTGATGTAATCAAAATATGTAGATTGATATATCAATAAAAATTTTCAAAACAACTGCAGTCTAATAAAGAAATTTGGGCAGTGTAATTTATCGAAAATTATTTGATTTGTGGTTGAATATAGTTTTATTTGTTTTAATTTAACTTTAATTCCTCAGATAATTGAATTATTACGAATATAAATTTTTTTTAAAATATTTTATGCTTGAGTTGAGATACTCAATCGCAAGTCGTCAATATTTTAATATATTTATAAAATTGGCTGCATAAGATAGGAATGTTTGAATAATTGACAATTTACTATAATTTTAATTTAACAAGAGATGGGTTTCCAACAAAATATTTTTAGTTAGGATTTTGGGTGAATTACGTAAACATAGTACGGTCTAAATAATATGAATTTGCAGAACATTAGGGACTTTTTGTAGTTAATATAGTGCCTTACGTAGGTATAAGCGTAAGTTTTTACGTTTAGTTGAGTTACAACGTACATTTATTTCCTTTCTTTTTTTACGTTGTTTTTGTAAGTAAAAGGTTTTGTATTCTGAAAATTACATGACGTTACATGTAAACGTAATAAGATAAAAATATTTCATAAAATGTTAAATGTAATTTTTTTGTGCAGCTCTTGTTTTACATATGTTTGGCACTATATGTACATGTACAAACTACAAAAATTCTGATTATTACGTTTTTTGGCAGTTCTACGTCTACGTCTAAATCGTTTGCAAAAAGATATCTATCCTTAATTTATCCTAAACCTTAACCTAAAGGAATGATCAAACTATAACAAATGCTTATAATATACGGGTTAATTGCATATCAAAATAGGTTGCCATGCATATGTGAAAATAAATTATGTATACCGAAATTTTAAAATCATAAGGGAATGAATATTCCTATGCTTACATTTTAATGATTGAAATCTAAATAATTTCGTTCAAACTTTTTGTTTTAATAGTATATGAATTCATAATGGGTAATATAATATATATACCCATAAATCAAATTTAATCATTATTAAATTATGTTATTAAATCTGTGAATTTCTTTTGAAAATATTTTTTAATTAAACTTTTCATTTACATATTACCTATATGTGCCTAAAAAACCTAACATTAACTTTTTGCAATTTTTAATCGTAATAAATATTTTGTTTTTGATTTTATTTTATTTTTTATTTTGTACTTATTACCTATTTATTTATTTTCTAAGTATTTATTAATTCATTTTTATTTTTTTAACTTAATTATTGAAATATATTTCAAATATTAAATAAATAATATTTAAAAAATAAATGAGTTATTATAAACCTTGTATGTGCTTCGTATATACATTTTTTTAGGCAATTTACCTATTTTAGTTTTAATTAACGTAAAATTCCACATATGTGTGTGTACCGTGTACGTAAACGTGTGCATTCAGCTTTTATATGTAGATTTCTACGCTAATTTAAACATAGTTTTGAAAGTTTGATATTTCTTATATTCACTACGGCTTTGTATGTATTTTGATATAAGTAATATGCCTAACTTTCTACTATACTATTTCTACCTTACTACTACTATTTTCGCAAATTTCTAATTGACAACTGATTTTTTAAAAGGATTACGAAACTTGCATTTACCTAATAATAATAGACAATGTAAACGAACACAGATAAAAGAAAAAAAAAATGAAAATATTTTTATAATATCTAATACTACATATATATATTTCGCTTTCTATTTACAGTTTTATAGGTACCTAATAAGTGTAAATATAATTTTTATTGCAAATATTTTCTAAAAATGTCTTTTCAAACATTTTAATTTCATTTGATAGTTCGCCCAACCATAAAGATTACTACACGTATATAATAGTGTAAAATGCAAACAAACCTTTTTTTGTTATTGTCATTATTTCTTTCATCCCTTTTTTATTATTACCTTTTTTTATTTTTACTTAATCATTGTATCATGATTATAAAAATAAATCTGTTTTTGTTAGAATAAAATAAACAAAACAAAACGAGCGAGACAAGATATAAACAAGTAGAAAATATTTTCTTTTCACAGTATCAAGCAATAATATTGAACTACCATTAATATTTAATAGTATTTGTAGAACGAAAATTTTTATCATTATCGAATAAAAAAAGTTTTGATTAAAAAGAGAAAGAAATATTTTTTTAGTTATAGTTAGGTTTTAAAAACCAAAAACCAAACCTTACAATAAAAGTCAGAAAACGTGATACTGTTAGTCATATAGAAAACACGGCAGTCAATAGTCATATAATAATATCGTCAAAGTTAGAGTAGTATGCTACACGTTTCAGTTTTCGTTAAATATTGATAGATATCAAAAACTAAAATTTATAACTTTTGCAGTGCTTTTTTTTGTTTTTCACATCAGTTTTTGACGTTCAATTTTTACTCCAATTTTTGACGTTTTTTTTATCTCTTATTAAGTTTGTTCAGTAGATCTAGAACAGAATTAGACAAAACAGTTTTGGACAATGACAATTAACTATCAAACACTTTCGAGTCACTTAAAACAAAAAAATTAACTGAACAACTTTTTTGAACTTTTTTGTCCTAACTTTTGTTTAATCTCAAATTTGTTTAACTATCAAATTAATCATCATTTCACGCTACCAGTTATGTGATCATTTTTTCTGCTGTCACTAAATAGTTAACTTAATGAATATTAGGTACCAAAATAACACAACTAATAATTACCAAAATTTATTACAACATTTCTTTACAGTACTGTAATTAAACTGTCATAATAATAATATTTTTTTTTATTTAACCTTGATTTAATATTATAATCATCATTTAACCTTGAAATATTATCAAAAATTCCAGGAATGAGTATATAGATATTAAATTAAAATTTTGTTTTACAGAGATACATAATATGTACACGTATATATATTTTTATATACATGTAGTTATATTTAGAAATTTAGCAGAATTTATATAAGTAAGAAGGTTTAAGCAGAATACCTATAAAGATCCTTTACAAATTTCAATTTTTTACTTTAAATATTTTTATTCAAAATTTCCCTATTTTAAATTCTTTTGATAACAAAAAGGGAGAGTTTTAGATGGTTTCTTCTCCGATCTTTATAAAACTAAAATTGAATAGACATATATATGTATAATGTGTATATATAATATATATACCTATATATATATATATATATATATAATAGGTACGTATGAATAGAAATTGATATATTTAAGGATAATGGCACGACATTGAATAGACTTAAGGAAATTAGGAATAAAATTTAATATTTCTGCAATACCTTTGAACGCGACGTAGATTTTTTTACTAAAAAAAATTTAGAGCGGAGACATGAATAAAAGAAGAAAAAATTTGGTTATCATTATAGAAAACTGTTTTTTTAGGAAAATGTTTTTGTTTTATTTTGTTGATTTTTTTGTTGATAAAAAAAAGAGTGAGAGTTAGTAAAGTTAATATACATAGGTTATTGTACTGGTATATATCAAGTTTAAATACGAGTAGAAAGAAAGAATCAATAATTTTTTTTTTTTTAAATATTTTGTTTTTTTTTTTTTGTATTTTATTATTATTATTATTAATGAATAGAAATACATATACATATATACTAGCAAAATGAAAATAGAGAATAGACGAGGTAGAAAAATTATGAAATATAAAAGTTTATCCGTAATTTTAAGGATTTTACAATACAATTCACATAATTATCATTATTAGTATATAAAATTTGAATATTAATTTCAAGATATAATTTTTCGTAATTTATTGATTATGTTTTAATTGCTCATTAAAAGTAATAATAATGTAAACGTAAATTTTTGATTTTGCAATAATTATTATAAAGTCTATAAGCGATTTTTGTTTTTATTAGAAATATTAGCGAATTTAGTTATTTAAAAATTTTTATTTATCTGATTATGGTTTAACATAATATATGACTAGAAGATACTGCATTTCTTGTTACACAGGATATTGCAGTAAAAATCTGTCATTAAAACAAGATAAAGGGCAAATATCAGGTTTGTAAAAGAAAAATTTACAATAAAACAAGAGTTGAAGGAAGTAATTTTATACCATACACGGAAATTAGATTATTTTCTATTTACTTATAATATCCGTTAGTACAATAAAGTTTTTTTTTCACTTTTTATTATCAAATTTCTTACTTATTTGATGTTAGTATGAAATTGTAAATTGCATCAAGTAAAATAAAACTAACAAAAAAATTGCTTCCTATTTAGAATTTATTGTGAACTATAATTAAATATCATTAATTTTCGTCTTAATTGATTATAATTTGAAGAGTCCTTCTATAACATAAAACAAATTTTAAGGCAAAAATTAATTTGCTTTATTTAATTAAAAAATATTTTTCGTTTTTGTCCACATAATTTTGAGCTCAAAAACAACTACATATTTAAAAGTAAAAAATCAAAAAAGTAATGTAAGTATTTATTATCACTTAACAAGTGTGCAATTTCGAAAATGAACTCTACATTCTTGCTATTTCAAAGCGATTACAGAAGGGAGTGCTATTTGTAACATTGTTTATTTTTATAGAAATTCCATCCAAGGACCTATTTTTTATTTGAATTTATTAAATAATTTATTTCATTTTATTTATTTATATTTTGAATAGGCAATTTGATTATTAGATTTTATTTTATTTGATTTTTATTAGTCATTAATTTGTGCAGCTTATAACTGAACAAAAGACTCAAAAGTAAAAACTGTTTATGATGAATATACAATGGATCGACACATTAATCAAGAACTGTCAAACCGATTTTAGACTAATTAATTTTTTAGATTAATTGATTTCGAAAATACTTCCTACTTGGTTTAATCATTTTTTTTACGTTGCCAATATAGAGTTCGCCGTTGCGAGTTTCACAGTACAGTTGCTTTAACCAAAAAAAAAGAAATCTTAAACGACCCCAGTAGCGAGAGACAATAAGACTGATGTCTCTAAATGACTTTATCAGACACATGGCAGTTTTAATTCTATTTTTTTTTTGTATCAACAATGTATCTGTGTATTTTAAAAAGTTACCAGGTGTTGTGAGGAATTTTTTTTAAAAATTCGTAATCAAAGTTAAACAAGTTGATAAATAAAAGCGTAAGTTGTTTAAATAATTTTTTTGAAAATTTGGAATTGAAACTTGAATGTTTATAAAAATAAAAACTTGAAAAATGAATGTATACTTTTATTTTATTTCTATTTAATTTAATTTCTATTAACTTAAACGAAACAAATTATTAAAAATTCTATAAAAGATTTATGTTAATAGTTATATTTCTTATTTTTTATTAGTATTATCAGTATTTATTATTTAATTTTTTAATTCATTTGTTCAATTTTTAAAAATAGATATGAAATACTTTTTTCTATGTGTTATAAATTGTTTAACTTTAAAATATTTAACTGAAAACAAAAAAAAAAAAAATTAAAGGTTCACTCATAAAACCGATTTTTCTCTATGATTCATTTTTTCTTTCATTCACATTTTAGCAATAATCGTAACATGGGCCAAAATTCATTCATATAAGTTCCTTCATATAACACTGCCAAATGTAAGGATAATCAAAATAATAAAAAAACTAAGATAATTTACGAGTCGGTAGATTAACAAAGGATGTAATTTATTGACATTCACAATTAGTTTGATTATAATCATCTGATTGCTAATCAGAAGACTCCGGGTTCGAATGCCACTCAGAACTTTGTCAAAATTTTTTTAAAAAGTTTGTCTTTGAAATTAGTTTGTATAATACATTTCAAATGGTTATCAGGAAAGGAAATAGAATTATGCTGTTATAAAAGTGAAGTTTCTGTACAATAGCTGTCTACACTTAAATTGGTTGGTGTACCCAAAAATTAAAAAAAAAAATGTCCAAGTATTTTTTTATGGATATCTTGAAGGCACGGGTTCCACTTTTCAAAAATTTTGAGTTGCGAATACTGTGTGGTTTCTGATCAAATTTACCAGTACATCATTATTATTAAAAGGCCAAAATGATTTGCTCTTTATACAAAAAAGGTAATTAAAATCTGAGTTTTTTTTGCAAAAAGTTATCTTTTCCAAAACAAAAAGTTAGGAGCAAAATAGTATTTATGTAGGTATTATTAGTCGTGTTTTTTGTATTATTTTATTTCATTTTATTCTAATAAACAGGTTAAAACCAAAAAAACTAGCAAAATTAGATCGAAAGTGCAAACATTCCGGTAATGTATTTTATTGCAGAAACTTACGTTCTAAAGATTTAAAAACATTCGGGAACAGTTTTTATTCGTCTCAAAGCAAAATTGAATTAGATGTGTTTATTATTAAGTACAGCGTCGTTGATGCTAATAAACGTCTGAATCGATATTGAAGACAAGGAGGTCCGATAAAAAAATTTACAGTAACACATTTTATCCTTACTACAAAACAACCAATTTTAAGGGTTTGTAGAACAACTTTTGCAAACTGTTTACCCATACAAGCGGATCAAGTCTGTATGTGAAAGATATTTTAAATCTCGTTCAATGCCATTTGAACAGCGAGGCAGAGATAGAATATCTCATAAACACATTATTGCTGTAGAGCTAGTAAAGTTATATAATTTTTCGCTTCTAGTAGGTTTTTCACAATCATGATTAACTAAAGATAATGTGTTCTTATATTCGTGGACTGAAAATCAGAGACCGAAAGGATGTAATGAAATTCCGTCTGCTGTTTATCACAGACTCCTTCAAACTAATCGAAAAAAAACATCACGAGTGTACGTTTTATCTGAAATGGTTGTGGGGCCAGAATAAAAATCAAGCTATGATGGCTATGATTTTATACTGGTTATTCAATAATGCTACAAAAAAGATAAAACACGTCAAGTCATTTATCCAATACAAGGTCACTCTTATATACGACCTGATATAGAGTATATCCTTTATTAGAAAAATTGGTTAGATCAAAAGAAAAAATTTTTTTGCCAGAAGACTATATTCAAATTTACGATCATAATGGTGCAATCATTAAGTTAAGTTCATGTGATTGTTCTGTCAGAAATTGGCACTGACATTTTAAGAGCTCCAAGTTAGTGGCATTTTAAATTCAATTTATCGAAGCGGTCTATTTTGAAAAAACCGTAAAAGGTTCAATACTTCGAGGTAAAACAAATTACAAATCTGATTTGGGTAAATTCGGCTCAGTATTGCAAAATAATTAAAAATTTGATTTTGCCTTCAATCTTAGAAAATGAATACCAAGTAAAATAAGAAAAATTACAAGACGTGGATGTTTTACTTAAAAAAACATTGTGATGAAAATTGTAGAGCACAGGAAAATTTAAGTTTTATACCGGTAATAAATGAAAGCGGTTATTCAGTAATATGTGCGAAGAAGATGGCTCAATTTTCCATATTTATTTATTTATGCTTAATTCAAACATATTACAAGTTACAATATCTTAATCTAGTAAAATAAACAAAAAAAAAAAAATTAAAAATTTAAAAATAACAATTAAAATTACATTAAATATTATCATATTATTGAAAAAACTAGCCTAATAAAAATAAAATAAAATAAGAAAAAATATAAAAAGTCTTAAAATATGGAAATTACTATTAAAATGAAATTACATACATATATTATATAAATATTATTACAAGTACAATATTATAGATTATGGTAGATGTAAATATAAAGTTTTCTTAAATTTCAATTTACTGAACGAAAAATCAATCAAATCTTTATACTCATTATCAGCCATAAACATGGTAAACACTGGTTCATATTTCCCATAGTTAGTTCGGTGAAATACCAAGTTAGAAATACTTTCCGATCGGAAATGAGTACTTGTATTTAAATGGGTGTCGATCAACTGCTTAACAGCCTTTGAATCAATTTCCCCATTTAGAATTTGCATTAAAAATACAACATCAGAAACAGTTCTTCGGGACTCCAACGTATTTAACGTATTTAATTGTAATAGTTTTAGCCGGTCTTTATAAGGAGGGAGAATAAAAGGGTCAGACCACTGTAAACTACGAAGAGCAAACCGAAGAAAGTTTTTCTGAATGGCTTCAAGTCTATTGATATGATTAGGATAAAATTTAAATACTGTTATTAAAAAAATATATATTTTTAATTTTTTGTATTTTTTATTAACATACATTTTGTTTAAACTATTGAAAGTAAATTTTTATTTGACTTAAGTAAATCACATACATACAATTTGTTTTTTGAATTTTATGTTTTTTTATGTTTTTACTTTATTAATTAAAGAAAATAAACTATTTAACAATTACTCTAGATTTTTTTTAAATAATTTTATAAAAATAAATTTTAAATATATTTAAAAAAAATAAATAAATTTCGACTTTTTTACTGCACCTTTTCTTCAGTGCGAAATGCAAAAGGGATAATTTCCAGAAGTTAGTAGCAAAAGAGATCATTTCCATTTTTATTTTATTTTCTACAACAGAATTATACAGTTTTCACAAACTTAAAAAACTCTCTAAACTGAAATAAAAAATATTATTTATATTAAGATTTTAAAAGGAATTAAAATTTTACAAGTTTTTCTTATTTTACAGAAAATGAACTAAAAGGCCAAAGATACCCTTTTGCTTTTATATGACACATATACTCAGTGGAAATTAAATCTGTATTATTTGTAATTGTCCTCCTTTCCTTTTACCCTTCTTCTTTTCTAGCAACCAGTATAGTAGAACCCTTCTAATGTTTTGGCTATATATAAAAAACTAAAAAAAAAATGTGATAGTATATAGGTAAAAGCAGTTAGGATGTTTCTTTTCTTCGAAGACTATATAAAATTTTAAAAAAAAAGCAGAAAAATTCTAATGTTGTCGTCCATGTATCCATTAAATGGATCATATCTGAATTTGTTATTAACAACTTTATGAACAACAAGTAAACCGGACGCTTTATTATTCGCGATAGATTACTAAACTTGTGGGGATTGAAAACTCATATTACATATTTCATATTACAAACAAACAATTGTCGAACTCAATAAAATGTAGAAAAAAAACTTGATCCATTTTAGTAACTGGAGTGATGTAATTTCATTTTGTTTTTTCATATTAATGTAGTTATTTCATGTTTTTACAAAGTGAAAATTTTGTCAAAAAAAAAACCTTTCCGATTTTAGTTACATATTTCTATTTTTATTAAATATAAATATTTGATATAAAAACAAGTAAATTTCAATTTTAATACAAAAAAAAAAAATATTACAAGCAATTTGACAAAAGTTTTAAAAGTTTTACTGCATTGAAATTTTAAACATTTAACAATAAATTCTGTTGATAATAAAAAAAAAAATATTTTTCTTTTTGTTGCTATTAAAAATATTATAGAAAAATTTGCTCATGCTTATTTTTAAATTTTTGAATTCGCTATTGCAAATTGTTGTATTCTCCATTTATATTCAAAAATAGTTGATTTATTTTTTCTTAACTTTAATAAAATCACCACTGCAATTTCCTTACAACAATAACTTTTTTATATAATTTGGTTATTTTTTGGAACATAAAATAAAAACTTTCGGAAATATTTTTATCGATAAAATAAAGCACCTACTATAATGATTTTGATTTTAAAGGATACTATGAATCCTTAAAATTAAGTATACAATTTGAAATTAAAGGTAACTATTCACAAAATATAGAACAGCTGCTGTTAGAAATTTTTCTTTTATTTTCTTTTAATTTTTGAAACAAAAATAAACAAAATAAAAAGACATTTTAAAATGTCAGGATATCTCATACTCATAAATTATACAAGTTTTTCTTTTCCGTTTTGTTTATTTAATTTTATTTTAGAATTTTTCAATTTTCCAATTGAAGGTACATACATATACCATATATATCCCCAACCTTATCATGTCTACCTCTACGGTTTTACCAATAGCTTAGTAATTTTTATTTTTATTCCATTTCAAAATAAATGTAAAATACAATTTGTAAACATCATATATGAATCTCTTCAGTATTATAGGTCAATATAGACTATAAAACAGTGTTTGTTTTAAACAAAAAAAACCTTGAATCCAATATGTAATGTACATACATATACGAATATGTATGCCAAGTATACATATTTCATTGCAAAATATAGTCATATAGTATTTTATGCAGGATAAGATAAGCAAGCACAAAAAAAAGATAGAAAAAAATTAAATAAAAATTGTCAAATAAAGTGCATACAAAAAAAATGTTTATTTTTTATTTTGTTAAAAATGTTTGTATAGTAGAGAGCCTCTTTAAAAACCATCCTATGCTCGTATCTATAATAATAAATTTAAGTCAATCAAAACAAAAAAAAACTCTTAAATAATCTTTTTAAGCTCACAATTGATTTTGGTTTTTTCTGTAATAAGTCGAATTTTCAGAATTATTGATTTAATCAAAATTGATGATCGATCAATTTCTTTTCGTTTTTAGAATTCCAAAAAGAAAAAAAAATAATATTTGTAAAGATGCTGAGTCATTTCAATTACAATATCTTCAGTATCAAGGATAATAACAAATTTTTCAGATGTGTTGTTTCAATCTTGATTCAGTTTTTACTCCATGAATTTTTAGCCATATCTATAGAAACATAATAATTGTCAATTAAAGATCAAAATTTGATAAAACTTCTTTGCAATAATGTTGAATCTAGATCCATGAAAATATTTAAAATAAATATAAAATAAATTTATATAATTATAAATTTTTTTAAGTGGGAAATATTAACATTTCCATGTCATTTTACTTTTAATAAAAAGAACAAGTTCGATTTAATCTAATTAATATTGATACATAGACATTTTATGTCACCATTGTATCTATAAATAATCATATTATGTGTGTATTAAAAAACAAAATTATTTTTAGGAAATTGTTTCGTTCATCATAACACTATTAGAACTCATCAGTAGGTACATATAGTATTGGACCACCTATACAACTCCTATTTTCATTTTGATTGATTTTATTTGATTGATATTAAATATCATCATCCCAATCAATAAAAATTTTCTTCAAATCCTTTAGCATCAGCTATCATTCAAATATAAGACGCTAATGAAAAATAGAATAATATAAAAAAATCACCGAATGACGAATCATTTTTTTTTTAAAGGATTCTTAAATTTTGGTAATTTTTTATTTTTTGCGGTATATTTTCTGTTTTACGGTGATTTTTACAAAAGATTGAATATGTAAATTTTTAAATTTTTAAACTATTTTATTTTTAGTTAATTTTTTGTCAGAATATTTCGCTTAGTTCAAATAAGTCAATATTCCACAATTCAGATAATAAGATACAAATGGAAATAAAATTATTTTTAGCATTAATATAGGATAGGTACGACACTGCAATGGAAATAAATTTGATAGATTGGTTGTTAACATTAACAAAAGCTAATGTCTGTGGTTTGATGGGTGTTTATGTTCATAAGACTCTTGCAATTAAACCACAGGGGCCTTTGCGTTTCAATTCAACGTCCCCTTCTGATTGTCAATTAATTCCTTTAATAAATACATAGGATATTAAATGGTTCCATTAAAACAAAAACAGAGATAACTATTATAAATGAGATGCACCAACACAATACAAGGTCATCAAATTTGCTTCAAGTAAATAGAGTAGTTCCCGGGATTAGAAATGACTCTATATACAATAATGCCATAGACACTACAACAACCTGCCGGAAAATGTAAAAAATCTTGAGAACAACAACTTCAGAAAAGAAATTAACAAGTATTTTCTGGATCTAATATAATCTAGAATAATTTGTTATATCATACTTGGTACATTTTATTATATAAGTTTAATTTTTGATAATTGGGTATTAAGTCTATATTTTTTTTTTTTTTTTATATAATTCCAAGTCTATGGGATGAACACCCTAACTGCTTTTACACAGAGATTTGGAATACACAGTCACATACAAAGCTTTTCTATAGAATTTTTTATGGTTATATCTATTTATTTAAATGTTGAAAACTATATCTATTGTAGAGTACTTCGCCTTCATAATAGCATAGTTCCATTTTAATTTTTACTGATAACCAAAACTCTCAACTAATTATCATTTATTTTATTCCAATGATAAAGGGTACTGGACCAGGTCGACAATCCAGAAAGCATTATTTTGCCTTCTTCGGGAATCGAACCTGGAACCTTTCGGTTGAAAGGCAGGCGCTCTATCTACGCCACCCAGCGTGATATTTGCTTAATATTACCATTACTTGCCTATCATTTGTTTTTTTATTTTTTTTTTCTGATTTTTGCCTACCTATATTTTTTTTATTTAGTTTAGATTTATTTAGTGTTATATATTATTTAGTTGAGTTCTGTTAAAGAATATAAAAAATTAATATTAGTTTGTACAATTTGTTAAACCTATATATGCTAAGTATATACTCTCTATACGAGCAGAATTACTCTTTTTGATATAATGAAATAAATAAATAAATATTCTTACTTCTCAACAATTCTTTCAATAGTAATCTTCCAGAATCTTGACTCTCCTTGCCTCTTTCGTAGATCATTGAAAAAGTATACGTGAAGAAACCTTTCTACTTCCTCATGCATTAATCGTTTTGCAAAGGTTAATTTCTACTGGTCTTAATCTTATAACATGTGCAGAAGGATATTTCTATGATAAAGGTCATGCACCGTTTTTGGATTTTCGGAGAACTCCCTGGAAAGTTAATTTAAGTTAGCATTGTGTAGTGTATTGTCATTAAGTTAATTTTGCAATTTCTCTTCTGTATTTTTAATTTATCATGCATATTATTCCTAGATATTTTTTCTTTATAAGCTTATAACACATCCTTATCTTTTTCTTAGATTTAATACATTTTTGTTCATACATTTTAGATAGACACATCTTTTTTTTATTATCCTAATCGGGCACAAATGCTTACGAAGGGGTATCGATTGTTCAGTTGTATTACTGACTTTATTGTTTATATTTAACTAACTTATTTCTAACATCAAAGATAATTGTTAGTTATACACAAATTTTCCTATATATTTTCCGTAATAAATTTTGTTTTGGTTTAACACTTTTTCTATTTTTATTCATGAATGTTGAACTACTAACTTTATTTAATTATATTCATGCCAGTATAGAACTAATATAATAAAGTAAGAACTTATCTTTATTATAACCATCCTTACTACCTCCGGCTGTGTTGATGGTTACGATGCGTTTGTATTATAGCCTACAAAAGGAGCGACAGTATACACATATCGAATACATAAGAATATTTTAATTGAATATATTCGTAGTTTAGTTTATTGAATCATGGGTATTTGAAGTATAATAATATTAGGCATGTTTTCATTACTACTTGGACCGACTTGCAAGTTATAACGCCAATTGCATTTTTGTTAATGAATAAATGTTAAATTGCTTCAACTTTTAATATAAATTGTTGAAAATAGTCGAATATTTTTCTTTTAATTTTACTAAATATAAACTTATCATACATAGATACGCGTATTTCATTTACTACTTCCAAACACCTTCAGTGTCTTGTACTCAAATTTTAACAATTTATTTGCAGCAATGCTTTCAGCTTTCAGATTTGCAATTCTTTCAGCTCATTGCATTGATATACATTGAAAAAGATTGTTACTTCCTGTTATTAGGGCTAATAGTCAATTTTCTTTTGTCTTTAACTTCTGCTAGTACTAATGTGGCTATATGAAATAATTTTATACATTCGATCCTAATATTATTGTAGTTGGCATGAAAATATTCGAAATTGAACAAACTTATAACTGAAATAAAATTTTATGTGTCGCAAAGATATGTATAAAAAAATACCATAACTAAAATATGTTACTAACAATCCTTATAATTTTATAAATATTTTATTGTGAAATAAAAATAGATTTTTTTTGTTCAAGGTTTTGTTTTTGTTTTGTCTTTTTTGGTAAAGAATAGAATATACATTGTGAATTAAAGTGATGTATAAAGTAAACATTTATTTTAAGAAGATTTAAAAAAATAGATTTCTGGATTTTATAAAGATTTATTATTAGTATAAAGAAAAGAAGATTTATTGAGAAATTTGCGAAATTAAAAAAAAATCAAACAGTAATTTTCTGTATAATTTTATGTATTTTATATAGGGTATAATTTTGTCTTCAATCCATTCAAAAATAAATCAATACTTTTAATAGAAAAGATCAATTAAATTAAAGTGGCTTTCAAAATACAAAAACAAAAAAAAAAAATAATAATTAAAACGAAATTGAAATTCTCACAATAAATATTTTCGGAATTTTGTTTGCAATCATTTTAAAAATTTTCTTTTTTAACATTTTTGGTATTGGTTTTTAGTCTTTTGTTAATTTGTATTTTTTGAGAAAAAATGCAACCGTTAGAAAAATGTTATACTTCAAAAAAATCTATAATTTTATCTACGATACAATCTTATTCAATTTGGTTTAGTGTTATATGTTAATGTCAGATTTCATATAATTGATATATCATTATAGGATTATAGTAAGAACTTCTTACTCCCCAACCTCAAAAACAAAATTTTGAGAAAAATCTAAATAAAGTCGAAAAGTTGACACACCGTTATATATTCGAAAAAAACAAAACCACCTTGTTGTATCTGCAATGAAGATATATTCTAACAGATAAATATATTCAACAATCTTCTAGTAGGCTTTGAAAAAAATTTGGATTAACAAACTGTAGTATAATCACTTCTAATAATATTAAAAAACTTATTAAAATGGGCTCTTCTGAGGGAGATGTTGTATCGGCGTAGGACCTAATAATAATATCCCAAGGATAGCTGGAACTCCTAGTTTTCGAAAAATATATGTCCGTACTGGCGCATCTTATGCTTCAAAGACGAAAAGGACATTTGAAAGTATCCTTGTTGATTTGATGTTTTTGTATAAAAACCGTTATATCTGTTGACCTATTAGATATACATATATATTGAGTTATATTTTAACATTTATTTGATGATGATCGGTGCTGCCGTAATGGAGATATTGTAGTTCAAAGTAAAAAATTTTGGAAAAAAAAAATCTTTATTTCCTTTCTTGAAAAACCAAATACCTCAAGATTTTACTATAAAACCCAATATTTATATACTGTTAAAAAAGTCTCTTTTTTTCTATGACTCATACATACATATTTTATATCAAATAGTTTAGAAGATAAGCATTTATTTAAAAAAAAACAAATTTTCTTTTACTTTTTTCTATATAAAACTAGAAATGTAACACAAGCTTATAATATGTTCCAAAAACATCAAAACAACAAGGATACTTTCAAATATCCTTTTCGTCCTTGAAGGATAAGATGCGCCACTAAAGACATGTATTTATCTTGGGATATTGTCATTCTGTCATACGCCGATACTACATCTCCCTCAGAATCTCCTTAAAATGCTTCAAATTGAGTTATTATACCGGGTGTCCAGACCATGCGTATCAGCTTTTTAAGAGGGGAAGGAGCCGTTATTTTAAAATTTAGAAAAAAAGTTTGTTAACTAAATCGAGGGTGCTCTATCGATTGATGGTATTTTTTACTTTCGGAAAGGACCGCAAATCGGTTTTTTAAGATCAAAAATCGCCGAAATTGGTCGAAATCGAGATTTTCAAATGGGAAGGGGTACTTTTTAATGCAAATTCGGATTCTACATCAAAAAATAAGAGCTTTTGTAAAGTAAATTTTTTTTTTTTTTTTTTTGTTTAAACTTTGTAGGAACCCAAAACTGAGATAAAAAATATGATAACATGAAAAGCAAATTAATTTATAAAAATGATTATCATTAATTTTAGTTTACCAAAGGAAAATATTGAGCATATTTGTTTTATTGTTATTAATTTTGACGAAAAATACTATGAAAACAAAAAAAAATCATTTAACATAATTTCCTTATTTTTTGTCGTAGAATCTGAATTTGCATTAAAAAAATACCCCTTCCCATTTAAAAATCTCGATTTCGGCCAATTTCGGCGATTTTTGATCTTAAAACCCGATTTGCGGTCCTTTCCGAAAGTAAAAAATACCACCAATCAATAGAGCACCCTCGATTTAGCTAACAAACTTTTATTCTAAATTTTAAAATAACGGCTCCTTCCCCTCTTAAAAAGCTGATACGCATGGTCTGGCACACCCGGTATATTTTGAAATTTGAAAATTTTAACATTCCGATTTTTAGTTATTGAATCTGGTTTAAAATAGTTCAAGTTTAAAAAAAAAAACTTTAAAATGTAAAAATTGTAATATGAATTAAAACGGGGCCGGGAAAAATCATAATTAAATTCAAAGGTTTTGTATAGAATAGGATTTAAAATTGCAAAAAAAAAATCTAAAAGTTGATCCGATAAAATCTAATATGAAATACTTTTCACACTTCAGAGATTCATGAATAATGAATTTAATCGTAAATTGATGTGTAAAAGGAATATTACAATTTGATTCACTCATTCTTAAAATTTTGATATTTTTAAAACAAAAACATCAATACGAAATATACAAATTAATTTTTTTAGTTCTATTTACCTCATTATTTTCAAAATATTTTCAGAATAATTTCAGCTACATAATTATAATACATACAAAAAATATTTAAATTGAGTAAATTATTTTCAAATAATTTTTTTCCTGTAAAAATTTAATGGATTCACACACCAGAAATAGTTTTTAATAAAATGTCAAAATTTCTTATTGACCTTAAATAATATATTCAAAAATAACATTAAGTTGTGTGTCGTGTGTCGCCAAATTGGAGAAACTCTAAAATTTGAAATACTCGAAATAATTAAAATGTTTTAATTATAAAGTTTTAAATTTTATTTTAAAATGTTTGCTGAAGATTATTTAACAAATTTTTGTTTTTATAATTTGCATAAAATTTTGGTATAATCTTTTTAAAATGTAATTTGAAACAAAAATAACGTGACTATCTCGAAAATAAATTTTACTTTCTCAAAAAAACAAAAAGTAAGCACAGAAAAAAAAAATATTATGAATCAATTGCGTCGAAAACTGTGTA
Organism: Argyra leucocephala; assembly: GCA_963942445.1. Lineage (NCBI taxonomy): Eukaryota > Metazoa > Arthropoda > Insecta > Diptera > Dolichopodidae > Argyra > Argyra leucocephala. The sequence goes on from OZ012679.1 coordinate 91,807,194, forward strand.
TCACAGGCAAAAAACATAATTCTATTGCAATATATTTTATAAATTTTTCCAAAATATTAGAAAAAGGTGAATAGGTACCTGATTTTAAAAATGAATTTTATATACATATACATACACACGTCATATACATATAATATTGATCCACTTACTACAAAATGCAATCTATTTAGGTAAAAATAACAAATTGACAGTTTTTTTCTTGTCATTTTAGCACTTTAATGCCAAACTAATTTAAAAAAATAGAATTCTGTCTCAGTCGATTCACAGCTTCAGAAAAAAATTTCCGCATTAAAAAAAATGAAACAGCTGAAAACAGATATTTAAATGGAAATTTGTTATTGTCAATATAAATTTAATTTGCTTTTAATCAAAAAACAGTTTAGAAATAATTTAAAAAATAGAAAATATTGTGCATGTGTATGTGCATCTATATTAACTCGTAATAAATAAAGTACTTAATACAAAATTGAGTAAAAATAATAGCAGAAAATATACTGTCGAACTTAGGTAGTTAAAGTTGATTCAAATTTTTCCAAAAAAGATTTCAAATTTATCGCAAAAATCATGAAATGAAGACTTGTTAGTAAGAGGCGTAAGTGAAGATGAAATTTCAACATATACAAAAGGTACCGTTACATACAATTTTTCCCAAAAACAAAAATACAAGTAGTTTAGTGTAAAAGAATAGTTGTTTTTTGCTTCAAATAAATCCTATACTGAAATGAGACAACCTATACCAATGATATCTATATCGAAATAAAATTCGTTTATTTACCTATCTTATTGAGACTATAGTGTGAGTGATGACTATAACTATTAACTAACTTTTGTGGGTTTTTGAGATTTTTACTGTTATTTAAGTATGACAATAAGGCTAAAAGCGGGTATAGAGAACCTCACACATTGTATAGAAAATTTAAGGAAATATCACTTTATATAAACGTTTTATGACGATCAGTCACGGTACTGCTTTCAAAATACACAATAAAAGTACATATACTTAAATAAATTATTTAAGACTGTTAAAACAGTAAAAGGCAGGATCAGAAATCAAATTAATTGGGAAAATTACATTACGATAATTTTAAGTTTTCGAATATTCGAAATTTACAATAATATGTAATATGTATACGCTGTTTGATGTTTCGCAATTTGCACATATTTTATCAAAGAAATATATATATTGTACGAGTTTAGAAAAGATACTTTTTAAAAGGTTTTGATTAATTTTTTTATCATATAATTATGAAGGACAATCAAAGTGGGTTTTCAAAATTATTTTCATATTTCACTACATAATTATTATAATTTATTAATTGAATAAAATTCACTAAAAATCATTTCTAATAACTTTGCCTGATGAAAACAAAATATAATTTATTCGCTATCTACATTTTGTGAAAATTTAATTTCCACAATTTTTGTTGTTGTACAGGCAAAATATTCATTTTAATTTTAAAAAACAAAAATTTGAGTGGGATTGAAAATTATTCAACTGGAATTTTTCAAATCCTTAACGAAAGAGAAAAAACATATATTTTTATATACCAAAATAGTAGAAAATAATTAATTTTAAAATTTATACAATTTATTAATACATAGATATTTCACATTTTGCTGCAAACCTATATTATTATGCAAAACTCCGCTGACAGTTTTTGAACTGTTGAAAGTTTTCCAGCGATTTGGCAGATTCATTAGTAGTCAATTTATTTGTTTACTACATACTTGCTTACTTATCTACTTATCTACTTATATAATCGTACATTGCAAATCTATTTGAAATCATTTCTGCTCTTTATTCCAAGGTGAAGACGTAGTAAAAATTTCTTTGCGGAATCATAGCAGTAAACAAATTAATAATAATTAAATAATTAAATTTAAGCTAATCACGACAGTTTCACAACAGTGGAAAACAATAATCTGTGATAAAACAACAAACTTAGTAAAAATTTCTGACTGAGTTAAAGCAAACAGAATGGAGTTTAACATCTCTAAAACTCAAAGCTGTCTAGTACGCAAAAAATGTACGCCTCATTTGAACCTATTCTAAAATTTCAAGATAACTGGAAAATATAAATAACAACCCAGAATGTGAGTAAATCAAAATATGGTATGAAATGATCATTGCGCAAAACACCACAAAATGTTTGAGTTTTTTAAACCGCTATAAAGCATATTTTTCATCTAAAGATCGGTATAATGTCTATAAAGCCTATATATAACTAAAGATATAGTATAATTCTATGGACGGACACTTTGTTATTAATACAAAAAAATTCAATTCAATCGCTTATTTAATTAGCTAATTGTCTCATTAATACTTGGCCATCATCGTATTGTTGGACCACAAACTCCATTTTAACTCCATTTTATAGATAACATAATGTGGAGTAGGCAAATGCTCGGAAGAATTAAAATTACTAATTCCGCTTAAAAACACTTGTAATTTGTAAATTCCGTTGCTTAACTAACTGATTTATTTTTATTGGTGCATCGCTATTGCATTTTTCCTTTTAAGTCTCCAAAAATTCTTCTTTCTTTAAGCTATAATAAGTTCTGAGCTAATATATGTAAGTATTACTTTGCAAACCAGTCAAAATTTCGGAAAATTGTAAAAAACATATTTGTTTATTTTTGAGAGAGTATAACTTATTACCGATATTCAGTTACTGTAACACCTTTAGTGAAAATTTGAAAGTTTCGTGATGGGTGGTGATGGGTTATATACCAGTTACCCGAAGTAGTACGAATTTTGGAAATCGGTAAGAGATGTGCTTGCTTATTTTTAAGAAAGAACCTTATTTTCTGGTCCATGACGCAAATACTTTTTGAAATAAATCTAGTGGGTGCTAAGAGTTGAAGTTGCTAAGCAGTTACCTGAAGTTGTCATTTGATAGCATTTTAAAGCATTATAAAGCTAATTATAAATACTTAATGTGTAAAATTTTACTTCTCTATATTTAAACCTGTGAACAGTTTTAGCGACAAACAAACAAAACATACACAACAACAAACAAATTTTTATTATTATAAGTGTAGAAAAATTGAATATCTATTCACATTCCAAAAACCTTTCTTTTACTTTCTATTTGTCTTACATTTTTTAATGATCTAGTTCAATAAATCTTGTTTTTCAGCATCAGATATTGAAAACCTTATTGAATAGGCTCGTATTGGTTATATGCTCGAAGGGCGTACTATACTTTGCTTTAAATTGTATTGTTTAAAATCTTGGTCATAATTAGTTTTGATGAACAATTTATCCGGAGTGGCCTTCGAATACTGAAACCAAACAGCTTGAAATAATTTTTTAGATTTAATAATTTAAACATTATTGAAATATTTTTTGAAATCAAAATTATTCTTTTTCGTTAAGTACACAAAATATAATTTCTTAGATTTTTGATAATATAATATGTTGTCGTGTCCATATTGAACACTTTTCAGCAATTTTCGATTTTTAAACCCTTCATACATGAAAATAAAAAAATATATATGTATTTAATTTTATTTGAAAAAAAATTATTATTTAAAAAAGTTTATTGAAAACTTTACGATACTCCAGTGTTTATAGGTAAAACCAAAAAAAAGGAATGTGTCAAATTTAAAGAATTACATATTGGGTACTAAACTAACACATATTAAAAAATTTTACTTTCTTCCGTTTAATTCTGTATAAAATTTATTATTCCCAAAAGTTCATGGTTTTTAAAAAATAAAATCAAAAAATAAAAAGCATTAAAATTAATTTTTTTTTATAAATTTAAAAATCTATTGGGAACAGTTTACACAGCACTAAAATTAAATATTTGAAATACTTTTCAACCTTTATAAACGTCGTTTTATTACTTTGACAAAATTCATAATGAAAATCATAACAATTTTTCAAATTCAATGCAATTAGAATAAATTAAATAATTAATTTGAAATATTTCAAAAATTCTTTGCAAACTTATGAATATTTTTGTTTAAAATTGTGAATATATACTGCTTTTCGTAATTTTTTTTGCATCAATTATTATAGGTTAAGGACTATTTATTTTTTTTTGTTTTTGTTAATTAAAACCAAATTTTAAAAACTCAATTTGCATTAATTTTCTTTTTAATTTAAATTTAATTGCAATAAAACATTATGATGATCACCTCTTTTTATTTCTGGAATTATTTACGAAAGTCATAACAAGTATCATTGATTTAAAAAAGAATCAGAGAAAACCATACGGAAAATAGAATTTAATGAAAAAAAAATTTAATTTTCCATTAAACTCTGGAATATGGAATATTTTATGCAAAATATCCATTTATAAAATTTTTAAATTGAATTGAAAACCTTTATTTTCTTTTATCATTGAAAAAAAATCGACATTGAATATTCTTCAGCTTATGCACTAACCTAACCATTTTAAAATGTCTGTACCAATTTAAAAGTACAGTTATATGAAAAATATATATATATTTTTTTTGTGTTTTTTTAACCACATGGACATTTTAAATTTGGTGAATAAAAATCCGGAAAATTGAAAATAAATTTTAAATGAATGAATTTAAAACGTGCAATAAACTTATACATATGTTCATCATCTATATCTCTCTCGCTTACTCTTATGTTTTTCACCATCTTATCCATGTACATAATATTTTTTCTGTTATTTTATATTACTGCTATTTTATCACACTTGTTTTCGATTTTTAGAAAAGAGCAAACAAATTTTAAGGTAATTTCATTTTGTGTTTGTATCTATTTTAAAATGCAATATTATTAATTTAAATACAACAGGGTGGTGAAAAAATTGTAAAAACAAATAGTTCATCACTCATCAGTAATTTATGTCGAAAACACAACCACGACGAATGACGAATTTTTCGTTCTCAAATACATGAGATTATATATAAATCGTGACGAATGACGAATGGCCAAAATTTCGTGTTCAAAAAATATATCTATTTCTATTTTACTCGTCGACGAATGCGAATGACATTCATTGACACCAACATAAATTGGTCAAAATGGTTTTAAAACATTTTTAAGATTCAATCAAATAAAAATTTTTTTAAACTAATTTTTTTAAAATTTTTCCTCCATTTTTTTTATGAACAAATTTTTAAATTTCAAAACACAAAAATTTGTTCGTCGCGAATAGTTTGTCGTGATTGTGTCTCTAACGGCGAATTTTGGTCATTCGTCACTCGTAAGAATAAAAATAAACCGCTTGCCATTTTTCTTTTAAAAAATATATTATAAATAGAAAAGTTTAGGTTAGTCTAAGTAAATTATAAATCATAGGTGTAAATACATTAGTATAAGCACTTAATAATGTAAATTAGAAATAAGAAAAATTATGTGTAATGAAATTTAGTATGAAATACTAAATAAATTAATAAAAATGTGGTTAATGGACTCATTCTCCCATTGTCACTCTACCAAAGAACTCAGTACTGGAGCCACCGTGGGCGATTGAGAAGGTTGATCAGATCACTAATTTTGCTCACCTAAAGCCCGGAATATTACTCTAGATAATGCTGGGTAGCTGCAAAGGAAAAACTCAAGAGTTTCTATCTCATTTTTTCAGCTCGGCAACATAATACCCAGGTTGAACATAATACCTAGCTTGACTTCATACCTTTCTATATAAGTAACTCTAAATACCATGTAAACTTTGTCGAATCGTTTGACAACAACATTTTTTTTCTGTTGTTTTTTCTTTAAATTTTATTATAATTAAATTCACTTTATCATTAAATTAAAAAAAAAAAAATTTAATTTAAATTTTATTAATTTTTCTATTCAAATTTAAATATTTCTATCACTGCAATTCTCTAAAAAAAATTAAAAGTCGATGATGTCAAATATACTGTACATTAAAAATTAGTAATTTATTTTTTTTACCAAATCATATTTGAACTGCTACTTTCAGCTCTATACACTGTATCTATTGATGTTTATATGTTTGTATGTTGATTGAATTAAGTCAATAGCATATTATACATAAGAAAATAAGATCCTTGAATAAGAAAAAAAAAAAAAATATAAAAACGTGATTTTTTTAAAATTCATGAACATTTTCTCGGTTGGTCGAGTAAATTTTTGTTTTTTATATAGGCAAAATATCATATCCAAATAAAATTAAGGATTCTGATGGAGTTGTATTAGGCAGAATAGAATTTAATTTTAAATAGAATCTATATAGTAGCAATAAAAAAAATTTGATTATAAAATTCATTAAAATTTCAACTTGTACATAAATTTGTAAATTTTTTGAGAGAAATTCAATTTTAATTCGTGATGAAATTATGTATGTACTAGTGTATGTGATGTGATATGATAGTCAGTAGTTAGAAAATAAAATATATTTCTATTATTCGATGTGGTTTTTTTGTCAGTAGAATAATTTGATATCATTATGTATGGTATTAAAAAACAATAAATTTAGAAATGAATCTAATTAACGAAAGAAATTTTAATAAAATATTTTTTGTTTGGATTTCAGTACATTGCAATTCATTACAAATGGAATAACAGATAACAGAATAATTTATATACTCTTATTTGGTTTCTATGTCGATATTGTATCAAATAATTACTAAAATATATTTACTGTCTCTGATTAATTCCGTTTTCATGACAAATTTTTAGATATTCAGTATAAATGCCCAGGTATCAAAATAACCTTAAAACTATTAAAAAATCGTTTATGATTATAAGTTATAGAGCACATATAAAACTAATCTTTTATAAATCCAACAGTTATTGTAGTATGTTTTTATTATCGGTGGAAAGTTCTATGTTCATCTATTGTCTTTACCAGTTCCCAATTTGATTGTTTAAGATTGCATGTCTATGTCTTGCAAACTATTATTGCGTTAATGTCAATTATAGAGTTAGGCGATATGCATGCCTGCAAATACATATTTATATATTTTTGCAAGCTAATGTCGCATTCTAATGGAATATAAGAGGAGGATTCTTCGTCTTCTAAGCAGATTTTGCATCTGTCTGTATTGGACTTACAAATCTCGAATAGATGGTTTTTGAATGATCCATGACCTGTGACTAACTATGTAAGTGATCTGACATTGGTGCTTGATTACCTCATTTAATCGACTAATATTAAGTTGGACAAACGTTTAGACTTTAGTTCCTGTAAGTTCCAATTTGGAAACGATTTTTCGTAGGTAGGCCTGTGACTAACTATGTAAGTGATCTGACATTGGTGCTTGATTACCTCATTTAATCGACTAATATTAAGTTGGACAAACGTTTAGACTTAAGTTCCTGTAAGTTCCAATTTGGAAACGATTTTTCGTAGGTAGGCGTTTGAACGAACAATATTGACTCTGATTTTAAGAATTTACTTTTCAAGGATATCTGCTTCCTTATTACGTTATATTCCCTCATGGCCAGGAGTTCATATAATAGTGACTCTGTTTTCTTTTACCAGTTTTAATAAGCTTTGGTAACAGCTATAAGCGAGCTTTGTTTTTAAAATTGGCTAAGCCAGAGCGTTTAACATCTTTATGTACTTTTTTAATGCACTGTGATGCCGATACCTAAGTTGCATAGGTTGCAAGTTGAAAGACAGTGGAGTAATGTGCCAAGCGCAGCGCTAAACTTGAACATTGGTCTAAATACGCCGTCACTTTTTTTGTACCCGTTTTTGGAGTCATACTTACACCGTATCGGAACTTTTATTAATCTCTCAACTTATTTTCTTTTAAGTATTAGTATACAATAAACCTCCTCCGGCAATCAATTGTTTCTGTACAATATAGTCCGACATCATAATTTGTTCAGATTTCCAGTTTAAATTTCTGTTGGATCATGCTAAGTCCTTGTTTTTTGTGTTTGAAAATATTTTTTAAAAGCAAACTACTTGCTGTTATTCCTGCTGTCTTCAGGTTCACATCCGGTGGGAATTCCACAATTTTTTCTTGGGCTAGAGTAGATTATATTTTAAATGCTGCAATTGCCCGAAGATACACCAGTCTTTGTGTTTTAGTGAGCTTGGCGTATGTTTTCGCTTACTTTTGGCTACCATACAATGTCAAAGATCGTGTACAATATTATTGGTCTTATTATAGACTCGTAATTATATATACTATAAAATATAATTATTTTTGATTTTATTTCTCTGTATAGTATGAAATACATGACTCAATTAAAAGAGACTTATTTTTACTTTGTTAAATAAATATTCATTAAAAAATTCATCATTATTCAAAAATTCTTATTATTTAAATCAAGAGTTTAATTTCTCTAATTTTGGAACTATAATAACATTTCATCCAGTACTTTGACATAAGAGAACTGCGTCATAAAAATCACTTCATATTCAATAAAAAATCATTAAATAACACCTTATAGATATTCTTGAGATATCTTAACAAATTTATTGTGTCTTTTCTTTTCAATAATCCCCAATTTAGTATCTTCGACGATGGAAATTTCAAATTCCACATAATTTTAAAAATTCTGAACGCCTTCCAACCAAATTTACAATTTAAATTTTATCACTTTTTTTTTACTTTTTTTATTTTTTTATTTTGTTGTTTTCTTTTAATTCATGTCTATTAATTCTGTTAACAAGATTTTATTATATGCATACTTGAGACTCACAAAAAAAAAAAACAGAAAAACGAAAGAGCCATCAAATATCATATACATATATGTATGTAAATAAATTATATTAAAAGTCCTTATAACATTATATCCTTACAATTCTAGCATCCTTATATATTCAAAAATTGAAAATTTTATTTTTATATTTTGTTCTGCCTATATTTAAATTTTTTTTTTCTTTTTTAATAATTTATTGAAAATAGTAGTGTCATTCGTCGCGTCGTTTTTTTTTTATTTCATTGCCATCAATCGGGAGCAAAATAACTGGTACAAAATAAAATTTTAAGATGAATCACATATGTACATATTTTGAATCAAATATGTAGCTGATGTGCTTTGCATTTCTTGCTTATTAAAATGACGTATTTTATTATTGTGTTTTTTTCCTTTTTTTAGAAAAACGTTTAAAGGCATAATAAGTATAAACTCTGTTAGGGATATTCTACATTTGTTTCATGTTTCATGTAAATATTATGCAGTATAAAAAAATGTTGAATCCTTACAGTTCATTGAAGTGAAATTTTTAAGTTTTTGTGCATTTATTTAGTTTTATTGAATTTTTATAATTTTTTGTATTTAAGAAAAACGCAAATTAAGTGAAATCAAAATTTTACAATCAATATAAAAAAGAAAACAATTCAAATATCTTTAACATCCAATAAGATATTTAAGAGAGAAGAACATTTTAAAAGAAGTAGAAACAGAATAAATTTTGCAAATCAAGTTTCAATATATTTTTTTATATTACATTATCACAAATGAATTAAAAGAATTGTATTGACAACTCAAAAGTTCTAAAGCTCTAAAGTTTTAATATATTATATTATATGATACACCTATCCGTATCCATTTACATACACACTTCCATACATCACATATAAAAAATATATTTAATATAATTACAATTTTATTGCCACTATGAACAAGAATAACTTTTAAAGTGTTTAATGAGATATTTAATAGATCATTGCCTATTGCAATAGCAATTTATTTTCAATTATTCTATAATCAAACATTTTATTGCAAATAAACGACACGGAAATCAATTGCTTAAAAGATTTTCTCACATATAAGTTTGTGCTGATTCCTTAATATTTAATACACTCTGAATATTAAGGCCGAAATTAATGTTCGAAAATATATTCGACATTACACAATTGAAGTTGAAGTGATTTTAATAGAACAATTAGTATTAAATTCAGAATACTGATCTTTGAACATTGTTATGTGCGACAAACCCTTGCAACAAGTATAGTTGTATAGTAACTGAAAGTAAGATTTTTCTGATTTTGACAAAGTAGAATTAAAAGAAATAATCATCCATCAACCTTCTAAATATAAGTGTAATAACTAATCGTAAATAAGAAGCAGAATAAATAAGCGTATTATGTTGGCTTTATTTTCCATCCTTATACCCGATATCCCAATAGTAATTTTATCATTTGCTTGCCACAAATGTATTAATAAGACCAAAACCATAACATTATTTTTTTCGAATTACTACAGTTTTGTCCTCAGCGTGTGATATACTCTAATATTTCTTTCATACAATAATAAATAAAATCAAATTAATTTACTTATATGTATGATGAATACATTATAGTGTAGAGTTCTGTACAAGTGTTAAGTTAAAGTATGTATTCATAATATTTTATGTTCAATTTAAAATTACAAATTTTATGTAAAAATTTTTGTAGCAAATTGTAAAGGTCATGTTTAATAACCACAATTAAAGTATAAATATAAATATTTTATACTTAGAAATATACGAACTAAACAATTGCAAAAATTCTTTGCTTTTCAAAAGTCCTTCAAAAAAATTACTTAATAAAAACCTTTTATTATTAAATAATTACTCTTACTTCTAAATTTGGAAAATTCATTAATTGAACTTTTAATTTCATTAATTAGTTTTGTAATGTATTTATAATAAAATTAGTTATTTTCGTATTTGGCATTTAAATTGAATTTGTAAGAGGTGGGAAAATATTTAATTTAAATATAATTATTTTATAATATTTTTTTAATAATAAATTAATTTATTTTATATCACAATAATGGTTCAAAATATGCAATTATTATCTTAGTTATTTGTAACCATTGATTAAAAATAACTATTAGACTCCGGGAATCAACTTTCCAAACGATATCGCCTTAAAATAAAAGTCAAATAAGAACCCAAATTTTGCTGTCTTATTTCTCACTAAAATGAGATCCTTAAAGTGAAAATTAAGTAAAGCCAACAAGTGAATTTAAACCTCAAAGTTAAATGACATTTTTTTGTACGTTCTATTTTATTATGAATAAAACTCCAAGAAGATAAATCAAATCTAAAAAGTACATTATATGTTCGGTCAACTATCCAATTCAATGAATCCAATTTATGAATGTTGATGGAAATCTTTAGCAAGCTTTTTAGCAATATTTTGTGTTAAAGAATGTTAAACAATATAAATAGCATATATATATATATATATATATATATAGCAATATGTGTTATAGATAATAAATTGTGTTGTGTGGAATATTAAACGTTTTATTAATGTCAGTGTATATTACATCAACTCGATAATCAGCTTCCATTGTATTAAGAAAAGAAGAACAGAATTTTATACTAAGTTAATAACTGTTGATCTATTTTTCATGAAACCATTATAGAATCATTTATAGAATCATAAATTATTTTTTCAAAAATTTTTGGGATAGAAAATTATTTAGCAATAGGCTAGACCACGTTTCTAGACTCTATTTTGTGCACTGGTCTGATAAATGAGTTTTTCTGGTAATTTGGGAATATGCCAGATATGTAATAGAATGAGTGAACCGAATTGACAATGACAAAGCAAGCGATTCATAACAATTTTTTAACACGATTTCAGGGACATTATCTGGTCCAGGAAAAGAATAAATAATAATTCTTTCGATCTAAATTAAATTTAGGAAGGAATTTTCGGGAAAAAAGGGAATACTTGATGGTTTTAAAAATGAATTCGATAAAATAATAATAAAGTTAATATATATAAATTTCTAAATATATTTTATTTATGTTAATAAAAAATAACATTCCTTTTCAGAATAATCAATTAAAAAATAAACTTGTTCTATCTGAATTGAATCTAAATGGAATCCAAATAGAATTACATTTTTAAAATAATAATAAAAATTGGGTTATTCAGAATGAAATAAACTCTCAAAAATATTAAGAATGTATGTCTATAAAGATGATTAGTTCGGATTGTGACAGAAGCTCATATCAAATCGAAAATAAATTTCAGTTAGAATTGACTAATTTGAAATTTCCTTGGTTTGCGTCTTGGAATTAGTGAACTCAAAATGTTTTTAATTGATGGCAGTTGAATTCTTATTGAAAAACATACAAATTAAAAATAATATTTTAACTGTTACAAAATTGTTCATTTGGGGTCTAGGGAATTAGAATTAAAATAAAAGCTGTTGTATTGATCATTCTACTTTTGTGAGAAGACAATTTTTTTCTGTTAGACAGCTAAGATCTTCTTTTTTAGTCTACTGCTAGTTGGAATATTCAGTAGGTTTTTTATCAATGGATTTGAATGATGCGTGAGTCTGGTCGCATAGTTATTTGTGACCCTTTCAAGCTCTTATTTTACTGTTGTTACGTTTAAGTCTTTGTGTACTTATTCTACTTTTAATATACCATGGGGTATTAGACTCTATATGTAATACTATAAGTAATTTTTGATTGCATTCTTTTGTATTATCTCCACATTAGAGTTAGAAGTACTAAAGCTAGCATCGGTATGACCAGATGTGTTTTAATATGGTTCATATGGAATTGTATTTCATTGTGAAATAAAACTCAAATTCCATATACATTTTGGGTTGTTATTTCATTTTCCTTTTTCTTCATCTTTGTAATTGCTAGAGCGTTAATTCGTGGAGCCAAATTATTATTCTTAATCAATGGTGTTTGTTACTTAAAATAAAGTTATTCTTACTTGTAAGAGCTCAGCATAGACCTGTAAAGTAAAGTGAATAACACAGTGAGCTGAGCTAAAAGTTCGTATTAAAATTTATCACATTGAATATCGTTTCACTTATCAACTTTTACCCCTTTTTTTATCGGTCAATTTGAACTAACTATTAGAAATTTAATATAGTGAACTCTTCTCTTTCACACACAAAATTTCTTTGAGATCACATCAATATCTTTTACATTTTGAATTTGTCGTAAACTGAATGAAAAAAACATTATTCAGATTGAAAGTCACATTTTAAGAAGTAATTAGCTAACTCAGTATCGGTTTTTTTATACTGTCAGATTTATGCTTAGAGCAAGCACATCAGACGTCTATTACTAGACGAAAGCTTGCTTTATTTAATTGTGCAATAACTCATCATCCAGTAGGGTTAGTAAAACACCGCCACCTTTGATTAAAAAATTTAAAAATAAACTAAACCAGGTACATGCTGTTAGTAGAAGGGTAAAAAGTCATAAATTAATACCTACGTTAATAGCTATACATTTAATAAAAACACTTCAAAAAGTTAGGCCAAAAAAAATATCAAAGCTAAAAAGAACAACAGTTGTTAGTTAGTCTCAGTTGAACGTACATTAAGACGTAATCGTTTTTTAATTGTTAAAGCACTTAGTTGACGATCAAAAGAACTAGAGTTAGAATTTACTTCACGGAGCATTCTAGTGATTGGCTCGAATCTACCATATTCGGTAGGGTGGAAGGGAATGTGGAACAACTCAACGGTTCTGAGATTATTCCGATTGGATCTTGCAACCAAATAATTTGAAATTTCAGGGGCTAGCGTTACACCCGAAAGGATCTGGTGAATAAAAGAGATATCTGCAATTATTCGACGATCAGACAACGACTGTAAGTCAATGAGTTTAAGACGGTGGTAATAAGGTGGAAGCCGCAATGGATCATTCCACGAAAAGTTACTCAAAGCGAAACGTAAGAACTTTCGTTGAACCGATTCAATTCGGTTAATGTCACTCAAGTAATGTGGAGACCACACTTGACTGGCATATTCAAGGGTAGGCCTTACATAAGTAACATAAAGATGTTTCGTGAGGTAGGTGTCAGAAAATTCTTTACACCAACGTTTAATGAAACCTAAAGAAGAATTTGCTGTTGTAATGTTTTATCCGTATTTTTCTCAGTAATGGAGTCTTTTAGAGTTGTTCTAGAGGATGTATATATATATATCTCCATTTTATTACATTTTTTTTTTCCGTTCATGTATGGCTTCATCTTTATTAAAATCTGCATTTAAATCCAATTTGCATTCAATTTCATAATTTTCAAAATCTAAGCGAATAAGCAGAAAAAAAGTTATAACGATGTTACTAATCAAATTTCGCATTTTTTTTTTTAAATGTATGTCAATTGAAAATCTATCAAAATTCAATTTTAATAAAATTTGCCTATTGAAAGGGTTTTTTTCTAAAGAATTTAATTATCATTTGAGCATGGTAATGAAAATTATAGGAATCGTAATAAAAACTTCCATACATAAAATTTATATGGGATAAAATACTGAATTTCGATTTAAATAATTATTTTTTTTTGTTGGTTTTACTAAAGATAATTTTTTTTTCTACCTTTGATGTATCCGTTTAATTATAGTTTCGATTATATTAAAGAAACTATGTTAATATTATGCTTTAGCAGTTCAAATATCTGAGTTGAAGAACATCACAAAAATCCATACCCTGAATAGGGCTCTACATTTTTTGATTATCATTAAAAAAGATACATAAACAATATAACATGATGGTCGGCATTCATATCATTATTCTTATTTACGTTTCTTCTTCAATTTATATATTTTGAATAATTTTCAATTTTGTTTAGTTGATGAAATCATTTTTCAAATCTTATTACACAAATACTATAAAATTATCTTCTCTGTAAAATTTTAATATAATTCAAAAATAAATATTCATTCAATTGAATTGAAATTTATATCTTTTGAAAAACAAAAAAAAAAAAAACAAAAAAAAATAACCAAAAACACAAAAAAGGATATTCTTGATTCGTCAAATAAAGTAGACATGTATTATTTTTTGCTTTCTCTCTTCAAATAAACAATATACATTTAGTATTTAGAATTTCCAAAATTTTTAAGGTCTAAATAAATTTCTCAACATTATTTAACACTCAAATAATTTATTAGATCTAAACTAAAAAAAAAGAAAACAAGAGTAAATAAAGGACCTCAAAAACTAGTGGAAGTAAATGGAAAGAAAAAAGGATTAAAAGAATAATTTTACAAAGAAAATTGATAAAAATATCACAAATGTATCTTTTATATGCCAACACATTTAAGTAAGGAAAGAGAAAGGTTCAAATATTGATGATGTCCTTTTTACGAAAGGATTATCTGTCGATTAAGTTTTTCTTTAATACTTCTTACAAAAATTATACAAATGGAATATTATTTATAAATATCATTGGTTCCTCAATCAATCACCAGTTTTTTTTTTTCGAAACATTTAACATTGATATGACCTTTGTAACATATTATTTGTGATTTCCATGCAGTTTGAAATTTACACCCATAAAATGTTTTACATATTTTTTATTTTAATTACACTTAGAGGACATTTTGTCTTTATACTGGTCCCATATGATAAACAAAGTTTTTTTTTTATATATTAGGCATTCTATATTGTTGACAATAATCAAGAAGGGTAAAGGAATTTTTTTGTCTTTAAAAGAAAAATCGTATTCTTCCAAGTCAATTGAATTAATTTACTTTTCTAATTGAAAAAATGTGTTCTTGTGTCTATGATCTGATATTTACATGGGAGCTTTCTTTTACCTGTTCATCTTACTCCACAAATTTCAGTTTCATTACTAATTCATGGCAAATTTCTCAAAATTAGCTTTAGGAATACACATGCCACAATCAAATCAATTTAGTTTTTAGAAAAACTTATTCTTTAGTCATTCTTCCTTTGGGATGTTGATCAGTGAGTAGATTTTTTTGATAGCTGCTGAAAGTATTTATATTTAATAAATATGCTTACAGATACGTGTATAAATCGTCTACGACTTGCAGACTTCTTCTATGTTTTTGTACTAGTTTTAGGAAGAAATCTTAAATCGTTTTATTTATAATTTGACATTGGCTTACTTTCCAATGAAAGAGCCCAAGCTTAATTCACAGAAGGTTGAAAACACAAATGGTTAATTAATTAGGTTGTTATTATTCAAAACATAATTTTTAATATTAGAATGACAAGCACGGGTACGCTTTTTTATAAAGTAAAAAAACAATGAAGAATATCCATTGCATATATATATCATATGTATGTATGTACGTTATTTTGGTTATTTTTTTAAATAATTTTTTTTTAAATTTTAACTCCATATATGTGGATTGAGTCATTCTTGGTTTTATATATTACGATGCTTTCAGCTGAGTCTAGTTTTCTTGAATCTCTGGTGTGCTTTACTATTATTATGTTTTGTTTCGTAATACTATAATTCAATTTGATGATGTGTTCTACTACTGTGGATATAAACTCCGTTAAATTATTATTCTTGTTCTGTTTCTTTGAAGTGTTTATATTGAGTTACGTTTTTATCTTTCTCCCTAAATAAACGTTTTTATCTTTGTTGCAATGACTGCAAGCGTTCTGTTATGTAGTGATCAGGCTTATTAGTGCTGCTCTGTCAACTATATGTATAACCCGTATTTTAGTTTCTATCTGAAAGAGAGGGTAATCTCACCATTCTTCCTTCGGATTGTTGATAAGTGAGCAGGTTTGTGAGAGATTTCCGCTTCAAAGTAAAATATAACAAAATCAATTTGTTACACTTTGTATGACCTCTTTTTTGAAATTATTTCCTCATGTATACCGATTTTGAATGCGAATTTGTGATAGAATTAATGTTTTTTAGATATAAAATCATGTGTACATGTTAATGTCATATAAAACCGCATGATATTCATGGCTACTTTTCATATATGTTAGTATGTATTCGAAACTAAAACGGATATTTTGAATATGATTTTCTATATGAAATTTTCTTACTAAAAACTTTATATCGAACCCATGTTTAACAAATCCGATCACTCAATATGAATAGTACAAATGAATTTTTGGTATAGTGATCTGATCACACCAGAAAAAAAACAAAAATGTCGGATTAGAAGTAAAAAAAGTCTACATATATATACACAATATGTCTACCACTCTATATCATTGCAGATTACAAATCCTAAGACTAGTATATATATATGTACATATATATAACTAAAAAATTTCCAAACTTTTTTAAAAAATTCTATCCATAGAAAAAATACATTAATTTTGTTAGTGGCAATTTTTCTTATTCCATTCCGAAAAATTTTCTAAAAAAAAACTTTAAAAAAATTATATTTAGGTAAATAATATATATAATATAGAGATATAAATAAAAAAAAATATTAAGGAAAAATCTTTAAAGAACGTTACAACGAAAAGGAAGTAAACAGAAAAGAAAAATAATTTCATAAATATTTGCCAATGGCTTTCCTATCTTTGAGTATGTTAGTATTTAATTTTAGAAAATAATAACACTTCTATTATGGAAATTGGTTTATGTGAATAATAATCAAATATTTTTAAATTTATTTTAGCTAAGATAAGTGCAACATTATTATTATTATTAATCTCAGTAGTTTTTATTAAATACAACGGTTTAGTTTTACACTCATTTTGGTTATATAAGAATTTAGTTTCGTCTTGATTATCTCAACAATTTTGTATTCCTGAATTTCTTATTTTATGATTAGATATTTGAAATGAACATTTTAAATACTTATCACATTTCCAGAACATGAAAATCACCGTTTAGTAGATAAAATATCTGGAAACCACTATGTATCAACTTATCACTCACTATATACACGTCCATAAGAAAATACATACCTTTTTATATGTAGATATTTTCCAATGATTTTAATGTTCTATATAAAAATCGTATGATAACATCAAAAACAACAACGATAAAATAGTAGAGTGCAGTTGTAACGCAGTCAATTTAATGCTTATGCTTACGTAATAAATAAAGGATATTATATTCTTAACAAGATGCACAATAAGAATAGAAATATTTCAATGCAATTTTCTTTCTCACATTTTTAAAATTCTCTTCATCTTTACATTTTCTTTGTTTCCTTTTTATTTCTTAATTTTTTTTATTTTTTTTTGTTTATTTCCACCTACTCAATTCAGTACGTTATCCATTTATTTATGACATGGTATCCTGCGTTTTATTTTAAATCTATTCGTCTCTGTCTAAACTTTATATATATATACGCTATATATACAATATATATATATATATATATATATATATATATTTTATATAGGGTAAATAAGTCTTTTGTTTTACTTTTGAAACTATTAACAAAACAGTGGCTTTCAATGTTTTTCAAATGAAATTTAATGAAATGAATTTCACTTTTGATTTTTAACAAAAACTAGTAAAAACTTTTTTAACACAAAAAAGCTTTGATTTTTTCCTTAAATATAAATAATTCTTAAAATTACTGTTCCGTAAAAATTCAATACTGTCAATTGCAATGAGATAAAATACATTTAAAGTTTTAATTAAATACAATTTTTTGTTGTATTTACTGTTAAGACTATTTTTCTTTAAAATTATCTACTTAATACTAATTTAATTGATTAGTGATATTAAGTAAAAATTTGTATTTTGAAAATTTGGCATATGGGGCGTGGATCCATTGATCATTTTAGAATTAATTAGCTTATTTGTATGTAGGCTACTTGTTATTAAATATTATTCTGGAATCTTTCTCTTAGATCTGACGGCTGAAAAGTATATCTTTTCAGTCTCAAGATTTCTACACTCAGTTAACTGTAAAATCAATTTTTTTTACCCCATATGAAATTTCTAAAACCAAAATGAAAATAGAAAATTTTGTTTCGGAAATCATCAGTAGTTATATTTCAGCCAGAAAAATAAAAACAAAACAATGTCGTTTTTTAATGTTTTTACATACCTCGAACAGAAGTTAGTAGAGACCTTTTTACCTAACGAAATAAATGTCTTAATATTATGTAGCGTGGTGCTCTTAATTTTGCTTTAATTGGTTTTATACGAAAAGTCAAATTACTTGCAATTTTACTCGTTTATTTTGAAAAATACCAGACCATTACAAATTTTGAAATGTTGAAAAAGTATATAAGGGTTAGTAAATATATTCTTATGTATTTGCAACAATTTTGACAGGTGATATAAAAAAATTTAAACAAAAATTTATTTTACGAATTATTATAATTGCGAAATATTAATTAAAAAAAAACAAAGGAATAACTGTTTTTTAAAATATTTTTAAAAACTACTTTGCAAATTTCCAAAAATAAAATTTTTATTGCTGTTTTTATTGCCAGTTTTTTTATTTGTTTGAATAATTTGTTTGAATTGTTGGATGGAAGTTTGAAATGGAATACACATATAGAAGTACTAAACGAAAAATTATCATCAACTGCAGGAATATTTTATAAAATTTCTAAACCCTTACACAGTGAAATCAAACAGTTTGTTTATTATTCTTTATTTCATAGTCATCTTAGTTATGGTGTAAAACTGTGGGGTACTAATTTAAAAAATTATATTGAAAATATTCAAGTAATACAAAACAAAGTTGTACAAAATTTGTATAATTATAAATAATTATAAATGGAGAGAAAAAACAGATTTTATACACAATGGTAATAAACTTCTAAAAGTCAGGGACTTTATTGAAATGAAATTAATTATGCATATACATGATATTACTAATGATAATATCCATACAATGTCTACTTAAGCAGAAGAAGGATATACATAGTGCTACCACCAGAAGTAAACATTTTTTCCATATGAATAAAATAAGAACTTTATAACTTGGATCTTCCACAATTCTATATACTGGTACCAAGTTGTACAATAAACTAGATATGCAATTAAAACAAGAAAATTCAACAAATTTAAAAATAAAATTAATAGAATCATTTATAAATAGCTATAGTAATCATAAATATTTAATTTCTCAATAATACATTTTTTTTTTTTGTAAATTTATAGGATAGAGACTTAAGATATCGCTTTTCATTTTTTATTTTTTCACCATACAAATTTTAATTTCCGTAAATGTTTTGAAATTTTTTCATTATGCCTGTTACATTCATTTTTAAATGTTTATTTTTTATTTTTGTAGTTTTATAATTTTAATTTTTCATTATTATATTTTTTGTAACTATATTATTATAATTTTAATTATCATATTGTTATATTAAAAGCCTAAATGTAAATTTATATAGAGTCTGTAATGAAATAACTCTCTTTAGACATTGTTTTTGAAATAAATAAATAAATCTTAAGTGTGAAAAAAACTTTGTACCAACCTTTAACAAGAAATTTAGATATTCCTTTTTATGTATTCACATATATTTTTAAAGTTTTCAGTTATTGTTTAACAAATTATGAATTCTTATCATTTAGAATTTGTAAATCTGTAGCTGGGCCATATTGATATAATTCTTCTTTCATTTAACTTCTCTATTCTGCTTGGCAATTTTGTAATAGCCTTATAACAGTATTATCATTTATTCTTTATAAATAAAATAAAGTTTTTGATAAAAAAATAGTATTATTTCTTACAATTTAGGAAATACTGTAATACATTGTTAAAATGATTACTGTTGCTTTAATGCTGTAATCTTCTATTCATAATGTTTTACATGTAGTTTTATGAATTTTAAATGTTATCTGAATTTTTATCTTTACTTTTTAACCTAAGCTCTATTCAATGTCCCATATGAAATCCTCTAAGGACATGGAAATTATTCAAATTATATACACTTACATATACATGCAGCATCCATAAATATTTATATATTGTAAAGAATACAAAGTGAAATTTTCGTTTAAAATTATAATACAAAAAAAAAAAAGTGACAAATAACTTGTATTATGTGTAATAGAAAATGGTTTGAGGACATCTTTTTTTATTGAAATTTGTGCTTTTTGTTTAAATTTTTTTTTTACTTATATGACAGTACAACAAAAGCAAAAAGAACAAAAAAATATAATTCAAATGACTTTATAAGTATAATTACCATGTCATTCCAATCTATGATCTGGTAACCTTGATAAAAAAAAAACATTTTAAATTATCAACTAAATTTTAACACACAGACAACATGGATGTAAATTAAAATTAATACTTACACGTAATAATTATAGTTAAATGTTCCAGATAATTAGAAAATAATTTAACAGACAAAATTGCTTATTTTTTTATCGTGCCATATAGATGATGTAATTTTAATTTTATACTTAATCGCAAACAGTTCTCTATTGATATACAAAAATCAAGAAAATATGTAGGTACAATGTATAAAAATACCTAAAAACTTTTAATAAATAATTTGTCCACAGGATCCATCATCACAATACATATCATATTCTTGAAACTTGTACCTTGTACAACAATGTAAGAAAGAATCGAACATGGTATCACAAATTTGGAAATTCTGAAACTGGAAACAACTGAAGCTACATTAAAAGTCATTGAATTCTTGGACAAACTTAAAAAATTCGATCAAGTATAACACCGGGAGCGTTTTACTCAAATCTCATTTTTTCCTTTTAGGTTGAATTTATTAACATAGAATAAGGCTATATACTAATTTGGTAATGGGTAGAAATAGAAAATGGATTATTAAATTTTGTTAAGCTACTAAAATTATTATAAACTGATTAATTTTGATAAAAAAAAACTTCAATAAAATGTAAACAAACTTTTAGACCGACAAAGCCCAGGAGGTTGATGGAGCCCCATCATAAAGCTCTATAAAATAAAATTAGTTTGTTCAACTTTGAACTGAACTAATTAGTTAAAACTCTAAAGTAGACTAAGAAAACTCTAAGTACAATAAATTTGTTGTAGGTTCGAACAATATTAAATTTCCTGTTACAAAAATTTCCATACAAAGAATTATATTGGGGGGATGAAAATTATCTCGTTAATCCGAAATTTATTCGTGTGAATGTAATATCATGTTTTCTTATTTAATTTTTTTACACACTATTTAAACACTATTAGGAAAGTGTTCTTTTATACAAAATTATTGTCAGATACAGAAAAAAGGATTAGGAGAGAAATAGGATGATAGATGAGAGTTTGTTAGTTCAGTTGGAGACGAATCTGAAGAGTTTCTTATAAATTGTTTTACTAAACGAAGTAATATTGATCGAAGCATAATATTATGAAAAATGGAAATATGATTAAAAATATAATGTAAAAAGTATAAAATTCTTGTTAAAATCTGTTACCTTTAATCTAATGAATGTATAACAGTATATGACAAATTTAGGGAATCCTACGAAATAAAAAAAATGTTCGGGTCGAAGTTTAAAATTTTTTACCAGCTGCAACCTACAACATTTTTGGATACATACTATAAATATTAAATTATTACTAAATAAAAACTCTATAGGAATAACATAAAATATTTTACAAAAACAAAATTTGTCTAAAAATTTTATATTGTTGCATTTTACTATAAATTTATTTTATTTTTGCAATTGTTAATAATTTTTTCAATTTCGTACAATGAACTTATCATGTTCATCCTTTGAGAGTTATCGTTTTGCTTATTCGTTTTACTTACAGGAATATTTTATAACTTTTGCCAATTTTTGATTAACTTTATTTTTTCAGTGGCGTTGCATTACAATTTTAATTAGATCTTAAGATATTACTAAATTTATAAGTTGCAATTGATTGTGTTTCAAGTGCTCTTGTTAGGTATTCTCGAAATTGAATTTTCTATAGTGTTACTAAATTAATTTGATTAATGTTTTCATTGAAAAATTCGAAATACGCTATAAAATTCGCAATTAAAAAGTGATGCTATCGAAATTGTTTGCAAATTCGTATTGAAACCTTTTACACGTATTATTTTTTCTTAATATCAAAAATTCATATTTATGTATTTCCAATTATAAAAACTTGTTATAAATACTAAGCAGAAACATTTGATAACAAAAGATATTAACAATGATGTGAAACTATAGCAATATGCGATGATGTCGTTGCGTAAACCGTTCTTAAAAAAATATATTCACATTAAATTTCCGTTATTTTCGGTATTAACAAATCAGTGTAACCGTTAAACTAACCATAATGAAACGGATGACTTAAATGATAAATGTGTAACATACTAGAGATAGTACATGGATAATGAATCTGTTTGCTGAACGGTGCGGTAAATGTACCAGTTAATGTACCGCGGTTAATGAAAATCGAACTGAAAAAGTTCTAGATACATTTCATGGCTCTGACTTTTTATATGTAAAAACAACAACAAAAATTTGTATGTTGAATGTTATGACATCTACTGTAAGAAAAATTAAATGTTTATATTTTTTTATGAAAGTTGTTAAATTTAAATTTATTTTTTGAATTAGTATATGAAAATTGAAATTCTGGGGGAAGATTTATGTAAATAAAACTTAAATTAAGAGATATAATAGAGAAATAATAAATATTGTTTCATTCAAATTTAATTTACATATTTCTAAAAGTACTTATTGTATTTTCCGGATATGGCATTAGTATTGCGACAAATTTTTGTGGTTAACTGCGTTCAGTGAATAAGTCCAAAATGGATTCTACATCCACCGGTTAATGCCACTGAACCCACCCATTGATTGAAAGTAATTTACAGTACACTATGCTTAAATAGATGAGCAAAAATGTTAAAATAAAAAGCACAATTACAATAATTGACATCTTAAAAGGTTACTACCAATTACAATACAAATTCTGTTAAAATATGAAGTAAATACAGTACAATCATTTAATACGTAAAATACCAAAAATCATGGGATAGTTCGCAATACCAAATTCGCCTAAGGTATCCATACATAATTTTAAATTATAAGCTAAAAATTGTAACAGTCAACATCATATTCGGATAACTCGATTTGATAAATACGAAATGTTAACACCTCGTTATAACTGAAATTTTTAAAAATATAAATATGTATTTATAGCAAGGATTATTGTATATGACAAGGATTCTTTAAATAGAGAGATCATCACTGAATTACACTTCCGTTTTATTTTTACGTTTGTATTGTGTTGTATTCACTGCACTGGTGTAAAGCTATAGATTGGAAATTGTAAAACTTGAAAAAAAACGAATACAATAACACGATGCAAAATTAAATTTAGCATTTTACTGATGAAGATAACACAGAAACATCTGCTATTTTAGAAATTTCCACCACAAATACAACACTAAAAACAGTGTTGGATTTAAAAAAAAAATCATTCATTTGTGTGGATGTATGTTGAAGTAAAATATTTTATTACAATCAATATAACAATTTATTTGAGTTGCATTTAACAATAATAGTAATGTAAATATAATAATAACCCTTGAACTTATTTTTTTTGCTTTTTAATTTTATTTTTCAACAATGAAAATCATAAAAATTTTCCAATAAAAATTTCCCTTGTGAAAACAACAAACAAAAATAGATTCGATTTAATTTTTATTCATATGCAGTATGGTGAGAGAAATTTTTACAAATATTAAAAGATTCTTAGTAAGTATCTATATACCTATTATATGATAATATGTTACAGTCAAAATACAAAATCCTTGTTCGTACTCTTGTTACACTATTTTAAAGACATCAACCTTTTGTAAAGTATTCTATAAATATTGACTAATACTTACTATACCATAATTTAATTTTAGATATTATTTTTATAATACGTTGAGGCTTATAAAACTAAATTTAATAACACAAGAATATTTTTTATAATATTATCTAGAATGTACCATGGAAAAACCTTACTGCTTTTTATGCAGAGTGGGTTAAATAGAATTTTTAAATTTTTGATATTTATATTATTTTTAAATGCAGAGTGTATAGTACGATTTTTGTTTTTAATGATAACCAAATTGTATTCTTCGTTAATTTCAAAAAATGGAAAAAAAAACCTTTAAAACATTCATGCCTTAAGCGATATTTTAACTTGGGACCTTGTAACTAGTAGTCAGATGACATAATAATAATTGCACGATATCGTTCGATAAGTTATTAACACATGAATATGATTTCAAGATTACTTCAGCTAGTCTATTATTAAATATCAAGTAAGACAATAAGAAAATTACTCCTTTAAATTTGATCTATGACTAAATGATTAAGATTTGCCTTTGCTAAAAGTATGTGCTTTATGCTAAATAGAATTAAAAAAGATAGAGACAGATATACATTTATTTGTTTATTTATTGTTTTTACTTCATTTTACATAATTATTAACATTATTATTTACATTATTAGAATCTGAGATATTCTGAGTAGTAATCAGATAACACTAAGGCATAACATCATTATAACTACATTTACATCATTCTACAATGTAGATTTAAAATGTGCAAATAAGTAGAAAAATTAGGGAAAACAAGAAATTATAGAAATTAAACTAATTATATTAACAATAGCTTATAATCCATTTCACTTCTAAGTTTTGTAGGGGAAGAAGCCGTTATTTTAAAATTTAAAAAAAAAGTTTGTTAAAATAAATCGAAGGTGCTCTATCGATTGGTGGTATTTTCAACTTCCGGAAAGGACCGCAAATCGGTTTTTTAAGACCAAAAATCGCCTATTAAAATATGATGATCAGTACTTCGCGTTTTACTTGTAACGTTTTATGTGTATTATAAATCTCAAACGAAATAATCTATACATACTAGTTTTATATAAATTATTATTAAATTGCATATAGTATACATATACATCTATTTTAAATCCTATATATGTAATCTGTTAAAGTTGTCTATTGACTATGAAATATTTTTTAAGTCTCTGAGAAGAGTTTTACAAATTTGCTACGTGTGCCATAATTATATACGAGTATAAACGAATTTTTTATATGAAGAAGTTAATTCTAGAAAAAGGATAAGAAGGAATTATAAATATATATGATATATCATATTTATATCTACATAATATTTATTTGTATGTTGGATAATATGTCTAATTTGAAATGATTTTAAAGTGTAAATTAAAAGTCTTTGTATGTTATTTTTTATGGTGAAATTGTAGTGCTCCTTAATGATTCAAACAATTTTTTTTGTTCTAAATTATATGTATGTATATATATAATATATATTAATATATGTTGAATTATCATCATTATTTTTTATTATTTTGTTTTTCAATTAACATTTTCATTATAATTTGTTGTAGGTTGTGATACCCTCAATAAATCTATCATTTTGTAAGTGTTTCTTTTCGGGAAGATACATTATGGCGTTGTTATTATTATACTGTTGAAATGAATGGTATACGTGAATAGTGAAAGATGAATGGTTGTGTTGACTATTGCTGTTATAATAAATATTTGAAATATCGTTTAATGTGCCTAATAACAGTTGTGATAATATACAAAGTATAGCTATTTTGTTTTCATTAATTATAATATTGATTTCAAGACTATTATTTTAAAAATATTTTTTTAAGGTATATCGTTCAGATGAGAGATAATTAAATTTGTTATATGTATATTTTTTTCAAAATTTTCATTAATAGTAAATTTTTTATCTATTATAATAAACTACTAATAATTCATAGTCTAAACTAAAAAATAAAAATAAGGCTATTGTAGCTTCTAATGATTTTCAAAGATATTCTCAAGTAACTACATTTACATCAGTCAATAGAATGGTCCTGGTTAAAATCATTATTGTGTTATCCTCCTTTCCAAATTTTCCTTTCCCACCCTAGCCAAACGTACCAATCGGTATAAAAGGTCCCCACCTAGTGTTTTGGCTATGCATAAAAAAAAAAAAATATGAACATCCTCTAGTTGAAATATTTTTGATAAATAGATTACAATAAATCAAGCAATTTTTAATTAATATATTGATCGACTTGGGTTATTACACCATAATTATAAGAACTTCTTAGATATGATGGTCAATCAATATATTAATTAAGATTAAAATTAGTGAAAATATCTAGAGTTTTTATTCTGTTTTAGAATCATTATTGATATAGATGACGATTTTTTTTAAAATAGTTAATTAGTTCCAATAAATGAGAGAATTAAATTTAACAGTGATATACGTTACAAAAAATTTCCAATTTCGATTCTTCTTTGTCATTTGGGGATGAAATGTTACTAAACATACAAGACAATCTTAATAGGCATTTTGGAGAAAACGATTTGAAATGATAAATTAATCGATATGGTAAAATCGTAACTGCCAATAGTTTGGGTATTTTTAATGACTGAAAATTATCTTGTAATATGTTAAAACATTTTTATGATGGATTGATATTTAGTTAGGTTCAATTTATACAATATGAACTAACGCTCGAAGAGTATTTGATTTTCAAAACGGAATGGACGTTTCATAGTCGATTTGAATATTATTACATATTGGAGTAATTATCTTTCAAATTCTACTGCATTTTATTTATATTTCGCAGATATGAAACAATATTTATCATTACAAACTGTATTATTATTACTTGCACGTAAGCATTTCATTAATGAAATACGATAATCAGCATATAGAAATGATAAACCTCAATAATATACTTGAAATTTTTAAGACAAAAATGACGATCATAAAAATTTGTTCATCTATCTATATCAAATACATAAATTTATTTATTCTAGAATAAATTCCATACTCGAAGTATTATCGGACTCGTGTTCGTAGAATTACTCATTTATTTATTCGGTTTAGACACTCGTTGGCGGGAGATAGCTATAAACGATTCCTTCATTCTATGTTTTTACTTTTGATATCCTTCGTGGATTATCTCCTATCTTTAAAAAAAAAAAAACTAAAAATGGCTACATTTATAAATAACACATAAACAAAATATGTATGTATATATATATTGCGGTTAAAGTAATAAATTGGTTATTATTAATAGTAACGGGTCATTATTAATAATAACCAAATAGAAAGGTTAAAGTGATTAATTTGGAGAGAATTTATTTAATTTATCACATAAATCGGTAATTATTAATAATTCCCCCTCATCTTAGGTCAATGTAATAAATATTATAAATAATTTTTTTAAATTTTTTGGATAGGTCCAACGGTCAGGAAATCGAGAATAAAGGCCTTAAAATTTTTATTTTTTTTTGTCATCAGTACAATGGATCTTAAATGTGATGAAGGCAATAGGTCCAGAATCCCAGGAATTGGGGCCGAAACTCTATGTCACGTGCTTAAATTGAATTTTTCTGAAAAAAGGTTATTGATAATTAAGTTTTAAAAAATTTTTGGAATGGTCCGACATTGCGGAAGTTGAGGCCAAAGACTAAAATGTTTCAAAAATATGTTATGTTTCACTAAAAGCTTGCCGTCTGCATTTACCTATCGTCTGCGAAAATAGGATTTCATATTCAATAGGATAAATAAGTAGTGGGGGTTTGGGGCCGACTTTAAAAATCAATAATTTCAAATCTATTGGTGATCAAGGATGTCAATACTGTAATTGTAAATTGGATTGTAATTCAAGTCGCTGCAAATGTAAAAAGTCAAATACCAAGTGTAATTCTAAATGTCATAAAACTTAAAAATAAATGATTAATTTAACCATAAAAATATAACTTTTGTTTTTTTTTTGTCATAATTTTAATAACAAATACAAGAAAATTAAAATAAATAGTTTTAATCTTAATCACATTTACCAATCATCATCATCATCATCATCATTGTTTTGCAACCCCATCCGTGGGATATAGGGCGGAGGATTTCGATGATTTACTTCCGATTCTGTTATCTCGGTGTTCCGCTCGACACCACCACATGAAATATGCCGCACCCCCAAATCCGATGTGCGGTTTACTACAACCGAGGCTGTAGGAGGATTCACCGTGATTTCATCGCGATTACCTCTTGGGAACCTACCGTTCGTTGTCATGTTTCATGAAATGTTATCAGGTGATTGACTCTTTGGCATTTTCCGAGATATGGGTGATAAAACCATAAACTCAAACCTGACAGGCACGCCCGCCCGTTGGATGGTCAGATACATCTTCTTATTTGTGAGTACAGACGCCTTTTGCAGCCGCTCCAACTAGGAGATGTAGACGCTGCATACATGGTTACGGAAAAGACCCTTAAATTCAAGATGTGAAAGTGGCTCAATTTCGGGCATGGATCTTCTGCCTTTGGTTGTTACCTCCGCCGTTGTCCGATACACGCCATGCTTCCCCTCTCTTCTGTCCCCTACCCATCCTACTACACCGGGGTTAGAACCCGATTGTTCGTATGGGTTGCTAGGGTTTACAGGGGTCACCACGTAAAGGTGAGAGTAGGAAAATAAGGTGGGAGAGGCTAAGTGGCGTAAGCTGGATACAACGACCATAACACGCATCACCACCCCATTAGACTCCCAAATTTACGAATCCATACAGGTAGTTATTACTAATTACCGGTAAATATAATAAATTTTACTTATTTACCAAAATACGAGGTTATTATTAATAATGACCAGTTATTATTAATAATTAGCGGATTTATCACATTTACCGTAACATTATATAAACTTATAAATAATCAATTATCTTCATTATTAATTAAAAATAAATCCTTAACTCTTTACAACTAGTGTAATTGCAATTTACGTAATTTTTATAAATTCTATCTATATAACAATCAAAAATATTAAATAAATGAATCAGGCCTTTTAATTTGAATCTATTACAATAAACAATAACCAATTACATTTCAATTAATTTAACAATGAAATTTTCTTTTCATTTCCTTTCATAATGTCACCCCAATGTGTCCCAATTGTACTTTTAATGATTCTTTTTCAATTGACATCTCTGCTTTGATAATAATATTTCTTTTAAATATCTGTACTGAATAGAAATCAAATACAGTTATTCAATATATTTTAAAATTCAAGTCTCATTCTCATACCATATACAATATATAAAATACATACAAACATATCATAAACTTGCATTAACTATAGATAAGATACTGTAAACTGTACGTCTGTACAGTGTACATGTGTATAAGAAAATTTCAATGCAAAAAGGATGAATAAAGGATGACCAACAATAATTAAACCTATCAATAGATATTATTGAATTACGACATCAAAATCAAATTAATAAAAAAATAAAAAATGTGAATAAAATAAGATTAATTTTGCAGTTATCTTAATCGTTGTTATTATTATGTTACATAAATAAATATATTTTTTAGATGATCAGAATACTATCACTGATTTTTTTCTGTATGTGAAATGTGATTAATCAGTTTTTAACTAACAAATATATTATTCAAGTTTTAGTGGAACCAGAGATTATAATAGAGACGTCGAATTGCGAACAAAATATCATGTATTTTTTTTTTCTAAGTATCACTTTTTAGTCTCTATTATAGTCTGTAAGATATTATTTTAAATATCGTTTTTAATATTAAATAACTGCTTTTATTAACAATTTAACGGTTATTTGAAAACCAGCTTATACTACCGTAAAATTTTCTTTGTGTTGTGTTTTAAAATACACGTAACAAATTAACAACTTTCATACAATATTATTAGAGCAGATTAGAGCTTAGACTTAGCGTTGCGTTACATATTTTAAATTATCGAAAATTATTCAATACAAAAACTCAAAGATAGGACCAGCACAATTATTATTATAAATTAAAAACCGTAATATTTTTATTAAAATAAAATTTTAATTGTATATTTTAATTGTAATTTAAATATTAACAAATTATTTTTTTTTATTTTCAGAAATTCATTTTCAAATAATTTGCTCTACAAACAAACTCCAGTAAGAAATAAGTGATATATTAAAATTTACATAATTTAATTTTTTTAATTATTGTTGAACAATAATAGTAATAAATGAGGAGTCATGGGGAATGGAATGAACAAGGTAAAACGGTAAAACTAGATCACTTTTATTTTTTTACTTTAAATTAATATGTACATTATGTATGTATGTACATACATATTACATTATGTTCATAACTATGTAAATCTTATAATTTTCAAGTCAATCAATCAATATCAAAGAAACAACAATTCGAACAAAGAAATATCAATTCGTTAAATTTTATACATAATTCGTACTGTGTATATTGAAGATTTGCAAAATACATTTATTTCGACGATTACAGTTAGTTTGTATTTATGTACGTTAACGTTAACGTACGTACGTCAGCATAATTTGAAATTAAATTTGTATTTTTATTTTGTATTTTGTATACCAATTTTAGTTTTCGTAAAAAAATTTTTTAAAGCTTTTTTGAAAATAAAGTACTAAAATTTTGTACATTCGTTTAACTAAAAGCTTTTTAAATTTTTAGTATTTACTGTCAAAAACCAGCATCTATCAGTTTGGTTGTTTGGTTGTTTTGTTTATATTTTAGCTGTCAAATATTGCCAAAAGGTTGTTCTTGAAATGTTTTTTTCTATAATCTATTTCTGTTAGGAATAACAAAACAATGTGGGAAATGAGAGTAACAAAGTACTAAACATTACAAAATATTGTTTTATTTTATTAAATATGAAAGGGTGATTTAGTGTTTGAATGAAAAGGTTCATTATCACAGTTTATTACTAAAGTAGTGTCTATTGACTTTGTTAAATAAAATTATGATTATACTATCAAACTATCAAACAAAACTCACAGTAACTATTGCTATTATGTTACTGTAGTTATCTTGCTACCAAATATGAGAATGACGTAAACGAACGAAAATTTAAAAACAATTGTTAAAAGCAATAATTTTTGCTTTTATAAATAGAAACTTGGAGTTGCGATTTTCACAAACATTACCTAAACTAACAAAAATTAATATGGCTCAAAAACTCTTCTTTGAGCAACAAAATATTGTTATGTCCTTTCATATGGCAAAAGAAAGTTGAAAAATAAATTATATTCTTGTTTAATATTTTCAATATATCTTAATAAATTTTATATCATAGGTCTTGCCAGGACTTTATGTTGGCAATTACAGAGACTCCAAAGATCAACAACAATTGGATCGTCACCAAATTTCTCACATCGTAGCGATTCATGACAGTCCAAAACGGTTACTGCCAGTAAGTACATATATACACTTTTATAAATCTTTGCACTTAGGAACTAACTGTTTTATTTATTTCTTTAGGACAAACATTATTTATGTGTAATGGCTGCTGATGTTCCAGAACAAAATCTTTCACAATATTTTACTGTTTGTAACGATTTTATACATGGAGCTAGACTACGTGAAGGTAATGTTTTAATACATTGTTTAGCTGGTATGTCTCGTTCAGTTACTGTTTGTGTCGCATATGTAATGACAATAACAAATTTAAATTGGAAAGATGCTTTAAAAGTTGTTAGAGCTGGACGTGCTGTGGCAAATCCAAATTTAGGTTTTCAAACTCAATTACAAGATTTTGAAATGTTTAAGTTAGCTGAAGTAAGTAACAAATAAAAAAATATATTTATTTGATTTACAGTTTTAAAGCTTTCAAAACTTAAATCGATTTTTAATTTTCAATATAATTTTAATTTTCGGTTTTTTATTTTCATACAGGAACGACGTCGTTTACGTGAAAGATTTCCAAGTAATGCCTTAGCAGAATTAGACCGTGAAAAATGTGTATCAGCATTAAATAGCTATGAAGAATTATTACAAAATCGAGATATTTGTGAAGGGAATTGTAATCGTGGTGAAAAATGTCCAACAGGTGGTATATCATTTGTTATTGATTTTACCCGAGATAAATGGAAAGATTTGGATAATGATAAGATTAAACAAGAGGGAAATGATTCATTTACAAAAAATAATAATGAAATTGATGATTCAGATTTAAACGAAACTCCATAAAATAAGAAACACTAAAATTTAAATTTATCTCTATTCATGTTAACATTTAATTTATAAATAAAAAAACTTAAAACCTCATTGTTTATTTTGTTATTTTTATTTTACATATTTTTTTACTTTGAATTTTTCATTCATTTTGATACATTATTCTTTTCACAATTATTTTCTCGGGTAAAGTTGAAAATGAACCAAATATATTCTTATGTACATAGTTTTAACTCTAATGAAATATGTACATATATACCTATTAGGTGTTTGTCAAACTGATCAACCAAAAGGAATATTTCGACGTCGCCCTAGTTCCGGATCAACACGCAGTAGTAGATCAAATAGCTTAAAGCCTCCACCGAATGGTGCTCAATCATGTCCCTCATCACCGAAACATATGCAACGTAAGCCAATTAGATCAGATTCAACTTCACTTCAAATACCTGAAGATGATGTCTTAGATGTATCTTATAGTAGTAGTGGTCCATCATCACTACCAGAACAATCAATTAGAAATAGAGATAGACAACAAGAAGAACAAAGAGAATCTCAACAAAAACAACAAAGACAACAGCATCAATTACAACAACAACAATTGCAACAACACTTACAATCTGAAAAACTTGAACAAAGAGATAGACAAGATCGATACAAACAACAAGAACAACAAGAACAAAATTATTATGGTCTTCAACGTAGTGCAAGTACAATCAGCAATTCAGCATTCCGACCACGTAGTAGTCCATCAGGATTACATTCATATACCGGTTAGTTAACATATTTGAATTTATTTAGCAATACATACATACATACTTACATATACTATTTTTTTGCTTTTTCAATTTTTAAGGACGAACATCTGCCAATTCAACACCATCATCCGTCCATGGCTCACGTGTTGATATTAGTAAGGATGAAAGAGGTTCAGCTATTTATTTAGGTTGCAATGCACCTAGAGCACCTAATGGTTCATCATGGTCAATTACTTCATCAGGCAGTTCTCAACCAGCAACACCTAATCAAACCCCACCGGTAAGCCCGCGAAAAGCATTGATTAGAAGGTAAATATATTTAATAATTATAATTGTCATATTTAAAAAATATTTAACATATCCATTTTAGGTCATCAAGTGTTGTAAAAAAGAATAGATAAAATTAATTAATAAGAAGTTAGAACATGTTTTATCTTCTTTTAAATCAAGTTAATGAACACTTTGAATTTTGATTCAAAGAATTTTAAATAGAAAATACTTATGTCGATTAATAAGAAAATTATTGCTATAAAACTATTAAAATACAATGTATGTGTACATGTACATGCAATGCAAGCTGCATTTCATTTCATCTGCATACTGTAACAATATTTTATATTTTCAATACACCAGATCAAAATATTATATCTAAAATATGTCCAGAAAATGTTGAGAATTAATCATTTACGCAAAATAGTAAAACAAAAATAAATAATCTACATCAAAAATATTTACAATTGAAATATGTATGTACATATGAACATATGTATATTGTCGTCAAATAAAAATACACAACAAAAACACCATACAACTAGAATCAAGAAAATGTTCAATTAAAAATTTTATTTCAAGAAGGATTTGCTGGCATAGGTTGTAATCCCACCATCGCATTTTTTAAGATAGATAACAACATGAAATAATTAATGAAATCAGATTCAACCTCGATAAATAGGGCGTTCTCTAAATTATACAGATGCATATATGGATCTGTACACTATAATAGTATACATATTTACATAAACACATTATGTGCAAAAATGAACCTGATAAAGTCTACTTATATATTTTGTAGAAACATACATACTACCTAATTATTTTTTAAACGATTTCAATTTGTTACATAATTGATTTAAGTACATTAAAATATTTTAAAGAAAAGATTAAAAAAATAATTTAAAACATAAAATATATTTATAAAAATTTACCTACTACATAATAAATACATACATATGTAAATAAATATTTAAATATTTATTTTAAATATTTTAATAAATAAAAAAAACACTCGAATCGTAAGCAATCCTATATATGTAATATGTATATTATATAATATTCATTATATACATACATACATACTTATACACAATATATATATAAAATAATTTTAATAAAAAAAATTGTTAAAAGTTAGATGTTAGCTTAGTAGTTTTGTATGAAAAGAAATATAAATAAAACAAAAAAAAAACCTAAAATGAAAAATTTAAAAACTAAGAACAAAAAACCATTTAAGAAAATTTTTAAAAAAAAATTTGCACGCTTTTACTTTTTCCTACTTAAAAATAAATTAGAAAATCTTAGAAGAAAGCAATAAAATGTAATATTAAAAAAATTTAGAATTTTATAAATGCATTATTAGTACGTTTTCTAATAAAGCATAAAACCAGCATTATTTCTGAGATTACTATTAGCATCAGACTAGCTTAATTACTAGCTCTGTGCTTAATTTCCTAATATAAATTTAAATAGCTATAAACAGATAGGTAGCTAGAATTACAATTACAACCCATCGAATAATGCTAAATCAAATATTGCGTACCTATAATGTTACTTGTTTCACTCTACTCGACTGATTTAAAGAACATTTTGAGTATTAGAATCAAGATATATAATACCAGTTACGATAAAATTCGATATGTATATACAATTGAATGAGAAATTATCTATAGAATAATTACACATAAGTATAGCATAGTATAAAATTTATTTTTTGGGCTATCTTCTTAGGTTTTCCAGAATAGAAAATTATTTTTATTTTCTACCAATACAAAAAAATATTTTTCGTTTTTAGCACTGAGTTATGAACATTACATATATACAATTTTGTATGTTTTTTATAAGATTGGATACGAAAGAAAATAACAAACATACAAATTAAATGAAAAACCATAATCAAAAAGCAAACGAAAATAAACAACTTAATATAAAACACCATATAATATTGAAGAATGTGTTTATAATTTAATGTTTATAGTCCAATACAATTCAAAGTTCTTTTTTAGCTTTCGTTGGTAGGTGAGTACATAGCAGTTGTTCCTAATTCGATGTGTTTTGATTAAAGAGTCCCGGTTTTTATAACATTACAGAATTTAATTCACTCACATAGATCCTACTTGATAAACCATTTTGAATGTTTTAACAAAACGATAGAGGTTCTTAGTATTGATAATGATAGCAGGAAAATGCCCAGCACACTTATAAATTATTCTTCCAGAGATGTAAACGATTCAAAGTCTAAGAAAGCTAAACTTTAATTATATTCATATTCTATACTTACAAGGATTACTTTACTAGTATACTACTTTTTCTATGGTAAAAGTAATTAAATTTAGCAGAATTTAAAATTATTAAAAAATGTTTTTTCTTTAAAAAAGTTTATGTTAAAAATTAAGAACTAAAAGCCAAAATCCAAAATTGAAATGAAGATTGCTATTCAAATTGAATTTGGTAAATTTTCGTTTTAAAGCCATGTTATATTTATTTACATCAAATCAATGCAAGAATCAATGTTAAGAATATTTAGTTATTACTTCAATAACCAATATGTGTACTTTTTCGAAGAGATCAGCCGGATATTAAAATGGATATTTTAGGTGTTAATTGCACTCTAATAAAGTAGCTAGTAATCTCAGAACTGTGTTATTTCAACTTATATCATTCATTTAAGAAAAAATAAAAAAAAAACAAGAAAAAAAAAAATAAATAAAAAAAAAGTATAAAAACTGAAATTTTATATTTTTTGTAAGAAAATTTCTTTAAATAAGGAAAAAAATCTAAAAAGACAATTATTTTACTAATAAAAAAAAGACAAAAAAAAAATGTATTTATTGAATCATCTAGTAAATATTGTTCGGGCACAATTCTATTTTAAAGCTATATAAATATACTATATACATACATATAATTATAATTATTTATATATATACAAAATCTATATTATCCTATATAAACTATTAATCAAAAATAAAAAAAAAAGATAAACAAAATAAATCCTTTAATATTTTTATATTAAAAATATTCAAAAACAAAAAATATTTTTTTAAATCTCTATAATTTATTTTATATACAAAGTACGAAATAAGTACCTACCTTACTTCCCAGTTGATGCCCCTCTCCTATTATTATGAATAAATTTAGATAAAATGGTTACGATAATATTGTTAGTAATTATCATTATTTAATACCGTAGGTAAAATATTTTTCTCCTAATTATGTATATTATACATACATACATACATATGAACATATGTACAATTGTTAAAAATTAAAAAAAATAAATTAGAATCGAAAAATAAATTGATAAAAATGTCCTTAAAAATATTTTTTTTTTTCAATATTCTTATTAAATTAATATTTTTAAAAGTATTGAAATGTTAAAATGAATGGACAATAAAATAATAAATTGGTTTGAATGCAATTAAATTTATTTCTTTATTATTACATATACATGGGTATGTATAATTTTTTGTATTTTGTTAATTAATTATCAAAATTAATCAATTTAAATTTTTAAATTAGTGATTTAAAAAAATTCTTAATTTCTTATCTCTTAAATTTAAAAAAAAAAAAATAACAAAAAAATGCGAATATGTTAAAATTTATTAAAAAATAATTATAAAATTGTTATTGTTTGTAATTAAATTTCATGAGCTTTATAAAAATTCTCAATTAACGAATCTGGTATTCGTTTTTATTTTAAAAAACTAAATAAAAATAATAAAGTTTAATTATTTGTATATAAAATTTAGAGAAAGTGATGATTTGGGTTGGTTAACTTTCCTGGTTTTTTGTTTATAATTATATTTTTATCTTAAAAATAAATGTTTACTATATTTTTATGGCATAATTAATAATTTTATGCTAGATATTCAAAAAATTTAATTATTTAATATTTTTTATTAATTTCTAAAAAAATAGACGAAATATTAATTCGACAAATAGTTGAAGAGTTTCTAATAGTAGGTCTGGTTTGTATGTTTACTTTTATTTTTGCATATGATGATAATGATCAAGGATCATTAAATTTAATATTATATTCTTTGAAAAAATTCTGCGAAAGGAGTGAAATCTCAGTTTCAAGAAATTCGCACAAATTTATGAATTATTTTTTTACTTCGATTGATTAGTACATTTTCTGAAGTTGATTTTGTAAGAATAATTTTCAATTTTTAGCTGATGTTATTTTTATAATTTAAAGTGGTGGGCTTTAGCTGGCCAACATTTTAAGATTTTAAATATTTTGTTGGCTCTAAAAGAGAAGATAACATGAACTGACATTATTTTATATGAGACTTCAAAGCGTACGACAAGAACAGTAAATATAATTTACTGGGGATATTTTCAAAAAATTGGGATATTTTGCACACTAGGTTGTAGGTTGGGACATTATACTTTAATAAAGTATATTTTTAAAATATCGGGCATAGTTTCTTCATAATTTTCTCATAGTTACAGCATAGTTTCTTACATGAAAATTCTATAAGCTATATCCCTTTTTAGAGCCAACAAAATATTTAAAAACTTAAAATGTTGGCCAGCTAAAACTCACTATTACTTTAAATCTTGAAACTTACTTTTTTCTTCAATAAAAAATTGCTTCACAAAAATGACGTACAAAACAACAACAACAAAAATTAGTGGGAATTCCGGTTTTTGGGTTTCCGATGAAAATAAAATTTTACTCCTTTGCACTTTAGATCACTGATAAGAAAAATTCAAGTAAATTTGAAAGTTGCATTTGGAAAGCTATATCTCGTATTTACATAAAACATCGAGTAATTAAATGGGTAGAGTCGATCTACAAAATAAGAGTATAATAATTTAGCTTTAAAAAAAATTAGCACAATAGTATTTATAACTTTGGAATAGGCATAAATGACCGCCTTCTTTGAGAGTCACTAAGATACGTTTTGTATGAAAATAGATGTCTAAAACTACTATTTTTGTAAAAAATTCAATGTGCAAGATATTATACTTTAGAATAGCTTTACAAATGATTTTTAATTTTTTAAGATTGTTATTTTAGCAATTGAAATTTTGAAATTTTAGCAAAATATATTTTCTAATTGATTGAAAACCATTTGAAAAACATATACATATATGTATATGTGTACCTACTCTACTTTCTTTTTTAAATTCTGATCATTTTTTCAAATTGATTTTTTTGAAAAAAAATTGAAAAATAACAGTTATTTTGTGCCCTTGAACTATTTTAAAATAATTCTAAATTATAAAATTGTTAAAACTTCAGATTTTCAATTTAAGTACACAATTATGTAGTCATTTACAACTCAGAATAGTCAATTACAGTTCAGGTGTATAATCATTTGAACTTCAGAAATTTTATGTAATGTACATTTTTTCAATTGCCTATAATTGCTAAATTGCAAATGACGATTTTTGCATTGTGATCTAGTATGTGAAGAATATTTTGAATTGTGCAATAAACGAAAAAAAATATCGATGTACTTAATTATTAGTATTATTAGTTATTTTAAATTAGGAATTTTAACAATTTGACGTTTGGATATCTAGCAATAATAATGCTTGCTACTGAGCATTTAAAAATTTAATAGTATAAAATGTCAAAACATTCAATTTCAAATACGGAATTTTAAAAACCTATTGGCATCACAAAACGAAATTTTAATGAAGAAAGAATTAAAAAAATACAACGATGGTTAGAAAAAAATTTAAAAATCTCGCCACTGATATGCGAAAGTTAAAACAAAAAAAAAAATACAAAAACAAAATATCTGAATATTTTAAATAAAATAAAAATGTGATGAAAAATCAAATCAAAAAAAGTATCAAATTTAACAATTATTTTGTTTCAAATGTTTAATTTTAATATTAAAAATTATTATTATTATAATAATAATTATCGTGGATTAAAATCTCAATTTTTATTATTATAATGACCTGCTTTTTTTATATTTTGAATACCACATTTCTAAAAAAAAATAAAAAAAATCTATTCTAAAAATTTGTATCCCTTAAATAAAGAAATACATTTTATGCTTTAAAATTAATTAAAAAACCTTAAATCTAATCAATCTAGTACTAAGAATTTCGTTTATACCTATACCATACACTTTAGTAAGAAATGTCAGGCTGGTCCTGAATTGCTTTGTTTTTTTTTTTTTTTGTTTGTTTTAGAAAAAGTTATATAAAATTTGAAATATAAAAAAGAAATAATATGAAGTTATTGCACAAATTAAAATTTATACAAACATTAATGAAAAAAAAAACACAAAAAATAAATAAATTGAATTACAAAATTTTAATATGAACAAAATCGTTTATTTGATTTAGACTTGAAAAGTAAAAGAAATAAACCTATTATTTTAGTACTATAGTTTGAATATAATTAGGAGGACTGATGAGTAGTACTTAATACTATTAATTATATATACAGTATCAATGTATAAATAAAGTCAAATAAAGTCCATATAATTCTGATGAAGTTACTTTAAATTTATGTTTGTATTTAAGTTGAATATATATTGACTATACTTATATAAATTGTTAAACAATATGTGTTTGAATTGTCTAAGTAAAGGTGAAGCTGTATTTTCACCTTTAGAACTCTTTATTTAATAACTGTTTATACATCCAAAGATAGAATATAATTCACACAATTCAGATGGCGTTTCCGTTGCAGCTTCATGCTACTTTGACCGCATTTAAAATTTCAAAATACAAATTGATGGCTCAAGAGGAGTCACAAGTACCCATCCACACAGAAAATCCCAAGATGGCATAAAACATGGTAAAGAAAATTCGTTCATAGTTCGAACTTCATGAAGATAACTTTTGTTTTTGATGTGTTTCGTCATTAAACATTTAAGGGAAATATTAATACCTTTATTTTATTCTTAACTTAAACTTCCAACAACATCTAATTTTATTCTGTCTTATCCCAGTTAAGTGGTACATAAGTGTTAAAACAAATATCTTAACATTTTCGCTGATTATAAAAAAAAATCCCATAAGAAAATCCTTCAACAGTTGTGAGCTTTCCATTTTATATTTTACTTGATTCATGCTGTAAACATTTATTTGTGCGGTACATTTTGTGAGTATGTCTATTTTTGTTTTGTTTTTAGTTAAGCCAAATATTAGGTTTCAAACGATATCTTTATGTAAAAACGGAAAGCTTGGACTATTTGACGATTGAGGATAGCAAAATTTTTTTTGATCAGTAGCGGCATTTTGAATAAATTTGTTAAATACATATTATTATTATAACCTTATTTATATAAAGTGGTGTTTAAACGAAATATACTTGTTAAGAGTTTTTTCCGCAGATCCTAGGAAACACCAAACAATTTATGTGTATTATACAATATAAAAATAATTATTATAATATATTGCTAACGTTTTGGAACACTCTATATCTCTCTATATTTGAAAAAGAAAGAGTTGGGATTCTTTAAATAAACCATTTTAATTTAGCTAGGCGCGCACAATCCAACTTCGAAGGCGACTAATGAATTGTTTTAAATGAATTGTTCCATAAAAAAAAACTATTTTCTTATTACTAAAAGTTTAATTTACAATCGCTTTTGTTGGTTTTTGAATTTTTTTTATTTGTACTTAACAGCTTTCTGCTCTAAGAAGGTGATATTTTTTACTGTCATATGGTTATAATAAACGATTTTGACTCCCATACATATATATATCCTTTTTATCATAAAAATAAAACAAAACAAAAATTATCCTTGCTTTGTGTGTGAAAGTTTGCCTTTTTGCAATAATTAATAAAAAAATTGTTGTAAATCCGAAATTTATTAATTTCCAATTAGAAATAAAAAAAAATTATATGTAATAAAACAATAGAATTACTAAAAAAACTTGGAAAATATTATGAAATTGTTATGAAATTGCATTGAAATTTCTCTATTTCTAAAAACAAAAAGTTATAAAAAAAAACAAAAGTAAAATAAAGATTTCTAATAAAATAAATAAATAAGTAATATTTTTAAATATACAGTAAAGTTCGAAAGTAAATGAACAGAGAGAAAAGTTATTGTAAACAAAAATCTTACTTTAAAAAAATTGTTTTTTGTATTTAGATGTCCTAATTTCAATTAAGTAAACTAAAACAAAAAGATTACGGTAAAAAAAAAAACAAAAATAGGAAATTCCTAATTAATATTTGAACTAACAATTGTTAGAGCAAATCTTGGAAAATTAAACTTTGTATTAAATTTATGTTCTGAATATTGTTTAAATACATAATAATAGGGTATAATATTTTGGTTAGATATTATATCATATGTGATGCAATAAATATCTAAATATTTTAATTTATCTTTTAAAAATATAATTTTCGATTAAAATTTTTTATTTGTCACATTCAACATAATAATGTAATGTAAATAAAACAATTCTCACTGTCAAGTGATGTTTGCATTAGATTTTCATTATATATTTATTACATTAGTATGTACATATATTTTTAATAATAACTTCACTGTTCATTTAACTTTGACACTCTTTATGCCCTTAGAAAAGAAAAGAAAAACATGAATTATATAATTTAGGGCTTAGTTTTGATTAGAGATCCCATCATAATAACGATTGCGAATTCAAAACCCAACGATTTTTTTTTAAACTGAAAATCGATTTCAATATAAAATGGGAAACATTAATATACTATAAATTCAATTATAAAGTGAATATATAATATAAACTTAATAAATTGTTGCTACTATTTATATTTGTATTAAAGAGAATAGAAATGAAAATTATATTTAATTTGTAAAAAAAATGAAATTTGTTAAAAAATGATATATATATATATATATATATTATATACATATATGTAAATATTTACACATACGTTTATTAACTATATAAATTTTTTTCTTTGAGTTTGAAAAATAAAAAAAAAGCAAAACTTTGTTAAAATTGAAAAAAAAAAACATGTTTTATTTTTTATTTAAATTTTAATATTGATTGTTATAGGTTTTATTTTAAATAAGGTTTAGCAAGGTTTCAAAAATACAACAATAAAATGTTCTCGCTACAGTTCAACATTAAATTGATCACAATAAATCATTTTAAATGTTAGAGAAATTAAAAAATTGTGTTTCTCCTCTGCAGTGGTTTTGCTTAACTTTAAAAATATAGTTTTAAAGACTTGAAAACGTTCATAAGTTTATATTGTGGTTTTATTTTCAGTAGTAAAGATCTGAAATTTTATCAATTCATTCCAACCGATCTAAATGGTTTACTAAGAAGAAGTTCCTGTGCTGAGAAATTAAATTTTATTATTTATAAAATAATGAAATTTTTAATAAAATTTGCTGAGAATATTTTGGTAATAGCTTAAATAAAATTGAATTATGCCATTTATAGCTAACGATC
The DNA here is from genome assembly GCA_963942445.1 of Argyra leucocephala. Lineage (NCBI taxonomy): Eukaryota > Metazoa > Arthropoda > Insecta > Diptera > Dolichopodidae > Argyra > Argyra leucocephala. The sequence goes on from OZ012679.1 coordinate 91,850,116, forward strand.
TATTTATAGTTCCTTGCAATACTAGACGTTTTCTACATTTAATTAATTGATATTCCAGAAAATTAATACGTAAATATGTACTCATCCCGTTTTTCAATGATAAGTTGCAGTACCTACCCTACCGTACATAATATACGAAATTTGAAAAGGTATTTTATCGATTATTAGACAAGACAAGCCGATAAAAATTAAAGAAAGCCTTAGTTTTTAAATCTTTTCTTTTTTTTATATAATGTTTATATTTTATATTTGAAAATTATGAAAATATTTGTCTCAACTTCAGTTTTAATTTTTAATTTTTACAACTTAAATTTTTATATTATCATTGGTTGCATTTTATCGTTCGCTCTATAACTACTTACTGATAATCGGGTAACAGGATAATGATGATTTTTCATCTTATTTTTGTATGTATTAGCTAATAAGGAGAGGTTATAATGTTAATAGCTTTCAGTCTGAAATAAGATACTCCATGAAATGCGAAATTCAATTGTAGGATACAAAAGATAAAAGTAATCTTTTAGAGTTCCTAAAAGTCCCAAGAACAAAGTTATCGCGGTAACAAAAAAATTCATATATAGTGGTCATTTCCTAACCATATAATTTGTAAAGACTTTATTATTGAAATTTATTCTTGAAAGTAAGATTTCAGCCAATCAAAATGTTTTTTTCTGTGGAGTTTAAAAAAAAATACACACCAATAGTATATCTATAATTATAATTGACAAGCATTTAAGGTCCTGCGCAGTAGACACCTTTTTATTTTATTTCGATTCTCCTACTCCTTAATGAACTTCTAATATATATAATATATAAGATTGTATATAAAACAAAAATGCGCACACAGTTGAAAATTTTGTACTCATATGATTTTATTGTTCAGCAAATACATTATGCATAAGTGAGATCTTATGAAAATAATAAACAAAAGTAAACAAATCAGTTATTATATTTTATATTACGTACTTGCAAATGAATTTATGTACATATGCCAAGAAAAAACAAAGAAACAAATTCATCTCAAATAAAAAATATAAAAAAGCAAAAACAAAAAAAATCAGTTGAATTGTTCATATGACGAGCAAATTTATTTTTATATAGTAGAGTTAAAGTACTTCATTTTGATATAGTAGGTCACTTGAATTCTTCATTTTTATCTTTTTAAGTAACTGTTTCTAAATTTTTGTTATTTGTAGTAATAATATAGTTTTTATTAAAATTATGTATTATGTAGGTATATATATACGTACCAGTGACGGGGCGTGGAATTTTCAACAGGGGAAGCACTATAAAAGGAAGCATCAGTTTGCTTTGGCTTTTCTTTTTCTATTGAAATTTTTGCTAATTTCGACAGTCAAAGTTTTTACTCACATCTACTTCTCAAAGTAGTTTTAATTATGTTTAGGCAGAAAAACGATCGCTCAACTGAAACAGTTATTATGTTATTATAAATTTACAAAGTTGGGAATATTTATTAAAAGAACTGTTTAATCCAGTTTGAATTAAAAATGTTAATATTTGCATATACTGTTTTTGTTATTTAAATTTTCATCTGAAAATATAACTTTAATTTAAGCTCTGACTTTAAGAAAGGAATGTAAAAAAGTGTGAATACAAATTTTCTATATTTATGTTGGAAAATACCACGTATACGAATTAAAAGATTTTACTGAAAAATGCTGATTACACCGTTTTATTGTTGTTGTTATTAGTAGATCAAGCATTGGTTTACCATCCTTAACAATTAATAATTTTTCCTCAAAACTTCCAGCAGAAAATTATTTGTTCTTTCAATAACACAATTACAATTATCTATTTTAATTATTTATAAATAATAAAAAAAAACATTTTAAATTTTTACATTTGTTAAAAAATTGTTTCAAAACTGCATAAAACAAAATTATGGCTGAAAATAAACAATGTAGCATTCAATAACAAAAAACTATAGAATTACTTAACACAAATCAAAACTACTCTCTAAAAAAAACCCAAAACTACATACATTATTTATATAAATATTAATTCTCATTTAAGTCAACAACCACAATAATGCATAAAATTAATTCATTCCCTGATACTTTTTTTATTTGTAAATTCATTTTGTGTCATGCGATATTTTGTTGTTGTTTCCCTAGATAATCTATTTTCTATCAGATATTTTCTAATTATATCAGGTAAATTTGGAATGAATATCAGCCACTCATTCAAATTCAATTTTTTTTCCTTCTAAGATTTTATTTTATTGTCGCTTCGTTTATTATTTTGTTGTTGTTGCTACGAAACTAAATAGAGACAGTGTGTTTGAGTGTATGTATATTTTAAATGCGAAGAGAACTGAGGAGAATGATATTTAAGTTGTCATTATATTTTTTTACAATGTATAATTATTATAGCATATTGGTAAGAGAATAATGATTTTTAATAGGCATTATTTTCAAATATTATAAATTTGTGGTTGTTGAATATCTCTTGTTGGCTTGTATGATTGAAAGAATAATAGAAAATAATGATGTTTATATAGGCATTATTTTCTAAACATACATAATGTAGTTAATATCAATGCATATAATTTTTGCTTGAAATTTTTTTTTCATTCGTTTTGAATTTTTGTATTTAAGTAATTTTTATATTAAATTAAATATAAATTTTATATTAAGCTGTAAGAAATAATAAATAATATTTCATTTGGGGAAGCACTCATTCAACTCAATATATGGACGCTTCGTGCCTGATACGTACCTCTTTAATAACAAAACTTTTTATTTTTAGTAATTTTATCACTAAATGCTTCTTACTATAGGGAATATATCGGAAACGAGGCAGTATATGAGGGACGTGTATTTAGGTGTCCTAAATAAAACTTACTAACCACAAAACTTTTTATTAAACACGAGTGGTTTCTGCTATATTGTGCGAAGTCTATGTCAGTACGTAAATTACTGTTTTTTTAAAAACTTTAAATTTGACTTCAACTTGAAATATAATTACTCAACAGGGGCCCCTAGTACATATATATTCTGTGAGTAATAAGCAGCTAATATTTGATTTTGATTGTATATATACACGACAAAATAAATAATAAAAAATATTATATTCATTATAAATATGACAATAGAGAGAAATAAACTCCACTCTATATCGCACTGATGGCTTTGTAGCTGTCAAAATCAATGTCTAATTTTCTACATTCACGTAATATGTTTAAAAATACTAATACTCTACGATGACGATGTAAATTGCCCAAGCTTCCCAACACAAAATAGAACCCGTTCTATTTTATTATATACTTTTATATTAACTTGCCAGTGTATATATGTATATATGTATATATGTTTATATATTTTCGTGGTACGTTGGAATTTTTTTTTAATATTAAAACCAAACGCAAAAAGAAAAAAAATAATTTTGTTTAACAAATTTAAAGATATAGTTCTGAAATTTTGCACAGTTACTCATGATAAAAAAACCAACCGGACACGGTACTTTACAAAGCTATTCAATGACAGGTTCGGGTTGCTGCCGTAGAACTCCTAGTACGTTTCAGGCATATTTCAAAAACCAATTGTGTTACGGCATGAGAATTTACACTTAGACACCCTTTCACAAATAAAGAAATACGACTCATACCGATCTCAAAAATTTGGACTGGTTCGGGTTGCTGGCGAACAACTCCTAGCACGTCTCAGGCATATTACCAAAAACCAATTGTGTTATAGACAGAAGAGTTTACACTTATATACTCTTTCTGAAATTATAATACCTATAGGTTTCACTTAAAACTAAAAAGTATAAAATAAAATAATAATATAAAAATAAAAAATTTTAAAATATACTTTTATCGAAACCAAACTAGCCCCCTAAAAAGTAGGAAATAAAACTAGTGGTGGATGTTGAGCATCTAGAACTATTATAAGATAAAAGACAAAAGTATATAATGAATCTTGCTGGAATACTGTTAATGGAAATTTTTAATATTTGTCGCTTGAAAAAATCACGAATATTAAAAGAACATCACAAAGCGTTTCCACATTTTTTGCTTATTAGAAATATGATGCGTATATCGTATTATTTATTTGTTATTGAAAAAACAAAAAAAGTTTATCAAATCTAAATATTTTGAATTTTTTTTATTTACTATAATGTGGCATTTTACTTAATATTATCAACACCCAATTTGAATACTATAATCACATTCTAATAAAAATATGATAAATCAATACGTCTAAGTTAAATTTCGAAATAATTCGAAGTTGACGTTCATGTTAATTAATATACTAAGTTACGATGAAATATCAAGTGATATGAATACCCCAATTATTTACCTAAATACAATGTTGCGATTGGATTTAATTAATTTTGAGTTAATTTATAAATTAAATTCCAAATTTAAATATTTATTTTCATTTAGTATTATAAATTTGAGAGAATTTGCATAACTATTTCCTTTCCTTTCCTTTTCAATTTATTTAATTTTAGTTTTAGTTTTAATTCTATTTTAGTGAAGTTCAGTTCAATTTCGAAAAAAAAACCTTAATAAATAAATAACAAAAATAAAAAGTGAATTTATAAAAAAAAGTAGGGAAAATTTTTAATTAACAAAAAATGTCAGAAATAGCTAAATTTTATGCTGGAAAAACCGTTTTAATAACTGGTGCAAGTGGATTTATTGGCAAAGTTATTTTAGAAAAATTACTAAGAATCTGCCCAGATATATCGGAAATTTATTTATTTTTAAGACCAAAACGTGGTAAAACATCAGAAGAACGGTTAAAAAAAATATTTGAAAATTCTGTAAGTACACAATGAACAAAATTGAAAAAACCAAAAAAAAATTTCAATAACTAATGAGTTTTTACAACTCATTATGAAAATTTCATTTAAAGCTGAAAATATATACAATTGACATTTTTTATTAGTTAAAAAACTTTATTTTATAATTTGAGTCTTAATATTTATTATAATTCGGTTAATTTATTTGTTGAAAAACAAAATAAAGAGAATTTAATTAGTGTGAATTCGTACTGCTAAATGCCAAAAATTTTCTGTTTTTACAATACATCAGAATGTCCGTCAATCAATTGGGTAAGCGATTCAGTTTGAATTGTCAATCATTAAAATGTTTTGTTATTCTACAATAATTTTGAGCCATGTATCTGAAAAAATTATTTTATACTATATTTATTGATAAAGATGTTTAAAATAACACAAGATCAGCTTGCCCAAAAACTCAAGAATGTCCTAAAAACTCTGGTTTGCTATAAAAAGACGTGTTCGAATTTTTAAAAATATTACTAAAGAGAAAGAATAATAGTGATGGACTTAAACAATTAAATTAGTTTTGTTCTAGACCAGACTTACACTAGTTTTGTTGTAACAGAAATTTATTGACTACAATTATATTGAATACAGTTAAAACAATATGCGTTAAGTTAGTTTTCAGCAAATATCTCTCTATAGTTTAATACTAGTCTGTGAGAACTGAGAAAAAAGCCAAACTATAGAACAATATGGGAATAATATTTTAAAATTGTCTCTTCTATTGGTCTCAAAGATCAGTTTGTTTTACATTTATGTTGTTTTCATATATTGATTTCGTAAGAAAGTGCTAACCTTATTGAAGATTTTAGAAGATATTGAAAGAACTTTTTATGAATTTTACTATTTCCCATGGCTTTATATTTGGCACTCCATAAGTTTATAGTATGACTCGATGTTTTTTTTCCTGTAAGTCAAATAGCACAGAATTTGTGTTCCGAATATTTGTAGTTGGCTTGTGTCAGTTAACATATAGGTTTTTAAAAATATACATTTTAAGGCTCAAGTATAGTCAAGTGAGATTTTGTTAAAAAGTACACTCATTTTATGGATTTGTTTAATTATGCAATGTCAAAATAATATTTGAACTGTAGTTCATGTAATTAACAATTTTTTAATAAAATTCAAATCATTCAAAAGTGAAAGTATACATATGTATATGTACGTTACATATGTATTTTTATTTTTTTTTTTTATTTTTAATTCTTGATTTAATTTTGTTTAATAAAATAATTTATTTTAATTTTTGATAGCCAAATGTTTTTGTGTTAAATTTGGTTTAAATTTTTGTAAGTCAAAAAGGTTAAATAACAATTTAATTTCTGAATAAATTCAATTTGAATAACGTGAATTTCCTAAAAATTAACTTTCTGTACTTTCTATTTTTTTTAACTCGAATATAATGTGGATCAAGCTGGTGAATATATTTTCAAAATGATCAAGTCTTTTGTTTATCTCATCTAAATTCTGTTTTAAATTATGTGTTTATAATACTTAATGGATTAAACCTATTTATTTTCAATGCGCCTATATTTTGGTATAGAATATTGATTTCAAGGTTTTTTTTATTTTGTTAGTAACTTGGGTTGTAACTACCCTTTAATTTTTACTTGTAATTTTTACTACATAAAGTGGAACGTGAAATATGGTGCATAAGCTGATCTAGAGAATCTTAGAGACCAGATATCTCTTCAAACTTTTGATAAGGTTGAGTTTTAACTAAACTTAAGATAAAAAGATTCAAACCCAATGTCATGACTGTCGTATTGCTGTGAAAAGAAAATCTAAATATAATAAACATTGTATGAGTATTAGTAAATGAATGTTTGTGGAGAATATTGAAAGTATTCTTTAGAGCTGATCTATGGCTTTCACTGGAATCCACATGATATAGGGCTTAAGGTATAAATATGCGAAAGAATGTGGTAAAAGATCCTGAACCGAAGTCGGTTGACAATCAAAGACGATCGCTGAGATGAAGATCCAGAATTGATCGTCCAATGAGCTGCCTAATGATCTCTATCGAAGGATAAGTTCAGATGATGATAACGAGTTAATTGTGAAATTATTTCTGTAATTTCAAAACAATTCCAAACCTGTGTTGTTATTTTACAATCTACTCAAGCCTAGTTTTATTTACTTTAGATCATTTAACGAGTTACGAATAATATTGGTACATCGTATTTGGATAATTTATTTATCTTTTAATTTTTTTTTTAGCTTTTCAGTGTACTAAAAGAACAGAATCCTAATCAACTTAATAAAGTTTATTTAATTGAAGCTGATCTTAAAAAATCATCACTAGGCATAACATCAGAAAATGAATTATTATTAATAAATAATTGTCAATTGGTATTTCATGTTGCTGCTGCAGTTCAATTCGATAAAGGATTACATGAGATCAGTGAAGTAAATATCTATGGATTCAAATTAATGTTGGAATTAGCAAAAATAATGAAAAAGCTTGAAGCATTTGTATTCTGTTCAACAACATTTTGTCAATATCAAGAAATCACTTTGGAAGAAAAAGGTTATGAGCCACCGATATCATTTGAATGCTTAGATCAAATTTTATCAAATTTTGATGAAGATCTATTAAGACCAATTGAAAAAAAGTTTGTATTATTGTTTTTGTAAGTGATATGAAATTAATTTAAATTAGTTTTTATTATTTAGACTTTTGGGATTACATCAAAATACGTATGCATTTTCTAAAGCTGTAGCTGAAAGTATTATAAAAGAATATAGAAATTATTTTCCAATTGCAATTGGTAGACCAAGTATTGTGGTTAATATTTCACATGATCCATTACCCGGTTGGGTTGAAAGTTTAAATGGATTTAATGGTTTTGTTGTTGTTGCTGGTTTTGGTGTATTAAAGGTTGTACCAGGTAACCAAGATTATCCACGTTGTGTTGTACCAGCTGATATTGTATCAAATGGTTTAATTATTATTGGTTGGCAAACTGCAATGAATCGGTAAAAAATAAACAATTTATGTTGAAAATAAAACAAAAAAAAATCATATTATATTGCAAATTATTTTAGGCCCAAAGAAATTGAATATTATAATTTGGCTGAAGATATAGAATCAGCAAAAGAAAATACATATCGAGTTATTGATCCAAGAGGTGAATATAATATTATTTTATTTAATGGCTGATTTTAAAAGTTAAAAAAAAAAAAATCTCTTATCTAGGCTATAAAGCTGCTGCCAAATATCCTTTTGAAATTCAAGTTGCACCATTCGGTTATCATATTATAAAAAATGATTTTTTAGCATGGCTGGCTATAATGTGGTATCATGTTTTATATGGCTTATTTTTGGATACTTTACTTGTTATATTTCGCAGGAAACCAATGTTAGTCAATATAATTACAATTTAAATGGAATTCACTTTTTTTTTTTTAAATTAATTTAAAAATTTTATTTTAGGTTACTATCAATTCATAGAAAAGTTCAATATAATATGGAAATTATACAATACTATATAAGAAATCCATTTTTATTTTTAACACCAAATTTCAAAAAACTTCAAAATGTTCTGAATGACATCGATAAGAAGTATTTCCCAATTTGTCCAGAAGAGGTAATTAATTTCCAATTACTTTGAACTTATCGAGTATACATATATGTATTTTTGTTTTAATCGATAGGGCTTAACAGAAGAAATCTTTATTAATGATTATCTTGGATTTAGAACATATGTTCTAAAACAAGATCCAAAAACAATACCAAGATCAAAAAAATTAGCAACATTTTTATTTTGGATTAGTACATTATTTAAAATTACTTTGGTATATTTTATTTTAAAATTTATTTATAATAATTATTTTAAAAACTATTTCATAAATTAATTAATGTACTAAAAATGATTTGTAATAGTAATAAAATATTTGTATGTTTAAAAAATTTGAGTAATTATGGGTTGATGGTTGATATTTATTACTTAAAGCAAGGAACGAAGATATTGTGATTTATTTAATTAATGGAAAAACTAAATAAATAAATTGGATCCCAAAAAAGTATTAGTTAGATCTAATAATAATTTGTCAATAAATTTAATTTTTATTACGACAACCTTGACGGTAATCTTTTAATTCAATTAATAAAGAGAAAAAGCAACTCATAGAAAAAATTAAATTGCTTTTCTAAACCATTTTGTGTTTATTAAAGTACCATTCAATTTTTTTTTATTTTATGTCAGTTTTATGTTATCCAAATTAAGGGTGGCTTTTCATTCAAATTCTCAGTAAAGAAATCTCTACAGCTATCAAAATTTCAACCAATGAAACCATTTGTTTCTTCACAATCTTTGAAAAAATCCAGACCCAGTCTATTCTGCATATGAAAATTGCGTATCTGAAGTAAATAAGTTTTAACTTTTAATACAAGCAACCTTTGTTTAGTCTGTGTAGTTTTACTTTTCAAAAGGGCTATCGAATTTATTACTTAAATGAAAAGAAAATTAGAAAATTTGGTGTTATATTACAGATATGATGCATATATTATATTATCTGTTATAGATTATAAAAAATATTTTTTTTTATAACAGTAGTTTTTAGGTAATGGTAATCGAATATGAAATTAATAATTAAGAAAAACAGAACCAACTTCTTCAATGTAATAAGGAAGAGCCTGTATCGGCTTAGAAAGTTAAATTGTCGAAATAAAACTTAAATTGCGATATTTTACTGAGTTGGACTTCAAATTGAATTGAAATAATTTCTATTCATTTACTCAAGATGTTTCAGTTTGTGTTTTATTATTAAAAAGTTATTAATTATTTTATACATTATATATTTTATTTAAAGATTTTATTTTAATACACATAACAAATATTAAAGATAAAAATAAATATTTTTTTTATTACATTTATTTTTTAACTACAATAATAATACAATAATAATGTCGTTTGGCTTAAGCACTAGCCTTAACTATTTATAAAAGTTTAATCTTTTAGACAGCTTTGAGCTATTAAATTTTTTTTCTTTTTTATTTATTTTTCTTCTTATTTCTAATATACATATGTATTTTATTTATATAATTGGTCTTTGACCATAAAATTCATTTTTAAAATACATCATATCAATCACAAAATATTTATAACAAAATTGTACAATGCATTTATATACATAAATAAAAATTATTTAATAAATTTAATTGTATAGAATTAAAAAAATTTAAATTTCCAAATTTGGAAGGCTTATTTTAATAGAACCGTGCATGTTATTTTAAATTTTTATCAGTTAACCTAATCTATATATTTCAATTTTTAAGTACATACCAAACATAGCAATTATGAAAAAACGAATACAAAATTATTCGAATTGTCAAATTATACCACTGAAATACCAAATATCAAATGGAATTTGAACCAAGCCATTATTCTAATATTTCGAAGTAATTGGAACGGTTCATTAAATAAGAGGAAGCCAAGCGTTTAAAATTTGGCACAACACTTTTCAAAGTGTATCGTATTCTCCTTAGTTTTATGATTAAAATTAGATATTTCGATTAAAAGACACATTTTAATCTTGAAAAGTGTTAACTTAAAAAAAAAAAATTCGAAATTCATTAAATTTACTGCTTTCTAAATTAATACAAATAAATAAAATTTTACACTTTAAAAACTAATAAATTTACAATAAATAGGACAAAAAAAATGAATGAATACTTTCTAAACCGTAAGTAAATTTCTTATTTTACTTTAAAAATTAAACTTCAACATGATTTAATAATAATGGAGTTGTTACATTTGGATAAGAGTTTGGACGTCTATAATTCTTAATACACATTTCATCAATTATTGGACATGATAATGTAATATCTTCATACACAGCAATTGATCCACCACTTGATTTCCGTGGACTTGTCTCAGAATTACCCTCTAAAAGTGCATCTTCACTAAAATAAAAGATAAGAATAGCATGTGGTTTGGATGCGCATCTTTTATTGTTTCTTTTTTTATATTTTTTTCTATTTTAGCTATTAATAAATTTTGAATTCCTTGAAAAAATTTTTCTTATTTTAGTAATTTTGGTTGTTTTTAAAAAAATTTTGAAATTAAAAATGAAAACAAAAATTGTATCGAAACTCGAAACCAATTCATTTTTAAATTTTTTCTAAACCAAATGCTTTAAGCAGTGCAATAAGCTCCTGAGAGTGTAATTACATATGTGTACATGTGTGAATGTACGTGTTAATAAAATTTAACATTTTTAAATGTTCTAAAATTTTTTAAATAGATTCTAAATAGATTTTTAAATATATTCTAAAAATTTCATAAAATAGCAAAAAAGTAAATAATTTGCAATTTTTGAAAAATGTCTGAATTAAATTTAGTTAATTTAAGTTATTAAATTTTTAACTTTAGAAGAGTACCAAATTTAATTAAGATGCACGAAAAAATTTTGAATACTCCAAAAAAAAAAAATATTTCAAAATTTTGAAAATGACCATTAAGACATGAAAATATGAGGAAGACAAATTAATGAATAAATTGCGTATTCAAGCTAAAAAAAAAAATTAAGCAAAATGAAAAAAAAAGAAAAAAAAATGGAATAAAATTTAATATTAAAAATTTGTACATACATAATTGAAATTTAAAAAATTTTAATTATTGAATATATGTACACATATACATACCTATGATAACGATGATGCTCTAAGAGACTTCCAGTTGCAAACCTTAATTTCTTTGGTGATTCTAAGCTTGATGATCTTGTCAATGTATTCCTCGGAATGTTCTTATTCTTTAATGATGACCTGATACCAGTTTCAGCTGGCAAGAGATTATTTTGCTGAAATATACCATAATGATGATTACGAGCATTAAATGCTTTTGAGCCTCTTCGTTGACCACGTTCATATGTTCTACGTATTCTGTATTCTTCATCTTCACCACATAGCCAATATGTTTTTTGTTCCCCTTTACCTTTCATTGGTATCAAACCACGATCCTATAAAAAAAATATATATATATGAAAATTACTATTTGTTATAAATAAAAAAATTGGTGCTAACCTCAAATGTATAACCACCTAATTTATCTAATAAATCTTTACACTGTATACTACAATGTATTTTTAGTGGTAATCCAGTTGATTCCATTCTTGATGTTGTATTCACTGTATCACCAAATAAACAATATCTTGGCATTTTCAAACCAACAACACCAGAACAAACTGGTCCCGAATGTATACCAATTCTTAAAAGTAGTTTTTGCTCAGATCGATGTCTTATTTTAAATTCAGATATAGCACCAAGTAAATGCAAAGACATTGATGCAATTTCAGCTGCATGTAAATCACCATTACGTATTGGTAACCCAGATACTACCATATATGCATCACCAATTGTTTCAACTTTATAAACATCATAATGACCAATAATTGAATCAAAACATGTATATAAATCATTTAAAAAATCAACCACTTGTAATGGACTACTTTCAGCTGACATCGATGTAAAACCAACAATATCACTAAAATATATTGTAACCATATCATAACTTTCTGGATCAACTTTATTTCCTTTTTTTAATTGTTCAGCAACTGGCCGCGGCAACATTTCCAATAGTAATGCTTCAGTCTTCTTTTTCTCTTCCTGTAATTGATCGGTACGTTCATCAACAAGTGCTTCCAAATTATTTGCATATTTTTCCATCATTGACATCATATTATCAAATATATTTGGTTTCATTCCCTTTCGTAATGGACGTAATCGTGTTCGAATTGCTTTGAAATCAGGACGTTCTTCTGGTCTTTCTTGCCAACATTCTTTTATACACTCTCTTACACAATCAAATGATGTTTCGAGGGGTTGAAGTGATGGTCTACGGAAATATTTATTAAAGTATAAATATTCAAAAACCAGTCTATTTATTTTTTTGTTTTTACCTATATGGTGCCCCAATTTCTGGTGGTTGTAAAACTTTTTTAAGACATTCCATCGTTTGTAAACCTGTTTCTCCAAATGGACCATGTCTTGTATGCATTTCATATAAAATAATTCCAAATGAATATGAATCACCCTTTTGACTACCAGGAACTAAAGTTGGTGCTCCTAAACGTAATAACTCTGGTGCCCTATACAATAATCCTGCAAATTCAAAACCAATTTAAATTGGAAAACAATCTTTATAGAAAAAATACTTTTTCAAAAACTTACTGGAACATTTTGCTAATACATTCTGATTAACATAAGCATCATCAGTACCTTGTTTAAATGCAAACAAACCAAAATCACTTAATTTTACCACCCATCTTGAATCAATTAAGCAATTCGATGTATGTAACGATCCATGATAACGTATTGGTGATTCATGTAAATAAATGACACCCTATTGAGAGTATAGAAGGATTTCGTGGTTAACATTAAATTTGGTATGTATATTCATGAGGTTCATTAAAACATTTAATGAATATAGCAACGAAGGAAGCAAAAAAAGAGAGAAAAATATTACTGAATAAATTTAAGTACACATATATTATCATTGGCATTGTATTTGTATAATAGAATAGCAAAGATAAATTACTAGTAAAAAATGTCAATACATAGAATAAATTACAAGTTTTCGAAATTGCTTTTACAATTTACTAGAAATTATTGTTAAATTATAATTGGTTTAAATGAGTAGGAAAATATAGTCAAATAAACAGCCAGACAAATAAAATATATCTCTTTATTCTTTAAAAGCCTTTATACTTACATGGAAAATATTTGAACGTAAAAATCATAAGAGTATAAAAATAAAGAAAAATTACATCAAATCAAGCTCAAATTATGGAAATACGAATTAAAATAATCTAAGACTTATTTTGTAATTATTTTATTATAAACAAATTATAGGGTAAATAAAAATCGACACGCATCATTTGGTGGTTATAGCTTTTGAAAGTGAATTCCGTTTCTTTTAACAGTTTCTAAATCAGTACTTCATCAGTTTGTTTTAACATCAACAGAATCGATATGGTGATATCCGTGGGAAAAACAAAACCACACTGTTAAGGACCAAGGAATCAATCAAATGTGAATTAGCTTTCAGTTACCATTCTGTCACGAGCAAATAATGTTATTCACATACCGTGCAGTTGAAGTATATAGAAACCTGGAATACAAATATAACCTAGCCTCAAATAGTCAATCTGACCTCATCTAAATTAACAAATTAATCTAATTTATATAACAAAGGTTCAACTAGTTGTAACATAAACAGAAACCTGACACCCAGCAAAACCAAATGCAATTTCTTGCGTTATAATAATTAAACCATTTAGAAATATTACATGATTATACAAACTCTTAGAAAACGAGTGCCAAACAATCAGGCAAATATTTTTTTGGTCAGCGTTGTAATCAGGTGGATAATAAGCAGAATGATTAAGTATATCGGATCCGGATGCATGACTAATGAATAGTTGTTTTAGCTACAACAGGCAATAAAATACTTAAAAACAAAAACTAGGTCTGGTCTAATAAACAGGCTTCAGCCTAATACAAGAGGAAGAAGAAGAAGAAGGAACATTATTTTACTAAGTACATAGCGATTTTTAGCTTTAAATAATATTAATATAATTTTGCTGATATGAGCTACAGTTAAAACGATTCGTAAAATGAATACATAAAATATTTTTTTTTCAATTTTACTTCAGTAAAAACTTAGAAATAATTATAAAATATATAAAATATATTTTAAATATAGAACATATACATTATTTCTAAAATAAATTTGTAATTGAATTTGTTTTTTTAGAACATATTTCTATATTTTACTTAAATATGATTTCTAATATTTTACTTCTACCGTTTCAATAAAATTAAAAGTATAACATTTCTACGACGTAATTTTACGAATTACTTAAGTGAATTTGTGGAAATTAGTAACTAGTGAACAATTTGCGGAAATTAGTAACCAAGTGAATATCAAATTGTATTTATAAACTGATCATGCTTACCCTAATAATATCAGCTACCATTGATGCTATAAACATGTTATCCAGCTTAACATCTTCATTTTCAAGAATGTCCTTTAAAAAAATAAAATATTTAAAAATAATTAAATAATATTATTAGTACTTACTTTAAGACTTCCTCTAGTACAATATTCTGAAATAATACAAATATTTGGTGGATCTGTACATGCACCAATGAAAGCACAAATATTATCATGTCGTGAATCTCTCAACTAATATTTCAAGGTGTAATTATTTTTAATAATTTCATTATAAATGGATATATTTAAATGCCAATGTGACCATGTTTTGAGAAAATACAAATAAATATTTAATCATTAGAAATAAAAAACAAAAATAATAATAACAAAAAATAAATGTTTTCAAAAATTATTTTTCATTACCAATTTTAATTCTTTTTTCATTTCTCTTGTGATATCAATACTTTTCTTTGGAACTTTTTTTATTGAATACAATTGACCTTTATAAAGACCAATTGGTGTATAAATTGTTGAATAACGAAAATCAGCATCTGGATTTGAACTTAAGCTAACTTGACTAGTTCGTATAAGTGGATGTGTTGACTGTAAATTGAATTTTATAATATTTTTTTTTCTTTTTCTAAATTTATGCCAAAATCACTTACCCTAGTTAACTTTTGACCAGATTGTTCTTCTTTTTCATGCATTTGAATTTCACGAAAATCAACTTTCCATAATAAACTATCTAATTCTTGTTCATAACGCCAATTACGATATAATACCAATGATATTATCCCTAAAAGTAAAAGTGCACCTCCAGCTATGCCAGCAGATATTTCACCAGTATAACCTAGAATATGGTAATATTATGAAATATCGAAAATACATATTACAAATTGTATTGCGTTGCAATTTCTCAATACATAATAAAGTATTGATTTACAATACAAGCAAAGAAACCGCTGTATATATAGTGGCTAACTATGGTAACTCAAAACTCATTTATATTGAATTAATTAAAAGTAATGGCATAATAGTGTCTATATAATTTGATTACTATTGCACTCATGTACGAAGGTCATGGGTTCGAATCTCAATTTGTGGATGTTGTAATATAGTGTTTTTCATTATTCTTTATAAAAGTTGAGTACATAAATTGCTAGTCACTAAAATAAAAATAAAACTATGTAATTGTGAAGACGAACTTACTGTTACGTGCATCAACATAATGCTTAATGTTGACTCTATTCTCTAGTATTTATCTTCCAATTATAATAATTTATAATTTTGAAACATAAGGCCACATAAACTTTATGAAGAATCTACCAAGCAAAGGTCAACATTAATTTAATGAAGGAATTTTCCGATGTTTGCTTTGACTTTGGAAAATAGATAACGGTTATCTTCAATCAGAATGAGTAATCAAAAGTAATCCAGCGCACAATACAATAAATATAGTTTTCACCAAATTAGTTAATATTATCAAAAATTAAAAATTCAGCAACATAATATATTAGTATAACTCTATCAAAAAGCAACTTTGATTGGATTAGAGAACAAAAATCTAAAGAATATCATCAATCATTCAGGATATGTAACAGGGACATATTCCATGCATGGTATAACGCCTGTATAAATATAATTCATATTAATGATCTTGTGTTGTCTTAAGATCACCCATCTATTCTATTAAGAGACTAATTTAACAAACTTAAACTATTTTTATCTAGTTGAAAGCGAAATCGTTCACAACTTGTGATATAAACGTAACAAAAACTTGTATCGTGATGTGCTAATTAATTCCGATAACTGAAACAAGAAATATAAAGAATTATTAAACCAAAAATATATTATATAGCTGCTTACAAAGCCATGAAAATAACAAAATATCTTTATTCTTTATACTTATTCTTTAGTGGGAAATATATGTACTTAGATGGATCAGAACTGTTTTGCATATTCGTATAGAACTAGAACCTCTAAGATGTGAAATTATAGATATTTCTAAAAAATGTCAATTTTTACATGTTTGATTTACAAAAATTAAAATTATATAAAGCCAACATTCACTGAATGTGGAAAATAAAATTTCTGAAATAAAACATGAAACTACAAAGAGAAAATAATGAAAAATTCTCCTGGAAGTTCTCTAATAGTGCCAAATGCAGTAAAAAGCAAACAGTTTACAAGTAATAAAATTCAATTTTGTTTTTACTTTTTCTAAAACTAGGTATACATCTTAAAATAAATTTTCATTGATTTGGTGTATATCCTTTTAAATTGTTTACATCCTGTTTAACAGTTTTAAATTGTATATTTCAAATAATATTTCATTCAAAATCAATCATATTTCTAAGAAATATTTGAAAATCCATACGAACAGTAATTCTGAGAAAGGAAATTATTGATTTCCTAATAGTTTTTTTTTTTAATGCAACAATCTTAGAAATGTCACTTTTAATTTTTTATTTTTCTTTTTATTTATATTAGGGAAAGAATTACAGTTAAGAAATTCCAGAAAAATACAAAAAAAAAAGAATTTTGGTATTCAAGTAAATTATAGAAAAAAAAATAACTAAATTATTTTGAAATAAGAAAAATCCCTTAAATATAATCAGGTCTTTATTGTAGGGCTTACACATAATAATTTTCAAGTACACAAAAAATGGCGTTTTAAGGATTTACCTTACATAGTAAAATTTTTGTACAATAAACACAATTTTTGATATTTTCAAAAGATTATGTAAATTCATTGTATCCTTATTTTGTTCTTGAAAGATAAGAAAAGATTTACGGACAATTTGAAAGGTAAAATGTCACTTTGAGAAGGTTTTGCTTAATTTCTTATATTTTTAAAGTCGATGTAAATTTTTTGGAAATTCAACTGGAATACAATTGTGCAGTGTTTTATAAATTTTTTTTGTAGAAATTTTATTTAAATTTACAAAACCAGAAATGAAAATATCTAGTGTCTCTTGTATTCTATTACAATTCACTAGTAGCCTAATTTCTAACTCGAATTGTATCTCTAAAGATGCAACTATTTGTGTAAATACGGATGCGTAGAAGAGAGCAACGCGACGAATACATTTTGTATAGACTATGTTATTGTTAAGTTCAATTTTGATCTATAAAAAGTTAAGATGAAGATTATGGATGAAAATAAAAAAGCGTCTTCAACAAGAGGTTCAAGCAATCTAATAATGTTTGATCAATCATAATCAATCACTAAAAATTTCAATCCAATCAATCTAATAAAATAATAAGAATTTTTCAATCATATGATTGACTGTTTTGAAATTTCTTTGATTATGTGATTGTTTGGATTGAAAAATTTGTTTTTCTGATCAAAATGAATGTTTCAAGCATATTCATATGATCAAACAAATTCATATTATTTTGGTTGCAGGTTGTTATAATTTATGTATTTATTCTTCCAAAAGGTTAAAATGACTGTATGAATGAATGTGTTTGAATGATCAAAATCAAATATTTGAAAAACAAAACGTCGGCTGAGTCTGAAAGGCTCCATATGCCATCAACTCGGTTTCGAAAAAAACGCGATTTTAAGTTTAAAGTTACTTTAAAAAAAACTGTACGATACAATAAGTTCATACTTATTTTCTTATTTTAATTACAGGGAGGCTAAGGTTGATATAGGCCCTAGGCAGAGTGTACCCCTAACGTATAGCTCTGATAAAACCTAGGAAAAGCCTTCTGGTTTCACAACTACAGCTCTGTCAACAAATCCGACTCTCACCTCCCCGAAGGTAGGTAACATAGTTATCTGTCGGGTGCCTCCTGGAAACTTACTTTGTAAGGCGGACGAGAGCGGGTGAATGCGTGAACTTAGCGCAATAACTAAGTAAACCGGTTAGGCTGGATCAATCCGCGCAAACGAGGACGTATGTTTTCGACGGGCGCGAACAATCGGTTAGTTAGGCGGAGACGGAAACTCCGTCGTCAAATGACCTGGCCCTCCTGGTAGGGGGTTTGTGTGTAGTTTTATCTGCCCTACCACAATAAAATTAATGCAGTAATCAAAAATGTAATGGACAAAACAAAATATTCTATTACCCCAGGTGGCAGACCAGTTGCACTGGAAAATCCACCCTTTTCGGAGGTTGGTCCCACGGATTTTGGGGGGGGACCAACTATTACATACAAAAGGAAATTTCAACAGGAGTTCGTTAACATCAAGAACTCCCCCTAAATCAATAAACAAAGAGAGTAAAACAACAAGAACTCCTTTGAAAAACGTGCCAGTAGAAAAGCAAACAAGAGTCGAAAGCGTTGGCGATAACAAGATCCAACTAGACTCTGTAGGTGTAAATTTCTACAACGAATGGAAAAAAGAAGTAAAGGCACGGAAAGAAATGGAACAGATAGTGATCAGTCTACAGGATCACATTAAAGAACTAGAAAAAAAGGTTACCTTATTAGATAGAGGTAATTCACCAGCGCCAAGTAATTGCAACATCTTCAATTACTTCACGGATGAAGAAGAACTCACGAGAGAAACGGATTGGATTCTTAAAAAAACAAAAAGACCATCCAAAAAAAGGAAAGCAGAGGGTAGCCCCGAAACTGCCCAACAGAAAAAAGAATCACCAAAAACAAAACAAGCAGCACTTGGAAACAATACTGCGGATAAAAAAGCTAAAAAAGAGGAACATAAACCACCACCTATTATGGTTCATGGGTTAGGTACCTTTGGTGAGCTAAATAATTTAATAAAGCAAACCACTAAAAATGAATGCAAGTACACATCTTACAATAATAACGTCTGGAAGATCAATGTTACTGATAGTGACACATACAGATGTATAACAAACGATTTAACATCGAAGAAAGTTCAGTGGCACTCCTATGAGGACAAATCTACCAGACCAACAAAAGTTATGGCCAGGGGATTACATCCTTCATGCGATGAAAATGAAATAGTTCAAGACCTGAGAGATAACGGTTTCCAGATACTAGAAGCCAAAAACATAATTATTAAAGATAAAATCGAAAAGAACGATGGTAGCTTTATCACTCAAAGAAGAGGATTACCATTGTTTATGTTAACATTCGATAATAGAGAAAATATAGAAAAAATTTTTTCTATTAAAACAATAATGAAAATAGTCGTTAAAATTGAACCACTAAGAAAAAACAAAAAGTTAATCCCACAGTGCAAGAGATGCCAAGCTTTTGGGCATACACAAAGTTTTTGTAATAGAGACTGTGCTTGCGTTAAGTGTGGCGGTAAGCATTTCACAAAAAGCTGCATTTTAAAGTTGGGAGAAAAAGCCAAATGTATTAATTGTCGTGGTGATCATCCGGCAAACTACAGAGGATGCCCAATTGCAAAGGAACAGCAAGCCAGAAGAAACAAACAAGCAAAACTACCCCAAATTCAAAAGATTAATACTTTTAAAAATGTAAAATTTGTTGACACGAATAGAAAACCTACAGTAATAAATGCTGTACGTAATGTAAATGCTAAATCATATGCCCAAATTGTGAAAAACTCCCGTAAGGAAGATGATTACTCAGTCAAGGATATATTAAGTCTTATCCTACAGAGACTAACAAACCAAGACGAATTTATTAAAACATTATCTGACGAGATTACAACGATAAAAAACCATAGCAGAAAACCACCGCAGTCACATAAAAAATAAGCCACACCCTTAGAGTTGCTACATGGAACGCAAATGGACTCTTCCAACACATTTTAGAACTCGAAATTTTTCTGAAGGATCAAAACATAGATATATGTCTAATTTCTGAAACACACTTCACAAAGAAATTCAGTATTAAAATTCCTAATTACGTTTGTTATCATACTTCCCATCCAGATGACAAAGCAAGAGGAGGAACAGCAATACTGATAAAAGGCAACATTCAACACCATGAGGAGCAGAAAATAGAAAATGCAATGATGCAAGTTACAACAATTAACATTAAGGTCAAAAATAAGGACTTCAAAATCTCGGCTATCTATTGCCCACCAAGACACTCACCTACTAGAGTCGACTTCATAAATCTCTTTAATATACTTGGAAACAATTTTATCATCGGAGGAGATTTCAATGCGAAACATACCCACTGGGGTTCAAGATTAACCACAACAAAAGGGAGAGAGCTATATCAAGCTGGAAGAAATCATAAGTGTGAATTTATTTCTTCCGGTGCCCCAACCTATTGGCCCACTGACCCAGCGAAAATACCTGATTTGATTGATTTCTTTATAACAAAGGGAATAAATAGAAACCACACATATGCCGTGAGCAATGATGATCTATCGTCTGACTACACTCCAGTGATCATGGTTCTAAGTGAAAAAGTTGAACACAAAAATTGCCTCCCAAGACTTACAAACAAGAAAACTGATTGGGATATGTTTAGAGAAAAACTTGAGCAATTCATTACTCTAGGATCCGTGGAATCAAGGAACCAAATTGATACAGAAGTCGAGCAATTCATTGTAGACGTGCAGCAAGCAGCAAAGGAGAGCACGCCATGTTTTGACTCGAAACATCACTCGAGAGTGAGCTATCCTCCAGAAATAAGAGCACTGGTTATGGAGAAGAGAAGGGCACGACGAAAATGGCAATCAACGAGGTACCCAGGTGATAAAATTATATTCAATCGCTTAAATAATCAACTAAAACAGCAAATCAGAAATATAAAAAATAACTCATTTAATAAATTCTTAAACAATTTATCAGCCGATGCTTATACTGACTACTCGCTTTGGAAAGCAGCTAAACGAATAAATAGACCACAGGTGCAAGATCCACCATTGAAAACACAAGCTGGTGGGTCGGTAACCCAAAAGAAAAAGCTAATATTTTTGCTGACCACTTGGCAGAGGTCTTCACAGCACCAACTCAAAATCTTGCAAATGACAATATAACTCTCGAAATTAAAATAGATGAAGCGGAAATTTCGCATGTCACTCTAAGAGAAATTAAACAAATATGCAGACACAACCTGAGCGTCAAAAAAGCACCAGGTTACGATCTCATCAATGGACAAATCATGCGGGAACTACCAGATCTAGCTTTGTTAAAGCTACAACATATATTTAATGCATGTTTTAAGTTCACATATGTTCTGAGACAATGGAAAATTGCAGAAGTAATTGTAATACCGAAGCAAGGAAAACCGCCTTCAGAGGTAACATCATATCGACCAATATCGTTGTTACCTATTATATCAAAAATATTTGAGAAACTGCTCCTCAAAAGACTTGCCCCGATTATTGAAGAAAGAGATCTGATCCCGAACCATCAATTTGGATTCAGAAACAAACATTCTACAATTGATCAAGTGCATCGGATCACAAATATAGTGGAAAAAGCGTTCGAAGAAAAAAAAGTCTGCTCAGCAATCTTCTTAGATGTTGCTCAGGCTTTCGACAAAGTGTTGCACCAAGGCCTTGAATTTAAACTACATCGTGATTTACCAAGACAATTCTATGAAATATTAAAATCATATATGAACAATAGATGCTTTCGTGTATGTTATGCCAAAGAATATTCAGAAGTAAAAGAATTATCTGCTGGAGTCCCACAAGGAAGTGTTCTTGGTCCGATACTTTACCTGCTATATACAAGAGATATCCCACAAATTGACAACATTTTTATGGCTACCTTTGCAGACGACACTGCGATTCTTGCAGTTGACGTATCTGTCGAAAACTCCACAGCAAACTTCAAATTGCAGTGAATAAAATAAGATTATGGACCCAACAATGGCGCATAAAACTTAATAAAAGCAAATTAACTCATATAAATTTTACATATAAAAAGATTACAACCATTCCTATCTCAATCAATAACAAAATAGTACCATATGCCAATACAGCAAAGTATCTGGGAATGACACTCGATGCTAAGCTAAGATGGAAGGAACATATAAGAAAGAAAAAAGAAGAGCTAAACATTAGACTCAAAAAATTTTACTGGTTACTTGGGCGTGGTTCTGAGTTATCAGTACAGAACAAAATATTGATATATAAGCAGATATTAAAACCTGTGTGGACGTACAGTATCCAATTATGGGGCTGTGCAAAGAAAACCAACATACAAATGTTGCAAAAATTTCAAAATAAAGTATAGTAAATGCACCATCGTACGTACTTAACAAAGATCTCCACCGTGACTTGCACATTGAAACAGTCACGAAAGAGATCAAGAAACATGCAGTCAAACACGAGCAGAGACTGCAAACTCATGTGAACTCGGAAATGGCAGCAGTTCTTCATATCGACAGCAGTATCCGTCGACTCAAGAGAACGAAACCCCACGAGCTTGTCACTACCTAAAATGGAAAATTCTACGATAATAGTTTCCTTTACGGAAATTTTTATTTCAATAATTTTCCTTTGCGAAAAAATCTAAAAAATCTTCCCACGCGGAGCTATTGCTGTGACTATCTTCTTCACGGGAAATATCATAGTGATAAAGTTCCTACACGGTAATTATTATGATGTTAGCGATCCTCCACGGAAACTATCACTATAATAATTTCCTAAAGACGCGACCGAAAATTTACGAAAAAAAAAGTCATTAGTCGATCTTACGTAGATTGGTTATAACGAAAAAAAAGATAGGTGGGCTTTAGTGGGTTCGATTCCTACACTATCAAGATGCACAGGCGGCTGGAGCTCTTGATGTCCTTCGGGGATTACCTCCTATCTTTCGCAAAAAAAAAAAAAAAAAAAAATTTTAATTACAAAATTTCAAAATTAAAAATCAAATTTTTTTTTTTTGTATTCTTTATTAACAAAAAATATCGTTTACATTATATACATAATTTTATCCATTGAATTATTCATTATTGGAGAAAATATTAATATATAGAAAGATTCAGACCTTAGTCTCAGCTGTATGGTCGTATAGTTAGTTTTAAGAGTTCAACAAAAAATCAACAAAAAATAAAAAAAAATAAAAAAAAAAAAAATTAAGTTTTAATTTTAAATAATAAAAAGTAGATTTTCCTAATTATTCAATAATACTACATTTATTAATACTAAATTTAATAACTACCAGCATTCCAACATTCCTTCCTCATTACATTATTTAGTTTATTTTAATTAAGTTTTAAAGTTTTAAAGTTTATGTTCCCTATTAGTTTTTAGTTTTTTCCTTTCATTTCACACTTTATTTATAATATTTATTCTTTAATTTTTAATTTTTATTCTTTATTTTTATTTTTTATTTTTATTTTTATACCGCAAGTAAGTTTTCGATTTTTCTTTTAAATAAACTTTATGAATTTATATTTTTAGGTCGTCCGGTAGAGTGTTAAAAATGCTTAAACTGTTGTATACGCAGTTTGCTTTTTGTATATCTGATCTAAACAATGAAAGATAAAAATTTGAGCGATTCCTAGTGTTATGGCTATGCATGTCTATATTCCGATTGAGTAAAAATGTGTGTTTAATCATATTGCTTATAATTTTGTATGCAAGATAGTACATTTCACGTTTACATATGTTATTCAAATTTATGTATCGTTCACTATATAATAATTCCGTAGAATATTTTGGTGGAAAGAAATTAATAATTTTAATAGCTTTTTTATGTATGACATCCAACTGTTTGAGGTATGTTTGTGGAGCGTTACTCCAAATGGGATTATATAATATATATAGGTATATAACATTAGAGGATATGTATGAAGAGTATATTGTATAAAGGGTATTGGTATTAATATATTTCCTCAGCCTTCTTAAAATAAAAATTTAAGGAGTGATGTTTTTAATTACATAATCAATAATCAAATTTCATTGAGATCACATTATCTTATATCAATATTATAATCTAAAACAAAAACAATATAACATAAAACAATAATTCAATTACTAATTAAAATAAAGAACTTAAAATTATTTATTATATACCTTACCTAGGTATGCCTCAACTTATAACTATTGAAGACGTACGGTTCTATTATGGCGAGAACATAACCATACGCTTTTGACATCAATGTTTATTCCCCCTCCATAATAAAAGCGTACATTTTCTATTACAATTATTTTATTTTTAATAATGCTTTGATCATTTGTGTTGGCAAGTAAGCCAGCAAATTTTTGATATAATTTATTTTTTCGTTTGTAAGAGTTTTAGCTGGTACTTCTAATTTTTGTATTTCTAAATGCTTTTTGCTACTTTTCGAAATATGCATTTGGTTTTGTACTCTATTTCTGCCTCAGATGTTTGAAATTTAACAGAAAATTCTTCAGTATTTTCATATAACATAATTTTAATTTTCGAAAATGGTACATCACTGTAATTCAAATTGTTAGCAATACCAGAGTAAGCCTTAAAATCTGTTGGTAATATTTTCAAAACCTTCAGTTTCACCTTTGCTCTCTTCATATTCACCAGTAGTCTTACCAGAGTAAGCGGACTATATCTCCATATTTTTTAAATATCTGGCAATAACTCGCTGAACCAGGCCACTCTCTTCTCAATCAATCCCGATTTGATCAATCGATTAATCACTTTGATCAGATCAGCCATTAGAATATCAAATTGATTGGATTGTTTAATTCTAATCCTTTCAATCAAATCAACATATTGATTGGTCTAAAATGATCATGATCATGAAAATTGAAAAGTCCTCCTTGATACAATCTTATTTAAATTTTGATTGCTTGGATTTTTATAAGTCAGTTTTGTAAATTGTAAATCATTTGAAGTTTTATTTTAATTTCCTAAAAATCATTATTGTAATATTTCTATTCAATAAATTAAAATTAGCTACACAAAAAAAACAATTCTGCTATATATTATTAAATACACTTAAAATACTAAAAAATAGTTTTGACTAGTATACAGCAGAATAGGTAAAAAAAAACTTTCAAAATCGATGTATTATTCACACGGTATAAACTTTAATATAAAAAACCAGTTCATGTTAATACATACGGTATGTAACTAATAACAGTAATCAGAATTTACACTCTGTTTAGTAACTGTTACAGATCACAAATATATATAAATATATCAAACAGGTCAAACACATCACTCCCAACCAAAATAGTTATAAAAATTTTATAAATTTATTTTTAAAATTCATTTCCTTTAATATTCTTGAAAAAATTTCATTTCATTTAATTATTATTAAATGAATAACATTTGTTTAATAAATCACTGATTACAATTCGACAGTATTGTGGTAGTTCATTTAATTTATAAATAAAATGCAAGAGAAGCAACAATAAATTACTTTATGTCAACAAAGTAACAATGTTCTTTTAGAGAAATAAATAAATAAACAAAATAAATATGTATATATATATATATATATATACCATCATGATTGGTATCTTTTATCTCTTTTTCATTACAATCTAAAATTGTAATACTTTCATTTGCATTTGTTTAATTTTAAGTAAAACCCCTATTTTAATCGTCTATCCTGTGGTGATTTTATAAAAAGAAAAACAGATTTTATTAGGATCACCTAATTTATACATAGGTACTTACTTATGCATTTTTCTCCTTTAAATCCACATGGCGGTTCAGCTACCGGTGGTCCATATCCATTAACCCATTTGAAATCACGATAAAGATTTAAATCCTGTAATATATAAAAAGAAAAATAATTTTGTAATGAAAATACATGCCATAGAATTTTTACTTGGGGAATAAAGTTATAGAATCACATTACACCTCTATCTAAAGTTATTATTTTTTTTTTGTTAAATGCATTATCCTTTTAATTTAGTTTCTTTCACCTTACCTGTATGTGTCCCTTCGTTTTTTATTTGCAAAGCGTGAAAGGATATTAATTAATAAATATTGAAGCAACATGTATGTAAGTGTGTGAAAAGCAAATGAAAAAAGAAAAACAAAAGAGTTGAAAAAAAAATAATGTTGATTTATTATTTTAGTACTAAAAGTGTTTAGTACTAAAGAAAAGAGTAAAAATACAGTGACGTAAGCTATTTTTTTTGAGGGTGTGCGTTGTTTTTGTAATATAAATTTCAAATTAATAATTCAATGCTAAACTAAATTAACATGTGTGGCAACGGAATGAAAACCACATTTTTGTTTTAGCACTGCTAGATCAAATACCAGTACACATTTAGTTCAGTCACGTATAGCAAATTGAGCTATATAGCACAGTGTAATGCAACACTGCTATACAGATGTCAAAATAAACATTAAAACATATACATATATGGGCTCTGTTAATTAATTAAGAACGAACTAAACATATTTTTAAATCAAAGTAAATAAATTTTTATAAGTTTGTGTATTATTATTTAATATGTAGAAAATTTCATAGAATAGAAATAAAAAAGAGGTTATATTGTGTAAATATGGTATGTATTTCTTTTGACATTTATAGCAACGTGCAATATGGACCCGAACTAAATTTTTCAAACATTTATAGCATTGCTAATTTAGCACCGGTATCAAAAATTATTAAATACCATTTTCGGATTAAAATTTCAGACATTTATACTGGAAAATAGAGTACATCATCGGTAAATAGTGTAGGCTAAATTAATTAAATTAAAATATTATTAACTAACGTTATTTACATATAATAGAATAATTTTCAAAGCAGATTTAAAAATGGAGAATATTTAATTTAATACGTTCAAGATCAAATAAAACACAGATATTAATTCAGCAGAAAAACGTAAATTTATGTTTAAATTCGATCAATCGATTAAAGTTGCATTTAAGCAGATTATAAAATTAAATTTAACACTTTAAATATTGAATTTAATCCGAAAATAATAGAAGTAAAAAAATAAAATTAAACATTTTTAAGGTAGATGAAATTTCAAATTAATAAACATAAAACGCATGGTTTACAAGCCAAATTGACAAACTTAATTTTAATTTGAGAATAATTTCAGAAGTTCAATTTAACTGCTATATCACTGCTGGTTATTAAAAGCAATAGCATAGAGTTTCCCATTTGTATAGAAAACATTTGTATAGAATCCAATTTGTATAGAAAACATAAAATGTACCCGTCCGTTTAGCCTATTTTTAATTATTTTTTTTTATTTTTATTTTTTTTTTTTTAACAGTTGAACCTACAGATAAATCTGTAGGCCAACTTTATAGGTCCTTTATCCCTTTCGAAATGTGGGCCTTTTTATTAAATTATATATTTTTGTATATTACATATTTATATTATTTTTTTTATTAGTTATATTATATCTTTATTAATTATTAAATTATATTTGAACCGATGTGGTTGTATTGAAAATTACTTTTTTCAGTAAATTTCACCATTTGAAAAATTTTTCGGTTCTCACGGGGTTTGAACCCGTGCTTCTTCGGTCGTTACATTACTACACTCGAGTGTTTTACCACTCGGCTACCGAGGCCACTATTTTTAATTAAATATGTAATATATTTTTTACAAAATGAAAATTTGGAGTTTTATCTTCCGAACTCAGAAGAATATTTTTTGAAATAATAATATTTTGATAAATAAATTTTTGATTAAATTAGATGTTACAATTTTTTAAAATTAAAGCGACGTATATCAATTCTCATAAGCATATTATATCATACTGAAGAGTGAAGAGAAACTAAAGATTTATAGAGTTGGTCGACGGTGTCGACACTAGTACAAATAACGTACAAAACTTATAAAACAAGAATGTAGTTGAAAAAAAATTAAAAAAATAAAATCATTCCTGCCTTATTACAATGAAGCGTACACAACGACAAACCTTGTGTTGTAACACTAAATGCTGTTAATGAAAACACATTGCAAAAATAATAAAAAAAATTAACGATTGAACAAAATTGAGCATTATGTATTTGCTTAATTTTCGAAGATTATTTTATGAATCGGCTTTTTAATAACCAGCAGCACAGTGCTTGGCTGCACACTTTTTCTTTCTTTTTTTTTTATTATCAGCAACCAAATCATTAAGAAATCACTTTTAGAACTTACGTACTGCTTAGTTGGGATAGGATAGAATATCATAAGATAGGAAAAAATATATTAGATAGTTTACAATTTCTCTTAACTTTCTGCAAATTGCATCTAGAATATACATCTGAGGAAATGTGATTCCCATATTCTTGAAGTTTGAATTATAAACGAATTTACGTAACCTGTTTTATGATATCTTGTGGATATTCCACAGCGTAGAGGTGGACACTTGCGGCTTCTCTAGTTCGCGTTGGAATTGCTCAAGAGGACAGTATATTGGGTTTCTATGAAGTATATTTGCAAAATTAAAACATAAAATCCAACAAATTAAATTGACTTGGTTGACAACTGAAAATAAAATATGAAGAAAATTTGAAATCGTTTTAGATTATATAAAAGGCATTAATATTTCATGACTTTGAAAATGTTTTGTAAAATTCATTGGAAATGTTAGCTTTAACATTGTGCCATAGGATTGATTTCATAACAACTGATATAAAATAGAGTGTTCAAATAAAAACTTCAACAAGAACGAGGATTGCAAATAGTGTTTTATTTTATAGTTAAACTACAACATAATTAAAGATACTTGCGTTAAAATACACAAGATACTTTGGACTGCAGGACTGCGCAAAATAAATTTACAAAGTGAAAGTGATCAATTATGTAAAAATTAGAATAATAAAAGATAAAAGATCTCGAAGGAGAGACTTGAAGACAAACAATTATGGAGTGAAAGCTCATTATTGACTGTAGGGAAACATAAAGAAAAAAGAGCAAGAGCTTCTTTTGGGTTTTTTTTCACTGTTTGGGTGGGTGTCTCTATGTATTTTTATAAAAAAGAAAAACTAATTTCGGCTTATAAGTACATTCAAAGTACATTTCTTGTTTGTTTGTGATTTGGTATTTCAATTTGACATTTTTGGTTTACGTCGAAAAAGGCGAGAACAAAAGAGTTTCCAGTTGAATCACTGTACACACTGGATTATTGCCCCCTCAATTTCTTTTCCGTACTCCTTTTAGAGGTCTCCATTCTTCATACTCTAATCATTCGCAATCCTTATATCTGTCAGTAGATGAAACGAATTTTATCATTCACAGAACTTAAGCTTGACTTAATCATATCGTTGGATTGAATATTTTTCTATGATCCTATCGATTAGCCTATTCGACTTTCAGTATTATTTTCTTAAGTTTAATCTAATTGGCAAGTAAACCATCACATAATTTTCATATCAATAAACACACCAACATAATAATTTAAACTTACCGGAAGAACATCTTTCTTTGGTGCACTAAAAGTACCAATTGGCATTAATCCATAAACAGTCTTATTCTTATTATTAACAAATGATTCTCTTCCCAAAACTGTGTAATTTCCAGCAGCATCACCATTTTCATCAACATAAACATGATATCTTCATTTAAATAAAATAAACAAAGTAACAATTAATAGGTAGTAATAATTTAATGTCAAAAATTTGAATTTTTTTTTTTTTATTTTTTTTTTATTAATTTTCATACCCCATTGCACTTAAATATTTTGTTCCTTTAATTGCATCAATAATAGCTGTACCATTCCGAGGATTTTCTCCTAATTCAAGAACTTTTATTAAAGCTGTTGTATATAAATGAACGGCATCATATAAATATGCTGCCTCAGCACGAATCTAAAATAGAGAAACAAAAAATAGAATAAACAAAAACAAAAGACAAAAAAAAAGAAAAGAAAATTAACAAAATAAAATTGAAATATCGTAAAGTCATTAATCATTTCTACAGTGTATGTGTGTATGTGTGTGTTTGTGCTATGTATACATGTATAAAGAAACTGAGAGGACCATAGCTTAATTAATCATAATGAGTATGGGTTGGAATTGAAATAAATAAAATACACACACAAGAAATTAATGAAATATGTTAAAAAAGAAA
Organism: Argyra leucocephala; assembly: GCA_963942445.1. NCBI lineage: Eukaryota > Metazoa > Arthropoda > Insecta > Diptera > Dolichopodidae > Argyra > Argyra leucocephala. Next base: position 91,880,721 of record OZ012679.1, read on the forward strand.
TGTGTACAAACCTTTTTAGTTCCACCAAAATATCCTAAAGGATTTGGAAAATTGAATGGTGGTAATTCCATATATTTATTAACCTAAAATTGAATAATTCAAATATATAATTTCTTTTAATTTATTACTATCATAATTATAAAATTTTATTTAATAAAGCTTCAACAGAATGAAATTAAAATGAATACTTAGCAGAAATACAGAACCTCAAAAAGGTACCTAAAATGTGTAGTAGAACCATGATCTTCTATAAGCATAAATATTCTATGACATATTGAACAGAATAGAATTGTAACATTTATTAATTAACATAATATGACGATCGATAAATAAATCTCAAAAAATCAACATTTTGTTTTTGCATACTTGAAAAAAAAATGAAGAGCGTTATTAATTCTAATTCTAATTCCCTAGACACCAAATGGAAAATTTTTTGACAACTTAAATTGACAATTTTTACCTTTGATTTATATGTTTTTTAATTAGAATTCAGCTGTCATCAATTAGAGAAACATTTCGAGTTGACCAATTTCAAAATTAAAATATTTCAAATTAGTCAATTCGAATTCAAATTCTAACATCCAATATTCCAATTTTTATCACAATTAGAATTATTTCACTAGTCCCACACCCCAATAATACCGTTGAAACGAATTAAAAATAAATCAAAATTCATAAAATGAAAAAAAAAGTGAATTTATTAAAATTGTATAAAAAAAGTTAAGAAACATGAAAATGTTAATAAAAGTTTACATTTTCTACCTCTCTAACTGTGGATGACAACATGAATTCGGCGCATTATCAAAGTAACAACTAAAAAATGTTATGTTGTCTAAATGAATATATGCAACTCAAAGATAAATATTAAGGGTCGAGAAACACAAAACGTCGAAATTCGAAATGGAAATATAATGACTAATGTCCGACACTAGAGAATACATCAAGCACACCTATAAACTAACTTTTAAACTGTAAACAAAATTCAGTCTACTGAAAGTCGACTACCACCGAAATTCACTTCACTCAACTATTTTTCTGCCAATGAAACACAATGATAGCGGATCAAAAAATAAGAAATATGAGAAACTGTGTTGACAATAAATTTGCACGTACATAAGTAAAACTAATATTTTTAGGTGACTTTAAACTGCCTTGACAGTAATGGTGGATTTCCTCTTCATGGACGAATGTCCGGACAATTTTATTTTACACTATAATTGAAACACATTAAAGAAAATTTTATGATTTCCTCTCAATTCGCGAAGGACTGACATTTGTTATGCAGGTAGTCAGAAAAGGTTGACGTTTGAAAATATGTTTACATGCGTTGATATTATTTTTATTAAAAAAAATTTAAAATTTTGTAAAGAGTAAAAATGAATAATAACATTGTAACATTCGAAAAAATAAAATATAGCGCTTTGCTTTTATCTTAAAATATAAATAATTTGTTAGAAACAAAATAATCTTATATGTATTAAAAAACAAAAAAAAAAAATACACTTCATGTCTTTTTCTTAAGAAACATTTGAAATTCTATATGTGAATGCGTTCGCATATAAATCGAGATGGCAATAAATATTTGTCAAATAATTATATATCTACCCTTTTCTTTTACTTCGTCCTTCAGCCAAAAGTTAAAAATATTTTAACTAAGAAATTGGATGAAGAAAATTGCCCGGAGAGAATTTTTTGTATATGCGTTGGTAAAATAAATTTTTTTGATTGGTTAAAAAATTTGTCCGGACGTTCGTTCATTAAGAGGAAATCCACCTTAAATTTACACGAATATGAAGTAAAATTTATATTTTCTGCCTTAGCAGTAATTCTACATAATTCATTTGCAATTTACACAATTTATATGTATATTTAATTTATCAGTTCTATGTCAAATATTAATATTGCTACATTTAGTATAACTATACTACTATAGTAGTAAAAAATTGTTACAGTGTAATCAAGAATCGTTATATGGCATATATCAGCTGTTTAATGAAATGAATATAGACATTTTTTCAAAAAAAGCTCTAGTCTGACTCCTTCATTAGCTTTGTAGATTTTGAAAAACACTTTGAATCTAAAACTTATATGGGAAACACGTTTTCGAAAGAGACCACTGCTTCATTAGGGAAATGGAGTATCGGTAAATATGAAAAAACGCAGTTTTTGAAGGACAATATTGCGCCTGGGCCTGTGACTTACAACTTCAAAGCTTATATCACTCATGAGATAAGTAAGTAAAATTTCATAACTTTATGAAAATACTAGCAAAGTTACCCGACATTGTACGGGTCGAAAACAAAATCTATAGAATTTACTTTTCGATAAGGTTTGATTTATGAACCGAATTAAAAAAAATTAGTTTATCAAAAATATTCTCATATTTTTTTCACTACGATAACAAAATCAACAACACTACAACTTAAACTATGCAATATTTCCCATGATAGAGTATAAACAAACACGTTCCTTGCTCTTCCTACCCTTGAAAACCTCACATATGAAAAGGAATGTCCATGAGAGAAACAATCTTCTTTCAGTTGCAAAAGAAGTTTTCGAAATACTTTTTTAATCAATTCTTCAATAGTTTGTATGGTTGTACTGATTGTTGCTATTTCAATTTTGAAATTCATTTTGACTTCTGAAATAACTTTAACTTCCTGATGGATGACAAGAGTTGTATGGCAGCTATGCGAACCACTCAAAATTTTGGTAAATAAACGGTAACAAGCATGTTTGTTCATTTTTGAAAGAGTATCTAAGTATTAATCTTCATGGCTGTAACATCTTTGGTTTTTGAAATATTCCTGATAAGTGCCGGAAGTTGTATGGCAGTTATACAAGCCACTCATAATACTGGTCCAAAAAATATACATAAACCAAGCGAAGCATCAATCCAACCTATGATTATGGTTACGATAAGCCTAGTGGTTTAAAAGTTACACTATCACAAACAAAAGTTTTATATGTATAAAGAATACAATAGCTTGATGTAAATATATATATATTATTTTTTAGTTTCCAATTAAGATAGGATAGATTTCAAAAAAGGATATTTAGTTAATATAATAATATTATTTATTTCCTTAATGTTGTTATTGCATTAATTGAAAAAAACAATATTTTAAATTAATACAATACAACTTTATCCAAATAAATAATTATAATTGATTTAGAATTTTGTTAAAATAAAGCAAATATTTAAATTTCAAAAGTTATTGAACAAATTGTAAATATTACCAAAACTTCTTAAAACAACATAAAACTTTGAAAAATTATTAATGGGCAATTAAAAACGTAAACATTGAAAGGAATAGAAGAAAATATGGTTTATTATTATTGTTAAAAGTAAATTACCATCTCTTATTATTACCCTCTTATTACAGAAGGTCATATACAGGTGTAGTAAAAATTAGATAAAAGAGGATAAATTCTACAAAACAACGCTGTAAAAGGGCTTATTAAGATTACTAGAACATTAATAAGCCAGTATAAGCCCATTTGCGGCTGTGGTGATATAGGGGGCAGATTCCCTCCCGAAATTCACAATCAAAATCTAATGACAAAGTCAAAAAGTAAAAGCAAAAGTTGTAACGTGTTTTTCGACCGAGACCTTCCTGATTTCATGATTAAATTGATGATATTCTTCAATACAAACGAAAAAGTTCTACGTATAGCAAACACAGAAAGAGAACTACTTCTAAGGCTTAAGAAGCAAAAAACCACTCACTTTGGGCATAGTATGCGTGGAAATAAATATGAGCTACTTCAGTTAATAGTTCAAGGAAAAATTGAAGGAAAGAAAAGTATAGGAAGAAAACAATTAACATGGTTGCGAAACATTAGAAACTGGATAGGCATCAGAAACATTGGCGATTTAATTCATTCAGCAACGGATGGAAACATCTATCAGGACATCGTTGCCAATATCTTATATCCGCTAACATCCAATTGTGAATAGGCAATAAAAGTAGAAAGATTCTTCAATGGTATGTTGGGCAACTCCAACCGTTCAGGAAACGCTATTCCCACATGGAAAACTCTACTTCACAGTGCAGATGTTCAATAATTTTTTTTTCCTACTTCACATATTCTGCACTAATTATTTTCGACGAAAGTGATTTTATGTAGACACTTTCTGACAACAAAATTACCAGTGTCATCACTATACACGCACCACAAAATGAATATTGTAGTACTGTTGACATCACAAAATGTTAAGCTTCATTTTTACAGCAGAAGTTATATTACGAAATCACATTAAAAAATAAAAATTCAAAAATACAAATAAATAGTGTTCGATATTAGTAGCTATATATAATTTTGATCTAACAACTAAAATAAATCGGCTCTCATATTCATCATTGAGTTGTAGACCATCTATGTATTTCAGATATTTCACACGTAACTTGATTCTTACAACAGCCGAACAAGATGTATTCTAAGCTCTTATTATAATTTCTAATAATTTGCACGCAGGTTATCACAACAATTTTTACACGGAGTTATGGTAACTATTATATTACAGTTCTGGCCTTTTTGAAAAGTGTACTTTTGTTTCCATGTTAAACCTAAAAATACTTTAGTTTGAGTGACCTAGTTGTTGGTTCAAAAATCCTAACATTTTTGCTCCAGTCACATTTTGTTCATCATTTTGAATGTGAATCCCGCATAAGTAGTGTAGTACTATTTCATTTAACTTAATATCAAACTCATAACTAATTTTATAAAATTTCATTATTTTATAAATTATAAAAAATAAAAATTTAATTTAATATCCATGAGCAAGATTTGAGCCGGGGACCTTTTGATTCAGATGACATAATGCCAGATGACTAATCAGATGACATAATCCCTAAATCATGTAGGCTAGCTATCATTAATAAATAAAACATTTATGGGTTGTGTCTCGTGATTGGAAATAGTTTTGAAAATCTGTAACATTTTTATTGACTTCACTTTTTTGGATTCTTTTGTTTCTTAAGGGAAATAGTCCTTTTAAATATCACGAGATCATATTTCCGTTTATTTTCTTCAATTTGAATCTTATTGTGGAAATTTTGTTGCAGGAATTTGTTATTATTACAAATTTTATAATAAATATTTATTTCAATTTTATTCAAAGTTTTAAAATAAATATACATAAGTATGTACATGTATAATATGTGTCTATGGTAGAAAGTTTTGCTAAACTTCTATTTGGGTCTGAATTAAAACGAATTTTTATTAATCAATGCTATGCCTAAGTTTATCTATTTAGAATTTTATTATCTATTTAGACCACGTGTGACCATTTGAAGAGAGTTTGAAACTTTTCTTTATAAATTCTTTACAATATTTCTTAACGATGTTTTGTTTATTATTTTATTTCTTAAAGTTTTTCAATTTATTTAACTAAATATTAGTGGTGGCTCAAAAAACAAAAATTATTTTTTAAATTTAAATTTTTGTCAAAACAATTTAAACACGAGAGTCCCTTTTGTTGATATTAAATATTTTTTTATTTTCGTGATAAAACAGTACGCTGAAAGTGATTATTTATTTAAAAGAAATATGATGAGTGATCTGAATGATGTCAAATATGAAGTGATAAAAGGAAGCTACCATTAGACCCATCATTATTTTCGTGCTATATAAGTAGATTTTTAAACATAAGAATGAATGGAAAACTATTAATGTTTGCTGATGATCTTGTGATATTGCTTACAATTGGATTAATCATTTAAACACCTGGAGCTGTAAATAAAAAATGACATGATTATTAACAATCCAAAATTTGATGGGCTTACCTAAGAAGGTAAACAAGTGTTTTGATAGTCAACAGGAAAACTACAGATGACTTACATATTAAATTTAATAACAGTGACATCAAAATAGTGGCGAAGTATAAATATCTCGGTATAATACTGAGTAAAAAGTTTGGATAAATGACTAATCGTTATCATGAAATTTTACCAAAAAGAAACCTTGCTACACAAGTGGAATTAATGCTAGGAGGTAAAATTAAAACAATAATAAAACCATTCATCCAATTTTGGATTGTTTACATATTATTGTTTATTCATAGTTTTAGGTATTTAAATGATTCCATCCTTGTAAACAATGAACAGTGAGGCGCATCAGTATATTATAAAAAATGTTTGAGGGTCAAGAATTATTGTCTCATTAACAATAGCTATATTATATAATAGTCACACTGTGTACAATATAGCGTATGAAAATTATAATGAACTACCAGAAGAATTAAAAGATATTCACAGTATAAAGGTATTTAAAAATAAATTAAAATATTACTTAAATCAGATATAAAAAATAGTTATTGAATTATGGTTTTTTTTTTATTACTGACTTTTGCAATTTGCTTTTTGTTTTTCATTTTAAGAAATTTTTTATTCTTAATTTTTTCTTTATAAATTTTTTACTAAAATGTTATTAAATTTCTTATTTTTTTTATAAGCTTTTTTTTTACTGAAGTATTAAGAAAAAATAAAAATTTGAATTACAGTCTGTTCGAGCCCTAATTTCACCCCTATGCTTCCACGAATGGGGTTATAGCACAATGGTGATGATGATGATGATGACGAGACATAATTGAGCTGACTTGAGATGAAAATAAATTAAATCTTAAATCCAATGCATGTGACTCAAGTCAGTTATTTTTTATATTAATAGTGTTTACAAGTCAATTTTTTAAGAAGACTTTGGTTTGTTATTTAATGATACTCTTTTGTATCTATATAATTAAAATTTTATACCGTTACGTTTTTTTTAAAATTAGAATAAGTCATCTCTACTTTTCCTTTTGAACTTTATACATACATTTGGTTTTCGATTTATGATCAACTAATGATAAGTCCACCTAATTTTGGATTGTTATCATATCATTGTTATAGTAATAGTATCTAATCAATCTGATTTAATGACTCATTATGATTTGAAATATTTATAAATGATTAATAATCACTCTGAGTCATATACATATTCGATCTACATTTTTATAAACATCACATTAAATGAGCCGAAGGGTCGTAGCAAAATTAAGCGCAATTGGAAAATCATTGAACTAAATAAAAGTTTATATGAAAAATCGAACTATTGTATTAAGTAAAAAAAAAATGGATTTTTTTCCGTATCTGTTAAAGAATAATATTGAAACAAAAAAAATAATAATTTTGCAACTGAGTACTTTGGATTAGAATCTTAAGAAATAGAAAATTATTATTTTTTATTTAATAATGTTTAAAACAATGCTTTTGGCAGAATTTAATATAAATCAATATTTTATTTCTTGTTACTTTATTAAACGAATATAGCTAGAATATCATTTTATAATTTTTAACTTCAATTAAAGAAAAAAATTGAATAAAGATTTAAAAAAATATTTCTCTAATTATGTGGGAAATTAAATTTTCTTCTTAGCAACCAATTTATCCATTTTAAGAATAGAAATTTATAATTTAAAGCAAAATTGCAGAATTAAAATATTAGAAATTTGATAACATAATGAAATTTATAGAATCTCTATTATTGATTAGGTAATAATCTTTTGTTCCTCCTACACACTAAGAAACAATTAACTATGTTGAAAAAAAGAAAAAAGAAAGGACTTGATAAGATTATAATTATATTAATAGACTCAGTAAACAAAATAGAGTGTAGGTAGAGTTAAAATCAAATCAAAAACTTTAATTAAATATATAAAATCTTTTAATTAAATATATTAGATTTCTACGTTATTTTTGATTGTGCACCTTAATTTATTATTCAAATTCGTTTTATAAGAAACTTTATTACATTTTCTTATAAAACGCAGCGAAAATTTCTTTGAAAAGATAATTTAGTAATATTTTATACATATTAGTTATATTTTAGAATGCAAAAATGTTTAAAGAAACTTACTTAAAAAATTATAAAAACAATGTATGGGTATATATACTAATAAACAAAGACTGTTCCGACCACATGGTAGTATTTTTGATAAGATTACAGTGACATATAACTAAGAATAAAATGATTCTTCAATGTTTTCGTTCAGTACTTCAATATTACTTAGTAGATTTCACTTTTTGATCGAATAAAAAGATTTTGGTTTTAGTATGTTTTCGTTTTCCAAGAATTTTGTATGAAATTAAAATACTGGTTAAAGCAAATTCCATAGAAATTAAGGACAACTCAACTTTCAGAAGCTTGTTCTGCAGCCTTACTCGAACGGAAAAATGTTATACAGGGTACAAGCATATCACACCCGTATTAGCAGAATTGAAAGAATTCAAAAATTATTTATTAAGTATGTTCTGTATTAATCGGGTTGACCAACCCCAAGGGCTGGGATTACAATTATTTATAAAAAAAAAAACCACAGAAAAAAAAAACGGTTTATTCAACATCTAATACTTAAATGAATATAAACATTTAAATTGAATGTAAAAATTATAAACAACAGTTTTAATTCAATAACTCTCTCTAAATGTAAACATAAAAAACATTAACAAAAAAATAATGCAATGATGTTGCAATTACTGATATATTCTCATGATCTTGATATGGGTATAGGATGAGAAACAAGGTAAACTGTTCAAGATAAAATCTCCAAAAACAAAATCCCCTTTGAATTGGCAGTAGTATGTATACAATATTATTATTGTCACTACGCGCTAAATATGCAAAAAAAATAAAAATATAATAACTTTAGGAAATTTATATTAATTAAGGATATTTTATTTTGTCTTTATGCTCATCTTCCATTTCACAACAACATTAACAATGATTGTGATACATATGTGCCTTATTAAATGATGTCATCAGTCATCGTCAACACAGGTCAACACTACATCATCTTGCTAATTATACGATGCGGTGACCGCGCAGTAATAGATATTCACCTTACGTTTGCCTTCAATCGTACTTACCGTGTTAATAATTTAAAATCGAAAATTTACGAATTTGATTTGACAGTTGTCAAAAGTACATATGTTTTTAAGAAAAGTGAATTTTTAGACCTTTATAAAACAAGATAAATTAAATTTAATTGTATTAGTTATTGGAACAATTAAATAAAAAATTGATGCCATCATAATAAATTTTTTAGACGAATTATTGGATGAAAATTCTGGTGAAAGATGGAATAGGTAAGATGAAAAAAAAATACCGATAAAAATGAAAATACCGATATATCAACTTATAATAGTGAAGTTGTAGAAATTAGAAGGCGAATTGCAGGTACTTTAAATGAAATTTAAAATTTGCATATTATTTTCTTGTTCCAAACATAGAAACATAATTTAAGTAAAAATCAATAATTTAATGTTCTTTTAATAAAAAGATACTTAAACATAAATACAGTAAGTCTTCATGATTAAAAAAAGAAAATCTTAAATGCCTTCATGACTAATCAACTAATTAAAAATATTTTTATCACAAATCTTCATCATGAGAATCTGCTAAATTCTTCTTGTATTTTAACAGTTGCACTTCAACTATTTTTTTTTTAATTTTATTTTTTCTAAAGTAGTTTTTTCTGTTTCTAAATTATGCTGTTGCATTTCTTCTATGTTTTTTTTTTTAAATGTATAATTAATGAATAAATGAATTAAAATACATAACAAATATTTACATTTTAGGAACTATAGTTTTTCAAAAATAAACTAATTTTCGTGGTTAAACTTTGTTCAATAAATGAATTTCGAAAAGTTGACATTTAACAGTTTTTATGACTTGCTGTAATCACGATACCAAATTTACACGTTTGCCGTTTTAATTGCCTTTACGTTTATCACGACAGGGCCCTATGTATTAGTGAATCTTTTTCATTTCGATTTTAATTTTAGCTTGATTTGCTATGAGAACTTTACTTTTACGATTAATTTTGTGTATAACAAAAAAAAATTCTGAAGCCAACAAAAATTTAAAATGCTCTTGTTTATGGATTTGTAAAATTTATACCGTGCATATAATAATTGGCACATCATTTTTTGTCTGCAAATTCTCTCTCAGTGTCAACATAAACATCCCCACCAAAAATGTCGTTTGTTGACAAGAGAGTTAGAGGCAAAGAAAAGATTATACATCAGTCGACATCGTCTAATAAGGCCCTATAGTTGCTAAAACGTTATTAACAGCGATTTCTTACCACCTCGTGTTTATAAGTTTCTGCGTATTCACGGTTAAAGCTGCTATCATATATCTACAAAAAATTTTAGAATGCATTATTCAATACCCGGTATTTTCGTTTTCAGATATTTGTAATTTTAGAGAATTTACTAAAATATATATAGGTACTGCATTTAAATATTGTTCTTAAAAACAAAATTTTCAAAATAAAGTTCTGTAACTACGACGCACGCACTTCAAAAATTTATCAAAAACTTGATATTAAAAACGATAATTGCGAAACCGCGCAGATAGAGAGATTACTGTATCTACAAATTAAATTTGTTTTTAATATTTTCTATATTTTATACAGTACTACGACGTAGGGTTTCAATTTATTTATAAATTGTATTCAATATTGATAATTATAATTACTATTTTATTTTTAATAAAAAAAATTCTTTTAAACTGTTTTCTTACCAAATTTAAATTTTTGTACCTACCTGTTTAGCAAATTCTTCAAATTTATTTGGTGCGGTTGGAAATATACCCATATAAGAACGATAAGCTTCTTCAACAGCTTTATCAACAGCGTCTAACAATAATCCTCTTAAATATTTTTCTGGTTCTATTGTATCATATTGTTCAATATCAACACCAACAACAAAATATTCACCATTATGAAGAAGTCCTTTTCGAGATAAAGCTAACATTAAACCAAGATGCTCATAGTAATGACCAAGTATTACATAAACTAAAAAACAAATAAAAAATTTATAAATAAATAAAATATATAATTTATTAGTGTAGAAAAAATTATTTAAGTAATAAAAATAAAAATTAATTTAAATTTTGTCTATCCGTCTACTATCTTTGTATAATAGTAGCGAAACTTGGACAATAAGATTGAAAAACTAGTATTCTTAGAGATCTTAAGCTTTAATTATGGAATAAAAGTCGATTTTCCTTTCACTAATCATTTGTATTTATTTCGATATTTCAGAAGCAACTTACTTCCTTCATCAGTGCTTGCGACTAATTAATATTTATACTAATACTTACATATATTTATATAATTTGAGCCCTTAATAATATGTTCTTTTTGTTAACAATAGTAATTCCTTGTTAGTGCTACCTAATCTACAATATCTACTATATGTTTTTTTTTTTTGTATAATTATTTAATTATTATTTATTAAATGTAAACTAGTCTCTAATAATTACGTAATAACCCTTATGCTAGTATTTATGATCTTAATTCTACCTGAACCTGATTTTTAATTTTAAAGTTTTAGATTACTTAGATAATGGTGAGACTTTTATTCCATAATTTAAATATATCACTAAAAACAAATCTGATTAAGCTTTTCAATAATATTTTTGATTGGTTGGTAATCTAAGATTAATCAATAAAACATATTTATAATTAGATAATATATCCAAATGGACCAGGTCTAAAAGGTCAAATTACTACCTCTCCAATAAAAGTAAATAAGACGATTTTAGATTATTTTCTACAATATGTCACTCTGTCGAGTACAAAACACTAAACGAGTCTGTAAGTAGTAGATGAAATACGCGTATTTGTATGATAAGCATATCAGTAAAATTAAAAGGAAAATTTTCGACTATATTTTCAACAATTATGTTTAATAGAATAATTTTTTAAAATTATTTATATCTAATAAAGGCTTACTCAACCCTGAAAAAATAAATTAAACTCTTGCCAGAAGTTTTAATTTCGCTATTTTTTAACTATTTTTCTTCTCTCATTTGAAATAATTTTTAAAATTTTTTCTTTGAGTGTTAAAATGGAATTTTTTTTTATCAATATCCTTCTATTAATTATCAACAACGAGTTTTTCTTTAAATTTAATACCAACTTCAACCCCATTTTTGGGTATATCCAATAGTACACACCCATTTACATAAAAGTTACTGTTTCATAAGTTTTTTCGTGGTTTTAAAATGTTTTTTAATAATCTAAACCGATTTGGTATTTCTAAAACATCATCTTCTCCTACAATTGTAATGCATTAAAATACTTAATTACTAAAATCATTATATTCATATAGCCAGAGATTCATTATCAAAATAAAAGTCTATTTTTAAACTAATGCAACAGACAAGAAATAATTATTTAAATCTTCTGAATGGTTTCTTGGCAACACACTTAATACCAAATAATTTTCTTTTATCCTTATGATAATACAGTTTGGTTTTTTGGCAATATTTCAAGTAATTCTCTGTACTGAATTCTGTATTAAAAAATAAGACTAACATCCAATTTTAAGGATAATTAGGATTAATTTTTTCACAGAATGGACATGAAATCAACAAATTGTTGTACATTTTTGAAAAATTATAAATTTATTCGGTCGGGTATGTTAATTTAAATAATTCAAATTGTTTTGAATATAATTTTTAAAGAGTTGAATTTTTAAGAAGATGAAGAAAAAAATTTGATTTTGTTTTTACCCATTTTTTATTTTGTTTATATTTGTATATATTGGAGTTTCATCTTACCATTTTTTGTTTGGTGAATGTCTCCAGGAAGTTTTATTTTTCAACATTTTGATTTACGATTATTTTTAAAATTTACTATTAGAAATAAATCAAATAATAGAAGACAGTAAACATGCTATTTAGTTTTGACTCCTTCAATAATTCTTTTCCATTTAAGTAGACATAATTTTTATTTGAGTTAAAAAAAATAATACTTTAAGATAATATTAAAGTGAGATTCAAACTGAATTCATGTATTTTGTAAAAGAAGAGAAAAATTGTACAAATTTTTCATTAAATTTATATTAATTTTTCGTTTACATAATGGTGACCTTTCAACGGATTAAATAACACTGCTCATTATGAGTTTTGCAAGATCATTAGGGACGAAAACGATGTGGAAAAAAAATACTTAATTTGGATATCGAAGGACGTAGTAAGAAGACTGAATGCAGTCCTTTCAATACTTAGTGCTAAAGAGCGGTTAGAATAGCGGCTTGTGATAGGATAAACCCCAAGTACAGAAGATAGCTAAGTATAAGTAAAATAAATACTATATAAATACAAAGTATAACAAAACTGTTATTCTTTGATAATAAATTTCTATCTAAGACTATAGTTATGGGACTTCAATTTAGTAGTGAAAAATTTGAATTACTTAGGTTTAGTCATCGACAACAAACTGAAATGTAATAGTTATAACTATATAGATCTGTATCAACAATTTGCACTATTTTATTTTGAGTAGAAAAATTCACAGGCACAATACGAGAATCAAGCCTAACTTCTATTTAAGCTTATTCAGTAAAACAATAATTACCTGTATAATTGTTCAAAATCATAATGAATCAGCAGATTTTGAAAATTTATAAAATTATTAAAATGATATTGATCACTTCAATATTACTCTATATAGCGACATGGTCCACCAGAAACAGAAATGATATTAGGATTGTGGGCCAATATTTACTATCGTCTCAGGGAATCTCCTTTTCTGGTTCAAGATTATACAATTCTCTACCACGACGAATTAAAGATTTGTCGATTATAAGTTTTTTCACGAGGAAATTAAAAATAATTAATTTTTTTTTTTAAACCGTTTATTAAAATTTTATTACTTGAATTTTAAACTTTGTATTGATAACTTTGTAAAATATTCAAAATTGTTGAATATTAACTTTTTTTAGCGAAATTGTTACTTTTATTTTATTTTGAATTTCGTAAATTTCGTAATTATCTATTTAGTATTTAACTATAAATTTTATTTGTGAATCTTATTAAATTATTGTATTTATTTCAATTTCATAAACAGTATATATACATTATAATAATTTAATGAACGAAGTGGTGAGTAAAAAAACAAGAATAATTGAACAGTAAATTACACCACAAAAATATTAAAATTTTAACAAGATTTTGGTTCTGAATACCTAAAACATTTCAAATAGTGACGGTTATTTCCAAGTTGAGTAACATCTGTACTCTAAAATAAATATCAATCTTATTTAAACTTATAACAAAAAGTACAAAAACGAAAACACAAACAAAAATTGAAAACAAAACATAAAAACGAAAATCAGATCCATACTCTTCAAAAATGATATAATAAATGTTAGTTCATTTGCTTCTGCTATTATTAAAAAAAATATATACAGTAAAAGACTATAAAATTTCAGTAATATTTCTGACTACCTATAACCGTTTTGTGACTATAGGCGTAGTCAAAAAAGAAATTGCATCTTTATAAACAAAATCAAATTCAATAAAATATTTTTCGTATAACAATTTTAACCATATTTTATTCATAAACAACAATTCTGTTATGTAATCCCCAAATATACATATTTGTAATAAAGAACAAAAAAAACAATATATAAATCAGTTTGTTAATAAAATAATTCACTTTCGACTTATTTTTTTACTGTTGACTATTGCTATAAACAGAATTGTGACTACAAACGTTTTTGACTATAATCGAATTAAAATGCATCAATCTACTACGTTGAGTGTAATCGGATTTTATTGTGTTAAGTTATATTGAAATTAGTATTAATTTCGTCATAAAGTAATTTAATTATATATCTGTGGTTTTACAACGAAAGATGATAACTGCAATTTTGTCGAATTTTAGTTATGAATGCCACTTTTTATAAAATTTTAAGCTCTTTCAAATAAAAAAAACATGTAATAATATTAAGTAACTTATCAATTAAAAACTTAATAACTTACAACTGACGTTGTAAATTTGTCTAACATAAGCATATAACTTCACTTATGCACTTATATAGGCAACACTTACCAATAAGTTCAAAACAAAAAAAAAATTAAGATATACAGTTTTGCATTTCAATGCATCTTGAAAAAATTTTACGGAAAATATTAAATATATTGTTTCAATAATGATGACCAGTTGATAAAACAATGCTAAAATATATAATAATGAATAAAAAATTTGAAAAAAAGAACAAAATAAAAAAAAAAAAAAAACAAATGTAAATAGAAGAAAATAGAAAAATATAATAAAATAGAAACATCTCTAACTATAATAGCCTAAAATTATAATGCCACATATAAAGCCACGGTCACGGCCTCTTTAAAATTAGTATTTGTAACGTAAACATTTTTTTAAGTATTATTATAAAATTAAAGTACAAAAATTACATTATTATAAATTAATTGTATGTGAACTATCCCATTAAAAAATAAAGAAAAAATAGTAAGTAAGTGTATTTTACAGGAAGAATTTCAAATCCAGTAATTTAAAACAACATTGTAATATGTTTGTAAAAAATAAATAATACAGAACAAAATTGAATACAAATATCCACTTTAAATCGTTCAGTGTAATTTGATTTTCATAAACCATTCAGATGTATGTAAATTTTGTATGAACAACATTTTTTATTTCAAAAGAAATCGTCTAACAATGAATGTGAAAAAGTAAAATAATTATGACTAAAAATTGTGACTAAAACATATGACTTCAAAACATACTATTGTCCTCTTCTCATAAATCAACAGGAAGCCGGTCTTTGTGTAGAAAAAAAATGTCAAAAACAAAATGCCGAAAAAAAAAATGTTGAAAATCCGGTTCTTAAAAAAGAAAATGTTGTACACAAATCAGCTTTTATCTTTAATGAATCATGTACAGAAAAAATATATAAGAAATTCAATAATAATATTTAGCGAGTGTTTGCAGTTACAACCTCCACTGTTATAACTGCTTTTTTGTGGAAATGTATATCTAATAAAAATAATTACAGGGAATTAAAGAGTAGGATTCAAAATAAACCAATCAAAATATTACAGGTTATTTCCTTTTTTCCAGAATATTTATATATTCAGTGTATATGCATCCTGAATTAGGAAAGACTTTACAGTTGGATTAAAAATAAGGGTATTCTCATTTTCCAGAAAATGTATGTATGTATACGCAAGATTCTCAATTAGGAGGGATTTTATTGTTGGTTACAAAATCAGGTTATACGCCTTTTACAGAATATTTATATATATATATATATGTTTATACGCAAATTTTCGGAGTTATTTCATTACGAAAATAAAACTGTTTTTTTTTTTTAATATTTGACAAAATGTGAAGTTTTTAAATATTTAAACATTTTTTGTGTTTTGTATAGTCTACGAAAAAGGAATTCTCCTTTATCGAGAATATTTAGCTTAATTATTTTTATGCGTAGTCACTGTTGGATATAAAAGAGGATTTCACCCTTTTCCCAGAATATATACCTAATTTCTGGAACACTGGACCTCTCCAACAATTTGATAAATTGGATTTTTACCCATTTGGATTTAAAAGTTTAGATCTTGATATTTTATCTTGGGTTTTAATATTTGGATTTTGAAAGTTTGGTTCTAATATTTAGGTTTTCACGCGGATCCATAATTTCTGATCCATCAATTTCATAATTTCTGTCAGTAATAACGGAAAGTTACTTTGTATAATTTCTGAAACTTTTATGAAATATTTTTAGAATTTGAAGGATCCGAATTAATAATGGTTAGGGTCGTATGAAAGTCGATAAATAAAATAAAACAAATATTATTTTAAATCTCCATGCGAGTTCACCTATCCCCCGATTTACACGGTAGATTGGTTCCTGAGAATTCCGTGCAAATCGAAACCCTGTAAATGGGAATAAAGGCAAAGTGCATTTGTAAGAGATTGGTTTCAACATAGTAATAAACTCGAAAATCGGACCTAGAAATCAATGGAAACTGACAAATGGACCAAAAACTGCTGTGGCACCTTCTCCTAGGCTAAGTCGATCTAGTATTTTTATTTTTGTGTCCAACGATATAACTTTTCTTTTAATTGTTTATTTCGGAATTTCTTTCGACATCATAAGACCCTTAAAATGACCTTTGTAATAATAGAAACTTTATTTCTTAATAACGGTAAGTTATGATAATTATCGAAAATTGTATATTCAAATTCAAAATAAAGTTTTACTTAACACAAATGTTGTATAAATTAAACGCGAATGAATATGAGTTACGAGATTGACTACTTAACACAATTGAACGTAATGCAGGAAATAAAAAAATAATTTCAACAATAACCGGGAATATTTAATTCGGGGAATTCACTGTTTAAACTATTTGTATTTTTTAATAGATATTGATATAAATTTTGCTAGAAGTGAAGAAATATTAAATGCAGCCAACTTATGTCAAAAAAATGTCAAAACCAAATGTCAAAAAAATAAAAAAAAAATCTTTTTTGAAATCGTGTAAAAGCGAAAACGTGTAAAAAAAGTACCGTGTAAATCGGGGGTTAGGTGTATATTTTTATTTTAGCATTTTTTTTTCAAAATTTTTTCGACATTTTTGCATTCAACATTTTTAACTCGACATTTGGCTTTTCAACTCTGACGTTCTGCAATTATTCTGTAATAATTAATAGCCTACGTCCTCGTAGGTTTAGCTTCAAAAATCTTCTACATATTAAATATGTTTTCTCAAACAATTCACCAAAACTATCATTCAATCAAATTTAAATTTTTTCACCGAATTTTTCTTATTCAAAATTATTCAAGTTGAGTTGCATCTTTTTTTCGGAATTTAAAAAAATTAGAATCGCTTATTTATTATATATACGCATTAAATAATTTCAATCACAAAAAAAATATATCAACATTAACATTCTTCTTATAAATCTAAATAATTATATTCTTATTCTATCATATATAAAAAAAAAACAATATTCACTTATAAAGACAGATACATTATAATGTTGTTTAAAATAAAACTTACTTCGTGTATTTGATAAGGTTTTCTCTACAATATCATCAAAAGGATTCTCCATAAATCCATGATGATAAATTGTTTTCCATGTTAAAATTTCGCGTACATTCACTCCATTCGATTTTAAAATTGATATAATAGTCTCAGCAACTGGAACATATTCTTCATTGGCTGAATTTAAATATAAGAATGTCACCTACATAATATATATACAAATAATATAATAATATTTATTCAAATTGATTTATACATACATTATATTTTGATTATACTTTTGAATTAAAATTAAAATTAAAGTAAATTCAAGTCGATGCTTCCAAAACAAAATTTAAGGAAGTTTTATGGAAATTTAAATGACTGATTATAACAAGTATATATGTTCGAATATATTGGTAAATGGCATTTTTTGACATAATTAATTCGATTAAAAAAGAAAGAATTCGTATAAAACTAGTGTTTTCTTGAAAAAAGGCAAAATGAGCTCAGACAGAATCCAAAATGGGTACGTGTAACATTTTAACTGAACTTTTTCGAAATTTAATAACTCAAGATATTTCTAAGCGTATACCATAACACCACGAATCATGAACAACACAAATGTGAATTAATAAAATAATTAAAAAAAAAAAAAACAGTGTTTGAGGAGTTAAGTCACGCTTGCAACACCTAACAAAAATTTAGTTTTATTTGAGAAAAGCAAATAAATTTCAATGAAAAATCTGTTTGAAACAACATAAAGAAGGTGTTACGTTGATCCAAAATCAAATTTATCAGCTATTAAATGAATATAACAAAGAAGCTTTTGTCTTCTTAACTGATTAGATATAACTGGTTCCATCTGATAAAATTTGACAATTGATCAATTGTAGTTAATGGATTGAAATAACTTCAACAGACCTATATTTAATCTAAAAATCGACTTCTACCGGTAACATTATACATATTTAGAAACTTACTTCAGTCCAATTGTAAGCTAAAAGAAGTGATACAACTGATTTTGAAATTTGTGTATCCGGTGGTCGTGTTCTAGCAAATGTTGGAAAATCTTTTTTTAATGATGTGTCACGATGTGTACAAAACTGAAATGAAAATGTTTGAATATATATATAGTATATATAACTGAAAATGTAATATGTTTGCGTTAATTACGTTATAAGACTTGAATTTATTAATGGTCATCTTACATTAACTATCAATTTTTAATATAAATAAATTCAATGTAACCCCATTATAATACAGAATTATACTCTCAGTAAATTTTATAAAACGACAATCCCTTTATTATTTGGCCGTATACATTATATACTAATTCCCGTTTACATTATGTACCAAAACAATAACTATTTAAAGAAATTTAAAAATAAAATTCCAACTTATAGTCGAATTATTTTAGGATTTTTGCTTTAATTTTAAATGAATGAATATCCTTAAAAAATCCTCATTCATATTAATGATAAATATTTACTTTAAATAGTCCAGCATATCCTTTAATAAGCATAAAAGATATTATTGGCTTTTATATCTACAGATTGAAGTAACAAAAAATCCAAATAGTTAATAGCCCCCGTATCAAATCAAATCAACAGAATGGCTACTTAAATTAACCCAATTTAATACATTTGTAAAACAAAAACAAAAAATAACTAAAATAAAAAAAATATTCCCCTAACTGAATGAACATCGATTCCATAAAGGACTTTTGTTTCTATTTTCTAACATTTTCATTTTTGTTTTCATTTTTTATTTTTTTTATTTTTTGTTTATAACATTTTTGTTATAAATCATGTCCCGCAATCACATCCATTACCTACTTTTTTTTTGTCATGTATCCGGATGTAAACTTAAACTGATTTTATTTCAGATTTCCTTATGCATTAAATTACCCAAAGTAGCAAACTACCCTTAATATAATATAGAGTAAAATAAAAAACAAAATATGTATCCGAAACATAAATTTTACATTTCCTGGCAATACTGTCAGTGTTTGGTGTAATATTTTTAACTAAATTTATTAAACAATTTTTAATATTAAAATTTCAAGAATAAAAAATAAAATCGTTAAAAACAAAAAAATCGATTTACATATGAAATCATTGGTAAATTAAATGCAGCTGCCATACGTCCTTCGTGTACACAAGTTTCTTGTGGTCCAATATAGCCTGCTATTTGTTTTGTCCATAAATCAGCTGTTTGCCTTATACTAGTTACTTCATCACCATATGTTTCAGCTACAACAAATTCCAATGAATGTCCTAAATCGTTTAATATATCTGTATTAATTTTTGATATTGCTAAACTTATTGCACCGGAAATTGTAAGACCTACAAAAAAAAAAACAAGCATTAAATGTATGTGAAAATAGAATAAAAAGGATATTACAAATGGAAAATATTATTTAAGTGGAAATTAGATGTTTTCTATCGAGAGGGATAAAACAAAAAATAAACTGAATAAAAATAAATTACCATTTTGATACATTTGTAGCTTATGAATTGTTTAATTAAAAGTATGTTCATTAATCCTATTTTTGAATCGAAGTCATTTTAAAAATTGATTATTTTCAAACTCATCGAATTAGTATAAAAGTAAATTGTAACCCATAATTTTGCAAAATGTTTGCTAACTTGTGAAAAAAAATAGATTAAGTTAAGGTATTCTAACGTTTTAATCGACTTATGACAGCAAAGCAGCCATAGGAAAATTTAGGAAATATTTCTACTTAGTAACAAAATCTACTTTGTAGAAAGAAGTTTAGAAGGGTAATGGGTACATTAACTATGTATTATTTGCTTAATATACATGTAAAGCATTTGAAACTTGTTAGACGGATTATTGCCCGTTTTTTAATGATTTTGATGCACATCAATATATCAGGCATATTCTTTGTGATTGTCCGAGTCTGACAGAAGCTATATGTAGTAGCTGGATGTATATCTTTATAGATTTTCGTTTAGTCATAGAAGGAGTAACGCTTCAGTTGTGTTTATATAGGTAATCGTTCTCGGTTAACTATTGGAATAGTGCTGTAGTAGCGACAAACAGATTAAATAAAATTTGGTAAACTACTTTTATCAAGTAAAACTAGTGTAAAAACATGTTAATGCCTAGATTTATTAATAACTTAATAAAAAATTCTAAAATAACTTTACTGAATATCTAAAAAAATTTGTTATATAAACTGGTTTATGAAAGGGGAAAGTATGGAATAGTCCAAATTCATAGATAAACATTTCAGTTATTTACAAGAGATATGTCGCTTAAAGCAGTAGAATTATCATGTGCATTTGTTTTTAAAACAAATTATTTTTTTTGCACACTGTATCGTCCATAGTTAAGTTGTATTATGAATAATTGGTAATTACAATTTATCTGACAACATACAACATTTTGACATTTTTAATTACAATTACAATTCTTTTAAATCTGGACTTGAATAAATTCAACACAAAAGTACAATTCAAGACAATGCTTATTGTTTGCAAAATGAAGTACAACAAGCATACAATAAATTCACAAAAATATATTTTTAGAAGTTGGATTTTTATTTTTAATTACCTGGTCTCTGATAATCTAAATTTCCTGGTCGTCTTTGTGATCCAGTTAAATATCCAAGTGTAAATACATCACAATTTATTACGCGAAATTTTAATGTAAACAAAATTAAAAAGAAAATATGAAATTTATAAAAGATTTTTAATTGTAGTTGAACTAGATCCTTCATAACGGTTTCCACAATATGAAAAAAAAAAACAAAAATAAAATACAAGAAAAACAAATTTCTTTTTAACTCAAACCACCACTTTTTCTGCTCTATCTAATAAATAATTTCTGAGTTGATGATGAGTAGAGATAAGTTTTACTTGTAATATGTATCCTTTTAGTTTTTCGTTTTTTTTTTTTGTTTATCAAAAAATTGTCCTTCGTCCTTTTATTCAGTTTTTTTTTTTAATATTTTTTTTTCTTTTTAAATATTTTTCTGTGTTTATTATTTCAGGACATCTGAATAGAATTTATTTGTAATGGTAAAAGGATAATAATAATACCAATTTTGTTTTCGTATCATGATTTTATATTCGTTTCTTTACACCCTCTTGATTTTATTTCGATTCTGATTTTTTAAAACAAACAAAAAGTGGAAGAATACATTTTGTGAATTGTATGATGAAAGTAATGATTCTTTGCTATTTCCTCCTATCACCACTTTTTAGTTCTTATTATTTTGCGGAAAAAAAATTTCTTCTAAGTGATTTGAAAGTTTTATTTAGATACTTTGTCTGTATTCAAGTTTCTATCATAAAAGAATCCTTTTATATTTGTGATGTAAAATTACTTGTTGAAAGTTGAAAATATTTTGACACTATTAAAATAATTTGTATGCATGTAGTATTGTAGTAGAATGTGTGTGCTTGATTTCAATTAATTTAATTTAAAATTAAATTTTTCCATTTCGCTGAGTAGAATTGTAAAATAATCATAAAAGAAACTAAGAAAGAAAAAATATATAATAAAAAGGATTTTAGTTAATTTAAATCAATTAGAGCACAAAAAGTAATCAAATATTATATTAAGATTTCAAAATGTATAAAAAATTATTTTACTATTATTGTTGAAAAGTTATTTTCTTTGACCTAATAAACATTTGATATTCTTTTTTTTTTTTATTTTAATTTATTAATAGTCGAGTAGAAAAATTAAAAAAGTTTTAAGTGGAGAATGAATTATTTAATTTTAATTAAATAACAAAAGTATGTAATTGTCAATTAAGTTTAACTATCATATACAAATAGATGTCGTAAATATCATACAATAAGTTTTTAAATAATATTTTCAATCCTTATGATATACTCGTAATAATCTTAAGTAAAAATTATTGTTTATATGAAATTAACATTAATATTTAAGTCGTTAACATTTTAATGACACTGTATGAGCTAACAGCTCTTTCAAAGATACTGAAATTAATAATTAAAAATAAGTAATGAATAAGTAATAAATTCTTTTTTCAAATTTAAATACACTGTCGTCAAAAATTCAACCAATCAATTTTACCTCAAAATTAAAAAAACTAAATAATTAGAATTTATTGTCTAATTCTGATTAAATGAAATTTTGACAGCTGTGTATTTAAATCTCAAAGAACAAAGATAATTTGAAAATCAAACTTAAATTTTATATACGCATACATACAGAAATATGAAACCACAATAATTACAAAACACTAAAAACCAGGTTCAAAGATTTTTTCAAGTGGTATGAATATTTTGTTGCAATATTAAATTGTCCTAAATTTTTCACACCATTGTGCAATAAACTATACAACAATATAGTAGACAACGATTGAATAAATATAATACATAATAATATATTCTCAATAATAAAACATCATGCGATATTTATAAAATCAAGTATTTTTGTATCAAACGAACTCACCCGTATCCAAAATAGATGCGAATAATGACAAGTATAATGTGAATGGGCCTTTTTATACGAGTATAATTTTCTATTGTATTATTTTTTAAATTTTCTTCATTACAACAGCTTGGCTTTTATATGGGTATTCTTTTGAATACCATATTTTGAGTGTGCGTTAGTGTATATGTCAACTTTATAAAATTTAAAATGCTAAACACAATTAAAATGCGTTAAAACAGAGAAAAAATGTTTACCAAAAACAAAGCATGTCAATGTTTTGGTTTCACAACCGCGAGAATCACTTTATTTGTAGCTAAAAAATGTCTGCAAAAGAATACGAGTATAGAGTTTTTTTCCTTACGTCTATTACCTCCTTCTTGGTAAAAGTAAAAAGAATACAGAAAAAAGAAAAGAAAATATTGCAGAAAAGTAATATTCGTGTAGAAACCCCCAATAACAAATAATGAAATGTCGCAGTAGGTAGAGCGCCTGCCTTTCAACCGAAAAATCCCAGGTTCGATTCCCGATGAAGCGAAAAAATTATTTATCGGTTTTTCGACCTGGCCCAGTACCCTTTGTCATTGGGAAAAAATAAATGATAAAAAATAATTGAAAGTATAATCCGGTAACAACTTAAATAAAATGGATCTATTCTATTTAAGAAGGCTTAGTTCCTGACAATAGCAGTAGTTTTCCACATTTAATGAGTAGATAAGCCAGTAATTTGTTAAATAAAAATACTCGAAATATTGTAGATATTGTAGTGTAAAATTGCAGTACCGTACTTAATTAAGCACGAAAAGGTGATCCTACCTAAGTTACTGTCAAGAACATAAAAAAAAAAAAAAAAATGTCATTCACAGACCTGTGAGTTGAACTATTTTAAAATTAAGATACCATAATAAAAAATTAACAAGGCAGCAAGAATATCTGGATATTTGAAACATCAAATTTATAACAATATAGATACTTTATAAGCCGATAGGTTAAGATACAAATATAAAAAACATACCAGATTGATTTTCCGAACTAAAGAAATGAAAAAACGAAGTAATATTGCTGGATTCATCATTTAAAATTGATGCCCAAAAAATGAAATCAAACAATCCCTGATGTATAGTCAGGTGGATAAAAAGTAAAAGAAAACTTTATAATGATTATGTGTCTCGGAAGGATTATCAAAAAAAATCTACAATAGCATGTGACACAATACTTCAAAACAACCTCCAACCAAAGTAGACCCCTTAGAGATATCCATAGTTGTGCCAGTAATATAGTTGTGTATATCACAAGACATTTAATATGCAAACAAATATAAACCTAAAACTAAGACAAGAAGAAGAAGAGCAAGATACACTTTTACACTTCTTTTTTATTTAAATATAGAAACTTAAAAAAATTTAAGCCAACATTTATTAAATAAATTAATAAAATAAATGAAATATCTATTATTTACATATCTAATTCAGCAAATTAAAATGACAAAAATTTAATTATACAGAAATAAAAACAGAAAACCAAATATAGATGTAAAAAACCTCTATTTTGTTCTTCAAAAAATGAATAAAACTAACTTTAATAGTGTTTTTAAACCTGTTTAATCTGTATCAAATTTTAAATAGGTATGAATAGGTATCAAATCGGAAATTTGTATCTCAAAAACATCCCCTAGGTTTCCAAACATATTTCCCTAACTAGCTAGCTTTAACTATGAGGCCTATATATAAAGGTTCTTTTGATGTTTATTGAAGAAACATTGGTCTTAGTATACCCATGCCTAAATGTCCTCTCACTAATCAAAAACATTCTCATACTATATTATTCTAACAATTTCTGGTATAGTAAGAACCTTTCCAGTACTTTTCTAGTATTGTACTATTCAGTTTTTGAAATGTAAAAACTTCAAATTCACAGATTCCTTATCTTGTGTAAGTGGAAATTAACCTTCTTCTATCTGTCGATATGACTATTACCTATAATTTAATAGTTTGAAATATTTTACACAATATTTATTCAATTCTATCCCACTAGCTATCCATATCAAAATATTATCATAAAATACAAGACGTTTCAGACAGCTGGATTTATCTACTAGATTCACTTTACCTGAGACTCCATAAATATAAATTTGAATATTAATTCAAGAATCAATGGATTCTTGACTTAGATTACATGTCAATTACATCACGTCAATTTTAGTTCCAACATTATACTCAATATCTTTTTATATTTTATGTAGATACCAATTTTTCTGGGATAATAAATACCAATTTTTCTGTGATATTATAAGTGATATTACTTAAATTACTTAATAAGATGAAAATCATTATTGTCAATATGGACAATATTCATAATAGTTTTGATAAAATATTTTCTTCTTATTTTTATCTCTTTTAATCTATTTTAATTCTATATAGGTCTGTTTTAATTCTTTATTAAGCCTTTATGAAAATAGTTTTACATATAATTTTGTAAATAGTTTTAAGAACAGACAATAACGAATATTCTTAAAACATTTAAAGAATTCAATTAAGGAATATAGTAGATTAAAATTATAGATTATTTGAAAATTGCAAAAACTGTAACTCTTAAAATCGTAAAAAGAAAACTCTTAAAATTGTAAAAAGAAAGTAGAGCATAATTAAATAATAATTTTTCAAAAAATATTAATCGAATTAAAATATTTATCTTAAACATAAATTAAAAAAATAAATTTATACAATAATAAAAATTTACATACATAACGGGTGTTTATTTTAGAGTGATAGAACTTTAAATTGAAATAAAACACATTTAAATTAAGATTGAAGACACATTTTTTTTTATTTGAAAGATAATTTTATGACATTTAGGTTTTAAAAATAATTTCCGGCATATGTCCATCACGACTAGTTCTGAGGAATCGCATTCGATTAGACCAATTTTGGACAACATTTTCGAGTAATTCAGGCTTTATTTCATTAATAACACGGGTTATGTTGGCTTCCAAAGCATCTATTGTTTCTGGTTCTTGTTATCAGAATAAACCAATGACTTCACATAACCCCAAAGAAAATAATCCAGTGGTGTTATGTCGCATGATCTTGGAGGCCAATTAATTGGACCATTCTTGTTGTTGTTATTGCATCGAGTAGATAAAATGTTGTCCGAAATCTATCGATAGTTCGACGAATAATCTGCTCTGATGGACGATTATGCAAACCATAAATTTCATAAATTGCTCTATAAGTTTGGCGAATAGAACACTGATTTTGAAAATAAATTTCAACAATTTGTAAACGTTGTTGCGGCGTGAGTCTTTCCATCATAATTTGTCAATGCTTACTGAACAGAAATGTCAAAACTGCATGGCTTATATCTTCTGTCAAATCACAGTTATCCCTATCGAAAGTTCTATCTATCTAAAAAAAACACCCGTTACTTGTAAATTCATCCTGCATATTTTAATTTCTTTTGTATAACCAAAATATTCTTTCAATTTCAAATGAAATAAAATAAACTAAAATATTTTTTTTTATTTTCACAAAATTCTTTAAAAATTGCAATAAAATAGAATTTTTTGAAAAAAAAAAAAAATAAATTCTAAAATTTTTGTTTTCCATAACTTAACAAAAGCTAAGAATTTTCTTTATGCATTATCAAATCTCGTAAGGTCACGTGACATGTTTATGAAAAGGATATAAACAAGATATGGAATTCTCACTATTTTTGTTTGTTTAAAAATATCATTCTATACATTGCCGTTTCTATGTCTAAAACTGTGTAATTACAATTATAGTGATTTCTGGGTGAAACGAAAACAAACATGTGTTGTAAATTTTGTATTTCATGTATTGTCATATTGACATTTACTTTTACGATTTCAAATATAAAATAAATGTAGAGCACAGGAATGACAAAATAATCCTACAAATACGGCTGCTGCAAAATGAACTTAACAAAATTACTATATATATAACAAAACAACCACTGCTTTTATTTATTAAGAAATAGGTACATATAAGTTACTTACAAAGGCTCATTTGATAATTTAAAAGTGGTATGGTTATGTTGATCTATAAGTAGTCTAATTCGGTAACTTAGACCAGGGATTGTATGATTGTGTAACTTTGACTTAGATAATGTGGTATTTGACCTATATATCGAGCGAATTGGGTAAAACTTGCTGAGCATGTGAATTGAATTGTAGATCTAATCAATTTAATTTATCAAATCTTAATTAGTAAGTTATCAAATAAACGCCGATTTTCGACAAACATTTCAATTTAGTTTTATAAATTGGAACAAAACGAAATTGTAGGGTTTTTTACTAAAATTCTATTAACAAAACAGTTATCAAAACATATTAAATATGTTATAACATAATTATTTTTTTTTATTTTTATTTCCGTCATAAAATCTCTATTGTCTATGTTACCCTGCTTTCAGGAAATATAGAATTTCAATAAGCTCGGGTAAATATGTGGGAGTGGTAGCCGTCGACGAAAAACAATTATACGTATTTATTTATTTATTTACTATTTAGTTCAAACAGCTTACAAAATATAATAAAATTTAATTATTAAAATTCTCAATTAACACAATGTATCAAATTAGATTTATGATTTAAGGTTTGAATTACTTTGAAATTTAAAAAAACATAGTTTTTACAAGAAAAAAAAAGACAAAATTAAATAAAATAAATTTCATCAGAAAAAAAAGAGGAGATGAAAAGTTATTAAAAGTATTAAAGGTTAATTATATCAATACAAATTAGTTAATATTAGTAGCGGAAAAACAAGATTAGTAGGAGGACTAAGGGAGCAAGTGAAACAAGGTTTTCTTTAAACTGGTTTTGTTCAAAGAAAAGTTAACACTGTTTTTATATTGATTAACATTCTATTAATTGGCTCAAATTTACCATAATTAATTCTATGGAAAGGTAGATTAAAAAGATGTTCTATACGAAAACGCGTACTGGTGTTAATGTACGAGTTAATCTGATCTTTTATAATTTTGGAATCAATTTCACCATTGTATACTTGGGAAACGAATAAGATATCTGTAACAACCCTTCTTGATTGCAATGTGTTCATCTGAAGAAGCTTAAGACGATTTATGTATGGAGGTAGGATTATTGAGTTAGACCAGGGAAGATTACGTAAAGTATATCGCAAAAAATTTTTTTGAATAGATTCAATTCTATTAATTTGAGTGGAATAGTGAGGTGACCAGACGGGGCTTGCGTACTCAAAGTGGGGGCGACCAAGAGTAATGAATAAAGATTTAGTAATGTATGGATCATCAAATTCCTTAGACCATCTTTTAATAAAACCTAACATAGAATATGCCTTGTTAATTATGCTATTAAAGTGAAGTTTAAATGTAAGCTTATCGTCAAAAAGTACGCCAAGGTCTTTAAAATGAGAAACTCGGTTGATTAGTTTAGAATTAAAAGCATAATCAGTTATTAATGGCATGAATCTACGAGTATAGGAAATAACAACGTATATTTATCAATATTAAGGAGAAGATTATTATAGCCGCACCACTTAAAGAACGAATCAAGATCATTCTGTAGAACAGTACAATCACTATATGAAGATATTTTTTTATAAATTTTCATATCATATCATATCCTCATCAATTGAGATAATGAATAGTAAGGGACCTAGATGGCTGCCTTGTGGTACACCAGAGGTGGAAGAAAATGATTCAGAAAAAGTTAATCTAAACATTACACTATACGATTTATTGGATAAAAATGATTTAATGCACATTATAAAGAATTCAGGAACTTCCAGTTTTTTAAGTTTTAATAAAATAACACTATGAGGCAGTAAATCGAATGCCTTACTTAAATGTGTGTAAATGACATCAGTCTGAAAGCCTGATAGAAATATCATAAATTGAATTAAAAACTATTAATTCGAAAAGTTTAGGTATGCATGAAAGTTTTGTTATTGCACGGTAATTTGAGACCATATCTTTAGCACGTTTTTTATAAACAGGGCGAATAAATGAATTTTTCCAATATTGTGGAAATATTCCAGAAGTAAACGATCGGTTGAAGAAAAGAGATAATGGTAACGCAAAAGATTCAGAACAGTTTTTTAAGATTAAATATGGTACTTTGTCAGGTCCAGGAAATACACCACTGTTAAGATTAATCAAATAACTCTTTTTTTTCTGAGCAGAGAAATCTATTGAAATAACTTGGTTTTCAGGTTGGTTTATCAGGTGATTAAAATTATTTTCATCAACTTCAAAGAGATTTTCTGAATAAGAACTACAGAAAAATAGCTTGAAAAGATGTGAAATAGATGTGCGGAGAGTTAACACTAACATCATAATAGAACATAGTGACGGGAAATGGATCAGATTTACATTTGGAGTTAAGAAATTTTCAAAAAGACTTAGGATTCGTCCTTAGCTGAGAGCTAACATTTATTAAATAGTTGTTCTAACTGAAATCTAATGTCAGTTTGCAGGAGTTGAACAAAATTACAAACTCATGATAGTTGTTAAGATTCCAATTGTATAAAAAAAAATCAAAAATTATTAATTAAAAAAGTAGGCTAAAGGTGTATGACTTTTATAAATATTACAAAATAAAATATATTGAATTTAGCTTCCAACAAAAACTGTTCGTTCTTTTTGATCGTGACAAATAAAAACTTAAAACAATAACAATTCATTTTGGTCCTTCGAACCGGATTTCCATACAAAAATACAACATAAACTCAATATGGCGGAAACAGTGAAAAGCCTCAAAAAAAAGTGTAGCAGTATTTTAGCAAAAATAACAAGGATTCATAAATTTACAGAATCACAATTGAATGTGGAAAATGTTGATATAAATGAAATTACGGTGAGAATTGAAAAGCTGGAACAATGCTGGAACGAGTATAATACAGTGCAAAATACATTAGACTGTGCAGAAAATGACGAGGAATCGTACGAACAACAACGTGAAGAATTCGAAGACAAGTATTATAGCACTAGATCAAAATTATTAAAGCTACAATTCAAAACTTCAGAATCACAAATCAAAGTGGAAATGGATGCAATGTCAATAAAACCATCAATAAAACTACCATTAATACAGTTACCAGAATTCACTGGAAGAAGTGATAATTGGTTAACATTTCATGACACATACATCAGCCTTATACATACAAACCCTAGCTTAAAACAAATCGAGAAATTTCACTATTTAAAAGCATCATTGAGAGGTGATGCGTTACGTCTAATTGATTCAGTCATGATAACTGAGAACAATTATGAAGTAGCGTGGAGATTACTTAATGAACGTTTTGAAAATAAGATGCTGTTAATAAAAAAGCATGTGCAAGCGTTGTTCGAGATCCCGGTTAGTCAAAAAGAGTCATCTGAAGCATTACATCGGCTAATTGATGAAATACAAAAACAATTAAATATTTTAGCAAATCTAGGTGAGCCAATTCAACATTGGGACACATTAATCATTCACATGATATGTTCCCGGCTTGACAAAAATAGTTTACGTGAATGGGAAATGCAATTATCAACAAAAGAGATGCCTAAATTAGCTGAATTAATTCAATTCTTAAAAAAAAGATGTCAAATACTTGAGTCATTGTCATCATCACCATCACAGCAACCTAATGTTATCATTTCTAGTAAAAATTATTCAAAACCGATACGTGGAAGTTCAACATTTGTTACAGCACCAGCACAATCAATTAAATGTCCAATATGTGAAGAAAATCATTATATTTACCATTGCAATAAATTTTTAGCATTATCAACCCTAGAGAGAAGTGATCGAGTAAAGTCTTTAAAACTTTGTTTTAACTGCCTTAAAAAAGGTCATCAAATTCATCAGTGTAAATCAAGTCGTTGTAGACAGTGCAATAGAAGACACAACAGTTTATTACATCATAGTTTTAACAAATCATCAATAAATGAGTTGTCAGAAAGCAACAATGAGAGTGGTCATGCAACACAACATGTAATGACAAGTGGTGTTTCCAAACATACTTCAAGCAGTGTATTTCTATCTACAGCAGTAGTCAACATTTGTGATTCCGATGGAATAGTTCATGCAGCAAGAGTACTTTTGGATAGTGCATCACAAGTGAATATTATAACAGAATCAATGTGCAATTTATTAAAAATCAAGAGACAACAAATATCTATGAATATCAATGGAATTAATCAATCAATTACAAAAGTATCACAGTCAGCTAATATTACAATTGCATCACAAGCAGGTGAATTTAAAATAAACATAGAGTGTATTATAATGAAAAAAATCTCAGGGGTATTGCCCACACAGTTAACAGATACAAAGAAATGGAAGATACCACACACAATTCAATTAGCAGATCCATTTTTTAATATACCAAACAAAATAGATATGTTAATTGGTGCAGAATTGTTTTTCAAATTGTTGTGTATTGGTCAAATTAAATTAAGTGAAAATTTACCAATTTTACAAAAGACGTTATTGGGATGGATTGTGGCAGGCAAATGTGATTTACCACAACAGCAACAACCACAGAATTCATATTTTGCATCTTGCCTATTCTCATCATCAGAAGAAGCTGAATTAAGTAATCAATTACAAAAATTTTGGACTATTGAAGATAAAGAGTCAAAAGTGAAACAGTTTACAAATGAAGAACAAAAATGTGAAGATCATTTTTATAAAAATACAAAAAGAGATTCAACTGGTCGATTTATAGTAAAACTACCCTTTCGTGAGGGAAAGGAAAAAATAGGAAATACACGTGACATAGCATATAAAAGATTCTTAGCAGTCGAAAACAAATTAGAGAAAAATCAGCAGATACGTCAAGATTATAATCAGTTTATGACGGAATTCAAAAGTTTAAATCACATGACACAAATTATTGACAATTTAAATACATCAAAGTCAGCATATTTACCACATCACTGTGTAACGAAAGAGTCAAGTACCACAACTAAATTGCGTGTGGTGTTTGATGCATCAGCAAAATCATCAAACGGTCTATCTTTAAATGAAACATTAATGGTGGGTCCAAACATTCAACAAGACTTATTCCAGATTGCACTGCGATTTCGTATAAATACTATAGCTATGGTTGCTGATATTGCCAAAATGTACCGGCAAATATTGGTAGATGAAGAAGATCAACATTTTCAACGCATCTTCTGGCGTGATTCTAAAAGTGATGTGCTTCAAAAATATAAATTAAATACCGTGACATATGGAACTGCAAGTGCCCCATATTTAGCAACGTTTTCTGAATGGAATTTATACAAAAATCAAATTCTAAATGTGGAACAAATCAAGGTTAACAGATTAGTCATCAATATTGAGCAACCAACTCACTATGAAATAAAGGGATTTTGTGACGCATCACGTGGAGTTGATGCATCATACATAATAAATAACAATCTATGGTGGCACGGTCCATCACAATTCAGTGAAACAAGTGAGATTGACAAAGGTGCAATCAACTCAAAGGAAGACCTTATTGTAAACGAACAAAAATCAGTGAAAACCTTTACAATACTAGCAAATGAGAATCAAAATATTGTTTTAAATGAAATTCTAAATCAACATTCAAATATTTTCAAAATTCAAAAAATTATGGCATACTGTTTGCGATTTATTTCAAACAGTAAAAGTAAATTAAAAAAAGAAAAATTACAAAGTGGATTCATTTCCAGAAAGGAGTTACAATGTGCATTAAATATATTCATAAAATATGTTCAAGAAAAGGAATTCAAAGTCGACATAAACCAGTTAAAAAAGAAACAGACATTGTCAACTAAAAGCAAGTTATTATCATTAACACCATTCTTAGACACAAATAATATTCTAAGGGTGGGCGGTCGCTTGAACAAATTAAATGCAACATTTGATGCCAAACATCAAATATTATTACCAGCGAAGCATCGTTTAACAAGATTAATTTTCGAATATTATCACAAACAACAATTACATATTGGTGCTCAGTCATTATTAGCAGTTATTCGTCAACGTTATTGGCCAATCAATGGCAAAAACATTGCAAAGGATATTGTTCGAAAGTGTATAACATGTTTTAAGGTAAAACCAATAAATTTAGAGCAATTAATGGGATCGTTGCCTGAAACTAGAATACATCCAACCAAGGCATTTTTAAATTGTGGTGTTGATTATGGTGGTCCAATCACAATTTTGTTAAATAAAGACGAAAACAAACCTCCTCTTAAATGGAGCTTGGGACGCATTTGCGATATTCATCCAGGAGCCGATGGGCTTATAAGAGTAGCTTCAGTGAAATGTGTCAATGGCATAATCAAACGTAACATTACAAAACTATGTAAGTTACCTATTGATGAAGAAAATGTAAATACTTATCATATCATCGTTTCAAACAGTTTAAGTAAAAATTCAAAGATGTAATTAAATTAAATTAAAAATAATTATAATTGGTGGGCGGAATGTTAAGATTCCAATTGTATAAAAAAAAATCAAAAATTATTAATTAAAAAAGTAGGCTAAAGGTGTATGACTTTTATAAATATTACAAAATAAAATATATTGAATTTAGCTTCCAACAAAAACTGTTCGTTTTTTTTGATCGTGACAAATAAAAACTTAAAACAATAACAATTCAATAGTTGTTATTGGTTTTCTCTTTTAAGTACATATTCCAAGCTTTATTCTTTCTATTTCTTAATTTTTTTACTTCATGATTAAACCAAGAAGGACTAGAACTAAGCTCTCTATTACGAGCCATGGGTGCATACAGATCCAAACCTTTTGATAGAATTTCGTAGAATTTAGAAACCGCCTTATTGATATCATCATCTTCAACTATGAAATCACAGTCAATTGATAAAAGAAAATTATTTAGCGCTAAAAAATTAACATTGGCAAAATTATAATTATAAGATAGATCATAAGCAGGTAATACTGGCCTATTATAATAGTATGAAAGAAGTATAGAAGTATGAAAATTATCAACGTTTATCGTAATAAATTATTATATTTCTGTACAGCTTCCAAAATGATCGACAGTAGCAATTAAAACAAAATGAAACTTTTGTTTCTTTAACATTTTGAAAATTCTGAACTCATATTGTATCCTGCTTACATTTTCGGCTAGAAATTTTCAACCAAAAATTTTGTCATTTAAAACAATTTGTTATGCAAAAGGCATCTTACATTTTACTGAAAATTGTTCTATTTTATCACTTTGATATTTTATTTCATGTCGTTTTATCTGTAATATAGGATAAATAGTAGACTCTTGCAGTATGTTTCATTTTTCAATTTATTTATAAGAATTCAAAAAATTTTACAACTTCAAATGAATTTTAAAACAAACAAAAAGAAAACAAAACAAACAATTTCCCTTATAAAAATTTGTCAAGGATATAATTTACGCTTTCCTTCTTTTGTAGATTTTTTGACAATATTTTTAATTTAATTAAAATTATGATTTAAAAGAATCTTGTTGGATGTGAAACACCTAATTTTCTTTAGGAAACTGCATGCGGTAACATTGGTAAAAATTTATAATAACAAGAGAGTTTGATGAATAAATGTCAAACGTAATATTAATTTCTGACACAATTCCTGTAAAAATTTAATTTTTTGACACTGCTACGTATAGGTAAAAACCTGTTATTCAAAGCTTCA
Source organism: Argyra leucocephala (assembly GCA_963942445.1). Taxonomy (NCBI): domain Eukaryota; kingdom Metazoa; phylum Arthropoda; class Insecta; order Diptera; family Dolichopodidae; genus Argyra; species Argyra leucocephala. The sequence continues at coordinate 91,915,636 of OZ012679.1, forward strand.
ATGGATAATGATGAGATAAAAATTTAAAAATTTAAATTTAAAAATTCGGAAATAGAAGAACATTGTTTGATATTTTGTTAAAAATTTGCTTGTAATTTTAGGAAGATTGTTAAAAAAAAATTTAAATTAAATCAGTTCGAAAACAAAATTTAATTGAATAATATTATAAAATATTTAAATAATTAATTTTCATATTTTATTACAATTAATATAAAAAGTCAACAATTGTTTTGAAGTGCAATCATTTTAATTCAATTTATGTATTTTAAAAAATTTAAAAATTTAATTCAATTAAATTTTGTTTGAAATTAAAAAATTAATCAGGAAGCTTTTAAAGTTTTTTTGAAAACAAATAAAAAAGTTTGCTCTCGAAAATAAAATAAATAAAATAAAAGTAATTAAATTACAATTAGTATAAATTAAAATATTGTTAAATATTGCTTCTAGAACTTTATTTTGTTAAAAAAAAAAAATTCTAAAAACTAAATTAAAACTCATAAATTTTGGATGAAATTAATTTAAAAACTACAATTTCAGTAAATTTAAAATAGCTAATTTTTTTTTACTAAGAATTAAAATTAAATTAATTCAAGAGCTAAATTAATCCCAATTTAGCTCTTGAACTAAAAACTTTTGGCATAACTAATTACAGTAAAAAACATTACAATTAGCATATTAAAATAAAAATGAATATTTTTTTACTATATGTGAATGTTTTGATTCGAAACTGTGCGAATATTTGAATTATTCTTTAAAGTTTCGGTTGACATTTTTTTGACATTTTGACAGCAAATATGAATAATTTTTTGTAATATAGCTACTTATGATAAAATAAATAAAAAAATAAATAATTGGTCAAATGCAATGAAATATAGTTTTGAATCGTTTGACACCAAACAAAAGTTCAATAATTATTACGCCACCAACACAGAAATTGATTAATAAAAATATTAGACTCTTGTATAAAGCAATAAATTAATAAATTAATTAAAATTATCTTTCAGCCATTAATATTACATGATGTTTGACAAGATTGGGCAAAAACACACCTTTAGAAATTATAAATACCACCTAAATATTACATATTAATATTATTGGCACAATAAATTAAGTAAATTTTCACTAAAATAAAATAAAAATGGTTTTATCTATTAAGTGTCTACATTCATATTAAAATAAAAATATAATATCATAAGTAGTCAAGCACTACTGACACTATTTGATATGTAAATGTTACATTAACACTCGCTCTACATGGTCATCGTCATATTGTTGGAACACTAACTCTATTTTATAAAAATCTTGTTGAGTTTACCACATGCACTTCCACCTCTTAAGTAATTCCATCAACTAGATGAAGTAAATGCACATTTCTACATCATAGAAATTCAAGACCAATTATGGAAATTTGTTCACAATCAGATCATCTAGAACTAGAATGTAGAATTGCATTCCATTGCATGCACTCTCAAGTAGGGATGGTTTTTACGTATTTGATTTACGAAAATATAAAAAAAAACAACAACAACATTGTTTGCAAGTTACCACCGAATCTCTTCTTTCACCATTTTCTCAAATTATTTTTTTCCTAGTCAACGATAACTGTTATGTAACTGTTGACTAGGTTTTTTTAATCAACGATCCTTTAACACAAATTTAAACTATTTATACAAAAATAAAAACTTGCGTTTTCGATTACTAGCACGAAAGTAGCCATTGTTAATTAATTGGTCTGTATGTTAAATCGCAAACTTATATAAATTTATATAAATTCCTGTATGTGAACTTTTTATTTACATGCTCTTTACAAATTTTTGAGAAATTTAAGAGAACTTTATGTTTAAAAGGTGACGTCTCTCTTAAATAAATTTTTGCAAATGAAATTTCTATTTGCAAAAATTTCTAAAAATTTACTGTCAACTTTTTGTTGTTGTTTTAAATGTCAATAAAATATTTTTCATATAAAAAGTGGTATACTTAAAATAAATAAAAAGTTGTATACTAACCTGAAATCTTATTTATATAACTTTTTATCGACAAAAAGACCAAAACCACGAAAAATTATTCAATTTAATTTTTTTCAACAAAAGCATTCAATAATTTTACGAAAAAATTCAGAAAATTACTAAATAAATTAAAATTTAAAAAAATCTCAACCTAAAAATCAGTTATTTTTTAAATGAAAAAATTTGAAAAAATTTATGCAAATTTTGCGTATGTCTACTTTTGTTTGCAAAAGAGAACATTTTAACTACTCTCGCAAAATTTTATGATCAAGTGATTTTTCCTCTTATTTGCAAGTTTTTGCCAAAAAAAAGTAAACATACAGACCTATTAATAAATAATTCTCTTAGCTATACTTTTCAAGAAACAGTCAAAAATAACGGTAATTTCCGTCGTTAATTTTCAGCACAAGTTACTATTATTAACAAAGTAATGACAGGATTTACCGAATTCAGTAACATAATTTTGAAATAGTATCATTGCTTTTCCCACCTCATTAATGATGACAGCTTCGAAATTACTAATTTCTTTTAAGCAATCGTATTTCAAATATACTATTACAAAAAAATAATTCCCTATGCCATAAAATCCACATTTTTTCATTAATTCAGTTAGCTGTTATATTTTTTAATTAAATTTTAATATATTTTTGCCCACCAAATATTATTTATTAAACCTCTCATCAATTCCTATATATATGTATACATTACATAACAATAACTAGAACCTGCATATCAACCAAAAACTCCAAGGTTCGATTCCTGATGAAGCAAAATGTAAATTGGTTATTCGACCTGGTGTAGTACTCTTTGTCATTGGTATAAGATTAATGACAAAAAAATAATTGAGAGTATTATATGGTAACAAATTAAATACAATGAAACTATTCTATTTAAGAAGACTTAGTTCCTGACAATAGCAGTAGTTTTCCGCATTTAATGAGTGTAGACGATAGTAATTTGTTAAATAAATACTCGAAATATTGTAGGTGATTGTACATAAGTTACTGTCAAGAGTGTAAAAAAAAAATTTACTGTATATCTGAGTTGATGGTTTGCAAAATTATTTTTATATTTTAGGATATTTTATTCAAAATATGTGCAATCTCCTAACTTGGATAGTATACTCATACAAAACTAGAAAAAAAAATATTCTAAAAATAAGTCGCAAATATTTCTACTAAAAAACCATTAAAAATTAATAAATCCTTTGCATTTTTGATTTGGAATTTAAAACATTCAATAGAAGTTAATTATTATATAACAAATTTTAATTTAATTTAATTTTAAACTTTTTTGTCAAATTATTCCAATTTTTATCAAATTCAAAAATTGAAAAGTTCGTCATTAATTTTTTGTACTTGTAATATACCTAAAGAAGATTTAAAAAAAAAAATGATTTGCAAAAGTTTGCAAAATTTTTTTTTTTTGAATTGAATACAACTTTAAATTTAGAAAAAACTTTAAATATTTTCACAAAAAACGAGTTTGTATTTGTTTCTCCACAGGATTCATATACAAGTGTTACATGTTATTTTAAAAGTTTATAGAAAACGGGTACAAATTTTTGTTAAAAAAAAACAAGAAAACTGTTGGTCACTCAAAATATTTTTAAATTAAAATATTTCGACATTTTTATATCAAACCTCAAAAACACCTCCTTATATTTTAAGTTCATCACAGAAACTGGACGGACATTTTGAATTATTAATAAAATAAGTTCATTGACTCGTCTCTTAAAGGACATCTACTGTTACATCATTCAATTTTACTCTTTCTACTTTTTTATGTTATTTATTTGTTCATGTATGCAAATGTTATCTTAACTTTTATCCTTTTTACTCTTACATATTTTATTATGCAGGATAATAAAAAAAAAAATAATAAGAAAAAAAAAAAGGATTCTTATTTAAGTATAGCAAACTTTCTTTTAAAAGGATAAAAAAAATATTTAAATTTATACATAGTAAGTAATTTTATGTTGATAAAGGTCAGTTCTATCCAATAAATGAAAAAAAAATAGGAAAACTCAATCTCAATTTTTAATACGAGGAATCTTTTGAAGTGTCATAATATTGCATTTAAATCAAAATTAAATAAAAGCAAAATCTATAGAGTTTGAAATTTGTATATAAAAACTTTCATTAAAATATTTCATAGGAAAGCAAGGTTTCCCTAGTTTATTTTATTTATTTTATTTATTTCTAGTTCAAATACCTTATGAAAATAAAACCTCGTTTGTAGACTTTATACAATAATTTAAATTTTTGTTAATTGGTATAAAAGGTCCCCACCTAGTGTTTTGGCTATGCATAAAAAAAAAAAAATTATAAATTCATATAAATTCATTTTTATATTACTTACTAGTATACTGCCATTACTTACTAGTTTTACCTTCCCACATTACAGCTTTTTATGCTGGCTTTTAAAGCCAACTTTTTATGAAAGCCTTTTTTTTAATTCGAAACATATGGAATTATGAATAGCATCTCACAATGAAGAAGCGGCATAAAAAGCTAAGAAAAAAAGTCAGTATAAAAAGCCGACATTCAATTAAAGTTTAATTTTTTTCAGAAAGAGAGCGGCTTGTTTTTAACGAAGTGTCAGATTTAATTTGATAAATATATTTTTTCAAAATGCGTAGTAGACTAAATATTTTTTTTAATTATTTATTTTAAAATTTGTAATACCTATTTATTTATTTTATAATTTGTAAAAGATATTGTATGAAATAAATATTACTATATGTAGATCTAGATACATTACATAGATATATATATATATTTAAATTTCAGACAAGGCAATAAATGAAAAATTAATCGAGTTAATAAAACAACATTTTTGTTTATACAACAAAACCAACTCTGATTACAAAAATATAATAAAAAGGGAAAAGGTATGAAAGAACATAAGTATTGCTCTGAATAAAACATGCAAATGTTTTTAAGAAGATCTCTGGATCTGAATTTTTAATTTGTAAATATGTTGAATAATAGAAACCATTTCTTTCTCTGTTTATAAATAATGGCCTAACCCAAAATTCCCGTTGTCGCTCTTCCTTTAGTTATTCATAACGTTTTGTTAAATTATGAACAAAATGGATTATTCGTAAATTTTCCAAAATCACTTCTTCACTACACCACATTTTAGTTTTAAATAAAAAAACCGCTTTAAAAAAAGCTTCATTGTGTTATGATGAAATTTTTAAGCCAGCTTTTTCCTGTCATACAAATTCGGCTTTAAAAGCCAGCATAAAAAGCTGTAATGTGGGAAAGCCTTAATGCGCTGATCTAGTAAAGTTTGGGTGCAGTTTAAAAAAGTATGCAAATTAACTCAAAACACCAACGACAATGTAAAGTGAATATGTATCATCACTCATCATAATGCATTAATATTATTTTCTCATTACATTTTACTTCTACCAACACCTACATTCATAATTCATTTAAAAAAAAAAAAATTATTTATTCTCTCAACTCTCATTTTTTCATTGATAATGAACTGTTTTTTTTATTATTATTGCTCTTGTTCTAACAGGCTTCAGACAAAAACAAAATTAGTTAGTACATATACGATACGATATAGTAATTAATAATGAAAAAATAAACTAAAATATATAATTTTTAAATTATAAAAATTATAATTAAGTGATAAGTTGAAATTAGTCGTAGTATCAAATAAAAACTGTTAATACATTTCAATTTCATATGAACTTTATAGGCTTTGAATAAGGCTTTAAAAGTTTATTCTTTTAGATTAGTAATATTTAATAGTTTTAACTATATATATATATATATATACATATATATATATATAATTTATTATTTCATTCATTTCATTTATTCATTTATTTCTCAAAGAGCTCATTCGCTCGTACAGAGTGTATATATAAAATAAAATAAGGAAAAAAAAATTTTTTTTAGAAATACTTGCCTTCAATTTAAGCGTACTAAAATTACAAAAATAAACTTCAGAATCGCAGCTTTATATAAGGATTTCAAAGCAAGTTTTGATTGTTATTACGGAAAAAGCAAATTAGCCGAAATTCTAGGAAGTCTTGAGATGAGATTAAGAGCTTTGGTAAAAAGTTCGGAACTTTTCAAAAAATTTATTAATCTGCGTTATTGCACCCTCTGGAGGTCTATATACAGCTGATATTGTAAAAATTGCGTTGTTTATATTTATTTTTATACTAGCTATACTATTATATTCATCACAATATATATCATGAACTGCATATTTTAAGGAATTGTGAATAAATATACCAGCACCTCCACCAATTGTATTTTGACGACATGAGAACACTTTTGAATATTGTTTAATATTAACTATATCAAAATCTATATCTACAATCCAGGTTTCAGTAATAATAATTAGGTGTATAGTGCAATTAATAGAATCTAGTAAATAAGTGAGATTATCTAATTTATGTTTTAAGCTTTTAGCGTTTAAATAAAGAATTTCAAGAAAAATTTTTTCTTTAATAGTTATTTCATTTATATTATACAAGTTTATTGCATACAAAATTATTGCAGACCGAATTTTGACGTTCTTTTGCGAAACACATTTTGATTCTTGGTGCTAAACTGGTGATAGTCATTGTTTTTGCTCAATAAGCTCAATAAAATGTAGTAGTATGATGAGTTTCCATATTTATGTTTTATATATATGTAATTTGAGTTTGAACTCTATAAAATCTTTAATTAAGAGTATATCTCTATCTTTATAAATATTATTTATAATTTACTTTCCAACCAACGATAATGAAATATGTTTTTAATAGTTCTATTTTGAATTATTTCTATTGTTTCAACATTTTTCTTACAAGAAATACGCAACAAACTTAATGCCGTAGTTTAGAGCTTAACTGACAATATGATGAAACAGTGCATAAAATATTAATTTTTTTACATTAAAAAAAAACCTTACAATTAGCGATAATTTTTTACTCAGACGTGATATTTGATACTAGTTCCATTTAAACTGTTCATCAATCCAAATGCCAATGTATTTGATTAAGAACACTTTCTCAATTTCATCATTAAAGTTTTTGATATAAATTATGGTCCAGTTGAGTTTATTAACATATAATTACTTTTCTTTCGGTTGATTGTTAATTATTGAGTTACCATATACTTTTCAAGTTTCTTAATTCCATTGCTCATGACATTTTCTGATTCATTATGACTCGTGGTATTAAAAGTAAAATATTCAGAAAATAATTGTCTGCAAAAAGGAATAATTCTGCATTTATATCTAATTTCTGTAAGCCGTTTAAAAACATTATGAAGAGCAATGAATAATACTTCATTCATCTCATCCATATTGTTGTCGATCGCTAGATATAAATTGAATCAGTTGTATTTTTTTACATTTCATTATTCACTTTTTGATAAACGAATCTTAATTTAATATTACCAATACATATTTAAAATTGCAAAGTTCAATTAGAAAAGGGATACGTATACATTTCACCTCCAATTTTCTAGCACTCATCTTGAAGTGATGCACTTTATTAACCCCAACAAGCTGCCTGTACCATTATGTAGTCAGCTTAGTCCAGTTCAGTTTAGTCCATTGTAGCTAGATTGATACGGAAAAACAAGAGAACAAGATATACCTGATCATAAAAGACTAGTGTATCCATGCCTATGAAAAACATGGAGCTGAGGTTAGAGCCTTAGTTTTATCTCAAGTAAAACAAAATTATTGAATTTAATTAATAATAATATAATAAAATCTAAAACAGTTCTCACGAAATAACCTACATTATGCATAGGAATTGTTCCGTTATTGTAAACCGTATACCGTAAGTTGAGGCACGGAAAAGTGTGAATTTAATATCCTGAAAAAACAGAAACAAAAGAATCAGAAAAATTTTCTATTATATAACCTAACAGGGGATGAAACATTGAGTTCGTTCAGTTGAAAAGAATCAATGTTGACTTTACGAGCTTATAACCGCTTAATTAAAATTCCCATTTCCATGCGTATATATATGATTTTAATCATGCCTCTTTGATGCAAATTGCTGTATAAGTTTCAGTATGTTCTAAAGGCTGTTAAGTACCTAGGTTTCTTCGCTTATCTTCATGTTGTAGTCTCTATAACCTGCCTTTTCAATACTATTTTATTTTGGTTTTTTTTGTTTAATTTTGTAACTTTTTTCAATACGATTCGGACACCAAGCTCTACCATTTACTTAAACTTTATTTTTACTTCTTCATTAATTTGTACTTCTAAGTAATCCAAAACCATATACAAAGTCCAATTAACATATTTCATAACATTTAACACTCAATTTTTTACTTCCCTCTTTGAACCTGATTTTTATTTCTTCCAAAAATAAATTCAATTTATCCATAAATTATTGATTTGTTAAAAACCCATTTAACTTTCATACATAATTTACATAAGTTAAATGACAATTTATCATTATTTTAATTGAAATAAAATGGTAACAATAAATTTATTAAAAAAATATATATTTTTTGTTTTTCTCCACACATTTTAACCCTTAATTCATCACAATTCAACCCCCTTGTTTAATTTAACCTCTTGTAAATTTAAATCACATATGTACTCATACGCTTTATACATTGTACAGTGTAATGTGGTGATAAGGAAGCATAAAAAAATCTCATAATAAATTAATTCTACCATATGGATTTTAAATATTTGCATAAACTAAAGTGTGAAAATTTCAGAATGTAGATTGAATTTAATGACTAAAGAAAAACAAAAAAAAAATATTATCACCGGAGCCGTAAAATACTGCCGTTTTCATGATTTGTTTACTTTTTTAATCACACGTTGTATGTTTTATGTATTGTAAATGTAATAAATTTTATATTTTATGAGAATTCAGTAGACTATTAATTGAATAGAAGTTAGTTAAGATTTAATAGGAGGTTTTTAACAGATTAAAATTTTAATAGGACAAACATTTTGAAAATTTCTACATTTTTAATGCAAAAAAAATTTTTTATTAACAAAATTGCTTAAAAAATGATTAATTTGTGATTATTTAGATGTTAAAATTATGCTGACTTTATTGTTTTTATATTGGTTCTGCAATTCGAATAGATAGGCATATCGTTCTATTAGTCGTATTGGCAAATAGTGTTATTTATGTTATTATATCGAATATATTATAGAGAATATCAGAGAATATATTCCAATCTTTAAATTTTAAAAACAATATAATTCTATCAAAGCTTTAAAGCTATACAAAATCCTTTTTAATGATTAACGAAATAAAACCACAAATTGATTAAAACATTTTCAGAATTTAATTTTTGTTTACAATTTTCCAGAAAATATTTTCTTTATAAAATTAACATTAAAAATTTCCATAAAATAAAGAAAAGGATAATTTCTTAACCTACAAACATTGAAAGTGGTTAAACCCATTAACAATTTATCATGTTTTTATGTAAAGAGATAGATGCGTGATTTACTTTCAATATTATAATTTTAAAATTTCTAAATACAATTTGCTATATCGGTTTATATATGTAGTTCAAGTGCCGCTGTTAAAATGGAGTTTTTTTTATTTTCCTATCAAAATATGTAATCTGTCTCTAACGGATACATTCAGGAGTTAGTGCGTCTATTTTTATATTTAAGAAAATACAATGGTATGCCATCCATGGTTGTTTAATGTCATAGGAGAATTGTATCCAATCAGACAATAGCATTTACTTAGCTTCAACCCAAACTGTATTTTTTTTACTATGGATATTAGCTTTTCACGTAAGTCACATATCCAAGTAAATGAATGAATTAACTCCAAGAAATAAACGGTTAGTCTCGTCTGATATAGAAATGTATTTTGTTTTATTAAGGAAGCAGGGGAAGACCAAAATCAATATAGACTGATAACGTAGAATTAAATGAATCTTAATTATTATGGAATCTTACCTGGATTAAAATCGAAAATAGTTGCTTAGAATCGACCAATTTGAAGAAATACTACTACATTATCTTATATCACTACCAAGCTGTAATACTATCAAATAATGATGGTGTATTATAGTAAATTAATCCCGATACCAATATAACTGTTGAGGTTAAATATACACTTATCAATAGAGGGAGAAACATTAATTAACTTTAAATTACATTGACCCAAAAAATTAAATTACCATTTCTATCACCTTATTTTAAAATATTTTTAATTTCAAAGGATTTTATTATCAGGTACCCTAAGTTTTTACACAATAAATTTTATTTATTTATTTTTTTTTTAACAATATTCTTTGAATTAATTTACATTTCAAATTAAAAAATACCAATATTATTAAAACAACAACAACAATTTAATATAAAGTTAAATTTATGTTAATTTCTCAATTCTCTTTTGCAAATTCCTAGTTTCCTTCAATATCTCATGCATTATTTATAAAATATTCAACCCGCATTTCGCTCTTGTCAACATTTCCTATCAACATTTCAATATACATTATAATTTTTTTTTTTTTTTTTTTTTTACAATCAATCTACTCACCTGCGTATATTTTAATTATTTTTATGCGATGATATAAAATTCCAAAATAAAATTTCAATGATTAAAAATTTTCAAAAAAAATACCCATCAAGGTGTTATGTACACTAATAAAATTTAAACTTAATTTTGGTAACCTAATTAATGTAGAGAATTATCAAAGCTTGAATTTTAATAAAGTTAAAAAGTTTGGATACTTGGAACAATGAAATTAATAATAACAAACAAAAATAAATTATTAATTTTATTGAATTTCTATAAAGCTAAAGCCATATTTTATTAACCAAAAGGTCACAAGTTCGAACGAAGGCAAAAAAAAATGTTTTAGGGGGTTTCTGACGTAGTCAAAGAGTACTTTGTCATTTGGGAACCAAATAAATGATAAAATATAGTTGACAGTTTTGGTGTATAGTTTTCCACATTTAAAATTAGTATAGATTTCTAAAACTCAGATATTCTAAAGAAAAAATTGTTGTATATAATTGTGTATGCCAAATCTCTGTGTAAAAGCAGTTAGGGTGTTCATCCTATAGACTGGGAATTGTATAAAAAAAGTATAATTTAATAAAACGAAACTGAAGTAAAATAATATACCTGTACAATTATTAGGGAAGATTTTACGAAATAATACACAATTGATTAACTATCCAAAATGAAATTATTTTTCAAAGCTGTCAATTTGTACAATTTTCTTGATAAGATCTCTTCTATATCGGAATCAAAGATATCGTAATACAATGATGCAATAAGTTGTCACTGTTTCAAACCTAATAGAAATAGGCCTGTAGAAATAGCTTTAAAACAGGTTTGAAACTGGTTCAAGTATCATAAGAAATTGCTGACGTTTAGTCGTTATTATATGCGTAGTTTGAAAATGTGTTGGCCAATGGCTACATACAATATCCTAATCACCTTTTGTTGTAACAAACAAAACAAAATACACTTAGTGCAAGACTAAATCCAGAAAAGCAAATATCAATTGAGCCGAAGATAATACACTAAAAAATTATATTACAATTAAAACAAGACTTTAAGAACTCGTGGTTTCGAATGGTTGAGAAAACATGAATGAAACATATAGCAATTTTGAGCTGACGCGAATCACTGAGTAAAATCTAGCTACACATAAAGTAATCATGTCTAAGTAATTTTACTTCCGCACACTGGTTTTATTTTTAGTCTATATAAATTTTAAAACTACAAATAAACAAAAACATTTTAGTCTTTGTGTTTTGTTTTGACTTTTTTAATGATTATTTTAATGATTTAGTAAGGAGAAAGTACAACAAATTCCCGTCTTTCTGAACACTCTCTAAGTAGGTAAAAATTATGTTTTTCTGTTTGAATTTAATTAGGTATAAAAAGTAGAATTTTTGTTGACAAATTACGATATTATTTATATTAATCAGAAAAATCCTTTCCAAAATTAGTTCTACGTACAAGTACGCTCTCAAAAATTCATAATGCCTAAGTGAGGTCTTAAATAAAGTGAATCCTATATTAAAATGTCACATGTCCCAAATTCATTCACCTCTAAACATACTTAGTTTAAATTAGATTAAAATAGAAATATTTACTCCAGAAACCTATTTTATCTTAATTATCTCATATTTTCATTCATTTAAGAATATTTAGGGGGCTTAATGAGATGTTTCTGCGTTTTATGATCGTTTTTTATCAACTCTCACCGTCACATGCTAACCCTTGTTAAACCTATAGCACAGGATTCGACCCGGAAGATCTATGAATTAAGTCATTTTCATTTATTGATGTTATTTACAACTGGTGCTCATACACAATGTGTCGCCGCATATAAGGACTGCAGGACAACTATGATGGTTATGACGAGGAATATTCAAAACCATTATACTAAATTGTTTGCTTACACTTTTCAACAATAACTTGCATTAAATTATTAATTTTAAAACTAATTTTCCAATTTTTTTTTTTTTTTTTTTTTTTTACTTTCTTTATTATTTACAATCTGTATTTTCACTTCTATACAATAATCAAACATTTATGATGAAAATATGAATTGAAGATGCCTATCCAGTGATAAGCTACACTAATTTACAAAATCTAATCTCTAGTTTATTTTACAGTTAATTTAGTTAATATTTATTTTATATTAAGTCGCTTGGCATTCTTGTTTTTAGTCTCCTTGTGTTTCGCGTAACAAATAGCAGTCGACCTAGGTTGTTTGGATGGTCTTCTACTTTCTTTTTGTAGTAAGTCTTTTGTAATTAAGTTATTTGGAACATACCAGGGTGCGCTTACTCCCGATTTTCCGCAAAAATATGTTCTGGAATCTCTGAAGTACTTGAATATTTGTTTTCACAGCTGTATGTACCCCCAACATCTGTATTCTGTATGTCCATATAGATTTTATAGATTTTATAGAGAGTTATATACTAATATCTTGTTTTTTTAGAGATAATTGTGATTTATTTCCTAGTTATAGCCAATACATATTTCTTAATTTTATTCCAAGCTTCTTTCGTTTGCTTTCAATATGCTTTCTTCAGTTCAATCTTCTATCTAAATGTATTCCTAGATATTTTACTTCTTCTTTTTGAGGTATAGGAATATTGTTTAAGGAGACTCGTGGGCAAGTATCCTTTCTCAGCGTAAATGTAACGTGCACTGATTTTTGTTGATTTGCTTTAATTTTCCATTTATCTAGCCATATTTGGATTTTATTCAGGCACACTTGGGTAGTGGATGATGCCACGTTTGCGTCATTATGTGTAGCTAATATGGCAATATCATCGGCAAAAGTTGCAAGTTGAACTCCTGCTGTTAGTGGGTGGTCTGCTGTGTATAATAAGTATAAGATAGGTCCAAGGACACTACTTTGAGGAACTCCGGACTGAATATCATATAGTTGACTATATTTGTCTTTTTGTGTTATATATTACGTTCTATTTTCCAAATAGCTTTTAAAAATTTCGTAATACTCAGATGGCAACATTTTTTTCAGTTTATACAGGAGTCCTATATGCCAGACTTTATCAAATGCTTGGCTTATGTCTATAAAGGCAGCTGATACGTATTCCTTCTTTTCGAAAGCATTATTTATGGTGTTGACAATTCGATGTACTTGCTCTGTTGTGTTGTGCTGGGCCCTAAATCCGAATTGGAATTCTGGTATCAACTTATGACTTTCTATTATAGGAGATAGTCTTTTAAGCAAAAAATTTTGAGAGCACTGGAAGCAAGCTGATTGACCTGTGTGACATAATTTCTTCAGGACTTTTCTCAGGTTTCCGTATCATTATCACTTCAAAAATTCCATATGTATGGGAAAGTATCTTATTCTTAATAATCCGTTATAAATTTGTGTTAAGTATTTTATACAATTCAGTGGGAGTTCATGCACTATACGTCCAGTCAATAAATCATAACCTGGACGTTTTTTTTTGGGTTTATTGCGTTTAGAATTATATCTTTTATTTCTGATGCTTTGGTTTTTTTTATGGGAAAATCCATTTGAAAAGGTATATTTGCAGCGTCTTCTAATTCTTTGACATTTTCAGTGTTATTTTCGACATTTCATGGCTGAAAAGCTTTAGAAAGATTTTCCGCAACGCAACAACCTTTTTCAAAATTACTTCGAGCTCAACTTCCATCTGGTTTTTTCAAAGGATTATTTGTAAGAGTAGGTTATTTTATTTTCCTGGTGGCTTTCCATAGATCATAATTGGTAGTTTTTGTAGCTGTGAGCTTTGACAAATATTTGTTTATTGAGTCATTTTTAAATTTTTTAAGTTCATTCTTCAGTTTTTTGCTTATTTGGTTAAGTAGTTTTTTGTTGCGTTATAGTCTCCGCCAGCTATAAATCGGTTCCCAAGACTTTTAAAAAACTCAACATACTGGTGACTGTTAATGTTGTGTCTGGGTGGGCTATATAGTGCTGTTACACCAAATACATTAATTTAAAGTTAGCACATTAATCAAATCAAATTTGAAATAATATAATCAATTAAGCTATCTTAAATAATTCCATAACCAAATTAATTTTAAAGTGTATTACAAACGTCCCACCAATTACTTTGAAATGACATTTAAAAATATCAATACCAAAAATTTCGAAATAAAATTCAAAGAAACTAACAAAATCTAATTAAAAACATTTTATATCACCTGTATTGAAGCACGCGTCTATAAAATTTTCATAAAGTATGTGATGTTTTATTGTAACTGGTGTTAATAAAAAACCAAAAACTGAAACACGAACAAAACAAAAAAAACGCGTCAATAATTCCAAATAAAATTTTGTTTATTCAATGAAAGTATATATAGATTCGTACAAGATTTGAATATAAATTGGGTGTTCGACACCCAACAAATTGTAATCTAAAATTATTTCTGAAATAATGAATATTTTTTTTACGTACGTGTAAGATGATGCACCAACTATAAGATGAAATAAAATTTTTAAAAAGTTATTTAGGTATGAAAATTTGAAAATATTAGGTCTATCAAATCTAAAACCTGGTAAGAAACAATGTTCTGGAAAACGGCAGAATCAATTTGACCGAATACATGCATGCAGTAAACATAAAATGATTCGCCGAAATCGAACATTACAATTAAGGAAGTTGTAATTTCTTTCTTTTAACCATGCCATTTATAGATACTAACTAGACATAACTAAAAACATATAACCGATGCATAATCAATATATTGAAAAGAGTAGTGATGTCATAGAGTTACATTTTTATGTCATAAAACCATAATTCCATAAATTTTCTTTACAATACATAACAATTAAGTATTTGAGTCTTAATCCAAACGAATCAACAATTTTGGAATACTCTTCATAAAAAAAACCAAAACAATTTCCACAAGTGTTAAAATCACAATTAACCAATTTTGAATTATAATGCATAACAAAATAAAAGTTGGCGAATATCTATAAAATTATTGCGACACAGGATAACTTAAAATTAAATTTATTTAATTCAGTTTTCCACATAGAATGATTATTTACTGATACAAATTTGTTATTTCGACTGAGACTTGAAAATTACAAAAAATTTATACTTCTAACCCTGTCACTCAAATATTCAATTTATAAAGATGATATATATATATAACAGACTCGTGTGCTCTGTACAAATAATTTATTAAAACAGTATGCTTTAATGAACGCTAAATTGATTATTCATACATAACATTTTTATATTTTTTTTATAAATTTTAAAATTGTTTCTTAACTTGACGTAAAATTGTGACTATTATCATTCCATTTAAAGTAAAGTCAAATCTCTTTAGAACTCGTTATTTGCTTCTATTTTTATATATCTTATAGTGAAGATAGCAATTACAGAAAAAGATTCAGGAGATAGTCTCTGAATAATTTTAACTATTATTTGTCTCACAAAATACTGCCTCTAAACTATTGCTATGCGATATACTATACCAAACTACTAAACAAATTTCCTGATTTAACTTAAACCTAAAGTACAAATATATTCCTTTTTTCTTTAAATTCTACTCTACCGGAAATTTAAGAATTGTTTTTATATATGTAGATACTCACTCCCCTATATACTAATATACTATTGTAACAACAAATTTTTTAAGTACGAATTTCATAAATCCTCTTGGTTCGTCATCGATTAAAGAAATTGAATAATATTAGCGGACGATTTTATTATTCAATAGTAGTAGGAGTTCCTATTCCTTAATGTTAACATTCAACAATAATTCCAACTATAAAACCTAGTAATAACCAATGTTTAAGTATGTACAGACCTATAATAGTAGATACAATAAAACATTGAATCATAATGAAATAAACCACATTGCATTATTATACAGTTGCAATAAAAGAATTAAAACAAAAATATTTCTGACTATTAACAATATTGAAATTTACACTAAATCCATCAATTAAATTGCAAAACACGATTATTGTGAATACAAAGGTTGCCTTTCAAATTTATAATTCTTGGAAAGGAAAAGAATAATTCATAGAAAATTCACCTAAGTGTTGTTCCATATCTTTTTTTACAATTTAGATAGTTGTAGGGTGGATCTAAAAATAATCTCATCAATATTTGAATTTTAAATTACTGAGCTCTTTGTAAGTAAACCGGAATAAATTGAACTATTTTTGTACATTGTATAGTAGGTAATTTTTACTAATTACTTTATTCAATATTAGGAATTTGGATGGTGAAGAAGTAAATCTTAAATTTAATTTAGTTATAAGTTAATTTACATACAATAAAATAAAATAACCCTACTAAAGGAATATTAATTACTAATTTTACGCATAGCATGAATTTGTAGTATACCTTAAGTATATCCTTCCCAACACTAACAAAATAGCATTTATGTAATTTGTGAGTTTTCCCGAATGTGTAGCCGGAGTAAATAATTAATGTATGCAACATAAAATGTGATGAATATTATAATGCTAGTTTGTCATTGAACTGATAATGTCATATCACGTATTGTAAATACATTCTAAATACATTTTAACTGGTACAAAAATTTCAAAATTCCTTAAAAATGTTTATTGAACTACCAGAAAAGTTGTATACATTTCAATAGATCATAACATAGTTGTCGCAAATTCAATTAACAACCAAAATTGATTTCATTTTATTGTGTAATCAAAATTAATTCCAAGTTTTTCATCAACATTTCAACGCTGAAGCAACATGAAAACCTCTAAAAAAAAGTATGGAGAACAGAAAAATGTAAGCCAACAAGTCAATTTGCGAATTTAAAAATTTCAATTCAATTTGATATAAAATTCTGGTCTGCTAGAAAACATACTAGATTTATTTTATCACAAATGTTGATATTTCAGATATACCTATTTTCGGTGTTTTTTGATGAATTAACTAAATTCATCACAATATTTTTGTCATTTTATAACTTAATCCCTATTATTTAAATTTGAACAACGTATTTTATCCGAAATTGCAAATTATGTTCAAATTAATTTATGTAATTGTGTTGTATAGTGAGCATCCATTATTTAATTCTTCATTATATTCTCCTGTACTTTGAAAATTTTAAAAATTTCATATGTATGTCTCTAACTTACTTCTTTTATTCATATTAAGTTGGTTTTGTGAATTTGATGTTTTTATTTATCATGATGTTGTTTTATGCTGCAGCAAACCTAAATGTAGTGTGGTTACTTTGAAAAAACTGATCCGATCAATAATCCACATTACAAGAACGGCATCTACTAATCATCTACTTAATGAAAAATTAACAATTATAATTGCAATGTGCCAAAAAAGATTCCACAGATTCTTGGAAAAATGATTCAAATTCAAGCTGTGTTTGCATACTTCTGAAACGATTGAAAAATTAGCTAAAAAAAAGCTTAGGTGCAATGAAACTGGATTGATAGATACAACTAGTTATTGATAAAACATTAAGTATTTCGTAACATGTGTCTGAAAATAATATATAAAATCTTCTAATGAACACCACGTTAAAAAATTCAGAATGTCCAATTAGGAGCTCCTAAGTACCACGATAGTTAGAAAACAAGTATGAATTGGATTGATGAACTTAGAAAACAGAAGCGGCCATTAGACCGCATAAGTTAAGTAATTGTGAGAAACGCACAAAATACATGACGTATAGAATAACACTTAAAGAAGCTGGGACAGTGGGTAAATTCGCAATTCAGCTTTAATTTTGAACACTTGAAAAGTACAACAAAAATTATGAAGCGGATTTGAGGAGGGCATAATATGTTCTCAAATGGAATCATAATTATGCAAGGAACAAAAATTTAAATACATAACAAACGTTTTAATAAAATTATTTTTTTCGATCGATTTCAAATTTAATTTCTTCGTCGATGCTATTAAACAGTAATGGAAGATTTCAAGAGAATATTTTCCAATTGCCAACTTTTGCACTCACAGAAAACTCCTAGCTTTTGTATTTTAACAAACATAAAAATAACATCGCATGTATTTTAATTTTGTACGTCTACTTCTAATATAGTTACAAATTGTTGTATACACAAATTAATTGAAATTAAAGTTGGTCAACCTCACAATTCCTTGAATCTTTAAATTTGTATTTACTTTATATTAATGGAAACTTATACCATTACAATTTTCAGTGTATATATATAATATAATGTTCTATATATATGTATAATGTAATTCGATTATTGAATTCTGTAACGCTTGATTAATTTACAACACTTTTCAATAATCAATGTTTTGGTCCAATGTTCGGCAGTTAGTTCCGTACAGTGGTTTTTCTATATATAAAATAAAGAAAACCAGAAAAACCGATCTCTATTTATTCTTTGAAATGTATAAATTATTTTTTCATCTCTAATGTACAGTTACGTACTAAATTAATTTTACATTATACTATTTTTAAAGAATAAAAAAATATATTTTAAATGAAATGAAAATTTCAAAGTGTAGCTTCTGATGATTATCGATAGTTTATCATTAATCTGAATCATTGCAAATTGGTTGTTAAACAATATAGTTGGTTCGTGAAACAAATTTCGTTTTAGGAAAGTCAAAATATGCGGTAGATTTCCAGTATAAAATATTTAGTCACTAGATTTTCCAAGCTTTATTTAAGGATATTTTTAAGACAATTATTTCCAATGTATCATTCCTAAAGATCTTTTGTCATGAATTTTGACTCGCATTAATTACATAAATCATGTTTTTAAATTGGTAGTCAGTTCTACTATTGGCTTAAATGATTTCTTTCAGGCAGATGTCAAAACGAAACATTGTGGGTATAGATTTTGATGTTTATTGAAAGTGTTATACGTATAAAAACTCAATGTTTTAGCAGTAGTCAAATTTGTATTAATTAAAATTTATTATATTGTAACTTTCAACAGATATACAAATGAGATATTGAGAAGAATACCCACACTTGTCGAGCTAAAACCAAATTTTAAAATTTCAACTAAATTTTCTTACTGTGATCTTAAAGTGGTGGATCATATGTTAACCTGCCTGATGCTGGACTGAACTTTTCGACAACCATACAAGATTAAAAGCTAACAAACGAGTAAAGTGAGATTTATCCGGTCATAAAAAACAGCTGAAAGACCTATCAAGTCTGAAATTTAATTGAATCACTTCTCTCTGCGAAACCTGCATCAAGTCACCCTATAACATGTCTTACAAGTAAGCCACACAATTTATATGTGAGTGTGCGTAAAATTCAAATAAAGATTGAAGGAAAAAGACTAGAATAAAAAATATATAAGAATATAGAGTTAAATTAAGTAAGTAAGTAACTTCTAACTCAACTGACATTTTTTATCTATCCTTACCAAAAAATATACAATTTAATATTATATTTTTGTTATTATAATGCATATTTGTATTCTTTTATACTTAACTGTATATATTAAACGACGGTATATAACAATATGTATTACAGAAATATCCTTTTTATCCTTATTCAGTAAATATAATATAGTTTCTTTATTAAATAATGTTCATTTAAGGAAGCTTAAAATTTTCTTTTTTTCATTTTTTTTTCTTATAATATTCTTTATAAAATAATATAAAATGTGTATTGTATTAAAAATTGAAATTGAATGGTAATCAAATTAAATTTAAAAAAAAAGACCTTCAATCTACACTTCTACATAGTAACAATACGTTAAATTGGACAATTTATATATGTACATATATAACTAAGTACATGTAATGAAATTCAATTAAATAAAAATCAAATTTTACGAGTTACGATTATACAACCTTATAACCAAATCACCAATTTCATAATTGAATATTGCTTTTATAGAAAAAAGAATGAATAGAAGAAATTATGTCAAGGATCATGGATCAGAGTATTTTCTATACTATTGTAAAAATATTATTGACCTAAATAAGTCAATGACCTATGTTTATCTTTTAAACAAATATTTTAGAACAATCCACTTTAAATATTTGATAATTTATAGGTTTTTTAACTCTTAATTATTAAAATTTTTGTACCTGAGAATATTTTAACTATCACTAAAAATTATGTGCTTTTAATATGAGAACGCATTATTATAAAATTATCTTTAAATACGAATAGATCAGAAACAATATCGAATGTTATATTAAATACATGGTGTATCCAAGATAATCTATCTAAATTAATTCATTTCAATTTGGTATTCTAGAACATTATCGTTTAGCAGATGAAGCCTTAAATACCATGAATGAAAACAAACTTCTTCCGTCTCTCAGTTTCGGTTAACTACTTCAGTTACAATTACATTCTTCTTTGATAATTTTCTCGGGTAAAGATTTTTATTATTCAATTTTTTTTTGAACGAAGTGTCACACCTACTTAAGCAAACCATTCAGGAACTTGGAATCACTTTGGTAACAGTTCTCAAAAATATTTAGCTGAAATTTCTGCTGCAAAATGTTTTGCAACAAGCCACAATCAATAAAAAGAACTAGAAACGCATAGGAATTCATTCTCTTTTAGAAAAAGTTAGTTAGGATCGGAAATTATATTGCTTTCTATAATGTAATGCAACAAATGGCATCTCTCTGTTTTAGGTCTTTCCAGTTTACATTAAATTTTAAATTAACCCAAATTTAAAAGCATTTTTGCTTCTTTTTAAAAATTGTGATATTAGGGGATTTTCATCATATTTTTGAGATATTTTTTAGAAATCAATTCAACAATTTTTGTAATTTTTATTAACCCAATAAAGCCGGCTCATAGATCCCGTCGTACAATCATTATAAGATTTTCTGAGGATGGTCAAAGAGATCATAGAAGTTGCCTGGAAAATTTTTAGACCTCTAGCCCTCGTCTGAGATTTGAAATGGGTATTTAAATACCCAATCAGCGTTAGCGCTTTTACATTTTATTAAATTTTTCATATTATCTCATGGTTTGAAGTTAGACCGTTGTGTTTTCAGGTTTTAGAAATTCAAAAGTGAATTGATAAAGTTATACAGTTTCAAATGTAGTGTAATGTAAAATTAATTAGTTGGCTAAGACTTATAAACATAATTCTGCTTAAATTACTTTGATGTCTAACTTTTTAAGACATGGTCCAATGTTCCATAGAAAGCGGTACGACCGGAAAAATCGTAATGATAGCAATTGACCAGCCTGTGCTCATTCCTGAGTATAATAAACGAATAGGTGGTGTTGATCTGTTTAATAATGCTATGAACAGTTATCGAATCGAAGTTCGTGGTAAAAAATAGTATCGGGCTTTGTTCGCAAATGCATTTGATGCCGTAATGGTTAATGCATGGAAGTTGCATGTTTTCTGCGCAAGGTATGAAGGTGTGACTCCTATGGGTATATTTGATTTCAGAGCAAATGTGGTGGAAGCACTAGTAACACTACTACCACAAGTAATCAACCGTCAATGTGGACGTGTACTTGTTAATGCCCAACAAATGGCAAAACGTACAGATCGTGTCGACCATATAGTGGAAAAAAATGCCTAAACGCAGTCTTTGTAGACAATGCGATATTAAAACACAATTTGATTGCAAACAGTTTTCGATTACTTTGCATATAAAATTCTTGTTTGACTATCATAATACCACGAAACAAAATATAAATTAAAAAAGCGAAATAATTTACAAAATCGTTTTTAAAATTTAATTTTGCAATATTATTATTTAAATACTTTACTTTTTTAGATTTATTCAATAAAACACTGTGAATTGTGCCTTACTTTCATCAAAATGTAAATTCTAATTTTTATAAGAATTTTTTCATGCTTTAGACGGTTGAGTATTGAAATACCCAAAAAGGTAATTCATCTAACGAAGTAAGTACTTCAATCCAAAAAGTAATTAGATTTTTATTAGATTGAAAAAGTTTGAGGCTAAGTGATCTTTGGAAATTTTCCCGACTTTTCTATTTTTCAATTTCCCAAAAACCACTTTTTATGGAAATTTCCGGGATTTAAAAAATTCTTAGTCCCACTAACAACGACAATTCTCTAGAATTTTGAGTAGCTCACTTAGAACGAATTATGGTCCGGCCTTTTTCTCTCCAATAAAATCAAAACTAGCTCAATATCTATTACCTAATGGCAGATATAGCTATTTCAATACATTAAGGTTTTTGAGTATTTAAATGCCCAATAGTCAGTAATGGATGATCTGCTTCAAAAAATGTTCAATCCAATCTATATATAATTTTGCGGATGTTAGAACTCTGGTAGTACCGTATAATTTTCCTAAAACATCTAATCCTACTAACTTCTTCAGTTAACGAAAGAAACCTAACAAATTTTTTTGACACGAGTTAAACTAACAGGAATAGTTTAATTCTTCCAAAAGAAGCATAATTTCTATCTGATTTACAAAAATTTAAAACGAACATTTTGACAACCTCTTCCCATCAAATTTGTCCCCTTTTCTCCTTTATATCCCTGTTTCCTTAAACTATCTCTCCCCTTCTCTTTTCCTTTAAAAGATTTTCAATGAAGCATAGTAAATGTCCATTTTAGAATTATGGAAATTTTTAATTGGTTTAAATACAGTATAATTAGAAACCGTCGAATATGCAAAACAACGCTATATCAAGTGTATAATTTAATTTAATCAATATTAAATAAATATTAAAACTCTGTTTCACTG
This sequence comes from Argyra leucocephala, assembly GCA_963942445.1. Classification (NCBI taxonomy): domain Eukaryota; kingdom Metazoa; phylum Arthropoda; class Insecta; order Diptera; family Dolichopodidae; genus Argyra; species Argyra leucocephala. Next base: position 91,938,741 of record OZ012679.1, read on the forward strand.
ATCAGTCTTCTGAAGATGGTGTAATACCTGAAATCGCTTAACATATTTAATAAAATTTGTGAAACATACCTAAAGTTTTAATATTAATTATTTAATTTTAATAATGTTTCACCTAGAGCCTACAGCATATTCTATAAAATATATTCAAGTGTTCGAATATAGAAAATCAGAATTATCATTGTATTGAATTGTATTGTATCTAGATCTACCGACCGATGTTTACCTTAATTTAGATTTCCAATCAATGGTACATAGGGTAGGTAGTTATAGTTTTTTTTTTTTTTTAAATATTTTATTTATTGTCAAATTATATTTTAGATAATTCTTAAATAAAACTAAACAGAATATTATATTATTGTCTTATCAATATACATATGACCGAAGTTTCAGCTCTCGTATTAATTTTTTGTTTGTATTGTACTTGCTATTTCTAAATAATTTATTTATTATATCATGAAATGCTTACTCTAAAATGTGGTTTAATAATTATTGTTACTTATATTATATGTTTTGGTAAAAAATGTTTTGAAAAAAAAAAAACCATTATTTATTGTTTGTTTTAAATATAGAACTAAACCTACTTAACCTAACCTAAAATTAACTAACCTATAGACTTAGACTACATTTTTCCAGAAATAAGGCATTTTATATTTCAATTTATTTTTGTTAAGAATATATTTATTAAACTGGTAAATTTGATTATTATTGAATTCATATGAATTTAAGTTTACTATAATTTTTTTGTCCGAAGCATTTCTTTTGTAGTGATATATTTTTGGTATAAAGTTATTGTCTTCCACGTATCCGCTTTTATCAAGAAATATGAATCCTTTAGGAGGAATAAAACCTGATGTTAAGTTATTTTTTAAATATTCTTCGTTTTCATACCGTGGGTGATTGATTAGAGAATTACTAGTAGCATTTGCGCTTCTTTGAATGTGGTTGCGAATTAAGCGAATTATAAAATTATCTATTCGAAATATCCCTGCAGTATCGTAAAGCTTTTTGTTTGAATAAAATTTAACATAGTTAGATTCTGGTGTTCTTTTTAAATTTGTACAATGTCTTAGATATTTTTGTTCGACCAATCTAAGATTTTCCATAATCGATGCACTAACTTTAAACCAAATTGAGCGTGATAAGTTAATATTGGACGTATAAAACTTTTATAGCACAACAATTTTACTTTTGCACTTAGATATTTAGAATAAAAGAGTTTTTGTTAAGCCATAAAGGCTTTTTAGTTATTTGTATTTGTTTGTCTATGTGATTTTTGAATTTAAATAAATAATTAAATTGAACTCCAAGCTACCTCACACTGTTTACGTTACTAATTTTTTCCCATCTGGATCTTTTAAATAAAACTATTTCCATTTTTTACGGTGTTATTGTATTACCTTATAACATAAAGGTGTTGTAATCGAATATACAAAATGCTAAATTTAGCTTTTCTCAAAAAATTGTAGAAAAAAACGTGTTCACCAGACGAAAATCGATACATATAGAATTTACTACAATCAATAATATTGCTTGAACTATGTTGAATCATTAAATACCACCACCCAGGGCCAATATTTGGTTATTTGTCATTAACAAATTCTAAGAAATATCTAATCGACCAATCTCATAATTCTCAGTTCAAGTAATAAGTTTAAGTTAAGTTCAAATAACATCTTAACCAACAAATCTAATGATAAGGGATATCTAATGAAAGAAAATCTACAAAGCTGTCTTACACATATGAACAAATCGTTAGCTTCTTGTGAAACATTTCAAAAAATAACATTTTACAATTTTTTGACACACTCTTATATTCACCAAAAAATATCCTTTTTATATTGATATTTTTTGTTATTGTTTTTTTTGTGTTAGAATAAAATTCACCAACATAATGACTTTAACAAACAAAATTACAATAACATGAACAATTTTGTACAGCTACATCTATATTGCTTTCAATTTATATTCTTATATCCTTTTTCTACATCTTATCCTTTCAAAAGATAATCCTTGTCAATATACAAAAACAAAATACAAAAACAATTGTGCGATACTTTAATATTCCCATAACATCAATATCATATTAAATAGATGGATGGGAATGGATGGCACTGATTAATTGAAAACTAATCGTTCAGTTCACTTAAATTTAAGTTCAGAAGTTAAAAATATTTTTAGCACTTATTTTGGAACATCTGCAAGAAGGATATATTTTTAATGAATGTATTTTGTCATTCGATACAAATTAAAATTATATTGAATTGCAAAAACAAAAAATATAGAACCTTCTTCATTTCCATTTTTTCTAAAATTATTCTGAAATAGGTCAGTTTTAGAAATTTTATTTTCAAAAATTTTTTTTTAAGTGACAAGCAATTTGTAGGTTTGAAATTTCATCAAGCAATTTAAAAAATATTAATAACAGTAAATTATTTTTAGAGATGAAAAAAAATACAAAAAGAAAACTATATCCTTTTTAAATAAAAATTTCCTCCTTCAAGACAAAAAAAACACATAGACTGATGAAAACATTCATTTCGTATTCACCTTTAACTAATCTTCAAACGACTTAATTTTGAATTATCTTGAAATATTAAAAGAATAATGAAAGATTTTCGGTAAGGATTCAATGTAAATCCTTTGTTTATTTTTATTTATTTATTTTTTTTTTTAATAAAGAAGATAAGATAAGATAATGCAAATGTCAGTAATATTTAAAGTTATAAATAAAAACTCAGGTGTATTTGAAGGGAATTTATTAAAAGCAATATTCTTTTGTTGTATACTTTGTTTTGTGTGGGGGTAGTATGGTAAGCTTTTCGTTTTGTAATTTGTAATGTAAATTGTAATGTAGTAAAAAAAAAATTACATGAATGTGGTGAATGATCTGTCAATAATTTATCTTGTGTTTGTTTATTTATTTTCTTATCTTATTTAGACAGCAATTGAATTTTCTTACTAGCTTCAATTTAATTTTTCTATAAGAATTATTTATTTACAAAACATTAATATCAAAAAAAAAATATGTTAGTAAAAAAAATTTTTGTTCAATTTAAAAATGATTTTAAAATATGCTTTACAGTTAAAATATATAGCTACACAGTTAAGTAACTTTTAATGTAAATAATTGTAACAAAAGCAAGGGTTTATTTAATAAAAATATTAAAATGTTTCAATAATATAAATTTTTTGTTATTTAATAGGATCACAGACAAATTAAAATTTTAAGTAATCCTTTTAGTAAAATTCAGAAAGATAACCGACTGTACTGGAAGAAATTTTCAAGAATAAAATTCGTATTGAATAGAGTTTTAGAATTTTCAAATGATTTTGGTAAGTTTTATATTTCATATTTTGATGCTTCACATCGCACGATAGATCACTTACACTTATTTAGTGAATTATACATAAGTTCTCATTATCTACAGATAGTGAGCTTTAATCTCGTTTAGAGCTTCCATCCATTGTGTTCTAATTTATTCAACTAATTTCTTTCAGTTGTCCTCAATTTCATTCAGCCATCTAGATTTTGGGCTCTATCTTGCTCTAATGTTGTACGGTACTACGTTTAATATTTTTTTTGTATTCTTTCAGGATTCACCCCCAACAGTATGTTCTGCCCATCTTACCCCTTCTATAATAATAAATTTTACAATATGTATCCTTCAATTAGTGGCTCTAGCTTCTCGTTTGATTTTATTTGATATTCATCATCGTCATTTAAATTGGGACCAAATAGTTTTTTCAGTATTCTTCTTTCGAATATTATTTTTGTTACTAATCGTTATTGTCCGTGGATTTTCACATTTTATCGATAGAAATTTGCAAAAAGTGTTTAAAAACCGTTTCAAAGCATAATCTACGAATATTAAAAATCCAGAAAAAGTACAATGAAGAATGCACAAAATTCGAAAATTTTAATATTGAATTTATAATCAATAATTGTGAAAAGGAAGTATCAAGTTATAAAATAATTTATATTTCTCAAAGCTCAATTTGCTTTAGTGGGAATAACTTTACACTACCAAAATAAAAAAAGATATTCTACTGCAGTGAAATCAGTGTTAGATTCCGGCATATGATTTTTCAACTTTAATTATCTAAATTACGAAATAATCTCTCTAAATGATTGAGCCATTTTTTACCAGGCATCCCAAATATTTTGAACATATTTGTGAGTGCAAGAGTAAAAAGTTTAAAATGAATACAAATTTTACAAGTCAATCATCACTTACAAAGTTCAGTTTTCAATATCTATAAAATCAATTAGATAAATTCTATGTTACATCGCTAAAATACTTCCATTTTTCAATACTTCCAAAAACTATTTTTTTTTTTATTTCTAAAGTTCTAAGCTTCACGAAAGTTTTGTTCTTATTCTTAAGTGTCATTATACGCGTACAACACCTGTAAACTACGTGTAAAAGTTGCCTCTACTATAGAATTTCTATTCATTCATACAACTTTCAATTGTTCAAAGTTACAGGAAATTTTGTAAATGTATTTTAGACACCCAGGAAATCCTTTACTGATAAATTCTACGAGAATAATTCTTCTTTTTTTTCTATTAAGGATTTATGTTAGAATAAAGTACAACAACAAGAGTATTGAATAATAAAGTTTGTTCAAGTGGGGATATAAAATATCTTTTCTTATCATTCTTATTCGCATGATGGTGGAAAAAGGAAAAGCGATGGAATTTCAAAAACATGTACCTTATAAATTTTTGGTGTTTTTTGTTTTTTTTTTTTTTTTTTTTTTTTGAATAATCTTTTTGTTTTTGTTTACCTGTTTGTGGTAAATAACTGTTATCAAAGTAACAAAGTTTTGTTAATAAAATTAAATGTTTTTTGAAAATATATTTGTATGCTACTTGAGTGTTAAATTTGTGAGAAAAAAAAACAATTTTTTTGTGCAGTGATTTAGAAAAAAAAGTATGTAAATTGTATTAATAAGTATTAAACCAATGTAAGTTTTGGAAATAAATTTAATTTGTATTGAGTTCAGGACACTTTCAAGTTTTTGATATATATAGACGATTCTAGTGAAAAATTCAGAAAATTTTAAAGACAAAATTTAATTGTGAATGATGGCTTACGATAATTTAATTTTGTATGTGGCTTATGATACTGATATTTTAATTCAACATAGATACTGAAAACAAAAAACAAACAAACAAAATGTTTATCCTATAAAGTATACAAAACTTTTATATTAGCCCTTGATCGATCCTAAGCAGCTTAGCTCAGCATGTTATTACTTTGGAAAACTTAAGAAAGTAATAAGACTTTTATATTAAAAAAAAATTTGTTGTATTCACAGACAAACTGACTGACCCTTTAATGTCCGAAATCCAAAAACAAAAAAGAAGAGGAGATTAGCTCGGATTTTTATATAATTTCATCATCATATTGTATTTGTCTATTCTGATATGTCTCGAGCCAATGTTCTCTTGTATTCTTTCACGATTAGTTATTTGTCCCAAATAATTTTCCATTTAACTAGTTTCACTACAAAAGTTATTAAATAAATTTCTGTTATAAAATAGAATTCATATCTTATATTTCTTCTTCTTCTCTTATTGCCTATCCATAATTGGATGTCAGCGGTTATATGATATTGGCAATGATGTCCTGATAGATGTTTCGATCCGTTGCTGAATGGATTAAATCGTCAATGTTTCTGATGCCTATCCAGTTTCTAATGTTACGCAACCATGTTAATTGTTTTCTTACTATACCTCTTATTCCTTCAATTTTTCCTTGAACCATTAACTGAAGTAGCTCGTATTTTTTTCCACGCATAATATGACCAAAGTAGGAATATTTTTGTTTATTTAGCCTTAGAAGTAGTTTTCTTTCTGTGTTTGATCTACGTAGAGCTTCTTCGTTTGTAATGTGATCTGTCTACAATATTTTTTCATTTTTCGGTAGGTTAACGAATCGTAACCGTTGGCACAAAACTTTTTTGCATTTAAGAAATGCATTTCTTGCTATTTCAATTCGGCACCTAATTTCCTTTTCGTAGCTCCAATCCTCGGTGAAACCAGCATGCGAGATATTTGTATGTGGAGACTCTCTCAATTGAATGGTTATTTATTTTAGTTGTTGCTGCAGTTGTAAGGTGTTATTTTTCTACTTACGATCATTAATGTAGTTTTTGAAATATTCACGTTTAAGTTGAACAATTCGGTATTTCTTTATTCTTACTTAGTTCAAGTGTTTACAAATTACAATATTAAAACTTACTATAAAACCATTTTACAATAATAAAATATAAAACGAATACAATTATTAGTAATTTAAAATAGAGATTGTAAAAATTATGCAATTAGTTTACACAAAATTCCTAATGAAATTAGGAAATTACTTTAAATAAGGATTTCTTTACAACATCTTTACTTATATCAAAATTTATTGTTGTATTGTATTGGTTTGTGTTTATCAGCATTCTGTTAATAGGCTCATATTTTCCGTAATTAGTTCTGTGAAATGTAATAGAAAATATGTTTTCATGCCTAAATCGTGCTCTTGTGTTAATTGTATTTCTTAAAAATGTTATCAATAAAACGTGAATCAATGTGTTTAGTCAGTATTTGGGTTATAGAAACCATACCGAACACAGTTCTCCTACCTTCTAAAGTATACATATTAAGCAGTTTAAGACATTCAATGTAGGGGGGCAATATTAAGGGATTATTCCAATTCAAAGCTCTTAATGCAAACCTAAGAAAAAAGTTTTGAATATTTTCTATTCTATCAATGTGTTGGCGATAAAAAGGGGACCAAACTTGGTTAGCATATTCAAGAATTGGTCTGACTAATGTCATAAATAACGATTTAGTAACATAAGGATCATCAATTTTCTTAGGCTACCTTTTTATAAAACCAAGCATTGAGTTTGCTTTGTTAATGATCTTATTAATAAATACATTTAAAAGTTTGGAATCAAAAGTCACCCCAATCTTCTAATTATAGAACCACCAAAGGTATAACTATTACACGTAGGGTTTGTAGAGCGAGTAAACGATATGATGGCGCACTTATCAACGTTTAAAAATAAACCATTATAATTACACCATTTCATAAAATTGTTTAAGTCTTTTTGAAGAGAAAAGGAGTCGTTATTTGAACTAATATCTTTAAAAATTTTCAAGTTGTCGACCTAAATTTTTATACAACCGCTCTGGATAATTTTAGTGACATCATTTATAGAAATAATAAATAACAGTGGTCCGAGGTGACTCCCTTGTGGCACTCCAGAATGCTGTTCTGAAAAGAACACTGTAGCATCTCTTACCAAGGTAAGAGTCAATCCATTTAATTAGAAAATACGGAAAACCATATTTTTTAAGTTTGAAGAGAATCACACTATGTGGTAAGAGATCAAAAGCCTTACTAAGGTCAGTGTAAACCACATCTGTTGGCTTACCGGCTTCCATTGTTTTCAATTTGAAACATTAATCTTTAAATCCTTTTGGTGAGCTGGTTTTATAAAGGACTTTTTCCAAAAACTTGGGAATACTCCAGAAGTTAAAGATTTATTGAATAGAAAAGAAATAAGGGAAGATAAAGAATCAGCACAGTTTTTTAATATGATTTCAAGCAGACCGTCCGGGCCTGGAACTGTATTATAAGCAAGTTTACTTAAGTAAATCTGAACATTGCTTCGTTGCTTCGTTGCGTTGCTTTGAAAGGTTTCTAAAGGAGTGAAATTTGCTTCATTAACTGAAAAGGTTGAAGAAGAATAATTACTTTCAAAAAATTCTCTAAAGTAGTTAGATATTTCATTTGCATCATTAGATGTTTGATTTTTAAATGTCATATAATAGGGATATTGATCTGTTTTTCTTTTAGAGTTAACAAGTCGCCAGAAAGACTTAGAACTCGTCCGTATTTTGGAAGCTATTTTACTTATGTAGGCATTGTATTTAAAATTTAATAAAGATTGCTATGATGGTTGACTTTATCGACTATATATTGCAAATCCCTTAGGTTGTCTGTTATAAGGAGTGTATCATCTGCATATCTGATATTATTTATATAAAAGTGCCATTTACTTTTATACCAACATGTAAAATCTTGAAAAATGGCTTCAGCATAGATGTTAAATAGTAAAGGGGAGATAATACAGCCTTGTCGAGCTTCTTTTTGAATATCAATGCTTTGTGTCAGCACACTATTTATTTTTATACGATCAAATATAGTCACCATCAAATAAGCTGAACGCTGCAGTTTGTTAAGCTATAATCTTATATTTAACTATATTAAATGTAGAAATTTAGTTAATTGTATCTAGATTTAATAAATTTATGTACACGGGTAAACATCTGGTCGTAATGGTCGTAAACATCTGGACAGAATGCCCTGGCTCCAATACTATTTTGACTTTATTTATTTTCGCCAATATTTTAAGTTTTACTTCAAAATTCTATACCAGCTTAGATGGTACATGAATCAAGAGCTAATATTGCTGATCTGCTGCCTGAGAGAATGTAGATCTTAAAATTTTTGTAATTTCTTCTAAAATTCTCTCGCACATAAAATTCGATTGTATTCACTTCAGTTTGAAAAACTGCATTTTGTGAGTTTAAACTTAAGTAAGTATGATCTCTGAAGCTCTTTACCATATACCCCTGATCTCATTCCTTGATTTACATTTATTGCTTTTGAGCCAGCTGTCAGTATACCATATACTAATGCTTCCATATTAATATAGAATGGGCTAATCTCTGACGCCTCTCTGTTTGGCAGGATTAGGATTTTTATAATTATTTTTTGGCAAGCATTAGTCGGTCGATGTTGGCAGCGATACATCCTTCTGAAACATATTAATCAGTTCTGGATTAGTATATTTTCGCTTTCACTTAGTGGATCATCTTATGATACTGTGGTATAGCCCGTCTTCTTTTTGTATAAAGAAGTGAAGGGATTCTAGGTGAAGCGGTTGGTGCATAGAATCTATAGTGATGCGGTTGGTGCATGGAATATTACGTCCGCACCATCAAATAAGCTAAAAGCTGCAATTTGTTAGGCTTATTTAAAACTATAATCTGTGTACCCTTCTTCCAACAAACATTCAGATACGTACGTTAATATTGGTCTTACTATTGCAGTAAATAACCATCATGTCCAGAATATTATACTAAGAGGATACAAACTAAAATTTTCACAACCATCTTTAATTTTTTTGATTTAATTTTTTGATATTTTATGAGCATCGTTCTCGAAGTGGTGCATCTAAAAATTTAATTCAAATCACTTTAATAGTTCAATAACCTCATTTTATAACAAATTTAATTCCAAATTGTATATTCAATTGTATCATTTTTCTGGAATCGGATGTATTGTATATCTTTCTAAATTAAACAAATAAAGAAAGTGTAAAATCATAAATAGAATTCATTCAATATCCTTTGAGAGGTATTAATGACGGAACAGGACAAAAAACAGAAACAAAGGAATAACACGATATTTTCAGTCAATAAAATTCTTTGAATTCTTTTAAAATCGTTTTTATTTTTTCTTCTCTTCTCCCCTCAAATTATATGGTTTAACACCAAAAATACGACAAACATTAAAAAACTGGATTTTGAATTTTTGGTATGTGAAAATATAGCGTTAGGACTGAAACAGTAAAGAAAAAAAAGATAAGCTTCAAGTTCAATTTCGATTGGCATTAAAATGATAAAAAAAAAATTTCGCCCCCTATTTAATGTAAAAATTTCCAATATCGTAAAATTTAATGACATACTAACGTAATGAAAATCATTATGATATCGTTTAGTAAACTTCTCAAATAGAAAATAAAACGTTTTGGAAATGTTAATTAAAATTGAAATTAGTTTTTTTTTTTTGTTAAATTGGAACTTGGACTCTTAATGGGACTAACCATTGATTCTGGTATTCTGTAATAAAGTGTGAAAAAAAACAATTTCAATTCTCTTAATAATAATTTGAAATTGTCAGCAAACTAAGAACAGTGCCTGAAAATTATAAGATTCATGTTGATAATACGATCAATTTGAAGTTCAATTTTCGCCACTCAAACGTTCTTCTGTTCTTCTTGTTAAATTCAGAATGACAGCTTAAATATATTACATTGCAAATCCAAAAAATTGATGGCTGTTAACATTAGATTTTTAGGAATTCAAAATTAAAATTTAGAGTCATTTACTACATTATTAGCACATATTATTATAACCCGGATGAACTCTAGCTTATTCTACTTTCCTGTTGATATGTTTAAAGTGAATGTTCCCTAATTTCGTACCTTGAGCTTTCAATAAATATGACAATCACACAGTCATATTTCTACTTCTATGCCCAATTAGTCTCTATCTGTTTCTGCCGAATTACTCTTACAATCATCTATCGTTGCTAAATGGCAGTTTTAATTGGCGGGCATCTGTTTTATTTGATTTCCATGTTTTTAAAACAAATCAGATTTTGATATTGTACGTATTTAATTAGTTAAAGGTCTTTAAAGACCTTTCCAATTTTATTTTTATTCCAAGTTGTATATAGAGTGGTAAACTCGTTTTAAATTTTGTTTTAGAATTTTTTGTTTTAGAATTACTTACTGGTATGTATATATGTAAGTACTATAATAGATAAAGACTTATTTTTGTTGAAAGATAGCAGCTCTTTATGAATATTCAGTAATTTTTTTTAAATAATCCCCTTGAGATTTTTAAAACATCCCGCATATGTATCTTTTTTACCATTTATTTTTTATCCCAGACAATTGCCATAAAAATAAATATTTATTCAGAAAATCTTACTTAGCACAATATAATAAAAACAATTGATTCATTTCTAAAATTTTATCTGAATGCGTCAATCAACCTTTAACTTCTAAATAAATTTAATCGCAAACAAAGTATTTATAACTCCCTCTTTTGCTCTCGAAAAGTATATACTTAACATTGTCATTATTAATCATAATTGTCGCGTGTTACTCAAAACATCGACCTACTCAAATGCAAGCAAAAAACCAAAAACCAAATAACATTTTTTTTTCTAACCTCAAAAAATAAAAACAAAAACAACACTTGTGACTGACTTGATTATTAAAAATAATAATAATTTTGCGGTTATTCAATTATGGTTATTAAAGATTTTTATCGTAATTTAACTCCACTGTTTTATAGCCAATTTTAACTCTCATGCGTTCACTTATCGTAAATTGTTTTAGTTTTGTTTATTATTATTTTTTTTTAAATATACCAACCAGTATGGCCATCACATATTCATTCAATTTGTTTTACATAAGAATTAAAATGTGGTATTTTCAATTTCTCCAATTTAAGTTAAAGACAGAAACAAAAAACAAAAAACAAAAAAAAAAAAAAAAACAAAATTAATTTTCCAAACGATTTAATATTAAAGTTTTTCAAGTTTTTGGTTTGGTGCGGCATTAGAAATACGTGAGTTGCCGGTTGATTGTGCAATTTGAGCGATTTTAAATTACTTACAAATATACTCACGTGTTTTATTTATTTATATACATATATGTTGTACATAATATGTACAGACATGATGCATTATGAATACAATATGTACACTAGTGACAATTTGAATAAGACATCAGTTATAGTTGAGTAACAATAAAATTATTAATTTAATATTTTAACATACCATAATGTTGTCAAAGGAATTATTTTTTTGTTTTTTATGTTCTTGACAGTAGCTCTAAGGTGGAATTATTTTTCCACTATTCTTCGTCCTTAATTAAGTACGGTAAGTACGGTACTGCAAGTTTTTACTACAATGTTTTTGAATTATTTATTTAAAAAATGTCTGACTTATCGACTTATTAAATGTGGAAAACTAATAATGTTGTGAGAAACTTATAAGAGAAATATAATTAGCTCCATTTTATTTAAATTGTTATCAGATTATCCTCTCGATTATTTTTTGTCATTTATTTTATCCCAATAACAAAGGGTACTGGACCAGATCGGAAAACACATTCAGCATTTTTTTTGCTTCATCGGGAATCGAACTTGGAATCTTTTGGTTGAAAGACAGGTAATCTACTTACTGCGCCACCCAGTGTGTATCTGACTAAAAGTTATGAGGTTAGAAATCCGCATAGATCATTGGTCTTTTGTTAAAATAAAGTTTTTGTTTCATATTTTTCGTGTTTCATTAATGTGAAATTAAGAATTAGGTAAAAACGATACTTACATTGCAAAAATAGTAGTACCCTTCGTACAATGCCATCAATCTAAAACATAAAAGTTATAAAACACACGTGAGGTTTTAGGAAAATTTATAAAGAGCACATTCAACTACAGGCCTCCGTAAGAAGGAACAGCTTTTATATATTTGATTTGCAAAAATTCATAGTGAACATTAATAAGCAAAATATTCACAAGAAAGTATAAAGGTTTCTGACCTAAGTTTTGGCTATTAATATATTTTTGAAAAATAATAATTTAAAATTCTGTCATTATGAATCAATGACATTATAAACAATCATTAAAGAGAAAATCAATATGCCTCTAGACGTTCATATAAAAGAGATCGCTCCGACCAGAAAATTTTTTAAGGTGATTTCTTGGACTATATTGGGAACAAAATAATTGTAAACAGGATGTTCATTTTTAAATTTAACCTGGGCTAAAAGGGGTTAAAGAAAATGAATGTACCTAACTAACGGTACTTAGACTTTTAAATAAGTTCTGCTTAATTGAATGGGTATCAAGCATACTGCCTTCGAGTAATAGCCGCCCAAAAATAAAATATTGTTTTTAAATTTATTTAACACATAAAGTCACACGAAATAAAATTTAATTGGAAATTTAGAAAAAAAAAGCTCAAAAATGAAAATGCAGCAAACCTCGATATTGTATAAATTGTGTACTTTCAAAATCCAAATTGTCACTGCTGTATTTCATCGAACTATACCATTTACAATGTCGCTACTTCATATGTATGCTAATAGAATGAAAAAAAAAAAATTTCAAACTTGTTTCAAATTATTTGGTATGCGTGTGTATTCAGGGAATGTTAGTTGGGAAAAACAATTCAATTTATTATTATGGATGTAAAATATAAAAAATGTTGATTACTTTGTGTTTTTAAAACACCTTAGATTTTAAAATTATAAGATTTAAAATTCAATAGAAAATTTCAAACTTAAATCTACATTAATTTCAAATCCTCTTTAAATGATGAATAGAATGATATTGGAATTCATCATAGATCCATTCAACAAACAATGACGATTACAATATTTTCAATACTACTTACATAATTTCTTCCCATTCACCTCTCTATTTATTTAAATATATAAATTTTGGGTGTCAAGGTTATTAAAATTGAGAACACTGAATTGAGAACTATTATATTGAAAAATCAGAAACAAACAAAAATAACCGCAACAAAATATAAAAACAAAAATAAAAATGCAATAGTGAGTGTTGAATGTTGCAATATACACAAAATTCACATAATATTGATATACCAAACGATTTCAACAAAATGGAAACGTTCAATATTCTAAAATAAAAACAAAAATGAAAGTGAAAAATTTAATATTTAATTCTTGATAATAAATGATTGTATTCTGATAATAATGATGATGATGATGATATTGATTGATGCATTTAATATAAATAATAGACGTCTGCTGTCTAGTTTTATACTGTCATATTATTAGAATAATGTTGAATTAAATTTACTAATTTTGTTGAAAATTATATACATATAACTATAAAATGTTTTTTTTATTATTATTATTTTTTTTCTTGTGCTTGTAATTTTATAAAATATTTTAAAAATAGAATGTTTATTTTTCAGTACTGACACATTTTCATTTAGAATTTTTCATTATTGTAAATCTTAAAGAATAATTGTATTTGAATGCGATATACATATACATATAGAATTTGTTGCACTGATCGCATATCTACGTAGTTCCGCATAATACAATTTTGTTTATACATACACACACATACATACAAACCTACATAATTCTGATCTTTTGATTTAAAAACAAAATTTTCTTTTTTTAGGTTATTCGAAATGAACTTCAAATACGATATTTTTAGTTACGTTAGATTTTATATTGTAAATATTTATTGGTGGTCAATAATAAAAATAAATGATAAAATTCTTATTAAGAGTGGAAATAAAATAATAAAAAACTTTATATGCAAAATTTTGTAGAATAGTTTGCATATGCAATACTGGTTTTGTTGTCTGACTACTAATCAGAAAGTCCCAGATTCGAATTCCGCTTAGAGTATGAATATTACAAAAAATATTTTCAATAATTCTTTGAAATTAATTTGGAATACAATTTTAGTTATCTTATCATTAAAAATAAAATGGAACTATGGTATTATGAAAGCGGAGTTATACTCTACAATTAATCTAAATAATTGATATCAATAATAAAGATTAGTTTTATTTAAAATAAAAAGAATAAATTGTATGTAATTAAGTAAGCCAAATTTCTGCAAAAATAGTTAGAATGTTGATTCCCATAGTTTTTGATTTATAAAAAAAAAGAATAAAATTTAATTGCATATTTTAAAAACTCTAATTTTAAAGCTGTGTTTAAAATAATAGTTTTTAAATTCAAAAATTTATTCACGTTTATATTTATTGACGTATCATCAAACAAACTAACAATCAATCTGCAATATTATTTAACAATAAATGTTAACATAATTTTTAAAATATTAGTAGGTAGATGGAATTATCTATTCTAGTTGCTTCTGTGAAACTAATTAGCATTTAAGCCAATGTAATGTGCCTTATTGAGTTATACTAACATTGATTATTCACACAAACTCAGTACTAGAGCCAACAGGAAGTCAATTAAATCATTAATTTTGCTCCAGTAATAAACATTATTTATATAACCCGTGTTTTTTAATTTCGCTCTGAGTGGGAGTACCTGTCACTGTAACGTTGAAAATTATATTTCAAATGCTAACAATAAGATATTTTTTTTTTTTTTTTTTTTTTTTTTTTTTTATATTGTGCTTTATTTTTTATTAGTTACATATTTTAATTATTTTTTTGACAAAAACACTTAAACAAATATTATAATTATTTCATCTTCTTATCTTACTGACCCTTCATTAGGGCGCTCTAAGTTATTTAATTTTTTTGCACTTATGTGCATCATTTTCTTAGTTTTTAATTTATTTCTTTTACATGTTATTTGATTATGTTTAATCATTTATTTTTATTCTAATATTAATTGGAAAAATTTTAATTCTAAAAAAAACCAATTTTTCTTTAAACTTTTTTTTTTAAAAAACCCTAATCCTACTTAACACTAATACTAAAAACTACTTAATCTAACTTACAACTAAATTTATTGATACAATCAATATTTGATTTTATTCTTGCCACCAATATTTTTTTGTATCTTTTGAGTCTATTTTTGTTATGTACCTATCGTATCTAAATATTTCCGGATCATTTTCGTATTTTTTGTTTGATTCATATTCTATTTTTTTGTTAGTTGATCTCCTAAATACATGGTATATTATGGGTAGTTTGTCATCGTTTTGTATAAATTTATTTTTATCTAGGTATATCCACGATTCAGGTGGTATATAACCCGTGCTCATTGTTTTTATTATGTACCTATTATCAGGGTAAATTGCGTGAGCAATCAAACTATTTTCTGTTACTAAATCTACTCTAGAGTAATGTTGTCTTGTTAATTTTACTATAAATTGGTCTATTTTGCTTATTTTGCTATATTCATACAGGGATTTGTTAGATATGTAGTGTTTATATTCTGTTTCAGGTTTTCTAAATTTGCTTGTACAATGCCTTATGCACCTCCTTTCAAACTTTCTTAATAATTCCATACATGACGGACTAACATTGTACCATATTGGGCAGGCATATGTAAGAATTGGTCTTATCAATGCCTGGTACCCTATGATTTTTACTCTATTTGTAATTCCTTTAGCATAAAATAACTGTTTTGAAGCCATAAAGGCTTTACGTGCATTTTCTAGTCGTTTTATTATGTGGAATCTATAAATTAAATTATTTGTTAAATATACTCCTAAATATTTTACCGATTTTTGATTTGTCAGTTTCATGTTGTCTCTTGTTTTAATGTGGAACTTTCTCCAATTTTTTCTAACATCTTTGTTAGCTTTATCTAGAGATGTTCTAAATAAAATAACTTCACATTTGCTGTAGTTTATTCTTAGCTTCCAAGAATCAACATAACTTTGTATAACGTTAAATTTTTTTTGAAGTTTATTTTAAATTTCTGATACATATTTATTTACATTGTAAATAATAAGATCATCTGCAAAAGCTAAACTTGTTGTACGAGACTGATTTTGATTTATCTTTTGTAATAGCTCACTGATATAAATATTAAATAACAGTGGTGCGTTTACAGTTCCTTGTTGTAAACCATTTATTACTTTAAAGACTTTTTTAGTGCTTAAATTTCTATCTTCTACTATAAATTGTTTTCCACATAACATTTCTTTAATCATTTTTACTAAGTGTGTAGGGAAATTATATTTTAATAGTTTATATAGTAAACCACTAATCCAAACAGAATTAAAGGCTTCTTTTAAATCTATGAGGCATGCCCCAACAGATTCCTTTTCATTCATCGCCCAACATATGTCCGAAGTTAATTTATTAATCGCGTGTATTGCTGAGTGTTTTGCCCTGAACCCAAATTGGTTTTCTGGGATAACATCATTTTGTTTTACAATTATCAATACATTCTTATTAACTATTGTTTCGAATATTTTGCTTATGTTGGGCAATAAGTTTATAGGTCTGAAGCTTTTTGGGTCTGTTTTATCCTTTCCCGGTTTTAATATTGGAATGACTTTAGCTATTTTCCACATTTCTGGAAAATAGCAATTGTTTAACAGGTTATTAAATATTGTACAATAACCCTGAATTATACTGTCTGGCAAATTTTTTAACACGATGTTTGGAATTCCATCTATTCCCGTTGATGTTTTACTTTTCACATTTGTGAAGACTTCTTTTAGGTCCTCAAATTTGACCAAGTAACTATTAAAGGTTTGGTTACCTACCAGTTGGTTTGCCTTACATAATTCATTGAATTTTATTAACCTAATATTGTTTCTCTTATCTATATTTATTTGTCTACTAAACTCTAAATATTTTTCTTCGACTTCTATAGAGTGATCATCTAGACTACCTGAGACTATCTGATTGTGCGATTGTTCAACATAGTGTCCTATGATGTTTAGTGTATCTTCATGGTTCCTAATTATGTATCTGCCCTGCTCATCTCTTTGTAATTGGTTAATGTTTATCATAGCGTTTGTTAGCAAGTTTTTGTCACTTTCTTTTACTCTCAGTTCGTTAATATTTATGTTATTTTTTTTCCTAAATATTTTGTTAATAGTGGGAAACATGTTTCTAGAATTTGACGGATGAATATTTTTTAACGTTTTTTCCCATTGCTTATTTCGTTCTATATTTATATTTTGTGTAATGAGTGAGTTTATATTATTTAATAATGATTTTAATCTATTTATCTTATTAACGTTATGTTGGACATTTCTTTTGTATGCGTTTTTTATTGCAGTTAGTATTGTGGATTTATATTTTTGTAATTTTTTTATTTTATAGTTCATATATTTGTCAATAGAATTTCCCAATCTGATTTTGGGTACACATGTCTCTCTTGTCTGTTTAATTAAATTTTCTATTTGATTCAAATAACTAATTATCTCTTGATTTTCGAGATTACGATTGTTGGGTATTAGCATTCCAACATTAGCTTCTATCCCTATTACCTTATCATCTAATTTTTTTTTGAATATTTCCCAGTTAGCCGCCTTATAATTGAATTTTATGTTAATATTATTTGGTTCTTCTCTTAAATAAACATTATTCTCTAGTTCTAAATTGATAACGATAGCATTGTGGTCGCTGTCGTATGGTATTGTTTCTAGTTTGTTTTGTGCGCCCATACTAAGGCTGATTCTAATATCTATAATTCCTAAATCTAAAAATGAGTTGGTTCGAGGATATGTAGGATTTTTGGAGCTATAAAGTTTGGCTTTGTATAATATCTCATTGTTGTTTAACCATTTTTTTAAAATATTTCCTCTAGTATTGCCCGTAGTGTTTGACCAGTCTGAATGTTTGGCGTTGAAGTCGCCTGCCATTACATAGTAATTATCCAATTTGTTTAGTTTTAGTACCCTAAAAGTATTATTTAATTCGTTTTCAAATTCTTCGCTATATTTGTGACCTGCGTAAAGTGCTATTATTTTTAAATTTTTATTTTGATTCAACTTGATTTCTATTATACTCATTTCTAGGCACTTAAAACTTTCTATTATATTATTATTAACTTTTAAATATTTTAAATTTTTTCTTATTAAAATTGCTGTACCCCCCCCTTGTACGGCAAGTTGTCTGTCATTTCTAATAAAGTTATAATTTTTAAATTCCAGTTTATGTTTCGGATTTAGTTTTGTTTCTGTCAATAATACTATATCTGGGCTAACTTTTTCAAGAAAATAAACTAGGTATGCTCTTTTATTGAGTGATATAATTGAATTTACGTTAATAGCAATTATTTTTAATTTAGTTAACCTATTATTTATACTAGTCATAGTAAGAATTTGTTGGAAGCATTTCGAATAAAAAGTCTATTTTTTTGGCGTGGTCATTTAATTTACTTTCTATGTTATTTACCTGATTACTAATGATTTCTAGTGTTTTGTTTAGTTGTGATAGAATGTTGTAATTTTCATTATTTTGCCCTGTCTTTGATGAATTATTATGTGGCCTATTATTATTGTTGATATTGTTATGGTTAGTATTATTACTAAATAAGTTAGCGTAAGATAATTGCGGTTGTACATAGTTGTTGATCATTTCAAATTTTTCTTGGAATTTCCTATTGTTTGCTTTTCTTCTGTTTTCGATTATCTTCAGTTTATTTAAATATTCGGGGCATCCTCTGTAATTTGCAGGATGCCCATTGCTGTTACATAATGCACAGTATAATAAATTTTTGTCCTCTTGATATGTTAGGTTGCATTTTCCGATTTCATGGTTTTCATTGCACTTCACACATCTGTAGTTCATGTTGCAGTTGCTGGCTGCATGACCCAATCGTTGACAACGTTTACATTGTGCAATTTCCTTTTTTATCAATTTTTCCCATTGGATACATTGGTGATTTAATCTTTGGATTTTATATATATTTGAAATATCGCTATCGGGGGTTAGTTGTACCAGAAATAGTGGAAGTTTAAAATTTTCTTTTATAGATTTCTTTGTAACTAATCTGACCACTTTTACTATTTTTATATCCTTTATATTCAGGGCTTCTAGCTCCTCCTTTATTTGGTCCGGCTCGTCTTGTGTATTTAAACCCTTCAATATTAGGGTTTTGTTTTTTAATTCCCTAGGAGTGTATGAGAAGTAGTTTGAATTTATTTCCTGTAATACTTCTTTAACTTTGGTGTAGTCATTGATGGATTCTAGTAATATTAGATGTTTATTATTATTTATTTTTTTAAACACAAAGTCTTTAATTTTTAGTTTTTCTTTGAATATTTTTTTTAAATCATGGATATCTTGGTCCTGTATGGTAATAGGAGGTATTTTATATTTCCTTCCTTCTTTTCTTATATTATTATTGTTAATATTATTATTATCATTATTAATAATATTGTTGTTGTTATTATTATTTTGATTATTATTATTATTATTTTTATTATTGTTATTATTATTGTTTTTATTGATTTCTTTCTCCAAAAAAACCACATTTTTGTTTTGTAAATCTTTTTGCATATTTTTTTTGTTATTATTTTTATTTCTCGCCACTTCAATAAAGTCGTCAAGTACATTATTATTATCTATTGTTGTATCTTCTTCATCCATTTCCACGTGGTGTGTCGTATTTGCAGTTTCGTCATAATTTAATATAATTTATTTATTAATATAATATGCTAACTATAATTTTATTATTCTATTTTTAAGTTTTATTAATTATCAATCAATATTACTTTTAAAATCAGTATAACACGTCCGATCGCTATGCCGGTTGTATCAAAACTCCGCTAACAATAAGATAAGTAATAATATTATGAATAATAAAAATATTATTACTCAACCCTCCACCTGCGCTATTTTATTGGATAATAAACAACAATCCAGCGGCAAAGAAGATCAAATAGCTACCCAGGCAATAAAAATAAGTAAGACGGTTTTAAATTTCTTTTCTTAGTCGAGTACAAAACACTGTACTATAAAGCATATTTATTAAAATTAAAAAGAAAATATTCGGCTATTTTCAAAAATTATACAAAAATTTTATTCTAACGCTAGGAAACAAGTTATTATAAAAACTCGCTTTAATTTGTTTACATTTTTTATTTCGATTTTATTATAAGGATTTCATTACATTCCATATTTCAAAATGTATTTTAATTAATTTAATTTAATTTATTGTGATTATATCAACATGTATTTTTCTTATAATTATATTTGCAAGTACTTATCACGATGCCTTAATCTATCAAACTATAAAGTATGGTTTGATACCCATTTGTGATTTCAACATTTGAAGGACATTCATTTATTCTTATTCTAAATATTTGCATTTTATATTTTCGCAATTGCTTTTTCTTTTTACTATTATAAACCTTAACCTAGTCTAAACTATACTTAAAGATACAACTAAACTAGAACTTAAACTATGACCAATGCTACAGCTAAGCTTACGACTAAAACTACACCTAAGCCTAAGAATATATGTCTATAACTTATTACAGTGGATTAATTTCCATGAATGTTTTAATTAAGAGGACACAATTTTGTTACCTATTTTTCATCAAATTGTTTACAAATAAGGACGATTATATTTTTTTATACAGAACTAATAATTTTCTAAAGAGCTACATTCCAAATTCTATGAGTATGAAAACTCTTTTCACTAATTATTTTTCTATAATTCATATAAGATTAAATTTAAGAACAGGTAATTTATAAATATACATAATCAAATATGTATGTACTTTACATAGTACATACATATATATTTTTGTAGTAAATGAACCTAAATCGAATTTCAAATAATAATACTGTAACAGTAATATTGATTTTAAATAATAGTTGTATAAAAAATGTTATATAAACTTTAATTATAACATTTTGTAATTGAAATGGAAGAATGCATAGATTCAAAGCTGATAGATTTATAATTATAGAATAATAATTATTACTAACTAAATTAAAGTTTTATCGTTGTTAATTAACTAAATATATATATTATATACATATTTGTAATTAGGAAGTTTTTAATTTTGAATGATTGTCTCTATGGAAATTTAACTTTTATAAAATAACAAAGTTTTCAAAAATTTACCTTACAATATTTCACCCTTGATACTACCAAAAAATTAAGTATCCTAGAAAAGAATTAAAATATTAATCTGTTTCGGTGTACAAGACTTAAAAACAAAAAAAAAAAATATAACATTTTTTAAACTTTTTCATTTTGGAAATACTCACTAATAATAATATTTTTTTTTCAATCTACTTATAATTAGCAAATTTTTAGTTTTCAATTTACTTTTTCGAAACTCTACTTCAAAGGAAATTTTACATAAAAAGAAATTTCGTAGTAGCGATATAAAAACAGCAGACAAAATAAAATACCATATATTGAAGATTTCCTGCTTTAAATTTGTGAATATTAATTTTAAGACAGAACCTGACCAAATCTTACCATCATCAAATAAAAATTATCAGATATGCCATACACTTAATAATAGCTGGATATTTATTTAAAAGCTGAACAAATTAGGCATAGTCAAAGAAGAAGATAATAATAACATTTAAATTATGTCGACCAATAATTATCAGTAACCAATAGAATTTCAGATCTAATTTAGATATGACACAAATCACGATTTTTATTAAATAAACTAACATAACTTCTCTAAATACCCAAACCAAACACTGAATTTTAGAGATCGCATTACGAATTTTATTTTTGATGTTGAAAAACACCGAAATCAAACGATTTTCTTTTTTAAAATTTTCCAGGAAGTGGAATAAAAATGTAGATGTTAGTCAATTGGTTGGGGATTCACAAGTGTTGTAGATTTGATTCATAATCCATTATAAGAGTTTAATTTTAGAGAACATGGGTGATTATTTTTTTTCAACAATTTTCAGTTTTTATCCTTTTTTTACTGTATTACTGGTTGTTATTTATGACAAGTTCAGCTGCTTTTTAACCGAAAAGAGTTTTTTGATGTAATCTTCTTAAAATAAACTATTTAACTGCTTAATTTGCTGCTGTGTAATTGTAATTAATCGTTGATGTGCTATTAAAATTAAACTGAATACAAAAAGAATGGTGAACGCAATATGAATGATCGTATTCGTCAATTATAG
The DNA here is from genome assembly GCA_963942445.1 of Argyra leucocephala. Classification (NCBI taxonomy): domain Eukaryota; kingdom Metazoa; phylum Arthropoda; class Insecta; order Diptera; family Dolichopodidae; genus Argyra; species Argyra leucocephala. The sequence continues at coordinate 91,961,159 of OZ012679.1, forward strand.
TCTCTTTGTTCAAAATTTCTAATTGTTAAAATTTTAATTTAATCTCGTTTTTTTTTTTTTTAAAAATTCTGAAATAAAAACAATATAACTGTTAAACCATGGAAAAAAATAAAATGGAACTATGATATTATGAAGGCGAAGTACTCTACAGTAGATATAGTTTTCCTCAATGCAGTTAGATATAGATCAATAGTTATAGTTATAAATTAGTCTATACCACAAAAGAAAAAAGCTATTGTATGTGATTGTGTATTTCAAATCATTGTCTAAAATTGTCTAAAATCAGTTACGACGCTCATCCCATAGACTTGGAATTATATAAAAAAAAAAAATTAGGCACACTTAATTAAAGTAGATTTTTGACTAAAAAAATTATTGAATAAAACAAAAACGCATCAAAAAAATGTGCTACCACTGAAAATATTTAAAATTGACACTTTCACATTTATTTTTCTTTCTTTCCTTAAAACCGACATTATTAGACATTTCTGTTTGTTTTTAAATTCGTAAACAATTGAAATTAAGTTTTAATTTAAAATAGAATTAGTAAGCAAATCCACAAAAAAAAATCCATAAATCCAAAATCCATAAAATTATTGCTAATTACTCCGGGAGAGTAAGGAGAGATATCCTTGCTGTATCCAATAGCGACTATATGCATAAAAATAATTTATTTAAATATTCTGTAAAAGGCGTAGAACTTTGAATTTGAATCCAACTTTAAAACTTCTCCTATAACTCAGAATTTCGCATAAATTGTCGTACATAATAAAGTGAAATGCGTAAAAGCAATAACAAGGATCGTTTTTTGTGACTCATTAAAATAAAATAAAACATTAATTTCAAAAACAATATTTTCTAATATACAAATAATACATTTTTAATATGTAAATATAGGAAATTGGGATCGAAAAAATTGTAATAGAGTAAAATTTGTGGAATTGATTAAAATAGTCGAATATTTTCCTTTTAATTATACTAAATATAGATTTCTTTTCTCAGTCGAGTACAAAACATTGATAAAGTCTGCAAGTAATGTTTTGTAACAACAAAATCGTTTCTCGAAAAATTTAGTTAGTTTGAAAAACTCCGTAAATCTAAATACCGATTTAATAATTTCCAGATTGAATAAGATTTCAAACGATAATTCTTAAATATATTTTTTTTTGTCTTTATAAATAACTCCAAGCGGACATAACTTCTTTTTGTCTTTATAAATAACTCCAAGCACAAGAGTGTACATTTTTTAAGAAGATTTCATCAAGTAAATTATTTTTAATATTCCTCAAATCAAATTTTTTCTCACATGATTTAAATACTCATACTTTAGTTGAAATATGTTTTCTTTTTTCTTATACTTTCACATATTTGTATGGATATACATATACACACATAAATGATAAATATATTATATATACATACATATATTTTAATGTACTTTATTCATTACAAAAAATTTAATTTCATTATTTTTTATTCTACCTTTATTAAACAAAAAATCAGAATAAAAAAAATAAAATATTCTACTAGATTTTTTTTGTATTAAAGGACTTTGTTTTTATTGTTTTCATTACTGTGTTTCAGCTTCTAAAAGGATTCTAAAATGAAGAAAAATACACATAACCTAGATATAATAAATCCAGAATTTTGTTCGTATAAGTTTAATTTGTTTAGCTGTACTAAAAAAGGTACTCTTATTTTATTGTTGATAAATTTAAAAATTATTACATATGTAAATGTATTATGTAAGGATAACAAAGGATAACATACAATATTATTATTTCATTTATCATAAAAGTCAAATATTAAAACTTTAATAACTAAACTCAGTTAAACTAAATCTATTCTGTAAATCTCAAAATACAAACCTTATTTTCTTATGTTGTTTTGTTTTATATTTACAAGGCTCAGTTAACGTTGATAATTATTTCAATAGGTGTGGAGATGTTGTATTTACCTTTTCTTTATTCTTAATTAAAACCTAATAGTTTGCTTTATTCGCTTCTAAACTATATGACATGTTGTTTCATAGTAATCTGATTCCAAATTATCAATTTGGCTTTAGATCTAAGCACTCGACAATCGATCAAATTCATAGAATAACAGACATAATAGAAAAAGCTTTAGAGGAAAAGAAAGTATGTTCTACCATATTTCTAGATGTAGCCCAAGCTTTTGATAAAGTATGGCATCGAGGCTTAATAAATAAACTAAACAATATGTTACCTAAACAATACGTAGATATACTCTCATCATATCTAGAAAACAGACTATTCAGAATAAAACAAGACGAAGAGTATTCTACTATTAGAGATATTAAAACGGGTGTGCCTCAAGGTAGTATTCTGGGTCCCATACTGTATTTGCTCTACACCAATGATTTACCAGAAATGGAAAATATAACTGTAGCTACATTCGCTGATGATACTGCGTTGATGGCAGTAGGATCAAATATTGACGAGGCTACAATTAAATTGCAAAGAGCAAGCGACAAGCTATACCTCTGGACAAAGAAATGGAAAATTAAACTCAATGAGTTAAAATCAGCACATGTAAATTTTACAAATAAAAAATTAGAAAATCAACCATTGGTAAATCTGAATGGGGTCAATATACCCCAAGAAAACAATGCTAAATACCTAGGAATGACATTAGATGTCAAACTTAGATGGAAAGAGCACGTTAAAAAGAAAAAATTTGGGCTTGAAAATAAATATAGAGAAATGTACTGGCTCTTAGGTCGTAATTTTAAATTACCTATACATAACAAGATTTTGTTATATAATCAGATACTCAAACCGATATGGTTGTACGGCATACAAGTATGGGGATGTGCCAAACAAACACATGTACTTTGTATACAAAAATTCCAAAATAAAGTCTTGCGCAACATGGTAAATGCCCCCTGGTATGCTCGCAACAGTGATTTACACAGAGATCTAAAAATTCCTTGCATAGAAAATGAAATAAAAAGATATGCAACAAAGCATATAGCTCGTCTGGAGGGTCATGTTAACGTTGAGGCCACTCAACTGCTAGATAATCAAAATGATGTCAGAAGGCTTAAAAGAACTAAGCCACTAGATTTAATACGATAGAATTTCGTAAACTTTTTCTTTAAGAAAATCAAAATAGCAATAAATTAATGGTTAGTCCGTTGGACTAGTATTAATGGGAGGGGTGTGGTTTACTCAGTAAAAATCTGGCACACAATGGAAGCTACGGGGCTCATTGTGTCTATGAAGATTCCCACCAATCCACGCAAAAAAAAAAAAAAAAAAAAAAAAAAAAAATGTTGTTTCATGACAAAAAATAAACCAATACTTCTGATCATATTGATTGAGTGATTGATTGTATGGATTCAGTTTACCGTATGCGATCTCGTAAAATTGACTTGGTATCGTCTTTATAAGATTAAGACGAAATATTCAATATAATCTAAGTAAAATATTCGATCTGTTCACTGCTCCTAATCAATCAAAACCACTAATCAAAAAATGTATTTTACAAATATGTACTAAAACTACTTGTACTATGACTACATTTAAAATAATAACATTGCTAAAAGAATATACATATCTATTTAGATAGTGATTTATTCAACCAGAAGAACTCCCAATTTACAGAAAAGATATTCAGATTCATTGAAATATTGAAAGATCCAGAATTATATCAACAATATCTATGAAAGGGTGTTACAATAGACCCAATGGTATTGGATGACATTAAGACTGTATCTTCTAGACTGAAGATACAAGTCAGTAAATAGCAAAAAATCTATTTCTGGCTCATCAAAATTGCTCTTCTATCTATTCTATCAGTTTTTTTTTTCAAATTAAAGCTATTATTGTAAGAATGTAAGGATCATGTTGTCAAAACAGTTATAATTCTAATCTAAACTAAATTCTATTTTCATAATATCTCCTAAAAATATTCAATTTTAATTATTTCTTGTCATAATTTTTTGTAATAAATAATTTTATTTTATTCCGGGAATATACAGAAATAGAATATTGTTTCTATAATTAAATTACTACATAAGGATAAAATTAAAATTATAACTATTTAGAAGCAAAAGAACAAAACGGATTTTTTTTTAATTTCTTGTACAACATAATGGAAAAAAGTCTTTTGAGGACTGCATTTTTAAATGAAAATACAAATTAAGGCATTTTAATCTAGACAGTTAGCATAACTTCAATTTCAAACAAATACATAATGTCACAATTTTATCCTTTTTTTTAAATAAATTCAAGCGATAACAAAAACCGGATAATAAAAAAAAAAATAGTTTAAAGAAGAAACATAGTAAACTGCTACAATCATTATAAAATGTTGTTCAAAATGAACATAAAAAGTATCCTTTTTAAAGGAGATCTGTTTTAGAACTATATTGGAAAAATCGTACTGTCTCAGAAAAATCGTTGAATATTTTTTTAATATTATAATCTTTGGCAAGAGATCTACAATATATTCCAATAACCAGCAGGTTGAAAAAAATCGCTAGCAGTCATGTAAGGCAGAAAATTGGAATGAACGAGCAAATATGAAGTGTCAAATCAATAGACTAAGCCTTCCAACTTTTTAGTCTTTAAGATTGGAATAAACCATAAAGGTCACTATTGTTATAAATTATTGTCATTTTTGTTTAGAAAGTTTCCATAAATTCAGTTAAGATGACAAAAAAAAATTATAATAAAGAAATTGTGATTCAAAATCAAAAATATACACTTTAACATTTCTATATTTTTGATATTGTTGATGTTTTGAAAATTTAATCTGACCCAGAAAAATCATAATAAAAATGTTAATAAACTTAGCACCAAACATACCTTAATTTCAGATAATAAAATACATAATGCAAGCAGAATTAAATTCTAATTTACTCTTAATAAAAAAAAGAACTAACCTATTAATATTCACACCCAACAATTAACAAATCATTAATGCTCTGAATTTTTTGATATCTAATTTTTAATAATTACATGATTGTATATATACCTACTTAAATATAATTATAAGATATCATTTTATAAATAAATAAATATTTAGTATTTACATAGAAATGATGAGAATAAATATAACCAAAAATTTTAACCTTGCCTATAAAAATATTTCACGTCTTCCACTTTAATAAATCATACTTTATTAACTAGGAAAATAATTTTAATATTTACAAAACTGTAACTCACAGACTTGCAAATATTTTATTATATAAAATTTCTAATACATACATTAATGTATACAATTTCTAGTTTATTTACTCTATTTTTTATATCAAAATTTATTCTATTAAATTGGGGTCAAAGACATTTTATATTTTTCAAGTATTGGAAGCTTTGAAAATCTGTGCAAATATTTTGATAAGACAATATTCTGCCATTAATAATCTATATATAGATATATAAAAAAGAATGCGATAATAATTATGTAATCATATAATTAATTAATTAATAATTGAATTTATTTAATTATTATAAAATTATAGATTTGAGTAAATTTAAAGCTATAAAATTCTTTAGTTTGTTATAAAATTGATATATAATGTAGTATGAGATCTCTTATGAAAAAAAGCATAAGAATTTATTTAAAATTATTTTAAACAAATCCTTTAAGATTTAAATTATTTATTTTTCCACCAATTTAATTAAATTAAATGTTGAAAAAAAAAACAAATAATGAATCGTCCTTAAGTTTTAAACACTTGCTTTTTGAATTATTTCGTATTAAATTTAAATCTGTATTATGTTTGGTAGATTATTTTCGAGGAATGACGTCACTCGCCGTAGATTTTATTTAGATAATGTACAAATGTCAGTAATGACAACTCCAAAAAAATATTACCCTTATAGGATTTCCATAATAAAATAGCTTATAGTTAGATATAAAATTTGAATTAGATTATGACTGATTCAGTAAAACTGGTAAAAAAAGATTACATTGAAGAACATATAAAATTTGTTAGTAAAACAAGCGCCCAACCAACCGCATACTGTTTATCTACTTTCCCTAAACGATTATCACATTTTAAAGCTTCATAGGTACTATCTTACATAGAAAATAGATTGAATAAATTTATATTAAATTGAATGAAAGTAGCAGAGAATAAAAATATTACTTGACAGATTTACACATCACTTGCATCGCGTATTGCTATTTTTGCATCTTAATATGTTTTTCGATACAGTTATATTTTGTTATCTGCTTATTAATGAGTTTGTTAAATTTTTATTAAAAAATTTTTTTTGGAATTATACACTGTGTTTCAGTTTGACCTGAAAGCTGTATAAGAAGTGCTTTCTTGTTTAGAAAAAAAATTGTTCTAAGGATTTTTAAATTGGATTAACAACTTAAAGTAAATCAGATTCGAAAAATGATGTTTAACAAATATTCACTACAGCTTCGAAGATATGCAAGCTGCGGAGGAGCTCGGATTCAGAATTCAGTATTTTGCTTTAAAACTTGGGGGGCATCAGACTTATGATTTATGAGTAATATCTTAAAATGAGTGAAGATTTGAGCAGTTACCAAAATTTCATTGATCTATCGATATTGTTTTGATCAATTCGAATTTTGTTAAACAAATTTAAAATTTTAGTATAAATTTTAGTAAGAAGAATTGGAAATATTTGCAAAAAACGTTGGATATCTCTGAAAAATACGCTTACATTTTTTTATTTATAATGCCTTGAATGTTCTTCACAACTTCGCCATACACACCTTTCATATCACACTTTTTTTTTTTCCAGATAAAATTCTACATTTCGTTAAAAAATAAAATTTTAAACATTTTATGTTAAACCCGGTCAATGTGGTATGACTTTGCTAGTTATAAATAAAATGAAGAATATAAATATTTTTTACAAATATTATTTATTACATATAATTGTTACAAAAATTTTTTTTTCCTTGTGATTTTTGTTAGTTTAGAGTTTTGTAAGTTGTGATTGATTTATAAAAATTCAACAGAAATGTTTAAAATTGCAAAGATGGAATTTGAAAATAATTTCGATAGAATACCTATTCATAGCGAATATTATACATATATTTTTGTATTGCATCACAAATTCGCAAGCAAAATGCGGTTAGAATATTACGTAACGTATGTAACGTGTAAAGTGAAACAAAAGAATATATACGTATGTACATACAAAAAGATAAACATTGATAAAACAGAACTGTTAATTTTGTCTAAGAAAATTCGAATTGATCAAAACAATCTCGATAGATCTAATTTTAGTAATTATTAAAATTTTCAGATATTTTCAGATCGTACGTACCTCTGACAACGATGGAAGTATATAACAAAAATCTGAAATCATGTTAGACAATCAGTTATGTACCTTAATGAAATTTGCTTAACAACAAAAATATCATAAAACTAATTTGAACCATTTTAAAATAATTTATTTAAATCTACTAAAGTTTTGTATTTTGAATTTATAACTATCATAGCAGTTATGTATTGATTAAATATTATTTGATGCCAAGAATTGCTGTAGAATCTAAAGAAAAAACTAGCCCATAGTTTTTTATTTATACTTAAGATTTATGAAACTAGATTAATCTCATAATATTAAGACCATCTTTCAGCATAGTTGAGTATCTAAATTGTATTAATGAAACTATACCAACTGTCTATATGACAGAAGTATTTTAGTGTCGTAAATATGCCTCCTTTATCACCAAGTACATTGTAGATACATTTCTTATTATCATAACTATTTTGCACACTATAAAAATTCAAATATAAGTTTCATATTTTTTGTACGAGTATAAATTTTTTTTTATTTTGAATCTTAGACTACGAATTCAATAAATCTTTCGGATAATATGTTTACCATTTAATTTGTAATAATATGTTTTAAAGTTTGTTGAATTTTCTTTGAAATAGAATAATTTTCAATTTATTATCAAGCAGTATTTTTTTAACAGCACTACATATTACAATTTCACTTTATTTCTGAAATAAAATTTAGATTAATCCTAAATTTAAAATGTAATGTAATTTAATCTAATCTAGTAAAATTATTTCTTTTAATTTCGTGTATTGGAAAAATTTTAATCCACAATTGTCTATGCTCCAATTTTTTCCAAATTTTTTTAAAATTAATTTATCTTAAAATATCCTATCCTCAACTCTAGGCTATATATAATAAAATAAATAAAAAACAAATATTTTCTTTTTATTTAACAATTAAATTTTCTCATAATTTTTTTTATTTTATAATAATCGTTATTTCCTGAATCCTCTTTAAATTCAAACATTCAATACATGTATTCGCAAATACGTGCCAACCGTTCTTCCTGTTCTTTTTTAATTCTACTTGAGAATAACAGAAAGCAGAAGTAAACAAACTACAAAATATGAACTATAATCTCTCGAGAATCAGTTTTAGTTGTGTAATTTGTAGATATTATGAGGGTTGAATATTATGTTTGCATTATATATATATTAGGTTTATTTTTAGTAAACTCATTTTAGAAAATTTAAACAAAATATCTAACTTTTTTCTACTGGAGATGTAGGTCATATTAACTTAACAAGGTCAATTATAGATATTTTAGAACACTTGTTCATTTATGGGGCAGACCATTCGGATTGTACTCAAAATTGTACAAGAATTTTTAACCCTTAAGAAAGAACGAATGTTATAGGATGGCCTCACGGTCGTTATAACGGTCGTTATAACATTAGGACTCTGGATCTAACCCTCATTTAAAATCGAATTCAGTCTAACTAATTTAAATATATCGAAAAGAGCTCACATTCCGGAAGGGAAAAGCTGTAGTTGGCCTGAAGATTTATCTGCATATCCCACTGTTATGTAAATTAATAAATAAATATAAACTATGAAATTATGAAAGAAAACTGCTGTCATCGTTGAACATTATATACCCAAGTATTCTTTGTGTTGTTAATACGGTCATGTAATCACAATTGTCACTACGCCTTGAATATAGATAGTAAATGGAAAAAGAAGAATGGTTAACAAAATGTAGTTATTAAGTTTAGTATGTTAATCATATATAAGTAAAATACTATTATAATAAATCGGAAAGGAAGCACTATATACTATTGTGTTGAGCTACACTATGTTAATCGGGGGTAATCCTGAAATAGCTGTTATTATATAAAAAAATATTTAAAACATAATGCTTATTATAAAATTTAGTAGGTATGCCAGTCGAGTACAAAAAACTGAAGAAATCTGCAAGCAGTAGACGAAATACGCGTATCTGTATGAATATTAAAATTAAAATAAAAATATACCTCGTTTTTTAAATATGTTTAGATGTAAACATCATACGAATATGGCCCTTGTGCAGAAAATTGTATTCACTTCCACTGTAAAAATAGCAGACATTTTGAAATCACTTTTTAATTTTTATTTTTTCTTTTTTATTGATATCATCAAATTCTGAGGCAGCAATAATTTTGAAGTATTTATTTTCTTGTTTTCTTTCACTGGAAATTGGGAATTTATTACCACAATTTTTATTTTATTGTGTAAAGTTTAATGACCTTAGTTTTATTTCATAGATGTAAACAAAAAAAAATGTGTGAGTAATTTCGCAAAGATTGTTTCAATAAATACGTTACGTTGGTTTACGAGGAAATTAAAAAACTTAAAAATTGCTTTTAGAGCCCAATTAAAAAAACATATATATACTTTTTTATGCTCTTTTTTGGACAATATTTATACTTAGAATTAATTAATAGAACCAGCCGCGAAACAAGTGCCATTGTTAGATATTTTTGCAATATAATTTACGACACGGTCACGAAACCAATTTGAAATAAGAGTTTTTAAAAGACAATAAAGAACGGTATCTTTTTTTAGCACGATTTTTGTTTTTTAATTTTTTTTATCTTTCTTGGGAATCTAAAAGTTGAAAATTTTGTATTTTTCATAAAATTTTCAAATGTGTTCTATGAAAATACCTTTTATAGTTATAACGAGATGTACAAAAAAAAAAATAATTTCTTAAAGCTTGTCAATATTACATAAGTTGTTACATCATCAAACGCTACTATGACAATTTCTATGTAAGTTGAGCCATAAAATAAAGGTAAAATATTAAACTTTACATATCATTAAAATGTAAAAAAAATGGTATCCTTGATAGAATATATAGAAGAAAGAGCAACATTTTACAAATATATTTTTAAACCCGAAAAAAAATAAATATGAAGCCGACAGCTGCACTTATTAATTTCTTTAGTTACGTAAATAATAACTAAATCCTTTGCAGAAATTTGAGAACTAATTAGGAAACCATTAATTTGTATTACAAGTAATTTAATTAACATATTATAATTAAAAATAACAATTGAAAAAAAGTTTTTTGTTATTTAATTGAATTTCAAATTTAGTTTTAATCTCAATAAATTAGAATTCGTGGGAATTTACAGTTTTCTACCTATTGAATCTTAGTTTAATTCCGCGTATATAGCGCTCATTAAAATTATACTTACTGCAAATGAAAAAACAAAAATAAATAATGTTCGATGCTTGTAGCTATATTATTTGGTCTAGTAACTAAAATGTATCTGCTGTTAAATTCTTCTCCGAGTTGTAGCATATCTGTTTCAGATAAATTACTTATAAGTCGGTTCTCACAGCTGTATTGTGATTACGGTAACTCAAAATCTTTTACTATACCTAATATTATAATTTAATCGGTTGCTTGAATATATCTATGATATTTGTGGCTGAGTTCTAGCAAACTTGTTTCAGATAAATTACATATAACTCGGTTCTCACAGCTCCAATATGGGTATGGTAACGGAAACATGTGTATACTACATATTATTACAATGTAATGTTCAAATATGATCGGTAGTTTGATATATCATTTTGTCAAGTGAATAAGTGCAGTGAAAAGAAATGCTTTATTCGCAATATTTTAATTTTACATTACTGTGACTGTGTTAGAGATATATACACTATAATATGTTAAAAATAAATTTACTTTGTTTAATATATGACCAATATATTATGAATTAAGCAAAAATTTACCAAAAAAACCTTAATTAGAAAAAAAAATTATTTAATCACAGTGACTACCTTATTATAGGCAATATAGGTTATATTTAAGTATTTTACCAATATTTGTTGGGAAGTACGAAAAGTTATATTTTCGAAATTCTACGATTATTTGAAGTTAAAATTTCCACCTACACACTACTAATTATATTTTATTCATAAAAATTATATTATATTTAAAATTAGAAAAAACGAAGGGCTAGATTAAGTCGAGGATAAAAGTTGAAATAGTTGCCCAAAACAGAACAACACGAATAAAATTTATCATCATTGTCGGTCTGTTTTACAGCTTAACTTCGTTTACAACTTTCCTCTATTCTACTCTATCTTGTCCACCTGTCCTCCATCCGCTACCTAAAATCTTTCGACATTTGTCCTCGATATCGTGATCCAGCCATCTTGATCTTAGTCGACATCTTTTAGTATTATACAGTATTGCGTCTAATAATGGTGAAAATTGTGAATGAGGTTAAAGCTCACTCCGAGCAATAGCACCAATAGACGATGATGATAATATAAAAATTTAAACCACTTATATTTAATAAATTCTTATAAATAAACTAAATGTAAGAGATATTCTATAAGAATAACAACAACAGTTTGTCATATAGGTTTCAAAGTGAAGAGAAATATTCGACTTTAAACGCTTCCATCAGATGCGATCAATAAATACAAACCTTGATTGAAGCAGTACATGAAATTTTTGTTTTCTGATACGAATTTTGCTTAAGTATGCTTTATATATATTTTTAGCTATATACTTCTTCATCTACTAACACAAATCAGATTTTCTATATTTATATTACATTTTTTTACCCAAAAATATAGGTTTTACTTAATAAATTAGTTTACCGTTATTTCTAGGTTTTCATCAGCTATTCTTCGTGGAAGTTTTTATTATACAAAACCATAGTAATTAACTGCAACACTTAAAGAAATAATATAATTGTTTCTAGATTTTCCACCTCTATATAGCATAAATAACCTTATATGATGTACATAGAATTCATTTTCAACGGAAATTAAATATTAATTATAATCAATTATTTTTATTTTCAATACACTTCTCATTTCACTTTCATTTTTTACTTGTCTTTTACATTGACATTAAATTTTCTAGAAAAAGGATTTGTTAAAACTTAACGATTGAAATTTACTTAGATGGGTTTGTTTTTGAAGTGATTGAATTATGTTGGGTAATTAAAAAGTTTAAATTTTCCTAAACTTTACTAATAATCATCGTAAATTATTTTTTAAAATCGTATATAAAAAACCAGTTCTGTTCACTATGATGCTGACTCTGTGATGTTAAAGGACAAAATGATAAAAAGAATCATAAAATAAGCATTTTCTGCTTCTTTGTTAATTTTCGAACAATGGACTCTACTTTCAGATAATTAAATTTCATTTATCTAATAGATTTTTATAGATTTTTTTTTTAGTGGCCACAGCATTACTTTTTTTAATTATTTGTAATAATAAATAAAGATAAATAAAAAAAATGTCTGGCAATATGATGCAATAAACTTTTAAAATAATTTTAATGATTGTAACGACAAACGTGGTTTATAGGGCCGTACAAATGATCTTTTACTCAATCATAAGAACTTAATAATGTTCTACTAAAAACAACGTAACTAGCTCAGAGCGATGTAAATGAAAATTGAAACTAAGGCGTCATTAATACGATCATTGAAATGAATACGTAAAATTTTTGTTTTCGATTTTACAACCGTTGTAGACCTAACATTTTACTAAAAAGTTATAGGAATGCTAAATAATGTTTTAACAAACAAATTCAGTTCAAAATTTTAACATTTTAAATTAAAATATTAATAAAAAAGATATTTTATCATTTTACGGATCCGTATTTTTTATCTGAACCGTAAAATTATAAAATAGCTTCAATCGAAATCGAAAACAAAAATTTTACGTATTCATTTCAATGATCGCTATAACCGACACCTTGGGCAAGAAAAAAAATAATTGAATGTATACAAATAAAGTCACATATGGTTGAAATTTAACAACAGCGTCCAGAAATCAACTCAACCTTATACTAAATAAATCTAAAATATTAAATTATTTTAAAAAATTTAAACTGTTAATAAAAACATATCAGATTTAATTTTAATAATTTATTTGAAATTTGACAGACACCTATCAACAATTATGATATATCTGTCACAATTTGACATTTTCCATTTTAAAATTTATTACTAACCAAACATCAATTTTTTTTTTTTTTTTCAATCAAGAAAATTAATAAATCATTATTATTAATTCCATATAATTTCCATTCAAATTATAAATCTAAAATTTCTCACTGTCACTGTCATCGAATAAAATAAAAAAATAAAAACAAACAAAATTTCATATATAAACATAACTTCAGTTTACATTGAAAAATAGCAAAGGTGTCATTTCAAAATATCGAATTAAAATAAATAGAGTAATTCTAATTTGAATATAATTTGAAATTCATTTATTCATATACGATTAGTATTTCTAGATATAACAAAATTGCATTTAAGACAACTTAATTGTAAAATATAATTTATTTGAAAGAAAAATAATAACATCAAATCTGTCATCAAAAAATTGTTGACAGAATTTATTCTGATTTATCATAAATATGTATCAAGAATTTCAATTGATTGATATAGGTGATTATACAGAAACAGAACTAAGCTAGAAATAAAAGGAACTAGGATTCAAAACTATTTTAAATTATTATAATAATGCTTGAGGTAGTAAGATACAATGTATTATTAGATTAAAATAAACAGTTATATTCAAGATGTAGAGTATATTTTTATTAACTAATGAATAAATTCGAAATAATAAAAGTACTTGTAGTAAAAAGTCACGATATCGTTTAAGAAATTCAGAAATAATATTTGCTGATCCGATATAGTTTAATAGTCATTTGATTACTAAAAAGAAAGTTTCAAGCCTCTGTCTCTGCAGTTAAGGTATTAGTCACTCACATATGTTCAGGAATTCCACCCTATTTGTGAAAGTTCAAATTAACAAATGATATTATTATTTATAAGGTATAGTGTTATTATGTTCTGAATAGGTTAAAAATTGAGATGAAAAATATTTTATATTTAATTTTCAATTGGAAAGACTTCTAAAATTGCTAATTAAAGTCACATGATGTGGTATCAATAACATTCTCTACTTGTAAGATAAACTTATAAGCTAGAAAAATTCTTTTAGTACGCTAAACATTTTTTCAAGCAACAACTTTTCAAAACAATTGCCAATATTTACTAAATAATTATAATTTTCGGTATTATTGAGATTTTCTAAATCATTGCAAATATTTTAGATACCACTGTAAAAAACTCAGTCAAAATTAAATTGTACTGTAATAATGCTCAAGTATTAAAATGAAACAAAATTTTTGAATTTTTTTTTTTGTATATTTTCTGTTTTCTTTTTTTTTATCTTATTTTAAAAAAATTTTATTCATCTGGATTAAAATATTAGAAGGTCATAAGTAAATAAATTTTGTTCTTTAAAATGTTATATACGCTATCTAAAATTGACATAAATTAGATAGTAAAAAAAAATTTACTGTGGATGCATAATTAAATATGTACTGCCAAAAATAAATTATCTTATATACAGAGTGTTTCTTCACGATGTTATTATTTTTCACAGATGGGTAAGAGTCTAAATAAATAATTGCTCTAGCACAAAAGTTGCCTAATTAAGCAAAAGTCGTATACAACCACCATAATTATTAAATTCAAATAAAAATTTTAAATTGTTAAGTTGAACTATTTAAAAAAAAAAAATACAAAAAGATCCACCCCTAAAGAGATGAACGATATTGAATAATATATTGAATGGAATTCATATTCAACTAAGTTAAATACTTGGTAACACATCGTGTTTTCTATAAAGAACCAAAATTATAGATAAAAGATCATTCATATTCATTCATTCATTCATTCAGGGTCTGTAATTGGCCTGCAGATTAATCTGTAGGTCCATTGTTAAATAAATAAATAAATAAGATTATTCAAGCTTAAAACGGTATAATATGGATATTTATTTATTTTATCAGTATCTTTAAAAGAACTGTTAGTTCATACAGAATGTATATTTATAGTGTAAATTATACAATAATAAAGTAGTAATTCGAATGCATAGATTACGTATTTAAAATAAGTTCAAGAAAATACGAAATTAAAAAAAAATCACACTATCCAAACTAGAGAACCTATCTTTTAACGCTATAACAATTTCTAGTCATATGTTCGACTCCATCTATCTACAAACAATAATACTAACGTGAAGAAACACCCTTTCTATAAATGAAAAATGAAAGGAGAAATTTTACACAATTTTTAAAATATTAAAGACATTTATTAAAAACACTTAGTTTTAAATAATCCTCATTGTTCACGTGACTATGGTCAGTGATTCAAATTCTATGTTTTTGATTACAAATTCGATGAATTTACTTCTTTACATAGTCAGTTAGGCGAAAATATCGCCGAATGTTTTTTTTTCACGAAACAAGCATATTAATGATAAAAATAAAAAAATCCATTTCTCAAATTTGCCATCTTGTAATTATTTACAATATTATTTTTTAAAAAATGAAATCAAGACAATCCTTTATAAAAATTTACGTAACTTGGTGTAAATTTAATTCAAAATAATTTACTTTCTTCTACAAAACTTCAACCATTGATTGTACTATAAAATTAAACATTGTGACCGCTCCCATTACAATTTACACAAATTTCCAACAAAACAAAATAAAAAAGAAGTTTAGGTTAACTTTTAAGTGATCGCATCAAATTAATGATCTGGAAAAATAAAAAAAAAAATTATAAAAAATAATAAATTCAAAATTCCAATTGATTACAGTTAAATTATCATTTAAACCTGTTACTATTAACCTATATTATATTGTATATGTGTTGTCTTCTTCCATTTTAAATATTTTTCCAAGTTCTTGGACATTTTATTGCTAATTTTAAAGGATTCATTAAACAACTTGTTAAAAATTATATCAATAAAAATATAGAAAAAAAAATAAAAAAAACTAATGATTTTAAGTTTAAAAAAAAATTAAAATACTCAAACTATGGAGTTTGACAAAGTCTAAATTCCATAAACTAGAAATCGTTCAACCATAAATTAGAAATCGATTTAAAATACATCAGCATCTATATTTAGTTGTTAAATTATTGTTCTTTGGAAATTAATAATTTGACTTTAATTTCTTGTAATATAATTATAGTTACAATATCGGCTCAAAACTTGTCTATGTTCGCATTTTCAAAAATAACTGTTCCATACTATTTAGAATGAATAGAAATGAAAGTATTTTTTATAATTTATCCCTCACCATTTTGTTTTTTATGTACATATTTCCCAAACTCTAAAAATGTAAGTTCAAACTTCTAACCGTTTTATTGAAAGAAATTAAAAAATTATTTTGAAAACTTCAGCAACTGCTGCGATAATTTTTAAAGCTTGATTCTTCTGCAATTCTACAAATATTTGACGTGTTGTAATTTAGTTAGAGCTCCCAGTCCAACTTCGTTAATGATTTAAAATTTTGCTGAATTGTAATTAGGCATAAAATAAAAATACTTTAAAATATGTTATTCAAATTTTAGCCTACGTCCTTCAATAAAATTTACATAATTTAGTTACACCTATAGAACGTTCAATTTTATCAAAACTAGAACTTTTTTATCAAAAGGCTAGACTCAAATTTATTTGCATAAAGCGCGTTTTGTACATCATTCTAGTACACTAATGAGCTAATCAGTACTAAATTGTATTTTTTTTTTATTTTTTTTTATTTTTGACTTAAAGAACTATCAACTCTATACGAGTATATTTACTATATATTTACTTATATAAAGTTTAATTTCAATATAATAGACTACAAATACACAATAAGGTTCTTAAGCTAGAGTATTTAAAGCGAGAACAATTTTTTTTGTATAACTTGTATAACTTTAACAACTTCTAACAATCACAATTATAATATTAAATGTCCTCTTTATTCTTTATAACTCCTCTGGTAACAAAAACTACAGAAATAAATAAACAAACGAAGTAAGTAACGAAGTAAATTAAAACAAAATCTTTCTCAAAAATTTTTTTTTAACCTTTAGCTTTTTAAAGTAAATTGTTATCAAGCATTTTACACCAATTCACCTTTGTTATACCTCTCTTATAATTAACCAGAAAACATACTATACATTACATACCATTATCAAATTTTTACAATCACCATCACCTCATCAAAAAATTTATTGTAAACGACATTTTTGGTCAACATATTTAAATATTAAAATTCATGATATTCGTCGTCGTAAGCCTAACATACTTTTAAGAACAACTGAAAGTAATGTGTGACATCTGCTGGAAATCATGTTTTTAATTTGTTTTTTCTTTTGGCAAGTTTATATATTTTTTTTCTTTTCTTTTTTTATTATTTTCGTTTACATTAGTATTCAAGTAAAGTTAATTTTAAATTATCAAATAATAAGTGCGAACACTCATGAATTATCTGAGTTAACAAAAACAAAAACATAACATCACACGTTTTTAAGTAACTGATTCCAAATTACTCAAATAAAAAGCAAAAAAAACAACTAATAAAAATTCAAATGAATAAAAGATTGGTTTTTAGTTTTTATAAATGAAGAAAAAAATTAGTGAAAATAAATTAAGTTTTGACAATTTTATAAAACATAACTTAACAAAGTGCTGAAATAGCATTTAGTATATAAATAAATAAGTTTCACGAGCTAATTATGACGTGTAAATGTCATGTAATGTCATCTAATTAAATTTTATGTTCAGAAATATGTTTTTGATATTTTTTAAATTTGAAATATAAATTTGGTTTTTATTTATATTTATGCACTTAATTGGATTTAAAATTGAAAACAAATATGTAGAAGTATCAACATATAATCACAAATGAAGGTTTTTCTACTTAAATGCAGCACTTTATCTTATAGTCACAATTTAAGCTTAAAAATTAATATTTTCAATCCAGAAGAAAAACCTTAAAAATTATTTCTGAATTATTCAATTAAGCGTTTAGTATCGTACTGTACGTATATATAATCGTCCACGAAAATAACTTTTATCCATTTGGAAGTCCAAAAATTCTATTTCGTCTCTATAACTAATTTGTCGAAAACGTTGCATTCGTTTTTCTCTCCACCTATTTTCTCTCCACCATTTTATATCTTGTAGATCTCGACATCTAGCATCTTAAAACTAACTGAACATTTTTCTATCCATTGCACTTCAAATTATTTATACATACAAGAAATTATTACGACAGTTATATTTTTTCTTGGAAATATTTTTGAATCTAGTGACCATAAGTAAATCTGATAGTAACAAAAAAAAATACAGTTAATTCACTGACAATAACAAATTTTTATAATTTTAAATCGTCCCAACACCATAGTACCTAAGCAAATATGCAAAAAAAATAAAAAATCATCAAACTACACCTGACATTTAACTTACCAATGTGTTAACAACGTCATAAATTACAAAAATTTGCAGTTTTCCAGTGTAGCCACGATTCATAATATATATATAATAATAATAATAATATTTTTAAGATCCTCTTAAAAGTTTTGTAAAAGTATGATAAAATAAGTAGTATCTCATCTTCTCTATAAATGCTTTTGACATAGAAAATTCAACTTATTTATTGTAGTATTTAATGCTCTTAATTAAAATATTATTAATAAAAATTTTATATAAAAAAAAATTAACTAATTATTTTTCGAAAAGATTTAATGTTGTTCCAGAGATTATACAATTATGTATTTTAAGAAATTTATATCCTTTCATTAAAAAGGATTTAAACAGTAACAACTCAATCGATTGAGATTATTACAAATAATTAAAATTAACAATGGTGAAATTGAAAGTTATTATTTAAAAGTTTTTGTAATAATTTTTGGTCGGTATTATTCGAATGGTATTATTTACCGAATTCGGTATTATTTAAATGTTTTTAAAAGTTCATATCACCTGAATAAGAATACACATCGATATGGTAGAAACTATTTAAACAGGTTCAAAATTTACATTGATGATGAATTTTGGTATTTATGGCAATAGTGTTTAAACTGCAATCTTTCGAAGTTTGTAATTTCAAACCAAACAAAATAGATTTGAAAATAAAAATATATGTTATCCTTAATCCTTTGTTTTGATTTACACAAGTCACTGACAGTATAATGATAATGTGACACTATAATAATGTCATTCTATTTAAAATTAGGACGAAAATTATTTTTCTAACAATATCATATTATGATGAGGGACTAGGCCTTGATTACAAATATTTTTTCAACTTCGTTCAAGCGTCATTCGCTATCTAAATCTTATTACATATCGTATAGTATGACAATCCATTATTATTTACTATAGTTTATTTCATCAAGGGAAGATTTCAAAAATATATAATTTTTATTTATTTTTATATTAATATGTGCATATATTTTTACCTATTTGCTAGTTTTGTAAAGTAACATTTTATAGATATTTTAGATTTTCATCAATATATTTCAACTTCCTTGATGATTATCCGATATTTGGAAAGATAAATAGTAGCTTTATGTCATTGTAATAATGCTTTGCTATACAATTTCCAATTTTATGATAAATATTTTTTTATTGTATTATTTAAAAGGTTACAATAAACTTTTTTAATAAAGGATAAATTAAAAAGTTTTCATAAAATTTCAAAATATGTTGAATATAACCTACCTCCGGGTCAAAATAAATATTCTTTTATAAAAAACAATTTTCTTTTTTAACAGGGCATATAAAAAAATCATATTTTTGTTCGATATGCATATTTTAAATTCACATTAATCACTATACTCTAAAGATAAATCTATATAAAATTTATTTACAAAAAAATATTTAATTTAAATGAATGTGTTTTTATAAAATTTTCAATGATGAATATAGAAAGTAAAACTTAATTTACGAAACAAAAAATGTATACATAATACATATATGTATAATTATATAAAAAAACAAATGAACCAATTTATAATGCTATTTTTAAATACTATATGACATTTTTACATTATCTTGTACTGTATATGAACATGATTCAATAAGTAGAATTTATGGAGCCGTTTATGTAATTCTCTTCAAAATATCAATTAGTTTTGTCAATAATAAATAAAAGATATTAAAATTATTTTCTAAAGCTAGAATGCTTTAATGGGTTCTGGATCAAGTATTTTTTATTATTATTATGTATTTATTAAATATGCCTTAATTTCACTACACCAATTTTTCTTATTTCTAATTTAAATAATTAAGAACTTAAACTAATGAATTTACCCGTGTGACTTATAATTTGCTTAGATTTTCAAAACTTAATATGAAAATGTTAGAGATTCATAGTTCTTAACTGAAGAATCTCTAATTTATCTTTATAAAACCTTGTAATATAAATAATATAAAAAATTTGGTGATCTTTGATCAAAACATTAAATTAAAATTTTTTCTTCTTAGAAACTATAAGTACTTATAGACTAAAATAAAAAAAGACAAGAATCAATATTTTTGTTTATGTTCTTAACAGTGACTTTGGTAGAAACACCTTTTCGTGCTTAATTAAGTACGGTACTGCAAGTTTATACTACAATATCAACAATGTTTTTCCAGCATTTATTTATCAAATTACGGGCTTATCGCAACTCATTAAATGTGGAAAACTACTACTATTGGCAGGAGCTAAGCCTTCTTAAATAAAATAGTTTCATTTTATGTAAGTGGTTACCAGATTAAGCTCTCAATTATTTTTTGTCATTTATTATATCCCAATGAAAAAGGGTACTGGACCAGGTCGAAAAACTCATAAAGCATTTTTTTGCTTCATAGGAAATCGAACCTGGGACTTTTCAGAGTTGAAAGGCAAGCACTCTGCCTACTACGCCACTCAGCGTGTAATTAACGATTAGAGTGATTTAAAACCAACATCAGTTGAAAAGTTTTAGGTTAGTTAAAAATTTCTTACTTAAAAATCTAATAGTTCAAGAACACGAGAAGAAATATGAAATCGTCTAAGCACTTATTTTAAAAATAGTACTTTACCCTTCTAAACTTTGAAACTAAACCTTGAAGTTATAGTATGTATAATAATTTAAACAGAAAAAAAAATCATTTAAGTCACAATATATCCGACACTTTTCAAAATTGAACTCATATTTCGTACAAAAATTTTGCCTTTACTAATGACGAAATTCATGACTTGCATAATAACATGTTAATGGATACAAAAATTAAAATAAGTAGATTCCAGTGACTTCAGCACATAGAGGGAAAAAAAATTTAGTATGATGGCGAACTCTATACACGAAAATGAAAATCAATATATTCCAGTGACTCCACCAGTAACACAACATAATCTTTGAATAGACCGAAAGGTAAAAAACGTTTAGGAAGATCAAACCTGCGTTAACAAAACAAGATATCGGCAGATTTAAAACAATATCCATTTTGATAATATGTAGTGCTGAAGGTATGAATATGGTCAGTAGTGCCGAGTGAGTAATTAAAGTATAATTTAGTAATAAATAAAAATATAGAACTCTGTGTATACTAACGTTGCACTTATATTTCATATTTTTTCTCTAAAATAACATTCCAACAATAACTTACATACTCTTTTTATTTGATTACTTGCACACTAAATTCAACACGCTATATCAACACCTATATTGATTATTATTCTTTTATTATAATTGAAAAAATATAATTTCAAATATTTAATTTATAACACTCACTTTAAAATTTCAATGCAACATAATATATACATAGCTACATATATTGCATTTAATATTTTTTATTTTATACTTTCTAACCGAAAAAACACATTTTGAATTTTTGACAGTTTTAATTAAATTGATTTTTTTTTTATTTAATTCTTAAAATAAAAAATTTATTGTTAATTACTTTTGTATATTTTGTAGTGAATTACATAAAATCTATAAATAAAATTTTTCTCTATTCTAAATTCAATTTATTATGCTTTTATTTTCTTACAACTTTACTCTTAGTTTGTTATTTATTTCTATTTTTATGTTTATTGAATTAAAAAAAAAGCCAATCACAACTTTAAATTATTTTATATTAAGTCCATAGCATATACATTTTCAATACACATACATCTAATTATTTGAATAAAATGTGTATAAATAAAGATTTTTTTTTAATCTTAAAAATTATTGCACACCTGTATCTTTTTAACTTAATATTAAATCGCGTACACGATTTTATTTTTTACTTAAATGTTGCCATATAAAAATTTCCCGCGCATAAAAATAAAATAATATTAAAGAGTGAGAATTAGTTGATTTTGATTTTTTTATATAGCTTGGCCCCGTTTAATTATTATTTAATTTGATTTACATTACAGATTGCTTAAGGCTTAATATTATTTGTAAATTTTCTATTATATTTCAAAAAAATAAATGAAATAATTAATTTAATAAAAAAAATATATTTAACTTAACATTTGTTTTATTCTCTCATTTCCTTCAAAATGAAATTAATACTCTCAAAAACTAAAACAAAAAAATAGCACAAAAAAAATTTAATTCAAACAAATCACAACGAAAATGATTCGAAATATCTAATTTAAAAATTTATTTAAAATTTTTTGAAACGAATTAACAATCCAATGAAATGCACCGTTAAATACAAACTAACCGTAAATCAAATTTACGAAAATTTTTATTTAAATTTCGTAAAATTTTCTTATTTTAATTTTCAACAATCTTTTCACTTCAACGGTACTTCAATAACTAAAGCTCAAATAGAAAATGTTTGATGATATATATATATATATTTTTTGCTTCGTTTATTTTCTTCTTTTATTCTTTTACGGTATAACCAAGTATAACTTTTATTTTCTGTAAGAACACACCCGTGAAGAATTATACAATTTCACTCAATTTCATAGTTGTTGTAAATACAACAGTAAGTTGAAAATTTACGGCGAATTCAAAATTTGAATAAAACTGAAAGTTATTTAAAAACCAGTATATGATTTTTGTAAATATTTATATGTATATTGTAAAAAAAAAATTATTTTAAAAAACTTTATACAGTACTAACCAAGTACTAACACAAGTACTAACACAGGACGTTCCAATTCAGTTTATACTGAAAATAGTATAAAACAAACATATTATGTACATTGAGATGATTTTGGGTAGTAAATAGTTAAGATTGAAAAATTTAAATGCATTGAATCTAATATACCTATTGTACACCCCTTATTGCATTTATTGTACGCACGAGAGTTGTAGCAAAGGACAAAAATGTTTTTGCTCTTTTTTGTCAATGCACTTAGATCCGAAATTTGTTGTTTTTATTAAACAAACTGATTGGAATATAATTTGAACAATCTCATCAACCTAATTTAAGTAGAAGGAACTTAGCACTTGCAATTTCAGATAATATTTGTAATAAGAAGCGTTGAAACTCCATTAAGATACAGCAAGCACTTCGTCTTAAATTATACAGTTTTGGGTACTTAAATAATCAAAATATCTCTTCAATCAAAATTATAAGTATGTACCGAAAATATCTTCGACTTACTGTTATTAAAGTTAACCTATCCCATACCGTGAATATTTGTAAACCCAACGTCAAGAACAATCAAAGTGTAAACCATGCAGATAATGTTGCAATCAATAAGATTGCTAACAAAGAAACGTTTGAACAAAACAACTTCCTTGTTGCACAGAACAAAGAAATGATTTGATTCAAATAAGGAACCACGTTTATGAACATTTTGAGTTTGTGAATTTTTTTTTTTTTTTAATTTAATTACAAATTGTAAAGGAAATGTTTAAACTAATTATTTAATGTACAATTGAAATATATCAAATTATATATTATATACTAGGGTTAATAGGGCTAACTAGTTTACTAAGCCCTACATTAAGAAATATTATTACATTATTACATACAGACACTTGAATATGCTTCTCAAATTTTGTCTCTATATTGAAGCAATTCAATACAAACGTTTGCGCTTTGCACATGCTCTTTTATAGTCTGTACTGTATTGATCTTTCTCCTTACGAAAACAATTTGCTTCAGATAGACCTAAAATCTCTCCAGCAATGTCGTTCGGTTACTGACATTACGTTGTTGCTGGGAACATCATGGCACTTAAATTTACTTTCAGAAAGAACCCCCGTAATTTACGTTCGGTTGACCATTTATTTATTACTATATTACTTCTTTATTGTTATTTATTCTTTTTTCTTATTTCTTTTTGTGTTTAAATTTATCTTTTTTTTATTTATTTTTTTTTCAGGAAATAATGCAAGATTTCAATAGACGTTTGATTTGTTTACTGTAAACAAAATCTTACAGTAATAATTTAAAATATCAGTATATTAAATTTTTTTTTTTTTGATTAATAATTATCCAACTCTTTTTGATTTCATAATTATCAAATATTTATTTTTATTTTTTTTGTTCTTTTGTCATTTCTCTTTCAAAAAAATATTGCATACTTAACTATTAAATTATTTTTTATTTGCCATTAGTGTACTCTACACTTAAATTCGCTTTTAAATTTATAATTCAAAATGAAAAAAAAAACTTTCAAAATATGTCATGATATAAAAAGTAATAAAATATGAAGCTTTTAATGTTTATTGCATGATATAAATTTTTTATTTTCATTCATTGAATGGATGAAAACTTTTTATAGTAAAAATTTTTAACCGCCAATTTTGTTTTTGTTTGTTTTTCTTTTTATTTTCGTATTTAATTCATTGAAAAACACGTGGTAATTTAATAAATTGCATTTATAAGTCAAGTTGTTATAATTATGATGAGAAATGTGTATATGAATATGGTGAAATTCTATGATATATCATTTTTAATGTTGATAAATGTATCGTACTTATATTGTGGGAAATTTATTTGTAATGCCACAAAAAAAAAAAAAAACTTTAAATTATGTACTTAAAATTCGTATACTAATTAAGTTCTTGGATATAAAATGAACATTTTATGATTTTATGTTTTTAATGTTTTCAAGTATACGTAAATATAATATAGGATAAGTGTGGTGTGACATAAGAATGTTTATATATTATGAGGATTTATAATTTATTTCAATGATATTAAGAGACTTAAAAGTGTTATTGTTATTGTATAGATAATGAGATTAAAACTATAGTTACTTTTGATGTAGATGTATTTTGTGTATTCGAAATTAAATTAAATTCTCATATGTTTTGTTTTTTACTATTGCCAATACACTGTGGTAAAATCCCAAAATCCCTAGTTGGTAACGTAGATTTTTGACTTCCTATTTATATTAACTGGGGTCAATATTATTTTAATTGGTAACTGATTAAGATATATTAATTCTTTTTATATTCATAGTATTATTAAATTATTTATATTACAGTTGTTTCATTATTGTCCATACACTATTTCCCTGTATTTATCTAAAATTATATTTAAAAATTAACGTAAAATATTTAATTATTTTTTTTGAATTTTTGAAATTTGTAGATGATGATATTATGATGATATTAAGTGATATTATGAAGTGTACTAGATACAATGTGACTTCATAAAATATGTTATATCATTTATTTATTTTATTACGCGGCATTAATTTATACGACTTTATTAATTTCCTAATAAATTGTAAACTTCCCTAACAAGATATCAATGAGTGAAGTATATTATTCGCTTAACAAACGTTAAAATAATGATATGACTTTATGTTCGGAAATCTTTCAGAAGTTATGTATACTATGTTAAATTCTGGTATTCGTGGAATCTGCTTGAGGTGCTTTGTTCAAGCTATAGAATAACCAGACAATTACTAAAACATCAATATTTCATTCGGAGGTGTTTATAACTCTGAGTCTACATTGAGTTTGTTAATTTAATAAGTCCCAAAAATGGTATTTTTTTTTCTAAATATTTAATAACTTGTACAACTTCTCTTAAAATTTCGATATTCTCTTGTAATAATATTTATAATTCAGAAGTACTCTGTCGGATCCTATTAAACAAATAATTAGGATTGATCCAGAATCAAATACAAACAATTTTTAATAATTTCAAATCAATTATTTTAATTTTTAAATTTCACAATAGTCAAACACTTTCAAATTGAAAACAAATTTCAAATGTGGTGTGTAATGTAAATGTAATGACTTATTCCGGATTAAAAAAAAATTATTTCTCAATTTCTTATTGGAAAATTTATAACATTCTAAAATTACATCAACATGGATGGACACTTAAAGACATCAAATTTTTATGTTTTTCTGTTTATTTTTGAAACTTTTCCAAATAATTTTTATTACTGAATTGTGGATCAATCAAATAATATCATGTTTTAGTGTTTTTCTACTTTGATTTTATAACTTACAAAGAATATTTAAAAACTTTTCCTTTCTATATAAAGGATATTAAAACAGCTTATTTCAACAATTTTATTTCAATATCCTTTCTTTTATTCATATTTATTATTATTATTATTATTATTATTATTATTTTTATATGGTGAACATGAAAATGATAAGAAAACTAATAAAAATACTTCCAAACAATAAATTTATTTTTGATTTATTATACTATACCTACATTTTACAACATAAAAAATCAAAAAAGATTTGATTTTAGCGATTCATGTACTCCGTCTCCATATGTTCTATTTTCTCGAAAGAATTGAAATAATGAATGAAGTGGTACTTACCAAAAATTTTAGCTATAGAAAATATGTCATCTCAATTAGAGTAGATTTACAGATACATTCCGATACAAGATATTTCGATTAACGTCCGTTGTCTTAATTTATATGTCTTAAAATATGCAGCAATGTGATTTTTTTATTAATCTTGAAAGTTATTTTTATTATTAAAAGAAAATTACAAGAAGAGACTTACTGAAAGTTTTTTAACATCATTATCAAAATATTGAACTATAATCTACAAATTTCAAACTAAAGAAAGAAGTTATCTTAATTATTAATGTACCAATCATTTGTAAATAATGCAATGAGTAATCGAACTTCTCGATCAATCTTGTAATTCAATCACAAAACTACGCTCGAGAAACTCTCCCACCATAATAATTTGATAATATCAAAGTAAATACAAACATTGTATATTATGCTTCATTTCAAAACAATTCCAAAAATGATGTAACTATCGGCCAATCGCTAAATTGTCCACTATTCCTAAATTATTCGAATTAATTATCTTTGCTCAACTATATCATCATTGCACTTGTTTTCTAATTCCAAAGCAACACGGATTTGTCAAAAACAAGTCCACAATTATGAATCTGGTTGAGTGTACCTCTTAGATTATTAATAATATGGAAAAAGGTTTTCAAACTGATGTCGTCTATACAGTTTTTAGTAAAGCCTTTGATCTTCTTCCACATTGCGTCATTCTCTTAAAATTGACTTAAAAAAAATTCTCTTAACTTGGATTTCCATCATCATTTGTGAAATAGATAGAATATTATTTGGTTAATAGAAAGTATAACGTACAATTCAGAGCAGCTACTTCAACATCATTCGAAGCAAATTCAGGAGTTCCTCAAGGAAGCCAACTAAGTCCCCTTTTATTCATAATATCTATTAATGATGTTGTATCAGTAATAAAAAATAGTGAAGTTCAAGTTTATGCTGATGACATGAAAATTTTTAAGAAAATCACATCATTTCGTTTGCTCAAGTTTGCTTCAAAATGATTTCGATAATTTTTTTGCATGGTGTCGTAGCAATAACATTATGCTTAATACGAATAAATGTGTTGTGATGAGTCTAAAGAATTTGATGACCCTTATATCTTAAAATCCCTATATACGCATGTCTTGTGAGGCCACAGCTGGAATATGCTGGTCAGATCTGGTCACCCTATTATGAAATTTATATTAAAAGAATAGAAGCTATTCAACACAGATTAAATTTGCTAAATTTATAGCTACATTAAAAACTAGGCATGAAGTTCTTTTCTGATGTTCCTCTCATCATCTAAGTAGTGAAGGAGAATATTACATCCCCATTTATATTGAATTCTGTCCGAATTTCCAATAACACTCAACTCCGATCACCTAATATTTTTCACTTGTATTTCATAGAACCAACTATGGTATGAATGAGCCCATCCACAGAATGATGGTAATATGGAACAAATATAAGAACGTGATTGACTTATCACTCTCAAAAGATGTGTTAAGGAATCGACCATACCTTTGTGACCAGAACCCTTCTAACTAACCCCTCTAACTATTAGGTAGTTAAACTAACAGCTCTCTAGTTCTTCTCTAGTTCTATCTCTTTTTGTTTTTTTTATTTGTTAATTTTGTAAATTTTTATTGATTTTGTTAAGTTTTAATCTTATTTTAAAATTAAAAAAAAATAATTATTCTAATTTGTTTGAATTAAACGAAATAAATAAATAAATTTCCAATTACATAAAATTTTGCACCAAATTGCTTTCAACTTCCGAATTTTGGTGAAAAAATGACCTTAAAACCTTTTAGATTATGTAAATTGTAGATACATAGTACATATCCACAGTATCAGTGTGCTCAAGCTGAACAATAATTTCATCAACTACTTCATACAACCTTTAATCCTTTGATTTTCTTCACAAATCGAATGCTACAAATACCAGAGTTAGCAATTGAACACAACTAATGGTTAACAAGATTAAAAACGATTTAATAAATATTACAAAACAAAATTTACAAAACTCAGATAGTCTAAATATTTTAGATATTCTCGTGAATGAAAAAATTATTTAGAACGATCAAATTTTTGACATCTCAAAATGAGCTTTTAAGTGTTTGGGTTACTTCGACGTCGATGTAAAGCTCTCTCTTAATATCTATAAAATATATTTGTACGATTCACGACAGAATATAATTTACACATTTGTACTGACGGTTCCCTTTCACCCTTCTTGACTGAGTTTAAAATCGCATAATTCGTCTAATTAGCCACCCAAATTGTAACTTCGTCTTTAACCTACCTTGGATATTGTCGTATAGTTGGAGCATTTTCTTCGTTTCATATATACTTCCACATCTACGAAGTACCTATGCTCAGTATAAATCAAATAACCACTTTCTACTCTTAAACAGTTAAATTGTTCGAACGCAAAACAAGAGGGGTCCAGATGATGTCGCAAAACAACGGATGTCCACCCCTACACAATAGAATTATACAAAAATGATATGAAAGAGTCCCAACTTCACGATACCATAGTCTATAACCTTAGTGTATAACCTTAGTGTATAATGTTGAACACCAAAGTGTAGTAAAACTTACAAAAACACGTTGACGTTAGTGACGTTAAAATGACTTCGATTTTATTTTCCCGTGTATACACAAAAGGTATCCGACAGATGTCTTTCATTCATATATTTAGGTGTATTTTAATTTTTTTCAATGAATTTGTATATCGGACGAATGTTACTGACAATGTTTTAATTCAGTTTTTTGTCACGTTATATAATTATTTATTTAATATTATTTTGTGTCATATAAAATTTATTTTGTTTTGTTGCAAAAGAATACTTGGTTGGAATATAACTTTATTATAAAATTAAGACTGCTTGCTTTAAGGACTTTTAGGGATGGTATATTTTCTACGTCACAAAATATACATTTGACATTATAATTCATTCAGAAACAAGATATAAATACTCAAAATATTTTTCGGAATTTTTCTGGTATGGTATGACTTACGTATAGACATTTTTTCGAATTTTCGTGATACTACTGTGGAGACGCACAATCCATTTGTATATATATAATATATATGTATATATAAATTCACATTACGTTATTTATATTTTTATGGCAGATTTTTAAGTCTGGATACGTACAATTATAGATATTAATTTATTCTTTTATTTATTTCAAATATTTAAATGATTCATTAAATTCCACCCATTACAAAAACAAACTAAAAAAAGTTTATTAAAAAACTCAACATTTTTTTTGCTTCGTCTTTTTATTTCAATTTCCTAAACAATTTTCTAAATTCAAGTATTCGAAATTGGGTCAAATGAATGCTCTGTTGTCTACTCTATTAAAGAGGTCACTTTTAGCGCACATTGTATTGTTCATCATTTTCGTTGTAACTTGTCCTACAAAAACATAAAAAATAATAATAAATAAAAAATAAATAAAAGCTAAAATCAACAATTTTTATAATATTATCCTTGATTATGTTGGCTATAAAAATTTTGTTGCTTTTGTTTTCTTTTTGTTTACAAATTCTTTGTCAAAACTTGAAGTCGGGTAATTCTTTTTTTAACCATTTTTGTCACTCTTTAAAATTATTTAATAGTGGATGTTAGAGTGTTAACTGTTGAGCAAAATTATTCTGAATTTTTATCTCAATTATTTCAAAGTGTATAGATGTACATTAGCAGTATATTAAAATAAAAATCCATGAAGTGTAAATAAAAATAACGAATTTTCTATATTCAAGTTAGTCCTTAGTGTACAGAATTATAAATAAAAAAAATAAACATTTATAAATTTATGGCGGTGTATTAGAACCTTGAACAATTTTACAAAATATTATTATATAAATAACAAGTTTTTGTTACGTATTTTCATTACGCACTGAAAAGGATAAATTATAGGAGAAGATAGTTACGAATTACAAATATGCTTTGCAGAACTTCGAGCCTGTTCTCTAGAGTTAGTAATACTAATTGAAATGAACAGAGTTCAAATTAATCCGATATATTATAGTTGTTTTGACTACTGTATCCTATTTAACAAAACTATATTAGTCTAATACCTATTATTAGTGAATTTTGAATTTACGTATGTATATACATTGAGTTCTAAATATGATTTTTTCATTCAAATTAGTTAATTTATCAGAAATTTTATGAATTTATATAAAAATATACTCTTGCTTGAGTTTTTCTAATACAAAATGACACCGTTCAACTTTGTAAAGTTGATTTTTGTTTAATATTTGCATTCTCATACATTTTACATGACCTAAATATGGTATCGTTTTAGTTATATAAATACTATGTCACATTCATACATGAATACATATTTTCTAATATAATAATTGGGAATAATTGAGTTAAATTTATTGTAGATAAATTATAAAAAAATATGTTCTACTCTGCAATATTGAGTTCCATAAGATCCTAAAAAAAATATAATAACATTTTCCGAAGAATTTTCTCTTTAAAACTCAAAATCTGCTTCTAAAATTCAGCGTACTTACTTTCTCGGCGCTACAGACCTTGAAAATGTTGGGCTTGGCGGAATAGTGTCATCTACTGACTGTGGCTACGATTAGATTCTCTCCAGTTGGAAATATGATGTTTTTTCATATCCGTCTATACTTCATCTGAGATGTGATCTCCCTCGACGAAGCGTTGCCCAGGTTTTGGACTCGAAAGTTTTTTAGCTGGAGCATTTTCTTCCATTCGATACAAGGTCCAAGTCCATGTTGTTAGACAGCTGATATAATTTGCCGTATATCTTCTCCTCTAAATCTCTTACACAGAGATCATGAGTTCAGGATACAAAAGAACCTCAAGACTGTTCTGCATATATAGTTTTCACTTTAATTTACTCAATCAAACTATTGATTAGATGTGTTTCAATGAAAGCTCACAGAATAAGTACTACTGGATTAAAAATATATTCATGTTTTAATCCCCCGGCGGGTTGGGGTACGAAATATCCGCAGTAAGGCATGCTTGTGGTAAAAGTCCACTAAAATCCTAGAAAAATCCAGAAGCGACTGACCCAGAATGGGCGGCTTTCTGGTCTGCGACTGATCCCAGAGGGACGGCAGGAATAAAAGGTACCGCCTTGTACAAGGGAAATATTATCCTTAGGCTAGGAGATGGAACTCCGAATTAAAACAAAAAAAAAAGTATGCAATGAATAAAACTCAAAGATTGTATACCCCAGGTGGTAATCCAGATCTTCTGGAAAATCCACCCTCTTTCGAGGCAGGCCTCACGGAATCTGGGGGAGACCACTTATTGCAAAACGAAGAAAGCAGAGCTGCTTTAATTGACCCATTCAGAAGAAAATCTGGGGTCCAGAGAACACCTCCAACAGGGTCTCAAAATATCTACGAAAACATGTCACAAAAAGACAGATATAGAAAACCCGACGAGGGTAATAATAACGAAAAGGCACTTGAGGCAAAAAATAATCAACTTAATGCCAGAGTTACAGAATTAGAAATCTTATGCAGGGAATTGAAAAATGAACTCTGCATAATTAAAGAAGAAAATGTGAAACTAAAAAATTCACAAAAGTCTACTAAAAGAGTAATACTAAAAACTGCTGAAGAATTTCATACAGATGATGAAGAACTAGCTCGAGAAACCGACTGGATCTTTAAAACAAAAAGAATCTGTAAAAAAAGAAAAGCAGAAAAATCACCTACTTTAAGCCCAGAAAATGTTGCGGACAAAGTAGAGAAAAATGTGCAAATAAATGAAGTTGCGAAAAGTAAAAGAAAAGGTAAACCTCCTCCAGTTATACTTAGTAATGTAGTGGAATACCCTCAAATAAACAAAAAATTAAAAGAAAGCAATATTAAATATAAAGTTAATATGCTTAACAATAAACAACTAAAAATTAATGTTGAAGAAGAAAAAGAATATAGAGAGTTGACTAAGGCAATAAATGAAGCCAATATTGAATGGCACACTTATGAAAATAAGAGCACCAGGCCTATTAAAGTAATGGTTAGGTATTTATATATAAATGTGTTTCACCATAACAAAGAATCTACGGTACGTCTTCCTTACTTTATGCTAACATTCGAAAACTCCGAAGATATAAACAAAATATTCAAAATTGAATTTATCCAGCACATGAGGGTTAAAATGGAGGCTATTCGTAAAACGACTACCATTCCTCAATGTAAGAGATGCCAAAGATTTGGCCATACACAAAAGTTTTGCCAGCGTCTAGCTCAGTGTGTTAAATGTGCTGGTCCCCACTTAACAATTTCTTGTAAAGAAAAAAAAAATATTAAGCTTAAATGTGCTAATTGCCTTGAGGCACGAACAGCGAGTTATCGTGGTTTCCAGGTGGCTAGAGAGTTGCAAAAAAGGAAGAAGCTACAAAAAAATGCCCCAAAACAAATGCAACATAGACAAGAAAAACAAAAGACAAAACCTAGGCAACCTAGTGCACAGAAACAGAATTGCATTGAAACTTCAGAGATACCTAAAACTTTTACGTCGAAAAAAGTCGTAGAAGGCTTATCATATTCACAGGTAACACAAAATAACCTAAGTCAAAAAAGAATCCCGAAAGAACAAAATAAAGTTTCTACACAAAAGTTGAAAAGTTGATGCAAAATATGATAAAAACAATGAATGAAATCTCAACAAGACTATGCACATTAGAAAACAAACATAATGAAATATATATGTATACACCAAAAAATAAATCCGCAAGGCATGGTTAAGAACGCACTTCGTATAGTCACGTGGAATGCCAATGGTATTCTGAACAAGAAAAATATTTTGGAAATTCTATTGAGAACACAAAATATTGATGTATGTCTCTTGACAGAAACACATATGACAGATAAGTCATCGCTTAAAATAAATGACTATACATGCTACAGCGCAAACCATCCGAGTAATACACCCAGAGGTGGTAGCTCAATTTTAATAAAGAAAGATATTAAGCACCACGAGGAACTTAGTCTAGAAATAGATGAATTCCAACTAATCGTGCTACGAATTATGTCTGTTAAACAAAGCCTTTGTGTCGGTGCATTATACTGTCCACCCAAATACAACATAAAGAATAACATGTTTGAAGAAATTCTTAAACTACTTGGCGAAAGATTTATCCTGGGAGGTGACTACAACGCCAAGCACATAGATTGGGGGTCTAGAGTAACCTCTACGAGAGGAAGAGAGCTAAGAAAAGCTATAAAAGAAAAGGGCTGCATTTACCAATCTACCGGTAAGCCAACCTATTGGCCAACTGATAGAAATAAAACTCCTGATCTGCTTGATTTTTATATAACAAAAGAAATTTCACCCAATTATATTAAGCTAGAAGATAACCATGATTTGGACTCAGATCACTCTGCAGTCATACTAAGTCTATATGAAAAGGTTATTAAGAAACAGTCGAAACCTCTGCTAACGAACAAGACAACTGACTGGGCTAGTTTTAAACAAGAAATAGAAAACAAAATAAACATAAAAACAAAACTAAGATCCAAATGTGATATAGATTCTGAAGTAGAAAATTTTATTAAAATTATTCAAAATGCTCGATGGAATAATACAAAAAATTGTGAATATAAATCGGTAGGATTCAACTACCCTAGAGAAATATTAAATATGATAAAAATAAAAAGGCAACATGTGAGCAGATGACATGCTGCAGATGGCAACAATCGCGTGATCCGGCAGACAAAACTGTGCTAAATAGGTTAACTCAGAATCTTAAAAGAAAAATTAAAGATCTTAAAAATGAAAATTTTGAAAAATATATAAAAAATTTATCAGCTAAAAGAGAAAATAACTACTCGTTGTGGAAAGCAACAAAGAGTACAAAAACCTCGATCTCTCAAATCCCGCCAATCAGAATGAAAAGCGGTGAATGGGCGAGAGATAATAAAAATAAAGCTGAAACATTCGCAGATCATCTTGAAGAAATTTTTTGTCCAGACGAGACAGATTCGGATGATCTCACTGAAGAAAATAATAATTGGCAAGAAAATGTTATATCACCATTTTCAGAGAGTGAAATAGTTGAACAAATTAAAAAACTCAGAGATAAAAAAGCTCCAGGTTTTGATCTAATTACATCGGAAGTCCTGAAAGAACTTCCGAAAAAAGCTATAACAATGCTAACACGCATTATAAACGCTGCTATAAGAATAAGGTATGTGCCGAATATGTGGAAAATAGCAGAGATAATTATGATACCAAAGCCAGGTAAGCCCATAAATGAGGTCAAATCCTACAGACCAATATCATTACTACCAATAGTATCAAAATTATTTGAAAAACTATTATTGATTCGAATGAGACCGATCATAGAAAATAGTAATCTGATTCCAAATTATCAAGTTGGCTTTAGATCTAAGCACTCGACAATCGATCAAATTCATAGAATAACAGACATAATAGAAAAAGCTTTAGAGGAAAAGAAAGTATGCTCTACCATATTTCTAGATGTAGCCCAAGCTTTTGATAAAGTATGGCATCGAGGCTTAATAAATAAACTAAACAATATGTTACTTAAACAATACGTAGATATACTCTCATCATATCTAGAAAACAGACTATTCAGAATAAAACAAGACGAAGAGTATTCTACTATTAGAGATATTAAAACGGGTGTGCCTCAAGGTAGTATTTTGGGTCCCATACTGTATTTGCTCTACACCAATGATTTACCAGAAATGGAAAATATAACTGTAGCTACATT
Source organism: Argyra leucocephala (assembly GCA_963942445.1). Classification (NCBI taxonomy): domain Eukaryota; kingdom Metazoa; phylum Arthropoda; class Insecta; order Diptera; family Dolichopodidae; genus Argyra; species Argyra leucocephala. The sequence goes on from OZ012679.1 coordinate 91,996,742, forward strand.
CGCTGACGATACTGCGTTGATGGCAGTAGGATCAAATATTGACGAGGCTACAATTAAATTGCAAAGAGCAAGCGACAAGCTATACCTCTGGACAAAGAAATGGAAAATTAAACTCAATGAGTTAAAATCAGTACATGTAAATTTTACAAATAAAAAATTAGAAAATCAACCATTGGTAAATCTGAATGGGGTCAATATACCCCAAGAAAACAATGCTAAATACCTAGGAATGACATTAGATGTCAAACTTAGATGGAAAGAGCACGTTAAAAAGAAAAAATTTGAGCTTGAAAATAAGTATAGAGAAATGTACTGGCTCTTAGGTCGTAATTCTAAATTACCTATACATAACAAGATTTTGTTATATAATCAGATACTCAAACCGATATGGTTGTACGGCATACAAATATGGGGATGTGCCAAACAAACACATGTGCTTTGTATACAAAAATTCCAAAATAAAGTCTTGCGCAACATGGTAAATGCCTCCTGGTATGTTCGCAACAGTGATTTGCACAGAGATCTAAAAATTCCTTGCATAGAAAATGAAATAAAAAGATATGCAACAAAGCATATAGCTAGTCTGGAGGGACATGTTAACGTTGAGGCCACTCAATTGCTAGATAATCAAAATGATGTCAGAAGGCTTAAAAGAACTAAGCCACTAGATTTAATACGATATAATTTCGTAAACTTTTTCTTTAAGAAAATCAAAATAGCAATAAATTAATGGTTAGTCCGTTGGACTAGTATTAATGGGAGGGGTGTGGTTTAGTCAGTAAAAATCTGGCACACAATGGAAGCTACGGGGCTCATTGTGTCTATGAAGATTCCCACCAATCCACGCAAAAAAAAAAAAAAAAAAAAAATGTTTTAATTTTCAATCGACCTATTTTTTTGACAACCCTCATTAGTGTTAAAATTTATTTAAAATTCTATTATTATTTCATTCAATTGTATTTGTCACATTTTAACACTGTTTTTAGCCTGGGTAAACAACTGAATCAGTCATTAGTCGTTAGTTGATGTTCTATTTTCAGGAAATAAACGGAACCAATTTTAGTAAAGTGAAACAGATATAATTTCAATTTTTCAATTCAAATCTGTATAGATTTCCAGATAGTTCTAAAATCTTTAACTGTCGGTTTAATTGTTGTACTTTCAAACTATCGAATGAATAATGATTGATTTATATCCAGAAAATTAATTGCATTTTCTATTGTTGTTCTTAATATAATATAATATTATAATATTAGAACACATATTAATGATAAAATAATTTAAAATATCTTATATCTTTAATAAAGAAACAACAGTTATTATTAAATAAGTATTATATAGATACAAATATAAAAATAAAAGGCTACAAAAAAAAATTAATACGAACAAATTAAATTTAAACATGACTTTTTTATTTGAAAAAAAAAAGTATATTTATAATATTTCACAATAGATGGCGCGTAATAGGCAAAAAGAATAAACAATTGTTTAACTGAAATCAAATTTTAAACCTAATTAGACAGTTGAAAAAATTTGAATATTTTTCAACTTACATTTTTAAAAAAACAATTGATTACAAATTATTAATTATACTAAATTATATTTACTATCTAAAACTAAAATATATTAAAAAAATTTTATTAAATCAAATATTTTTATTTTTATTTATGATATAAGTATAGATTACGTTATTTCTTTTATATTCGTAGAATCAGAATATTCTATAGAAATGAATTTCAATTGTTGAGGTTTATTTATTTTTGGTAATGATTTTTTTTCTAATCTAATATTATTATATCTAATAATACTTTCAAATAAATCTTTACGATAATCTTTCCATAATACAAAAAATAAAATAAAATTAATTCCTGGACTAAGAAATAATGATAAATTATATAATAATAATGAAAATCGAATATATTTTAGCATATTGTAATCATTTTTGGTAAGCCAAATTGTTAACAAAAAATATGGAACTTGACATGACATTAAAATTATTTTAAAAAGAATAAATTTTAAGACTTCTGGTAATTTAAATAACCATAATGAATTAATTTTACAAATTTTTGTTTTCTGTTCAACTATTAAAGAATTTGTTAATTTTAATCGTTTAAAATAAGATTTTTTAAATAAAATTATTAAAGCAATAAAAATTATTAAAATACACAAAATTGGTAATAAATCTGTTAAAATTATAATAACTCTTTTGTTAACCGTAATTGGTTGAATGTATATTTCAATTGTTCCTGATAAATAGTACCGAACCTAAAATTGAGAACAATAATAATAATTAATAAAATTTAAATATTTTCTGTATTCGGTATATCATAATAATAAAATTTGAATAATAAAAATTTTGGATTCTTAATATATCTTGAATTATAAAATTCTGTTGGTATTATTTTGAAATAGTTACTGGCCGGCCCCGGCATTAGGCAGTGTAATACTTACAAATTTTCATAATCACATTTTTTTTACTATTTTCTATGGTTCACTGAATTGACTATTTTTTAATCCGTAATTTCGTATGGTAATTATTTCATATAATTGCAAAGGTGACTATGCAAAAATTTTTGTAAAATCTATATTGCTTTTACAATGAAAACTGTAATATTATAAACTAATTTTAATAATAAAAAAACGATGTCAATTATGTCACACACGGTCAGTATAATTTTAATTTTGAAAACACAGTTAAGACAGTGACTATTTCGTGTGGCAGTAGCTTGAATAAAAATAAGTTCGTAGTAACTTTTATTGTAAATAAAGGTTGAAAGCCAAAATTTTGTAATATATTTATTAATTTTAAAATATAAAATTTTGTATCAATCTCAATATTTACCTGTTTACAATTAAATACATTATAATTTGATGAATTTCTAATATTTGTCATATTCCCTCTAACGTCTGCATCATGAGGAAATATACTACCATATGTTAGCCTCAATCTCATATTACTATGATTAATATCATTAGTGCAAAATGTCTGAGTTGATTTATCATATTCAACTTGTTGTCTCAAAATTGGGGATTTCCAAAGTATCAAAATATATTTAATTACAAAATTAAATAACAATAAAAAGCCTAAAAATTTTAAATTATATTATATTTTTATTTTTATTTATAAATTATACAACACCTATAAGGATATATTTAGTTCTATATTTTGCACTCAATTTACTAATTTTGAATGGATTTTTTGTAATAATATAATAGTCATATAAAAATATTAAAAAAATCGAATCTGAAAATAAATAATATAAAAGAAAAAAAGTTATTATATCAAATACAAATATATATTGCATACTTAATGAACTTTTCGCTATATCTACAAATAATTGTATATACCAATACGATTTATAACCTAAATGTAAATTTTGAAAATAATCAAAATTTTGTATAAATATTAATAATAAATGTGACATTTCCATTAATGTAACAGCATTTAAAAATTTATTTGCTAATGTTATTCTTCGTCTATATAAAAAGATTTTAATTACATTAAAAATAATAAAATTTTAAAAATTTATAAAATAATAATTTACCTTCTTTGCATTCTCAATATAATCAAACCAATATAATTACCGCAAAAACAAATTATTACCCAAATTATTTTTAATATAAATTCGCTAAGATCAGTCAGTTTAATTATTCCATTCATTTTATTATATTTATTTTAAATAATTTTTAATATAATATATTTAAAAAAAAAATTATTAACACAAAATAATTTATATTTAATAAATTTAAATATTAATTGATTTTGTTCAAAAAACTATATTCTAATTAATAAAAAAATTATTATGTTAATTAAATTTGTTGCTTTGCGGATCAATTCATCTTACATAATTCAAAACAAATTCATTCATTTTCTTTTCTGAAAAATACTTCAGAACTCGATTATTATATTTTTATTTTGTATTAGGTAGTCATTCTGGGCAGACTCAGATGCAACAGTTGATATTATTTTCTTTTTGATGCAACAAATAGTAATTGATGTGTGTAATTGGTATGTATGTGTAATTGAGTAATTTGGTAATAGTTAGTCTGATCAAAAGTAAAATCTAAAAAATACGAAAAATTTGTTTGAAAAAAAATGTTTTAGAAAATGTTTCACAAGTATTATACGTGTATTTAGTTACATTCAAAAATTTTCAAACGGATAATATAAACGATTATTAAAGTCGAAAATACTTCAAGATGTAACCAAAATTCCAATCTGGAGATAGAACCAACAACAAATGAAATATAAAAGTAAAAAGTATTGAATTAAAAATTCCACTATGTAACATTTAGATACACCATAAAATATAAACTCGCCATATTAATATTTATAGTATAAGTTAGAAAAAAAATCATATTACAAAAATAGTAAGGCAACGAATCAGATTGCTCCAGAAAGAAAAAAAACCTTCTTAAGAAGGCCGTACAAAAATTTCACATTAGAAATCTTATATGCCCATATGGAATTTTTCATCAGGAATCACATATATGCCCATATATAACTTTCTATTTTCGGTTCCAAGCCTTCATTAGCAAAGATGAAGCTAAGAACTAATACCTCGAAAAAAAACTTGGCATAGCTAAAAGTTTGTTTTAAACATCCAAAACTTTTAACTTATAACTTATTTTAGGATATTACCTCTTAGCACTTAAGTAAACTGCTTGCCGGAAGAACCAGCCCTAATGTGTTAATTATATTCCATCTTGGTTCGTAATAAACAAGAGACCTGATGAGAGGAATGGCAAACTTATTAGTCAACGGGTTGATGAGCCAATTTTCATAGAGTCTGTTTTCCATAGAAACAACTATACAACTATAAAAATTTGCACTTTAGAGGTGCGGCTAGAGTCACGGTGACTCGCAAGGTTGGCTCAAAAGAAACAGAAACATCTACCAGGTTCAACTTTAGACGATTTCTAACCTATCGTTGGAATGTCACAACCAAAATATTTTATTGTTTTGAAACCCGTGGAAGGAAATGGTAGAAAAGGGACACCAAAAACTAATAGGAAATCGATGATCGCAGAAATTGCCAAAGTAAGGAAACCATATGAAATGAATAAGCTATTATTATGAAATCGTATTGAAACATTATTGAAACATTTTAATCTAACTCAAAGCTATGGAAATTAATTGTACATACTCATATATAACCAATAACCTATTAATTTTCTACCTCTATTCTAATATACATTTTATGTTTATGTTCAATAGCAAAATTTTAAAACATTAATTCAATTCTAATTAATAAATATAAATAGATAAATTTACACACAAACATAAATATAATTTATGAATACATATATACATATAATTACATATTTATTGTAATCATTGCCATTTAAAATTTCAAAGATCAAGTTCATTATTACAGCATTCCTTTGAATAAATGCAATTCTCAGTATTCTTTAAATTAAGATGCAAAGCAAATTCAATATTCAATAAAAAACAAAAATTTTTAACATGTAGGTACGCAACAAAAAAAAAGGAACCTATACAGGTAAATAAATTTACTCACCACATAATATTATAAAATAAAATAGTGTTATCTGACTCCCCACCCCAACCCAATCTTTGCTTTTGTAATAAATATAATATACATTACATATATGTATGTACTTAGATATCAAAGCTTTACTATTTACTGCTGTCAGTAATAAAAAAAAAAAAACTAAAAAATTATATTTACAAATTCAATGAACATTTTCTATGGTATGATATCGGTTTGTTATGATGAATTTCGTTTATGTTATGAAAATTTTTATTGATTAAATATTGTAAAGCAAATAAAAATTGGAACACCTTTTGTTTAATTGTGCTGCTATGGTAAATAATTAAGTAAATAAATAAATAAAATAATATGCAGAAAAGGTAGGTAGGTATAGAAAAACAACCAAATTAAGAGACCAAAAAAAATATTTTTTTTTACAAAATCGTGACATAAGTCACACATACAATAGTCGGTTTAATCGTCATGCGTTTGACGAGCTTTAGAAGATACATTTAAACGAAAACCAAAACTTGTTATGTAAAAAAAAATGCTAAATGAAATGTGAAATGTCTCTGTTATGTAAAAAGAAAAATTATATTTTTTGTTATTTTAACAGGTTTCTACGAATATAATATTTCGTTACTATATTATTACTATATAGTATTAATAATTAATTACATAGTTTATGTAATTAGTAAATTATTGTTTAGATTTAAAACAAACATAATATTTTTTTCTATTTTCAATAATTATGATCTCTTTAAAAACTCTACAAACTTTAGTTGAAAAACTATCATGTAATTTATCATTTTCAAAATTAAATTAATGTAAACAATAGTGCATAATAAAATGAAATAAAAATTAAAAAATCTTTCAATCAAAAGTAAATTAAAAGTCTACATACATTTTTTATATATGTGCATGTGCATTTCATAAATGTATCAATATTACGTAAAAATTCCAGTTGAATGTTTATTGTTGTATTGTAGCATCGTTATGTAGCTGTGTTAACACGATAATGTCTACGTCTAGTATATGAAATATTTCAGTATAAGACAGTGTGTCAAAATAATATGTAAACAGGTAACAATGTTGTTTTTATTTTAACGTGATGAATACATATTTTGAATTATATAAGGACCATTTACTTACTTACTTGCTGGGCGCTACAGACCTTGAAGCTGGGCCTGGCGCAAAATTGTCCTCCACTGATTTCGGTCACGAGCGGAATCTCTCCAGTTGGTAATTTGAAGTTTTTTCATATCTGCCGATACTTCATCTCTCCAACGAAGGTGTGGCCTCCCTCGACGACGCGTTCCCTGGGGCTTGGATTCGAAGAGTTTCCTAGCCGGAGCATTTTGATTTATACGCTCTACATGGCCTAGTCAATGAAGCCGTCTTATCCTGACTTTTTTTAGCTAGGTCCATGTCGTTGAACAGCTGGTATAGTTCGGCATTGTATCTTCTTCTCCAAACCCCTTCGTCAGACACAGGACCATAAATGCGACGAAGAATTTTTCTCTCAAAGATACCAAGTGCATGCTCTCTTGCTTTTGGTAATGCCCACGATTCAGAACCATATAGCAGCACCGGAAGGATTAGCGTTTTGTATAATTGTGCCTTGGTATTTTGGGATAGGAGCTTTGAACCCAGTTGTTTGGACAAGCCGAAATAGCAACGGTTTGCAAGGGTAATTCTTCGCCTTACTTCAACATCGATGTTATTGGTGGAGTTGATGTTGGTTCCAAGGTAGATAAACTCCTGAACTACCTCAAAAGGATCATTTAAAATTGATAATTTGGAGGAAAGAAAAGCTCAATAGTAGGCCTGTTTTTTTTTTAAAAATACACTTATGGGAAAAAATAGTGGGCCACTATCAAATCGGATTATAACTCGAAAACTATTAATTTTTTTAACTTTCGTTCAATGGGTTACAATTCCATCTTTTTTACATATTTTGGAGTATTCAGATTTCGAAAAATTAAATATTTTATTTAGTTAAAAAAAGGTTTTACATCAATTTTCATACTAAAATTCCACTATAAAAAGCTTATAAAATATAAAATGTACTGCACTAACGCATTGAAGCAATTTTGTGTCTCGGCCTGTTAGTTAGTGCTAGTCTTGTTTAAAACTATCTGACTACTCTATATGTTTACGTTTATTTAAATTATCCAATTTTCTATTGCTTTCCAACCAGAAAAGTTAAACAAATTATTTTATATGTCAAACTTTGATTACATTGATAACGAAATTATTCATAATTTTTTTTGAAGTTAACAAATTAAAAGTCAACTGTACAATGTTCTCAATCAATAATTTTAGTTTTCATTTAATTCAAGCATAAATGTAAATTTGAGTGTAGATAAGTATTTTTTAAAATATTTAAAAAAATATTTGCATTTTTATCTTGCTAAACATTTCTAATACATTCTTTTAGATGAATCTATCTGATACAGTGATACATATACCATTTAGAAAACGCAACTATCTTTGATTCTTCTCTGCTAAAATTATTGATCGGGATAGGGACAGTGAGACAACAAGCTATATAGGGGATATGATGAATAAATCACTATCATATCACGACTATAAACTACATTATAAAGAAACTATCAAGTGGCATTATGTAAATGCTTTCCAAAACTTATTGTTCTTCGAATTAATTTATTTTTAAAAATTTTATTAATTCCCTAAATTAAAAAAAAAAGTTTTATTTATTTTAATTTCCTTGAATAGATAAAATGTATTTTTATTGCACATCATTTCAGTGTTACGACAGTAAAAACTTTTGTTTTCTTTTGCATTCAGTGATCATTAAACCTACATGAGTATGAACAGCCAATATTAAAAATATTTAATCAAGCATAAATTTTAACTTTTACCATCACTATTTTTTTTTTTTTTTTTTTTTTTAATAAATTAACAGTAAACTTTGTTGTTTAATATTTAATACAGAAACAAAAATGATATAGCAAAAGCAAAATTGAAAGTAAAAAAAAATATTGAATATATTTAATTAATTCAATTTTTAGATTAGGAAGTTTAACTTGAAACTGCAAAAAAAAAAGTTACAAGCGACCTTACTAAAAGAACGTATTTTTTGTTACAATAACAATTTTGCGTTTTTCTGATTAACCACAATTAAGAAGTACGTAATTACTTTATTATAATTTATTACATCTCAATCTGGCATTTTAACATGTTCAAAACTATTGGGAGTATGCGGGTGTGCTGCGTATGTAAGTAACAGTATAGTTGCCAAAAAATCCCTTGTGGTACCAAGGGATTTAAACTGTTTTCTCACATGCATATTATTCTTTAAATCAATTTTGGCTTTTAAATAAAACAATGAAGATACTTAATTTTGATAACTGCCAAATCATCCAGTGAGTCTAGTCTAGACTGAATGTCCAGAACTGAATGCTCATTTTAACAGTTTATTTAAAACAGTTTTCATATTTTAGTGTGCTCAGATGTTCTTCAAAATTGGCAATAGCAAGATTATTTGCATAAATAATCATCACTGTGTATCTTCAGGCCAGTAAAAATTCAGTAAAAATTAAAAAATAAATAAAAAAAAAATCCAGTAAAAGTAGCTCATTTGCCATGTTCTAGAGCAAACGTTTTGCTCTTTATATAATGTTCTGAGAAAAGGGAAAATAAAACACCACCCTGAAATGTGACTTTTTGTGTAGTTTAAACCGATTTACCATTACAGTTTGCATTTTGTGACTCGTAGAAATTTTTTCGATATTACTTTTACAACAGTCAAATAATTTGGAATGTGAACAACATTCAGGCAACTCTTGACGAGTGTCTCTATTTAAGATAAATTAAGATAATAAGAATGCTGAATTTGGAGCACAAAACACACCAAGAATTGTGGAAAGCATAAATGTTGAAAAATGCATATCTTAATTCAAATACGACAACTTAAACAATTGATCTTGTGGGGGCTTCCGCCAGATATTCGGGTAAATTAAAATAGGATTTGTAAATTAGAAAATTTAAATTCAAAAGTTTAAAGATAAATTAAATGATCAAAAAATTAAAAAACATAATTCTACAAATTAAAATTTCTTTAAATTCACACTCGATTCAACCAGAATTGATAATTAGACTGACACTGACATTGAATAACACTGTAATATTATTACTTCTATAATATTTTTCACGAAATCAGCATTTTGAAAATCTGACTGTAGAGAAAACGCCCCGAATCATCCACAGCAGATGGCGATATCAAATGCGTTGTAGTCTGGGTAGCATAGCATGTTCCATAGTTTAAAGTTTCTTATCATAAAAGAATTTTTGTTATTTTGTAACTGAATACGAATTTATAATATAGAAAAATTACTCACAATCCGATCTAGATTATATCATCATATAATATTATGTCATCAAAAGTATCACGTTGTGTAATACAAGGGTTGACAAAAATTCTTTATCCTATTTTCGACAACCCAAAAACTATTAATGAAAACAAAAAATCTCCACCTCAAAATAATTTAAATTGAGAAAAATAAAAAATAAAAATTATCGTGTGTGGAATATATTTAGATTTATAGGTAAGTTTTGAGAGAAATGAAAAATATGAGGAGAATGAAGAAACATCATTAAAAAAATATTTGCAGAGAATGAAGAAACTCTATTCAAAATATTCAAAAAATTAAAAGGATAATAAGACAATAGTGTTTTTAGAATTTACTTTCTATTTGTTATATTATTATATTATATAGTATTTATTTTGTTAATAATCTATTTTTATTTTTTTCACACGCTGGGTCGCCACCCAAACAAAAAAAACAAAAAGAAATTTTCATTATAAACTCAAAAAAAATAAGATCAGGCCGCAAAGAAATTTTTGTCAACATTATGCTTGCGTCCGCATGTAAGATTTTTTTTTTTAAATTTTACCAGTAGGTTGATGCCTGCCTTTCAACCGAAAGGTCCCAGGTTCGATTCCCGATGAAGCAAAAAAAATGCTTTATTGATTTTTCGACCTGGCCTAGTAGTACCCTTTGTCATTGGGATAAAATAAATGACCAAAAAACAATTGAGAGTATTATATGGTAACAAATTAAATACAATGAAACTCTTCTATTTAAGAAGACTTAGTTCCTAACAATAGCAGTAATTTTCCACAGTAGAGCCAGTAATTGTTAAATAAATACTCGAAATATTGTCGATATTGTAGAGTAAAATTGCAATACCGTACTTAATTAAGCACGAAACGGTTATTCTACCTAAGTTACTGTCAAGAGTGTAAAAGAAAAACAAATATTCTCAATAAAGTGCCTATTTATGCGGGATAGAATTCGAAATATGTTGTTAATCATTATCAGAAAAAAAATCTACCGAGTTAATAAACCCATGGTTGTTGAAATTTTTTAATATAGAGTTTAAAGCTAATTATTAGAATTACATTTATTTCGTTTCATATCGAATTAAATATAAATGAAAAAAAACTTTAATTAAGTCTAATAATGCAAGTTACAAAGCTACGTTGAAATAAAAGAGCTGAGACAAGCAACATGACAATCGCAACACAATTTTCTGGAAATTTTCTAATTCTGCTATGTTTAAAAACTGACTATGAAAATTAGATGATTTCTCTATTTAAAAAGCATAAAACTTCAAACAAGCTTAACAATTTGATTCACATCATTTCATCTAATATTTCACATTGTCTACTATTCTAAAATACTCCTTAAATTATACTCCAAAGATTCCTAAACTTTTTTATTGTAGAATGAACGAAAAAAAATTTAAATAAAAAATGTATAGCAATAAAACGGTATAAAATTACAAAACTATTTAACGACAATTTTTCAGGTCAATTCAATAGTCAAATAAGCCGACTAATTTTATAAGGCGACGCTTTGATTTTACTCTACTGTACCTGTACACTGTACCCGGCGAATCTTGTTAATTAATATTTCCTGCGTAAATGAATGCATAAATTAAGGAATTGGAATGTTCTTATTAGAATGTAATCTAATCTAATGTAACGAAGTGTACGTATATATATTATTATTTTTTTAATTACAATTTCCTTGAATTTAATGAATTTTATAAAATCATCATCGTTGAGTCAAAATATAAAAGAACTATATAATTATTAATAATTAAAATTACACTCTAAAAAAATTGTTTTTTAAACCTCAATTAAAGCAAACATTGTTTTTCATACAGTTGTCCGTCACTGTTTATTTACTGATAACAACAAGAATGAATAATCCAGTTTCTATTAAAAAAAAAAAATTGTTTTCACTAAAGTAAAAAATATGCATTCACGTTTAGAAATTACTTTAAAAATTAAATTACCTTCAGTCAGTCAGTCATTAAAAAGCAAAAAAGCCAAAAGCTCGTGAATTTTTAATAGAAATAAATGTGAGATTAAAGTTAGTTGCTGTGCTATCGCTATGGTATATAATTTTTTTTTGTTATTTATTTTTTTCATTTTTTATTAGTGTGATATTAAAACATTAAGTCAGTCACAATATTAAAAAAAAATAACAAAAAAAAAAAATCGAATGACTAAACTTTTTATTGGGTAAATAAACGAAAATATTTTATTTGCAAAAATTTGAAGATATGTACACTAAATTAAATAATCGGACATACTTTTACAGACCAGACTGACTGATTATTTAGCTAATCTGGACTTTTATTTTGGTTTTAATTTTAAAACGTATACCCGACTATTATTATGTATTTAATTAATTATATATTCTTTGGTATAGCTAAGTTTTGGTTAATATTTAATCGAAGAAAGTAAAGATTTTCGATTTAAAGTGGATGATTTGAAATATTGAAATTTTAGACTTTAACTTTTATGTACTTGTAAGGTTTAGAGTGATGAGTGTGAAGGTCAATTGATTTCTCTTTTTTTTTCAATGATATAGAATTTATTTAAAATTTTATAAGGTACCAGATTTTTGGAATTGAATTAAATAGTTGTGATATGCTACGCCTAAATAAAATGATGGTTATTGATGTTGATATGTTTGAGTGTTTTGATATTGTTAAAGGACTAGGCATTAAATTTTTATGTTTATGACATTAGATACACACAAGAAACAAAAAATTAGAAGAATTCCGTAAAGAAATCCGTAATAAAATCTTATCTATGTATACATATAAATGCAATTGAAATTTCCAACACGTGTTTTTCAAATTGAGAACCACTCTTAGTTTAAATAAAATTCACGTTATTTGTATTTTATATAATACTATCATAAGTTTTTCTAAGGTAGGTAATATTTACCTACCTTAACACTTTTATCTATTTCATTTTTTTTCTATCTATTTTTAAAAATGTTGATAAGGACATAATTTTTGAATGTGTTATGTAAAAAAAAAATATCTATATTTTTTTTCATATTTTATATGACTCATGCGCAATAAATTATATTATTTAATTATTTTATAAAAATATACTATAGCTAGGTGTACAAATTATCATATGTTTATTTTCAAAGTTCATAAAAAAAAATAACCATTATTTAAAAACGAATTAAATAATTTTAGGAATTAAGTATGTCCAATCATTTATTTTAATAAAAAAAAATAAAAAAAAATTAAAAAATTACGCGTCGCGTTCACAAAACTTTTGAATTGATTCAACCAGGAAAGATTACATTGTATAATGAATATATATATGTATGTATGTATGATGTACGTAGGTTATCTTATCTCTAAAAAAATCTCCTTATCACATACTTAGTATGTATTATCATTCATATACCGCATTTATTTCTTTGACCTTCGAATCTTTAAATTCGCAATTTTCATAATTGTTTATAATATGCTTAAATATATGTAGGTATATGTGTGCATGTGTAGTGTGTGTATGGATCGGGAAGAGTGTGCTAAGAAAATTAATTGTATAATAGCTATTACCGGCTTTAAAACAATATAATCCAAAAACAAAATATTTATTGTCGTTATTAAATAAAATTATTGACACGCATTAGAATATTTTTGATTTTGTTTTTCTCATTTACTTATTTATATTTAAAATCACCTGACAAATATTTAGATTCAGTCATATTTAAGTAGTATTGATAATAATTTAATAATACCCTGTTTTATTTAATCGAATTAGAATTTTATAAAATTGTAATTTTGAAAAAGACAATTATAAAAAAATAAGCAAAAATAGAAAACAAAATTTTAATAAATTATAATATCGTTGGGTGTCGTACATTATGTATTTATACATGTTCACTTAAGGTACGTAAAACTGAATTATTTATATTAAGATGTGCAATAGATGTTAGGTACCTACATAAAGATTGCAAAAACAAAACTTTTTTAAACAAATTTTCTATAATATTATTGATTTCTGGTTGTATTTAACTAATTAATTAAAAAATAAATATATACTTGGGATTCTCAGTTCAATAACACTTTTATAACGTCAATTACATACATACATACATATCATTAAAATTATTAATTATAAAAACTTTCAGAAAACTAGTTTTTTGTAAAGCACAAAAAATTCATATTTTTTATTTATAAAAAAAGTTTAACTTAAAAAACTTGACTAAAAGTTAAAACATATTGATTACGTACCTATATATACTTGCTAAATAAAAACAATATTTAGGTTAAAAGGTTACTAACTTGTTGTTATTGATTTAAAACAATTTACTAAGTAGAAATATTTTATATATCTAATTAAACTTTAATTTTATATAGTTTTTATTAACTTTGTTTTTATATTTTTGTTTTAGTAAATTTCCTAAACAAAATTTAAACCTGGTTTTTCAGATATTTATAGGTATTTAAATGTTATTTATTTTGTACAGTAGTTGGTATCTATATAAAATATATTAAAAAAAAAAAATCTCTAAAATTTTGTATAATATTACTACATATTTGGTTTTATTTCGCGATTCCGAATTATATTTACAATAACTTTTTTTTTTACTTTTTAGTTAAATTTTAAATGATTTAAAAATATATTATTCGAGTATTCAAAAATGAATTATAAATTAATTTGTTAAAATAAAAATTAAAAGACCTACTCTTATTTGCACAACTTTAAAAATTTAATTTTAAAATGATCAAAAACGAAAAAATAAAAAATGTGAAAGAAATTTTTAAATAGAAAAATAAATATGAATACATATTATTTGTGGTTGAATTAAAAACAATATTTCCAACATTTCATAAAATTTTTTATTTGTTTTTGTAATACAAATGGAATTTATAATTTATAAATAAAACTATATATTTGCATATTATGTAGATCTATATACATTGATATGCCTACATACTACATTGATTTAAAAGTATCAAAATAATTTCTATCAACTATTTGCACACTATCATAAGTATGACTGGTTTGCTGTGGGAGGTGAGCGGGGACCTTTTAAAAAGTTATAGAAAAGTTATAAAAAACTTTTCAATTCTTTATTCAAATTTTATTAAATTTTATTTAGTACCATGTACTTATAAATATATATGTATGTTACAATAATTTAATTTTATATTTTTATTATTTTTATTGCAACATACAAAATATTGATTGATTCGCTATATCGGAAATTCAAATTTTCATCAAATTTGAACTGTACGTACACTACGCACATATATTTTAAGCGAAAAAATTAAATTCATTCTAATTCTACTACCAAAGTCCCAGTGTGAGTAAACTTAAACAGTGAATTATCGGAATCGGAGTATTTGATTAATCATATATAGCATTACAACATAAACATAAACAACCCGTTATTCCGTTATATATAATAAGTAAAGTAATTTGATATCATTATTCATCCATCATCATCAATCATATTCCTGTGTAGTGTCATTTTATATATTATATATATGTAGTACATAGTTTTTTTTTTGTTATACGTAACGTAAAATATGTTTCGCCACGGCGATTTTTGTTTTTTTAGAATTCCGCGAAGCGAAATAGCGCAACTTAACTTATAGATATTTAACTTATAGACGTTTCGATTTTCTGAGAAGCGATTTTATATTTCAGCTGCCATAAAAATTGATAAATTCGCTAGAAAATTTTTGAAATATGAATCTTTTATACATGCTTATTTAATATTAATTAAAATAATATTTTATATTTTTCATTGTAAAGAAATCGGTGTTGCGGGAATCCATTTTGAATTGTCTTTCTATCAAAGTCAACTTAATTCAATCTTCAGTGTCGCAAGAATCAATTATTTGATTTTTTTTTCGATTTTTTTTTATTTTTAAAACTCAACTACATTCTGTTAGTTGAATTTTGAGTCGGTGTTGTGCATGAGAATCAACTCAATTTAATATATTTGACATTCACACTACGAGTGTATAACATGTTATTGAGTTCGGGTAACTCGTTAGGCAGCGTTTACACATCAATATATATTGACAGTATTTACTAGAGAGAATATTGAAGAAATACTGATGTGTAAATACATATTGAAATCAATATATATTGAAGAAAAAAATAGAAAATATCCTATTTTATTCAATATATATTGAGAGAGACAAAATTAAATATGGCGAAATATGTTAATTTTTTTATTTTTTTTTTTTATTTGAAATTTGTTTTATGTCGAAAACACAATCACGACGAATCACGACGAGTGACGAATGACCAAAATTCGCCCTTAGATTCACAATCACGACGAACAAATTTTTGTGCTTTGAAATTTCAAAATTTTCTTATAAAAAAAATGGAGGAAAAATTTTAAAAAAATTAATTTAAAAAAGTTTTTATTTGAATTTGAATTTTAAAATACTGTCAAAAATTTCAAGTCGAAACAAATTGAATGAACTAATTGAAAATAAGTGAACTAGTTGAAAATCGACTTTCACGGCACAGTGATTTTTTTTTGTTCATTTGAAATATATCATAAAATAAATATCAGCCGGCTGAACAGCAACAAAAATTGTATGGCAGCTAATAATAAAATGTCAAAATTAAAGTTTTTGGCAGCTTCATTATAAATTTAAAGGTATAAATAATTTTATTAATACCTAATTGTTTGTGTCTTGTGATGTGATGTATTTTGATGTTCTCTCGTCTTGATACGCAGCGAAAAAGAAATGCACTTTATACTTCTGTAATTTTACAACGAAAGATGATAACTGCAATTTCGTCGAATTTTACTTATGAATGCCACTTTATATGTATAAAATTTTAGACTCTTTCAAATAAAAAAAAACATGTAATAATATTAAGTAACTTATCAATTAAAAACATAATAACTAACAAATGTTGTAAATTTTTCTAACATAAGCATATAACTTCACTTATGCAGTTATATCGGCAGCACTTAACAAAAAATACAAAACTAAAAAAATTATATGTTAAGATACATATACAGTTTTACCGTTTTACATTTCAATATATAAGTTTATAAGGGTAAAATTTATTGGTGTGGGACATTTCGGTAAGGGGTAAGCAAATCTACCAAAATTTTAAATTTCTGGTAGATTTTTGACGTTTAAATTTTTTTTGGGAATATGTCAGTGTCAAAATATTTTTATTATTTTTTATTCAGAAAAATAAGGAAATTGATGTTGACAACGTAATTTTCGGATCGAATATTAATCAAATAAAAAAATATAAATTATACAACTAATAATAATGTTGAGTTGACACTAGAATAATAATAAAAAATTATTTATTTATTTATTTGCCAATAATATCAATTGCGGCCATCTTGATATTTCAATAATCTGACAGCGACAATGGCAGAAATCTACCATTTATTTTACGTATGAACATGCTGGTAGATGTCTGCGGCAAACCTACGGCAGATTTCTGTCTTGGAAAAAAATTGGCAATAATGGGCCTAACCAGACCATTCAACTTTCAAATACAATCAAAGATCATATCTTTTCAAAGATTTTCAAAAGATTTTCATTAGTAAAAATTTTTTAAAAATCAAAAATAACTAGAAAAGTATAACAAATTCTATACTAAATTTCATTCAATTGCGATTTACAAGAAAGTCAAATATGCAGTTATCATCTTTCGTTGTAAAACCAAAGAATTTCAAATATACTGATAATATCATACAAATGCCACTTATCTAAAGATAGCACTGAGCACTGTCGCCACTGAAAAAGAATTAATAAAATGTTTATAAACATTTTTGGAATTTTTATGCTACAACAAGCAGAAGCTGACAAAATTTTAAATAGTGCTGTACTGACCTGACAGTGAAGTGGTGACATTTCAGTAACACCCATTCGGGAATCGCGAAAATTTTCATTCTCACTGGCTAAAAAGTAATATTAAAAAATTTATTTTTTTTCTAAAGTGAAAACATGTTAAATTTTCAGTGACATAAAAATAAGTAAAACAAAAGTGCTTAAAATATTTACATGTTATCCAGTTAAAAAAAAAAACATTTTTTGCCGCTTTATTGACATTTCAAAAGCTTTATTTTGAAGAAACCGGTTTTCATTCAATTTTTTTTGCTATAATAAATTCTGACTCAACCATCAAAAAAATTTAAAATCTTGTACTTCCTTACATCGTATGTTTATGATATAGTCACACTATTCAAAATCTTTTGCGAAAAGAAATTTACTATTGAATTTATATAGTCAATTGGTATAAACTTTAATTTTCTTTTCTTTTCAAGTTTTCATCATATCTACACGAGTTTTGTTGGTATATAAAAATAATCAATCGAATGAAAGAGGAAATCATATATATAAAAAGTTCACGGCTATAACTACTATAAAACGTATATAACTAGAAAGTTAATAAAGATATTTATTATAATATATATTTTTTTTGTATGTAATATTATTAATACAATAAGTTATTAATTTATAGAAATTAAAAAATAATATAAAATCATATAAAGCTAAGCTTAAAAGCTCCATTCACATTACTTACGCCGGTGAGATCGCGTGTTGCTGTTCTGTCTACTATTTATCTTTCTTTAGTCAGTATTCAGTAAGTGGTGTTCGCTAAAGTAAAGCTGTTCGCAGTGAAAAAACATTAAAATTGCACAATAATTGCATTATTTACATATATTTATAAATAACAATTATTGTTATTTTTTTTTATATACATATACCTATATATACTAAATTTTAACCAAATCTTGAGCAAGTTTATATAAAACAAATTTTTTTGATTATTTTTTGTATTTTTTGATAACACAAATAACAATAAAATAATTTAAAAACGTGTAATTTAAATACAGTGTTTATTGTATAACTATCTTCCTACATTGCTTAATATGTCGCATGTTTAAAATAAAAATAAAAAATAAAAAAATATTTATATTATTGGAAGAAAAAAATTAAAAATAAAGTGTAAATTTCTAAAATAATTTTTATTTAAAAAAAAAAAACAAATCAAAATGAATATTGAAACTGGCAGTGTTACACCTAATTATTCATACATATTTAATTTTGAAAATGATTTTGTTCATTTAAAAACCCGGCTGTGGATGATTGATAATTGGACACTAGTATTTTATTATAGTGCTGCTTATATATTGGTTATATTCGGTGTTCAACATTTTATGAAAAATAGACCAAAATATGAATTAAGAGGATTATTAATATTATGGAATACAGCGTTAGCAATGTTCAGTTTAATGGGATTTACACGTACAGCTCCGGAATTAATACATGTATTACGTAATTATGGCTTATATCATTCAATATGTGTACCAACATTTATTGAACAAGATCGTGTCAGCGGTTTTTGGACTTGGTTATTTGTTCTGTCAAAATTACCAGAATTGGGTGATACAATATTTATAGTACTGAGAAAACAACCATTAATATTTTTACATTGGTATCATCATATTACAGTATTAATGTATTCATGGTTCTCATATTCAGAATATACGGCATCAGCACGTTGGTTTATTGTTATGAATTATTGTGTACATTCCATAATGTATTCATATTATGCTTTAAAAGCAGCTAGATTTCAACCACCACGTTTTATTGCAATGATAATAACATCATTACAATTAATTCAAATGATAGTTGGATGCACTATAAATATATGGGCTCGTGATTTTCTACAAACGCATGGTAGGCATGCATGTCATATATCACAAACAAATATTAGAGTATCACTAGTCATGTATTTCAGTTATTTTATATTATTTGCAAGATTCTTTTATAAAGCCTATATATCACCAACACCGTCCAAGAGGGAAAGTCATAAGAAACATATTTATGATCCATCATTATCATCATCAACAAAAACCAAAGTAGATTTTACTAATAATTTGGATGCTACAACTGGAAAAGTGAAAGCTCATTAAATTTAAATTATAATTCTAAATTATTTTACCAATTCTTATTCAGAACATTTTAATTTTACATTTTTTTGTATGGTGGTCATAAAAAAAATATTCACAAAAGGGTTTAAAGTTTCTAATTTGATTTTTTTGAAAATTAAAATTTAATTAGGTACTTAGCCTCAACACAAAAAAAAAGTAAAACAAAAAATTAAATTTGACAAAAAAAAAACTTGGCCATTAGAAGTTTGAATGTTAAAAATAATAAGTTAATGTACCTAGGTATAAATAATTGAAAAATAATTTAAACGATGTAGAGATTATTATTTATTAAAATATATATATATATATATCTTAATATATATATACATATTAATATTCATTTTAATAGTTACTTGAATCAAGGATTAAATCTTTTACTGTCAATTCCATACAATGCGAAATTACTAATTACTAGATGAAAGTTGAACTCACCGAATGTAATTCAAAAAAAGTAACGGTTAATTTAATTTAATTCAGTTAATAAGTAAACTTCACAAACAAGCAAATTTTATTGTAACTTATTGTTTGTTTGGAAAACATTTTGCGTGCATTTTTGAAAAATTTGAAATAAAACTTGAAAAGAATTGCAACAATAATACGAAACAATGGAAAAATTTACACTCCTATCTAGCCGGTTAGTAGTTTCTCATTGAATAGTAGACTTTTCAAGTTAAAATATAGTTATATAAACAAAAATTACAAAGGAATTAACAAATTATTAAATAATAAAATTAGTAAAACAAAAATAAATTTCACTTATATAATAGAATATTATATACTTACAATGTAAATTATAATATATTTAATTATTTTGATCAAATCATTTATAATTAAGAAATGAGAAAAAAAATTTAAAATTAAAAAAATTATTGAATTTTAATTTATAAATGTAGATGTTAAGTAAACAAACAAGTTACACAAATTTATATATATAAATTATATTTATATATATATATATATATATATATATAATACTTATAAACATACTAAAAAGAAAAGAATGTCTTATTTGTTGGCAAAAGGGATACAATGAAAAACCTTTATTATTTTTATTATTATTATTATCATCATTACAAATTATTATTCTTTTAATTATTATTATTTTTTTTTTGAGAATAATTAAGTTAGAATATGAAATTCTAAATGAAAACTGTTTTTATTTAAATAAGTTGTATTCCAAAACGCTTTAAATATAAAAAATACATAAAAGAAAAAAATACGGCTATGTACATATTGTATCGAAAATATGAAACTATAACAAAACAAAAAATATAGTGAAAAAGGATAAAACCAAATATACAAATACAATTTGAAAATCACCATTATTTTTGAGGTTTAAAAAACTCTTAACGAACTGTTGCCTCAAAATATATTCTAAAAAATTTCTTTAACAAAATTTACAAAATAGCTTTTATTTTGTTTCTTCTTATTTAAATAATTAAATACATAATGAAAATTTATATATAATTCAAATATGAAAATTTATGTAAAAACAAAAATAATTGTGAAAATATGAAATTTGAAATGGGAAAAATAAAAAAGAAACAAAAAAAAAACAAAAAAAAGGGGAAAAGTAAAAATAAAAGAAAAAAAAAAAAAAACAAAGTAAATATAAATTTAAAAGGTTGATTTTTCATTGGCCAAGGCCGTTGTAAATGATTTCGCATGATAATTTAAAATATTCTAGGATTGTACCTACTTATATAAATTTAGTGTTGAATCCATTTAAAAAAAACTTACATATATTCAACATCATATACAACTCAATTTCAGAATTCTTAAAAATGATTCCACCTGATGCCTCACTGAAGACTGAATGGATTACAAAACAACCTGATAGTGAAAGTAAAAAAAAACAATAAGTACCTACTTAAGTATTTAAGTTAAATTTCGTTCCCGAAAAAACATAAGGATAACCTTTTGCACTCTACTTGGACTTACATAGCTTCGGTATAGCTAAGATATTATGTTTCTAAGACTTCTACTTCAATTTCCAATCATCATTATTTTCACAAAGTAAGTATCAGATTGTCTACTGTTGTTTTTCCAGTTTCTTACAATCTCATCTCCCAGCCCATGGTATTGAATCTGTGTTTGCTACATTAACATTTTTAGATTGCTTTTTCAAATTTAAAACAACGTTCATATAAAAAATCGTTGAAATACAACCGGATAAGCTAAAGTTAAATATAAAACAAAAAAGGAATCACGTAATTATTATTAACCATAAAACAAATGGTATGACTTACTGGTAATAGTTTATCAAAATAAAATGAGTTATCTGATAAAATCAAGTACCTACCTACATACAATAACCAGTAGTTAGTTAATATTATCATTTTTTTTTTACTGTTCTACATAATTATTTACAGATAACTGAATTTCAAACTTAACTGATTTTTAACTTCGAATTTAACTTTTATTTTTTTTTATTTCGGTGAATCTCTAAACTTTCGTTTGAATAAAGTTTATATTTATGTATTTTCATTTGTTTTATTTGTAATTCTTATTGAACTTTAATTTGTAATATTAATAAAATAAAAAAGTGGTTTAGGATAAATGATATTAAAATATATACGTGTACAACCACATACATTATATTATATTATAATATGCTCTAAAATATGTAGGTACATAAGTATATCAAATTTAACTAAAGTTAGGTACATACTTACTTACCTATGTATAAGAAAAATTTTGAATTGCCTCAAATTTAAAATTAGCAAATTTCATGTAGCTAATAAAAACCAATTTGAATTCAAAACCACAAAAAAAAATTTATTTTCTATATTACAATAGAGATAGGTATGTATATAAATATATATATATTCATATATACATGGATATATGTATACATATTTAAAACGAAAATTCCAATTTTAAAAATAGTATTGAATAATTTAGATTAATTTTCTTTATCAAAAGAGAATAAGTATGTATAGAGTTGTCTATTCATTCAAGTTAGATAAAATTCGTTTAAACAAAATTTCATATTTTAAAAAGAGAAAAAATAACAAAAACAATAAGGTAGTTATAGTGAAATACAAGAATTTGAAAGCAAATTTTAAAAAGCAACCGCATAATTTGCAAAAAAATGTTTTAAATATATAATATATATATATATAATTATGTACATAAATAAATATATTATTTACACATTATATATATATTCTATAATACAAAAATTATGAAAACTTTCCCAAAAGTTTACGTCCATTGAGTACATGTGCACTTAAAAAACTTATTCAACTTACATAAGTAAAACTATTTCTCTTTAGTGGTTAATGAAATAAGATTGGCTTTCAAACTGTATTTAAAAGAACTCTAATTTGAGCTTTTTAAAACCAAAAAAAAAGTATATATATACCTACATGTATACGAACAGATAATAGATATATGTAAATGACAATAATTAAATATTTAGGACAATTGTATGGTAATTTTCATCATATGCGAATATAATTATTTTAAACCTTTTTTGTTTTGTTCTCCCACTTGCCACAATTTGTTTAACAAAGAAAAGTAGTGCAAAATAAAAACACCGAAAACATTAACTCTTATAAATTACGTGATTTATCAGAATCAGATCATATTGACTGATAATATGAAAGGTAAGTAATTTGCTTAGAATTTAAACGGAATTTTTTTCTACTATTGCATTTTCTAAAGCTTTAACAACTAATTTCAAATTTAGTCAAATAACGATCATTTGAAGAAAGTACATCATATACAAAAATTTGCATCGCGTAACTTGGCGAATTCCATTGTCAAAAAATGTTTTTAAATTAAACCTAATTTAAATATAAAACTGCATTGCTTTGTTAAGGAAATACAAATTTTTTTTTTTAATTTCGAAACCTAATTTTTGTGGTTTTGTTTATATACCCTTTTAGTGCCATTATTTTGTGAAGCACAAGTTTTTTACAAATTGAACGTGTAACATTGTAAAATATTGTTGACATACAATATGGAACGCAAAATATTGTAAAAGTTTTCAGTTTTTTTTTACAATATGAAAGTCAGAGACGAAGGAAAAAAATGTTCTAGGTATAACTAATTAAATTTAAATGCCAAGAATGAATAAGCTTTGATTTGCTAAACTAGTCCTCGTTTATTTTTATAATTGCCTGATTGGTCTGACATTCTTCTAGTATTAGCAATTTATATTCAATTTAACTATCACAAACATAATATGATTTGAAATGACAATGGTAAATAGCTGTTGCCAAGGGCTTTAAGGGTTTTATTTTGTTTACTGCATAGGTAAATTGTAATTAACTGAATGTTAAATACAGTAGGTTTTTCTGCTGTTGTTGCTTCTTGATTACACTTTCAAATTCTGTTTTCCATAATCTTCTTAAGGTAAATTTAAAATTGATACTCCACTTTACTTATTCGTTTAATTCTTTTTTTTTTATGCATAATTTTTCTTTTTGTGTTGAATCTTAATTCAGTCCATATCTACAAAAATACAAGAATAGTTTATTCATGTTATTTATCTTAATTTTATTAATTTAAGTTTCGAAATTAGATTTGAAATTTTTTCAAAAATTGATTTCTTCTCGAATTCAAATAAAATTTGGAGTACATTTTTAAAAAAATATTCGACCATAAAACTAAGCTTGAACCATCTTGAACTAAAGAAAAATTTGTGATTGAGAATAGTTCCGCAATTTGAAATTTACATTTTCATTTAATTATTTTAAAAAATAGTAGGCAAAACTGTTAGTTCAAATTTAAGGAATGATTTCAATCTATATAAATCTAAAGTTAATGGCACTGTGCCACTGGCCAAATATTAGAGAAAGAAAAATACATATTGTTTATAACATAAATTATTTTGTTAAAATACGATTAAAATATTATTAGTATTTTTCCCACACAGAATATATTAGAATTTAGACCATAACATTTATTTTGGAATTCTATAAATTATTTTCTGCACTTAATAAAAAGTGCTCTACATTTAAAAAAGAAAAATTTATGTAATCTGAAATTTTAAACTTACTTCATTATTAAATATTTCCTACATTCTCTTTTGTCTTCTACAAGGTAATCAATATTAAATTTTCAATTCTCCATTTTTGGATTCAATTCAATTCAAATAAATTTTTATTTTAAATAATAACTAGTTCTATTGCCACTAATTTGCCAGTCAATTTAATGTATAGAAACACTTTACATCAATCCATCAAGGGACTGATCATCTAAACAATTTCGCTTGCGAATTTGAGATATGACAATAACGAGATACTAAAGTTGCGTTAATGTTAATTGTCAAATGACAAATAGCATTAAATCTCTGTAACATTCTGACAGAGAGAATCAAATTTAAAAATTTGAAAATCGTTTAATGCAAATCAAAGTAACAATACATGGTTAGGCTCCCCACAGTTTGAGAACCACTCCAATCACATTTTTTTTAAAGAAATTGTTTATTAAAGGTACCAGTACCATATTCATCATAAAAATATTTTTTATCTCATTATTATTCAGACAATTTTTTATTAAAATTATAACCATAGGTACGTGATATAAGTAAATCGGATGATCTTTTGTACCGGCATAAAATAATAAAAAGAACAAAAAGACAAAAAAAAAACGAATTAAACTTTATTTAAGCTATTGCTCACAATTTTGATTAGCTTTTGCGTTTTTGTTTTTGGTATTTATCATCATCATTGCTAAAGTCTCGTGAGTTGATTTCTACACTGCGTACTGTTGTATAGCTCTAGAACATATTGAAGGGGAAAAATATTTAAAAAAAAACTTCTAAATATCATTGCTCCCGGTTTTTTTTGTTTTTCTTTTCCATTTAATTTTTTTGCTGTGCACATAATATTAAAATTTGTTCTTGTTCTAATTTTTTTACATAATTTTTTATTTATTTATTTTTTTAGTTGATTTCTTGTTTTGCCAATGTGGCTACACGTTACTTACGTACTTAAAAATAAGCATACAGAAATTTCAACAGATATTCAATAGGATCAGTGTTTTAAATAGCATACGATGAAATTAATTAATTTTATTATCTATACAAAAAATTTTACGAATACCATAAACTAAGTAAATAGATCGTCCTTAAAATTAATTGAAACTTTTGATGTATGTACACTACTAAAATGCAAAAAATGAATTAGGCAGGAAGTTAAGTAAATTGGGTTATTTTTAAACCAGAAATTAAAAAATTTTGGGAATCAGGTTATGTGCAAAATTTAGAAAGTGAATTTTTTATTTTTGTTAACAATTAATTAACATTTGCTTTTTTATTTCGGATTACCAGATGCTTAAAAATACAAATGAGTACAACTATATTTTCTTTCACTTTTTGATTACTCAATAAATGCTTCACTGAAATGTAAAAACATGTAAAAAATTTATTTAAAAAAATTTCCAATTTCAAATCGATTGATGGGTAATCCTCATTTAATAACACATCGTTAAATAAAAATTTCAAACATACATTTTTTTATTATTTCGAAGAAAACAAATTACCTAAGTTATTATCGAATTTTGCATTAATGAATTCACCAATTTTTAACAATAATAAACTGATCAATAAATTATCATTTCATAGTAGAGTACGCGTGAACTTGTACAATACATTTCAAGTTTCAGAATTTCTTTTAAATATGAGCTCAATAAATTTATTTACATAATCCGGAAATAAATTTTTATGATCAATTTATATAATTATATAATGAAGTTGTTAAACCAGTAGTTACCAATCCCCAATGGGAATTTCCAATACTAATATTTTCATTTCGTTACCTATTTCTAAAAAAAAATATTTTAGATCGCCAAACTGTTTTTTGTTTTTATTAAATGCGTTAAACAAAAAAAAACTCGTTTATAAAAACCAAAATGTGACGTCAAAACTTGCACAGAGAAGAATGTTTTTTTTAATGTGAAAAATAGTTGTGCAAATAAACACACGTGTATTGCATATGGATGTGTATATTTTCAAACAAACAACCATAAATTATGGTAATTTTTACTTTGAGAAGATTAAAAAGAATTTAGATTGGTGTTTGGAATTGCTAAACAATCTTAAAAATTAAAAAGCTGGCTCATAACAACAAAAGGAACAACTTAAGCAAAAACAAGTGAAATTGGTTTTAATTAACACTGAAAGGTAAGTTCAAGTTCAATTACGTACATACTTACATATATTGAACTACAAACCTTACACAAAAAAAAAAACTCCATTATAGTAGATATTATATAGTAGATGTACCTATGTATTTTACAAAAATATGATTGATTTTTAAAGCTTAATAATTAGAAAACAAAATAAAAAAAAATTATTCCTTGAAATCCATATTTGAATTAATAACTGGAAGTTGAAAAATGTACAGATTTGTTTACAGTTTTTACTTGATATAAAATTATACTTTAAGATAATACATAGTTATACGTATTTACGCCTAATTGAGGGCGTAACTAATTCTCAACTAATTACCTAGCCCTCAACTAATTATGGCACTAAACTTAAGAGTTTCAGATGAAAATAAGAACCCCCGGGCACATACCCGGCCGAGCAAAAGCAAAGAATTTTTCTGTGAAACGGCACAAAAAAATGATTTTTAGTAAAATTAAACATTTAACATCTGACGCCGAATATGCACCGAATATTCATCATCGAAGCCAGAGCAAAGAGTAAAGCTATGTTGTGATTCAATAAAATAAGAAGGCAACATCGTTTTTTTAATGTAGATCATTTATGTCCCGTTTACAGAGTAAATTAGTGTAAACTGTAAATATATTCAAAGAAATAAATTCTTCATTCTGTGAGAAAAAGTAGATGACAAAGGCCTAAAATTGAATTCAATGAAAATTAAACAAAATAAAGGAAAATGACAAGTCTACAAAATACTACCATTATTATTTTGTTTCATTTTGTATCATAATTTTGACTACGATGAGATTATGGCTAAATTATATTTTATTATCTCTATCGCAGATAGTGTTTTGGGTTTGACGTCATTGTACACGTCCATAAATTAGGTGGAATCGATTATAAAAGATATTACGTAGAATATTGTGAATTCAAAATTATATTTGGAAATCAAGTATATATCATTGATATAAAAACCATTTTATTTGATTTATATAAAGAAAACGAGGAAAGTTATAGGAATAAAAAACTAATTAAAATAACGAAGAATTTGAAGAAGAGACATTTGAAAATGATAAATTAGTTCTTTGTAACATTGAATTTTGTAAAATGTAAGATATTGAAGATAACTAATAAACTTTTTCATGTCACAAAATAAATATATTATTCAATATTATCACATAAAACAACTACAAATTTTAAATAAATTTAACGAAGTAAATAATATGAATCAATAACCATAAATTGACGATTCTAAAATATGAATTTTTTTCTATGTCAATCTTTCTACATCATCAATTGCTGAAATTTATAAAAAAAAAATTGATTTTAAAATTTTATTTGAGAAATTTTTTAATATTTGCACCTTTATTTTCAGTAAAATTTCTAACACCAAAAATGAAATTTAAGGACTCATGCTGATGTTTACGTTAAAATTAATTGATCACTTTTAAAAGGATCAAAAAACATGTAAATCACATGTTATTTTTAAAATATATCCTCGAATTGCAGTCCAACTGATCAATAATCTGGTTCTCTTCTACTAAAATTTTATAATCAATTTTACTTCCACACACAAACATATTTCGCATTGTTAATTTTGTTAGTGCAATAAGCAACATAGTGTAGTATAGATCATTAATGTTTAATAATTCAATTTATTAGTTTAATTCAGTTTAATTGTTTTTGATGCATTTATAACCGCAGGATTTATTAAACTTTTAAGATTTTAAGTCATTCGTATTATTAACTTATACACAACAATAAGTAATCATCAATTAATCCATTTATATAAGTATATCTCTGGAGAATTTGTCTTTGAGGAGTTTGTCGTCGGGATTTTGACCCAACTCACCTACATCATAAAAGAGCTATATTTAAATCCTTTTAATCAGTTTTATTTCTTCGACAACATTTTTGGAAATCCTACCAGTGATTTTATATGAATATTATTCTGAACAATGGAATTTTTGTTTTAGTATTCTAAAAATGATATTTCAGGAAAAGTAGTCAACCCATTATTAATTACCTTAAAAAAAATTTTTTTTTGTTTTTTTTTTGTTTGTAACTAGTATATAGTTTTTATTGAATCTTTCTAATCTAGAAGCTCACTATAATTAGATCAAATATTAACCTAAAGAATTGGAATATCCCTGCCATTGCATTGATTTTTCCATTATAGTTACTTAATATATATAACAGTGATAAATAGAAGTAAATCTCTGCAACTTTTTGCAACATCCATTCCCTCAGCGGATATCAAACTTGGAACATTCGGGTTATGAGTTATGATTACTGCACTATATTGGTTGGCAAAATACATGTTAAAATTTGCATGTTAAATCACATTCTATTTAAAAACAACTAGTAACTTTGCTTCCAGTATTCATCTTAATTATAACTAAGCTACTTAGCTATAGTTTTATTAATTTCAATTAAAAAGTTAACTTAATTCCACAACAAAAATTAAACAACAAAGCAAGTGTAGTATGCAATAGGTCTATTTCTAACAGTATTCCTTTTGTTCTGTTGAACTTTTATTAATATATAAATGTTAAGTTCTGGTAGCGACCAATATTAGGTCAACTTCAGTTGAGAGTATTTTATGATATATTTTAATGTACATCAGCTAACAAGAAAAAAATCGTTTAAATATGTTCAACCGAGCAAAACTTTTATTTTTTCAATTTAATTTAGATCTCTTCGGTTTTATAAACATTTGTTTTATATAGAGCTCATGATAGACTATATTATGTAAGGTGGTGTTGTACCTATGCGATGACTTTAAAAAAGCCTAATCAACGATGGATGGGCAAAGTTAATTGTCAATTTTGGAGGCATCATGTGCCGAATGAAAATATTAATTATACAAAATTTATACATAATCAATTCAAAATTAAAGGTATCAAAAAGGAAAAGGTTAATGATATCTTAAAGGTGATATTTTAAAGTAGTATAAAAACACTTCTAATAACCTCACAAAATTTTATTTTAGCTCCAAGATATTAAAGCGGGCAATTATTTAAATAAATAACATACATAAGTAAGTGGTACGTGGGCCAAAAAATTTAATTTATATATTTTTTTTTTATATATATATATTTTTTTTTTTTTTCGGTACTTTTTGTTAAGTTTAATTTATTTTCCTTTTCTCTTTGTAAATTGTTCGTTATTATGTTTAAGATAGATTTTTGTAACATTCGCGGTCTATCAACAAATTTCCATTCCGTCGAAAGCCATCTACGGCTCCAAAATCCAGCAATTTTAGCACTAAGTGAAACACAAGTTGTGAATAATGATATTAACTTTAATATCAATAATTATTCGCTTGTGCCACTTTTTATACCCCATAGAGGGATTGCTTTGTATATACGAAATGATGTAGCTTATAAGACTCTTCAAAATTTTGAGTGCTCCAATCCAATTTATCAATATAATTGGATGAAAATACACGCCGATAAGCACATCATTCACTTCTGTTTTATTTACAGATCGCCTCAAGCGAATCAGCTAGAAACTGATATGCTTATAGAAAGACTATCCAACCAGATAAACTCAATTCTGGAAACCAATCCCGAGTCTGAGATTATTCTGGCGGGAGACTTCAATATTCATAACAGAGACTGGCTTAATTTTTCTAGTCACAACAGTCCCGAAGGCAAACAAGTTGAACTTTTTTCCAATTTTTTCAACCTTTCTCAACTTGTCAAAAGCCCTACGAGGATACCAGACCGACGCGACCAGAACGGACACCTCCTGGATTTATTCCTAACTACCCATCCAGAGAAATATTCAATCTCTGTTAACTCTCCGCTAGGTGGTTCCGACCACTGTCTTGTAAGCACAAGCTTCGAAGTAGGCACAACAACCAGTTCTTCTAATTCTCCCAAAAGACTAGTTTGGCATTATCACCAAGCTGACTGGGAAGGCTTCAACAACTTTTTAAATGCATCGAACTGGTCGTTGTGTTTCCAATATAAAAATGTCGACTTTGCTGCAGAGGTGATTACCAAGAGGATTCTATTAGGAATGAAAACTTTCATTCCAAATAGCCTTAGAAGTATAAAACGAAATCCCTCAGGTTGGTTCAACGACCTCTGCAGCAAAGCTCTGAAATCCAAAGAAGAAGCTTACAAAAAATACAAGAACAATAAAACAGTCAATACGTATGAGAGTTATAAAGTGGTTAGGAATAAATGTAAAAAAATTATCAATCAGCAAAAATTCCTGCATAACCAAAGATTGAGACGAGAAATCTTTGATCTCCCCAACAACAGCAGGTCTTTCTGGACATTTGCTAAAAATGTTAGGCAAAATTTTTGCAAGTCTTCGTTTCCACCTATGATTGATAATAATAGTACTATTATATCAGATTCTGTTGGAAAGGCTAATCTCTTCGCAAAATTATTTGCAGCTAATTCCACACTCCCTCCTACAGCCCAAAATCCTTCATCAATCCCTGTTCTAAATTATTCCTTCGGAAGGATCTACTTTAGAACAAGAGCTGTAGCAAAAGTCTTGAAGAATCTCGATATAAAAAAATCTACCGGTCCTGATGGTATACCTGCAATTGTGCTGCGACACATTGCCTTCGCTATTTCTAAACCTCTGCGCAACTTATTCCATTTGTCCTTTTCGTCAGGAACTTACCCCTCCTATTGGAAAGTTGCCCAAGTTTATCTTATTCCTAAAAAAGGTGACAAAAGCAATCCTTCAAACTATAGGCCCATAGCTATTACTTCCATTATTTCAAAAACGATGGAAATCTTAATTAATCATAAGCTGAAGAAATATCTTGACAGTAGAGGTATAATTCATGATAGCCAATACGGCTTTCGAGCCCAACGTTCCACCGGTGATCTCATGACATGCCTCTGCGAGAAGCTCAACACCAGCCTGCATCAATCTGGTGAAGCTACTGTTGTAGCTCTGGATATATCTAAGGCTTTTGATCGAGTTTGGCATTCTGCTCTTATAGCAAAATGCAATGCTATAGGCCTTGGTTCAACCTTTTCTAAATGGATTGAAAGTTTTCTTTTAAATCGATCTATCATAGTTTAAGTTGACGGTTCTTTTTCCGACCAACTTCAAATCAATGCTGGTGTTCCACAAGGCTCTGTCCTTTCCCCCACCCTATTTCTCATTTTCATTAATGACCTTCTCAAATTAACTTTCAATCCAATCCATAGTTTTGCTGATGACAGCACTCTAGTAGCATCATATGATTTTCTAAAACAAACTAATGCTACAGCTTCCGCAGTCACCTCCAAAAGAACAATGATGGCCGGCGCGCTCAATCACGACCTTGCCAAAATTGTCGACTGGGGTAAAGCTAACAGAGTCGAGTTTAACACTTCAAAAACTGAAAGCTGTTTTGTTAGTAACAAGCTAACAACATTCGAACCAATTCTCCGGCTTCAAAATGAAGGTATCCAGCGACTCAAAGATCTGAACATTCTCGGAATGCGAGTGAATCAAAATATGCACTGGAATGAGCATATTTTCGATATTGCGAAAAGCGCCGCAAAATGTTTAGGATTTTTGAGCCGCTGCAAAACTTATTTTTCATCTCGAGACCTTTTAAAAATCTATAAAGCATATATACGACCCAAGCTCGAGTATAACTCACATTTATGGGCAGGTGCACCAAAAACCGCTTTAAATTTTTTGGACAAAGTTCAAAACCATTCGCGCCATTCGTCTTATAGGCGACATAAATGTGACCTCATCCCTTATACCACTTGGTCATCGTCGTATTGTTGGAGCACTTACTCTATTTTATAGATATCTGCTTGGTGTTGGCACTTGTTCCGAGGAATTAAAATCACTTCTTCCTCCTCTTAAGCAATTCAATCGCACAACACGAGAGGCATCAAGTGCCCACCCTTTCACAGTGGAAATTCCGAGATGGTTTAAGTCCGGCTATGGAAATTCTTTTATAGTAAGAACATCCCGATTGTGGAACCGCGTCCCAATCGAAGCATTCCCAATGAGAGAAGGATTTTTTATTTATGACTTACAGAGGTTTAAGACGAATATTAAAAACATTGTTCGCTCTTTCCCACAAAACTTTTCTTCTTCCTTTTTCTTTCCTTTCCTCTAACTATCCTTTCCTTTTTCAAATAGTCAACGGTACGCAAGTACTTAAAGGTTCAAAACCTAAGTTTTGGCTATAATATAAAAAAAAAAAAAAAAAAAAAAAATGAGATCACAATACAACCGGGCTTAGTCTAAAGTTAAGCAGCCTGAGTAATTATAACTAGTGCCAAAAATGAAATAAAAGTATTCAAAAGAAAAATATTTGATCTTAAAATAATAAATAATGCAACTGATGGTGTTGAAACATTGGAATTAACTTTGTGGAGACAGCACAGATATAACTAACACAAATTACACTCACCCAGAGTTTTAGCATCAATATATCATCACATTAGAAATGAAGTAGCGTATAATATTTATATACCATTATTCGAATATAGTATCTTTAGATTCCTCGTATTCGATTTCATATGTACAACTATTTTACATTCTTATAATAGTTGATTGTAACCATTTTTATGAATGAAAACAAATAAGTTGTGAATTCAAACAAATTAAATATTTTGGTACTTTATTTGGTAAATTATATCATAATTGTTATTAACAAAGAAAATGATTTAAAATACTTATAATGCAAATAAAATGATGTATGTTGCTCTTACCTTGTTTCATTTCAAATAGTTTCCTTCTACTTAAGTGCTAAAATAATGTATGTATACATTTTTTACATTGTTTTAATTCTTTGTTAATTATTAATTAAAATAAAAAATATTAAATTACTATTAGTAAATTTTGCTTTCTTAACAATTAAAACATAAGAATAGTGTATACATTATAAGTACTTTGATTCACATACTTAAATTCGATTTTGGCTTATTGCATCAGAGGTTTACATTTCGATTCAATCAGTATCAAGTATTTGGAGTCTGGTCATACTCAAATTGAGGTTGACAGTATGTACTTCACAATAGAAACAGCAAAAAAGCTTAAGTATATTTTCACCAACGTTATGGTTGAAGAACTAAAATGTTTTGATTTCTACGACTTAAAATCTATATTATAATACACAAGAGCACGATTATGAAGGCACCTTTTTCGTGGTTTTTCGTATGCTTCGTCTTTTTTCATTCAATCAATTTTTTTTGTCGATTTTCTTTTGAGTCAAACTCTTTTTATTTTTTTTTTATTTATCGCATTTGGTTTTTTGCAGTTTTAGTAGGAAAAAAAATTAATTAGTAGGGTAATATTATTAATATAGGTTTTAGTACCCCAAATTTTTGTGAGTTCGATTCTCTATTAATTCAATTTTTTTTTTTTATTATTATGTATTATAATAATAATTTGTAATATATTATATTATATATAACAATATTTTTTTAATTATTACGCTCTTCTCAATTATTTCAACAAAATTGAAAGCATTAAGTTTAATATAAATCTAAGCATACAAATTATGTATACTTATTACTTATCCATACATGAAATATATTCACAGTTGACAATTTTGACACTATGATGTATCATGTAAATGTTTGTAAACATATATATATTAAATATAATATATTATACCAATTAGCATTTATCGTACCTATATATGTGTACTCAAACAGCTAAAATGTAGGTACAATAAATATAATATAATTTGTACTGTATTTTGGTTAGGAAATCTTATTAGTATATTTGTGAAACGTTATGTATATCGAACCTATGTTAAAATTTTATTGTTCAAATTTATTTTACAGATTTTATAATATTTATTTTTAATATATAATATATATATAAAAGAAACATTTTAATTTATGACTAAAATTTTTAAAGTCGTAAAAAGACGGGAAAGCTACTGACAACGACACTGTAACTGACAATTTTGTCATACGAGGAGGTTGACAATATGACAATGTTGCACACCAGGTCTAGAATACTTCATTTTATCCAATTGTTTCCTATATGGTGAATGTTAAAATTCATTCATAATAATTGGGGAACGGTACTAACCCATAGGTATGATTAAATGTTTAATAAAATTATCGGAAACTATTTTTTAATAACATTCCGACACACGTTTTCCCAATTAACGCGACAATCAATTAATCGGTTAATAATATCAATTATGGTAAAGGGTTTCGGTGGTTTTAGTTTAGTG
The DNA here is from genome assembly GCA_963942445.1 of Argyra leucocephala. Classification (NCBI taxonomy): domain Eukaryota; kingdom Metazoa; phylum Arthropoda; class Insecta; order Diptera; family Dolichopodidae; genus Argyra; species Argyra leucocephala. The sequence goes on from OZ012679.1 coordinate 92,031,830, forward strand.
TTTTAGTTTTTTGGATTTAGTGGTAGTTAGTGTTCCACATAGTTAAGTACCTATATGCGCGGTCTGCTTAGTATTTTTCGAGGCTTTCCCCTTCCCTCCAGAAATAAAATAGTAATAAAAACAAATTAAATCTTACAAAGAAAATTTAATTCTATCTGATAGTTTTGATATTTTATTTTAAAATTAATATTAACTTAAAATTTTGACATTTTTTATTTTTTTGTGGTTTGCAATTAATATTACTGTTCTATATATTGTTGTCAGATACTTACAACGTGGCAAATGTATAATTGTATTAAAAATCTTTTTATTGTGCCGTTTCACAGAAAAATTACTTTCTTTTGCTCGGCCGGGTATGTACCCGGGGGTTTCTTCTAGTAGTTATTTGTATACCATTAAAAAAAAATACAAAATAGTATATATAATTTATGTATATAGTGTATATAATGTATATAAAACAGCGTAAGTTGTATGAAAAAAATTATAATGAAAAATTACAAAGGTCTACAAAAAATAAATAGAACCCAAAATACATAATTTATTGTCAAAATGTCAAATTACATCATACCACCAGTTGTTTTACTTTACACGAAATACTTTTCAAGCTATAAGTCTTTAACTGTTGCATTTTGCAAAAAAAAACTTTGAATGCAAATATTTCAAAAATTTAGATATACGCACAACTTCATTTTTCATATAACGATATGATGATGATTAAAATAGATAGAGGCAGATGTTAATTCAAATTGGAATTAACCAATTTAACATTTCGATAAACTAAGAAAAAAAATCTTTCAACTTCAAGTTTTTTTTCTTGTTTTAAAAATACATTTCATATCATACATTCATTAAAAATACATAGTCGTATTTAGAAAACTTATCACCATCTGTGCACACTGATTACTCTCTTTGGAAGTTAACAAGAAAACAGAAATAATCATGGAAGTTGGGCTAGAAGCGATATGGAAAAAGCGAATCTATTTGCTTTACAACTGCCAAATACTTTCGAGGCATATCCCTCTGTAGTCTCAGATGCTGAAGATAACAACATCATCCAGTCCCTTGATACACCATATCAACTAGGTCTATCTATGAAAAAATTTAACATTAGTCAGAATACAATTAGAACACAACTAGCAGTCAAAAAATCACTAGGCCACAAAGAGTTAACAACAAGGATGATAAAAAAAGTGTCAAACAAGACAATGAAGCATTTCACGTACTTATTTAATGCAATATTAAGACTGTGTTATTTCCCAGAAATATGGAAAATAGCTCAAATAATAATGCTGCCCAAACAAGTTAAAGAGCCCACAGATGTTCATATAGAAGCTTGTTTCCCATTATTTCGAAAATTTTTGAGAAATTGTTTGTCAGAAGACTGAATGATACAATAGTCGAGCTAAATATCATACCAAGCTACAAATTCGGGTTGCGGCAAAATGATTCGACCACAGAACAAATCCACAGAGTAGTGCAGCATATAAATGAAACATTTGAATGTAAAAAATATTGTTCTGCAGCATTTCTCGACATCACGCAGGTCTTTGATAAAGTCGGGCACGAAGGTCATTATTTAAATTGAAAAAGCCTCACCATTATCAATTTCTAAAATCAATTTTAGATTTCAATTTTTTAAATCATACCTAAGTAATCAAAAATTTGTAGTAAAGTACAATAGCGATATTACAGATATGAGACAAACCTTCACGTGTACCACAGAGAAGTGTTTTAGGACCAGTGTTTTATATCATTTACACAGCCGATTTCCCAATATCACAAAAAATTATTGCAGCTACTTTTGCTGATGATACTGCTATTTTGGCATCGCATACAAATCCGATGATAACGTGCAAGAAAATTTTTTTAAAATTGAAAATTGGCTTATGGAATGGAGAATAAAGGCAAACACATCAAAATCTTTGCACATTACGTTTACATATCGTAACGGTATTTGTCCTGCAGTAAAATTAAACGATTCACTATAAAATCAACACATGAATTCAGTAAAGTACTTGGGTATGCATTTAGACCGCCGACTTACTTGGAGAACTCACATTGTACAACAGAACAGACAACTCAGAATAAAGTTCAACCAACTCTACTGGCTTTAAGGGCTTTATTCCAAGCTATCAAATTATAGCAAATTAATGATATACAAATCAATATTGAAACCAATATAGACATACATAACTTAACGTTTTCAGTCAAAAGTACTGCGATCCATTGTAAACGTCCGCTGGTTTGTAAGAAACGACAGAATACAAGAAGATCTAAAGATTAACATAACATCATATCACTCAAGACTTCAAAATTACCCAAATGCGCTGATTCCACAACTTTAAATTACCCGGCAGAGAGTCAGAGTAAACAGATTTACGCCGCTTGAACTAACTTGCAGATTTCCAAGCAACTAGTCAAATAAATTAAGTCTCTAGAAGAAGAAATCATTGGATTTTCACTCTTCCACAAGCTTTCATTCAAGTCAAAATTTATACTTGATAATATCTTATATTTTATTTATAACAAAATTATTAAGATAATGGTAAATTAACGAAAAAACAAATACATTTCATATAAATCCTCCAAGTTGAATTATTAAATAAGAAGCCTTTAAAACATTTTTTTTGTTTTAAATATTTTTAACTTATTACATAATTTATGAACTTAATTTATGGTTATATCTTATCAAATTAATTTTTAAGTATGCATAAATTTTTAACAGGCAATAATAATTAAATCGTTAAAGTTTTCAAACAATTTAAACTAACTATTTACGTCATTTTTGTTTCCTTTAATTACAAAATATATAAAAATAAACATAAAATAAATATGCAGAGAAGAGAATAATAATAATTAATAAGTAAATAATTTATTAAACTAAATTTTAATTTAGAACACAAAAATATTTTAGATTATATTTTAAAAAAGTTAAAAAATTTAAAAATAAGATAATTAATTTGATCGATAAACAACTACACAATTATTATATACATACTATGGACCCCTGTTGAGTAATTATAATTCAAGTTGAAGCCAAATTTAAAGTTTTTATAAGAACAGTAATTTACGTACTGTCATAGACTTCTCACGATATAGCAGAAACCACTCATGTTTAATAAAAAATTTAAGGTAAGTAAGTTTTATTTAGGAAACGTCCCTCATATACCGTTTCATTTCCGATTATGTTCTCTATAGTGAGTGGCATTTAGTGGATAAAATTACTAAAAATAAAAATTTTTGTCATTAAAGATGTATATACCTACATATACATATTTGAAAAAAAAACTATATTATTACTACAAATGACCAAAGTTTAGAAACAGTTACTTAAAAAAATAAAAAAAATGAAGAATTCAAGTTATTTTTTTGTTTTTGTTGTTTTTATATTTTTTATTTTAGATTAGTAGTAGATTAGCAGTTATTTGTTTTTTTCTTTTTATTTGACATATGTACATCGGTTCATTGCAACTAATAATAATAACTGATTTGTTTGTTTTTGTTTTTTATTTTAATATGAACTCACCTCACATATGCATAATGTATTTGGGGAATAATTAACCATACAAATAAAAAAAAAAATTGTGCGTATTATTCTCTTATATATTAAGAGTCCATTAAGGTGAAGTGAGATAAAGTTAAAAGGTGTCTACTGCGTAGGTCCTTAAATGCTTGTCTATTATTATAGTTATAGATTGTACTTATATAATTTATTTATTAATAATCTTTAAAAAAACATATATGTTATGTAGGTATATATATATATTTTGTATCACTTCTGAAAATAAATATAAAATTAAAACTAAAATTATTAAATATATTTTTGGAAATTTATTTATGTATGAGATTTTTAAATTGCTTAATTTTTGGTTGTTAAAATAATAACTTAAAATAATATTTTCAAAAAGCAATTCAATGGAAATGGTTTGAACTTTATAGCAAGCCATTAGTGGTGGGGCCCAATAAATAATATACAAAAAGTTTAGTACCTAGTACTAAATTAAAAAATATAAAAAATTTCAAATTGATGTAAAACGAAATATAGTAATTGCTTGGGGTATTTGGGTTCAAATCACAAATTATTGAATTATTGAATTATTCGATGTAATGAGCACTTTTTGTTTTTAGATTGTTTTTTTTTACCAAATCTTTGTACACAGGAAAAGTATTTATAATAAATATTATTAAAAATACTGTCAAAAAAAACAATTTTGATGAAAAATCTTTGAACCCAACCATCCATGATCCATTTAAAGAATATAAATTAAATTATACTTCTAAAAGTCTTGCCTTTTAATGTTTTTTAAAAATATAGATTTAACTAATTGAAAAAAAGAGTAATGTCTAATTGTAGATCAAGTGAACCTACAAAAGAAAAATAATATTTTAAATGCAAACATTTTTTAAAACTTCTGTTAAAATTTGATTTGCTATGACAATTTTCAACAAATCAATAAATCCATCCATCAAGTGTAGGTACAATAAAACATAGTTGTTGTTTTAGCTTAAACCCTTTATTTCACGACTTTTTTGTATTATTGGCATATTTTTTGTATTAATTATTGGCATATTTTTTGTATCTTCGAATATTCGGTATTTGGATAATCGAACTTAGTAAATAAATTCCTATGTATTTTTGAATATCTTTTCCTATCAAAAACAATCCAGATATATTTTTTTGGAGTATAAATCCGTCTCTAAATCGTCATCAAAAAGGAATTTAAAAAAATAATATGTTTTATTTAGGTATTTATTTTAACAGTTGATACTACAGATAAATCTGCAGACCAACTTTTTATAGGTCCTCTTCCCTTTCAAAATGTGGGGCTTTTTAATAAATTATATTAATTATTTGGTACATATTTTTGTATATTATATATTTATATTATTTTTTTATTAGTTATATTATATCTTTTTAATTATTAAATTATATTTGAACATTGAAAGGGATGTGGTTGTATTGAAAACTACGTTTTCAGTAATTTTCCCCGTGCTTCTCGGTCGTTAGATTACTACACTCGAGTGCTTTACCATTCGGCTTCCGAGGCCACTATAATATGTTTTATTAAGTCTTATAATATTGCTAGGTAATGAAGTATTTCCTTTGAATTCCAAACAATTGTTTCAAATGTTTTTTTTTTCAAATAACTTTTTGCTAATGCTTTTTTTTTAGTTTTCTTTTTAGTTAACTCCGCGGCTGCTAAAAACTCCCATTCTAAATCATTATATTTTAGTCATTATATTTTGATATATTATCATTTCTATTTGTAGTTCTATATCACCATATAATTTTTCCTTATGTGATTTTCCAAATTCATTTTCACTTTGATCCTATATCTATCCAAAATTGTTTCAATATCTTTATCAGAACGTACCATAAATATAATAAAATGTAATACAATAAAATGAGATTTAATGTACATTATCATATATGAAAAAACCTCGTTTGTTTGGTGCTATCAATATGATGTGGTGTGCAACAATAGGGTTAAGAAATAAATTTTTTCCAGTTTTTTTTATTGTTGAAAATATCATATGCACAGGACACAACACTCATGGCAAATAACTATAATTACAGGATAATTCTTTGTTAATAAATAAAACCATAATTTAAGGACATGCAAACAATAGACTAAAAAAAAAACTTTGACAACAACAATAATACAAAAACATTTAAATACTGATAGGTACTAAGAATAGCACAGGGTGTCCTTCAAAGAAGACAGAAATTATGTTAAATAAGAAAGACATGTTACAATTCCACAACGTGGTTGAGTTTATCTGGGAATATAATTTTTGTTACAGATGGAGTTGAAACGAAGTAAAGGATTTCTCTGAGCAATAAATGAAAAAAAAAACTTTTTTTGTATAAAAAATAAAAATAATATTTTTTGCAAATTTGAGGAAATGTTGTTTTATAAAATTGTTGTTGTTTTTTCAAAGGATTGTATTTTGGTTTGGGATAACAAAATATTCAAGTCACATTTTGAGTAAATACTTTTTTGTTTTTGTTTTTCCACGAAAGCATTTAAGATAAACAAGTTATCACTATGTTATATCTTTCTTGGACATTCTTTGCCGTATGCCTAAACCGATATGATTTTTATAATTTTAATATGGTCACTGAATTTTACTGTGATCTTCGTTTTGTGATTCATTCAAATTTTGTATGTGTTAGGCATAAAAGTGTCAAATTTGTTGTTAAATAATCAGCAAGACAGTTGTTATTAATCGATATTATATTTCTAAAATTTTGTACTCATTTTATTTTCATATTCATGTAAAGCTGTTGCAATTTGAAATCATATCTAAAACTATTTTATTTTATTTTTCATTTCTGTGTAACAGGGTGCTCTTAATTTTATGTTTACAATGTTTTCTTTTAATTACAAAGACTTTTTATGAACAATAATGTATCTTTTTACCAGTGTTTATATGACAGGGTCAGCATAATAATAAAAATTTATTGTAGGTGGAATAAAATTAACAAATTGAAAAACTGATTCGTCACTTATAAAAACTTATTCGATAATACAAAATACAAATGAATTAATTTAATTATTTATGAAAGATTAATTCTTTTTTTAAATATTCACTAAAAACTACTATATTGTACTTTATGGTTTGCCATAAATTTTGTATATTTTATTCATAAAACAAAAAAAAAACAAAAAAAAAATTTAAATTAAATATTAACTTAAAATACGTATTTACTTTATGAAAGCTTAAGTGATATATGGTGTCTTAAAATAACTACATACTTAATTAAAAACCTACACAAACCTTTTCTATTTTTTGTTGTTAATGACAATTTTTCTAAATTAGTAAATTAGTAGAAGTAGAATCGCATTCGTATGATCTATGTATACTAAATTTTGAAAATTCCAAATATTTTAGAATAGTTTTTAATTATATATTATACTTATTTTATTAGTACATCTTTTATAAAATAAATTTTAAATATTTTGTTCAAACAATTGTTTTTAGTACTCTTCATTAATTAAATTATATAAAATATCCTTTGCAATGTTCTTTACATTTCTTCTTGTATCATTTCTTCAATTTATTCATGTTTCAATAATAGACACTATTAAATAAATTTTATTTAAAATTAATAAGAAGAAATTAATTTAAATTTAATTTTTTTTTTTTTTTTTTTTTACACTCTACAGTAACTTAGGTAGAATTACCTTTTCGTGCTTAATTAAGTATGGTACTGCAATTTTACGCTACATCTTTGGAATTTACTTTGAATTCTGCTCGAAGAAAAAGAAATCTTGAATGTTTAGCATCAGAATTAAAGGGCCAAAGCTTGTGTTTTAAAGAAAAGAGAGCTTACAAAATTTGATTATTCAATCTACACTTCTGAATTCCAAATAAACATCTCTTTAACAAAAAAGGAGAGATCTCTGACTTTGCCATGAAGCTTAGAGATCTGAAAAATCTCCCAACGTTAAGCTTATCTCGTAAGTATTGGAGAGATTTGTTACATAATATTTTCTTTAAATACTTAACATGAATAATACAAATAATTTTTAAATGAACAATCAAACATAATATTAGCAACATCGGATATATGATCGAACTTGCGACAGTTGGTAACGAATTGAATACATGATGAGTTAAATATTATCTAAAGCCAATTTATTGATTGATTGGTCAAAGCTTCTAAATTGTTATTTTTTTTTTATGATCTTGACAGTAACTTAGGTAGAATCACCTTTTCGTGCTTAATTAAGTACGGTACTGCAATTTTACACTACAATATCTACAATAATTCGAGTATTTATTTTAACAAGTTACTGGCTTATCTACTCATTAAATGTGGAAAACTACTACTATTGTCAGCAACTAAGCCTTCTTAAATAGAATAGTTTCATTTTATTTAATTTGTTACCAGATTAACTCTCAAGTATCCTTTGTCATTTATTATATCCCAATGACAAAGGGTACTAGACCAGCTCGAAAAATCAATGAAGCATTTTTTTTTTGCTTCATCGGGAATCGAACCCGGGACCTTTCGGTTGAAAGGCAGGCGCTCTACCTACTGTACCACACAACGTGTAAGTTGTAAGGTGCTTATTACACCAATGAATGTTCAATATATTGTCCATAATAAAAAAAAATAATTTACCGTTTTTAATACATAACATTTACTTTAAAAATTCAATTTAAATTGAAGTCAAAAACATCCCTCCAGAAATTGTATTTTCAATATTCATATATGTTTTAAAATTATCAATACATATATATAATCAGAAGCCTGCTCAGTGCATTATTGATGTTTAATCGTTCATCATTTTGAGACTGAAGAAAGTATATGCTGATTGGAAATAAATCATCTATCATAGCGTTTTGATTTTAGAGGAAATATCCCAAAAGTGAAAATTGTGTTGAATATATGAGTCAAGGCCGGAAATATTATTATTAGAATAAGATAGGCCCCAACTGCTTCTGATATAACTTTGGTTAAAACCGAAATCATTATACAAATTATACTATTATCATACACACAATGACTTATTAAATGAACATAAACGAAAGATGTCTTTATATGAATAAAGAATATTTACTAAAAATCGAATTGGGCTGGATTTCGAAATAATGATTTTTTTTAATATCCAAAAATTACATATGTATATGTATCAAGAAAAATTAAACTTTACATAATAATGTGATTTTCATTTTCTATTGGACGTCATGTTTGAAGAAAATCCGAAATAAAGTTAATAATAATAGAAATATTTATTCATAACTAATAGGGGTGAATTACGTGAATCAAGTAGCATATTGCTTTCATATGACAATCACCGAATCAGTTATTCAACTAGAATATTAAGGAGTCGAATTATTATATTTACAGAATTCACAAAATAATTTATACTGTTCATATTGACTCTCTTATAATACTATAGCAATAATGTTCTAAATTGAAGAGAATTAAAATTAATTGAAATCTCATTATTGAGATTTAATCTCGAAGAAATCTGCAAAATAGTTCTTACTCAAAGAGTTTTTTGTTTAATTTATACTTTTAGAAGGCTTACTGATTTCAGTCAGATTCAAATTCAAAGAATTTTCAATCTCTATTAAACTAGTCCTCCCTCCAGCCAATTGTTTTCTTTTGTTCCATTTCTTAGCTAAAAAACTATTGACATATTAAAGGTGCCAACTAAAGTTTGACAACACTTTTATACTTTTAAATACTTGTGATTACATTTAACTTTTAAACTGATTAAATTTTAAACTTTTCATTTTTGGTTTCTTCTTGAACTGCTATTTACAACATGTGACAGAATAATTTATTTGATCCATTATGAGTTCTAAAATTTCGATGCACAGAACTAATTTTAATAAAATTTATAAATGAAAGTTACATTGGAACACTTTAAACAACCCTGTTGCTAAATATTAATTAGGTGGTAGGGTTTTGAACTTGAAATAATATTAATAAGTGAATAAGTGAATTATTGCTCAAACTGTGGTTTTAAACTTTTGATCCACTATTGACATTCGTATTTAAAACAAATAAAAAATGTACACTAACCTTGGGTCTTAATCTATCGTTTCACATATTAAAATTTTTATTTAAATAAAAATTAAATTTTAAATTGTACCCTTAAAGCTTTTCCTTTTACTACTTCAAGTTAAGTTTTTTTAATTTTTTTTGTATTTTTTATTAAAGGTTAACTTCCATGACGAATGTACCTTGCTCTCTAAAACTTTTTATTTATTGTTCCGTGTTTTATGAATTTTTTAATAAAAAAAAATTATTCGAAATTATTTTTATTATTGTTGTTGTAAATTTTGCGTTTTTATAAAATTAAATAATATTAATATTTAATTTTAATTTTAATTAAAGTTAATATTGAAAATATTTTAAGTCTTAATAGAATAATGGAAGTCCTACTACTAATAATTTTTAATGTAATGCAAAATTTTATTAAATTTATAGCTAACACTTTTTTTAACGGTTAATAAGGTTGCCACTCGTTTTTTTTTTATTTGAAAAATATTGAGTTTCCTATATATGTATTTAAATTATATTAATCTAATTTTGCGTAATTTTAAAGCAAACTAATTTTTTACAAGTGAAACAGTTCTAAGAGCTTTGTTTTGTAGATTAAATTAAATATGAAGCTAAACAATTTTAGTAAACGAGGACCTACAGTTGTCAAAATACCGTAATCTTCTACTTTATAATTTTCTACATCTATACGTATGTTTACATAAATGCCCAAATTCCAGACAAAATATCAATTTTGATCACTTCTATAATTTTACGTGGACTATTGAATATAGTTGAAGAAAAGAAAATAATAACTTATAGGTGTATCAAACTAACCGATAATTATTAGAACCATGTTCCAACAAACGTGTTTTCTCAATGCAAAAATATACCCTCATACAAACTACAAAAGCTCGAGAGGAATATTAATAAATTTATTCAAAATGTCCCTAATGATAAAAGAGAAATTTCTCTCTAGCGGAAAATAATTAACAAAAATCATCAAATCACGTTCATTCCATTTATTAATATTTAACATTTGCTTAATTAGTCAAAACTGTGCATTGGTGTATAAAGGTTTTGTTTGAAACCAAATTAAACTTTACTTACAAACAAAAACAAATAAATAAACCCTTGTATTCTAGAGAAATGGTCCAATATAAATATCCGTTATTTCGAGAAATTAGGTAACTCAAATGAAAATTGAGCCAATAAGAGAGTAAAAACCATTATTTAAACCGACAGTTATTATAAGAATAAGAAAAGAAAGAAAAATCGTTTTAAGTTATCCATGGTGGTCATTATCACAATGTACCTTACTGGAGTGTGTCGGCGTACTGTGGGCAGCCACTACTAGCTATCCATGTAGGTGACAAAAAAATAAAATGTAAAGGCAAGATTTTCCTAAGTAATAACAGAAGTGTTTTACATTGGCTTCATAGATTGGAAAGCCAAATCTTTTTATAATCCGTCTCTTATCTGCGGTTAGTCTCTACAGTTGTTGTTATGTTCCTTATCGTTAATTACATAACCCTAAACATCTTTCTTGTTAATTAAATTTAGCAATTGTGGATTTGATTAAATTTTTTTTTTGTGGGCTTATCGAGTCAATTAATTTAGGTCCTTTCCCTTTGGTAATTAAAAATTACATGAGTTGTTTTTATGTTTTTGCTAGAAAAAATAATTTTAAAAAATATTGTAAAATCCATTGTCATCATCACTAAAAATGTTCAAATTTTATTAATTTTCTTCTTGTTATTATATTTGCTATATAATATCAAGAAAATCATTACAGATATAATATCTTGTTATAAAAATCTTGTTATATAAATCTTGTTATTTATTAACTTGAGGCTTATAATATTATTTTTTTCATATATATACTCGTATTTATACGCATAAGTATACGCTTTCAATCAATTGCCAATTATTGCAATAAAAAATTTAAAATTTAAAATTTAATGTGTTTTTAAATTAAAAAATTTAATATGGCAACCCTGATGTCATATAAATCAAAACAAAAATTATTACTATACCATTTACAAATTAAGTAATTAATTAGTACAAATTTTACTTTTAAACTTAAAATAACAAAATTTGATTAAAATTTTTAATATTTAATATTAATAAAAAAAAAAAATAATAAGAAAAAAGAATTATGACTGTTAATAGTGAATCTTTAACAAATTATTATTATAAATTTAAATTTGAACGTGAATTCTCATATCATGATACTCATTCATGGATGATAAAAAATTGGAAAATGTCCTTTCTATATAGTATTTTATATGTAATAATAATATTTAATTTAAAAAATTATATGAAAAATCGAGTAAAATTTGAATTAAAATATATATTATTAATATGGAATTCGATGTTGTCAATATTTAGTATAATTGGTGTTATTCGTACTTTACCACATTTTTTATATTTATTAAAAAATTATGGTTTTCATTATTCAATATGTGCACCAGCACATCTTGAAATTGATCAAGTTAATGGATATTGGACATGGTTATTTATAATATCAAAATTAGCTGAATTAGGTGATACTATATTTGTAGTATTAAGGAAACAACCATTAATATTTTTACATTGGTACCATCATGTCACAGTACTATTATATGGATGGTTTACATATTCTGAATTAATATTATCGGGAAATTTACGTTGGTTTATGGTTATGAATTATTTTGTACATTCCTTAATGTATTCATATTATACATTAAAAGCAGCTAAATTCAAATTACCACGTTTTATTTCAATATTAATAACATCATTACAATTAACACAAATGATTATAGGATCTACTATAAATATATTATCATATATATATTTACAAAAATATGGTTATGAAAAATGTAAAGTATCATCAAGCAATGTTAGAGCATCACTTTTTATATATTTTACTTATTTTATATTATTTACACAATTTTTCTATAAAACTTATTTAAAACCATCAAGTAGCTATACAAAATTAATAAAGAAAAAATTATAAAAATGTACGAATAAAATAAATAAAATAATTTTATTAATTAACTTATTTATATAAAGAAAAAATATTATATGTATATTATATGTATGTAATATGTATGTATATTAATGGTACTGTATAGTTTTGTACATACCTTTATGTAAGCAATAAACTAAAAAAAACATTTCAATAAATTTTATATAAAATAAAAAAATAGTATTATGATTTTAATCAAATTATAATTAATATACCATTTTTAAACTAAATTTAATCTTTCTCTCAATAAGGTGTCAGTTTTTCTCAATTTGATTCAAAAATGTTCTAATATACTTTTAACTGTGCCCAATTTTCGTAAAGTAAAAAAAGGTTATTTAAATATGTTTAAATTTTTGACCAAATTTTGTTTAATTTTTCTTTGGACAAAATCATCGTGGTAATTAATTATATTGAAATATTATCGAAAATCTAATTGGTTATTGTAGAATAGCCCATTTCCTGGAGCTATATGCACCCTAATTAATATATGTATTTGAAAACTATTCACATTAATTTAAAATTAAAAATATTATGAACTACATTAAGAGAAAAAAAAATAATATATAACATAATATTATAAATAACAGTTAGAAAAACATGAAATAAAAATTCAAATGCATCAAAAACCCAAACTTTTAAATAAAAAAAAATTTTTTTTTTTATATTTGAAGGATTTTCGAGTTGTATTCAAAATCAGGATTGCCAGTTTTCGAGAATATCTGCATAATATGCACATACGTGTTTAGATTTTGAGTAGTTTTTTGTCGTTATGATCGCCTAAATACTTTTGTTGTTAACTCAATGAAACAATTGTTTGGAAAACCGAATATATAAAACGGACATCAAAGTTCTTAAATTAATAATTTCATGATCAGCTGACCATATACATGTTTGAATAATTAGCAAATAGTGTAATTATATTTATACGAATGTAAAATGGAATTTTGATATAAAAAACTAGTGATTTTCAAATTGGGTGACACTTAGAGTTACCCATCGCTGGCACAACATTAGACCACATGTAAGAGAATTCTGAGGGAGATGTTGTATCGGTGTAAGACCCATAATGACTATATTCTAAGGATAGCTGGAATTCCTAGCTTTCCAAAAATATATATCTTTAGTGGCACATCTTATCCTTCAAGGACGAAAAGGATAATGTTATATCTATTGATCTTTTAGATATATATATATTCAATTATATGTTCTAGAAAGATAACGGTCTGGAGCATATTTTAAATGTTATGGTGATAATGTAGTTCAAAGTAGAAAATTTTGGAAAAAAAAAACAATATTTTTCTTTCTTGAAAAATCAAATGCCTCAAGATTTTACCTTTTAGCTTAGCTTATTACATTACTTTGTAAAAGGCGTAAAGATATATATATTTTAAAAGTCGGCAACATAATTTATTTTCGAGATACAGGGATTTGGTCCCAAGCTTGTGTTACATATACTATAGTCTGTTTCACAGTAAAATAAGTTAATCATCAAATAAATGTTAAAATATGCTCCAGAATGTTATATTTCTTTCTAGAATATATAATTGAATATTTATGTATCTAATAGATCAACAGATATAACAGTTTTTATACAAAAACATCAAAACAACAAAGATACTTTCAAATGTACTTTTCGTCGTTAAAGGATAATATGCGCCCCTAAAGATATATATATTTGGAAAGCTGGCAATTCCAGCTATCCTTGAAATATAGTCATTATGGGTCATACATCGATACAACATCTCCGTCTGAAGAGCCACGGGGTCCAACACAAAATATATAAAATTTACTACAATATAGTTTTTGTTTAAAATAGAATTTAAAAAGTATGGTTTGAAAAATGTTCTAGAAGTTGTATAACATATATTTGAACACATTGTGGGTCCTATTCAAAATCATAGGTTTGAATTTGCGGTTCAATAGCATGTAGAGCTAATATTTTTATATTTATACTTTTGTAATTATATAGTTTTTATAGTATTGTATAGCTGTGTGTCTGATGAAATTTCATAGAAACATCAATTGATGATCCTGATTTAAGTTCTGAAAGGTGGTGGGGAAGAAAAATTCAAAAGCCTTGTCAAATTCAATGAATTTAGAAATTCCGTTCGGTAATTAACTGTACATTTTCTTTTGTGACACTATGTATATCATCGTTATGTCAATATTACCATTATAAGCCTTCAGAAATTCTTCTTTTAATAAACTACATTAAGTTCCGAACTAATATAAGAATTATTTTTATTACAACATTTTGCGAGCCAGCCAATCAGAATTTTGGAAAATGGTAGAATATATTTTTGTGGATTTTTGAGAGAGTTATTACGAATTTTCAGGTCTGTAACACCTTTTATTTTTGAAATATTCCTGAAGGGTTCTAAGAGTTGTATGGCTGCTGCTGGACCAAGTGATATTGACATCGGTAGCTTAAAATTCGATACTTATATTCCTATTAAAGATATGTTTGATTAAAGAGATTATTGGTGGTTAAAAAATTAAACAAAATTTAGTAACTTTTACACTTTAGGGTTATTGTAGGTTAAGTTAGTTGTTAACTTTTAATTTAACTTTTTATCACACAAACTAAAAGAAAATGTATTGATTTTTTATAATTTTTTTTTACATTAGCTGAAAATAGAATTTGAAACTAAAATGTTAAAATTATCAAGCTTCATAAAACCAAAAATGATATCAAAATTAACAAAAAAAAACATTATATATTTTTTTATATGTTAATCAGTATTAGAATTTAATCTAGTTTTGTAAACTTTTTTCTGGATACTGTAAATAGAAGAAATAATAATAAATAATAGGAAAAAAAAAATGGCTGCTACTGGAGCAAGTTTGGAAAAAAATTCGAATTGCGGCTACAAACCTGAGCTTAAACCTAAGCGTGGTCCTTAATAATAAATGACAGAAGTTTGTTTACATTTAGATTAGATTTGGTCACATTTACTCACATAGTTTTTCTTAAAAAAGAACACAAATATCTTAACAAACGAATTTGTATATCAATATACATACATGTTATATGTAATATTTTGTAATTTTATTTTTAAAAATTAAAAATTTGAATCAAAAATGTTTTGATTAAAATTGCTATTTAGTTGTACGAAACGATTGGTATGCTGTAGTAAATCAGAAAATTTCGGATTTGACCACTCTCCGAGTTTTGATTAAACCATAGATTAAACTTTTCTAAAATAACGAAATTTTGTAAAATTTGTTCAGAATATTATTCAAAAGTTATAATGTGGTAGTGGTTTAATTAAAGTGGGACTATTCTATTTAAAAAGGTCTAGTTTCTTCTAGTATTTGTAGTTTTCCATATTTAATTAGTTCATGAATCAGATAATTAAGAAATAATAAAAAATCGTAATTATAAATTTCAGTATGTACCGTACTTTATGAGTTAGAAAATTATTCTGCCTAAGTTACTTTAAATAAAATAAAAAATATTAATTGGCCGTCAAATCTGATACCTTAACAAATATTTGGCAAACGAATTTTTAAAAATACAATTTAATAATTGAGAAGCTTATGAAAAAAATGATCACCAAAGTTTTTGGTTTCCAACACAACAAGCAAGAGTATAAACCAAGTCAATTGTTGAATACATTATTTGCTACTTTAATACATGATAAAATTGAATCAGAAATAATATGAAATTACTATATACTTGCCATTATGATTCTGAAAAATTCCATTTTAAATGAATTAAAACAACGTTTGATTTAAAAACAAAAATAAGATTATTTCTATTAATTGCATTTTACATCACTATTTGAACCTTTAATACTTTCAATTTATTTCAAATCACACAGTTAATTTGATAAGTTAAATTCGATTCAGTCAAAATTTTATTCAATTTGAAGCTTGAAAATTTGTACACTAAAATACAAAAAAAAATAGTTTTAATTTTAAACAGCATAATAAAAAAGTTAAAATCAACTTAAATCCCATTTTACAGTTTAATTTAATCTAAATAGAAATAAATTTGAAACGGAATCAATTTAATGTGATTTATAAGTTTAATTTTTATTGAAATTATATAAAATATAATTCTTAAAAGCTTTCATAATTGATTTTCCTCAAAAATTTGTTTTTTTTATTATTCTACTCTAATTTACGTTACACCTGGAATATCTGAAAATATTTATGATCAACCTATACAAGCCTATAAATTTTTAATTTATTTAAAAAAAAATATTATTCTCTATTTTTAAATGGTAAGTTGTAGTTCTGAAGTTCTTTTTGGAGATAAAATATAGTTCTACGAAGGTAAGCAAAATTTATTTTTAGATTATTTTTAAACTGTAAATTAATTACGATATCTGTTGGTAACAATTGATAATTTGAAGAAATTTTTCGTTATTAAAAATAATAATGAAATATTTCTTTAAATTTTATTTATCACTAGCAATGTTGCCCGACGTTGTCCCGACCGCAAAATGTATAGAATTTACTCCAATGAAGTTTGATTTATGAATCGAATTGAAAAAAAAATTGATTTATCAAAAATATTCTAATATTTCACTACGATAACAAAATCAGCAATACTACAACTTAAACTATACTTATATTGAAATTATTTCTTTTTTTTTATATTGCGGTTTTTTTTTTTGATGGATGGAGGAGGAAACCGTGTCAAATCCAACGAATAAAGAAAATATGTTCGGTATAGTTAACAGCTTCATTTTCATTGGTATAATTGTATCTATCTATTTGTATACATGGACCCACTAGAATACTCTGAAGTATTTTCTGATTAATAAAACGAATTGTCACATTTTTTGTAGCTAATTCACATGGCCATCATTTCACATAACGATGTAAAATTTTTATACTGATTCCTAAAATTCGGAAATATTTTTTCAGTCAATTCTTCAATACTTTGTATAATTGTACTGATCTTTGCTATTTCAATTTTGACATTTACGTCTTCTTATTACAAATGTTATTTGTACGAAATCGGTATAATAGTCGTATCGGAATATAACAGTCGTATTTCTTTTTCTATGCGTAAATTTGCATGCCTATGACACAGTTGGTTTTTGAAATATTCCTGATAGATGCTAGGAATTGTACAACAACAACCCAAACCAGTCCAAATTTTCGAAAACGGTAATCGAAATCGTGTGAATACAACATTATCAAATTACATGAGTATATTTTGAATCACCTGAAATTCCGTGAACATTGTTATAATAGTACAGTACCTATACGTGTCACCAATAAATCAGTTCAAATCAAAGTATATAAACATTTTTAGTTAGTTGAGTTGTGAAGGATGTTAAATTGTCTGCTATACAACTAAAATGCATTCAAAACTTAGTGTTTTAATTAAACATTCTTCTTCTTTTTCCAAATCTTTGACCCCTTAGATGTATTGTTATAGGACGGTGTAAGTTTTATTTTTTATGTACATAATCTGTATGTTAGTTTATGGTAAATTTTTTTAGCATATATACCGTTGCTGAAAATTATTCTGATATTATTTTGTTCTTTTAAAACATATCTTATGTACATAACTGCAAATACGTTTAATTGATAACTTTTTTTTAATATTCTTCTATTTAAAAACAATTTATACTGTTTGGTAGATAACTGAATATCCTTTAGATTAACATGAAAAAATAATTATTTCTCCTAAATTTCTATTTAACAAATAATGACAGCTTACTACAAGCTAAACTCAAAAGAATTCATTCATTTCTTATTTTTGAAAAAACATAAATTTAAATTAATAACAGTAAAAAAAATAATCAAAAAGATTCATTTCAATGGAAAATATTTCGCCCAGCTTAATTTTGAAGCAAAAAAATGCGTTTACCATCTTTTCTCTAAATCACATCTTGCATTCGTCGAGAAACGGTACTGACAAGTTCATTATTTTCTTCAGGAGTCAATCCATTCCAAACTTTCTGCCAACTTACTCTTAATTTGGGGGTCTGGCAGGATTCGCTCTTAATTTTTTTTTTATTTCATGACACAAAATTGCAATGTTGGATAAATTTGGGCTATCAAAAAATTAATTAACTGATTGATATCTATAAGATAGTTACTGTTAGAAAATATATTCATCTTCGAGTGATTGAAATGAGGCTATTGATGGAAACAACGATTTTAGGAGATTGTTTGGGTACTTTATACTATTAACTCTACCGTTAATAAATGGCAGCTTTCCAACTCCACAAGTTGACATGCATTATTAATCCATAATTAATGTGGAACACTTTGCAGAACGAATTAAACAGTCTTTTCTCTATATGGAAAGGTTAATCTCTAAAGCATATAACTCGTCTCCACTGCATGCAAACTTTAAATCTCAACTCATCACACCAGATAATGTTGGTTCCTTTTTTTTTAATACGAGTCAATGGGTTGTGTGAACAAAAAATAAGTTACAACTTTTAGTTTTAAGTTTAAGTACTAGCTTTAGCTATATATAGTTTATGTTAAAGCCATTAGCTTTCGCCTAAAAAAAGTGAATAATCTTTTGCTAACTAAAACTGATTATTTAGAGCTGGAAAATATTAAGCTTTTCATAATAAATTCCATATGAAACATAGAATATGAACTAGCATGCATTTTTTTTTTTGTTTTTCATGTTTACTAGCGTTTGTTTTGCTATAGTTTTTTTTTTGTTTCTTAGTCCATAAATATTATTAGTTGTTGGCGTAAAATGATGTGATATACATCATCATATTTATTAATGTTATTTAAAGTAAATTAAAATTGAAAGTTAAAAATTAAAAAGATTTAAATGTTTTTTAAATCTGATACAAAATAATCGATGTATATCTACAAAATTCTATAAAACATAAAAAATCAATCAAATTAAAATTTTAAAGTTTTTTTTTAGTGTCAATAATTGTTTTGAATCTTAATGAGTTTAATATATTCTCCATTTCACATTTTCTTCGCTTGATTTTCTATATTAAAACATAAATTTTCATCTTCGTAGATATCTTCGTAGCCATTGTCATCGCTGTGAAAATTCTTGTTTTCATCGCCCATGAATTCATTTTTTAAAATATTTTATAATATTACGAATGTATTGCACAGGAGGATTACTGGAGGGCATTTGGCAAATTTTATATGAATATTATTCTGCAAGACAGAATTCCATACCCTGCACAACTCAGAAAAATGACGTAATTTTTTTCTTAATTCAAGTATTGATAAATAATATATCTCTTCAGAATTATATTGTCATGCACTGATCCGGGCCACTGTACATCAATACTTGTAAGCATTTCGTTTATCTTGAATGTTGCTTGAACATTTATACTACAAAATCCCTTATGATTAACCTAATCATCACCATGATATGACAGTTTTCTTATTACAACATGTGTGCAATCTATGGCTCCTATAGCACAAGGTAAACTAAACCGTTCGGACCACTGGTTTTGACCTTATCTTATCTCCCCAACAATACTAAGAGATTTAATCCAAATATGGGCTTCAGACAAAATTTTTGGAATTACTGTATATATAACCTTACAAACCATTGTTCATATACACCTTCTTCCTAGGCTACAGTAATTTGAAAGTCAGGGTCACAGGGAAGAAATATTTCCATTTGCTTTTTTTGTGAAAAAATAGCAACCACATAACCTAATCTTCTTCAATACCGTTTTCGAGCACGAATATTCAATGCAGCCAACTTTCACAAGAGTTAGCAAGCCAATGTTTATTTTAAGTTCACTCATAGGTATCTTGAAATATTATTCTAATTGCTTAATATTTTCAGTCTACACTACTTTTTTTAAGTGCTAGCTGAAAAATTTATCTTTTTACTAAAATTAAAAAAAACGAATCTTTTTAGCTTTAACTTTAGCTTAATTTTTGTTCACTAAATACACCACATTCACTGTAAAAATACCGGTTTTGGTATTTGATACTTATTATTCACACCACCCAATGGGTGCGTTCAATAGAATCTAAGATTGCAAAATTACTGTATGTGTTCATATTTTGATGTGAAAATTATTTATTTACATTAAATTTGTTGTGAGTTATGAGTGAATTTAAAATTAAAAACATAACAGAATTAATTAGACTGAATATAAAATTAGACATAACGGAATTAAAAACATAGATAAATAATTTAATGATTTATTAAGTTTTAATATAATTAAATTTGAAAAATATTTATTTATTTATTTATTTTAACAGTTGATCCTACAGATAAATCTGTAGGCCAACTTTATAGGTCATTTTCCCTTTCGAAATGTTGGCCTTTTTATTAAATTATATTAATTATTTGGTATATATTTTTGTATATTATATATTTATATTATTTCTTTTATTAGTTATATTATATCTATATTAATTATTAAATTATATTTGAACCGATGTGGTGATATTGAAAATTACATTTTCAGTCATTTTCATCATTTGAAAAAAATTTCGGTTCTCACGGGGTTTGAACCCGTGCTCCTTCGGTCGTTACATTACTACACTCGAATGCTTTACCACTCGGTTACCGAGGCCACTTGAAAAATATTTTTTATTAAAAATTTTTATAATAATTATTGTAGGTATATAGAGTATGATAGAATAAATTTAGTGAAGTAATTAAAGTAAAATTTTAATGGATAGAAAAACAATGTCATTTAAATTTCGCTACAAAACGTTCAGCATAACAATGCAACGCTAATTGCTACATCGCTGTTATTAATTGTATCTCTAGTTTCTACTGAACTCACACATTCATGGTTTTTTTTGCCTATATAGATATAAGCAAAAGATGTTGAATATTAAGACTGTGACGGCTAATTTAAATTTAAGTTTGCTAAAAAATAAGGAGTGAATAAATTCAAACGAAATATAAAGTGTTTTTCTTGGTTTCACGATTGTTTATTTTAGAAGTAGGCTAAGCGGTTGAAGAAATCTAATGTTGATTCAGATGAAATTCAATTTTTTTTCCCCAACGTTATACATTTTATAAAAGGCTTTACCTAGCGTCCGGAGTTTAGCTCTAACAAAGCTTGGTCAACTGCAAATCAGTAAAGAGTTTTCTCCCTCGTCTACATCGTTGCAGCTGTAGCAATTTGAATTAAAAGGAATACCTGACGAAGCTATACATTGTTTACTATTGAGTTTTTCTGATGATATTATATTGAGTGGTATTTTTTTCTTCAAATTGCAAATGTTGGTAGTCGACATCACCTTGCAAAACTAATGATTACTTAACGGCTGCCTGCAACGAAAAGTAAACCCCAACGTCAGAATGAATACCATAAAGGTTAAAAACTTAATAACAATAATAAAAAAAATTTATTTTATCCGAAAATTTTATAGATAATCAATGAATATTTTCGAAATATTTTATTTCTAATAATAAAGTCTACGACGTCTGCTAAAGAAACGTTTTAAAAAATAAAATTAACCATTAATATTTTCTATTTAAATCAGATAAAAAAATATTAAATTCTATTTATAGAATAAATAAGTATGTACAATTATTTTTAATTATATTGTTATTATTATTGTTGAATAAATATATAAAGAAAATTTCTAAATCCATAAATGTGAATGTAACGTGCTGTGCACCTTGAATTCAATACAACAATAATACAATAAAGTTTATTTGAAAAAAAAAAAAAATATCATAATAAAAAAATTCTATCTTATTTACTTATTATGTTGTTTTTTTTTGTTAATAGTACAAAAGAAGTACAAGTATTTTTTTTTTCTTTTCTTTTGAAAATACATAAATTATACTTTAAATAATCAAAAAATTTATTCAATTACAATTTTAAATTTTCTATTCTGATATTTTTATTAATTTTTTTTTTCTAAATTTATTTTCTGAATATTATGGAATTAATATTGTAAAAATAATAATAATATATAAGGAAAACCGTTTTTTTTTTTTTTTTTTTTATTATTTTCGTTATTTCAGGAGAGGAAATGAACTTATTTAGTATTTAAATTGAAATTTTAAAAAATGTGCACAAACATTTTTGAAATTCGTTTAAATATTGCTACTTGCTTGTAACTAGGACAGACGTTAATAACTAAAGAATATCTAATAATAGAAATGTTACTGTTATTTTTGAATAAGTAAACATTATAATTAAAATAATTTTATTTGTTAGATTGCATTTATATTACACCTTTGTTAAATTCTAATAGCGAACGTAGCAAATTAAAATCATATTTACTCTACTAAAATGTTTAATATTGAATTGAGTTGGAGCTACGCGTTAATGAACTATATACGCAATATAAAAACCATCGATATTATTTTATTATCGCTATTCAGACTTCTGTTATGAATTTAACTAACATAAGAGTTGGAGAAAATGGTATAATTTATCGAATTTTCAAGATAAACGAACCCTAAGGAAAAAATTCTTATTTCGTTTCGGATCGCATCTCAAAAATAAGAATGTTACGAAAAATGTTTTTTATGCTCATTAATAAAAGTATGCTGCATTGTCGTTTAAATGATGTAAATTTTTCATCAAAACTCGCTCAAACTTTTCATTGTTGTATTATTCGAGATGGAGCATCAATTCTATTTAATAGTTATATCTTGGTATAGTAAGATAACTGACATATGCTGTGAAACACTAAAATACTTAGTTCCACCCTCTCCAGAATTTCATAGAAATGAAAATAAAGAATGCATAGAACACATAGAATGCAAATTCTCAATCCTTTAACCTTTCAACGAAAATTCAGATCGAACAACGTCGTTTGGAAATTCCAATCGAGACTTTATTATCACCTTATTTTTCATATTTTTTTTCTATAACTATATATTCAGCCTTTTCGTTATCTAAACCAACGGTATGAAAGTTAAACGTTCATCTAATCCAATTTTGACTAACCATTAATTAAATAACATAAATCTTAAGTAAAAAATAACTACAAGAGCCGCAATTTGACTGAAATGCAATTGTATTGCATGAACAGTATAAAAAACTACAATCTTTGAAAAACTATCTATATAACTGCATTATATTAATAGCAGAGGCCTCCGTTGACTAATTATTGTTCAAGTTAAAATTAAATTTAAAATTTTTAAAAGAACAAGGACTTGCTGACATTGACGTCTTACTGCAAAATAGAAAACAATAATGTTTTAAAATAACATAAATAGTCTTCGTATAACATTTTCTCTACCTATTGATATTTCCTACATCATTTATTCAAAATACTTTGGTTTTTTTTTTTATTTTTTAAAGGATATGATTTAAAAGGATGGTGCGAGTTAATGAAACTTTATACATTATAATATAAACTAGGGGCCCCCGTTGAGTAATTATATTTACAAGTTGAAGTCAAATTTAAAGTTTAAAAAAAAAAACATTAATTTACGTACTGACATAGATTTCGCACGATATAGCAGAAACCACTCGTGTTTAATAAAAAGTTTTGTGGCTAGTAAGTTTTATTTAGGACACATAAACGCACGTCCCTCATATACTGCTTCGTTTCCGATATATTCCCTATAGTAAGTGGCATTTAGTGGATAAAATTACTAAAAATAAAAAATTTTGTCATTAAAGAGGCTATATGATTATATGACTATATTATTACTAGAAATAACCAAAATTTAGAAAAAGCTACTTAAAAAGATAAAAATGAAGAATTCAAATGATTTGTTTTTTTGTTGATTTTATATTTTTTATTTTAGATAAATTTGTTTTTTTGTTTGGAAAATCGAAATAAAATGAAAAGGTGTCTACTGCGCAGGTCTCTAAATGCTTGTCAATTATAATTATAGATTACAGTGATACTTGTATTTTTCAAAAAATAAACTGAATTCAGATAAAATTCCTGGACGTGAGTGCGCTAAGTATTATAGTTTGTTAGATGGGCGTTTAGAATTAATATTTTGTTTTAGGTACACCATTTATGCGACAGACAAAATCTACGGTAAAGTCGGATGTCTGTTTATATTTAAGATTACTTTTTAATGTTAAAATTTTATTTCAAATTAGATATGTATAAAATACATGTCCGAGTATGTTTAATTTTATTATACTATCAAAGTAAATAATATAACTAACTAATTAAAACAACTACTTTAATATGAGAATGTACTACATATTTATTTAAAATTTAAAATGTTTCAGCTGTAAAGAGAATATCTAAAAACTCTGTAAAAAATAATGTGCATTTAAAAAAATAAGAAAATAATTGAATTGAATTGAAAAATAACTGTTTTCATTTTATTTTACTGTTTCTTACAATAATAATTTGAAAGCTAAGCCGATAGCTCTGGATAAAATCTAATATCGAGTTTATATTTAAGATTTTCATCAGATTCAGATTTAATGGTAGATTTAGTCTATCTAAGATAAATAAGAAAATTTAATAAAAATAAAAAAGATTTTATTTTAATTGCGTATAGTAACATTAAATTAATTTCCTTTAAGTATAAACTAATAAAAATAAACTTATTAAAATTCTCATTAATCCATCTTTAAAAAATTTAGCCGTGGCGGAAGCGATGTTCATTTTTTAGTTCTTACTTCATTGTAACACAGTAATACAGTAACACAGTAACACAGTAAACTAAATTTGTGTACTTAACATAAAAAAAAATTATCATTTATTTTCGAATATAAGGCATTTCAAATAAGAATTTGGTAAAATAAATACAAATTTTAATGAAATAAAAACAAACAAGTAAATATAGGTACATTTGTATATAAATTTCAAGGAGTTTTAATTAAAAATTTTCATTTCAAAAAATCTTTTATATTAATCAAAAAAAAAAATAAAATAAAATAAAGAGAAAGAATGTATACAAACCTTCGAATAATATTGTATTAATTAAATTCTAATGGCACAAAATAAAGAGCTAATTAATGCAAAATATTTATTCGAAACGTAATCGAACATATTTTAATCGAATACTTATGGATTTTATTCAAATAAATTCGTAATTTAGTCTATTTTATTTACATTTAAATTGAAATTTAATATTAAAAATCGCAAATATTGAAAATATTTTCTGTTATTCAAAAAATAAATTTTTCATATAATGTATAATACATATTTTTTTGTCGATGTCGATGTTCACTTTACTATAATAATGGTTATAATATGTAATTGAACAGATAACTACTAATTCGATTTATCTGTTCAATTAAATACGTATATTTAGATTAAAGAATACATATCAAGAATCAAGCGTATATCTGGTTAAATTTGTTTCCAATCAAACATTTTTCTTTTAAGAAGTATCAAACATTCGAACATACATGAACTGCGTGAACATACATAAACTGTATATGAACTGCCGCACGTACTGTTTTTTTTTTTTTTAATTAAACTTTTATTATGTGCCTTTAATATAGAAACTTAAAACTATCTTACCCTATAAAAAGTTGAAGAAAAACGGCTTTAATGGAACTAGCTACTAGCTACTATTAACATTTATATTAATTTTAAATTTTTATATTAATTTTAATTGCTTAATAATTTGTTTTTTGTACAATCATAATTATTATTGTATGCTTACATACTAATTTCTTATATGTATAATATGTTGTAAAAAAAGGCTGAAAAAATCAATATTATGTTTTGTTATTTTAAATGAAACCTAACCTATACCTAGCTAACATAACTTAACCTAATAACTAGCCCTAATATCTAAGCTAACTTAAACTACTTCTTAAACATAGAATGTATATGTTTAATACCTATTACTACTTGAATGTGCTTTATAGCCACCAATATGCTCTTTTAATATTTTTGTCTCTGTCAGGTATGGACATATCAAATTGAAGATTATCTCCGTTACTGCTGCCCAGTTCATATTCTATCGCTTTACATGTGGGCCCGTCTACTATAGTGATATAGTATGGGGACATGATTTTAGTTTTGGATAAAACCATTTTGATCAAGAAATATAAAATGCTCAGGGACTATGAATCCTGTGCGCAAAGTTTCTTTTATGTACTCCTCATTTTGGTAAAATATATGAGATATTAAACCATTTTCTGGAGTATTTTGTGCTCTTACATAATATTTTCGAACGAGATTTATCATAAAACTGCCATTTCTGTTTATGTTTGATTCCTTGTACAAATATTTATTTGAATAAAAATGTTTGTAATCGGATTCAGGCTTGCGGTTTTTATTAATACAAAACTCTTATGCACTTTCTTTCAAACTTGCGGATTTTTTCCATTAAACTTGCCCTGATGTTATACCATACAGGTATACCATACACAAGTGTTGGCCTAATTAATGTTTGATAGCAAATTATTTTTACCCTATTACTTATGTTTTTGTTGTAAAAAAGTTTTTTTACTGCCATCAAGGATTTGTTACCCTTGGAAATAGTATATATTACATGCTCAGAATAATTCAAGTTGCGATGTAGAAGAACGACGCTCTTACTGTGTATATAGAACAAATTTCTACGTATAATAAATTAATTGACATTCTACTGTATCATTATGCTTAATTCCCAATTATTTATGTTCAACCCTGTTTATTATCAGTGCGCTCCTTTCCTAAAACTAGCAGAATAAATTATAAATTTTGCTAAATTTTAGCAATTTATAAAAGTTAAATACGTAGTAAAAAAATTTTTTGAAGCAACGTCAGCCATTATTAATAATTTGGAGGAAGACTTACAAGACAAGTTATTTATAGTGATAAATATTTTTAAATTTTTTGATCAAGATATTCGGATATAAGATGTTAAATTTTCTTATTGTATATTACTGGAATTAAAAAAAACTAGATTTGTCAGTATTCTTCCTGAAATGGATCAAATTCATATTTAATTGATAGGCATCTTATTTAGGTCATCTACGTCGACATCATTTGTTGCGAACGCAAGAATTCTTCAATTAAATCACTTGCGGCCTCTTATTTTCATCATATAAGATTTCAAATTCAAACTCATATATATTTTCAGCAACATCATGTTTTCCTCAAGGTACCCACATGGGATCATTATTATTTTTACTTTACATGAATGATGTCAATATTGGATTAAAAAATTCTATTTTATCATTTGTTGATGACTCTAAATTATATTCAACTATTCAAAGTTATGAAAATTGCCTCTCATTACAGAAAGATATCGAAAACTTCTATTCCTGGTGTAAGTTAAATGGATTTCAATTAAATATTAAAAAATGTAAACTTATGACTTTCCACAAATCTTCTAATGTAATTAAATATACTTATAAAATTAACCGATCCGTTATAAATTGGGTTAACGTAATCAAAGATTTAGGAATTATTCTAGATAACAATTTAACTTTTAATCCACAAATAGATTATATAGTATCTAAAGATTCTATAGTTTCTCCATTCTTGGTTTCATAAAACGTAATTCTCAAACATTTTCTGATCCATACACTTTTAAATCTTTGTACACATCTCTGGTTCGACCACATATCGAATATACTTCTCCAATTTGGATGCCATCTTATGACAAGCATAGAGTCTATTGAGAAAGAATTGAGTCTATTCAAAAGAATATGATAAAATTCTGCCTTCGTAATTTTAATTGGCAACAAAATGCTACAACCTACAAATCTAAATGTCAACTAATTGATATTTCTACATTGAAGTAAGAAGAAATGTAACGGCAGTAATGTTTTGCTATGATACCTTGTAAGGTAAAATTAATTACCCTCAAATTCTAAACCATTTTAACATATATGCACCAGCACGAGAGATCCGTTCTCGAAGATTTCTGTACCTTGATGAACAAAGAACTATTTAATTCTTGTTTCTCTGTTATCGATTTTAATGATGTGAAAATTGTGAAAATAACTTGTAATTTATTATTTAGTTTACCGATATTCATTAGGTATTATAGTTATTTTAACATTATAAATAATATTTTTACTTTCAATTTTACTTCACTAATTATATTTAATCATTATGAAATGTTTATTTTTAAATTAAGTATGTATTTGTAATGAACTTTAGTTTCTAAGTAATATCTGTAAGTGTTAATTTCCCAGTAGATAAATAAATAAATAAATATGTGATGTTGCTTTGCTTCTGTGATTAAAACTAGTGGACTACAGATTTATGCCGATGATATGAAAATTAAAACAAAAAAGAATCAATTGGTCACTCAAACCTACTCCAAACTGATCTA
The DNA here is from genome assembly GCA_963942445.1 of Argyra leucocephala. Classification (NCBI taxonomy): domain Eukaryota; kingdom Metazoa; phylum Arthropoda; class Insecta; order Diptera; family Dolichopodidae; genus Argyra; species Argyra leucocephala. The sequence continues at coordinate 92,060,456 of OZ012679.1, forward strand.
AGCAATTTCTGTCTTTGGTCTAATCCTACTTTTTTTTTTCTTATGGTTTTTGACAGTAACTTAGGTAGAATAACCTTTTCGTGCTTAATTAAGTATGGTACTGCAAGTTTATACTACAATTTCCACAATATTTCGAACATTTAATTATCAAATTACTGGCTTATCGCGACTCATTAATGGTGGAAAACTACTTAATAATATATTACTTTACTTGATATTAAAAAAAAAATTTGCTCTAATTTGATATACACGTTGCTCCCAATAAGTCTGTCAATTAATACTAAAGATTTAGGAGTGTATACTTCAACTGTAAGTTAAGAAGTAAACTACACTTTACATTATAAACAAATCAAATTTCTTGCTATAGGTTCAATTAAGCATTGCAAAAGTATACTTTGACGATATTTTAATTTATAATGACGCTTTGTATTATAAGCTAATCAAATTTTTCGCTATAGCTTCAAAAGCGAAGCAATTTTCTGATCCCTATCCCTATATAGTTAAACGTAACATTATTTCGCCACTTATCTTTAATAAAAATATTATTAACAATAATTTTCGACTTAGGTCCATTAATCTTTTTACTCTGTTCCACCACAAAACTAATTATGGTAGCATGCAGAACTACAACTAACGAAAGTTATTAACAAGGCGTGAATTGTGAAGTTCTGCAATATTCGTACTCTTTATAGAGAAAGTGCAACAACACAATTGACGAATTTTATTAAAAATGTAAGACTGATATTACCTATATTTAACAAAATAGAATTTTAAAGCAAACAATTTTAAATACAACAATGTAAAACAAGTCGCTAATTACACTAACTCATGAACTTTAAAGTAAATCCACAATATTATTTTATTTTTTCTATACTTACACTAAGTATTCGCTTCATTACTTTCTAATTATAATTTCTCTTTCCATAGATACTACTTGTTTGTCCTTTCAATTTTATTTTATTTTTAACTAACAATCATAAATTATTATTATTGAAGTTCCTAATAATTGTAAGTGTAATACATATTGAAAGTAAAATGTTTCTCAGTAAACTAAAAAACAAAAAATAAAAACAATATTTTTAATGACCTATTATTAAGAACAATTATTTACTGTTAAGCGTGTATATAAGTACATATATATGACTATATAATATATAAACGTGGGTTATATTATATTATGTATTACATGTTATGTTCATTATGCAATTTTCATTCACCTTGACATAGAAGTCAACTAACTTTAACTTTATTAGCTATATAGAAAAAAGAAAAAAAAATAACTGATTTAAGCGAAATTTTATTGCGGTAGTACAACACAATAAGATTACTGTAATTTCAACATATACATAAATTATCTTACATAAAGAATTTAATAAATCTGTGATTGTATCGGTAAATCAAGTGGTGGATTAGAATATGATCCATTGAAACAACAAAACTACGGTTTTTATTTTTTAAATATTATAGAAAGCAAACAAAAAATTGGATTTATTTTTTTTCAAAATTTGCCGAATATCTTGAATCTTGACATGATTTTTTTTATTTTTCTCTCGATATTCATTTTTTTTTCTTTTACTCTTCTAATTTTTGTTTTAGATAAAATTAACAAAGTTTTTAACCTTTAAACCTTGCCAATTTTAAAATAAATTATACAACTAAAAACATCTATACTGTTATTTTTTTTTTTCAAGTGATTTATCTGACAGTAATAAACGGTTTGAAAGTTGAATAAATTTCCGGTTTTATTTATTTATTTTTAGATTTCTTTGATTCTTTTTGTTATTCCATCCATTTGTTTAATAATTTAACAATTAAAATATTTCTCATTTGTATTATAAATATTTTTTACCAGAAATTCATGAACTCTCTGTAGTGATGTAAAATTAATTACAAAAATTTATCTATAGAGATTATACAAAACTAATTCTACTATGTATATACAACACTAATTCCGCGGTCTTGGAACACTAGAATGAAGATTATTGTGTTTTTTTCATTATTACGTGCATTTCCAAAGAAAGAAGTTTATATTATAGGCAGATGAAAGTAATGATTAGTAATTATTCCAGGAGGTTTCTGATAAAACAATTAGTACTATCGTACTATAGATTAACAAAAACAGTGCACTAAAGTACTTAAATAATATATAAAAATCCGTCAAAATTATAAACGTGTCAGTAAAGATTGCTACCTTGAAAAAATAAAAGTACTTAATAATAATTGATAGGCTGAATGATAATCAGCAGAATATTTAGTTGATTACTGGCTAATGACCATGAAACAGTAAAAAAAAAATATAATTACCTCGTGACAATGATATCGAATCAACGAAACTGCACCGACGAAATAAGAAAATTGACAAAGCAACAGTGCAAACGGTCAAACTAACAATACGTGGACGTTTTTTTTTTTTTTTAAGCACTCAATCAGTCAAAGTGTTAGACAAATACTTTTAGCACTTACGTACCCCATGGTTGAAATAAAATAGGAAAGGATTAGTTAGCAAGGAAAAAATGATATAGATTCGTAGTTGAAGAATAAAGATATATTAATATTTTGCTTAAATGTTTGCAAAGTGTAAGTTGAATTTGTATTTGAAAAGTTCAAAAATAAATGTTATTGAATATTCTTTAATTCACAATAGCAACCAATGCAATAAAATACAATAGGCATATAGACATATATGCCTATTGACATATAGCACAAAACATTCAGGTCAACCTAAGAACAACATATAAGAAGTCTGATGTTATATAAAACAAATTTTTTGTCAATACATCCTGAATGGAGGAAGAACCAGCATGGTTCTATATTTTATTGTAATTATGCTGTTTATTCTCATTTCTCTTACAGATGCTCGCTTTTCCATAGTTTTCAGTCAAATGATGAGATTGGTTTTGGGTAATTTTTACCAATATGCATGCTATTTATTTTTAATATTATTTGTTCTGGTTTGGTTTCTATATATGTGATTTTTAAAAAGCAAATTTTCTATCGTTATGAAATTAAGTTCAAAATGATTTTACAATTTTCCTTGTATGGTTAGAAAAATGGGGTCATAAGATATGTTACAGAATAAATACAAGAACCGTAAGGATAAATGTTTTGTTAATGCTCAGTACAAAGTCAATTCAATCAGTATTTAAAAACATAGTTTTAATATATTATTATTTTTTTATCAATTAATTTTGAATTTATATTACATATATATTTTTCAAATATAAGCTAATATCGACTGTGTAATTTAAAAGGTAAAGTTCAATTATTAAAATTTATTTATTTATTTTTTTTTTTTAATCATTTATATAATATAAACAATAAATTTACATAAATTTTATGAGTTCAAAAAATTTGCACCTTTGTTTACATTCAATAAAATTAGTGAAAGATATATTCATTATTATTAATAATTTCATTAAATATTAAAAATATTTATTATTTTATTAATTAAATAAAAAAAATTTATTCACCATATTATCTGTTCAGAACTGGTATAATCAATAATATTTATACTTGTACGTTTATAATGTATATCAATTGTATAATTCAATAATATTTATACTTGTACGTTTATAATGTATATCAATTGTATAATACATTCAGTCTCTTGTATCTAATCAATTTGTTTATTTCTAATTTCAAAATATTTACTCTATTTTGCAATTCTGATATTTAATTGAATTTAATTACATTTTAATTAATATATCTACAGTATAATAATTATGATGAAAATATTATAGGTATAATACGTAAAAAAGTAATAAAAATTGTTGTTGTAACATAATGAAATAAATTTTATTTTTCAATTAACATATATTTATTATTGTTATTATAAATTAATAGAAATTAGAGTAGACGTTTGAAAATTTACTGTAATTAGCAGTAGGTACACCTCTAAACTGGTTTGCAAATAGAAAAATTTTGATTCTGCTATGAATTAGTTTTTTATATAAAAGGGTGGAAAATAAAAACGTTTGAGGTTGATATTAAAGTTTGCACTACATAGTCACATTATACATATTTAGATGAAATCGTTTTCAAAACATAATAGGATTATCAGTTATATATAACAGTTATATATGATGGTTCGATTGCTATTTAGTTTTTTTTAATTATATAATGTGTTCAATAAGTCTTCTTTCCAGTTTTTGATGTATCAACAATGTAATTTAAATTTGACAAATATGTGATAATGGGTAAATATAAATTTTCTTTTACTGAATTATGTTATTATTTACGTAATTTTTTTTATGGTGGCAGTTCTATGCAAACGTGAGCTTTTCAAATTCATGTCCTTGCTGAACACTATTATTGCGTTAATATCAGTTTTAAAATTATACGTGTAGTCTGTCTAAAAATATTTATGTTATTTGGGAGCTATAACAACGTATTCAAACATAATTTAAGAGTAGGTTTCCTCTTCTTCTAAGCATAACCTGCATCTGTGTGTGTTTGGGCTTACCAATCTTAAACAAATATTTGTTGCATGAACCATGACCTGTGATAAGCCATGTCAGTAGTCTGACATTGGGTCTACTCTTTCTTATTATCTGATTTGATCGGGTAATACTGAGTTTGAAAAAAGCTTTAGACTACAAAAGTTCTTGACAACTATCCAATATGTTATTAGGCTTAGTAACTTCCCATTCGGAAACAATTCTTTGTATATAGACATATATACTTAGATTACATTATATTAATGTTTTTGTAAATTTTTTAAGTCAATAAAGAAAAAATATGATAGAAAAAAGAAAAATATGCAAATTAGAATTTCAGAAAATTAAAAAAAAATTTAATAGCATCACTTCGATTTGATAAATTTATTATATAATTAAATAAAAATTAATTTCGATAAATATTTATCGTTAAAAAAATTCTAAAGAAGTGAAAAAAAAATTGTAACAAATTTATTAAACGAAATTTAATACAGTAAAAAAAACAAAAATTATTTGAGAAAAAATCGACAAAATACAAAAAAAAAATTAAAAAAGGTAACAAACCTTTATTATAACCAATTTATAAATACACGCGAATACGTACGTATTCTATTCTTTTCAATTATATTTACAAAAACTTTACAAAAATGTAGTTGAAGGTCAAGTAGCACCGGTAGTACAGAATAAAAATAAAATCAACTTAAAACTTCAGTGATTCTAAACTCGATAAAATATTTAAACAAAAAACTAAAGTTCAAGTATATTTATTTATTTTTGAAAAAAAAAAACTAAAACAGAAAACAAACAAAAAAGGTATTATTGACGTAATCTAAGAGAATAAATTACGTTGTTTAATTTTTGCAAATGACATTATGCATCCACATAATGATTTTTTCTATAATTACATAAATTTGTGTATACGGAGTGTTTCATTTTCTGAATGGTTTTTGAATTTGTATGATTAAGTTTCGAGGGAAACTATACACCTTAGTTGAAAAGATGAAGTATCGGCGGATATGAAAACACTTCATAATATCAACTAGATAGAATCTGCTCGTAACTGCAGTCAATATAGATAACAATGTTTCGCCAGGCTGAGGATCTTCAAGGTCTGTACCAACAGGAAAGTATAAGTAAATATGATTAAGTTTCTACCCCATGCTCCAATAGGAGTTAAAAAATCAAAAGTAAAGTATGATGAATCTGCTAATTTTTCATATAAAATTTCGTATCTCTGGAACTCACATGCTTCTCAGATTGAGTCTGATTGTAAAATTGTCTGATACATTCTCAGTTTAATTATTGTCCTGTGTAATATTTTAGATTTGAAAAGTATGCGGGGAGATATTTTTGTACTGATCGAATTTTATTATTAATTGTCAAATGTATGTCATTTGTATTATTTATTAAGGCTCCGCTCGGTATATGTAAAGTTATTTACTCTTATTTCAAAATTACACTCATTTATTGTTATATTATTATACCATATCTCCAAATATTTGGTCTTAGTTTTGTTAACATTTAATTTTACAGTAACAGCTTTTTTCTATCCGTCAAAGGATATGAATACAATTGCAATGTCGTCAACATATGTACGTGCTTATTATAGATTATTATTATATGTACACTGCTGTGAAAAAAAATTTGTAAATGTTTAGAAATATTCTATTTTTACTTTTGTAATTACATCTAGAAAAAGATAAAAATTGTAGGGCACATTTTAATTTTCGATTTATTTTTTGAGTAATTTTATTTTGTTAGAAAATAGAAGTGAAAATTCGAGACCATCAACAATTGGGTATAATTGAAAAAAATAATAATTAAAAGACATAGTCTGTTATTTGATAATATTTTATTATAAAAACTAAGTTATACATTTTAAACATTAACAGGTAGTTTATAGGTCCTCCTACATCGGCAATTACTACTTTAAATCTTCTCTTCGTGGAGTCAGACAAATTTATCAATGTTAAAGATGCTATTGAGCTCAATTTGGTTCTAATTAAATTTTTGACATTGTCCGCTGTTTCTAGGCAATACTTTGTAACCTGCAGATTTATTACTGACCAAATATTGTTAATCGGACTTAAGTTTGGACTATAAAAGCCATTTCAACACTGAACTGATATATATTTTTTTCATGTTATCTTGAACCTGAAAAGGTTAAAAAATCTAGTCATGTTATAATAAATATTCAGTGGTAAAAGTGCAATATCTAACTTACTTAAAATATCATAACCAAAAAATGTATTCTTACCTTTCTATCCGCGTAGCAAGACGACATCATCTTGTTGAAAAATGAGGCAAGTTTCTCCACAGAGCATTTGAACAGAAGAATATAAACATCCGCATTAATTTTTGATGAAACAATGCACAATCTTACTATCTTACAATGCTCTCATCTGAAAATAATATATTCTCTCACATTTCTTTTTTGCAAGAAACGTGTTCTCTTGGACAGAGGAAATGCCCATGCAAGTTTTTTGTGCCTATGTATTAGCTTTAACTCACGTTTATTGACTGAACGATGTGCATTTAATCCTTCTTTCAATAGTCTACATTATACCTGACTGATATGAAATGGTGGTTCGCCTTACTCTATACTATTTGTATAAGTATTTCGAATATCTGGTAGACATTTTGCAATGGTTCTCAAACTGTAAATTTTTATTTAAGCAACACAATCTTTCAGCGATTTGCCTTGTTGACAAATTTTCCTGTGATAGCACAATCGTATTACGGTATTACTCTACATACTTATTTTTCCCATTGTTATTTTAATTAGTATTTCATTTCAAATTTTACATTCATAATCAATATCAATATTTAAAATTTTGGTCCTCTATATATTCAATACAATACATCAGAGGTAGATATTGGATAGATAAACATACCTGAAGAACAAAAACGTCAACCTGTTTACAAATTTTGCAATAATTGCATGTATTACATGAATTGAATGTTTTTTTATTTACTGAAATTTATGAGTTCCTCTCTGTCAAAAATTTTCATTACGTGGGTGAAGCATCAGATTGAGTATTGTTGAGATAGATAGAATCACGTAGTTATTTGCATAAGACTACATCGAAGACATAAAAATATAAAGCAAATAATTTTGACTTTCTTTTAATACAAATTTTGATTTTATTTTGAGAAAAAAATTTATAGAGTTTTAACTTTTTCTACGATATTATTCATAAAAAATATCCTACGGTGCTGTAATGATTAGACTAAAAAAAATTTAATTTTATTTTATATTATTTAGAATAACGATGACCTAATATGATTAAGTATACTAAAAATCAATATTTTCAGATTCAATAAAAACATATTTTTTTGTCAAAAAAATTACAATATTCCCTGCTTGCTACTGATTAAATGCTTTAATACAGAATTTTATTCAATAATATGAAAACAATTTACTTTATATGTATATATAATATTAATATTTCATACAAAATAACAAAACAAAAAAAGAATTGATTGATTATAAATGGAAAAATATGTTTAAATTGTTCAAAACAAGTTGTATAATATATTAAATATATAACTATATACAATAATTTTGAATTAACCCTCAATCATAGGCATTTTGTAATTAGTGATAACTATAATTAATTTCAAATTTTATTCTATATAATTTTCTATAATATTCTATAATATTCTAATTTTATTCTATTATTTAAAGGAAATCGATTTTTATTTTTTAACATAATTAAAGTCAAAACTTAATATGAGTGTCTTAGAACAATAGTGGCCAAATCGACATACAAACAAATTTTTTTTATTGTTTTAATTGGCCATGTATGTCTCCTAGAGTCACTGATTTTAATTTCTAGTTTCAAAATTATTTTTTTCTTATTTAATTATCACAAAAATTGTTTTGGCTTTTTAAAATTTTGAAATTTTTTAAAAATCAGAGTGGCTTAAGCCACAATAATGTGGTTTAGACCACTATGGTTTTTAAAAACATTTACAAATGTTTTATCAAATGCACGGATTTTTTTCTCGGATTAAAAGAAAATATAAATTGAAACATTTTAAATTTTTTATAGTTTTTCTATCCATTTTTAATTTTGTAATTTTATTAAACATTTGTGTCGACGTACTGTTAACGCATAAGTGTACCTGAAGAACATATACTTAACCTTAGTATTCAAGTAACTATAAGTATAAGTAGTATTGCAATTCAAATGAATCCATTATTAAATAATATGGCAACGTCAACTGGAAATGTTACTTGTATTTTATTAATATTCAGGGTACCCGGGTACCTATCCTCTTAACAGTAGGTATTCTATGTTTTGGTTACACATAGATTAATATTTAAGATAAAATATTTATAACAAGTAAATTAAATACTATTATGCACTATTACAATTTCTGGAAATTGATATTCTATAATTAATTTAAGATTTATATAAAAATAAATAAAGAAAAAGGTGAATATTTATTAAAAGCTGAAACGGTCAAAAAAGGTATGAAATTTGACGCTGAACAAACAAAAACTGCTAACAACGATCTTACCGTCATTGTTGTTGATTTGATGAAAACGCTTCCGACATCAATTCTCATGGCCAGTGTTATTATTATAAGTGCCAACTATGCCTAATGTTCATATTATAAGCGCCAAGCACCTAGGTGTACATAATTTAGATAAATGAGATAATAACTTCAATTTATATGCGGTAAATTTCTTTAATTTGATTTTATAATATAAATAAAGCAATTTTAAAATACTTAATAGTTTTCATAATAGTTTTCCAATATTATACACTTACGCAATAATCGCGCATCTATATGTATACGTCTGGAATGAATTTATCGCTTCCAGAGTTGCTGATGAAGTGTTACTTTTTTTGCTGTCTTTTACACTATAATAAGCACCATGTCACATTATCGAATTTAATTATGTACTCTAATCAATGTGGCGTACAAAACAAGAATTTAAGAATTCTTTATTTTGCCTTAAAATGGTTTCAAATGACACTTACAACAGCATAAATTTCTTGCTTCGAGTTATTCCTAGTTACGATGTGACCACAATTTTGCATTAAATGAAAGAAACAAAAAGTTTTATAAACACATTTACGTACCCAATGACTGGATTGAGGTAATAAAAACTGCAAATAAAAAAATTGCCACTTAAAGTTATTGAAATGAAAGCAGAAGCTTTAATTTAATTGATGCAACAAATGATTAATTCAATAACACACAGAACCAAAGATAGCAACAAAAATACCGTTAATTGGTTCAAAATAGTTTAATGAAAAAAATTTCCATCAAAAAAAATTTTTAAGCATTTCTATGACGAAGAAGCTTTTTCCATTTTGAAGATTGAGAAAGATTATGGCCATTCCCGATTGTGAATCAGAATCCCTACCATATCCCGGGGCATATCCAAACGGAAGGAAAATTTCTGTTGTAAAATCAAAAGATTTGAAAGAACTTTTAAAATTTATTCCACCAATTCATCATGAGTTTTAAAAAAATCTTCAAACTCAAAATACTGTTGAAGACATGATTTTTACTGAGTCGGAAGAGAAGTTAAAAATCCCAAATTTATCTATTTTTATGTATCTATTTTGAACTGTTGCATGAATTTATGTAAAATATTATTGAACATTATTAAAAAACATATGGGCGGCCTAAGGCACCACTTTTTTTGTATTTTTAATTTATGTACAGTGTCATATAGTTGCCTAGCCCACAAAAATCGCGTTTTTTTTAAAGCTATGTCCAAATAACAATTTTTTCATTAAAGTACTAAGAAAAACAAGTTTTTGATGGAAGTCGGTACCCTAAAAATGGACATTTTATAAGCACTTTAAAATAACGTAAATTTTAAAATGTATTTTTATCAATAAAATGTTTATGTGGATTAGGCCACTATAGTACTGAGACACTCATGTAATTACATACTAAAATATAATTATTAATTTCAGTTCAACAAAAACAAAAACAAATTCTATAACTTGTTACATTTAGTAATTTAGGATCCACGTGTATTCAACCAACACAATTTGAATATATGATACTTTTCATTGTTTCAACAACTTTTATAGTATACAAAAACGAGCTAAAAGGAAGCGAATATGTAGCTATATATCTACAACTTATAAAGTATAATCAACTATAATGTATGATAAGCATATTTAGTAAAATTAAAATAAAAATATTCATTCGATAAAGAATACATTTTTTTGAAAAACTAAAGATTTAATTATGTTCTATTTCAAGTTGATATGTAACTGAAACTCCTCAAACGGAGTAACAAGAATGCATAACATAAAGAAGAAAATAAAATATGACGCCAATTAAGTAAATTGACATATACATAATAATATGTATACATATATGTATGTATATAATAAATGTATATAATAACATTTTTCTAACTTTAAGACTCGACTCTTCAGCGCTCGTATATGCTGCCAAACGAATGCAATCGGTTTGTTTTAATAATGATTTTCCCAAAAAAAATAATTACAATCAATTATTGTTAAACAATACAATTTCCAGAACAGAATAGAACAAAATGCAGCAGGTACCTACCTGTACTTAAGACAAACACCAACTCTAAACTAAAGTCTAATCTCTACTAAACGATATACTTACATACATAATCTTTCCGTATTATATTATACAGAAATATTTTAGACAAAGTATAAGAAAAACCAAATTCTTTTGAAGATCTTCTATAAAACTAGCAGATGAATAAAAGAAAATCTCAAAATATGTAAAGAGATACTGTAAAGCTACAACAACTAGGCTTCTTAGAATGAAAATTTTCATCTCTGAACAACGTACAGTACTACATATCGCTATAATCGAACTCGGTATATCTTTACGTTCAATTATAATTTTATAATAAGATTAAATATTATTTACTTATCTGCTTACCTCCAAATCCATTAAATCGTCACTCGAATTTTTTAAACCATTTTTTTATGTGTAAATGGAAAATTCAATTTTTTCGTCATATTTATGTAAGAAATAAACAAAAGTCGTAATAATTTCAATTGTAGTATTATTTTAATTAAGCAAAAATTATTATTTCACTTTATTATTATATTTACGATACACTCTACTTTACTACACGTACACGTAATTAATTACAATAAAAGCTTTCTTTGTAGGGAATTTCACGATTACTTATGTTTCCTAAATTAAACAATTTGTTCCAAAAACAATATTTAAACCATTTAAATGAATTGTAAGTATGTGCTACTGTATAAAATTTAGTGAACACAATTTAGTAAACAACAATAGTAATCCCATGAATTTAGTTATAGGTCTACATTATTGTATTAAATTTGAACTATGCAAAATAAAAAAGAAACTATAACAACATTAAAAAATAAATAATAAAGCATATTGTAGGTATACATCGTATATATATATTATATATATATATAATAAAATATATTATAATTCATATATATATATATATATATATATATTTGAAGCAATAAGTATGTTGAAAATACATTACACTCATTTATTTAAAATATCTTGATTAGCTTAAAAAAATATATTTATAAATTAATCTATTAATCTATTTAAGTAAGTTGCGTTATTTACTATACAAGGTGCAGCAAAATTTCCAATCATAATAATTCAAAACCAGATGGTTGAAATAAATGAAATAATGATCTACCGCAGTTCCAGCAAGCTATAAAACATTAAAAAAATTTGAGTTACTTAGCTTAGATTTTAAAATGGGTATATAATAATTTTAAGCTTGCTTCACTTGGTAATTGTTGGAAGTATTTCTCAAACTGTAATTGTGTACATATCTATAGCAATAAAATTACAAACTCTAGGTATGTAAGTATCTGAATTTTACTAAATTTAATCGATTAAACTTTATATTAGTTATTAGAAATTAGAAATATAACAAATGGCATTGTATTTAAATCCCATCATAGCGATAGAAAATTTATTAAAATTACTGAATAAAAATAGCTTCCTATCATTATTGAGAAGCTATTTTGTTTTAAAATTGAATACTCTTTGCGTGTTGTCTTATGGTTTGTTTTACAATATCAAATACTTAAAATCAAAGTAATGATCAAACCTCACTGACGCTAATATGAACCAAAGCATGAGAAGTTATGTGCCACATTACAGCAGGTTACCCGCAGATTTGCAAAATTGAAATGTTAAGTTTTCATATAGCCACCGTCACGCCCGGGGTCCCGCTCGAATTTCTGCAATTTTTTCTCTAGTAAAACAGGTATCCGACTCCTAGCTTATAAATCCAACTAGTTTATAATGTTATTTTCTTAATTTTGCCTAACCATAATTTTATCATTATTCCGATGTTATTGGTTATACGTAAGTAAATGACATACGACATCAGGTTAATCAACAGGTTAGCAAAGCAGCCTGTATATTGTGTTACACATAGTCAGAGGTGGTATTTTTTGTTGATTTGAAAACTTAAAATATAATTTTAAAATATTAAAAAAAAACAAAGATTCAATGTACATACATATGTACATATTGTACACGACTTTAATACTAGAATACATAGTAGTTATATCTACCCCTACCTAAGTACTCAGTTCAGTGATGGCGCATTGTAGCGTCTATTTCAGTTGCTTCTAGAAAACCAAATCGCTCTTTTGCTGTTGCTGGTTGTTTTAGATATTACTCGTTGAAGTAAGTCAGTACTAGAACGAGCCTGTGCGATTGCAATCAACATACTCTACATTATTTATCTAAAATCCAAAGTCAGGCTCTAGCTATAAGTTTGAGCATCTTCAAAGATAGTGTTCAATAGTTTTTGTATATAGTTTCCAACACTGCACAGCGATAATGGGAATTAATCGGAACACCTAGCTTGACAGCGTGGTTTCTTATTGGCTGTAATTGTAAACCATAATAATGGCTTCCACCTTTGATATAAGTGACCTGATTAAAACTGTTTAGTGTTGTTGGTGTTATAAAAGCATGGTCCTCAATTCATGGTCCTCAACAATGTTTTTTTAGCCAAATTATGAAAGTCAATTCATTAATTGATAATTTCAACGAATATTGTAGACTATTTTGATATGGGTAGATAATATAAAAGCAGACAAAATTAGATTTTACATTATCTAACACAATTTCGAGTGAAGTTGTATTTTAAAAAGGACGTTAGATTTTATTAAAAAAAAATTTTTAAAATAACGGTTCACAACATCACCTCTGAGGCATTTAAATAATTTTTTTTATGACCAAAAATAATTGTATCAAAACGATGTTATTATTATGAACTAAAAATAAAAAGAGCTTAACAGTTTTTTCACTTAATTGGTTAAACAAATAATATTTACATAGGTCTGTTACTTAAAATTATTGATACTTATATGTGTGAGTGTGTAAATGCGAATTCAAAATATTTTTGTTATATTTTTTTACTAAAATTACGTAGGTACTTCAAAAGAATTTAGTTATGATTAGTGCTCTGCTCAAGTGCTGTTGTGAGTGATGGTGTAGTGTGACACAATTAAAAAAAAAATTAATGGAAATAAAACGTTTTTAAAGTGGACAACAATTTAAGGTATTATCAATAATTCATAAGTATGCTGGACCTCAGCCCATCAGCCTCAACTCTCATCCCATACATTATATCTAGTTAATTTTGATTTTAATTCATTACACTATCTATCAGATTTTAGCCAAAATCTATTCGGATCTATATCTATATGGATTGTTTGCATCACAAGCTAAATAAATATAGTTAATCTATAGTTACTTAGTTTGTGGTTTATTTAGTTTGGGTAATGAATCAAATGATGTTTAGCTTTTTGTGTGACAAGATATTGAAACGTTTTTAAATTTGAATGAAAAACATTTCACTTTCGGGTTTAATATGACCGCATAATACGAAAAAAATTAATGCCTTCTATTATTTAATTGTTTATTATATAGCAGGGGTTTATTAACTTTAATTGTTTCACATCTGCTAAGGTTTTGTCTCCCTAACGAAGATTTACTTTGTTCGGACTTCTTGTACCGTTAGATCTGGATTTTCCATTCGTTTAATGTGTTCAACCAATGATTTTGATTTCAGTGTCCACATCACGCCTATGCAACTCATAGAAATTATCGGCAGTGTATCTTATTCCAGATTCCATCGTTTTCAGGATCAAATGTTTACGAAAAATTTTCTTTTGGAAATGCATTATCGGTTGTCCTGAACAGTACCCATGAATCTGTGTTCTTTATTGAATTTTTGCACTGATGTCATTTGTGGTATTAAGGTCAATTTCAATATAGGTAACTGAACTGAATGAAAAAAACATGACACTATTGTAGGCAATTTTATGAACTTAATTATTTACTTATATAATGGTATATATTTTGTTTATCTTCTTGCTATTTATGATGGGCGAAATATATTTTTTTAAATATTGTTTAAGAATTTAGGAGATTTTCTTTCTTTCCTTCTTTGATTCTCAATCTCATTCCCATACAAGCTTTCAGCTTGGTATTTGAAATATGATCTACACAAAAAAATGTTTACATTTCAACAATTTTCAACTTATACATAACATCATAACCATAAGAAAAGCTTTCTAAAATTCTATTAATATGTTATATGAGATGAGTCCATAAACGCAGAACATGCGCAGAATTGTAGACTTTATTTGTATTAATTTGCGCTGATTACCTCGTTCAGTCTTGCAGTCAGTTTTAAGTGAAGATTGAAATTATCATAATAAAAACTGATCTGCTGATAGATAAACTTTCAAGTTTTCCGCTTTTCTACTGACTGAAAGCTGAACGTAATCAGCAACATCAACAACTAAAATTCAAATAATAATATATTATTTTATTTATTAACGGTACTTATAATTTTTTTTTTTTTTCTCCTATTACTCCGCGTGGTAGCATAGGGCTTCGATAGTGAACCTCCATTCCTCTCTGTTGAGTACTACTTCCTTAATATCGTCCCAGGTATAATTGTTGACTGTTAATTCTTGATTGATTGTGCGTCTCCATGTGTTGTATGGTCTGCCGGGTCTCCTTTGTCCTTGTGGATTCCACTCTAGAGCTCTTCTTGCTATATCACTTTCTGATTTCCTTAGTGTATGACCTATCCATTTCCATTTTTTCCTATTTATCTGTCTGTTGATAGGTTCTTCTCCAGTTATCATCCATAAATCCTCGTTGCTAATTCTTGCCGGCCAGAATATTCTGCATATAATTCTCAAGCACTTGTTGATGAATACTTGTAGCTTCTGTTTGATTCTGACCGAAGTGAGCCATGTTTCACTGCCATATATTAATGTTGACTTAACACATGCTCTGAATATTGTTAGCTTTGTTGTTCTCGATATTTGGTTGCTCCGCCATATCTTCATTAGGCTCCCAAATGTTCTTCTTGCCTTATTTATACGGCTGTTGACATCTTCTGTTGCACCTCCTCTTGATGTTATAATGCTTCCCAGGTAGTTGAATTCTTCTACGTATTCTATCTGTTGTCCACTCACTGTTATTGGCTCACTATAACTGTTGTTTGTCCTCATTGCCTTGGTTTTCTCGATATTTAATTCCAGTCCCGATTTCTTTGCTTCTTCCTGTAATCTGTTGACTTTGTTCTGTAGGTCCCTTTGATTTCTTGATATGAGGCATACATCATCTGCGTAATCTAAGTCTTCTAAGTTTCCGAAGAGATCCCATTCTATTCCGTTTATTCCAGTGCAAACTTCTCTTAGAATGTCGTCTAGTATTGTGTTGAAGAGAAGTGGAGATAGTGGACATCCTTGTCTAACTCCTATATTGGTGTAGAATGGATCACTGATCTTACCTCTGTGTTGAACTGTTGTCTCTGCATCTTTATACATCGCTTTGATGATGTTGATGATTTTTTCAGGAACTCCCTTCTTTGTAAGTGTTCTCCATATTGCGCATCTCTTGACTGTGTCGAATGCTTTCTTAAAATCTATGAATAGTAGATATAGTGGGGCATTCCATTCTACTGATTGTTCAACTATGACCCGTAAAGTATTTGTCTGGTCAACACAGCTTCGGTTTGGTCTGAAACCTGCCTGCTCTTTCCGTAGTATTGGTTCTAGTACTTCTTCTAATCTTTTCTTTATAATAATTGCTATTATCTTATGAATAGTATTTAGAATTGTTTTTGCGAATAAGTCCGGGTCCAGTTTGGCTATTTCTGCTGGAATTCCGTCTTCACCTGTTGCTTTGTTGTGCTTCAGGATATTGATTGTAGCTTTGATTTCTTCTATATTTGGAGCTTGAGTAGATATAACTATAATATTACATAAATATTTGAAAATTTAGTAAGTAAAAAACTCTCATGGTCAAAACGTTTTCCGATGTTTATGAACACAAGAAACAGCTCACAGATTTTTATTAAGAAAACAAATCATTTAATTTGTTATAAGTAAGTACATTATTACACAATTTCTGAACAGTCAAAACCACTTGCGCGGCGCGGCGGTCAAAATAGATTGCCAAAAAATTAATTCAAGAAGCATCTGGTTTAAATCTAGCATATTCATCCTGTAGAGTGAATGGATGTCATAGGCTTGTCATCAATCATCATTTTTAATTTGAGGGCTAACGTTTTACCCAACAGTATCTGGTGGAGAAAAAAATTGTCTTGAAGTTAAGTTGTAGGTTAAGTTTATCTAAGCGAACAACCATTTAATTTGTAGTTGTAACCAACTGATCGAGCAGGAAAGGAAATGACTTGGTATTTGGAAGCATTTGGAAGTATAATTAAAAACCGTTATTCGAACAATTAAGAAGAAAAATGATATACACATATTATTCTGTAAATTCAAGTAGTCTAATAAGCAAGTTATGAAGTTAAAAAAAAATTTGAGGGGCTGCAAAACTGAAAAATTTAGGAAAAGAGATTGCAGAAAGAGAAGCATCAATTGTCGAAATTATGATACTAAGTGATTCTATATGTAACTACCTTAGGGAACAACAGATGAGCAGTCTATTGAATTAAAACAGCGATTCTAAATAGCACGGAGACTACTCACGAAAAGAAAGATAAGACTGAAACTAAGAATTTTAACACTTTTTAAAGGAAAATTTGTAATTTTTACTTGATTTGTTTGAGCTAGATACTTTTATATTAGATACTTTTTATTCTGTGTGGTGATTTTAACCTTCCAAGCTTAACTTGATGTATGTTAGAAAAAGATAATTATTGTTTATCAAATCAATCTGAATTTACACCTTATTGACACTTTTAATGCAAATGGCATTCAACAAGTGTCTACTAAACTAAACTTTCAAAATAGACAACTGGATCTTATTTTTACGTCTGATTGGAATAATTATATACATATTAATGAATTTGCTATACTTTTAACTAAAATTGGCTACTACTATTCACCTATAAGTTTTTCCTATTGCGTCAAAAGTTAAATAGAATCAAATGAAAATACTTCCTACCGCTTTAATTTTTCTAAAACTAACTTTTCTCACCTTAACTGCTACTTATCATCGTTTAACTTTCATGATATAACTTCTAGTAATGATATTTATTTTTCATTTAGCAAATTCTATGAAATATCTTGGTTTTCTCACGAACTAAAATGTTTAAAATATAAAAAAAATAAAGCTTGGAAGAAATATCTGAAGAACTAAACTAATTATGTACTTCTTTCCAAGGCTTTTTAATTTTATTTAATTCTTACAAATTACTAGCTGATGACTATTACAATAATTCTTTAGGTATATCGTTAACTCTGAATTAAATTAAAATCCTAAACCATTCTGGAAATTTGTTAACTCCAAGCAAAACTCGGATCAATTTCCAAATTTTATAACCTATAATAACATAACTTCTTCCGACTCACAACTCATTGCTGAACTCTTTAAACAATTTTTCTCTTGTTCCTACACAAACGATTTCATCAATTGATTTTTCGGCCTCGAAAATAAAGAATTACTTAAATAATTTAAACAATAATTTATCTATTTAAATTTAGTTTTTTGTTTGTAGTAAAATTCTTAAATTAAAAACAAAGAAAAACGCATAATTCCTTTTATTTTACTAAATTCTTTATTTGTCTATTTTACAAATATCGATATTTCGGCAATAATATGTTGCCTTCTTCAGTTTATTGGCGTAATTAAATTTGATTAAGAGCTATATTAGTTATATATACTTTTTTTTTTTTTGATGGGCAATAAAAATTACAAAATTAAATTAAATTTTAAATTTACTTAATTCTACCTGATAAAGAAAGGATTTATATTTTTATTTCCTTATTAATTTAAATAGCCACGTGTACCCATTACCGTGATCACTATTTAGAAGGGTACCTGGCGGTTGTTTTATGATTTCCAGACTTTCGCAAACATCTAGTTTTCTGGTGTCGTTGATTTCTTTGATTACATCTAGGTCATCTATGTTGATGTCATGTTCCTCGATTGCGATGTGTTCTGCTACAGTTGATTTGAAATTGGATATTTTACCTGCCTTCTTAGCAATTTTTGCTTCGTTTAGATATTCTTGAAATCTTACTGTTGCTAATCTCTTTGTCTGTCCAATATATATTTTCTCACATTTGTTGCATGATATTTTGTAGATTCCGCTTTTCTCTGTTTTAATTTTTTTATCTTTCGCAGAGCCTAGTAATGTTTTCAATTGATGCCGCCAACTAGTACTTATGACGTCTATGTTGTGTTTTTTTAATTTTTTCCCTAAATTTTCATCATCATATGTGATGGAAATTCTTTTGGTGTCTTCTTTTATCCGTTCCTGTTGGAACAATGTAGTCATATCATCCCTTTTCATATACCTCCTTTTCTTGTTGATAATTCTTGTAATTGTTGTGCTCGAGTATCCATTTTTTGTAGCTGTGTCGATAATATAATTTTTTTCTTCATTATATTTATTCTTTTCCATTGGAACTGTCACTAGTCTATGGATCATTGAATGAAATGGAGCCATCTTTTGTTGGAAGCTATGATTTGATGTACTTGGGGTTACTCTTTGGGTGTTCGTCGGCTTCCTGTAGATTGCGAATTTTATTTCAGTATCAGTATCAGTATCTCTCTTAGATACTAAAATATCTAAGAAAGGTAGTTGATGATTCTATTCAATTTCTGCTGTGTAAAGTTCTCGCGAATATTTTTAAGGTTTTTCAGGATCTTGTCTAATTCATTCCGGTTGATGATAGAGAACACGTCGTCTACATACCTTATCCAATGTTTTGATAAGTTTCTTTCTTTGTGCAGTTTATCTTCTATTTTTTGCATGAATATTTCACTTATAAATGGAGACAGTGGATTCCCCATTGCGACTCCGGTTTTGCCTTTATAAAACTTTACTCTGAAAGTGAAGTAATCCTCTGTCATGCACAATCTTGTTAGTTTCATATATTGTTTTACTTTTTGACTCCATTGTTGACTTGATTCTTGTTTAGATTTAGCCAAATTTCTAAGTCGATAAGTGCCTCATCAACTGGAATACTGGGGAATAAGGCTTTGACGTCGAATGAGACTAATACATCTGTTTCTTTGAAGTTTTTGAAACTTTGTACTCTTTTAATGAATTCCATGGAATTTTTGACTGAACTAGTATTCTCGTTTTCGCTCATTGTCTTGAATTCATTAAGAAGCCATTTAGCTAATTTATAGGTAGGGGAGGTGTTTGCGAATTTCCTTTGTCTGCTTTCATGTAGTACACCGGTTTCTCTTTTAATTCTTTTAGGATTAAAGACTCATTAGATTGGGTCTAACTACAGAGGATATAATCATAGACATAGAAGAAAGAACAGTAGAAAGAAGAAATAAGAAGGATGACATCGCAAAAAGTAAAAAACAGAAGGCCCAATAAGAAATTGACTGAATCGTATTAATTCACGTGTATCAATAATTGCTTGTAACTGATGTATATATACCGATATGATAATAATACAAAATATATGCAATATGCATAATATAATATGTATATAATATACACAGTATAGATAGAACTAAGTTTTTTCTTATAATCTTAATTCTTATCATTTAAATTGTTTTTATATTTATTATTTTCAATGAGCGTTCATTAAATTAAACAGAATTACTATGCAAATTTATTTATTAAAATATAAAAATAATATTTAAATAGTATGTTTTTTTTTATAAGATGTTATTAAACTTCCTACATTACTGATTATCATCTGATTATCAATAATTTATAGTAATTTCATTATAATTTCAGAAATAAAAATGTTCTTGTTTATGTAACGGGTTCATGATCCATTAATAGAATAATTACAAAGATATGACAACTAAGTCAATTATTATTAATTAATAATGTACAGTATAAAAACTTTACATATCTCTGCGTACTAAAATAAGAATGTTCGATTCAAGTATACTAGTCCAATCTTCAGCATATTATGTGACGCTAGAAAACTCAATTTGGATATTCAGAGGGAGGGTTGTACAGCTATGTATGGTACAAACGTATGTGTAGTGGAAAATCACCCCATGAAAGAGATGGTACTTGACTAACACTCAATCATTCAATAGAATGATAAGTAATCCTAAACGGACCACCAACCACTCTCAGTTCGAATAAAACCCACGCTCCAAAAGTACGGAGTATCTTTAGACGGTTTCGACACCAAAGTTAGGCACAAATTCACACCATGGTCATACTTAAAATACCAACAATTGAGAAGGAGCTCGCTTCTTATCACAAGAACGCAACATAGACACGAACAAATACAAATAATTGGTACTGAATAAATTTAACATTAAATATAAAAACTACACATTGACCTAGGTATACACAAACGGATCCAAAATACTCGTTTCGAGTAATAATTACAAATGTACTTACTTGGGCCTTTAAATATAGGCAATTCGAATCCCAATACAGACAAAGGGACGAAATTAGTATTTTCTCTGCTGAATTGTACGCAATTATAAGAGCAATTGAATATGTCGCGTCAAGTCAAAATAAGGGTAAGTGCATAAAAATTATAAATTTACAAATATAAGAAATAAAAATAATAATACAAAATTTCATTTAGGTGGTTATGCTGAAGTCCGAAGCGGAATTTCTCCGAAAAAAAATTCCGATCCGAATATGAAAAAATCGGTATGCTGAAGTCCATTCGAGTGCAAAGTCTGTACAGAAACCAAAATGAGATGTTTCGGAAGTTTTTTTTTTCATATTCATTTCAAACATTTTTATTTTAAATTTTTTTTTATTTATTTTGTAAATTACATACATTATCTATTTTTAATAGATAATGTATATGATATAATTTATATATACAATATGCATACATAAATTAAAAGTAAAAGTTATAACTTTCTTAATTACATATGTAGTATGTATATATATACAAATTAAAATAATAGTAATTTTTTGTTACATCAGAGAAAATTTACAATTCTCTAAAGAATTTATAAAGAAATATATATGTATTGTTTTAAATATATATACAAATTATTTTATAATATTAAAAACAATAAAATATATTATTCTTTTGAAGCTTTTTTTTATTCCTAAATAAAAACAATATTGTTCATAAATGAAAAAAAAATTGAAAAAAAAACTATTATTACATTTTCTACTTCTCCTAATATTCTAAATACAAAAATTTTATGCTTTATAATTCATTTCCGAACCATTCTAATACTTCCGAATGAGAAAGTCTGTTGTACAATTTTCAAATTATTTTCCGTTCCCACGAACTACAGCATACATAAATTTTAAAATTTCGGATAAATAATGACAATTGCAGACTGCGGAATACTTACGGACTTCAGCATACGAAATGCGGAATGTAATCAGAATTTAACATTCCGACGAACTTCAGCATAACCACCTTAATTTCTTTAAAAATGTATATGTTGTTATTGTTTTTATGTGTAAATCAGCAGAACCAAAACCTAACATCATAATACATACTAAATATTACATACGATCATAAATTTATATATCATATAGATATATAATATATATATATATATTATAAAAAAAACAATAAACAAAAAAAATAAAAATCAATAACAATTTTAACTCATCATCGCATCACATTTCTGGCTGGAGTATATACATATATATACCTATAGTACTATACAGGCTATGCATACGGTATGGCAAAACTATCATAGTTTGATCATTATCATAACAAAAAAAAAATAAAAAAAAAAAATTCATATATTGTGTGTAATTTTAAGTAATAAGAATAACCTTTAAGTGCATTATGTTTTTTTTGTGTTAAATACTGTTTGCCTTTTGATTATTATACCATATTAAACTATTGATAAAATTTCTATTAGTCCTTCTTATTACAAATCAAAAAAATTGTTTGTTTTATTTATACTATTATTATTATTTTTTATTTTTCCTTATTATTTGCGAACAAGACTAACATTGAATTAAAAAATATATTTCAGGTTCAGCATGGTAGACAGGAGTTAAAAAAGAGTACCAAAGCAATTTGTATACATATGGTAATTTGTATATGGGTTGGAGTATTCCGTCGAACTTAAAAACATCCAGATAAATGCAAAATAATATATGCAAAATAATTCTTAATAAATGATTATATGTATTGTTGTAAAACCACTAATGAATGTATGTAATATGTTGAAAATAATCTGTGAATTTGAATTCTTGATACAATTATAGCAAATGTGTTCTAAGTAAGTCAATGAATTCATTTAATATAATTAATTAATTAATGATGATTATTTTGAACTTTCATCAACATTTTCATTCATAACTGAATGGTTTGTTTGTTTTTCAATTACTTAACATAATTTTTGACCTGAATCAAATTTTGGCACTTTTCAATAGAATGCAATACATTGTACCTTTTTCAGCTAATAATCAATATGAAATACAGTCGAGAAGTGAAAATAACGAATAACGGTATAACTGACAGTTTTTTTTATATTTAATTCAAAGTGTAACCGACAATTTTTCAAGTAAATAAAATAACCTAAAATGTTTAGTTAAGTACTAGTAAAATGTACTTATAAGGTTATATACTTATAAGGTTATATTCATTGTAGGTCTAGGTAGTATCAGCATGTAATTTTTGTATTATTTTAACGATATTCAAAGTCAAACGGCTAGTTTTTATTTTAATTAAATTAAAATAACTTGTAATTGCAATTGAATAGAAGAGTAATTGGCTTATTTTTTATATTGCCATATTAACTGAAATTATTAAAATTATATAAACATATATGTACATATAATTAATCGTAATTAAAAAATATTTTTAATTTTCCTTTAATGTATCTACTCCATATGCTCTTAACTGAAAAAAAATCACCTCACGTTTTACTGAAAAAAAATTTCAATTACGGATAAAGGATAAGTGAAACAAAATTTTTGAAAAAACCTACCTGTTCTCGACGTAAAATTTTCAATTAAATTTTTGTTTTCAAATTTATTTAATTTTTATATCCATCTTGTAAAACATTAATATGTGAGTTATGGAAGTATGAGTTCTGTTCATCACATCACCCCATGGGAAATGTTAGTACGAATACGTGGTAAAAAATGAAAATAAAAAATTTTTTTCAAACTAAATTTTTATTCTTTTTTGTTGTGTGATTTGATTTTATATTAATAATTTCATATCTGTCATTTTTAATTTGCTCGAAAATAAATAATTAAAAAAATATCATTGAAAACATATAATTCTTTGTTCAATAATTTTAAAAAAATTAAATGACACTAATTTAATTTTTTTAATTTAATTTTATTTTAAATAATTGCTACCTTAAAAGCTCAAAACTACTAAACGTATAAGAATAACTACTAATAAGTCCTTAATTTGCAACCTTAATTGAAAAATTTGAATTTTATTTTTTAAAACCAAATTCTAAAAAAATGTTTGCTTTATTAAATTTTTTTTTCAATCAAATCTTTTTTATTTTTGTAATTATATAATTTAAGGAATTAATAATTGTTATTAAGTTTATATTTTCTAATTGAAAATACTACTTTAAATTAAATAAATAAATAATTATAATATGCAGCCTTTTTTTGTAGTTTTCTTACTTTGCAGTTTTAATACTTTTAATTATTTTATTTTTTAAACCTTCTTCTTTGTTATAAATATGAGTACATCATACATATTGCAAATAATTCAGTTCCGGTCAGATTTTTACATTTTTCTAAATTTTTTTTTTATAGATAATCTCCTTTTTTCGTCTTATGGTTTATAATCAATTTAGTCATCAAAAGTTCATGGTGTAATTTATAATTTTGTATGGTATTTGAACCCATCATTTTATTAATAGCATTGAAAGCAAATGTGTTTAATACTGCAGCATCACCAAGGAACTACCGTACGCTTTTTAACTTTGACTAGCAAAAAAACAAAAAACTTAATTCGAGTTGAAATTTACAAAATAAAATTTATAAAATTATATATAAAAAAATTCTTAAGTGCATATACATAGGTATGTAATTTCTTAGTTTTACATTACGTTCTTTAATTTTAATTTAAATTCTAATATAATGTATATTTTGTAGCAAAATAACTTTCATTAGATTTTGGTTTTTTAGACTTATACAAGTATTAGCAATATTTTTGGTTTTTCAAATTCTTTTTTTTGTAATATTTTTTTTTTTTAGATTTTTATACAAAGGAAATTATGACATAATTCAATAAATATTAATAATTTATACTAAAATTGTATTCCTTAATTTTCTTTTACTGTGTATGCTGTTGTTGCTGCTGTTCTTGTTGTTGCTGTTGTTGTGGTTGCTGATGTTGTTGTTGTTGCTGTTGCTGTTGTTGTGGTTGTTGTTGTTGTAATTGTTGGCTTTGTTGTTGATGATGATGTCCTTCTAATGAATCACCTTCGACTGGCACTAATTTAAGAATTAACGCTGTTAGAATACAGGCACCAGCTTCTTTAGTAAACATTGTTGGTTGTTGAGAATGTGTTTGGAAGAAATCTTTATAGTTGGCATTTCCGGTTGAATTTGAACGTGTATTCCATGAATTGTTCGTATTACTACCAGTTCCTGTATTACTTACACTATCATCAATAGTATCTCTATCATCATCAATGCTGCGAGCAGTTGACAGACTTGTCGAAGGTTTATTTAATCCAGAACTAGAACTAGATCCAGTGGCAGATGTTGACGTTGAAACAAAACATAAAGATTGTTTACGAACTAAAACTTCAAATGCAGTTTCAATTGTATAACCTATACTATTTGAAAAATAACGATGGGCCCCATTTAATGCCTTAATGTCTGGTGGTGGATTCCAATGTAATAATAAATGAGTTCCTGGTTCGTCTTTTTGTTTGTTTTTTGTTCCACTACCACTACTAACACTAGTATTACTACAACTGCTATTGCTGCCACTAATGTTAATAGAATTTCCACTATTATTTGCTAACTGTGCACTATCTTGATTAAATAATTCTATCGGTAATGGTTGACCATGATCTAATATTGCACGTATTTTATCAACTCTAGTTGCATAATATAATTTCATCCAATCACCTGAATCGAAATTAGGTTGTTGCATTGCACTGTTGTTTGTGTTATTAATTGTTTGTGTATTTAATTTGAAATAAACCCAATTTAGAAGATATTGAGAATTTTCGTTATTCATAAAACAACGATTTGTACCAGCAGAATAGCAATTTTGGCATAAACAGATTGGTGGTTTTAATTGAAAAAATGCATCTGGTAATACTAATGTACGTTTAAAACCACATACAACTTTTAAATATTCACAATCTTTAGCTTCAATACTAGGTATTGATTCAAAATCTGAGTTACTTCTATAGGTGCTTAACGAATCAATTAAAGTTTCAGCTAACTGTCTCGCTATTTCATCTTCTAGAGTTTCCAAAGATTCTAAATTTGAATCGACTTGGTTATTTAGTTGTTGTAACTGTTGAATTTGTTGAGAAGATTGTTGTGATGGTTGTTGTTGCATAGGTATCGAGTTTTGACCACAAAATGTATTTAAATTATTTTCATTATTTGATGTAATTGATTGACTAGTCAGACTGATGCTATTATTTAAATTATTATTTTCTAGAATAGTGCTGTTACTGTTATTGTTATCATCTCCGGTTGATTCTAAATTTTCAAACAGATTCTCCCTTGAATTTTTCGAAGAATTATTATCGAATGAAGTGGATGGAATGTTATTTGGAATATTTGATGGAACTGTGGTTATGATTGCTGCAGTCGGCATTATTGCTTGTACAATTTCCTGACTTGGTGATTCAATATGATTTTGTTGATCTTTATTTGTATCATTATTTATTGAAGCATTTGATGAAGCATTAAAGCGTTGTGTACTTTGGCTACGCTGTATATTTAAATTTGTGTTGTGTTGAAGTTGTAATGACTCTCGCAAACAACTAAAATAAATAAAACTTTTTTTTTCAGTTATTTCTCAATTATACTCTTCCATTACTTACCATGACGAACTAGTTGAACCTGGTTCTAGTTTAGATTCTAATGACCGATTTTTAATTGAAATATTCAATAATAAATTTTCTGACATACTTTCCATCACAGATCGGTTCCTAAAATAATTATAAAATTTTTAAATATGTTCATAATTTCGATTAATAATTAAAATATTTATATATATACATTGTACTGGAGCTGATGCTATTTGACATTATATTAGTATTGTTAGATGATTCGTTATTTCCTATAACAGATGAAGAAACTGTTGATGCAGCTGCTGGAGTTGCCGGTGGGACTCCTGGAACTGAAGGAGGTATACCATTTATTTGTTGAATTTCAGTTTCTTTTTCGTGAACCTCTAAATCAGCTTTTTCACATTGTGGTACATTATTATCTGATTCAATTAAATTGTCATGATCTAAAGAAACTTCTTCTATAATTGGGGTACCATTACGTAATTCACCATTTATAATGGAAATTCTTTCACACTTTCCATATATATCAAAAACAGGATAAACGTGATTTGGCAGACCAGCTGCTAATTCATCTAAATTTGTTTGACCAACAGTTAATGCTAATGTACCGGCATGTGATAATGACATAGTTATCACCGTTCCTGGCTGAATTTGCTCTAATACTTCAGCATATTTTGAAGCAACTTTGTTACCATTTACATTAATATAATCATGAGTGGCTACCCAACATGGTCTCTTGCACAACACTATTGAAGTTGGAAATTGAAAATTACTAATTTGTGGACATGAGCCAAGTGCTCCAACTCCAATTGTTCCCTTCCATTTCGAGTTAATTGAATCAATTTTAATCTACAAAATATATTAAACATTGTTTTTAACTACATTTTAAATCTTTTAAATTGGTCATTAATTACTTACACTAATGCTATGACCTTTACAGAGTGGTTTTGTGATATATACTAAAGCTTGATTATATGAGTGAGTTCTTTGAGCACTACGTCTTTCATCTAAAAGTTTTATATTTTTCCCATGAGAATCAGAAAATTCAAAACTTAAAGATTCTGAATCAATGGATTCAAGCATTGAATCTTGCTTATTTAAAGGATCTATTCCAAATTCTAAGGAATCTTGTAACCTAAGGCTACAAGGTCGTAAAGGTGAAGTTGGACCTTGAGATGAAATTACTTCCACGGCCATGGTTGAACCCTGAAGTTCAACGACAACATAAACATCCTAGTTATCAAAAAAAGAAAAATGCAAAAAATAAATTTGAATGAACAATTTTTTAACAAAAATTAACTCACATTTGAAATATTTTGAAAATTAATGTTCATATCTTCCGAGTTTAATAAAATTCGAAGTGTTCTTGCTGGTGTCAATTCCAGAGCGATTCTATCTCCTACTCTTAACCACTCTAAAGATGCCATTGACCGATGTAATAATGATCGATTTTGACGAACCTCATTTCCAGAAACATACCAAACATTTGCTGGAATGCGTTTCACACTCAATGGAATGTTTTTTCGAACATGTTCATCAGATAAATTTAAATCTGTTACTCCAATGTTTAAACAGCCAGCAAATAAAGGATTATGTGATGTTATTGTTATTTCAAATGGGGATCCAACTGCTAAAGGATGTTCAGAAAATACCATACACCTTGATAGAGCTGCTGATGCTCCAGTGACTCTTGAAGCTATTGTCCAGTTTTGTGATAATGTCACATTTCCCGAAATACAGGTCCATCTATGCTTTGTTTCTAAGGCTGGTTGAATTACTGATGTTGCTTGGAAGCTTTGAGAATTTTCACTTGTTGCGTATGGTGCCCTAATATCACCACTATGATTAACTGTCAAACTTACTTGGGCACATTGACCATATAAATCAATGACAGCCCAAACATTTTGCATACGACATTCACAAACTGGGCCTTGTTCAATACCATTTATGAAAAAATGTACAGCATCACCGATTCGCATGACACCAACTCTAGTTCCAGCGACAAGTGTATCTAGATCAAAAGCAATATTATTTCGAATTATCTTACGATTATGAAAAACAACACTTCCGCACAATATTATTGTATCACATTCAAAATCACTTGCATTACTAGTTAATTGAATATCATCCGGCCTTACGCCAGTTACCCCAATCTCAATATTACCTGACCAATGATCAACTATACTTTCAAGAACCACTTCAAATAATTCACGCTGTCTAAGTGGTCGATTAGAAAATACTATTGCGTCACTGAACTCTGCCAAAGCTTTTGGTCTGCTCGCTGTAAGGCCGCCATGAGTAATACGGGCATTCTTACCATGAATAGAATGAAATCTCAACGGAGGCTCACTATACAATGTTGTATTTGAGATCGTTGAATTACCAGTATCAGGACTGCCACATTCAGAAGTATCAATAATACTTGCTTGAGCAGCTTGTCCATAAAGATCAATAACACCATATACCTTTTCTGGAACATTTGTTGCTGCTGGTCCTTGATCTACACCATTAACCCAAAAATGTAAAGTTCCGTCATCTTTTCTTACAACACCTACTCGATCACCAACTTGCAAACGATCTAAATTTTGTCCATATTGTTCTATTACGGTCGTCCCATTATGCATTACACCGTTTCCGGTCATCATCCATGTACCAGATCGAACATTAGTCATTGTAAATGGAAATTCAAGTTCATGTGCACTATGCGTGGTAACACCCATTTCAACAGATCCAGCCCATTTGGTCACTACCCTTTCTAATCTGACTTGAAAAAGTTCATTTGCTTTTAAAGTACGTCGAGTCAATACAACACCATTATTAAAATCATCTGATGCATTTGGCCGTAATGCTGTTCTACCACTATGTGTTACAGTAGCATGTGAACCACATATGGGATGAAATGTTAATCGATCTTCATTGCGTCCACCAATTGCTCTAGCTAGATCACCAGATAACATAATATCTTCAAATTCGGTAGGCTCTGATGGATTTTGATAAACTATTGTGCCACTTGGAATTCCATTTGAATTCGCATTTGAATTTGAGGTTGAAGAAATGCCACCAGTACTTTGAATTGTCATTAGGTTATTACGCCTAGTTACTAAATTTTGTTGCTCTCTTTCATCGCGATCTACTATTGTTACCTTAATAGTCATTCCATAAAGATCGATTACACCCCATAAAGTTTGAGCGACTCTAGTAGCCGCTACTCCTTGATCTTGACCATTGATGTAATAATGTAAGTTCCCGTTTGATTTTCTCATCATGCCAACTCGATCTCCTTCTCTCAGCTCATCAAGATTAAATTCACCATATTGCCGTCTGGTACCTTTTCCATTAGTTAAAATACCACAACCAGACATCATAATAGTTCCGCTCCGCATATTTGTCATTGTTGCAGGAAAATGTAAAGCTGATGGATTATGCCCTGTTACACCAACTTCAATGCTACCAGACCACTTATCAACTAATTTATCAATTCGAATCTCAAATAATTCGTTGTCTTTTAATGGCCGATGAGTCATAACAACTCCATTATTGAATTCATCCAAAGGACGGCGTCTCTCAGCTGTTCTATAATTTGGTGATAGTTTTACTAATGAACCGCACCTTGTATGAAATCGTAATCTATCATTTATATCTATAAAATCACCCATTTGACTTGTTGACAAACCTTAAATATATAATATTATGAAATTTAATTTTTAATTAAAATCAAAGTTTTACCCGACATAGAGCAATTAGAAGTTGTTACCGAAATATCAATTGGAATGTCTAAATTTTGAAGAGTCGAAGAAACTTGTAGTGATGTACCACTAGCTTCATTTGTTCCAATAGAATTTGTTATACATCCAGCTCCAGCCGCTGAATACTCTAGTGAATCGGATGGACAAACAGTTACTTGAACACATCTTCCATATAAATTAATTAAGGCCCAAACAGTTTTTGGTATATTCGTCTCAGCGACACCTTGAGATTCTCCATTTATATAAAATATCAATTCATCTTTTGATGTTCTCATAACACCTAGTTGATCACCTTCTGTTAATGAATCTAAATCAGTCCCATAAAATTCTATTAAACTAATTCCATCTTTCAGAACACTAATTCCAGACATAACCCAAGTCCCTGTTCTCATTTTTGTTGCACATGATGGTAACTCAATATTTTCTGGATTTTCAGCTGTTACACCAATTTCAATGCTTCCACTCCAACTGTGATTCTATAAAAAATTTAAGAATTTTTTAAATATGAAACTCATTGTTTGTCTTATTTTGCCGTTTTTTATTGCTTTGTAATTTACCTTTAAGTCTATTGTGACCTCAAAAAGGACATCATCCATTAAGGGTTCTGCACTCAAAACTAAACCGTGATTAAAATCTGAAATATTTCGCATTGCTGTGCGATTCGAATTAGTCAAAGTAACTCTTCGACCACATCGTGGATGAAATGACATTTTATTATTTTATAATTAATTTTTCAACACATAAATTTCTTATAAAATAATATTTTAAGGAAAAATCATAACATAAAAATTATTTTTTTCATGAATTGACAGTGTAAAGGCTTGCGCATATCATTTAAATGCAATCTTTTTCTTGTCGAACTTAAAAAATTATCTTTCCTATTTGTTTTCAAATTTTTCCATGATTTAAAATAAGCCCTTTAATGTAATTTAAGACCTAACAAATGAAAATCATATGTATTAAAATTTCTTAATTAATTTTTTGTATTATATTTGGTAAAAATTTCACTGTTTAAAAATTAAAAAAGAGCCACAAACTTTCCTGCTTTTAAAATAAACAAAAACACAATGAATAGGAGCTAGAAGATAAAAACATTAATGTCAAAAAATATTTTAAATTTGACGTCTTCAAGACATATGTTCCGCAGTCAAATTTTAGAAGTTTAGTGCTACCGTCAATTTCGAAAAGCAAATTAATAATGAATTGGTAAATGATTACATGAGAATAACTAAAATATCACCACCTCAAATGTTGTTTGTAAATTGTTTTTGAATTTTTTCTTAAAAGTCAAATTATATATGTCGCTAAATCCAAAAACTAGTCCTCTAAATAAAAATTTTTTCGTTAATTTTTTTTTCCAAAAATTTAACAATCGCGGACTTTACTTGCAAAACTGGCAGAGATAAAAAATGTAAAAGAAGTTGAAAAATAATCCTTTGAAATGAATGCCCATGTTTATACGAGGCAGAAATCATGTTCATAGCCCATGTTTCACAAAAAATAAGGAAACTGTTGTTGACAACGTAATTTTCGGATCTTTTAATCAAATAAAAAAATATAAATTATACAAATAATAATAATTTTGAATTGACACTAGAATAATAATAAAAATTTATTTATTTATTTCTTTGCCAATAATTTCAATTGGGGCCATCTTGATATTTCAATAATCTGACAGCGACAATGGCAGAAATCTACTAGTTCTTTTTATGAACATGATGATAGATTTCTGTCTCGTATAAACATGGGCATGGGAGTATAACAGTCCTACCTAAATAAAAGCGTACGGCGCACGGCATTTGTCAAAATTAGCTCATGATAATACATTTTATTTTAAGGTGACCAAAATACGCAACGCCAACACGCTGTATATTGGAATTTTCAATTTTGACAAGCGTATCTTTTCATTTTTTGGTTTATTTATGTTCAAAACATATACATATACATGATGTGATTTTTATGATTTTGCCATTTTGAAGTGCTTATTTGATTTTTGATAAATTTAATATTTTTTTCAGCATTAATATCTTAATTGAATATATTTTTAATATAAATTATTATAGTATTTTAATATTCTAATATAAATTAGATGTTGTTAGATGCTAAAAGTTTTCAGTTTATTTTTCTCTGAAAAGTGAAAACATGTGAAATTGACACGTTAAATTGACAAACGCCGCGTTTGATTTCGGTGAGCCCCATTTGTTACAACGTACGGCGCTTATACGTCGTACGCTTTTATTTAGGTTGAGCAGTAAAAGTGATAGAAATCTACCAAAATTAAAAGGTGAAGGGTGATTTCGGTAAGGGGTAAGCAAATCTACCAACATTTTTTAATTTGGTAGATTTTTGACGTTTAAATTTTTTTTCTGGAAATATGTCAGGGTTAAATTATTCTTATAATTTTTTATTCACAAAAAACAAGGAAATTTTGTTGACAACCTAATTTTCTGATTGAATATTAATCAAATAACAAAAATATAAATTATACAAATAATAATAATGTTGAATTGACACTAGAATAATAATAAAAATTTATTTATTTATTTCTTTGCCAATAATTTCAATTGGGGTCATCTTGATATTTCAATAATCTGACAGCAAAAATGACATAAATCTACTAGTTTTTTTTTACGTATGAGCATGAAGGTGAATTTCTGCCTCGTATAAACATGGTCAATAAAATGAATTGTAGGATGATATAGGGCATTCATAAATGTCATGCAAGTGATTATTTTGTTTATGCCGTTATGTCACTCACTATGTCAGTTCAGTCATTTATTTCATTTCTTCATACTTGAATTGTATTGTGTTTGTGTATTATATTAAAAAAAAAATTAAGCACTTGAGAAATTGGAAGAGATTTGGATCTGTTTATTGTATTTTTCGCTTTACTAACTTTACAAAATACCTATGAAGTAAAGGAGATTGATTGGTTAGTAATTCAAATGATATCAAGTGAGATATTACAACATTCAAAATCAAATTATTAATATGGGTAATAAAACTAAAGCAAACAAACAAGTGAAGCAGTCAAATAACGTAATAATTTGTAAAAGAGTAATTAATATTTTTTTAATTTAATATAAATTTTAACTATTTTGTAGGAGGCATACAATTCGTTTAAAGTTGTGTTATTCTATTGTTTATTAATAATATTTGTACCAATTGTTTCATTTTTTGGTACAAAATATTTTGTTGAAAAAAATTTTGATTTAACTCTTGTTCAAACCAATATTTATTCAGCTATATCTGCTGTTGTTGGATTACATATAGCTTTAGCACTGTATATAGCCAAAGCCTACTTTGGTGACGAATCTTCTGATTCCAAACAAGATTAAAAAAAAAAATATTTAACCTCATTCCATAGGCATAGACTTTGGTCACGTGCTAATATAAGGTAAATGATTTAAGATTTAAAAATAATTTCCATCACTTAGCTATTCTTATTTTATAGTTGTAAAAAGATGAACTTTGAAGTTAGAACTGGAGAAAAAGTGCTTCTAGATTTAGGGATTGAAAGTTTTATTGGTAAAATACATTCAATTGATAAAAATAGAGCAAGAATCCTTTTGAAAGATGTTGAAAATTTTCAAACAAAAATGAAATACAATGGAATACAAATGTTTTTTATTTCTAATATAAAATCAGTTACACCAATACCAGATAAACCAAGTCAAATAAATGATTCCAGGGCAGTATCAACAATAAAATACGATGGCCGGAAATCATTATATAATCTTATGAACTCTGAAAATGAAGATAAGAAGGGAAACAATAAAAATTTACTCACAGAATATGAATGGAATAAAGTTGATACAACTTTAAAGAATATAAAAGTGATAAATCAAAATGACTCGACATATTTTAGTGCAATAAAAGATTTAAACAATCAACAACATATAGTTATACTGATAGAAGATATTGAATTCGGACGTCATAATACATCAAGTGTTATTACTGCTTATGCTCCAGATAGTAAATTATTGTATATATTTGATATGGTTTACCTTCGAGAAATGTTTAAGGAATTCAAAGAAGTTTTTCATTTAGAGAAACCGAAAAAAATTATGTTTGATAGTAGACCTTTATGTGATTACTTGAAATATGAACAAAATGTTGATAAAATTACTGGAGTATTTGATGTGTTAGTAGCTTATTTAGTTACATTCAAAGACAATAAAAGTTTAAATTTAATATCATGTATTCAAAAGTATTTTGCTTTACCAGAAAATTATTTTAATATGAATGTGAGTAAATTTTTTTAATATTAAACAGTATTCACCTAAAAATTTGTTTCATTATTTTTGGTTTTATTTTTTAGATAAAATACCGTTGGCGTCAGCGTCCTTTGTGTGAAAATCATACAATTTTTACAGCTAAAAAAGCTATATTTTTATATAAGCTTTATGAATATTTTTTGCATGAAAAAATGTTAACAACATTCTATGAAACATGTAAAATATTTTCAGAAACCTATTATAAAAATGATGATGAAACTGAAGTTGCCTACTTAATGTCAACTAATGATGAGACTGCAATTAAATTAGCACAGGAAACTAATATAAAACTATCATTTTCAATAAATAACATAAACGATAATTGATTATTTACTAAGTAAACATTTATGTCTCAAACAGAAAGAACACAGCCACCAGCAGAAATGCTACTTTCTAAGTTAAAACATGAAACCCAAATACAAATGCAAGACTTTTAACGGAATGAAAGTAGGCAACAAGTCTGGCCATTACAGCTACCATGCAAAAGTTTGTTAACTTTAACATAGGATTTCAATTTTGACAAATAATTCCGTCATTTCTCAAAAAAATCTTTGTTTTGTTTTTTTTTTTGTTAAATGATCGATTTCTTTGTTATTACATATTCAGAATTTCAGATTTCAACTAAAAATTTTAAATATATTTTTCGTCATCATCAAGGTCTGGGTGGCTACGTTCATTCTGATCAAGGAATTACACTTCGTTTTTTTCATTACTTCGTTTTTGAATCGTGTTTAAATAAGATTTTACTATCTATCACACGTTGCTAATATTTACAATAAAAGGGACTATTTTAGATTATTTTATTATACCGTGTGCCAGAGCATGCGTATCAGCTTTTTAAGAGTGAGTGGTAGTATTTTTCTTTTAAATTAATGAAAACAAAACAAAAATCTTTCTCTGGAACACCCGGTATAAGTCATAATCCGAAAAAACTTATAATGGACATATGTACATATTGCACTTTTTAAAAAATTATGTATATATTTGTATACCTATGTAGTTAGAATAATATTATAAGAACTTAGAATTTCATTTCAATTCATAAGTAGGTAGTTATCCCATTCCTATTCAGTTTAAAAAATATAAAATAATGTTAAAAATTTCATTAGATTTAAAACAAATTTGAATAGATTTTTTAAAAAATTGAATAGTCTTAAAAAAAATTTAATTTAAATTTAAGAAAAATTAAATAAATATA
The DNA here is from genome assembly GCA_963942445.1 of Argyra leucocephala. NCBI lineage: Eukaryota > Metazoa > Arthropoda > Insecta > Diptera > Dolichopodidae > Argyra > Argyra leucocephala. Next base: position 92,096,493 of record OZ012679.1, read on the forward strand.
TTTTTGGAAAAAAATTTTTTTAATGTTTTTTTGTTTGTTAAGTACTGCTTGGTTAGTTGGTTGGTTTAAAGGGCAAATAAAACAAAATCGTTACTTGTATCGCCTTTTAGTGTATTTTTAACCTTTAGCAAGTTCACTTATGTCCCTCAACAGACTCCATCGCTGAGCCAATTAATACCTGTAACGTACGAAGGATTTTCGTCGTTTTTTCTCAACTTCTGAAAAGTTTGCTGTTGTAAATAAAATATTGTATCTATGTATGTATTTAAGTAACTTTTGGTACCCTCATATATTTTTGTTTTAAGGTTTTGTTTTTCAAAACTTTTATCTTATTTTTTTCCTCTACTACCAAGCAGCACACAGCAGGACCATTAATATAAAATATGTAATTATCAATTATTTTTGTTCGTTTTTTTTTAAACACAACTTTTATCACAAAGAACTATAATTTTATACAGATATCTTATTTTGGCCGAAAGACGGTAGACGTACCGACTTTTTCACTGCAAACAACTCCAAATTTTACAAAAAAATAATCAAAAGTTACTCAAAATTTTTACAGCGTTGATTTTGCAGGTTGTAAATAAAAAAATAACATTTATTTATTATTTTTTATTTAAAATGTGTTGTAAATAAAAAATAGTAAATTAAAAATTCAATCCGACCGACTTAAATCATACCATAATCATGCGACAGTAATATCCATTACGTTTATGTACTATAGTAAAGTGTATATGTAGAATCAAATGTAAACTATTCTGACTATACAGTCTATTATCCTAGATGGATATTTAAAAAAAACTGAAAAAAATTAAAAAACTGCTTTTGCTTACTATTTAAAATGTAGAGGATGAAAGAAACATCAAAAACACTTTAATAAATCGAATTCAAATATTGAAAATGATGAAGTATAAATTAAAAGCTAATACATATATGTATGTACATATTTCTAAAAAAATTTTCCTTATTTTACTTTAAATTATGTAATATTTTTTTTTTCTCCTATTACTCCGCGTGGTAGCATAGGGCTTCGATAGTGAACCTCCATTCCTCTCTGTTGAGTACTACTTCCTTAATATCGTCCCAGGTATAATTGTTGATTGTTAATTCTTGATCGGTTGTGCGTCTCCATGTGTTGTATGGTCTGCCGGGTCTCCTTTGTCCTTGTGGATTCCACTCTAGAGCTCTTCTTGCTATATCACTTTCTGATTTCCTTAGTGTATGACCTATTCATTTCCATTTTTTCCTATTTATCTGCCTGTTGATCGGTTCTTCTCCAGTTATCATCCATAAATCCTCGTTGCTAATTCTTGCCGGCCAGAATATTCTGCATATGATTCTCAAGCACTTGTTGATGAATACTTGTAGCTTCTGTTTGATTCTGACCGAAGTGAGCCATGTTTCACTGCCATATATTAATGTTGACTTAACACATGCTCTGAATATTGTTAGCTTTGTTGTTCTCGATATTTGGTTGCTCCGCCATATCTTCATTAGGCTCCCAAATGTTCTTCTTGCCTTATTTATACGGCTGTTGACATCTTCTGTTGTACCTCCTCTTGATGTTATGATGCTCCCTAGGTAGTTGAATTCTTCTACGTATTCTATCTGTTGTCCACTCACTGTTATTGGCTCACTATCACTGTTGTTCGTCCTCATTGCCTTGGTGTTCTCGATATTCAATTCCAGTCCCGATTTCTTTGCTTCTTCCTGTAATCTGTTGACTTTGTTCTGTAGGTCCCTTTCATTTCTTGATATGAGACATACATCATCTGCGTAATCTAAGTCTTCTAAGTTGCCGAAGAGATCCCATTCTATTCCGTTTATTCCAGTGCAAACTTTTCTTAGAATGTCGTCTAGTATTGTGTTGAAGAGAAGGGGTGATAGTGGACATCCTTGTCTAACTCCTATATTGGTGTAGAATGGATCACTGATGTTACCTCTGTGTTGAACTGTTGTCTCTGCATCTTTATGCATCGCTTTGATGATGTTGATGATTTTTTCAGGAACTCCCTTCTTTGTAAGTGTTCTCCATATTGCGTATCTCTTGACTGTGTCGAATGCTTTCTTAAAATCTATGAATAGTAGATATAGTGGGGCATTCCATTCTACTGATTGTTCAACTATGACCCGTAAAGTATTTGACTGGTCAACACAGCTTCGGTTTGGTCTGAAACCTGCCTGCTCTTTCCGTAGTATTGGTTCTAGTACTTCTTCTAATCTTTTCTTTATAATAATTGCTATTATCTTATGAATAGTATTTAGAACCGTGATTCCTCTCCAGTTGCTGCAATTTGCCAAGTCTCCTTTCTTAGGTATCTTGACAATCATTCCTTTCTTCCATGATGGTGGTATATTATCTTCTATCCATGCTTTTCTGATGTGGGGTTCAATTGTTTTTGCGAATAGGTCGGGGTCCAGTTTGACTATTTCTGCTGGAATTCTATCTTCACCTGTTGCTTTGTTGTGTTTCAGGATATTGATTGTAGCTTTGATTTCTTCTATATTTGGAGCTTGAGTAGATATTGGCAGTCCCTCAGTTGGGTAAATATTTGCATCGTATCTGTTTCTTATGTCTGCTTCATTATCTGTACTTTCTTCGTTGCTCAGTTCTTGGAAATGTTCTCTCCATCTCTTTAATTGGTCCTCTAAGTTTGTGAGGAACGCACCATTTTTATCTTTAATTGGTTTGTTTAGTTGTTCCGACTGGTTTGTTAAGTTCTTTACTATGCGATGCAATTTTCTCAGGTTATGTTGCTGTGCTGCTCTTTCTGCTTCTCCGGCTAAGTTTTGCAGAAATTTCCTTTTATCTCGCCGTCCTGTTGTTTATCATTTTCTTCATTTCACCTCTTCTTTTAATCAAGGCCCATGTGTTATCGGTTATCCAGATTTTTCTTTGTGGTTGTGAAATTCCAAGATTTTGTTCGCTTGTTTTGTTGTAAATTTCCAGAATCTCTTCCCAAGTGTGTTCTCTATTATTTCTAATATTTTCTCGTAACGCCGTAACCATGTCAGCTCTTACTTGCGGATTTTTTAAGTTGTTTATATTTATTTTCTTTCTATTTCTTCTGCCTCTTCCTTGTTGACTTAGTTTCATTCTGAAGTCCCCAGTTAGTAATTCATGATCGCTGTGTATATCTGCTCCCCTTCTATTTCTCACATCTAACATTGTTTGTTTCCATTTCTTGCTAATGCATATGTGATCCATCTGATTTCTTGAGATCCCGTTTGGTGTTGGTCCATGTGTATTTGTGGATATCCTTGTGTGGGAATAGACTCCCTCCGATTGCTAGGTCGAAAGTCTGACACAACTCTATCAATCTTTCCCCGTTGTTGTTTCTTTCTCTTTCTAACCCGTGTTTGCCCATTATCTCCTCAAGTCCATTGTTGTTAGATCCTATTTTCGCATTCCAGTCACCCATTAATATTATGATATCTCCCCTATTTATGACTGCTAGTGTTGTTTCTATTTGTTCGTAGAAGTGTAATATAAATAATATTAATTATATTGTTGTAAAAACTCCCTCAAATAGTAAAATACAATTTTTTAAAAGAAACTATATTAACCAATAAAAAAATAAAATATTTAAAATAGAATACTGATGATAACACAATACATAGGACTAAAAATTTTACATAATAATTTTTATCAAGGTCAATGTTATATGTGACAAAAGAAATCTTGGTATTTTTGGTGTATGATGAACTACAAAAAAGACTTCAAGGCTTCAAGTATATACGAACTGAAAAGGAATGACCAAATTTTTACAATTCAAATGAAACGAAAATTAAAATATTTTTATAACAATTTCTTATTACCAGAATTATGTGATCCACACTGATTTCTAGAAACAAGAAGGAATAAGAAATACTTGGGTTTACTCGTATTTACTATTTAAAATTATGTAAAATTAAATAACATGAAAATAATAATAAAGTTGACCTTTCGTTTTCAAAGACCGATTTTGAACATGATTGGGAAGTTATTTTTTGAAAATACATACATTTTTATGTGTAGATTGTTATCTAGTACGATTGTTGATTTGTACAGCTTCTTTGGTATGTCCATATAAATTTTTACTACTTATTAATGTAATATATAATTTCAAATAAACTGGTCATCTATAGATAATGTAAAAATGAATGGAACATTTTTAACTTTATACACACTTCAAACTAATTTCACATCAAGTTTGAGTTTACAATTCTTTTTAACACAGCCTTTTAAGTCCTCTGAGCATGACGAAAGACCTAATACGAAAACTTGATACAACCTAGAATTTTTTTCATTTAAACTCAATTTCAACAAAGAAAAAAATCCAATAATAAGAAGGTATGTATAGACGATTTTCCATTTTGTATTATTTCCTTGCCTAAAAACTTACACGTTTATTCGTTATATTTCTTTGGTCATGCCCAAAGGCTTTTAACATGCCAAGTTGCAACAAATGTTTACTTTTAAGAGTATTTTATGAATGTTTCGGATAGTTTGTAATGCAAATTGATTTGTGTTTGTACCAAATACCGTTTTTAAATACATTTTATCATCTGGTCTCTTCCCGTCAAGGATAACTACAACTACATCACTTTATTGAAAATTTTCTAAAAAAAATGGATTGAGAATTAAAACAAAAAATTTATTATTGTTTTAAATAATTTGTTAGTGTTAGATTCTATATACACTTTACAAGATCAGATTACTTTCTGTACCGAAAAATAAATAAAATAAAAAAATAAAAAATAATTCATTGAACAGGTCCCAGAAGTTTACCAATTTCAATTGTTACTGAACGAAAATCATTCTGATGAAAAAAAACTGAAAAGCTATATTAAATCAGGTCCGATATCTACTATTTAAAAAAAAATAAATAAAAAAATGTACAATTACTTTAGCATAAGTAAAATACAAAATATTAGCCAAAATCGCAGAACTTACTCTTAATTTGTAAGTTTACTAAGCATGTAAATTATTTTCTTACTAACTTACTGTCATACTTAAAGGGGATAGATTTATTTATCCATTTATGGTTATTAAAAAGCATTTGAATTCTTTTTAGTTTATGTAAAACATACTTTATTAAAATTTTAATCTCTTAAATCAATTTCTATAAAAAAGCGTAAATTCGATCAGACTAACTTACAATAAAAATTATTATTTTTTAACAAATGCATTTCACTACTATTTCTATTAGTTACTATGTATTAGTATTACATTGAGTAAATATAAAAATATTATGTTAACTAAACGATATATGCTCATTACTATTCAAAAATTTATTAATTAGTATAATGTATACTTAAAAATCCATTCATATTACGTAGTTTGTAATTTGGATATATGATTTAATCATTTAATTTTAAAAATAAATTTTATTCTTAATTATTTCTTTTTTTTTTGCTTTTAATTTAATTCTTTAATAGTTTTTATGTTTACCATCCTGTTTTTATTGAAATAGGAAAATTCCAAGCTATTAATGTTTTAATTATGGTTAAGGGCAAAGGTGTGCGTACAATTTTTTGTATACCATGTACGTTATAAAATTTCGAAATTGTAACAGAATACTAAAGTATATGACAATTATTGTACTTAACAAGAATAAAATAAACAAAACATAAATTTTCAGGATTTTAAAAAAGAAAGATACATTTGATGGGTAAATTGATATCACTTATATACACATACAAATAATTTTATATTTTAAGATGCAAAAATAAAAATGAAATGTAAATTTATTTTATAATTACATTATATAATTACATTATATATACATACTTAGAAATACTGGCACTTGTTTTCTTAATTAAATTTTGGCGTTTGTAAATTACAATTTTCCAAGAAATTGAATTGTTTATGAAAGATTTTATAATTAGATTTCCTTTTTGCTTATTAAAACTTCTGTATATGTATTTATAAAAATTTTTAAATTACATCATTAAAATTAAAGTGAATTTTCAAATTTATTTTCTTTAGAATTAAATACGAAGCTGGATGCGATTAGGGACTTTGATGCTGAATTAATCTTAAACTAAACTAAAAAAACTAAAATGCCATCAAAATTTCAACATTTTTTGGTTCAGAAATTATGAAAAAAATTCACTTAAACTCTATTCTGTGGATATATTTTTAATCAGAAATTGTTTTATTGGTTAAATTTTTGATAGCTGTATATTTACTTTTAAAGAAAATAATTTCAAAATTCATATTAAATTTGAATTATGATATTTAAATTAAATATTAATTTATATTTAGCCGATGGTCTCAGTTGCTAGTGGTGTTTTCGTTTAATAAAATTTTAATCAACAATTAACAAATAATTAAATAAAAATTATTTGATTATAATATTATTTAAAACTTACTTTACTTTCATAAATAAAACGGTTTTTCAATTTTTATTTTCTACAGAACTAAATACGCAACTATCAAAACTTAAACCATCCCATCTCACACATTTCTTGTTCGTTTATTAAATTCTGAAGAAAATACTTTGAAAATCCAGTTGAATTGATTCAATGAAGATTAATTGTAAATTTTTTTAAAATTAATTTTAAAATGTATATATATATATAGTATATTCATATAATGCATCTACATATATTTTTTTAAAAATTAATTATTTTGAAAATTTTAAATTTAGTTAATTTTTTTTTTAAATGATATTTTTTGGGAAATTTTGATATTCATACATAAATATATTTAAATATGTAATCTAATATTTTTTGAATAACTTATGAACTGACAAGGCAGTACAGCACAGCATATATATATATAAGTATGTATATGTGCATGCACCAAAAATTTAAAAAAGAATAGTTCTAGTTTACTTTATTAAGTTTTCTCTTGATTTTTAATATAATTTTTCAAAGTTATTATTGCTTGTCTATTCACCATAATAATATATATTATATATTAATTAACTAAATGTTCATAGCCATATTTATATAAATATCAAAATATAACATTACGGTCGTGAGGCGATATATTTATGTTATAGTATTTAATTAATCAAAATTAAACGACATAAATTAAATATATATACATTACATATATATATATATATATAAATTTAACAAAATCCAAAATAATTTTACTCTTGTATATATACATTCATATACATGTATTAGTTAAGAACTTTTAGAATTACAAGAATTTTCTTTTGTTAATGTTTTTCCATTTAAATTTATTGAGTTATAATTATTTTTTAAGTCAACAACATCATCTTTATTTTGTGATATTATTTTATAATTTCCATTTAATTCTTCATTTTTTAATTCTAATATATGATTATTTTTATTATTAAATTTTACTATATGACTAGATTTGCATTTATTCTCTAAATTTTGAACATCAAGTTGTTGTATTTGTTGTACTACTGCTACTGATGACGGACATGATGATGGTGTTATTGAATTTTTGCAAGTTATTGATGAATTTACATTGCCATTAGATAATGTAGAATTTGATATAATTTCTTTAAGTTCACAACTCATGTTGCAACATGATTTCTCAGCACATGCTGGTGCTAAACATGGCACTAAACAATCATTACACGATAATGAATATTCATTCGAATGGCGAGGTAATTTTCTTGAATCAGTTCCATTTGATTTTGAAAGAATTTCACATCGAAATTCTGGTTGAATTGCTACTGATGTAATGCCCTGTTCGTAAAAATATTTCTTTATTTGATGTATTGTATTTAAATATAAATTTGGATCTTTAAATATAATATGAACTGTGGAAACATATTTTTTTGATGTCAATGACCAAATATGTAAATCATGTACTGAAATTTCTTTGAACTTTTCCAAAAGATTTTTACGAAAGTTCTGTATATTGATAGTACCAGGTATCGTTTGTAATAATATCATACAGGATTCTCTAACTGTTTAAATTAAAAAGAAAAAAGTATTAATATGAAAATTATTAAAACATTAAAATTGAAAATATTAAATCAGTACAATAAAATATGAAAAATAAAATTTTGTTAAAAAAATTTGAAGTTTCTCGCTTAAGTCTTTCATTTAAAACGACGTCTTTTGTGAGTACATAATATGGGTGTGGTTTAACTGCTTATGATTACGAAATTTTTTTTAGATATGTACAAAATTATGCTTTTATGAAATTAATATAAGCTAGAATTCGCCTGCTCCTCGAAATTCGAGGAAGGTTGATAAAAATCGTACAAATATTTTATGATTTACTCTGATAAATATATATTTGGTAGACCTTAAAAGGTTTTTTCTGTTAATGTTTGTTTTTATTTGTATTTACTTTTTTTTTTAATATATTTCATAAATAATAATAAAATTAAATACCATCAAATGTACGAATTCTATTGGCAGCCACATATAACAGAACTTGACCAAATACAGGTTGTGATAAACGAATACTAACTTTATCGAAAGTTTGTCGTCGAGACTCATTAACAGTCATAGCAGATGCTAAAATTATTGTAAATTGTGTTCGTTTTATATAAAATTGTAATAATTTGCCAATATAGGTCAAATGAATTCTGTATGTATTACGGTACATTCTTTTAACACGCATTCGTGTTCCATTAACTATAATGCATTATAATGAATTTTCTTTTAAAACTAATTTGTGTAGAGGCAAACCTTTTAGTGCTAGAGAATTTAAAACTCAATGAGATATAGATTAAATTCTCTTTCATCATCTGTTATAATTGACTCGTAACTGGTATAAACGTCCTCTTTTCCGAGTAAATTTACAATAATTTTTCTCCGTCCTCTTCTCCGAGTAAATTTACAATAATTTTTGAATTTATTAAAGAGAAATTTTCATTTTTTGGACTTGAAGCTCTCATATTTTGTGATAAAGTATACATTTATGAAATAGAGAATATTCGGAGAAAAATGTTATAGAACTTTTAATAAGAGTTCCACGTTTGGCACTGTGAATTACTGGCGAAGTTTGCCGAAAAACATAATAAAATTGTTTTTCCTCCAAAAAGTTTTTCGAAACTGTTTAATCGAAGGTAATTAAATAATCTTCACAAAGAAACTTTTTAAATCCATTCCACAGTGCTAATGCTGTAGTGGGAACATTCAATCCACAAATGGAACCAAATAGCTGACGTAATTGGAACTGGTTTTGAATATCCTTTTGAATATTTAAACAGTCGCGCCATTAATTATCATTTGAAGCTATTTGCTTACACATCTGACACAGCTTACATAGCACAGTGGAAAAAGTAATAATAAAACTCTGTATATTACCATATGATTAATAGAACATGAACATACATAGGCAAGGTACTGCATATAGTATATTTTTGCAAAAAATTATCAGCTGCTGAAAATAGCGAGCATTTCAACCATTAATTAACAGATCAGTATTTATTTTTCTGAAACAATCATTTATGTTTCTTTTTTATCATTTTATTCTTGGGAAACAATTGACATATTTAATTTCTTTATTAATCTTCATTCAATATCATTCTAATAATAGGTATAATGCGACATCCCGACATCGATATTACGTGGACTTTTGTATCATGAAAATTTAAAAATGGCTGATTCATGGCTCAGATTAAATATTATGATTTGAAAGTACATACTTAGTTTGAAATATTTAAATACTATTTTAGATATATATAGAGCCAGTATAAAACTATACTACAATACATTTGTTACACTCTATATATCGCATTATCGTAAAAAAATTTATTATTTACGTAAAAATATGAAAAATTTAAAAACTAAAAATTATATTAAAATTTATCATTACTCACCATAAGAATACATCATAACCAATAAAATTAATGATGATAAAATTGCTAAAATTGGATCAAAATATTTTGCACTATCGCCTTCACAAAATATACTAAATAGATGTACTGATATACCACAAATCATTACAAATATTGAACTAGATATATCTGCAACAATTTGATACCATCCTTGACGTTTATTTTTCATCATTAAAATTAAATCATCATCTAAATTAGTTTGCTCTGTTTGATTTATATTAATATTTTCATTCATTCCATTTTTATCTAATTTTAAATTTTCTACGTTATTTGTAGTTGGTAATATAGTTTTATTATTTGATAAATTTTCATTATTTTTAATTTTATCAATATCATCATCACAAATAAATAAATTATTTGGGCGATTTTTAAATTTACAAAATCTAACTAAATGTATTGTATAGCCACCTATCAGGAAATAACATAAACCATTCAAAAATAAACCAATTGCACCACATGCTAATAACGGTAAAGGATAATGTGTTGTATCTTTATGATCCATATGAACTAACATTTTAATTGCATCAACAATATTTGAAAATGACAATGATGCCAAAACAATAAATATAATTGACATTGTAAGCACATTTATTCTAGTCCATCCAAATGTGTTTCTTAACTTATTTTCATAATTGATTCGATCACTTTGACTTACCGGAATTATTTTACTATCTTTTATAAATTTATTTTCTTCAATATTACCATTTATTTTCCCATTTTTATCATTAATTACGTTACCATTCTTTAATTGTGAATTTGATATACCATTTTGTATTGTTGTTGTATGACTTGTTGATTTTGTCAAATCATTTTCTAAAATTCTTAATTGATTTGCTCTGTTTGAGTACTGAAATTAAAAAAAACAAAAAAATCATTTTAATTACAACGATTTATAAATAAATTTTTCAGTTTGTTGTTAATTTTACAATTTTAATTTTTTTATGTTATTTTACATAACTAGAAACTTGTTATTCTATCACGAGTATAGTTTCAATTCAATTAACATAAAAGTAAATATGTGTATACATATGCAAGGAAGCATAGTTCTAAAAGGCTTGATGGAAATAGATACATAATGATACTTTAATCAACAATTTTTAATATAAATTTATTTGTATTTAAAAATATTAAGAGATTTTAGAAATGTGGGAAAAGTCAACAACTAAAAAAGTCAAAAATAATTGTCGTTAAATTGTTAACGTCGTTAAATATTGTCGAAAACAGTTATATCGTAAATATACAAATTTGATTTAAGATCAATACTTTTTGAATCAATAAAATAAAAACATTTTTTGGTGTTTATATTTTGTAATACATATTAATTAATATAATACATGAAAACATCATAAGTTCTTTGTTGGCTCCACGAGTATATAAAAAGATGAATTCTATAGTTAAGTACGGTTAAAACAATCAAAATTTTATATAATTAACTTAATTAATCCATTTCAAATTTATATGTGTGCAAATTTATATAGACTAGGGGCCCCTGTTGAGTAATTATATTTCAAGTTGAAATCAAATTTAAAATCTTTAATAAAACAGTAATGACATAGACTTCGCACGATATAGCAGAAACCACTCGTGTTTAATAAAAAGTTTTGTGGTTAGTAAGTTTTATTTAGGACACATAAATACACGTCCCTCATATACTGCTTCGTTTCCGATATATTCCCTATAGTAAGTGGCATTTAGTGATAAAGTTACTAAAAATAAAAAGTTTTGTCATTAAAGAGGTACGTATATATACCTACATAATACATAATTTTAATAAAAGCTATATTATTACTACAAATAACCAAAACTTAGAAACAGTTACTTAAAAAGATAAAAATGAAGAATTCAAGTGATTTGTTTTTTTGTTGTTTTTTATTTTTTATTTTAGGTGCCTATTATGTATTTCGATAACGATTACGATTTGATCGAACGAAATGTCAAAATGTAAAATTGCCATTATGTATTACGATATCGTTCAGAAATTGTCGACGAAATCGATAGTTTATCGATGTAAAATTTTACCACGAAAGAGACATCGAAAGAGAGATTTTGTACAAATTATTTCAATTTTGAATTGAAAAGATAAAATAAAAGAGATACAAATATATTTTATTTATATTGGACATTATATTATTTTATTTATATTGGACACTTGGTGTTTTGTTTTATATTTATGATATTTTTTGGAATAAAAATAAATTTAAAAGTTGAAATTGAAGTACATAACTAGGTATTTTACTTTATTCTACATAATAATTTTTTATTGAAATAAATTTTAATAGGAATGAAAGGCATATATTTTTACAATATATTTTCCAAAGAGGTACCAGGATATCTTGTACTCACAAAACCAATTGCCTGATTATGATCACATATCTAAAAACAAAAACTGTTATAATAATGTAAACTAATTACAATAAAGTATAAACTTATCAGAATTGCATTAATGCTAAAAAATCCCTTTCTACTATAACATAAATGTTGTACGTTTTGCTTCGGTGATTTAATTTGAATAAGCTTTCCATCTACTGCTCCAATTATTTCAGTAATTCTGCTTTAATCATAAAAATAATGTTTGCCTTACTTTTTTCTTCTAGTACGTAATGGAATTTGATCCATTTTGCACATAATTATAAACTGCAAATACATATAAAACTTCTTTAAGAACAAAAAAAAATTAGCTGTGCTAGTCCGACATGGAAATCATTTCCTACGTTGAAAATCATTTGCTTGGTACAAACCGCACAGAATCTTAATACACTAACCAATTTAATTATATTTGGAATCGACGTATTACTTATTGGCTATTTCAATTTTTGTCCTAATTTAATAGTTTTAATAATGTAGATATAATAACTCATCAAATTCATGTTTAAATAACATACGTATAATCTTCCAAATCTAGTGGATTAGAATAATCCCGAATATATGGTAGCGTTTTTCAGCACTATCAGAAATTGAAAAATTTAACTCTGCTCAAATCATTTTATTTATAAGAACTTATAATTTTATAGTTATAGTTTATTTAAACACTTCAACTTATTTTCAACTTAAAAATTTTAAATATAACATTATTGTTTTGTTTTTTTTTCGTATAATAATTTGAATTTGACATTTAAAGAATGAAACATATGTCATTTTCATCGTAGATTTGAATTTTACAATGGCAGCATTTTTAAACACTTTCGATCAAATTTTCATCGAAATACATAATGACACTAACGATCACAATCGAATAACTTTAACGATAACGATGAACGATTCGATTAATTTCGATCGAAATACATAATAGGCATATGTATATAGATTCATTTGCAAGTCCATATGTAAATTATAATAACTGATTTGTTTGTTTCTGTTTTTTATTTTAATAAGAACTCACTATACATAATGTATTTGGTGAATAATAAAATCTGAGTAAAATACATTACAATAATATGAGTAAAAAATTTTCAAAATTGTAGGTATATAAATATGTATGGATTATGTATGAATGTAATTCTGAAATAAATTAAGCTCACAATTCTGCAAGAGAATTAATAGAATTTGGGTCTATATTTTCATTAACCAAAACCGTGTTTATTTATAAATTAAGAATATTTTTGGTAAATTGAAAAAATAATATAAAGCTAAAATGCTTGTCAATTATAATTATAGATAGCTACTTTGACTCTATTATGTAAAGATGAAATTGCCCGTCATATGATTTTTTTTTGTTTTTGGCTTTTTATATTTTTGTTTGTTTTTGTTTTTTATTTTAATAAGAACTCACGAATAATGTATTTGGTGAATAATAAAACCATATGATTAAAAAAATTTCAACTGTGTGAGCATTATTGTTTTATATACCACTACTATATTAGAAGTTCAATAAGGATAATTATATATACTCTAACTCTACTATATAAAAATGAATTTGCTAGTCATATGAACTATTCAACTGATTTTTTTTGTTTTTGCTTTTTTATATTTTTTATTTGAAATCAATTTATTTCTTTGTTTTTATTTGGCATATGTAAATAGATTCATTTGAAAGTATATAATATAAATTATATAATAACTGATTTGTTTGCTTTTGTTTATTACTTTCATAAGATCTCACTTATGCATAATGTATTTCCTGAATAATAAAATCATATGGTTACAAAATTTTCAACTGTGTGCGCATTTTTGTTTTATATACCATCTTATATATTATATATATTAGAAGTTCATCAAGGAGTAGGAGAATCGAAAAAAAATAAAAAGGTGTCTACTGCGCAGGACCTTAAATGCTTGTCAATTATAATTATAGATATTTTATTACGAATATTGTTAGTTTTTTTTTATATGAAGTATAAATCTTTTAACCCATTAAAATTACAGTTTTTAGATACAATTAAAATTATGCAATTTGCAAAATTAATTTTTTCATGTTTTCATTAAATTGTTCTCTTAATTTTGTTTTGCAAAGTGTTTATAAATTTCTTTCAAACACTTTTTTATTCTTCTGTCCTTTAATAAAAAAAAGGGGAAAAAAATGTGATTAATTAGAACATAACTTATTTTTATTTATTAATATTCGTCGTCTTACAGAAATTTGAATAAATTGAATTTAACCCGGTATTTGAGTTGAATAATTAGAAATTAAGTTTAAGCTGTGTTATTCTATTGAAATCTGTGAAATATATATAAAAATTAAATTCATTCATTAACCGAACCTCAAAACTATGAAACACTCCTACCATCTTATCCACAAAGATACAACTTAAAAGTTTTCAAGTGTCGAGTAAATAAATATTTATTTATATTAGCTATTAGTTTTTTTGTTACATGCATCTTTATTTTTGTTCTATATTTTTAACCGAAGGGTTCCAGGTTCGATTCCCGATGAAGCAAAAAAATTATTTATTCGGTTTTTCAACATGGTCCAGTACCCTTTGTCATTGGGATAAAATAAATGACAAAAAATAATTGAGAGTATAATCTGGTAACAACTTAAATAAAATGGAGCTATTCTATTTAAGAAGACTTAGTTCCTGACAATTGTTGTAGTTTTCCACATTTAGTAGGTTGATAAGCCAGTAATTTGACAAATATAAACTCGAAATATTGTAGATATTGTAGTGTAAAGTTGCAGTACCGTACTTAATTAAGCACGAAAAGGTGGTAAAATATAAAAAAAAAAAAAACAACAGATTTTCAACTAAATCTTTGACTATTAAAGATATCATATTATAAGTAAACCAAATCCAAAACAAATTCTTATCTTTGAATTATATATAATTTCATTATTAACAATTTATATAACGATTTAATTTTTCATTACTCAAAATTCACCCCTAATATTGAGTTAAACATTTTTGTGTAGTGGTATATTAATATCTGCAGAAAAAACATAATACTGAGTATAAAGTTTGTCATCATCACTACATCACTGATTACAGTGATTATATTGTTATTTTATTGTTGTCAATCACTTTATCCATTCACGTACTTATATATATACAAAATTTACAAATTAGCATTATTAAATAATGTATTCATACATGGGTAATTTTACGGAAAGTGTCTGATTATAATGTCCTAGCGTATATTTCGAAATATAATAAAGAATTTAATAATTTAACAACATTGTTTTCAGTTCTGTTTGTAGCGTTATAGTGGATTCACAACTTGAGATTTCAAATATATGCATGCAAAAATGTTAAGGAGAATAAAAGAAGGTAAATTATAAGAGATCAACAAATTGAAATACATTTCTTCTGACTGTATGCAATAAATTAAATTTAATATAGTATTAACAGAGATAAACATGTATTAGTCTATGGTATTAATAAATACCCTGATATTTGTTGGAACGTGGTGAAATCAATTATAGACACAAACCATATATAACGCTTAACTTTTTGTCACAATTTTTATTTTTATTAAATACAATTTTAAGATTTGAAGAAAAGATAAAAAAGTATATATAAGTACTCTTCTTATAGAATCTAAAAAATTTAAAAGGTTGTTGTGTAATAAAAATTAAGGGGTTTTATTAAAAGATTTATAGATATTAAAATTTAGACCAATTCATTCGAATTTATTTTTTTATTTGATAGTTTAGTTGACTTTTACATTTTCATGTTGATTTGTACTTTGTTCTATTTGTCTTGTAAATTTTGACTTGATATTTCAAAAACATTTTATTCCTACATTTCATACACTTTCCGTAGAACTACCCATTATTTCCATTAAAAAAAACGAAAAAGAAAAAAAAAACAATTTTCGCAAAATTAAAAAAAAAAATTATGATCATTTGAAAGTTTTTAGCCTAGTATAGTATGATAATAGGAAAATGTCGTACCATTTTGTTTTGACTGATTATTGTCACTTATTATTGCTTATAGTTATACACATTTATATAAATAATATTATATATTATATAGTACGTATAAATTATACACGTATTTTTTTATGTCGCATTCTTGTTCATCGCATTTAAATTAAAATCTGTCTTTAAGATTTAAAAATGATTTATGCTAATATATTGATATTATATTATTTGTATGTCTGATCTGGTATTTCTTCAAAATGAATGAAATACTTTGAGATTAATCATACCTTTAGCTTATAATATATACAGTAAGTATAACAAGCTATTATATTTGTAAGTAAATACATTATAAGAATTTAGCTTATCATTAAAGTAATGTAACACTAAAAAAAGGATTTAGTTTAATAGTTTTCTTAAGATTTTCGTTCATCAAATCTCAACCAGATAAAATAAGATAGGTAAATTAAAATACAGTTTAATACAAGGACTTTAAATTATTTTTTTTTTAATAAAAATTCTGCATAATATTTGACTTTAGGGTCTACTCAGAAGAATCCAGAAGAATAATTTCGAAGGGGCTGAAATTAATTTTCAAAATTCACACTGAACGAATGCATAGCTGCATAAGCCTTAAAAAAGATTTTAAAATAACATTCCAGAACAATTTTTTTATTTCATTTAAATGATCATATCCGATTTATGTAGACATTAAATTTGATTACGAAGTGTTTTTTCACATTCTAATGTATCGCCAGAACTACAAAAACAATATTCATATAATTCTTGAACAAAAATCAAATAATGTAACATCCAAATATTTTAAAAAGTACTTTAAAATATAAATTTATAATATTGCAACAATGAAATTAAACTGAAGATAATGCATTGTTCTATTTTTCATATTTGCATACTAATTTTTATTTTTTCGCCATAAAATAGGTAAGTAGAACAAATTTTTTAAATTTAAATTTTTTATAATTAGATTATTTGATGAATTATATTTGACAATTTACAATTTTGCTGTAAGTTTTATATTGTACTCAAATTTATATTAACTTTGTTTTTTTGATTTATGAGAATTTTCCTGCTTCTGAATGAACGCAATTATTACTCTTAAATTGATAATGAAACGAATAAAAAAGGAAAAGCGAAAAAAATAGCTTTAATTCATCATCATACTAATATATATCGAAGGGGTATATGTATCTATAGTATAATATTATATATTTTGTCCAAACACGTAAGTAAATAAAATCATATATAAAAGCTTAAATAAATTTAGTTATTTTTTTATCCGGCCGACCGAGTTTATGTCAACAAAACTTTAGCATTATTTTGATAAAATAATATTCGACAATTTTTGTTTTATAATAATTCTATATAATACATAGTTACCTATATATATTATATATATAAATAAATATTAATGTATTTTGAATTTAAGATTTAAATGAAAACCATTATTGTTAGAAATGAATATTGAGTGATTCCCTAATTACGAAATTAATTAGCAAACTTATTAGCGATATTAAATATCTTATTGTTATTGTTTTGAATCACTTTTTTAAAAGTCATACTATTTTGAGACATTATTTTTCTAAAGGACAATAACTTTAATTCTATATTCCAAATATTTAATATACAATATTTAATTTACTTGTAAATATTAAGATTAAACATTATACATTAACGCAATAGTACAATACTAAATAGTAACCGTACAGACTAACAATAACCAATATGGCACAGTTATTGAATTAATAATTTTACATAAGGTAATTTATCAATTTTAATTCTATTATACATAAGTATAATATAATGATCGCGTATCATTTAACTAATTCTGGATTTGACACCGTATTTTACACTCCCACATACAATTTGAAACTATTAAAATGCCTAAAATTTTAATACCTCATAATTGTATCCCCCTATTAACTTTTAATAATCTGATATAATCGTTTAATAAATGCTTTATTAAACGTACATTATACCAATTAAGTAATATATTTTGAACTAAATTTCAATCATCATCATTATCATCATCATTTCAAATCAAGGTTATAATTAATGATTATTTTTAAATTAATTTCATTGGATTCAAAGACATGAATTGCATATGCATTGCATATTGAATATTAAATTCAAATTATTGGTTTTTATTTTTTAATTGATTTTCAAACAAATTCAAGAAAATATTAATTTTTATTCCGTATTTCAACTGAATATCGGATTAATTGATAGTAAAAAAAAAAAAACAAATCATATTTGTCAATTGTACGTTTTTTATTGAAAAAAAAATCAGTTAAGATTGTTACAAAAACAAAACTAAAAGTACAATAAGACAGGAATGTGCAACCTTTCAGTTTTCAGTTTTAGAGTTAATTGTGGATTTTGGTATATAAATGTATTATCTATCAGCATCATTTGTGGTTTTACAGTTCGTGGTAAGTTCACATAAACTTTCTCAGTCGATCAGACGGACCATTAATTAAAATTGTTCAATATTACATCTAACTGTTTTACATCTAACTGTTTTTAATTAGGTATTTAAAATTTTAAAATTTGTCTAAGTATTCGTCTTTCGAATCACGATGGATGTGAAAAAAGCCATATAGCTTCTCTAAACAATAATGCCTGTTAAAACTCTGTGCAAGTATTTTCTATTCCATTACTATATACACAATATGCAATTTAAGAATTTTTTCTAATGGTAATTGATAATAATAAACACATAAGTGAACTATTTCAAAAAAACACTAAAAAAATATCAGAATACCAACTTTGAAACGACAAATCCTAATTGTTAACTAAAGTAATAACAAAGATCTTTGAAACGGCATTATTGGATTATTCCATATTTGCAATAAACTGTAAAATATTTTTCTACGATTCTTACAATATTCTGAAATTGGATTAAGTAAATGTTGTCTAAATTTTCTGAAATAATTCACTATTGGGGTCTATGACTATATGTCGTAACTGTATAATCCACAGTGAAGTATCCTACTCAACTTCAAACTGAAAAGACTTAAAACATTAGAAAATCAAAAATGTAATTGGTTGAGGTGAGCCACCAAAACAAAAAAAATTGAAATTTACCCGAATGTTGGCCACCCATATGCTAGTGGAGTATTGACTATTGATAATTAAAATTTTTAAATGATTTCATTATAATGCACGTAATTATTTCAATTCAATTTTTGAACATTTCAACATATTATAAATTAAATATTCAAATTTGTACATAACAATAATATTACTATAACATTAGTTATAATAAACTTAATAATAAATTGTGGGGTTGGAATAGAGTTCAATGAAAGGAACAACTTTTTGTATAAGGTTAGAAAATTATCAATATAAACTTTTCTCATCATTACTCAAAACAAAACAAAACAAAAAAAAACAAAACAAATTTGGGTGCTATTTAGTATGCTAAACTATAAATCTCTACAAATTTGAATTCAATTCAAAATCAAAAATTTCAAATCCAAAATTTATTATTGAAGGTGAATTTGAGTTTAAAATTAATTCTTGAATATTATATTTGGATTGATTGATTGATTGATGGATTGATGGATTATATACATTCAAACTTATTATTATACAACTAAGTTATATAAAATTAATGGTTATATTAGATTGAATAAGAAAAATTAAAAATTATGTGGTGTTTAGAAATTAAAAAAAAAAAAAAACAATTATTTTTTGGCTTAAAGTTTCTAAAAATTTATTCGAATACCGTAATTATGAAATACACTTAGATAGAATAATAAGTAAGATTTACTAGAAGAAAAACTAGGCTTAAATATCTTAAATTAAATTATATTTTTTCATATTAAATGGATTGTCAATAGTGTGGTTGTGAAATTATTAAAGTAGAAGGACAAAATCCTTCAGTCAAAATCTAAAAATATGGTGAAAAAATATGATTATCAAACTAAAATTGCATACCAGCGACACAATTAAAAATTCATAGTGAAAGAAAAAATGACGAGAAAGTGAAGATATAGGTCGAAAATATATTTAAAAGAAATCGTCTGAAAACAAGCGTTTTCTTAGAGTCCAGAAGCCACGGGAAAGCACAAAGATTACAAAGATTACGGGAAGATTACAAATATTAGAAGACTATGGAGGGAAACAAAGTTTTCATATAGACGATTAACATTTACTGAATCTTTGCTCAGCAAAAACCTACAGAAATTAGTAGTAATAAGTTAGAATTAACCTTGTATACCCAAGAAGAAGGTCTATGATTGTAAAGTGTTGTAATAGCACAGGAACAAAAATACAACATTATTTGTCTAATATTTATTTGATTTCTAAGATTTTTATGCACACCATATTTTAGTAAAAAAATATATATATATATATACAAAATTTATTTCTAGTTTCAAGTTGGTTTTTTTTCTTGCCAGTGGACTGGGATAGGAACAGAGATGTAAAAAAAAATATATATAAATTTAATTGAAGTAGGAATAGAGTTTAATGGAAGCATGAAAAAAAATGGTTGTAGAATCAGTAAAAATTTCCAATTCTTTAATGACTATTAATGATCAACTTATTAATCTAAATTCAGTACATTTAACTCAATCAAAATAATTAGTTTTTTTTAACTATATGCCAAATTTAACGAATCACTTAAAAATATATTATCAATAAAATTTAATATAAACAATCTTATTATCACTATTGAACCGTTCAATCTGTATTATATGCATTACTGAAACTTAATTAACATTAGAAGAGACTTCATATTATAACATAGAAAACTTTGTATTTGTTCACAAGTTCTACACAAGTAATCACAAGAAAGATAGACTAATTTTGAGACAAATTCAATAACAACAACGACAACATATTTTGGCAATTAATTTAATTAAACCCAATCAAACACTTAATCTCATGAAAATTTATAGATTCCAACTAAGTTAAAAAATTTTTATTAGAAACTTCAGAAAATTATACTAAACCGTTCAAATATCTATCTATAGCCTAATTTATAGAATGACAGGGTTCAAATTCCCCGATGGGAAATAAAATTCATTTCCTCTACTGGACCATAAATACTAAGTATAACTACTAATGTAACAACCTCATTATAATGATAATTAGAAGAAACTGAACCGTAGTTTTAGAACCACAATATCTAAACTATTCCAAATAATTAATACTCTTAAAGGGAGTGAAAAGGATAAATGAAATAATATCAGATATAATAGTGAACTCTATTATACAATCAACTTATATGATTCATTTCAATTACTAATTTATTCTAATCATATATTCTATTAAAATCAAGAGACATGAAACATAGTTGAAATAAATATGGTATTAAAGTGATTTTGCTCCTGGAATACAGAATACAGTGATTAAAGATTGTACATGATTTTTAAATATATGGTTTGTATCTGGATTCAATAATAAATTTCATTTCCAATTGAATCCTTGATTTAATTTTTAATCAATGAGTTCATTAAAGAAATAATTTTTTAATCAAAATTAAAAATAAGAAAATTAAGTAAACATCCTGTTTACAATTAATTTAATTTAAATACATCTAGATACTACATGATATAAATATTTAATTAATCAGTATATATATATATATAATATATATATATATATATTGATGACAAAGAATATTCTAATATTATATTTATATTAATTTTATTGTTATTGTTCAAGATATTTTAGTTATTAAATCAATGCCAATATCTTAGAACATCTGCACCCGGACTTAATGATTCAGACATTTACATCTGAAGAATTTTTTGTTTTGTTTTTATGTTTTTTAATTTTATTTAAGAAAACTAGAAAAGGATATTTAATTATTTAAATTAAATATAATTAATTTTCAAATCACGGAACACACTTCTTAAAAATTTAAATGAATATGGTTTTTTTTTTAAATAGAAATTGTGGTAGGTTATTTGTTTTTATTGTTTTCTATTGACTATCACCAATGCTGTCACATTGGTGTTGAAAATTGATTTTAAATAGTTTTGATGATAATATAATTAAAAGTCAAATTTATTTTTCGTCACATATTTGTCAATAAAAATTCGTCGAAAATTAATTTAGTAACCCATGATGTTAATTTTGTGATAATTGTTTTTGTTTTGTGCCTCTTTTCTTTGAATATAGAAGAGAATTGTCAAAAGTGTAAGTTGATAATATATTTTGAATAAATCGTCTGAAAACAAGCGTTTGATTAGAGTCTAGAGAGGGCACAGGAAAGCAAGGTTATTCTAAGAACTGTTGCAAAAACAATGCAAAAAAATTAATATAAAGATTACAACATGGAGTGAAATCAAGGTTATCGTATATAAGAATCGCATTTATTGAATTTTTGCTCAGCAAAGTCCAACAGAAATTAGTAATAGTAAGCTAGAACTAACCTTGTATATTTCTTTATACCCACTAAGAAGCTTACAAAATTATTGAATTAAAAAAGATTGGGGTAACATTAAAGCACTAAAAACTTCTACATTTTTATTGAAATTGAAACCACTCTTTAAGATTATTCCCGGCCTATTATCAATATCGGGTCCAGCATTCAAAAAATATTTCTTTCCTCTTCATTTAAATATTTAACTCAAGTTTTCTATTTTCGTAAAACAATTAATTTTTCTTCCAATTCATCCAATTTAAGCATAACATTTTTGTTACATATAGGGTATGCTTTTCTTTCTCTAATCTTCTTGTTGTTATCTCAGTGGGAGGCACCAATGTACAACTGTCCATTCTGGTTTAAAATTTTCTTTTGCATACAACGGAGGCACCATGTGAAGATGGTAGTTTTGTAATTTCAGCATCAATTGAAGAAATAGTCAATATTGTCCTTGATATGTTATCTATAATATCTTGATTCTGGTGTTTTTCCTGTAAGAAGTATTTTTTAGACAATCTTGTGAATTTTTAAAGGTGGAAAAGAAAGATGTTTTGTCAACAATAAGCAGGAATATTTTTTTTCTGCTTGTCAATATTTTTTTTCACAAAATAGACATTCATTTGAACTGGAATAATATAGTGCCTGCATTAGAAACATTTCGAGGTTGATAATTTCAAAGACACAAACCAGGGAAATTTAAATTTTTTTTTTCAATATATAAATAGTAATTTCAATTATTTTGACAATAACTACATATTATCAAAGACTTTTTTTTTTTTTTTTTTTTATAAACAGCCAAAGCGTTAGGTATGAAAATGCCTTTACACTTACGTGACGCTTGGTTGGGATAGGATAGGATAGAATAAATTAGGAAGAAAAAAAGGGGGATAGATTAGTAATTGGAAGTTGATATATGTTGATATATTGTTAATATATTAACGGCTTTGTACATATTGTATACGACACAGTAATGTACGTATTCATTGGTTGACTTTAAAAAAAAAATACGTTTAATTTGTAAATCATATTTTATTGATTTTATGATGATTTGCTATTTGGTTCTTATATTAAATATATAGTTTTCCTATATGGGTTTACAGCTTAAATAATACGTTTTTCTATAAGATATTTATTTGAAAGATGGGCACAAAAGTTAGTGATTTTTTTGCGGAAATATTTTAAAAAAACTTCATCTTTAAATTTTTGGATTTACTGCTTTTTGCTTTAATTCATCGAGGTGGAAAGTTTCACAGACATTATTAGATTCGTATCTTTGTTATTAACATTATAAAATATATAAATATTTTGTTGGTTCAATAATTTCAGATATCTTTGATTAAACAAGATTTTTGAGTGATAAAAGGGCTTAAGCTATTACATTTGGAATGGTTTCGATTACATTTAGATCACTTCTTTTAGCATAAATCTATGCAATTTCGTTATGAATGTATATAATGTATTTAGAATTTTTTTTTTTAATGCCATATTTGGGAAGTAGACAGTACAATGCTCTTACTTGGAAAATTTAGCTTAGTTGAAGTTATTTTTATCACATTAAATTATATTTCTTTGCTTATTATTTTTTAAAGCTCGAAACGTTTAAATTCATCTTAACTGATAAATGTGGTGCTACCATCTTATGTTTTGATTGAATGTAATGTTTTGAATATGAATATAATGTAATGAATATAGACGAGTTGAGGAATAACAGCTCCATGCTGCACAATCTTAAGAAATCTATGATAGTTATATTGCAGAATAGTCTATGGTAGAAATCGATATATAATTAAATTTAATAAATCTATAGTATAGTTCATATATAGTAAAAATATAAAACATATTTAATAGGAATAATTTTTTTTTTTGGTTTTTCAAAGTTACATCAAATTTGTTTCAAAAGTTATTTAAAGGATCTGCCAATTGTTTCTACAAGAAAAACCGTTTTCTTTTTCATAAAAAATAAAAAATAAATTCAAATACATGTCTAAATTAAAAATGAGCATTGTATAAACACTATAAGGTTCATTTTTAAATTATTTATTTTGATTAATATTTTTATAAAAGCAAATATATTTGATTGAAGCAATATCGTACACGATCGTAAATAATAAAGTTAGTAACCTCTAAAAATAACGTTCTTTTATTTTGGGAAATTTTCGTTAACTTCTAATCGACTGTGTGATTCTATTATTAAGAACTTAAAGTAAAATTAACAGTTAATACGTGATCGACCTCGTTTTCGTTTTTTTTTTGTTTTAAATTATAAGCCTTAAAAAACGTGTAATACCAATTTTAGAATATTATTATTCATTTTGTGTAATTTTTGACCTATTCATTGCTATTTCCAACATCTTCATATATAAACTATGTTATTTTTAATGCACATATATAGATACCGGTTATATCTTTAATATACTACAATGTAACTCAAATGCACATAATTATTTTAAGAAAAAATTAAAAAAAATAAACCAAAAATCTGAATTGGAACATTTTCCAAATAAAACCTATATAAACTAAAATCTAGCCTAAATTATTTCTTGTTTTTCTTCTTACATTTCTAGGATTGAGCTTGTTTTTTTTTCCAGCATTTAATTCACCTTTTCGGTCTGGTGTTGTTATGGATCTGCCATCTCTTGCAATTTTCGTAATACTAGAGACGTACTCGTTCCCGGACTGTTACATTTTGCAGTTCACAATTCACAAGCCTTTTTATTTCGGCAGTTGAAATTCAATTACTCAATATGTGTTTTGTAATTTTTCTAATTTTATTGGACGTAAAATGGTTTTGTTTTTATTTGGGTATGTCATAATAATGCAGAAAAATTAGAAAGAGTAGAAATAAAGTGATTTTGTTTTTTTTATTTAACTATTTATTTGTTTTATTCATGACCCTAGCATATAGTCGTATGGTCTTATAATGTACATTGTAACTTAATTTACAATATAGTGAATTTATCTTTGATTAGACATTATTACAGTTAAGATAATTAAAAATTTTTTTGTTTTTTTTTGTTATACAGTTTATTGATTAGTATTATTAATTTGATTAGTAGTATTAGGTCCCAGCTGAATTATATTAATTTTCGTTTTAAACAACTTGAGATCTAGTTTCAATTATCCTGGCAAATTATTAAAAGCTTTTAAACAATTATATAGACAATTATTGATTTGATGACTCGTTCTAAAGAATACTTTTCATTGTACAAACTGCATAGTAGTATGTAAAATAGGAAAACCCTGAGCTATTTTTATGAATTTTTCATATAGTATATCAAGCTTGTTTAGGTAAATTTGTGGAGCCCTTCTCCAAATCGGGTTAAGGTAGCAAATATGGGATTTGATGAATAATGAATATATATAGTAAAAATAGCGCTATCGGTTAAGAAATTACGTAATCTTCTAAGTATAAATACATATGGAAATGGAGTAATACTTTTTATTATTTGGTCAATGTGGTAGCCCCAGTCAGACTTGCTGTCTAATTAAAATTTGTAAGAATTTTTAAGTATTCATTTTTGAAAGGATAGGTATTTGTTGTGTTAAATGGTTTATTTTCAAAAGTAAGAATTTTAGTTTTTTTTTTATAATTTAATACAAGCCAATGATTAGTGAGCCACTGATCGATTAAATGTAGATTATGTAGAATGGATGAAAATTTTACTTCTTTAAGCATTATTGGTCCCAATATTTAACTTTGTTATATATTCTTCCTAATAATTTTTCCGTTACTAAGGACATTATTTATTCTAATCATTTGTGTTCAGCTCTGAAGGTAAAACTTAAAGAAGACAAGTTGGTGTGTGTTAAGATTTAATTTAGATAGTTTTATTAGCAGCATGTCGTGATAAAGCTTTTTTAATATCTAGAAAGACGCAACTAACAGATTTTCCATCATCAATGTTTTTCGAGATGAAATATGAAATTATTAAAACATTAAAACATAAGCAGGCAGAGTTGTGTTGGATTTTTCCTCAAAACCATCGTCCCGAATAGGATTTATTTATTAGAATAGGATTGTTACAAATGAACA
This sequence comes from Argyra leucocephala, assembly GCA_963942445.1. Lineage (NCBI taxonomy): Eukaryota > Metazoa > Arthropoda > Insecta > Diptera > Dolichopodidae > Argyra > Argyra leucocephala. The sequence continues at coordinate 92,122,991 of OZ012679.1, forward strand.
AATTTAATTTTATTTTAATTCATAGAGACTCTATATTTGATTAGTAACTAAATAAGTTACTGCTACTAAGAGTATAATATAATGTTCATATTTTTAGTTACAGAAATTAATAAAAAAAGTATTGCAACAAAAATCATAATTTCAACATAGTTGCATCATATATTAAAATAAATACTAATCTTAAACGCAACTTAAATCGTTGATTATAGAATAATACGTAAGAACAATTGCTCTTCTTATCATCAGTATAATGCTTAAATTGAATTATAACCTAGTCTTTCATAACCTTTACTTAATATATTATACACATTCATAAGTTCATAATTAAAGTGTCACTATGTTATATTAGTCACCAAAATACTATATACAATTTTTTATTTCAGATTATTGCATACCTATTAGTTATTATCTGCATAATACAATACGAAGTAAGTAAATTAATCAAATCAATAAAATATATACGAGTATATGTGTAATATATTTTATTAATTATTATGAATTTATAAATTGCGATTCGATTGTTTATAATTAAAGAAAAAATAAATTAAAAAAAAAAAAAAAACATTAATTTAATAAATTTTTTGAAAATTAATGTTAATTTTGATTAGCACAAAATTTTCTACTAATTGAAAAAATAGTCTCTCCTTTTTATTTGGGTCTTTTTTTTGTGTGTTTTAATTTCCAATTTTAACCAGTAGCAGTAGCTGTCACACCATTCAACATTCATTGTGATGTGTAGTGTGCTCATGTTAATAATTTATTTCAATATTTTATTAATAATATCTACGCGAATAAATAATAAATTTAATTTTTATACTTAGGTTGATTTATATCTTGAAAACTTTGTTTTATTAATTTTTATTTATTTACTTATTTTTATTTGATTTTTTTTTTTTTTTACCTAAATCAGGTGTAAAATTAAATGTGTTAATTATACAGAAGAAGTGTGTGTGCATATAGATTAAATAAAAAAAAGCTAGACTATAAATTGTATGTATTAATACGTATTGTAGAACCTATTTTTGGAATTTAATTTGAGATCCAACATTTTTGATTGTGTTTTTGTTTTTTGTTTTTTTGTAAATAGCTTTTTAGATTAAGTGACCACCGAAAAATTCTACAACCAAATTGATTAGGTTGTAATGAGTCAAACCCACTTTTGAGATTTTTTATTAAAATTTTTAATTTGTGTTGGTAGTACAGCAAAGTACCAACATTTTGTTTTTTTAATTCATTGAGAATTACTCATTTTTTTTTTTATTTTTTCTTTTTTTTTGTTATAAGATTGAAACGTTAAAGTCAAATGTGAGATGAAAAAAAAACAAAATAAAAAAAGCAGATCAGTAAATAAAATTAATTTCATGCGCTATTAACTTTTAAGTATTTTTATCTTAAATTATTTTTAATCTCATTTGTTGTTGTTGTGTTTAAAATGTCTAATTTTTTTCTTGTTGTTGAAATTGTTAAATTCGATGTTTTTATTTTTATTTTTTTTATTTTATTGTTTTGACGGTAGTTAGTTACCTATTTTGTAAATAAATAAAATAAATATTATGTAGTATGATATAGTGTAATGGGTTTTGACCAAGTTCATGTTCACTTTCAAATGTTGAAAATTATAAAATGGAAAATTTTCTGTTATTGTTAAATTTCCATTGAAGAATTGATTTCAAATCAATGTGTTTTGGTTTTTATTTTCTTTTTGTTTTGGTTTTTATTATGTTTTGTTTTTATGTAGAAGTTATAAAGTTGAAAAATGTTATGTAAAAACAGTTTTTTGGGATTTATATTGAAATGTGAAATTGAATAAAGAAATTATTTTTTAATATTACAAAAATATTTAGGAAATTTTAGTTTTTTTTTTTATCTAAAATAATCTTTAAATTTCTAAAATAATTTTTATTTAAAATAATTTTATTAGATTGTGATAGTATTTTTTTTTTTATCTTCTTGACAGTAACTTAAGTAGAATCTCCTTTTCGTGCTTAATTAAGTACGGTACTGCAAGTTCACACTACAATATCTACAAATATTTCGAGTATTTATTTTAACAAATTACTGGCTTATCAACTCATTAAATGTGGAAAATTACTACTATTGTCAAGAACTAAGCCTTCTTAAATAGAATAGTTTCATATTTTATTTAATTTGTTACCAGATTATACTTTCAGTTATTTTGGTCATTTATTATATCCCAAAGACAAAGGGTACTGGACCAGACCGTTTTTTTTACTTCATCGGGAATCCTGGGATCTTTCGGTTGAAAGGCAAGCGCTCTACCTACTGCGCCACCCAGCGTGTTAAATGAATAGTATAAAATGAAATATAACTTTCAACATTAATGTATGGATATGTAGCTACAATGTATATAATGTTGAACTGTATTCTACTAGTTGGGGTTTAATTAAAACTTAGAGAAGTATGTGGGTGGATAGACATATATAAAGATATAGATTTAGACAGACATTGAACTGGCAGCCAAAATCATCTGCGCAGGCATTAATAAGATTTAGATACTATTACAGAAACTGTTTTTTATTTAGTAGGAAAAGAATTAAAATATAGTAGTCATAGTATATTGACAGATTCAGGTGGTTAAGCTTATAAAACATATTATTTAATTCATGTTTAGTGTAATATTTTTCAAATATTCATCATGAATGTTTTTTTATCCACATATTTATCGTAGCAACAGTAGTAGGTATAGTTAGGCCTTTTTCATACCACATGAATAACATATTTGTTGATGTTTGTTATTTTAGGAGATATTATAATAATTCAAGCTTAGTACTATAATACTACAGCCAATCTATGGAATTGAAGAAGTCAATTATATATTAATAACTTTCGTTTGAGAAGTTCTGTGAAGGGTCTTTTCTAAAGTCCAAAGCCTAGCTGCAAAGGAAGTGTTCAAGAGTTTCTCAAAATAAGTCTTCTGATGATGATGTAATAACCGAAATCGATCAAAATATGAAATAAATTTAGTGAAACATATACCTAAAGTTTTTATTCTTTAGTTTATTCGATTTTAATTTTTTGCTCAAAAATTTTAATAATGATTCAAACAAATAAAATGAATTTACTACACGTCGAATTAGAATCAGAAGAAAATTTGTGTGTAACCATTGGAGAAACGAAAAACAATTATATATAAATATAAATAATAAATATAAAAGAATTGTGTTAACATTTTTTTAAATTTAATATATATACTAAAAATGTAATGTAACATAATATAGGAAGATTAAAAATATTGTACCCAATACATTCTATGGGCTCCAGGTGTGAAACATTTTCAAATAATTTCATATTTGAATTTCCTTTTTCTCGCAACAATTTTCATTTTTAAATAATAAAATAAAAACTCTAGGTTTGTATCACTAAAACGACATCAGTCTTGGTCGTCTGATAATGGTGCAACAACCGAAATATATCAAGATATATTATAATAAATGTATATTGAAGAAAACTTGGAGTTTTAATTGATTATTATAGAAGATTTAATTAAGTTTATGAGTTCAAGTTGATTTCTACACTATTGAAGATTATTTTAGAAAAAAATGAGAAAATTTAATTGAATTGAAGAATTTATAAAAAAGAAAAACGAACTAACTGAATTACAATATAAATTTGATAATTGGAAAAATTGATAACAGAAAGATAAACTAAAATAACACTAAGGCAGCGGCTAAGGAAGAATTTAGAACTAGCATAATTTTATAATAAATAAAATTGAAAATATTTTTTTTTTTTTACTTAAACTTACCTTTATTGTTATTAAACGACCAGTTAATGCAATTATTTTGCATATCATATGATAGGATGCGAATTGTAATGTTACAGAATGTGTTATATGGCTTAATACTAATTGAAATATAAAATAAATAATTGATAATATTTCAATTACATATAATTGAATTGGTTGCTGATACAAATAATCTTTAATAGACATTTTTTTTTTAAATATTTTTATTTATATTTCCTAATATAGAACAAGAATGATCAAATCGGAATGTAATTGACCGCGATAAAATTACAACGGTATAGAAAGATATTTAAGATATTTATTAATGAATAAAATCAAACGAAATTAATTTATTGTGTTAACATTGACTTTATTTATGTATGTTTTTTAATTAAAACATAATAAATAAAAAAAAAAACAAACGCTTCTTTTGGTAATGTCCGTTTTATTAATAATACTGTAACTTTTTTTTTTTATTATCGTTTTTGTTTTCTTTGCTGTAAAAATTCAACTTCTTTTTCTTCACTGTAGATGATTGCAAACAAAAAATTTTTTTTTATATTTTCAGATGCTTTGCAACAAAACAAAAAAAAATTAAGCCAAATAATTATTCCTTCTTGATTTATAAGTTGAAGTGTCCGGTAAAGCTGAAAAGAGAATTAAAAAAAAAAAAATTAAATTAATTTATTAGGTATGTGTATATGCATGAATATAGGTATATACTAAATATTAAAGAATTATTCATTCCTATATTTTTATTTTTTTTTTCTCTTTTATTTTTGTTTTTATTATTTAATTCAAATTTATAAAGTTATTTGGTAAAAGTGTATGAGAATCAATTTTTTAAGGAAATAATAAAAGATAAATAAAAAAAATTAACAAAAATTCCTGTGAAGATTTATGTAATTATTGAACTGTAGAAAGGTAGTTAAAAGTATTTTTGTTTTTGTAATTTACATTCCCTTATCACCTCTGAAATATATTCGATTAAAAATACAGTTTTAAGGTTAATTCTAAGGATGGGTTCTATATATAAAAGAAAATTATACAAAAAAATAACATTAATTTGGATGGGTTGCAGAAAATGTGCTTGTGAAAATTAAAGGTGGTTTTCTATGAAATTTAAAGTAATTGTTTGTAATTAAATAAAAGAAAGAAATTTAAATTTTCTTCTAGTTTTACTAATTTTAATAAATAACAATATTTAAGCAAAAACTTTAATATAGGTACACTACTTTTAAAACGGACTAAAATGTATAAAATAATTTTGCCTCTCCATATACAGATTTATAATTATACACACACACATTGTCCAGAAAATTTGTGATCGCGATATTTTAATCTTATATATAAAGAAGGATGTTTGTATGTATGTATGTATGTATGTATGCATGTTTGTGTCAGAACTCCTCCGAGACGCATGAACCAATTTCAACAAAATTTTACAGGATGGTTTTTTACTACTTGGAATCAAACCCGTGATATGTTGTCTTCCAAAATTCTGACGGTACGGGTACCTGTCATACAACTCCGAGCACCTGACAAAAATATTTCAAAAACCAAAGGTGCTACAGAGTTGAAAATTTGCACACAGTTACTATCTCAAAAATAAATAAATATGACTTTCGCATTTTTTTTCGAAATTTTGACTGGTTCGGGTAGCTGTCGTACAACTCCCAGCACCCGACAAAAAGATTTCAAAAACCAAAGGTCCTAGAGAGCTGAAAATTTGCACACAGGTACTTTTCCAAAAATAAACAATTTAACTTTCACATTTTTTCGAAATTTTGACTGGTTCGGGTAGCTGTCATACAACTCCCAGCACCCGACAAAAAGATTTCAAAAACCAAAGGTCCTAGAGAGCTGAAAATTTGCACACAGGTACTTTTCCAAAAATAAACAATTTAACTTTCACATTTTTTCGAAATTTTGACTGGTTCGGGTAGCTGTCATACAACTCCCAGCACCCGACAAAAAGATTTCAAAAACCAAAGGTCCTAGAGAGCTGAAAATTTGCACACAGGTACTTTTCCAAAAATAAACAATTTAACTTTCACATTTTTTCGAAATTTTGACTGGTTCGGGTAGCTGTTATAAAACTACCAGCACCCGACAAAAAGATTTCAAAAACCAAAGGTCCTAGAGAGCTGAAAATTTGCACACAGGTACTTTTCCAAAAATAAACAATTTAACTTTCACATTTTTTCGAAATTTTGACTGGTTCGGGTAGCTGTTATAAAACTACCAGCACCCGACAAAAAGATTTCAAAAACCAAAGGTCCTAGAGAGCTGAAAATTTGCACACAGGTACTCTTCCAAAAATAAACAAATTTGACTTTCACATTTTTTCGAAATTTTGTCTGGTTCGGGTAGCTGTCATACAACTCCCAGCACCCGACAAAAAGATTTCAAAAACCAAAGGTCCGAAAGAGCTGAAAATTTGCACACAGGTACTCTTCCAAAAATAAACAAATTTGATTTTCACATTTTTTCGAAATTTTGACTGGTTCGGGTAGCTGTCATAGAACTCCCAGAACCCGACAAAAAGATTTCAAAAACCAAAGGTCCTAGAGAGCTGAAAATTTGCACACAGGTACTCTTCCAAAAATAAACAAATTTGATTTTCACATTTTTTCGAAATTTTGACTGGTTCGGGTAGCTGTCATAGAACTCCCAGCACCCGACAAAAAGATTTCAAAAACCAAAGGTGATAGAGAGCAGAAAATTTGCACACAGGTACTCTTCCAAAAATAAACAGATATGACTTTCACATTTTTTCGAAATTTTGACTAATTGGGGTAGCTGTCATATAACTCCGAGCAGGTCCGCAGAGCCCTCAAATTTTCTAATAAGAAATATAGTTTTCATTGGAACTCAACATACATATGTGTATTAAATTGGAACGAAATCGGTCCAGTTTCTGAGATATGAATTTTCGTTCAAAAGAGCTCTGGCGGAAAGCAGGTTCTACAAATTTGGCAGAAACTGCCGTAATCGGGATCCAAGGTAAAATGTCAAGTCCCTAACTTAACAGGAAGTGGGTCTAAAATGCCTGAATTTCATATGTTATGCAGACCATATACAATTTTCTAATGGAGCTTGAATTTAGCTTATTTATTTGACCCTTTTTAGTGCAGTTAATATTGGTACGAAATATTGGTGATAGTCATTCAAAAAGCAAGTTTTTAAATTTTTTTTTTATTTTATTATTTTTAGAGAGGAAGAGAAAAAGGGGTGAAGAAAACAGCAAAACAAAATTCTCATTTTTATTTATTTCTATCTTTCAATGAAATAAAATAAAGAAAACAATTTTTTTTTTAGAAATATTTGCCTTGAATTTAAGCGTACTAAAACTACAAAAAAAAACTTTAGAATCGCAGTTTGATGTAAGGTTTTCAAAGCAATACAGAAGAAAAGTCGGACGGGCTGTCCCCGGATATGATGTGGTCAAGAGTGACGCTTTGAGTCGAGTGTATACTGTTCTGCCAAAGTCCGGCGCGAAAATCCAATGTTACCAATCACGTTTGGTCCGTACATATTCAACAACGCATTAATTATTCTTATAAATGTGTGGCTATGATCGGTAAAACATTACTGCAACTCGGCCTATCTTCACCAGTATGAAACCAACAAAATGAACTTTATACAGATTACATACGAGAAAAGAACTGCAACGTCGAAGAGCTGAAAGCGTAATATCGTGGAAAAAATACCGCTTCTAAATCAAAATCAGGAAAAAGCATACAAAATTATCATGGATCAGGCAGAGAACCAACAAGGTGGTACCGTTTTTCCTGATGCTTCGGGGGGCACAGATAAAACATTTTTAACCAACCTAATTCTAGCCGAAATCAGAGCTCGAGGAGAAGTTGCACCTGGCATTGCATCTTCAGGAATCACGGTAACATTAATGGAAGGAGGAAGAACAGCCCATTCTGCACTTAAGTTGCCTTTAGACATCTTCAGACAGGAAAATCCTACCTGCAACATTAGTAAAACAAGTGGTCGGGCGCAAGTACTCAAGACATGCAAAATTATTGTATGGGATGAATGTACCATGGCTCACAAGAAAGCTGTCGAAGCCCTTGACGTGACTGTGAGAGATCTGAGAGGAAATAACAACCTTATGGGAGGAGTTCTGGTACTTCTATGTGGAGACATTCGTTAAACTTTACTCGTCATTCCAAAGTCAACACCAGCCGATGAAATTTACGCATGTTTAAAACATTCATCTTTGTGGAGACATGTACGAAAGATAAGTTTGAAACAAAACATGATAGTACATCTGGGGTGACAGTGCTCACGTTTTCGCCAACAAGCTACTTGAGATCGGAAAGGGTAGATTTGCAGTTGAGCCATCTGGAAAAATAAAATTACCATCCGATTTTTGTAATTTGGTGTCGTTTGTCGCAGAACTAATAGAGACAGTCTATCCGGATATTCAGCAAAACTATCATAATTTGAGCTGGTTTCGAGAGAGGGCAATTCTTGCTGCTAAAAATGCTGATATCAGCGAAATGAATAATCAAATACTTTCCATATTACCGGGCGTAGTAAATGAATACAAGTCCATTGATAACGTAGTAAATGCTGATGAGGTAGTCAATTTTCCAACAGAGTTCCTAAACTTTCTTGATCTGACTGGATTACCGCCACATCGTCTTTTACTGAAACTGGGATCACCAATTATTTTAATACGGAACCTCGACCCACCAAAACTTTGCAACGGTACAAGACTTTGTGTTAAAAAATTGCTGGCAAATGTAATTGAAGCGACTATTTTAACAGGGAAGTGACACGGTGAAGTCGTTTTCATCCCAAGGATACCACTTATTCCAAATGATTCCCTTTTAACTTTAAGAGGTTGCAATTTCCAGTTAGACTTACGTTCTCGATTACGATAAACAAGGCACAGGGACAGCCTATTAAGTACTGCGGTGTGGATTTAAGTGTGAAGGCGAAACTAAAAACGTTGTGTATAATCAAATTTTATCTTGAGAAAATTATTTAATCACCCGTCAATTTAATTAGTTTATTCTTTTGTATTTTTTCGTCTTTCCTTTTTTCTGTTCTTTTGTTTTTTCCTAATAATTGTCTTTGTCTTTTTTGGATTTCTAAATTTGGTTTTGTTTTCTTTATAACATTTTGTACTTTTCTTTTTTGAACAATGAAAAAAACTGCTATATGGATAAGAATTGATTAATTAAATTAAGAGTAACAAAAATTAAAATGTGACCTACTAACATCTAGCATAAGTTTATATGTAGCATTAGTTTTATACTAACATATAGAAATAAGTACTTAATGTTTGAATATTATAAAACTGAAAATGTTTATTATTAATACCTAAAAAAAGATTTATGCTAACATAAAAAACGGACCATAATTTAGTTTTCAAAAAATACTTCTAATTAAAATCCCAAAATTCTAATTGAAATTTGTAAACAACGCCTAAGACTTATGTTTGCATTTTATTTTAAGTTGTAAGTACTATTTTTGTTCAAAACTGAAACTCATTTTAATTTTCGTTCACTTTTGATTTTTTTTTTTTGTATTTCATTTAAGTAGATAAGTACCTATAATAATTTTTAAAATTTTAATGAATTAGCTTTTTATTAAATTTTTAAAAACTTGCAGTGGTTTTAGTGGGGGTGGATCCCAACGCCGGGTAACTCCACTAGTATAGCTATGAAAATACTTGTAAGATTTAAAACGATAAACATATGGTGCGGATCAATGAATTAAAAGGCGAATTTCCTTTCACTAATCCTTTATTTTTATTGTGCAAATATCGATATTTCGGAAGCACCTTACTTTCTTCATAAGTGTCAAAATATCTATTAGAAATATAGAGTATTAAAAATAATTATGGTGCGTATGTAATAGATAATTCACCTAAGTGCTAAGTTACTAATAATTTCATTACATTGCAAATGATATGAACAGTAGTGTAAATTTTCTCAACGATATCTACTATTGTTATAATGATTATAGATAAGTAAGTATTAATAAGTTTGTTGTGTATTATTAAATAAGAATTGAAATAAATAAATAAAAAATATATAAGTATATGTGTATTTTGATATACTAGCAAAATCAGATAATCTACAGATTTCTTTTAAACGACCTGTGGAAATACCGCCACTTCGTACGGTCACGAAAAATTACAATTGAGTTTCTTTTAACTATAAGCAAGAATTGTCTAGTGATGACATTAACAATTTTAACTGGGTAGTATACTTTCAGAAAGTAAGGATAAAATAAATTCCACAATGCTAAAAATTCCCGACTACTTGGTCCAAATGTATATAAAAAGATTTAGTGCAAATTAAAACTTACAAGACTTCAAGGAACGCATTGCAAATACTTATTTTAACTGTGACTGTAACTTTAAAAGTCTCCGCTCAAATTCAATATCAAAGGAACTATTGCGACGTCTATGCTGTTCGACTTTTCCCAATTGTAAATGCTTAAAGTAAAAGTAGAAATCAAAATAGAAATTATAATAAAACAAAAATATACCCCACACAAATTTACAAAATTAAAAACTCCAATTTAAAACTAGATATGAATATTATACGTCACTAGAGGTAAATTCTTCTAAAGTAGTAGAGTTGTCCATGCAATTACACTATAACTGTTATAATGTATTATAAAAAAATACACCTAAAAAAATTTGTTTTTATAAGTAGAATTATTTTGTAATAACTTTTAATTATGTAAGTTTTATTGTATTTGTATAGAATCATTAGTATAAGTTTATTCTAATTGTAAATAGATAATATAAATAAAAATATAAAAAAAAAACATATGTATATTAAAATCAATTTGAAATAAAAATCAAGAGTAAAGGTAGTTTAACACTACAGGTATTGTAGAGTTCCAGTATTTTTAGGTGAACAAAATACTTTTTTAATAATTATCAGTTATTGATGCATACTTTCAAATTTCAAACTTTTTCTTTTTTATTTAATTTTTGTTATTTCAGTTATTAAACGATAGAGTATAAGATGTTGGTGTCAAATTAGAAAATGAGAGGTATATTTATGAAACATAATATCTTAATTAATAGTTACTTATTTTATTAATATTTAAGAACATTTAATTTATTATTTTTTTTTTCTAACTAAATCAATTTATGTTAAATACCGTTAAATAATATAAATTATTTATTTTTTCATAAAATATTATTGAACAAATATATTTTGGCTTCACAATTAAATTTCTGAATACATATTTTCTTTCTATACTTATTTATACAAATTTATATAGTTTAAAATATAATTTAAAATTAATTTTTATTCATTTTTATTGGCCGGTAAATAAACTAATTATCACCCACATTGTCTCTTAGACGTATTGTAAGACAATATCCCTGATGCTGATGTGATATTTTTCGATTTTAATATGATCCCAATATTTTCTACCAATAAAATAAAATTTTCTATCACTAGTCTTAGCCTCACAGCTTGTTACAAAAATTAAAATTAAGCTCCTAGACTGGAGTGGCAACACGTAACTTTAGCTAGGCTAGAAAATTTTCAAAATTAATTTTTCCTTTAAGAAATTGTTCAAAAGGGAGAGAGGTAAAATTTCTATGTACGTACCTATATGTAATTACGGAAAAATAATAATATACCACTTAAGAACTGTGAAGTGAACTTTGACAAAATGTGATTTGATTATTTTTCAAATATAATACAAAAATGTAATTTGTACCTTTTAATCATAAATACCTATACTCATACATAATATTCATGGAATTCGAATAACCTTTTTTTATTTGTATCATAATAGTATCGCAGCATCGTAACACTATTATGTCAAATTATTAATTTTTTTCCCTATGTAATTGAAAAACTACGGTGTATTACGATAATAGAGTCTATTGAGTAATTTAGCCTTAATCGTGAGTTTTTTTTTATTATTCAAATTTTTATTTTATATTAAGTAAAGTATGCTACCAGTGCAATCAGTACGTACAGTACAGGAAGTAAAATGTTTATTTTTATGATTTAATATGTTTATGTCAATTTGAACAGTTTTTATATTAAAGGTAAAATTGTTAGTATTTTTGAAATAAAAATTTTGTAATTATGAAATTTAAACTGTATTTATGATATTCAAAGTAATAATTTAATATGTATTAATACTTTTAGCTAATTTAAAATTTTGTTATATATATATGTATATGCAAATAAGTAGATACATGTAACAAATGTTTAAATTAATAAAAAAAATTATTTAAAAATAAATGAATGAAGGAATTAGTTTTATTTTTTTATCAATTTTGTAATTGTTATTACTTTTATTCAACATTTTTGTGTAATTTTCACTTTTATTCTTACTTTTAATTAAACTTAAAAACCTATACATATGTATTATGTTGTGTAAAAACGTGAGCTTCAAAAGAGTCAAATTTCAACTTTTATACTAATTAGGTGACAATATGGAATGGGTGACTGAAAATGCTCTAGCTATAAAAATTTTTAATTCAAGCCGAGAGCAATGAATTATCAACCACATATATTGAGAATATGAATGCGTCAGAGCATATGAAAAACCTATGCAAATCTTCGGCTGACGACAGTAAATGGAAAAAACTATTATACACAGGAAGAAAGTAAATTCGTAAGTATAGGTATTATAAATTCAAGTACAGGCTCTGTAGGTGAAATATTATTATGACTCAGTTTTCTGACGTTGTAATAACCGAAATCGATTAAGAGATTTAATAAAATTAGTGAAATATGCCTAGAGTCTTAATCTTTATTCAATTTTAATGATATATTATTACAATTTAAAGAATTTGAAATGAAAACCGGAGTCAGACAAAGTGATTCTCTCTCAACAACAGTTTTTAAAATTATGCTGCACCACATATTATTATCATTTATATAACTAATAAGTACGTATGCTGACGACATTTCAGTTGACAAAAGGGGCTACTTATAGGAATCAAAATTAAAGAGGTTAAGATGAAAAGCATTAAAATGGTGTGTACAGAAACAAGACGATCCGATTTTCCAAAATATAATGATGATGGTTAATACCAAATAATATGAAACGAGGAGCTAATTGATATAGATAATATTGTAAAATTTATTAAGGCAGTAAGACTAACATGAAATGACATTGAATGATCAAAGGATGCAAAAAAAAAAACATATTCGATACATTAACGTACAATAGTATAGCAACAGGTAGACCAAAACCAAGATGGTTGGGTGAAATCGAGAACAACTGTGATTGAAATATTGAAATTAACGGATGGAGGACAATTATTGTAGAAGAAAGAGCAGAATGCAACAAAGTTGAAAAGGAAATTAAGGCCCACCTCATGATGATGATGAATGTAATATGATATTGTAAACTGTTTGAATTAAATTACAATTAATAAATAATTAGTATAACAAAAAAAGTATTTATAAAAAAAACTTTGGATAAAAATGTTGGATAAGAATTTTATACTTTTATTTATTAAAGATTTATAATCTCTTGTCATTCTTCACAAAAAAAAGTTTTGTCAAAAATTTTTAATCTTGCATATAAAATGTCTTACTTATTATTTAGTTGCTTCCGATAGCATAAAACATGGCACATAGAAACTATTTTATACCAAATATTTATAACATTGAAAAATAATTTATAACTTTTGGATATATTTGAAAATTCTTATTTAAAAAACCTTAGAAAAAATTAGGATATTTACTTTTATATTTCCATTGTGCTTGTTATCATCATAAAAAAAAAATAATAATAATAAGTTGCAGGAAAAAACGAATTAATTTTTAATTTATTTAATTTAATTTAATATTTTTATTTATTTAGATTACAATTCATATGTTATTTTATTACCTTACATTTTATTTTAGTCTATTTAAATAAAGTTAATAAAAATTAAATTTTTTAATATACTTACATAAATAAATAAAATTAAATAAGAGGAACACAAGTCATTAGTATCTAATATATTAAAAAAAAAAAACAAAAAAATTGTATGTGTTTATATTGTTGTTATCATTAACTAAATTTATTTATTTAAAAAATTGTGATTATTTAGCTACCTCTACTATAAAAAAATTAAGAGAAAGTGATTTAAATATGACTGGCGTATTATAAGTATATTAAAATTTTACATTATATCTATATAAAATACACTATTGTTTAGTTAGAGATATTAAATATAAAATCCTTGTCGATCTCAAATTTTTTTTTTATCTAATTTAATTAGTATCATCTATACTTTGTATTTAAATTGTCTTGACAAGCTCTTACTAATCTTTTTTAAAATAATAATTTACAGATAAGAGATATTTTTATTCAACTTAGCTTAGAGATTAGTTCCGAATATCGTTATCAAATCAAGTAAATTAATTACTGTGCACTTGATAACACACATTTAGAGGATGCTAAATCAACAAGAGATTTTCAAATACTTATCTTTAATAAAATATGTACAAATAAAAAAAAATGTTAAATATAAATCAATGTAGATTTTATTTCCTTCCAAATTATGATAATTTATTTAAATGTTAGTTAAAAAAATTATTAGGAAGAAGGTTGAAATAAAGATTAAATTTGAAGATAATTAAAAAAAATGCTTTTATAAATTTAATGAACTAGATTACTAGAAAATTATAAACCTAATAAAATACATATACTTAGTTAATTTTAGGAAAACTTATTCTTTAGAGTTAGAGTAAAATAGTCGAATATTTTCCTTTTAATTTTACTAATATGCTTATCATACAAGACACTGAAGATGTCTGCAAGTAGTAACTAGATGAAATGTGCGTTATCTGTATGATAAGCATATTTTGTAAAATTAAAAGGAAATATTCGACTTATTTCAAGAATTACATATATTAAAAAATGATTACATAATCTGTACTAACAACGTATAGAATAGAATATAACAAATATCATGTATCTGATAATAGGCTTCATTGAATTTAAAATATACCTACAAAAGAGGTCCTGACGTCATTAAAATATACATTGATGATCTTTTGCGGCTTAATATCAATGGCTCTGCTTCGCTTTTTGTAAATGATGCAGTCATAAAGTACTCTTTAAGCAAGAAACGTAATTTGAAGATTGCGATGTTAGATGAAACTGTTATTTGAAAATATAAATTCTTTTCTGACACAACAACTCACGTTATGATGAAAGCAGCTTCGGCTACGTTCGTAAAATTCTTATGTACAATGTGTGTCAAAATTATAACTTTATTGTTTTTCTATAAATTATAGGACCAGACAGCTTCGGCTACGGTCGTAAAATTCTTATGTACAATGTGTGTCAAGATTACAACTTTATTGTTTTTCTAAAAATTATTTTTCTAAAACATATTGTTTTTCTATAAGTTATAAGACCAGACAGCTTCGGCTACGGTCGTAAAATTCTTATGTACAATGTGTGTCAAGATTCAAGATTATAACTTTCTTGTTTTTCTAAAAAATATTGTTTTTCTACAAATTATAAGACCAGATAGCTTCGGCTACGGTCGTAAAATTCTTATGTACAATATGTGTCAAAATTACAACATATTGTACATATTGTTATTCAATTTATTTATTATATTGAATTAATTTGTAACTATTTTTGAATTAATAAAATTGTAAGTGAACACAGATAAATAAAAAAAAAAATTTATACTTTTTTATGTTTAATAAATAAATAATGTATCAAAGGAGATTCTCTTTGATTATGGGACAGATTGAAAGAGTCAGTATAATTAAAGATGACAGTTGAAATAAATGAAAAATTGAACTTTAATCAACATGCTGGTTATATTATTAATTGTATAAAAATTGGATATCTAGCCAAAATTCGGCATCAAATAACACATAACTGTGCAGTTACGTTCTATAACCCTACAATTTTTCCATATTTTGACTTTTGTTTATCTCTTTTATTTCTTTGTAATGAACAAAAGAAAGCAAAACTTCAGATATTCATTTTATGCTGGGAAATTTAAACGGGGTGTCAGTTCATCAATCAATAAATTTTAATTGTACATAGTATTGGTCTACAAGCTAAAAAATTACATGTTTCCTGAGTGTATTAGTCAAATTATATCTGAGATTTGTATTTTTTTTTCTATTTTCAGATAGAAAAAAAATCAACAAAAGAGCCTTAATTTATCGTTCTATTTTCCTGGGGAGACAGCTCTCAAAAACTCTTATTCTTTTATATAGATTACAATACATATATACATATGTATATATCTTTGATAGATCAAAATTACATTAGGAATTGTTGAGAGATAAAATATTTTAGCCAAACACAGTTCGAATCGAATGGTTTATCGAATCATCTAACAAAGTTTTAATTGTCAGCTAAGCGTAATATTTCTATATTGACATGTTAAGATTAATCTATATATAACATTTCTATAATATTTATATATAATATACGTAATATTTTCATATTGACTTTTTCGGAGTACAGCTATGTTGAATCCGTCCAATTAGACAATAAGCTGGTTGTATTTAAGTTCTCTTGTTTCTTTTTCTTCACGTTTTTTTCGGAGCTACGCATCAAGAGTCATACCAAAATATTTTGCAGGATTTTGATATGGTATGATGACTTGTTTATTGTATAATATTATAATATGTTATAAGTTATATTTTTTCTTTTTTCTTTTCTTTAAAATATTTTATTTTAAGCATATGTATATAACGGACTGTAATTGAACTAACAAATTAAATTAAAAAAATGAATTGAAAAGTCAATAAACTATAAAATTTAACTAATTTTTTTGTTAGTTTTCAATTTTGATAAATTTAATAAATAACTTTCATTTAGAATTATAACTAAATCGAAATTTATTTTTCTAAATTAATTAATATCAATTTTGTAAAAAAGCAACAATAAAAGTTTCATAATAATTATGTGGTTAATAAGATTTGAGCGCCATCTCTACTCAAATATAATTATTAACAGTAATGATGTAGGTGTAATTTAAACTCAACAACAACTCATATTTGTATGCTGTAATTTAGTTGAATAAATTTTATTATTATTATTATTATTATAATAGTTCATTATCTGTATTGTTATCATAATTTCTTTTGTTGGAAAAATACTTTCACTTAATTTAAATAAATTGGAAATAAAAAGATATAAAATCAGAGAATTCGTTTTTGGTTATTCCGTTTTATAGCATTATATTAATATGTAGATCTAAATAGATATCGATAAGCACACATACATTATATAGATCTAAATTTTAGTTTTGATTTATTTAGACATAGCTACATAATGTATATTAAGATATTATTATAATTTATAGATTATTTAAATTAATAATAATAATAATATATCGAATTAATAATTATGATGTCTATATTTGAATTAAAATGTTTTAAAGTTTTGTTTAGTAAAATAAATCCAATTCGGTTTCAAAAATTAAATTTTTTTTCCTACAACTTTCCTTTGATTTTCCTACTTACGTAGTTCTTCTCATTTACATAGGTAAAAATTTCTAATATTACATCTTTCTTCATTCTTAAATATCGTATATAATTGTTGTATGATATAAAATATACAAGATAGTTGTGTTGGAATATTGAAATCATACTTTACCTTAAAGTATATTTTTTCTTATATAGAGATTTTTTCGTATAAAGTCAAATAAAATTAAAGTCATATTCAATACAAATATGATTTTTTATGCTTTGTTTGTGATTTTAGACTATCGGTGCTCGTTTGATAGCGATTAATTCGCACTAAAACTCTTGAGTTGTAACTTATTTTCTATTTATTTATCAAAATTTTCTGGTGTATATCAACTTAATTAAATGTTGAAAACTACTACAATTGAATTGTTATGACCTATACAGGCTTCCTTGAATTAGTTCATTTAGTTCTATTTCATTTAAATCAAATGAATACTATAAATAAATTATGAATTACAAAGTATACCAAACAAATTTTTATGAATAATTAAAGAAAAATGTAATTAATGCACTGAGCGGGATTCGAACATCAGGACCTTCTGATTAATAGTCAGATGACATCATCTACACAATGTAGGTCGGCAATAAAATTTAATAATAATTGTGTTAAAAATACATACTTTTGATAATTAAAACTCTCAATTGAGCATCATTGCATTTTTTTACAGTTATTATTTTCATTATATATGATCGATTAACATTTTAAAAATAAAATAATAGTAAAAAAAATTTCCTCATCCAACCCCACAAAAAATTAATCATTATCATACTGTTTGATTTTATTTTTAAATTTATTAAAATTATTATTTTATGTTTTTGCTTTTATTTTATTTTATATTATTATTGTTTAATTTCGATTGAATTCAAATATTTAATTATGTATTAAAAGTTTAATATACTTGAATGACCTTGATTGAAATCTGAAACAAGCAATCATTGTAATTGTTTTCTCTCTAACGTTTTGTAAAAATGAGGTTTTCTATTGTAAATAAAGTAACAATGGATTAAGTGCTGCTGTGAATTAAATAAATATTTTTGAAATTATTTAAAAAGTTATACGACGGACAGAAAATTTCTTTTTATTTTTTTTTTTTGTTTAAGTTTGGAAATACATATGGAAATTTTTAATTTTAATTAATTAATGTTTTGAAATATTTAAAGCTTAAAAAATACACAATATCACTCTGGGACTTATCAATAATAATAACTGTTTTTGAATTTTCGAATATCTTAACACTCAGGAAGACATCCAGCATATATTCTCTGCGACTGCCCAGTAGTCCTAGTAGCTATTGAAAACTAGGAGCAGGTGATTGAGAGGTTGTAAATGCTAAAAACTTGACAGAGAGGTGAAAGGTTATTAGTTACAGATTCGTTACAGATGCAGAACTTCTCAAAGAACAGAACAGGTAAAGATCTAATTCGTATTGTGATCTGGTGTAGAGGATCACTATGAATCCACATGTGGACTAGAGTTGTGGCAGCAACGGATTACTATACTTTTGCTTTTTCGATGTCATCTGAACTGAATATTTCAAGATAAATAATAATAATTTAAAATTATAGATAAGGAATGAACTTTGAATAGATATGTAATTTACTATGATTAACTGACTGTATCATTATACTCTAAACATTAAAATTGAAAACTTACAAAATTATTCCCAAACTTTTAATGCAAATTATTTGAAATGCATTTTTAATTCTTCTTATTCTACCTCTTTTCGTATTTTATTTTGATATACCTAAAAAGGTTAACCAACAAACTAATATAAAAGCTCTATTTTTTTAAAGTAAAATTATTAAAAAACAATTATTTTTATTTTTGAGACAAAACCAATTTCTAACTCAACATCTGATATACATATGATTATTACTGTATATATATAAGTATAAGAAAATTTATTTAATCGTCTAATTATGACGATATATTTAGCAGTGCTTTTTTAATTACTATAACAATATCCACGGATGGTTACAGACAGCAGTCTAATATGTATTTATGACTAGCTTAATAGTCAGTCAGACTAGCTTCAGTCTTTATGTGACATTTTTATCGTATAATCAGTCAACTTTAGATTCTACAATTCAATAAATTTAATTTGTTTAGCTTATTAAATAATTAATAAGAATTGATAAGAATCTAAGATTGTGATAGGCGATACTACTAAATCAAACATAGGGTGAAACCAAAGACAATAATAATATAAGTAGTTTCTGATCTTTCTTAATACAAATCGAAAAATTTCAGATTTTTAACTTTTGTGTATCTTTGTACATAATGTCTTTGGTGAAACCAAAAAATAAACACTGGGGCAGTTTTTAACAATTTAGCGTATGCTAAATACTGCCGCAGCGTTTATTTTTTGATTTTATCCATATATTAAAAGATTAGTAAAACCTAATAATGTTAAGAATACAGAATAATTTCGATACACATGATTTAATGATAAAAAAGAGGTTATGCAATTTTCTTATACCACTGCATTTTCATATTAGCACTAGCATTTCATATTAGCAGCTAGCATTTTCATATTATGAAAGTTAAATAATTAGTTGAGCTGACTTAATTGAACTTTGAATTTAAACTTATGTACTCTTATATGTATAACTTATATAATATAATAGATTTTACTATTAAACCATTGTTATTGGACCATTGTGATTAGACCATTTTGTTTTTGAAATCGCTTATATTATAATATAGGTACCTATTACTGAGTCACCAGTAAATTTATTAAATTTATTTTTAAATTTATTTTTAAATATTATATTATAATTAATATTTGAACTTCTGTTTCACCATCATATGCATATATTAGAGATTTACATATTCGTCATTTAAAGTTTATTATTAGATAGAGAAGTGACTTTATTCAGTTAGTCTTGCAGGACAGACAAATCATAGTTCTATATATTTCTAATAATATTTTGTCTATTTTTGACGTGTATATTTCCTTGTAAATATACGTTTTATATGCAAGATTCGTCTAAAGAAAATTGTCGAATAAAAAATTGTCTTCCTAGTTTTTTTTATGTATGTTCATTTTGCTTCATTTTTTTTTTTAACTTTTTGTATTTTAGATTTAGAATATCGTCAGCATGTGACATAAGTTGATGGTGTATTACTGTATTGTGATTAAAGTAAAAATAAGTTCATTAATTAATATCAATAGTATCTTCGAATGCGTTAACTAGTGCTGATGCTAAATTACGCTGAAAATAGAATCACGACGAATGACGAATTTTTCGCATTCAAATACATGAGATTATAAGTAAATTGTGACGAATGGCGAATAATCAAAATTTCGCGTTCAAAAATGGATCTATTTCTTTAACATAAAAATTGTCAACTATTTTGAAGATCTAGCTACCTTGAAGTTTAATTTAAAAAAAAAAAATTTTTAAATTAAAACGGGTGTTTATTCACGTAAATTAGGATCGTTGGAAAATAAAATCCGAAAATCCTATGTTACAACTCATTGGAAAATAAAAATTTCAAAGTAGAAAATTCAAAAAAGAAATAACAACAGCTAAAAAAATTAATAAAAGCAAAAATAATATAAAACAAATTTTAAAAATAAGCAATTTATAATTATTTGTGGGTTGTAATTTGAACTAATAAAAATGGTTGAATTGAACCACTTTAGTCTAGAAAATTTTATATATATGAAACAATAACAATTTCTGTCAAAACTATTCTACGACCCTACGATACTAGCCATATTTCCTCTTTTACGTGAAAGCTCTTCAATATTTACAAATTTATAATTAAAACTAAAATAAATTAAACAGTTAGTTTTGATTCAATGCGGTTGCCCTGTTACAAAGGCACTACAAATATACTTTTTTGACAAATATACTCCTGATTGTGCCTCAAATAATAGAAATAATTAATAACATTGTGAGAAAATTTTTCTATTATTATAATTTTTTCAAATCAACTATTACACATGAAAATATTCATTTGTTAAAGTAATAATCATGTTGAAAAACTAAAATATTGCATCACGTACAAACATATGTACATATGTAACAACAAAAACAAAACAAAAATTGCTGTCACACTTTATTGAAAGCTAAGCTTCAATTAAAAATGAACACACTTATGTCTCTTCCATCTCTAACTAGTACTGTAAAGAAATCTATTTAGTTTTTGGATAAAAATAAATATTATTATTATCACTAAGTAAGAGGGAGTAAGAAAGTACTCGTGACTCGTGAGCTGTGAGTTGTATTTTTATCGTATACGCAATTTAAAATCAAAATAAAAACAAAAATTTTAAAAGTGCTACTGAACTTAAATTAATCCATTCAAGTTGCGATTTTTATTTTATAATTTTTTTTTTCCATTGTGGCCTCAATGGCCTATAATATGGATATATGCTGGCGGTCTTCGATATACATCGTCTCGATATACATACATTGTTCCAATTTTTGTTATTTAATATTACATAAAGATTACTTTGAATTTCTAAATTTGAATTTTTCACCACATTAACTAGTAGTTTTAAGCTTTTTTTTTAATAGTTTCATAAAATTATTTCCTTATTATTTATTCGACTCCTTCATCACCAAGAGACTGTGCTATTAAGCTTATTGGCGTCCTTTGAACTTTAATATCTATTGAAAAAAACAACAACATACAATATGTATTTGTTACAGCATAGTCACTGGTCACTGAGGAGATTGCAATTTATTGAATTTATTGATTAACAACTTACTGAAAAGACAATTTATTTATTTAACATGATTATAAAAAGCGAAATTTTAAACAAGGGAAATTATGAAAAAGCTAAATATTCCAAAACGCAAGATTGTATACCCTCTATAAAAAATTTAAATTAATCACCGATAAAGAAAAACAATTTACGATCGAAATTTTTTATATATAATAAGTATTAATTAAAATAATCCAACATTCCGATTAAAAAATTATAAATAAAGGGAAGCCCCCGAAAATCCTAAACAAAAGTGCTTTTAAAAAATATCTTAACGAAATAAATAAAATAATTTGAAAAGTTTAAAAATAAATGTTAGCCAAAACACGACGCAGGATGAAAATTGGTTTTAATAAATTTGTATGAAAAGTTTAAAAACTTGAAAAACCGCAAAACAAAATGATATAAAGTCGTACCAAGGTTTAATTCTATGACATCAGGGCAAAAGTACTTAAGTCACTAATCCATTTTACAAAAACTTAAATCATATTAAGTACTTAGCTTTCAGGTAAGCTTCCAGTAAAGTAATATAAGACAGATAAGTATTTTTATAAAATTAAATATATGATGGTTATAACATTCAAACGTGAGATATTTGACTTAAGTACTTTTAGGCTGATGCCATAGAATTATTTTATTATGTTTCATATTTGGTAAATAAAAAAAATTCTTCCATAACTCCATTTCGTTTAAAAAAAAAAAAGAGTTCGATGTAAAAAAAGAAGGCTTATATGAAGAGAAATGTAGTATGTTAATTACACTTATTTAAAAAACTGTGTTTGAATATATACCTATGTATGTATATATCGACTTTTATAAAGTGCTACTTAGTACGGTAAGAATTTATTTGTTCTTTAAAACTGAAAAGCTGAAAAGAATAAGATTTCCACAAATAAATCGGAAATATCCCACAAAATAAACTTAAATATCCCACACAATTAATGGAGAATGGAGATACCCCAAAAAAATAAACCGAAATATCCCAAAAAATTAAACGGAAATATCCCACAAAATAAACTGTAATATCCCACAAAATAAACCGTAATATCCCACAAAATAAACGGAAATATATCTTAATTTATAAAATTTATTAATTTATGTATCAAAACACAATTTGTCTATACTAACAATATTCTATATTATGTAATTTATGTATTACTGGTATTACATGCATATGTAGCTACTCGTATATATGAATAATTTCTATTTATATTTTAGAATTTTTAGGAGAATTATTCTATAAGTACTTTTTTTTGTTTTTATTTAATTTGGTATTCCGTTTCATATTTTTTTTAACTCTGATTCAATTATTTGTTACTTAAACAACATGACTTTGTTCCGAAAACAAAACAAAAACAAAAACAAAAAAAACTCTTTAACTTTGAATAGGAACTGATTTCGTAATTTGAATATTGAAAATATCTAATTATTATAAATGAAATACATTTATTTGTTATTGTTATTGTTTTTTGCGCTATTTTTTTTTTTTTTTTGGAATGGAATGACAATTGAATTTTGGATGGTAAGATTGATCTTGACATTCAACATATTTTTTTTTTTTAAATAAGGGTATGTTATGTAATTATATTATAATCTATTTTAATCTATTGATTGAAATATTTTGTAGTTGTTGGGACGTGACATCATTTGGTAATTTTTCTTATTATTATGGACTTATAGTTTTTTTTTTTTTTAAGTTAATGGTATATTAGTACCATGGTATTAATTTCAAAAAATAAGATTATAAGGATATGATTATTGCGTAAATTATATTTTAACCTATTCTGTTTTAATATAATTTACTATTAATACAATATAACTATAATGAATAAATTTACTATTTAAACTTATCTATAAAGAATAAATGTTCGAGCTTCGTTATAACAAAGTTATTTTTAACAGTAATTTTAGTTCTTTCAGCATAATTATTGCAAATTTTTAAATTGCAATTACAACTTTTTATGATTTGATTTGTTTTATTTTTTCTTTCATCAATACTTTCGATCAAATTAACATATAATTTGTCATTTAAACACATTAAGATTTCTTAAATTGGAATTTTTGAAATTTACAAATCATTAATTACATAATAATGTCCAATTCTTTCGCTTTCTTATTATGTCTATTCTATTGTGTAAGAAGAATCTACAAATAATATGCATATGTAAGAGTATGTATTACAAATTAGGAATTATTATGGCCATATACGCTGATTTACATAGAACGAGATAAACAAATACGAGAGTAGCTACTGCGTCACCAAAACCAAGTCATTGTCATCTATCTGTGTCACATTTTTCGATGCCACCATATATTTAAATGTAAGTTAACAGAATGAAGGAATTAAAGTTTTGGCATCTTGTTAAAAAAAATGTCAATGCCTTTGGAGAGCTAATTTTGATACACAAATTACATATTTTTGTTATTTTTGTTGTTGTTTTTTTTAACAAAAAAATATGCCTTTTGTTATGTTTTAATAACATCCAGGCCGATGCCAGATGACAATTCTTTGGTTCTAATTTAAAAATAAAATCACTATAAGAGATTTTTTCTTGTCACTTTTTTTCTATATTTATTAATTCTTTTAAGATAAAATCAACGAACCGATATGATGAAGTGGTTACGTCATGTGACTAATAATTAGAATATCTCGAGTTTGAATGCCGTTCAGGACGTGTATGCTGTAAAAAGTTTTTTCAATTATGTTTTGAAATTAATTTGGAATACAATTTATTTAAAATAAAATGGAGCTATGCTGTAATTAATTTATACATAATTCAGTTTTTATATATTTAGATTGATTTTGAATATATGTATGTAGTTATAAAATCATCCTAGAAATGATCTCAGAACAGTCTTTTGATAATGTTGCGAAGCAGTTAGAAAACAGTCTTAATATGTTCGTATATACCGGGTGTTCCATGCCTATCAGCTTTTTATGAGGGAAAGCAGCCGTAATTTTAAAATTTAAAAATTTTTTTATTGAGTATTGGGTTTCTTTTTTTTTGACGTAGAATCCGAATTTGCATAAAAAAGTACCCATTCCCATTTGAAAATCGCTATTTCGGCAAATTTCTGCGATTTTTGGTCTTAAAACCCTTTTTCCGGTCCTTCCCGGGAGTTGAAAATATCACCAATCGATAGAGCACCTTCGATTTAGTAAAATTTTTATTTAATTGTAAAATAACGGCTCCTTCTCTTCTTAAAAACCTGATACGCATGCTCTAGCAAACCCGGTGTATAATACAATAATACAATAATTGTGAATTAAATCTTGTATATTTCATTTACTATTTTACTTTGTTGCAGCTGTTGTTATTATAATTTAATACTGTAGAATGTATTTCATTTTGAAACTAAATTTCTTTATTCTTTATCAAATCTAATTAATTACACATTAATTTTATTCTTGTATTGTTTTCAAAACTAATGCAATTTTCATAATATTACATTTCATCCTACAAACTATTACATTCTTTACATATATCGTACGTATTCCGATAGGTACTATTCTATGTGTATAATAGTACATGTTAGGTACTATTTAGTATTTATACATAATGTACTTTTAAGCCTATACAACAGCACTGATAACCTTGACAACAATCTCTTTTTTTGATGATTTTTAATTATTGAAAGTGATGAAAATTAAACACGCGATGATCATAATAATGAGTGATCACTTTAAACATTTTATAAGCCTAAATTACAATGATGATGAAATTTTATATTTTAGGGTATAGAAAATAAATCCTTAAACTGTATAAGATTTTTGAATAACCTTAAAATTTTTATATTCTAGCAACAACATAAATATTGCATTTTATTTTTAAATAGCATAAAAAAATCGAATAAATAAAATTGGATTTAATACTCTGGGGACAACAATATCTCAAAACAATGTTTCGATTAGAATTTTTAAATTACACCGACATCAAAAGGCCAACAAGAATTGGAGGACAACGGTCTGAGTCGAAGCAAATATCCATCAAAGAACGTGACAGCAACTAAAAATGCTAATCAAATGTAGGAGGCGTTGGAAAATTTGTAATGCTCCACTGAAGGGGTTACCGGACAATAATGATAAAATTTATATATTGAACATTTTTTTTAAATATTTGAAATAAAAATAATATTTATATACACAGTTATGACTGTTATGAGTAAATAAATGTAAGTATCTGATATACACATATAAAATTTTCTATTATGTTAACATGTAATTTAATGTTACCATTATTGTACATAATAACTATACTATCTATTTTTCATTAAGATTAATATTTAATACACATTTAGTAATATTAACTATAAAATAACATTTTCATGTTTGATTTTATTTTAATATCAAAGATTCTTATCTAATTTTAGGCAATGATTTTTTATGATAAAATTTTATATTTCAGTTTAAATTTCTATTTGTTAGATCAGAAGTATAGACATACTTGAAAATTAATCAAATTGATCAACGAGATTCATTTTTATTAATCGAATAAATTCAATTTATTTCAAATAAGGGAATTAACAAAAAATTAAATCACTTAATGTTTAGATAATAACAATTTTATTTGTTTCTATTATTTTATTTTATACATAATTAGAAAAATTAATTATGCATATATATATATATATAGCTACGATTTAATAATTAAAATTGAGTTATCATTTTAAAATTAAAATTACCTGATAATAATATTTGTATTTATTGTCCAATATAATATGTATTATAATTAATATATAATTAAAACTATGATTATCATAAACGCATTTTAAACAAAAACCACAAAATTTAAAATTAAATTTGTAATAAATATTTGAAATTTCACAACCGCAAGAGATAACTAAAATTTTTAAATAATGTAGGTATACACATGTAATTATAATATATGTGTTATAATATATTTTTGTATTATTATTATAAATATTTTTGTTACAATTTTTTCTCTTAAGTTTTTAATTTAATAATTTCACATTTTATAAATAAAATTTTATAATTTAAAAACTTTTTTGTCTCTTTTGTATAATTATTTTAAAGAAAAAGAATTAACTATAAATAAATAAAAAATTAAATTATTATTTTTTTTTTTAGTAACGTTTGAAATTTAAACGGTTATTTACTTTTGCACATTCCGATATATAACATAAAACATATAAACATATAATTTCTGATCGACTTTTTATCGTCAACTAACGGATTTATTAACAAAATCATGATTTTAAATAAAGAAAAGAAGAAAAAGATGAAAAATGATTTCGTCGTAGTTTGGTGTGGTGTGGTGGTGTGGTGGTGTCAGGTGTGGTGTTGTGTTGTGCTATTGTGTGTTATGTTTGCGTTTAATATCGTAAATTTATGTCATAAATTTATGATTTTTTTTAAAATTATTGTGAATTTATTTTACTGTGAATGATCTCTGATACACTACTTCATTATTCAAATAGTTTAAAAAATATTTTGTATATGGCATGGCAAATTGCAATACACAAATTCCACTATACATAATTACTGAACTAGATGAAAATCTGGGTTAATGTATTGTTTATAGGTCCGTTACAAAACACGAATAAATAGTCTTCGCAGTTCGAAAGTTTAAATTTAAATAACTATTGGAGACTTAAATTTTTATAATTTAGGTGGTTAAGCTGAAGTTCGTCGGAATGTTAAATTCCGATTACATTCCGCATTTCGTATGCTGAAGTCCGTAAGTATTCCGCAGTCTGCAAATGTCATTATTTATCCGAAATTTTAAAATTTATGTATGCTGTATTGCTGTAGTTCTTCGGAACGGAAAATACTTTGAAAATTGTACGACAGAATTTCTCATTCGGAAGTATTAGAATGGTTCGGAAATGAATTGTAAAGCATACAATTTTTGTATTTAGAATATTAGTAGAAGTAGAAAATGTAATAATGTAAAATGTAATAATAGTTTTTTTTTTTGAAAAATATATTTTTTATTTAGGAATAAAAAAGCGCTTCAAAAGAATAATATATTTTATTGTTTTTAATATTATAACATAATATATGTATATATATTAAAAATAATACATATTTTACATTCTTTAGAGAATTTTAAATTTTCTCTGATGTAACAAAAAATTACTATTATTTTAATTTGTATATATATACATACTACATATGTAATTAAGAAAGTTATAACTTTTACTTTTAATTTATGTATGCATATTGTATATATACATTATGTCATATACATTATCTATTAAAAATTTATAAATTTTACAAAATAAATAAAAAAAACTGAATTAAAATAAAAATGTTTGAAATAAATATGAAAAAAAAATTAAAAATCTTCCGAAACATCTGATTTTGATTTCTGTACAGACTTTGCACTCGAATGGACTTCAGCATACCGATTTTTTCGTATTCGGATCGGAATTTTTTTTCGGAGAAATTCCGCTTCGAACTTTAGCATAACCACCTTAATAATTAGTTTCAGTATTTATAAATAAATATTGTGAATAAAATAAATTTATATTAAATTTAAATTAGTATTTTTGTGTTAAATATTAAATAAAGATTTTAGATTAGCCCTTAAAACACCAGTCTGGTATTTTTCACCAACAAATTTTTTTTTATGTGAAGGCTCATCAAAAAGTATTTTTATTAATCAATGATTTCAAGGATGGTATCGAATTTGATATCATTTAAAACTCACATAATTAAATGGTTTTTTATACGTTTTTAAAACAAGTAATTTTTATTTGTTGTGAAAATCGTAAAAACAGTTATTGTTTTTGTTAAGGCACAAAAATAACCCACATTTTGAGCATTTTATACTGCTGAAGGTCGGACATTTTGTCGTTTTACTTTGGAGGAACGAATGATATTGGGCCACGACGTTTTTTTTTTGCTACAATCTAATTTTTTAATTAAAAATTAGAAAACAATTCTCGAATTCTCTGAACGAAAAAAAATGAAAGACGTTGATGAGTCAGGTCCAGAACCTACATGGTCTGTTTGCCACATAAGCAAGTAAGTATTGTATTTAAAATTAAAAAAGTCAATAATTATATTTTATTATTTCTTCTACAGTGGATTATTCAACAGTTTCTATGAACTAGAAATAATTTGAACTCAAAAAACGAAAAACTCTTTTTTTCAGAGTTGAGAGAAAATATGTGTTTATTTTGCGTAGCTGCTATTGGATACACATATGTTTTTTAAAGCTTTTATGGTGTTTAAAGACCCAAAGTAAAAAATTAAAATCACACCAATTTAGAAAATTTTGGGACTTTATTTCGTTATGAAATAAAGCTTCAAAATCCATACAAATTTTTTTAGTATTTTATTTCATTTTTATTTTGGGACATTATTTCGCGGAGCTTAATTATTACGGAATATCGTGGAACTTTAATATGTAATTATTTTTAATTCAAAATATTTATGTTTATTTATTTATACATGAAAGTAATATTAAGAGTAATTTTAAATTACTACTTTTAAAATTATAAATTCTAAGTTATACAGGGAATGGAAGCATTACACGTACCTATCTGTCCGTACTTCTACTATGTTGCTTAATTGTTTCCTTTTCTTATCATAGGTGTCGCATACTATGACTTAAAATAAATTAAAAACAAAGTTGAATTAAGTCACGAGTCACGACACGACTCAAAAAAAATACGGAAGCGGCTATGTTTTGATTAAATTGTAAAACTTTATTTAACTGACTTTTGAGTTTGACATTAAAAATTTTGTCGATGGTACTTTTATTTTCTAAAATCAAAATTTTACGAGAATTAAAAATATTAAAATAAAGTTTTGATTTTAGGTTCCATTTTCATAATGGCATCTTTAATGTTTTTAAAAAGTGCTCAGATAGCAAGTAATTTATTATTTTGATTAATTATTCTTATTATATACTGTTTTATATCTTTGTTATTATGTAATTTACTTGAGGTTATAAAATTTGCAGTCTTCAATCTGGTTAACATCCACTAAAATATTTCATGTATTTTGTTTTAAAATTTTAGAACAACAAACTAGTGCTTTGGGCATTTTATGTTTACGTGCTTCATATTCAAATGATAGACCACGGCCATTAAAAACAACTAATTTAGCTGCCCTTAGGAAGGGAACTGGTGGCCGTAGCAGTTTCAATGGAGTTGTAGCAACTGTTTTTGGTAATACTGGATTTTTGGGTCGATATCTTTGCAATAAGCTTGGCAAAATAGGTACACAATTAATATTACCATATAGGGGTGATCATGGTGATGTTATACGTTTAAAAGTTGTTGGTGATTTGGGACAAGTTCTTTTTCATTTTTATAATTTAAATGATGAGGAATCTATTAGAGAAGCTGTAAAATATTCTAATGTTGTAATCAATTTAGTGGGTCGTGATTTTGAAACTAAAAATTTTAAATTTGGAGATGTTCATGTAGATGGAGCACGTCGTATTGCAAGGTTCGTAAAATATATCAATTTACAATATGTATACAGAATTTTGAAAATTATTAGTTTCATTTATGATACTTAGAATTTCCAAAGAAATGGGAGTTGAACGATTGATTCATGTTTCTGCTCTAAACGCTGAACCTGAACCAACACCTTTTATTTTACCAAAAGGAAGTGGTTTTCTCAGAAGTAAATATTATGGAGAAGAAGCTGTCCGATCTGAATTTCCTGAAGCAACTATTATTCGACCATCCGATATGTATGGTCAAGAAGATCGTTTTTTGCGTTATTATGCTCATGTATGGCGCAGACAATTTCGTGCTATGCCTTTGTGGTACAAAGGTGAGCGTACAATCAAACAACCAGTTTGTGTAAGCGATGTAGCCCAAGCTATTGTTAATTGTTGCAAAGATCCAGATACTGCGGGAAAAATTTATCAAGCGGTTGGGTATGCTAAAAATTTTATTTTAAATATTGTTACTCAATTTAATAAACAAATTTTTTTAATTTTTTAGTCCAAAACGTTATCAACTTAGTGAATTAGTGGACTGGTTTCATCGCGTTATGCGAAAAGATGAAAAATGGTGGGGTTATTTGCGTTATGATATGCGGTATGACCCCACATTTACTCTAAAAGCTAAGTTAACTGAATTTATTTGTCCTGGTAATCCGGTAGGAGAATTACACATGGAACGTATTGAACGTGAATGCGTTACAGATCATGTTGAAAGAGGTGTGCCTACTTTAGAAGATTTGGATGTAAAATTAACAACAATGGAAGCTCAAGTACCATGGGAACTAAGACCATACAGAGCTGCATTGTATTATGATGCTGAGTTAGGTGAATTTGAAACACCTCAACCACCAAAAACAGTCGATCCTAGTTTAGAATCTGCATTATATTAGGAAAATTTACAAATAAAATAAATGTTAATTTTTATTTTTGTTTCTACCTTTCCAAAACAATAATATTTCTATTGTTTTCTGGATGCAATGTTCTTTTAAAATAAATCGATACCATAGTTTCATATTCAAGAAACATGTTAAATAATGAGAAAACTCTTTAAGAAAGAATAAATTTATAATTTTAGGTTTAAGGATAGGAAAAATATGTTTTCCTTATTGCAATGTTCATTTGTCAGAAAGAAATTAAAGAATTACACGAATATACGATACAATTGGATAAAATTGGTTAAAGTTTATTTTAAAACATTTCAAACAAACTTAAATTTGAAAATAGTAAAAATAACGTTTATTGAACCGTTACCGGTAATAATTTAAGCTAGTGAAAATGATTTAATAAAATGATCCAGAATAATACTGTAGACTGAACTTATGATTGCTTATTAACATTTAGTTTCAATTAATAGTGACGTCACTGATTTCGTTGTGGGAAACCCATGATGAATAATTTTTATTAAATACAAAATTATATTGATTGACATAAATAGTATGATAATCAGTAAATAATAATCAATTGGTGATTGATGAGCTTTTGAATATGAGATTGAGAATGCAGAGCCTATATTATTACTAGCCTGGACACTCAGAGAGAAAAGCTCTGTTAAAAATAGAGTAGTCATTTTACATATTTGGATAGGTATAGCTAGAAAATTTCATTTTTTCAATTGTTCAAAGGATGATTTAAAATTTTATCTTTTTGACGTATTTTAGCATATTCAGATTTAAACAATATTTTAATTAGTAAATATGTGTTTAAAAACAGGTCTTCCACTAACTAAAAGAAACTAAAAAAAAACTAGTTTAAAAGAACTTTTATTGAAATCATTAATCCTTAATTTTTATTCGTTATCCGGAAATTCAAAAATGTAAAGATATCTGGTTAGTATGGTTAAATGTTAAAATTTTATATATGTATATGATTTGATATATGTACATGTAGTTCGTAATGAAAATGGACAAAATTTTCAAAAACGAAAATCACCAAAAAATGTAATTTTTGGAAGTTACATCACAATTACACCCATATACTTATCTGTGATTAAAACATACACATACTTTTTACTATAGTATTTATTACAAACCACAACCTACAGCACATTAGTGTTATAGAAGCAACGAAATAATGTAATATATTCTTTTATTACAAACTGAGAAAAAAAGTGCGATACAAGTTATTAAATTAAACCGATCTCTTTTTTTATTTATTTACCTTAATATAGATTTTTAATGTCGTCGGCTGAATTTTGAAATATTTCTTTGATTACATAACAAATCGTTCATTAATTTGTTTTTTAATTTATTTTAAATTACTTAAAATTTTTTAGGGCCAGTTGAATAACGGTACCGAGGCCATTAAAAAACATGGGAATTTGACGTCACTGTAACTTTTTTGAATGAATATTCTGGTTTTCTCTTTAAGTGTTTTTGAATGTATTGTATTAACTTGTACAGCTTTTCTGTGAGCTTTTTTGTGTCTTGGCCTGACTTAAATGTAGGCTATGGAGAATGAGTCAAAAAATATTTTCGTTATTTAGTTAATAAGCAAACCAACTCAAAACTTCATTTCAACAACAACAATCAACTTGACTTGACTTTGAACTTGATAGTTGAAAAAATATTTTCAGCAATCTATTTTCTAAGATTAAATTTTAATCACCCCTTGATAACATAAAAGTAACATGGCAGTAAAATTAGCACCAAAAATCAAATTAAATGATGGAAACGAAATGCCAATTCTAGGATTAGGAACATGGCGTTCACATAGCAATGATGCGGAAGAAGCTGTAAAATGTGCTATTGATTGTGGTTACAGACATATAGATACAGCTTATGTTTATGAAAATGAAGTTGAAGTTGGTCGTGCCATAAAATCAAAAATTCAAGAAGGAGTTGTTAAACGTGAAGATTTATTTATTGTTACCAAATTAGCTGGCATTCATCATGATCCAAATATAGTTGAACAGGCATGTCGTGAGTCATTGAAAAATTTACAATTAAATTACGTGGATCTATATTTGATTCATTTTCCTGTTGGAGGAAATTATGACTACTTAGATACGTGGAAATCTATGGAAAAATTAATTGAGTTAAAATTAACAAATTCAATTGGTGTATCAAATTTTAATAGTGAACAAGTAAAAAGAATTGTTGAAAATTCTACTATAAAACCAGTTACAAATCAAGTTGAGTGCCATCCTGGATTTAATCAAAAACAATTAATTGATTATTGTAAACAATATGATATCATTTTGACAGCATATTGTCCATTAGCAAGACCAAAACCAGAATTCAGAATACCAGAATTTGTATATGATGAAAAAACTGAATTAATTGCATCAAAATATGGTAAAACAACAGTTCAAGTTGTTTTGAGATATTTAATTCAACATGGTGTTATTCCAATTCCAAAATCTGTAACTCCAGAAAGAATTAAACAAAATTTTGATGTCTTCGATTTTGAATTATCTGCAGATGAAATGAAAATTATGGATAACTTTAATACAAAACATCGTACTATTCCATTTTCACAATTGAAATCATCAAAGCATTTCCCATTTAATATAGAATTTTAAGAGAATACAAAGTTTAAACTGTTTGATAAATAATAAAAAATAAATTGTTTTATAATATAAATATATATTTATTTTATAACTTCTATTTTTATTGCATTAATATAAAAGATTAATAATTAATAATTATAATTATAAATTGAATTTGTTACATTAAGTGCCTCATCTTATAAATTCATAATAAAGATTGTTTTATTTAAAATAAATTGTAATAAGTCTTACATACTTTTTTTTTTAATTATAATAATTGAAAATTACTTATTATTTTGCACCAACATAATTAGTTTCTTTTCCAGTTTTTTTAATTATTTCCAAAAGGTCATCACTCGATAAATCTGATGTTATTTGAACAAGTTTGTTATCTAAATCAACAGCAATATCTTGAATTTTTTCTAAATAAAAATTTTTGTAGATTAAATATTCGATTTATTATGTGCATAATTATATAAGTAGTTATATTAATTTTAATTAGTTTAAGATAAGACTAATAAATTATTATAATCAATATTCTTAATTTTGTTTACATACCACCTTGTTTACCAAGAACTTTTTTTACTTGGTTTACACAGCCTTCGCAAGTCATTTCAACTTTAAATTCATGAACCTAAAATTAAAAAATGTAAAAAACCAATTAAATTATTTTTTTTTTTATATTACCGGCATTTTTAATAACTTAATTCGATAAAATGAACAAAATAAAGAATTATTGAAATTATTAATTTAATTTGGCACTGAAATTAAAGCGTTGAAACGAAAATCTGAAATAAATAACTTTTAATCCTTTATTGGCAAGCTCAGCTTTTTAAATTTGTAATTGTAATATTCAATCTGTAATTATTTATTTTAGAATGGTTAATGGTTATTTAAAAAATTAATTGGTGACGTTTGACTTTTGCTTTTGACGTTTGCAAATAAAATTAACCTAGATTAAAAAATATCGCACAACTTAACTAACAGCCTAAGCCGTTTTCATTTAACAAGCCGCCGCCACCGACAGTTTACTTAGATACTTTGCTTAGATACTTTTAATTACAGTACTAGGTACTAGTATTACACTGTCCTGGATACTACACCTACACCGTGACGATTGTTTGGTGAAGTGATTTTTAGTTTTTACGCTCCTAGTGGTCATTTTTGTAGAAAGTAGTAATTTTTCTATGTATTTCAACAACATTGCGAGTTCATCTGCTTTATTGTTATCCCTATGACTGTAAGGCTTGGGGCTAGGATTCATTGATTTACGATTTCGTTGGATCCTACTAGAGAGTTAAATTCTGTTTTGCAATTCGCTAGTGTTTTAAATTTTGCTTTTAATTTTTTAAATGCTTTTACAGCTCCTTGGGTATCTGAATTAAATACAATATTAATATTGTATTCAGTTATTTCTTTGTTTAAAATGATTTTTAAGCTGCTCTTTTGACCGCCATGATTTCGCATTACATAATCGCAAGAGTTTTGTAAACCCTCCTTGATTCTGCCATTAGATTTATTAGGTCAAGAGTGGTGACGTTTAGTATTGTAAAATTTAAAAAAAAAATAATTAGTAAGATAGTTTTACAAATAACAAGTGATTTTGATTAGGTATTTAATAAAAGGCATTTGTATTTAATATGTGTGATTATTCAATTAAAAACAAAGGGATGAAATGCATTGAAGTAAACTATATTTTGTTAATTAAAATACGTCTTTGTTGACAATATTTGCATAAATTTCAGTCAATATTTTAAAGTACTAACAGATCCAATTAAATTAGTTACTCAATTAATAACGTATTTTGAAGAATGTTGCTATAGCAGCGCTAAAGTGTCAAATAACTACATTTTTAGAGTACCACATTTTTAGTCTTAATATGAGCCATTGGTATATAAAATATTTGAAAACAGTTTGAATTTTATCTGATAGTTAAAAAAAATAACGGAAATGCGAGTTAAATAACGTTATTTGAAATAGGATGAGTGTGTATGTGTGTAATTAAAATTTATGTTATTATTTTGAATTCATTGAATCAGGAAACGCATTTTAAATTAGTATCTACTTTTAAGTTTTTGAACTTTTACCTTATTTTAATGGTCAAATGCAAAAATTGAAAAACTTACATGAAAAGATACAGCAATTTAGGAAAAATGTTTAGGAACTGAAAAATGCGGAACTTCAAAAATAATATTCGGTTTTTTGTTTTTACTTACTCATTAATTTTTTTTTATCTACATACGTATGTGTAGTTAGTATCATACCAAATAAATTCATCAGTAAGTTTGATATTATTATATACTTTATTAAAAATGTTTGTTATTTATTTGTTATATACAACTTAAAAAAATAAACAATATGAATTTAAATCTGTATTCAACGTCATGTAACCGGTAAATGTAAAATAATATGAATGATATTCAGTAAATAAGAAACAATTCCAATTGCCACCAAAAATATCTCTCATATAATGAACAATTTGTTTTGGTTGAATATTATTTGTGCATAATCTTATAATAATATTTTCCATTACAAATGTAATATTTTTATTTTTTTTCAATTCTGTATAATTTTTAATTGTGTATTGTTCGTCGATTTCCTGTAAATAATTAAAATGTTATTATTAATTATTATTATCATTATTGCTTATATTAATGATTAGAAAAGAGAGTAATTGAACCAAAAAACCAATCGACCAAAATATTTCGACCAAAATACTCGACCACAATAATCGACCAAAATATTTGGCGTTCCCAATCTAGCATAAAAAGTAACCACAACAATAGAAAATTATATCATGTAAATAGAAGAACAAAACTTACTTTATAAAGTTCTGGATCAAACTTATTTGGAATATTGGTAGCTGAAGTAGTTAGAAAAGGAATAGAAATACAATTTAAATACATAATGATTTATAAAATAATACACATATTTTCTAAAAATTACCTGGAACGTATACTATAAAATCGAAATCGTTAATTTTAACATTTATAAAATGATTTGTTTTTGGATAAATATCATATAAACACAAACCATTTCCACAAAATACCTTTCAATAGAATATTAAATTTTTAAAATTAATTTTTATACAATTTGAAAATTTTTATACAATTTCGTATTTTGTAAGAAAACTTTAATTTACCTGCCATTTTTCTTTATCAGCTCCAAATTCTTTATTAATTGCATTAAATAATTTTTCAGATTTAATTTCTTTCTCAGCTAAATCAATATAATGCCCCGCCATTATAATTATTTTTCGTGTAATATTTAAATCAGGCATTTCACTGCATTTTGATATTGTAAAATCTTTTGGTAACAAAACTTCATAATTCTAAAAAATTTAAAATTTATACAATAAAACATTTATGGTACAATCAATAATTTTCCTAAAAATTATTTTACTTCAAAAAGTTTAATTGAATCTGCTCCTTCTTTTAAAATTGGATCATCTAATGGATCACATTTTTCATCATCACCATAAAGCCAAGTAGCACCTAAGAGGACACCAACTGAAAATTAAAAAAATTAATAATTTTGTCTTTGATGTATTTTTTTTATAACTACAAGCTGGTAAAGCTCCAGTTGCAGTTAAAGCAAAAACTGATGCTGCTGTTATACCAGCAGTTCCAATTAAATTCATCCAATTATTATTACGTTTCATTTCCATTTCATTTAATTTTTCTTCTGTATCAATATTAACCCATTCAATCAATATTTCATTTGCATCATTGTCCATTTCATAATGAAAATCTTTTGGGAAAGCAATTTTTCCAGGTGGTAAATGATTATTTTCAATGAAATCTTGTACATCTGCAAATAATTTGATACAAATAATATTTGTTTTTTTATTAGAAAAAAACAAAAACCTGTATATGTTCTTCCCATTAAATCAAAAAATTTAAATGATTTTGTATTATTAGCATCTCTAACACAAAATATTGGTAGTAAAAATATTTTATCAAAAACTTCCGTTTTATCGGTAAAAACTTTTAACAAAATTGGATATATAATCATGTATGATGCAGTACCTCCATATTGAGTGATGTTATCGAAAACTTCCTTTTAAACAAAAAGAATGAATTCTATAGATAAGTATCGTTCACAATTCTATTAAATAAGTTCTAATGGATTCAGAAAGATTCACAAAAGTCATCTTTCTCTCATTATAACATGAAAATTAATTTTAGAATATAATTTGGGATTTTGTTTATTTACTTACTGGATCAATAGAACAATAAAATTTTGAATTTTTATCAAAAATTTTCCATGTGTTTCCATGCTGTTTCATATGAGCTAAAGTAATTTTTTTAGCTAAACTAATGAATGCATCATGATTACTTTGCATGATTTGAGTTTTTTTCCTTTAATTCACTAAAATTAAAATCCAAGCGTATACTTGAGTGTACCTTTAGAATTTGTTTGTAAAACTAACTGTACATAATTTAAAAATATGAAAATTAAATAGATAACATCTTAAAATAATTTTAAGATGCCATGGATATATTTATATTATGTACATAGTATAGAGTGCTTTTACGTAGAGTATGATTATTAGTGTGCATACAAAATATGGTATCATCATCATGTATTCTTAATTGAAATAAATTGATTAAGTGATATCTTTTGATTGTTGTTGAAGTTTCTCTGTTTTTTTCCCCTTACTATTTTACAAATTTTGTAAAGTTTTTAATTAAAATCTTTTGTGAATAAATCTAAATTTCAAGTTTTAGTTTTAGTTTTTTTTTCTATCATAATTTTAATTTCATTTTGTTAATAAAATAAATTTTGAAGGAAGCTTTTTAATAATTAAATATTTTTGAATTTTCTAAAGAATATATTCTTACCTTTTTCTAGCTTTTATATTAATTTAAAGAATTTTAAATATTGTTACAGCGATTTAATTAGAATTAGTACAATAATGTTTAACGATCTTTTCAAAGCAATACACTTGCTTCCTAGTTTGGATGCGATGTACCTATATGTTAGCAATAATACGTAAAATATGATCGATGTATACGATCGGATCTGAATTCGCATTTTTAATGGTGATCAGATCAATAATGTTGACCAATTTAATTAACTTTAATAAAGTGTATTAGCTATAATTAGTGTATTAGCGTTAAGGTGTTCATCCATGTAACATCAATGTTCGTATATTTATATTTATAAAACTCGTTAAGTACTCGTTAAGTAAAGGTCTCACACAAGCAACTAAAAAAGCCAGGAACTTTATTGACTTTTAATGGGAAAAATTCTCAAAAGTAAAAGCAAGAAAAGTATCTTGGGAATCTGATAATTACTAGAAATGAAATCACTGATAGGGGTGCAAAGTACAGCAAGGTTAAAGTACGAGGTTTTGTGTATATTAAACAACTTATAAAACTCGACCAGTCAACCACTTGAACATATGAACCAATTTCTAACTCAGAAAATCTATTTTTTTTTAAATCATTTTAAAAATAACTGTAATCGAATTTGTATGTGGTTTAAAAGCTCGTAACAATTTACTTAATAATTTTTTTTTATTGTTTTCAATTTTGTTTAAAAAAACCTAGTAAATAATAAAACAGGTATTTATTTCATATTCATCATTTTGCTTTTATTGGTATTTTTGTTTAGTAATGAATAAATAATTTTCCACAATATTTGTTTATTTACAACTTCTGAATGATATATATTCATTACATCCTTTTCCTTCAGATCCATTCAAATATAAAAATGCTGGCCCTTGATTATCCTTGCAGTTATATCTTCTTAAATAACATAAATTTGGGAATTTCTTAAAGCAAATACCATTCCAAGAACACACTGGAGCATAGATTTCAGTACAAAGCTGTGGGCAAGAATATTTTGCTGTAGATATTGCCACAGCTATCAAAAAAGAAAGCAAAAAAAAATACTATTTAATTTTAATAAAAATATATAAAAAATAATTTATACCAAAAATAAAAAAATGCAATTGGAAGTATGACAAATTTCATTTTTTTTGGATATTAAAATTTTGGCTCTTTTTTAATTATGATAAAAAAACAATTTAAAGGTTTTTAGTATTACCAGTCTTCTTATAGAAATTTTACTGAAAAATATATGTTATACAAATTTGATTAAATATTGAACTAACCTTTTTAAAAATTTGCTAAAACCCTTAATGTTAATTACAAAAACATTTATTATTTAAATAATAAAAAAATACTTGCTAGTGTGTAAAAAATGAACATTATTCAAAATGTTTTATTTTCCATTCTACATTATTATTTATACCATCAGGAAATTGTATATGTACATAGATGAATGTAATACAATAAATTAATTATTAAATTTACTTTAACATACAATTGCTAAATTCCTTATTCAGTGCGAATCATTACAGTGTAATTATTAAAGTAAATATTTATTTTTTTTATTTGAGATATTTTCGTAAATAAACTTAAGATACTTGAAAGAATCCTTAATTTTAGTGAATAGAGATTTATTATAAAAACTAAAACATAGAAATTTTTAATACCATTAAATTTTCTTATTTTGGAAAGTTAGAATCAAATTGCAGATTTTACAATAAAAAAAAAAACATGAAATTATTATTATTAATCGTGACTATAATTGGTAAGATTTTGATTTCATTCAAATTTTCTTTAAAAAATTTTTTTTTCTTTTGTAATTTAGTTTATACAGTAAATGTATCTGGTCAAGACAAATGTTCAAGTCTAGGACAATTCAAACCAATTACAATTGAATGCCCACATAAACCAAAAAATTGTCCAGAATATGTTTGTACTCATGAGTGTGATCCAATATGTGTTTATTTGAAAAAGCAAAATTCTTTCGAAAAATTCAAGAATAAATGTTATTTTTGTCAAAGTGACCGATGTAATCGAAGTGGAGGTATTTTTATTTGTATTTTTTTTTATAATTTTAAAAATTAAATTTTTTTCTTATATTAAATTAATAGCTTTCCAAGTACCATTATCTTTTTGTCGAAGACAGCATGGGCAATTGAAGATGGATATGCCAGTTGATGAAATGGAAACTCAATAAATAAAAAATCTGCAAATGTAATTTTTATGTTTTTTTTTTTTATATTTTGATTTTACAACCTTTATAACTATAATTATC
Source organism: Argyra leucocephala (assembly GCA_963942445.1). Lineage (NCBI taxonomy): Eukaryota > Metazoa > Arthropoda > Insecta > Diptera > Dolichopodidae > Argyra > Argyra leucocephala. Next base: position 92,163,955 of record OZ012679.1, read on the forward strand.
TTGTTAATCAATTATATGTATGTATTTTGTTACTATCTAATTATATTGTTAATTAAAATATATTATTTGAATTTAAAAGTTTTTTATTTTTATTTACTGGCACATTATTTTCAATAAAAAAAGAAACAAATGATATTTGTTACGTTTTTTAACAGTGTTTTAAGGCACATTCAATTATTATTAAAAAACTACATTTAAAAAAATAAACTTAAAAATAAGAATTATATTTTGTAACTTGATTCATTTAAAAATGTTTTAAACGAGTAATATATTTTGGTGTTAAATTTGTATCTATTTAAAGTAGCTTATAATTCGCTATGATCCGATTTTATAGATTTTGCTAAATGTTCTCTAAACATTTTATTATTATGTTCACCATTTTTATGAATATCTTCCAGTATTGAACCATCCGAATTTATTAATGGTTTATCACTTTTTAGTTTGGCTTCCGTATTAGTAACAACTTCGATGGGTGTTATGAGAGAATCTTCTGTATCTGATATATAACCATCTTCACCGGTATAATGAGTTGGATATAAAAGTAAAGGTGCTGAACTAAATGCAATTAAATTTTTGTTTTCATAAGCTGCATTCCATGTATTATTTGGATGTCTGTCAAACATTATCGGCAAAAATTCATCAACTGGGATTAATTTTTGCAATGGATTTGCAGCTAATAACTTTTTAGCGCCTTCCAAATTAATTACATAACCCAATGTCCAGTATGAATATCCGACATGAACTAAATTATTTGTACCATGAACCCACGGTTCATCTTCTGATTCTAAGCGTTTTCGACCAAAATAACTAAAATTTAATAATAAAATGATACATATAATTAAAATGGATATTATTTATAAGATTAATTCACATACATTAAGTTCCAATCACCAAGTTTTCTAGCTTGATTTAATACACTTATAACTTTATTTTTAAAATATGGTTCAAAACGAATATCATCTTCTAATATTAAAACTTCATTTAATCCGAGCTTCACAATTTTTTCCCAAATTTTGTAATGACTTAAGAAACACCCGATTTCTCCCATTGTCATTTGACGATGGTGATATGGATCTTCATATCCAGGCAAAAATTTTATTCCCATCTCTTTTATGATTTCTACGTTAAGTTTTCTGTAAAAGAAAAAATAAATTGTTATATTATTTGGATATATTCCTTTTATTTCTTACTTTCCATCTACAGCAGGAAAATTTTCTACATCTAGCCCTAACTCATTAAATAACAATTCCATTTTGGTCCGTCTTTCATTTCTTCTTTCTAAATTAATCATATAAATATGATCTAGGGATAATTTGTTTCTAAAAATATAAAAAGAATTAATAGATGATTGTTCAAACTAAAAAACTCTAAATATTATACGAAAAAAAGCAAATTGATTATACTTTTCTGGATTACGGACAAATTTTTTAAATTCATCGTTTATAACAATCGATTTTCCTGACTCTGTTATAATATTCAATTTTATATTTTCTAATTGATAAAAATCTTGTCTAATTTCATCTGTTTTTTCTAAGGGCTGTAAAATGTAACCGTATTGATGAGTATTACTTATATACATTGGAGTTCCGGAACTATTAGCTGATATTGCAAAAATAATAATGTCATCCAGAGGTCCATTATACAATCTTTGCGTTAAATGACTATTTTTTTGTAGTTCAATTAGTTTCGAACGATCAAAAGTTAACCATTGAGTATTTTCGTAATTCAAATTAACTAAAACTGCACTATGTACCATAGGAACTTGAAAATTTCCAGTTTTTTTACTTTCATAAATTTCTCTATATTCATCAGTACGTCGATAATAATAATCTTCAGACATACCACACCAGAAATTCGAGTATAAACCTTCAGATAAAAGTAATGGAGCTACAATTGGTAAATCATTTTTTACAAGTTCGAGCAAAGTGTTAGGATTTGTTAGAAACACATCAGCATCTAAGAACTGCAACATTAAGATTAAGGAGGCAATAAATATAACAAAAGTATTTTAATTAGTACTTTCATACATATATATAATATAGCAATACTATGGAAATATTATTTTAACTTACAAATATAAAATCAGCCCAAAGCTTATGAGCTAAATCAATACTATCTTCTTTGAGTTTTATTACATGAGAGAAACGATCTTTTGACCAATCTGTTGATGATGTTTCATTTTTATGACGAGTTGGTTTTTCTTCATATTCAAAATTAGCAAAATGATATAATCTATTGGTTTTGTTTAACCATAGGTGTGTTAATTCAATTGAATTGTCTTCGTTATGATCAGAATGAAACCTATAACGAAAAATAACATATTGGCATAAACATAGTTTACATAAATAACTCATTAATTTATTGAAGCGATAGGGGAAATGAAAGATCAATATTATAAACAATAGTAACGGAAATACATGTGTTTTCTTTTTATATATTTTCAAATTTTCTTAGTTTTAAATATTAAAATAACTAATGTGACTTAAAAGATAAAAGAAAATTATATTACAAATTATAATATACAAACATAATTTATTTTTATGATGTTGTTAAATTATTTATCTAATATCTATTATAAATTATATCCAATAAAGTTCATTAAACTTTGTATACACTAAATTAGTACTAAAAATTTATCGAGTTTTGATAATAGATACATTTAAACAACAAAGTAATAAAAATATTTGTGTATATATATTCAATGTTATTCTTTTTTTCATCTAGAAGTAAATGACCTAATTTGCATAAATTATTAAGGATAGAAAACAAGTTATTCTAAGTAAGAAATAAAACAAAAAAAAAATACTAACTTACCATAAGGCAATTCGATCTTTTGGATAGTTTAATTTTTCTAAAAAACTAAAAAAATATGGTAAAGTATGGCCCTTATTTCGGATTAAAGTTGAAATAAGTATTGTTGGCAATTTTCGTGCAGCATCCTTATCAGAAGAAATTCTGACGACACAAATAATTAAAAATACAAAACTAATCAATTTCATGTTTTTTTTCTTTGTGCAATAAAAATAAAAATATGGCAAATAAATCAGTTAAACATGGCACTTAATTAAACTTAAAATATAACTTATTTATTTTCACTCTATTTTCTAATCACGTATGATTTAGAATTAAATATGAGGTTTACATTCAAAATGTTTTGGTTTTTATCTTATAAAATTAATTCTAAAGAGATTAGAAACAACAACAACACAAAACATACAAGTGAAACGTCATAGTTGGTCATAGTCAAAAAATCTTAGAATTTTGCAGATTCTTTCTTACAGATTTCTTACTTCCGAGATTAATCAAATTAGGTTATGAACTATGTTTATGTATACAAATATTATAAGAAGTTAATAAATAAATAATTAATTAATTATTTTAAAAATAAATAATTTTCCTGTTTTGTTTGGTAAAAAAGTAAATAAATATAAATATAATCCGGCTTAAATAGTTTTTAAATAGAAAAAATTTAAATTCTAAAAATTAAAAGTTTTCTGAACACTTCTTTTCAAAAATATGTGATTGACGTAAGAGCACGCAAAAAAAAACCTTCACTTCACTTTGTCAAAATTAATCTTTGGAAGGTTTTTATTTTTTTGCGAAAAGTACATCTATCTTTCCGCAAAATTTTATATATATTTCATTCCCAATTAAAATAGTGTAATTATAATCTTATATTTCAATAATTAAATAAAAAATTTGAATACAAAATGCAATGCGGTATTAGGAATGTTATAAACTTTGCAATTAAAGTAAGTAACAGTGGTTTCAAGTAGGAATTATTATGCAACATAATAATTATTACATAGTGTAAAAAAACCATTTTTGATATCTCTAATCAATTTTGAATACTTTATTTTTGTTATAAGTTTTAGTACATATTTGAATTTTTTATTGGAAGCCGCTAATTAAATAAATTTGTAAAGGTCAATATGTTTTAACCTTAGTCTAGCGATATTATACGTCACATACTGTAAATATGAAAATTTTGTATTATGAATATTTCTTTTTCTTATAGACACCTCTCAAATCAAATGGAGCTATACTAGGAGCTATCAATGGCAGATTTTATTCCTCTTCCCATGAGGCAGATATTGTTGTTATTGGTTCTGGCCCTGGAGGCTACGTAGCTGCTATTAAAGCTGCTCAAATGGGAATGAAAGTAAAATAAGATACAAAATGTAATGAAATTAATAATTATTTGTAAAATATTTTTGTAGACTATTTGTATTGAAAAAAACGCAACCTTGGGTGGAACTTGCCTAAATGTTGGTTGTATTCCATCGAAAGCTCTACTAAATAATTCTCATTATTATCATATGGCACATTCAGGTGATTTAGCGAGTCGTGGTGTCATTGTTGGTGATGTCCAATTAGATCTTGAAAAACTTATGGGACAAAAAACGACTGCAGTAAAAGCATTAACTGGGGGTATTGCAGGTTTATTTAAAAAGAATAAAATCACTCGTCTTGATGGTCATGGTACAATCACTGGACCAAACGAAGTTCTAGTAGCAAAAAATGATGGCTCTACAGAATCCATTAAAACCAAAAATATAATGATTGCAACCGGATCTGAAGTCACACCTTTTCCCGGAATAGAAGTAATATCTTAATTTAGTTATTATTAATTGAAAATTTTCATTTATAAATATTTTTAGATCGATGAAGAAACCATAGTTTCTAGTACAGGAGCATTGTCTTTAAAAGAAGTGCCAAAGAAAATGGTAGTTATTGGAGCTGGTGTTATTGGTTTAGAATTAGGCTCAGTATGGTCTAGATTAGGAGCTGATGTTACTGCTATCGAATTTATGGATTCAATTGGTGGTGCCGGAATTGATGGTGAAGTCTCAAAAGCCTTCCAAAAAATCTTAGCAAAACAAGGTATAAACTTCAAGTTGGGAACAAAAGTTACTGGAGCCAGCAGAAGCGGTAGCACAATTACTGTTAATGTAGAAGCTGCAAAAGGTGGTAGTGCCGAAACCTTAGATTGCGATGTTTTATTAGTTTGTGTAGGTCGTCGTCCATATACTGAAAATTTGGGCTTAGAATCTGTTGGCATTGTAAAAGATGATAAGGGAAGAATTCCAGTTAATGGTAGTTTCCAAACAGTTGTACCAAGGTAAATTTAAATTAATATTTAGTAAAACAAGATTAAAATCAATATTTGAATAAAAAATGTTTTAGCATTTATGCTATTGGTGATTGTATTCATGGACCTATGTTAGCTCACAAAGCTGAAGATGAAGGTATTTTCTGTGTTGAAGGAATTAATGGTGGTCATGTACATATTGATTATAACTGCGTACCAAGTGTTGTTTACACACATCCAGAAGTTGCATGGGTAGGAAAGACTGAAGAAGATCTTAAACAAGAAGGCGTCGCTTATAAAATTGGCAAATTTCCATTTTTAGCAAATTCAAGAGCCAAAACAAATAATGAAACTGATGGTTTCGTAAAAGTTTTATCTGATCAACAAACTGATAGAATTTTAGGAACTCATATTATTGGACCAGTAAAAATTTTTAAAAAAATGTTTATACATTAATATAAAAAAAATAAATATGATTTTAGGTTGCTGGTGAACTTATTAATGAAGCTGTTTTAGCTATGGAGTATGGTGCAGCAGCTGAAGATGTTGCACGTGTTTGTCATGCTCATCCGGTAATAAAAAAAATAATGAAAAACATTTTTAGTATGTAATATAATTTTCAATTTTATTTTGTTGTAGACATGCGCTGAAGCTCTTAGGGAAGCAAATACAGCAGCTTACATCGGAAAACCAATTAACTTTTAAGATCGTTATTTAAATTCGCAATATATCAAGAGAATTTATCTCAAAAAGCCTTTTTGTTACCTTGTAATTTATAAATTGATTTAATTTTAGTTTAAAAAAATTATTCAAAATGGACGTTTGTTTTATTTTTAATTTTGTTTTTAAAATTGATTCGAAAATAATAATTTATCATGAAAATGATCATTGTTGAAATTTGATTCAAGATTTAAAATATTTTAACTTTCATGACTACATGAAAATAGAAAAAGGGATTGTCCAGTAAAGAAGAATAAGAATATCAGCAATATTTTGTGATTTCCCGCAATGAAAAAATTTAATTGTGAGATGGATGCTGAACATAATGGGTTTCTGAGACTTAATATTAACTCCCTTCAGGCAAATGTAATTAATTAAACATTTTATTATGAGTCCTTCTAGGACGCTGTTTCGATAAAATATTAAATTAAAAAAAATAGGTTAGAAAAGAAATTCATCCGACGACTGTGCGGATGGTGTTGGTGTAGTTAGTGCCACCGAGTTGTGGTATGTGTGTAGTGTCGTGTGTACTCACTACCAAAGTTGCAAATTTTTATTGCGAAGGGTAGCCCAAATTTTGAACCAAAGTAGCCCAAAGAAGTCTCAATTTAAAAATATTTTAAAAAATATTAAAATAAAATCTATAAAATACAAAACATTCATATGACAAAATTTAAATGAATAAATAAATATAACAACATAAAAAAAGATATGAACTTAAGAAGAAATTTTTATTGCATTACTTTAATTTAATTCGAAAATTAAATTTGTTAAATTTTTTGTAATAAATCACCCTCTTCGTTCTTTTAATATATTTACTTAACATTTTTTGTGACGATGCAAAATTATTCAAACATTTTGGTTTATTGCTGTATTTATTCGAATTATCATTAAAGCATTTACGACATTCAATTTGCATTTTATAATTTTTGTTTTATTGCATTCATAAATAAAATGGCCTTTTTAAAACAGAGTTATTTACTGGTAATAATTGTAGAATTAAGACTTAAAAATTTTTGTAATTTTGTAAAAAAAATTTAGCACAATCGAGTCCAAAATCAAAAGGCAATTTAATAATTTTATTGGCTAAATCAAGAGAAATGTAGCTCAATGTGGCAGCCCTGCTGAGTATTGTACTAAATTTTTCTTGAAATTTAATATTTTAATATCGCTTGTATGCTCTATTCCACTCTATTCCATACGTCAAAGCTTCATTCGACGTCCTAGGTAGCAAAACATGGTTTTAAATTGGAAATTTGAATAGAATGTAATAGTTGAATGCATAAATTACTTTTTACGAAGAGATTTCGATTACGATATCCGCTTCCGTATTCAACATTTTTCCTTGAAAGATTAAACAATTTTGTATCTTTTAGCTGTCTAAATCATTATAACAGATATCGCATATTTTTTTTAATATTTTAATTTTATTAAATAAAAATAATGTCTATACCGCATTGTGTTTATGCTTTAAAAAAAATCATTATAGCAAAAATGCATTCAAAATACATTCTCTAAATATATTATGAATGTATATGCGTTCCTGATTTCATTTAACTAAAGATTTTTTTAAATGATTATTCAATTATGCAGAATCAATGAATTGATTTTGAAAAATTGATTATCGAATCAAATATTCATAATTCATTTTTTATTTTAATTTTGGTAATAGATTTCAATATTTTATATAATACCAAATTAAAATAATTACAACTTTAAGTTCTTTTATGTTGTACCTTATATATTTATACGTTATCTTTACAGTTGAATACTCGTTTTATACGTAAATTAATAAGAAACAAATTTGTATGGATTTCAAGTTATACAAGAAAAATTTGAGAACGTGTAGTATTCATTAATCAATTACTTTCGTGTACGAAATTTGAGTAGTTATTTTATAGTATTCAATTGCTATTAAGGACTCAAAGTGTTAACTGGGATCGAATTGTCAATGTCATTTAAATTCAGATTCAGGTTGAAAACAAAAATGGCGGAGTAAGTTGTTTTTGTTTCTTTTCGCTGTAAAGTGATTATAGAAAAAATTAATTTGTATTGAGATTAAATAAATTAGTATTAGCAAAATAATAAAATAAGTGAATATTTAACCAAAAATATAAAAAAATATATTAATTATAAGAAAAGACTAAAAATTAAATTGTTTTTTTGGAACATACGTGACGACGTATTACTTTACTAATTTACCTATCTATTTTTTTATGTGTATAATTTTGAATTATTGGGAAATCATACACTAAAAATTTAATTTGAATTTTTCTATAATTATAATAATAAAATAAGAAATGAATTATGGAAATATTATGATTGGGAATGATCAATTTCGGAAAATGGATTATTCTCCGAAATCTTCATCACCTAGAGGAGGTCGTTCACCTGTTGTTAGTCGCCAAGACTCATCAGGAACACTTAAAACTACGATTTCTTTAGGAAAAAATCCTTCAATTGTACATAGCGGACCCTTTTACCTTATAAAGGAGCCACCAGGTAATTCAACGAAACCAAAGAGAAAGTATTTAAGCTAATATTACAAAATCATCGTTTTCTTTTCTTTTTATATAGGTGAAGGAGAATTAACAGGTGCCACAAATTTAATGGCTTATTATGGTCTCGAGCATTCATATAGTAAATTTAGTGGTAAAAAAGTTAAAGAACAATTATCATCATTTTTACCTAATTTACCTGCTGTAGTAGATGGAATGGGAAATATGGTAATTTTTTAATTTTATTATTTAATTAAATTTAAAAAAAATAATTTTTTTGAATAAATTAAAATACAATAAAAAATAAGTATATTATTATTACTTTTTTAAAATATATAATATTACATTATTATAAATGATAATCAGAATGAAATACATTATTTTAGGAAGGTGCTACGCTTAGGAGTGTGATTGAAAAACCACCAATTGGCGGAAAAGAGTTACACCCGTTATCTAGTGTACAATTGTCTGGTTTTCGATTACATCCAGGACCTGTAATATATAATTTAAGTCAAATATTTGGAATGAATAATTACAATTATGTAATATTTTTAGCTTCCAGAACAATACCGCAGTCTTATTAATACCCCAGCTAGAAAACATAAAAATAAACACAAAAAACATAAACATAAAGATGGTGCTATGCCACAAGATACATCTCTTATGGGTATGAAATTTTCAAATCTTGAAATACTTTTATGTACAATTTTATTTTTTATATTACAGATCCGGCTACCTTAGATATTCATGAGAAAAAACATAAGAAACAAAAACGTCACGAGGATGACAAAGAGCGTAAGAAACGTAAAAAAGAAAAGAAACGTAAAAAGCAAAGACACAGTCCAGAGCATCTAGGTGCAATCGGAATGCCTATGCCACCACAAAATCTAATGTTTTAGGATACATTATTCTGATTCATGAATCAAATATGTTCTTTTATTTTGATTAGTATGTCCAGAATTAATACTGAATCATTTTTAGAATATAAAAATTTAAATATACTGCATAGATCTATATATATATATATATAAAAGTTTACTAAGTCATGTAAATGATGAATATAATTTCCACTAAACATTTTTTTTATAATTATAATTTAATTTAATATTATTTTCCTTAATGCATACATGTAATTATCAATTTATTTAATTTGTTTCTTTGTAAATAAGACCTTCACTGAAACTTTAGTTAATCTCGATTTTAGTTTAATATGAACTCAAATCAAATAAAAAAACACATGTAACAAATCGTTTACAAAAATGAATATTCTGTTGTTATATAGATTTAAGGTTTCATTGTAAAATGATTTATTATATTAAAAATATTGTAATGTGAAACATTTTCATTTATTTTGAAATCCATGGATGTAAAATTTTTAACAACAATTTTTATAATATCAAAACAGAATTTAAAGGTAAAAAGTAAATTAGAAATTTTTCAAATTTTATAATTATTTTCTCGTTTGTTTTTAATGCTTGAAAATTAGAATGATATAAATAAACAGATATAAGTTAGTCATATTGAAATTGTGAATAAGTAAAATATTTGAGAGGAGTTTAATATAAAAACCATTGACGAAATCAAATATAGAATTTAAAATAGATTTAGCAGACAATTTGTAGTTGTTAACCCCTATAATGTACATGAAAACATGACCGAAATGTTTTTTCAGTAAATGAATAAGACAACAAATTTTACAAAACGCATTTAGGTCTACTCTACGTGTTAAAATTTTGCAGTATACATTTAGTAGTTTCGACGCAGGATGCGTCCAGTAGGTTTACTGAAAACGTACAATCTTGAGTCAAGTTTTGATCTTTGTTGATTAACTAACTCATTAAAATTACAATTGACAAGATTTTTTTAGAGCGAAAGTATGTTAAACAAATGATGAGTATTTTCTAATCGATGAGTAAATCGAACGGCAATGCTGTTAGCATTCAATGCGTGATAAAAACAACAGCAACAATATCCTCAGAAACCAAGCTGCGTATAAAATTTATTGAAATACATACAAAACGTATGGCAATGGATACAGCAATACCTTTACGTATAACAAAAGAATAGAAGGTTACAAATAGAAAAACACCACATGCAAAAACTTCAATGCTAATGAGGAATTTCAAAATATATTCACAGAGGAAGAACATTGGGACTATAACTTTGTAGAACAATGTTTTGACAGTAAACTTATGACAAAAATATCATGAAATCGAATGAGTCATATTTTCCACGCAGCATACATCAATTAGTAAAGGTTTACGCTGATGGAGCCAAAAAGGTGAACACTGTGGAATAGATATCTACTGTGAAGATCCTTTCACAGAACAAAAATAAGTAAGAATGTCATGACTATCCAACGCGAAATCGTGGAAATAAGGAGAGGAGCAGAAATTCTTCTAAATAAAGGAACAAAAAGCAGATAACATTTTGCTGTGACAGCCATCAAAGGAATAAATAACGAAAAACGAAAGCTTACTTCAGACTGCAGACATGCACAGGGCATCTCATGCTCAAAGACAACGCTGCAAGAATGGGCCAAAACAATTATACAAAAGAAAAGATAAAAATGGTGCATCACGTACTGTGCGTAAGCCCAACGCAGAAAACGAGAAGTGCAAACATTTCAGAAGGTTACTATTGGGATAACTCGAAAGAAAAAAGAAAATAGACGAAAATCATTAGGTTCATTAAAGGTATTAGTTGGCTTGGCGATGGAGTCTGCTGAGAGACAGAACTGAAATTAGTTAGTGGGGTACAACGGACTGTAAGGCCTAAATGCATAGGGTATACACCAGCTGGAATCACGATCTGATATCCACCCTATAGACCAATTAACCAGACAAAATGGTATTTAGGGCTAGTGAAACAAAATTAAAATCACTTTATACTTTGTTAAGTATTGCATCAGTTGACACAACTAACAAGGGATCATTTCGGGGGGAACCAAAATGGCAATGTTGCAGGTTATAAAAATAAGGAAGCTCTATAAACAACATGTTTAATAAAAAAAATTGTTTGTGGTTTTGACGAATAAAATTTTTTCTCAGAAGCTCAGTAGGCGGAGCAGATCCATAAAGTTTTCATCAGAAGAATGCTTTGTTGGATTTTCGATCACAGGGTCCATTATACTTTTGTCGTTGGGATAAATGACAAATAATAATTGAGAGCTTAATCTGGGAACCACTTAAATAAAATTAAGCTATTCTATTTAAGAAGGCTTAATTCAATAAGGCTTAGTAAGGCATAAATAGGCTTAAAACAATAGCAGTATTTTCCACATTTAATGAGTTGATAAGCCAGTAATTTGATACATAAATGCTCGAAAAACATTGTAGATATTGCAGTTAAGTTAATTAAGCAAGAAAGGTTATTCTACCTAAGTTACTGTAAACATAAAAATATAAAAAAAAACAAAAAAGTATCGGAGCTTTGCCGATTTAAGTGGAGTGACTACTATTCAGAAGGTTCCGTTCCCGATACCCCGATCTAAATTTGGTAGGACATGGTTCGCATGGATGTTTCATTAATTTTTTCTTTCATTGGTCATAAAAAAAAAATTATAAAACTTGTTGAGAGTATAATTTGGTAACAGTTTAAGTAAAATGTAACTACACCATTTGAGAAGGCCTAGTTCCTGACCATATTAAGTATTCATTTTTCACATTTCAGAAAATTAATAAATCCAGCAGATTATCTGGTGTCTTGCAAAAAAAAGCTTTAATTATATTACAAAAAACTACACATAGTATTATGTACATATTTATATTATACTTATGTATATGTAGTTATGTATTTCCAAGAATAACCAAAAATTTTAATAGTTTTAAACTTTAAAATTTTTCCTACAAAATAACGCAAATTGTTCGGATTTAATTTCATAAAAATATCCTTGAATTGAAAATTTGCAGTATGTTTTCTTTGTTATACCAGATAGGAGATACACTCATTTCCATCCGATCTAATTTAAATTCTCCAGAATTTCACATTCATTTTAAACTAATTTCAAATAATTTGAAGATAAAAAACGGAAAGAGGGAAAAAACAAAAAAGAAATAAAATAGTTTAAATAAAAAATAAAAATGATTTATAATCACTTTGTGTTTATGTATCGTGATTTTATACCAAAATAAAGTAATTAAAGATTTTTAGTGTTAAAAATTTTTTTAGTTTACATTTTTAATATATAAAGTGTGAACCCAAGTAAAATAAAATAAGTTATAAATGCCCCAAATGAAAATTTGTAAATCTAAACTTTAGAAAGAATTGAATTGTTTTTTTTTGCAACCTTATACTTCTCTACGAAACCGTAATGAAAATAAAACTGAATATAGAATGGTACTTATTACCTAGTAACTTTTCTTTTTTTCTCTTCTTCTACGGAGGTGGCCCTAATATGTCAGAGCCGGCATGTAGGCTTTTTAGCCCTTTATGCCGTTTTCCACCCCTCAACTTAGTCGACCCTTTTGATAAAGACCAATAGGTTTGGAGGATATATCCTGCAGAAGTTTTCTGAGGTTATGTAGTGCGTTTCCAGCAGCCTGAGTCTCAGCCTTGAAAGAGCTAAGCACTCTCCTACAACGTGTGTGGAGGTTTCTTCCTCTTCCAGACAGTGTCTACAGGTTGGGTCGTCACTTAGTGCTAGTCTACACATGTGTTTATTTATGTGGTTATGACCAGTAAGTATGCCCACCATCTTCCTACAGTCTCCTCTATTGAGAGTTAGCAGGAAGTTGGTTATTTTGGTGTTTATTCTTGGTGCATATATTTTGGAGACCCCGTGACCTTCCATACGCTCCCAAAGAATATTTGCTTCCCTTTTCAGGGTGTTTTCTATTGATAGTTTAATATTACCAATAGATATACCAACTGCTGGTTCCGGGCCATAAATGTTTCCCGCCGATGATCTGGCTAGTTCGTCAGCCTTCTCATTTCCAGTCAAGCCACTATGACCCGGTATCCAGATCAGTTGTACCTTGTTTCGGAGCCCTATGAGGCTTAGGGCTTCCGAACATTCTCCCACCAATCTAGATTTGATGAGGTTACTTTCAAGAGCTTTTAAGGCAGCCTGACTGTCACTAAAGATTCTAATGACTTTGTTAGACCATCTTTGCTCTTTTATTATATTCACTGCTGCGTTTATGGCAAAGACTTCAGCCTGGAAGACTGTGTAGTGTTTGCCAAGAGGAAACTGGAGTTCAAGTTGCTCTTTTTCAAAGAACACTCCAGCTCCCGCGCCTAGAGCCGTAAGGGATCCGTCAGTGAAAATGTCCGAGGTATTTGAGGACCTAGCCTGCTCTTCTGAACCACGCCAGGTCTCTCTTGTCGGGATTTCTACTTCATATCTCTTCTTCAAAGATACGTATGTAGTGATGTCATCTCTTGGCATGAAGAACTCTTTTTGCTCCTCTTCTAAGTCCTTCCATAGCCTCTGATGTTTGTGCCTACATCCTCTAGTATTCCCTAGAATTTGCAACCTTCTTGCAACTTTGAGGGCCTCCATTCTTACATAAAGATGTAAGGGCGGAAGCCCAAGAAGTATTTGCATAGCCGCTGTAGATGTGGTTCTAAAAGCACTTGTTGCACAGAGACACGCAAGTCTTTATACTGCTTCTAGTTTTTTTATGGTATTTGCTGTGAATGTTCTCGGAACCCATGCAATGGACCCATAGCTAACAATGATCCTGATACACACTTTGTATAGTCTTAAGGCTATTTTCGGTGTTAGGCCCCAATTGTTGCCAAAGGCCCTTCTGCACTGCCATAGGACTTTCACGGCATTAGCCGTTAGATTTCATCTTGATATGTTTTGCCCAATTGAGCTTCTTATCAAGTATGATCCCCAGATATTTTACTTCATCTCGAAGTTCTAGGTTATTTCCTCCAAAAGAGGGAAGAACATAGTTGTGCAGTCGCCTTCTATTGGTAAAGGCCACTAAATGTGTCTTGCTAGGATTTATGGTTAATCCATTCGCCTGACACCATTCGGTAGTTTTTATTACCTAGTATCACTAGTATACTTATATAATTACAATAGCAAGAAGGGCATTCATTAAGTAGGTGATCGGTGACGTAAACAAGGAAAATAACATTACTTTTTGCAATTTTTTTCAAAATATTGTCGGTAATTATTTTTTATACCAAACTTAGAAAAAGTATTAGACAAAATGAAAATTTTTTTAGTATGTAAATTAAATAAATTTTTAAATATAGTTTAATTGGCTTAATACAGAACTTCATCTCTCTCTTGTTCACTTTCAAATATCATTTCAATATATTTACATCTGTATAATTATAGCTTGAACAATTTGGATTTGGTACAAAATAGGCAGTACGTCCATAACTGTGTTTTATAATAAGTAATTCCAGTGGATAAAACCGGTGTTGGTAAAGTTTTCATTAAATCAAACGCAATAACTGTGGCATCATCATCTTCTTCAGGATTCACCGAAAATCTTGATTTGACCCATATTCAATTTTCATTGTAAAAAAGTACACGAAAATGTAAATTAAATCTAGAAGATATTTTTAAAAAAAATTACTATGAATGAATAATTGAATTTTTGCAGAAAAATTATTTGGTGTTAAAAGTATCTCTAAATACATGCAGAGAAACTGCTTCCTTTGGATATTCTATTTGATATTGTGTATACATTATCATCATATTAAGATCGGAAACTTTGAGATTGTTCGTTGAACGATTGGCAATATTTTTCCTAACAAGAAACGTTAGTGAACGTAAATGTTTTTTCATTTACCGTTATTCCTTTGTTTTTTTTGTAGCTTTTTCCTTTTGCTTTTTTTGATTTTCTTAAATTTTTTTTCCAAAGATGCTCATATTTTTTCGTTTTCCGAAACGTCCTTTCAAAATTGGTTCAGAAACATTTTCATTTGCAGCAAATGTTGACATCATTTTCGATAATACTAACATATTCTTGATGATATTCTTATATTTCAGTATCGGTGTCGGACGGGACATATTCTGAGTCTGAAACTGAGAAGCTTAACTCCTCAGATTCATCTAAGGACTCTTCTATAAAAACATAAAATTCTATTACATTTAGTTTGGTATAACAAATTAAGTAATTCTGTGGTGCTGTTCATATGAGTACAGCAATGAAATTGTTTTGAAAATAAATTACTTGCCATGAGTATATAATTTCTGTATTAAACATTCCACATTTCATACTGTAGTTTTTAAGATATTTTAATCATTTTATTTAACTAATTAGCAATATAAAAACAATATCAAAAACTTGTTACACTTTTAAATTCAAAAATCAACTAAAAGTGTAAGGTTTATGTTATGCTGTTATGCTTATGCACTTTTACCAATACATAATAAAATTTATACTAATTATTACCAAATTACAACGATTGATTACGAAGGCATACTTGATCTTTTTAAATTAAAAATGCATTGCATTGCAATACATTATAGATTATACTTACTTATTATTTGATTTGGTAAATGCTTTTAAATTTTTTTTTTCTTATGGTTTTTGAATTAAAAATTTTTAATTTTCCATGCCAAAGTGGACCAAAGCGAAAAAATCTACATGGTCCATTCTGGCATTAAGGTTAAAAAATTCAAGCAAATTAGTCCATTTAGAAAAATAATTGTAATCATGTTCAAATTCGTTCAATTTTACTTGTTTTCTTTGCACGATGAAAGAATTTTTTAATTTCTAATAGAAAATAACTATAATTCATTTTTCGAAAAATTGGCGCTTGGTCCACTCTAGACGCGGTCCACAATAATAAAAAAATTCAATATTAAAGTAAAGAACATTAATGATGGTTCATAGAAATATATGAAAATATCTAGTAGATAGTATCTTCTAAACAAAACTTCTATCAACAAAATAACAAAACAAATATACACTACACATATACATATTACATACATACATCATAATATTATATCCTTGTTAATGAAAATTTAAACATTTTCACGTGCATTTTCAATGACAAATTATTTTTTTTGTTCAATTCAATTTTTAAACAAAATTTTTCATTCTTTAAATACCACATACGATCATTATCCTTGAAACTTTAATACTATGTACATACATTTTTAACACAAATTTATCGTTAAGTAAAAAAACACTATTGGGTATGATATATTTTATTTATATGTATACATCCAGACTTAATATACATAATATAATTTGTTCTGAAGATAATATACAGGTACTTTCAAATTAATACGAGTAGTATTATTTGCTATTATGCTACTATGTAATAAATAGTGCCAAATTAATTCTTCAAACAATTATCATATGATTAAATGGAATTTATAATTGTTTTGTCCAAAAAGCAAATTCTGTTTTGTTAAAGTGTACCTATTATTAATTTAAATTTAATAACGCATAAAATATCCCAGACATATTTTTTGTGGTAATTCAATAAACAATATATCTACATTAATGTGCAGATACAGTCAGGAAACGCTTTTGAAAACTACTGCTACTTCCAGTTTTTCCAAATAACTTGGTTAAAATTTTTTGTGACGGAATAACAAGCCGGAACAGTACAAAATGCTTTTCCTTTTGGTGTTCTCAATATTGGACATGTATTTGATATTTTCGAAGGAAAAATTCTTTACTGAATTTATGATGAATTTAAATTTTGTATTTGAAACATTCTGTATATATGTATATATGAAATATTTATATATTCATATAATATACATATGTTTATATAGATATAGAATAATTTTTTAAAATCAAATTTTCAATATATGTATGTACATACATATTATCTATTACATGTACAACATTCATACTAGTTTATTTTTTGTGTGAGTTCTTCAACAGGTTGTTGACTTCTATATTTTATGTAGATACTTACATACATAATATGCTTGCATATTGTATGATATGAAAATATAGCTAGGAACTATATTATGTCTAAATAAATATATATAATATTATGTTACAGTTTTTCTATAGTTTTTATTTTTATATAATTTTTTGTAATTTAAGAACATGTGCAAAATATAAGTACTCTATAACAAATGTACGTGTTTGATTAAAAAAAAGAAAAGAAAAAATGTTTAAAAGAATTATGAAAAAAAAAGAAGAAAACGTGTTAAATAAATTTTGATTGAGATATACATACGAGTACATAGATGTACAGGATTAAAAACATACAAAAATCCAAAATTGATGCATTGGGATAAAGTATTTTGAGATAAATATTTTACATCCGGATCCAATTCTATCAATATAATGTGAACATCCATACTATAAAGATTTTTTATTTGATTAATAGCTAATGACAACACATTCATATTATTAATATTTAGCTTTTATAGTTCTTTTCTTTCTAAATTTTCTGTTTAATTAAAAAATTTCCCGGAAAATAATGTTAATTAATGCTAGAAATAATGAAAGGTTGGTCTCCATGCTGCGACATCATCAATTTCGAATCCTGGAGGTAGAAGGGTCCCAAAAAATGGTATCCAGAAACCGAATCAAATCCTGGAGGTGGAAGGGTCCCAAAAAAGGGTGCTCAGAAGCCAAAGGGACCATTAAAGGCTGGAGAGACGAAAACGTCGCGCAGGCGGCTAGAAGAGAGTTCGATACTATCGTTCAGGTAGTCGATGGAAGCATTACTAAGGAACAGGAAGGTGAATTGATTCAACAAAAGTTGTTTCAACTCATGCTCACCAGTAATGAGATATCTCCCAGCTTTGCAGGGGCCTCTTTGAAGACGGAAAAACTATATTTTTTCTGTCAAGATGAGGCTTCATCAAACTGGTTGAAATCTGCGGCGTCTAATTGCAGTTTTTGTCATTTCAGTCATTGCAGCCAGGCTCCCAGCAATGAGGGTCAGCGAACTTCTAAAGACAAAGTTAGCAAAAATCTGGATCCCGGGCCGTACCGAATCTGAGACGGACGTAATGCAGGCGCTCAGTATTCAAAATGGTATGGATACTACGAAGTGGAAAATCCAGTCGTATAGAAGGGTAACTGGGGCTACTAACACTGGTGGTACTGGTTCTCTTTTATACATTTATATCGATCTCGATAGCGCTAAAGCTATAGAAGATCGAAATGCCAAACTAAGTTTCAAATTTGGTCAGATAAATTTAAAGTTTATTACGGCTAAAGGAGAAAACTAGGCTGGATAATAGATTCATATCCCGAGCTATACCCAAAAAATAATTTTCAATTTGTGCCCGTAAATGCGACCGCTCGCGTCCGCTCAGTCGCTACACAAAAGTCCAACATGTATCGTCGCATTTCCGTATAAATTGTGGTTCAGAGTGAGAAAATACCGCTACATGGGTTCGGGTTGACGCATTCTGAATGCAAGAGTTCGGTTGAGTCAAACACAACTAGTGCTCTTGTGATCAAGATTCGCAATATTTTGAGTTAGCAATGCGAAGTACTAATGCGGTGGATAAGAGTCTATACAATAGCATTGCATACGTTGGTTTTAGTCAAGCACAACTAATGCTCTTGTGATTGAGATTCGCTATATTTTGAGGGATTATATGGGCTCATGAATTAGCAATGCGATGCACTCACGCGATGGACAAAAGCCCAGCAAATAGCGTTTCATTCGTTTGGATTGGCGCTCTATAGCTTCTAGGGGTTAATTAAAGTAATAATAAGTATTTGTTAATTCTTTACATATGTTTTTTTTTTATTTTAAAGTATAGTTCAACAAAAAAATATTGAATTAAATTAATTTTTGCTTGTTACTCTGTTTTATTTTATTTAATATAATATAATATAATATAAATTAAAATAAAAAATAGTTATATCTGAAATAATCATTGCAATCAAATACAAATAAAATATTACTGAAAAGAAAGAACATTAATTGAAATATAATAAATTATTTATAAAAACAAAATCCGATAAATAATCAAAAACACAAATATTTATTGGACATAAACACAAATAACTAAATGATGAATCGTTTTCATCAGTAGTATCTTCTGCTGCCTTCAATGTTGTCGATGACGGTGCTTCGTGTCGTTCTTTGGCTTCCATTCTTATTTTGTTTCGATAATTTCTTTTCAGCACTTCTACCAGCACTTCTATGGGCAAATGGGTCCATGGTCTATGTCTCATGAGTAGGTACAATAAAATTTATAAACTAAAATAATTACCATTTTAAATTATAAATTTATTGTACTCATAGGACATAGCGCGTGGACTCATTTACTCCTGGATTTCCATATCTACATTAACATATTTTAGAAAACTCCCATTAAAACTTATATCAATGTATTAAAATCTTCTTTCAAAATAATTTTCAATAAAGTGATTTCTAACGGGTAATTGGGTCCACGGTCTATGTCTTATGATCAGGTACAAAAAAATTTATGAACTAAAGTTATTATCATTTTAGATTATAATTTTATTGTACTCATGGGACATAGCGCGTGGACCCATTAACCCGTGGCCATTTTAATACATATTTATATTAAAATTATATTTACCCGTAGGTACATATTTTATTTGGATTTTAGTTAAAAAACACTTATTATTACAATTTATATTATTACAATTTATATTATAACACTTATTATTACAATTTATATTACAATTTATATTACATTTGCATACCTGTATTCAAATATTTTTCTCGCTTCTCTTCTCTAAATCACTCTTTAAATTACGTTAACTGAATTCACTGACCGAATAATTGTGACTGGCATATATAAATAACTTACACTTACATCAGTCATCCACAGTGCTGCCGAAGTACTGCAATTGCAATATTTGTGCTGCAATCTTAACAGCTGTACTCCGTACTGCAACCTCTCTCTAAATATCAAGAAAGTACTGCAATACTCAATTAAATAATTTTTTAAAATTATTAATTTTATTTTATTTTTTGTATACTAAATATTTAGTAATTTTGTGTAGATTTTTTGATTACACAATAGGTAAAATAACGAACAAATTTCTAGCTTTAATTCAACTAACAAATTTTGATTGTTATTTTGATTGGTATTGAAAATTTGAATTGAAAAAAAAAATGGTATAAATAAAGAAAATATGATAGGCTTCGCTGCTAATAATACGTCTGTCATGATTAGAGCTAAAAGTGCAGTAAAAGCATTATTTAAAAAACATAATCCTAATCTTTATTCTATGGGATGTATTTGTCACTCAATCAATTTGTGTTCTGTTGCTTCTTCAAAAAAACTGCCGAATAATTTAGAAAAACTGGTTCGAAATATTTATTACTTTTTTTCTCATAGTCCGAAACGCCAAGAAGAATTCAGTGAGCTTCAAGAAAATTTTGATACCAAACCTGTGAAAATTCTGAGACTGGCTGAAGCTCGATGGCTTTTCTTAGAACAAATAATAACAAGAATACTATCTCAATGGAATAACTTACATCATTATATTTTACTTCAAAATTTTGAGCACAACTCAGATTTAGCAAAAGACGTTCTTGAATATCTAAATATAAATAATAAAATTTACTATAATTTTTTAGAATATATTTTAAATATTGCCAACAAAATGAACTTAGAGTTTCAGTCAGAATCGGCAAGAGGTCATATATTATTTTCAGTCTTTAAAGGAAATTTTTTAATCATAATGGAAAAATTACAAATGATAGTTTTTCAAATTCAAATTTATTTTTGAATGTTTCTTATATATATATATATAGGAGTAAAAGATCAGCTTCTTATTAACTCTTCTAAGTTAACTTGTGACGCAATTCTTAATATTAAGCAATACTATTTGGAATTTTATAAAGAACTTTGTAAGCAAATTTGGCAGAGTTGTTTTTCAAGATGTAAAACTTTTGGCATTACAATGTTTGGATCTGAAAAATATGGGAGATTTCCTGAAGGTACTATCTGCATTTCCAAATATAAATGATGATGAAAATAACCTCGAAGAAGTAAACCAAGAATGGAGAAGTTTATCAGTTTTACATGCTTATCGAAAGATTTGGATTTTGAAGAATATTGGTATCAAGTTTTTTGTGAAATTTTTTTTAAATGATTGAAACAATTTGTTGGAAATGTTTTGAGTTTGCCTCATAGTAGTGTAGCAGCTGAGAGGGCTTTTTCATTATTAAAATTATTTAAGAATGATAAAAGGAATTCACTAAAATTTATTTTATTGTTATTTATTTTATTTTATTGAAGCTATAGCTAAATGATAATTTGATAATTTTTCTTTTTTAAATTTTCTAACAAATAGTTCAAAAATATCTCAACTCAATGACCTTTTTTGTATTTTTTTTTATAAATTCTCCTTTACTGTTACTTTTACATTATGTACTGCAAAGTACTGCAATATTTAACAACTTTGTACTGCCTTCAGTATATTTAAAACGGCAGCACTGACCATCCATGTGCTGGTACTTTTCAATTCAATTCATATTTATTTGTATTCATATATATTCTCGATCAAACTTGTATGTTTAATATTGTACCTCAGTTAGTAAAGTTTGTCTATTCATCTCATTCGCACTGTATGTTTAATATCTATTCCATTAATAGTAAAATGTCATATGCGGGATCAAAATTATAAAAAAAAAACAAAAACAAATTGAAAATAATGAAAAAAGTTTAAGTACTTTATTGTTAGAATTTTTAAAAGTCAATTTTAAACGTTACGCATGTGGACGCATGAGGCTAAAAAAACCTTGTGTGATTTTTAAAAAAATGTTTATTCTTAAATTTCGGTCGCATGCGGTCTCATGTGTCTCATCGGTCGCAAATTATTTGTTGGGATAGCCAGTCTAGTAGTCAAGCAAATCAATTTGCAACATAGTATAAGTGGGTCATACACTCTAATGGCCTCACTAACTAAGAAGTTGTAAACAAAATTAAATCTGATTCAGAAACCTTACATTATCAAAAACAGAGTAGCTGATCTTTCATTGGAAGGCTGGCACACTTTGTACAATGCGGGTCTTGGAAAAGTCCGGGCATGCATAGTCGCGCATTCAAGTATTGACGTGCAGCTCTTAATACAACTGTCGTCAGGAGATCTGACGGCGGCTGCCATAAAATACAAGAGTCAGGGAGAAGTGCGAAAACTTATAATAGTTTCTTGCTACCTCCCTTACGACTCTAAAGAACTCTTTCCAACAAATGAGCTCGTGTAAGTGGTCAACTATGCCAAAAACAATAACTTTGACATAGTAATTGGCTGTGATGCAAATGCTCATCATGAGAACTGGGGAAGTACCAATTCAAATAACAGAGGCGAGGCGCTCCTAGAGTACCTTGCTACTACTGACTTGGAAATCCTAAACACTGGAGGAATACATACATTTGTAAACTCCAGGCGACAAGAAAGGCTGATCCCAATAAGATCTTGGTCTTTAGAGATATTAAAAGAACCAACTGGCAAGAGTTTCGGGAATTGGTGGCTAAGGATGCAGATTCAATAAGGATCTCGCAGGTCTCTGCAATAGACAAATCGGTTGAAAAGCTGACAAATCTGTTAACGGAGGCTTTTGAGGCCTCTTGCCCGGTCACCAGAAAACCGAAAGAAAAAAAAACTGCTTGGTGGAACAAAGATCTGGAGAAGCTAAAAGGGAAGGCCAAAAAACTTCTGAAAGCACGGAGCAAGAAAGCACGGAGTAAACAACACACTTCTGAAATGGATAGAAAAGATGTTGGAATCCAGGTAGATGAAACTAATAAAGTTCAGGTGAAGGATGTTAAAGGATGCCACAAGGAGGTGTTCTAACGCCTTTACTATGGAAGATGTTGGTAGACGAACTCCAAGTATACTGAACGAGGAAGGATTCAACACACACGGCTTTGCCGATGATGTTAGTATTCTTCTAAGAGGAGGATATATGAGGCGTCTATGCACACAAATGCAAAATGCCCTTAACTTAACCACCGAATAGTGTCAGGCGAATAGGTTAACCGAATAGGTTCCGAGAACCATTCACAGCAAATGTCATAAAAAAACTAGAGACAGTACAAAGACTTGCGTGTCTCTGTGCAACAAGCGCTTTTAGAACCACACCTACAGCGGCTATGCAAATACTTCTTGGGCTTCCACCCTTGCATCTTTATGTAAGAATGGAGGCCCTCAAAGTTGCAAGAAGGTTGCAAACTCTAAGGAATACTAGAAGATGTAGGAAAAACATCAAAGGCTATGGAAGGACTATGGAAGAAGAGGAACAGAAAGAGTTCTTCATGCCAACATCACTACATACGTATCCCTAAAGAAGAGATACGAAGTAGAAATCTCGACAAGAGAGACCTGGCGCAGTTCAGAAGAGCAGGCTAGGTCTTCGAACATCTCGGACATTTTCACTGACGGGTCCCTTACGGCTCTAGGCGCGGAAGCCGGAGTGTTCTTTGAAAAAGAACAACTTGAGCTCCAGTTTCCTTTTGGCAAATACTGCACAGTCTTCCAGGCTGAAGTCTTTGCCATAAACGCAGCAGTGAATATAATAAAAGAGCAAAGATGGTCTAACAAAGTCATTAGAATCTTTAGTGTCAGTCAGGCTGCTTAAAAGCACTTGAAAGTAACTTCATCAAATCTAGATTTGTGGGAGAATGTTCGGAAGCCCTAAACCTCATAGGGCTTCGAAACAAGGTGCAACTGATCTGGATACCGGGTCATAGTGGCTTGACGAACTAGCCAGATCATCGGCGGGAAACATTTATGGCCCGGAACCAGCAGTTGGTATGTCTATTGGTAATATCAAACTATCGATAGAAAAAACCCTGAAGAGGAAAACAAACATTCTTTGGGAGTGTATTGAAGGCCACAGAGTCTCCAAAATATATGTACCAAGAACAAACACCAAAATAACCAACTTCCTGCTAAATCTCAATAGAGTAGACTGTCGGAAGATGGTGGGCATACTTACTGGTCATAACCAGGTCATAACCACATATGAATAAGGACATGTGTAGACTAGCACTAAGTGACGTCCGAACCTGTAGACACTGTCTGGAAGAGGAAGAAACCTCTACACATGTTGTAGGAGAGTTCCTAGCTCTTTCAAGGCTGAAACTCAGGTTGTTGGAAACGCACTACATAACCTCAGAAAACTTCTGCATGATAGAACCCACAAACCTATTGGTTTTTATCAAAAGGGTCGAATAAGTTAAGGGTGGAGGAGGGTATAAAGGGCTAAAAGCCTACATGCCGGCCCAAACATATTAGGGCCACCTCTGTTTTAAATAAAAAAACAAAAAAAAGCTAGAAATTAAATATATTTTATTTTCTTGATAAGTTTAATTTTTATCATATTTTTGAATTTAAATTAAGGGGTTTTTAAATTAATATTAAAATGCAATAGGAGAGAGATATTTTTTGAAATTAACTGTTATAGAAAAGTTGGAAAATAGCTTGTATTGTGTTATAAAACTCTTAAATCTTTTTTTTTAAGATTCTAAATCTTCCAGTGATTTTTTTTTATGTTGATTGGTGCTGCCGTTATGGAGATATTATAATTCAAAGTCGAAAATTTTGGAAAAAAAACAATCTTTATTTTGTTTCTTTAAAAAGCAAATACCCCAAGATTTTACCATAAAACCCTCCAAATGCTTATATACAGTTGGAAAGGTCTCTCATTTTTCTATAAGTCATACTTAATGTGTATATCGAATAGTTTAGAAGATAAAAGAATTTATTAAAAAATTTTTTTGCTTTTTTGCCCTTTTCTATATAAAACTAGGAATGTGCCTTTTATGAAATAACAATCTTCCGAAGTAAATATTACACCAGCTTATTAAATCATTACTTTGTAAAAGGCGCAACATTAATTTTTTTTATATAAAAAAAACCATAAAATAGAAAATTTTTTAAATAAAGCTTATATCTTGTGGGTTTTATGGTAAAATATTGAGGTATTCGGTTTTTTAAGAAAAAAATAAAGATTGTTTTTTTTTCCAAAATATTCTACTTTGAGCTACAGTAGCTCCATAACTGCAGTACGAATCAGCATCAAATAAATGTTAGAATATGCTCCAGACTGTTATCTTTCTAGAATATATAACTGAATATATATACACATATCTAATAGATCAATAGATATAACGGGTTTTTATATAAAAACGTCAAAACAATTAGGATACTTTCAAATGTCGTCTTTAAAGGATAAGATGCGCCACTAAAGATATATGTTTTTGGAAAGCTAGCAATTCCAACTATCAATTATCCTTGGAATGTGATCATTATGCCCTGCGCCTTATTAAACTAATTTAATTAAAAACAAAAAAAAAAAATTATTAAGAGAGCTCAATTCTAATAGACTTGCTGCTGATACAACATTTTTGTATTATTTAATTAATGTATTTTACTTTTCAATATTTTGGAATTCTATTTTTATAGTCTTAAATTGCACAATTCATTTATTAATGTTACTTAAAAATACATATTTTCATTTTTATTATTTAGTTATTATAAAGTTTATTCTGAATTTTTCAAAATTAAGTTTTGAGTACTTTTTTCGAATTTATGAAACAAATTAGAAAAAGAAATAGCAAAACAAAAGTTGTAATATTGTAAATAAACAAAACACTATAATATCGTGTATTCTTTTTAGATAATAAAAAAAAAAAATATTTCACATTAGTATTCAATGAATGTCAGTAAAAAATACTATATATATACATACATAAAAAAAAAAATTTAATACAAAAGTACACGTTTTCTAGATTCCATCTAAAAAAAAATATCTCCTTTTTTTTAATACCAAAATGGAAATCCTCTAAGTTCAGGTATTATTTTTGTTGATTGTTTGTCCTTAATTTTTTCAATATTATTTTGATCACCTTCAATAGACGTGATACTACCACTGTTACCACCACCACCATTCGTTCGACTAGTAATCATTTGTACTGGTTTTAAAAAAAATTCTTGCCATGACTGAAATGGTAAAATAAATTTTATTGGTTCTTGTTGACGATGATGTTGATATTTTTTTGTTTGTTCTGATATTGATGGTGATGATGTTGTTGATGTGGTGATTAATTTTTGTTCTGATATTTTTTCTGTTTTTATTTGTACAACAGGTATCATTTTTTGACTATTTTTTTTATTATTGTTGTTATCACATTGACAATTACATGTTGTTTCTGGACAAACTCCAGATATCACAATTGGTGGTGGACAACCAAAAATTCCAATACCACCACCACCATTAATATTTGTATTGCTTCCATAACCTTTGTTGACAGTATTTTTACCAAATGTTAATGTTAATGATGCTACCGGTGTTACTTGCATATTTGATGAAATCTGTTGTGTATTTTGTTGGTTTGTTGGCCACCAATTTGATGGCATAATAGGCAATATTGATTGTGCTGTATTCCATACTGAATTCCATGGTTGCTGTGGTTGTTGTTGTTGTTGTTGTTGTTGTTGAGGTTGAGCAGATGTTGTTTTTGTAATCTCTTCTTCTGACACTGTTGATGTTGTAGTTTCTAATGCAAATGTAAGTGGAGTTTCTGTTGACGTTTGTGGTGAAATTGAAAATAATTCTTCGGTAGAAGTTGAATCAAGTTCAGTTTCAATCGTTGCAGCTGTATTTATTAAATCATTTTGTTTACCATGTCTAATAAGGGTTGATTTAGCCAATAAACTATCATGAGCTAAAACGTTGAAAATTAACAAAATTTCTAAAGAAAAAAAGTATATTTAATAATTAATATAAAAATTTTATTTTAACATCTCTTACTTATCAAAAACAGTCCTAACTTTGGCGGCATTCTATTCTATTTACTTGTATTTGAAATAATTCCTAAAGCTTTTATACTTTTTTGAAATAAAATTATTCTTTAAAAGTTTTTTTTAATTATAATGAAAAATTTTTTTCATTAAATTTGCATAATTTATTTTTTTTTGTTTAAAAGAAAACAAAAAAACTATGAGGAAAACTCGAAATATTTTTAATAACGTCTTTAACAATATATTAAAAAAATTTAGTTTCGTTGTGTTATGCAATTGCTAGTGCTGGGATGTAATTTTAAACTGATCGCATTTTATTTGAGATCAATAAATGTGTAAGGGTTTAATTTGTTTCTGTATTTGCATCTAGCTATTAAGGCTCCGATACTGAACACAATGAAAAAACAGTTATTCTTAGAATCTATTAAATTTGAAGATACTGTTGGATATTTAATTTTTTTTTCATTGACTGTACCACTAGATATGTAAATATTTACATGTATCCGCCGAAATATTTTGGAGTTAAGTTTTTGATAAATAAATCAAATAGTTATCTTTTTAAAACACTATAACTGTATATAGCGTTTTTTTTTCATAATTTCAAACTTATGAAATGCATTGGGACTAAAATGAACAATGGCTTTCATGCAGACTCGGCACATACATGCACACATAATAAACTCTTTTCAGTTTTTGGCATATTATATGTATCATAAACTGAATTTAAATGTGGAATATTACATCTGTGGTAGAATATCTTCATTTTTATAATAACGTAGTTAAATTTTATTTTAAGTGATAAGTTGATGACCAAAATTTTTTTCCGTATCAATTTCAAAGAATAATATTGAAAACATATTTTTCCAACATCAATATTCTGACTAGGATACAAACCTGGCCCCATGTACAACATTTGGTGATTGTTAAAACTCCGTAATACTTTTTTAATCAAACTCTTCAATGTTTTTTATTGTAGTCATTTTTTTTTGCTATTTAAAAGTTCAGGAATTCTGCCTTTATCAAGCTGTAAGTTTCGAACCAATACCAATTAATATGAATTGCTTTCATCACAAATCCTTGCTCGTATATAACAACTTGTTGAATTGAAATTAAATGTTGGTAATTCTTACACAAACTAGTTGAAAAATTCTGGTAAAGAGTTCTGGAGTATATTAAATACACTAATTAAATTAGTAAAAAATTTAATAGTAGCAACATAGCAGTCTCAGTTATGACAGCTATCCTATCCCTCAAAAATTTGAAAAATGATAAAAAACGTCTTTGTTTATTTGTCTGAGAGAGTACAGGCGTGTTCGTAGTGGTCGCACCTGCGCAACAAAAAAGATTTTTTGTTCGTAGTTGCATATCATCAAAAATTCTGCGCATATAAAAAGCAGGCGCTAGTGTTCACAGTAATCGGTGTCGCGACAGCGTCGGGCAGAATGTGCATATATTTTAGTGCGCCTGCTTTCGAATAATTTAGTGCATGCAATTTAAGGAAGTAATGATTTCAGAAAATATGTAAATGAAAAACAAAAATTAATTATTAAAATAAAATAGATGTGTATATAAATATAAATATAATAAAATAAATATATTTAAAAAAATATATATATTTAATATATTTTAATGTAATGAGTAATATATAATTTAAAATTAAAAATTAATTAAAAAATGTTTAAATAATAATTTTAATATATTTATATGTAAAATATATTAAAAAAAATATATAAAATATATTAAAATATATAAAAATATAATAAAATTCTAAATGATATATGTAACTATGTAAACAAATTATGCATTTTTTTAGGAATTATTTTAATTAGGAAATATTTTTCTTTTTTTTTTTTCGATCTGTGGATGTTTTTTTTTTATATTTTTAAATTTAAAAATTATAATTAAAATTAAAAATTAGACATGTTTCGACAACGTTGAAGTTGTCATCAGTAAACAGTAGATAAGTTATTGTAATTACTTATATTTATACAAAAATTACAATTTTATTTCTAAATTAATTTGGGTAAGTTATATCATCTATTTTGTTGCTTTTATTGCAGTATCATAGTTATATACATAGTTATTACTCTTGAACGTAAGTTTGCCATTCAAGATTTCGATTTAAATTATACATATGCTGCTTCTATGAACAAGAATTACAAGAATTTTCTGCGTACCTGTGCAAGTTTTTTTGTTCATAGTGCCAGATAAAAAAATTAGGTTTTACAGCAACTACGAACACGCCTTACCTGATTACTAGGACTTGTATCGTATCAGCTACCTTTGTCAGTATTTTATAATCAAAAAGAATAACTACCAGAATACTTTTCAAAAAGATATGATTTTGAAGTATTCTGTTAGTTATTCTTTTTGATTATAAATAACAGTGTAAAATTTTAGTACTCTATTTTTAATGTTTTGGGCAAACCACGAAACTAACAAACGTTTACTTGTATATTAGCCCAGAAGATAATAAAAATTGAAAACAAAAACTGGTGATTTTGAAACAGTTAAGTAAAAGTCTTAGTATAGAAAATACTAGGGCATAAAAAGGCGAACTACCTCTAAAGAAGGAACTGTGAAATTTATAGTAAAGAGTTATCGTTGAAATGGGTTTTGATTAAATTTATAAAAAAAAGTGTAATATTACACAGACAAAATTCAACAAAGTGTTTTGATAATTTGCAAATTATCGTCACTCGACTTATTGAATGTATTGATTCTAACATTGTGTTTCCAGGGGTTAAAAAGGGAATTACATAGTCTATAGCATTTACACTGTTCATTTGGCAAGTATTTATTTTCAGGAGTTGCTAAACTGTTGTGCTTTTTTTAAGCATTGAAAAGACATTTGATAAGAATTTTGCAATATAAATTTTATTATTTTATGATTATTACTGTATAGCAGCTATGTTTTGAATATTATGTTGAGGTTTTAAATAGAAGTAAGTTCTAATTTATTAATCGAATTTTAGTTTTTAGTGATATTTCGAAATTAAAAAATGTAATTGTTGTCAAGCTTAATTTCACTAATAATTTGGTTTGTATTCGTTTAGGAAGAAGCACTGACGAAGGAAGTATGTTGCTTCCGGAATATCGATAGTTGAAACCAAATATAAAATAGTTATTAGTGAAAGGAAATGAACAACAATTAAATTGTTTAGAATTAAGTTATTACAGTTATAACCGTTTTCTTTTTGAATAAAAAAAGATTGCGCTATTCGTAAGGTGGATAAAATTTCTTGTTATTCGATACAAATATGTTGGAATGTAATGACACCGATTTATTTAATGTTATAAATAACAAGACTATACTTAGTATAGAAGAAAATAAAAAAAGTTTAGTTTTTTTTTTTAAATTCTAAAATAGTTTCTTTTTAACATTTTGGAGTGAATCTGTCCCAATAATTAAAAAAAATATTTAAATTATCAACTGTGTTTTATCAACAGATATCTTTTAGGCAACATTTTAAGAAGTTCTCAAAAAACAAAAAAAAAGAATTTTTTAACAAGTTAAGTCATCGTAATTTATTCCATCCATAGAATATGTTAAATTTAATTAAATGAAATGCATTTTTTTTTTGACAATTTTAAAATAATGAATGAGACTTCTCTACTATAATGTTATATGATCATGATAATGAAGATAGCCAAACCAAAAATGCATCAAATAAATTCCAAATAGATAATATTATGGTAATTGATTCAAAAAAATAAAATTTCAAAATTTATTTCTCAGAAACTTAAACTTCGTATATTTTTTTTGAAGAAAATTAATTATAAGAATTTTATCGTGTTAAGATTTTTATAAGTAAATTTAGATACTATTTTGTTGTTTGGAAAATCTTATTTCTAACAGAAAAGAAATTTTGAAATTCTTTTTAATTCTAATAAGGTACAGGTTCTTTTTTACTTATTTAAATTAAAAATATATATATATATTTATATATATATACATATATTTATATATAGGTCAGACCAGTCTGATAAATGAAAAATTTCTATTTAAAAAATTTAAAATGAATAATTATGTTTAGATGGCAATTTATTGCGTAACAGTAATTTATGTAAATTGAACAACATTTAATAAAAACAAAAAAAAAGTAATATTGGCATATTTAAAATATTTTCAAGTTTTATGATCTCGTATAGATTTAAAATATGAACATAAAAGAGAGCGATTCTATTAAGTTTTTTTTTTTAAATAGAAAATTATCTCAGGCCATTTTTACTTGGTGATTATTTTTCCCTCAGTGTAGCCATTGGTTGTCAATAATATTTTCAAAGCGAACTCCAGTAATGAATTTTACTTGAAACCAACCCTTTTCAAGCGCAATTTTCTTTAAATCTACTTTCATATTGACTTATAGAAGCTTTCTTTTCTTATTTCCCAGCTCGACGTTTTGAATTTTTTGCTGTTGGAATATTCTAAAGAGAATTTTGAGAACGGCTTAACGGTTACTTTTGCTAAATTATTTTCGTATTTTAAAAATAAATAACGTAGTATTTGATGCGAAAATTGTAGTTATTTTGATCTTCATTTTTGCATGTTAATTTCTTGCAAGTGCAAACTTCACAAATAATTTTTTAATTCTTAATAATGTGGACTACACAACAAACAAATAAAACCAAATCAAAAATTTGTGAAATGGTGAGAATAATAATTCCTGCTTAACATTCGAATTTTCTATCAAGATATCTTTTACATTATGTATATATTTATATGCTGGGTAACGCAGTAGGTAGAACACATGCTTTTCAAGCGAATAAAAAAGCTTTGTGGGTTATTCGACCTGACCCAGGCAGAACCCTTTGTCATTGGAATAAAATAAATGAGAAAAAATAATTTCTAATTAAAAAGGCTTAATTCCTTACAATAGTAGTAGTTTTCCACATTTAATGAGTTGATAAATCTGATATTTGATAAATAAATACTCGAAAAATATTGTAGTAAGAACTTGCAGAACTGTACTGAATTAAGAACGAACATGTATGTATTTCTATCTAAGAGATAGCATTTTTTTAATTAAAACTTTCTATTTTGAAATGTTATTGATTACAATATCAAATGTGTTCAATTTAAAAATTTCTATCTGTATCTATTACGATAATACTTTGGTTTTTTCAAATAAAATTTCAAATAGAACGTTCTAATATAGTATAATATGGGTATGCAATCTGTAATTTGAATATTCACGCTCGTTTGTTTCGTTTAAACTAAAATAATAAACATTTTATGTAAGAAGTTGCGAATACAATTCGATAATAACATTAATAACTAAAATAAATTGGAAATAAGATGGCTTAGTTTCTAATAATGTTAATTATTATTTACCTTTTTCACTGCCTTTGCAGGTATAAGACTTAGGTATAGCTGAGATATTGACAAGCCTCTTGTGCTTCCGTTTTTTGTAATCAGTATTCTTATAAACTAGTAGATTAGTCTACACTTGCTATTCTGCTACGGCTTGCCATCGTCTAGTAAAAATACATACGTTATTTCACAAGGGATTTGAATTCGTGCTTGCTACATCGTTAGATTGCATTTCTTTGCAAGTGATATTAATTAATGTATGTGTGTATAAGCATATAAAGAAAACATTAAATTTCATAATAGTGAACCAGGTCCCAAGATATTCTATGTCATGTGTATAACAGAACCATCAAAATCGAATAAAAATAAGACTAATTTGTCGAATTTGATGACTTTTATTGATGCTACCAAAATGAAATCGAACACATACGTCTCGAGAAACTACTTCTATCCCAGATTTATAAAATGTAAGTAATAATAGGTCTATTTTATATTTGCTATATTACTAGTTACACAAAAATATATGATTAAGTATGTATTATGATGTTAAAAACTTCTTCAAAGTTATTATTTTGCATAAATTTCGATTGATTTTTTTTATTTTTATATTTTGAGAAAATATAAATTGGTGTAACTTTTAAATTTATTTTTTTTATTCGGGTTTCCATAAAAAGTTAGGATACTTTAATATT
The DNA here is from genome assembly GCA_963942445.1 of Argyra leucocephala. Taxonomy (NCBI): domain Eukaryota; kingdom Metazoa; phylum Arthropoda; class Insecta; order Diptera; family Dolichopodidae; genus Argyra; species Argyra leucocephala. The sequence continues at coordinate 92,196,915 of OZ012679.1, forward strand.
TTATTTATTAATGATATTGTTTCAGATTATATTGCTTAAATTTTTATTGAAAAATATTTTCTATTACGACTATATTGTAGAGTATTTAAATTTTTAAGATTCTATTCCAAAATCTTCCATATAAATATTTATTTTTGTCATAAATTTTTATTAAATACTAAAAAGAAAATTCAAAAAATGAATTATTCTTTCTGTATTCAAACAATAATAATTGCTGCTTTCTTTAATAACGATAATATTCAATTGTACAGGGTATATTTATTTTAGTGGAATTTATGTTAATAGTCTTTATGAAAAAACAAATGCAAATTTTCGCACCCACAATATATTGAGATACTGAGCAGGAGATCTTGATTTATGCTAAACTATTTACTATTTAGCTTTTCTTTTTCATCTGCTTCAAGACAGTGAGTCAGTGCGTCTGGCGGATCAGTGCGGTCAAATCGATTTAGTACTTCCATACATTACCCGGACAACCGGCAGTTAAAATGATTTGGTGAGATTGTTGTGTATAAAAACTATGCATATGAAGTCATATTTCACCTTTTATACTTCAGGTTACTATATTTATTACTATTAATTTACTATTTTGGTATATTAAAAAAAACAAGAAGCATTTGAAAAACTAAACGAAGTTTATACTCACAGTTTCAATTTTAAGTGTATTAAGTTATTTAATTACAGCTCCCATCTTTGTCACAATAATGTGAGAACTTTCCAGTATAACATTGCAAAATATCCTGAGTATAGTTACTAAATCAGACGTGTTTAAATACTTAAATGCATAATTGCATTAATATGGTCAATCAGGATCAACATACTGTCTGCGATGATATGGATTCTATTCGTTATAAATATCTTTTTATCCATTAAAACAGCTAAAATTAGGAAACCTTTTGTATGACTAATGTTTTAAAGAAATTAATGATATTGAACTTAATGAGCAAAAAGGACACAAATTAAGATAAAAAAGGAGAATGAGATTGAATGAAATTCTAAAACTATAGTTGCTCTTACATTTATGATGCAGATTATGGATAATATGACTTACCATGCCATGAAGTTATAGTACTAAAAATTATGTCATGTTGCATTACTACAAAGCTAAGAAGTAAGTAGAAAAATTTAACTATCCAATATAGTTGCTGCAATTTCTGCTGAATATCGAGCATTTTTCATAATCTTAAAACTTAATTAAAGTATAAAGATTTTTCTACTTGCATTCTGAAACAAATTTCATTTCAACACCCTGTTTTAATTTGAATTTATTTATTTTTAATAGTATATATTATGTATGGAGATGTCCTTCAACATTATCATAGACAAAATGTCCTACTGTGATAAAACAAAAAACAAAATAAATATACAAAAAACACCAAAATATTTTATTTTTTCCATCATTTTAATTGTAACCTAATATTGAGTTACGTAAGTAAAAAAAACAAACAAAAATAAAAATTGTTTTCTTCATTTATTTTGAGGTCATGCAATTTCTCAATAATAATTGACATAATTTAATCTAATTAAAATAATAAAAAACTGAGAATAATAAAAATAATGTTGAGAGAAGAACAATAACGTCAAATAATATTCATTTGAAATGAAAATTAGCCAGAAGCATTCAAATTATGAATTTATCCATGTCCATATTATTATAATGATATGATCTGTATATTTTTTTCTGATGTTGTATGTATGTATATGTACTATTTTCCTTAACAAAATAATTTTTCCCAAAATTCAAGATCCAAATTGAATTCTTTTAATGGAATTTTTCTTAAATATTTATTTGTTCTATTTTGATTATAATTGTTGGCAATTTCTTAAAATTAAATATTAGGTTTACCGTATGGTCTTTAGATATTGTGAAATGGGTAAATTTATTCTACATAACTATTCATTTAGTAATAATAATGTATTTTATACTCAAATCTGAAAAACTACAAATTATAAATTGAGGTCGTCGATTATAGCGATCATTGAAAAAAAAAGAATCCGTAAAATGATAAAATATTTTTTCCATTAAAATTTTTAACTTAAAATTTTAAAATTTTGAATAGAATTTGTTTGTTATAACATTTTTAGCATTCCTATAATTTTTTATTAAAATTTTGTGTCATAGCGTATATAAAATCGAAAACAAAAATTTTACATATTCATTTCAATATGATCGCTATAACCGACGCCGTATAATCTATAATTATAACTGACAAGCATTTAGAGACCTGCGCAGTAGACACCTTTTCATTTTATTTCGATTCTCCTACTCCTTAATGAACTTCTAATATCTATACTTATAAAAGGGAAAGTTTGTTTGTTTGTTTGTTTGTTTGTTTATTTGTTTGTTTGATTGTTCGCTATACACGCCCACAGTTTTAAAGATAGAGTTCTGAAATTTTGCACAGTTATTCATGGTACCGGTATGCAAATAACGCAATACTTTACAAAGCCATCAGATGACAGGTTCGGGTTGCTGCCGTACAACTCTTACCAAGACTCAGGAATATTTTAAAAACCATGTGTGTGACAGATATGAAAATTTACATTTAGATTCTCTTTCACAAATAAAGAAATTCGACTGTTACCGATTTCGAAAATTTGGACTGGTTCGGGTTGCTGCCGTACAACTCCCAGCACGTACGTCCCGGGACTATTACAAAAACCAATTGTGTTACAGGCATGAAAACTTACACTTAGATACTCTTTCACAAATAAAGAAATTCGACTGTTACCGATTTCAAAAATTTGGACTGGTTCGGGTTGCTGCCGTACAACTCCTAGCACGTACGTTTCAGGAATATTTCAAAAACCAATTGTGTTACAGGGCATAAAAACTTACATTTAGATACTCTTTCACAAATAAAGAAATTCGACTGTTACCGATTTCGAAAATTTGGACTGGTTCGGGTTGCTCCCGTACAACTCCTAGCACGTACGTTTCAGGAATATTTCAAAAACCAATTGTGTTACAGGCATAAAAACTTACACTTAGATACTCTTGCACAAATACAGAAATTCGACGGTTACCGATTTCAAAAATTGGGACTGGTTCGGGTTGCTGCCATACAACTCTTGGCATGTATGTCTCAGGAATAAAAACCAATAGTGTTACAGGCATGAAAATTTACACTTACATACTCTATCAGAAATGTTTCAAAAAAAAAATTGTGTTACAGACTTGAAAATTTATTCATAGGTATTCTATGAAAAATAAAAAAACATGTATTGTCCTGAAAAAGTATTTTCGAATTTAGGAATCAGTATAAAATTTTTACATGACTATGTAAATTAGCCACAAAAATGTGACGATTCGTTTTATTAATCAGAAAATACTGCAGAGTGTTCCAGGGGGTCCATGTGTCCAAATCGATAGATACAGTTATCGATGAAAATGAAGTTGTTGAAGAAGCTAAAACTACGGTACTAGATTAAGAATAAGAACTTGGCATCCTAATTTCATTTAAGTACAAATTCCAATTGATTGTGGAAAAAACGAACATTTCTTTATTTCAAGAATACCTCAACAGCAAGGAACGTATTTGCTTATACTTCATCAAAGAAATATCACCAAAATATTGTTTACAAAGAAATAATTTTAATATAAGTATAGCTTAAGTTGGAGTATTGTTGATATTTTTTTATCGTAGTGAAAAAAAATATTAGAATATTTTTGATAAACCAATTTTTTTCAATTCGATTCATAAATCATACTTTATTGAAATAAATTCGATTCATTTTGTGGTCGACCCGGACAACGTCGGGTAACTTTGCTAGTAATATATAAAATGTATATAAAACAAAAATGCGCACACAGTTCAAAATTTTTTACTCATATGATTTTATTATTCAGGAAATACATTATGCATAAGTGAGATCTTATTAAAATAATAAACAAAAGCAAACAAATCAGTTATTATAATTTACATATGTACTAGCAAATGAATCTATGTACATATGCCAAAAAAAAAATAAAAATAAACAAATTCATCTACTATAGAGAATATATCGGAAACGAAGCAGTATATGAGGGACGTGTATTTATGTGTCCTAAATAAAACTTACTAACCACAAAACTTTTTATTAAACACGAGTGGTTTCTGCTATATCGTGCGAAGTCTATGTCAGTACGTAAATTACTGTTTTTTTAAAAACTTTAAATTTGACTTCAACTTGAAATATAATTACTCCACAGGGGCCCCTAGTAATAATAATAATATCAAAATGTATTAGGCATAATAATTTGAATTATGAGACGATAATAATTTGATTTGAATAAATTAATTTATATGATGAGCTAACTCGTTAATAGTATTTTTTTTAAAATTTAAAAGCTATCAAAAAAATGTAACAAACATTAGAAAGAGTTCTAGAAGCTATCGCGTTGGAAGAATGTACACGCACAAAAATTTCTTATTCTGAAATATTTCAGAGAAGGCAATTGTATTAATCAAAAAATAACCCAACAAATTCAGTTTTAATCAAAATATTTTTTATTTTTTCGAAATATACAATACGTGACATTAACATATTAAAATGATTTCGGGCTTATGGCCACCGCTACTGTCTGTACAACTCTTACCAAGACTCAGGAATATTTTAAAAACCATGTGTGTGACAGATATGAAAATTTACATTTAGATTCTCTTTCACAAATAAAGAAATTCGACTGTTACCGATTTCGAAAATTTGGACTGGTTCGGGTTGCTGCCGTACAACTCCCAGCACGTACGTCCCGGGACTATTACAAAAACCAATTGTGTTACAGGCATGAAAACTTACACTTAGATACTCTTTCACAAATAAAGAAATTCGACTGTTACCGATTTCAAAAATTTGGACTGGTTCGGGTTGCTGCCGTACAACTCCTAGCACGTACGTTTCAGTTTTAATCAAAATATTTTTTATTTTTTCGAAATATACAATACGTGACATTAACATATTAAAATGATTTCGGGCTTATGGCCACCGCTACTGTCTGTACAATCAATCTTAGGTCACTTTTGTTCTATAATCGAGAGGTGTCAAATAGTACAACCTTGGAAGACAATTGACACGTCCATTTCTTGAAATCACCTTATAGCCAAATTTTAATTTCAATGAGTTGATGGTTGTGGTCTTGGATCCTATTGAAACCGAATTTCGTCCAGATCTTTGTCATCCAAATTTTCAAACAAAAAATTAACGATTAAAATAAAATGCTCTATCGGTCGTTTTTCGTCCTCTTATGTGTTATTCGACCATTATTCATACCTTTTGTCATTGGGATAGGTACAATAATTGAGAAAAAATAATTAAGAGTATAATCTGGCAATAACTTCAATAAAGTGGAGCTATTCTATTTAAAAAGGCTTATTTCCTGACAATAGTAGTAGTTTTAGACATTTAATGAGTTGATAAGGTAGAAATTTAATAAGAAAACATTGTAGTGAAATAAATAGTAAAAATTTGCAGTGCCGTACTTATGTTAAGCACAAAAAGCCATAAAAAAAAGCTCAATCGGCGAAAGAACAACACCGCATATGATGGTTTCGTGGCTTTAATTGTTGAACCAGCTGGATTTTATGCTTATATAGGCCAAGAATTCTGCGCAAAATTTTCCAAATAAGGGACGGAAGAGACTTTTGGAAGAATTTGGCTTCCAACCATATAGAATTTTTTAAAATAAAAACCAGTATGCAGTAAGAAGACATCAGCTCGGAATATGCTAAAAAGCATTTATATTTTTCATATGTATGGTAACCTTTTTATAAATACTCATATCAGATAGGTTATCATTTGTGGTAAATATTATATGATATTATATAAAACAATCGAACATAAATATGCCATGTTATGAAATAATAATGAAAATTTAGATACAAGTTATTATTTGTCTGTGTTATCTGAGTTAACAAAAATGTTATTTTTTCTATCTAGATTTCTTGAAATCAATTTTAAATTTTTATTTGTCTATGTAAACAAATCATATTTTTGGGGTTAAAGACAAAAAATAAATTTTTAAGTAATTTCTCTTTTATGAAATTCAAAGAATTTCATTGAGAAAAAATATCCTTAAATAATAATTGAATTGCAAGAAAGAAAAACTAAATTTAATAAAAACATTTATTTTGAGCTTAAAAGTTTTTAAAGATTTAAAGATTTTTGGTTATTTTCTATTTTTTTGGAATGAAATCTTGCAGTAATTTTAAAATTAATGCATTTATTTAACATACTCGTAATTTGAAACTTTTTGATAAAATTAAAGTTTTTAAATCTTTATAATATAAATTTTAAATTTAAAGACTTTTTTTAGATGGTTGTATAAAATTATTTTAGACATGAAAATCATTTGGAAATTATAAACAATAGATTAATGGGCCGAGTGAGAATTTGGTTGAAAAAAATTAGATTAGTCAATCAATAAGAGCCAATGACATCATATACACATAGATAGAATTTATTTTTGATAAAATTTTTTTAATAGATTTACTACAATTTCTAATTTATATGGTATTTATTCACTTTTAGGTGTGTGGTCCCGTATCTTTTAATTTGAACCTATGCATAGTACGGTATTTAGAAGAGTATTAAATGCAATGTTAAGAAACATGATGCCAATTTATTTTACGTTGATCTAACAAAATCCATAAGGATTGATTGTTCTTCCAAACTGATGATTATTCATGCATTAGACGCATTTTACTTATAATCAATATTGTTGTATGGTATATACTTTTTGTATGGTATGATACTATATTAATGTTGTATGGTATGTACTTTTTGTATGGTATGATACTATATTAATAATACTTTTCGTCAAAATTTTTCGAACTAATAAATTTTCAAATCAAGAAGTTCTGAGAATTGGAAAACTAAAGATCACGAATTATTATTGCCAATCAAAAGCAGAAGGTAACGTATTTACGTCATATTTTTAGAAATGGGACAAAATATAATATGTTTCAATTGATACTGCTTTTGTGAAAAATTTGAAGTAGACAAGACATCATTTGGAAATAAATGGTTATGGCCTATATGACGGAGGGTTTGAAAAAATAGCATCGACGAGTTCATCAGAACAGCAAAAGGTGCATTCAGAAATATTATTAATAGTATCCTTTAAGAATAAGTTAATTGGTGATGCACATGCGATGTTGTCCACTATTGTAGTAAAAGAAAACAAATATAAATATTTATTGCTATGCTGTAATATATTCACAATCTTTTAATAATTTTAAATTGTTTAGAGCTTACATTATGTTCTACTTACTAATATGCGTGACTATATTATTATTTCGATTAACTGACTAATTTATTTATGATTTAACTTTTTGGTTAAATTAAAAATTAAATAAAAATTAAACTCTATAGGAATGTTTTACAAATTTTATTAAATATCTTAATCGATTTCGGTTAGTATACCATCATCAGAAACTAGTCTTTAGTCCTTAGAGTATTTTGACAGGATTAAACATAAATTAGGCAACATTTTTACAATCTGAGGTCTCAATAATCATTAACTTCTGTAGTCTATCTTTATTATTAATCTTTATTTAATTTTAATAATGTTTCATCTAGAATCTACAGCATATTCTATAAAATATATAAATTAAAAATATAAAAAAATAGAACGTACAACTATTTACAAGCTGTGAAACACTAACAATACAAACAATCAAATTTTTATTTAAGCAACACGAACAAATATCTAATAAGTAAAACAAAAGTATGTACTGTTACTACCATGCAATATTTTTTTATGAAAAACAACGAATGTAAATGGAGGAAAAATGTGTGTCAAAGTAGTGAATACGATATACAAAAAATATTGTAGTACTTAGTAGTAGAAAACATAATTTGTGAATATATAAAATCATTTGAACAAAAAATATAATAATAATAGTGTTCCTATAAGCTGTGTAAACTATACATTCGTAAATTGTAAAACGAATACTCATTTTATGCTCATGAGCAAAACATAACCATTTTTTAAATTATAGCGGAAATAAATCGTTACTAACCAGTGTATGTATCTACCCATTAACAAGAGGTAGTTTCGTTGTGTGCAAAAATATATAAAAATAGTTACTTTACACATAGGTGCTGCTCCAATCTATTATTGTATACTTTCGGATTTGTTTCATCGTTTCACTGTGCACTAAACGGATTCCTTTCAATTATAATATTTGCTTTAAGCCACACAGCACTTGTCGCAGCTCTAACAAACTTGTTTTCGAAACACTAAATTTTTTTGACGTTACTTTTGACAGCAATACCATAGTTTGATACCTTAAGAAAAACCAATTTCAGGGATATTTAATACAATTTATATACTATTCTGTAGAAAAACATAGTTGAAGTTGAACAACCATAAAGACGATAAAACAAAAATTTATATTCAAATACCAATCAAAAATTTATAGAAAACAAGTAAATAGGACTGAAGAATGATTTTAGAAAAGTGTTCATTAAAAAAGAGAAAAATATAGTCAACATGATTATTCAGCAATCGAAAAAGGAACACTGCCGCAAAGTGGTGTATAATAAATAAAATTGTAGTAAAAAGAAAAATTCCAATAAACTAATGAACACTTTATAAATCAAAAATGGACACTCAAATTAATGAAGGGCCTTTATTATAAATGATGAAATTTATTTACTTATTTCCAACTTTTGAAATCACTATTTTCATTCAAATTTAAAGAAAACCTAAATGTTTTTAGAATTTCCATGGAGATAATTATCATAATGATTCTCTGTAAAAAAAATAAGTTTTTTTTTGTGGAAATTTTTGCTCAAGTTAAATTGCACTTAAATTATCTCATTCTCTTATTAAATTAACAAAATTCAACCATCATCATTTGCTGTCTGTAAATAAATTCAAAAGATTTTTTTTTTTTGCATTAGAGCATTTGGTTTTCGTTGTTTCTATTAAAGCCGAATATAAAAAATTCACCAAAACAAAAACAGCGACACCTTAATATCTACATTTTCTGACTTTATTACAAAAAAACGAATAAAGAAAAAATAGAGGAAAAAAAGCGAATAGGTATAAAACTAAAATTTCATCCAATAATCCATCAGCACAATATAAAGTCGTTTTACAAGTTTTTATCTTTTGATATTTTTTTTAATGAAGATTTTCCATTAAAATCATTACTTTATTTCTTTCCCGGGATTTTTTATTTTTTTTTTTATGCAAATATTTTGTTTAACCAGGATTACAACAGGACAAAAAAAATTTATATTCTAACTATTATTATCCTTGCTAAAGCAAAGCAAGCAAAGTAATAAAAAACAATCATTAAGGGATGTACGCTTCAGTTGATGGGTGTAAACTAACTACATTAAAAAAATTATTATAAAAAAAAAAACTAAAAAAAAGAAATTAAATTCTTGGGTTGTTATGTGCTACTGTAGGTCGCAAAAAGAAAATTGGATATAAATTTAAAATTCAAATAAATTAACTAAGAAATAGAGTTAGATTGAAGTGTTAATTTATGGTATTAAGCTATTATTACTACTGATATAATATGGTGTGGTATTTAAAGCACAATAGAATAAATTACTTTTAAATCGTTAAATTATTAAATTTTTATAAACAGATGGTACTCAGCTTAGATAAGGTTATACCAAAGAAATAAATATATAATGAATATAGGTTTCCATTAAAAATAATTCTTTGGGTCATTTCTAGTAAAGGTATATTATTAAAGAAATAAAATGACCTTTTTAAAAATATTACCATAAACTTTCGTATTAAAGTTTAAAATACTGCCCAGTAACCTCTTCTAAAATGTGTTACAACATCTCAAAATTTAAGTAGTACTATTCTTCTCCACACCAACTAAGTATTTGTTGTTTCTTTGGTTTCTTTGGTATAATATTGTATACATATATGTATATATATATTGGTATGGTGTTGTTTTTCGAACTCTATTGTTACGTGGACGGTCTTTCTTACATATGGTATAACTTGTACTGATTTAACTTCAGTTCATTGATTGCCATTTCTTTTTATTTTTATTATTTATTATTTTTTTATTATACATATAACTAGCAAAAAGGCCCGTCATATGACGGTGGTTAATAAAAAAATATTTTTTGTTTCACTACAAAAATAAATTGGCATTAATAAACGTAATCAAATATTAGATAAGTTTTTTTGTGTAGTGCAAAACTTTAAAAAAAATTACAAAAAAAACCATACATTTTTGCCCCAAAAACCACGTATGTACTGAAAATTGTAACCAAAAATTGATTTTTGATGTGTAAAATTTATGTTATATAAATTCTTTGAATATTTTTATTTATTTAGATAGTACGCAACTTAATTCCAAAAAGAACAATATTTGTTAAACTATAATGTTTTATCCATATATTATTCTAAATAGATTGGTAATTGCGTATTGCCATCTCTTTATATCCAATGCTTCTAAATCTTATAAGTACAAAGGTATAAATTTGGTTGGTATACACTCATTTTTTCAACACATGTTATGAAATTTATTTGACTAATAAACCAAAAAATCTTGGAGTAGTCAAATCAATTTTTTTTTTCCACCGATGAGGTAAAGAAAAAGGTTCAAGGCAGAGTTTTGCAATTTTGAAAAACTATATTTTTCATTTGAAATGCAGAAATTTTATACTTAATACAAAATTTATTTTTAAAATAATGATTTAAAATAAATTTTTGAAATCATACATATATAAAGTATATGAATTTCAAAGAAAAAAGGTCCAGTCACGTTAAAAGATTTAAAAATTGACCGTACATTTATGTATTGACTGATTTCAAAACTTCCATTTTTTGTATAAAGTTTATTGAAATTAGGAAATAATTTGCCTTGTTCTCTTCCCTCAGTAATTTTTATTTTAATATATCTCTCTATACGCACTTTTGATAATGCAGAATTTTTAGAGCAAAGTATGTACTTTGTTGAATAGGCAGCAAAACTATCTACATTAAGACTATTTCCAAAATTTTTTTGTGTAATTACGCACATGTGCTTCTTTTTTTTCTATTTTACTGATACACATATCCATGAATACCTTATACCTGTTTCTTAATTCAAATCAAACAGAACAAAAAAAATTTGGTTTAAAACAAATTTTTTTCGTTATTTCCTTTCGGTATTATTATCCGCAAATTGTTACCTCTTGAAAACAATTTTATAGTAAAAAAAAACATGAAATTTCAAGAGAGAGAGATTAATTTTATATATACTATATTTGAAAAATGTATGTGATGGGAATGATTATTCTTTGTGTTGCTATATAATTTCTGTTTTTGTCATTGTAATATTGATAAAATGCCAGGCTAACGCAGCACCCTTTATTGTATAAGATTATTGACTATTTTATTGAATTTAACAATAGCTAGTATTTTTTTTTTTAATTTCAATAAATCTGTCTGACAGTGCAGTGATCACTGATGCCGACCAATATGGTGTAGACTGTAGAAGTTATTTCATCTGACTACGGCCCAAGGTATGCATGTTTCAAAGAGGTTTTCAAATTATTCTTTAAAATTAATTTGCATTACAGTTTTGATTATCCTATCACTTAAAAAATATTATTCTATCACTTAATAAAATATAAATACGCTATTATTAAGGCAAAATTTCTCTACAATATTAAAGATTAAAAAAAAACTATTTGTGTGTTGTATTTTATAGTGTTCATTCTCTAATCTTAGAACTTTACTTCGTATACTGTAGGTTAGAATTAAGTTATAATTATTGTTACTGTAATATTGTTTAGTAGAATTTACAGCTTTTTATATTTTGGCGGCTGTCATGAGCTAGATTAAATTTCATTGTCGAAAATCACAGATTCATTTAATTTTTGTTCTTTTATACATCAAAATTCATATTCCATTTCGATTCGATTCATTATTAAAATAAAAAAAATAAAAAAGAACAAAACTTATCGTGTATGATAATTTTTTTAGATACCATACTCTGATTTGAGATTCAGCTTTGAATCAATTCCAATTAAAAAGTTTAGTTATTCCCTTCTCGCTTTAACAAGAATAAAATTTTCATTACTTTTTATAACTTCAAAATGAAAGCCAATGTTCTTAACTATTACCAAAGTGGAAATAAAATTAAAAATCTGTCATTAATATAATTGTGGAAAAATATAGAAAACTTTTTAAAAACATGAAAAATATTTTCATCCTATGTTAAAGTCGTATACAAATGAAAAAAAAAATCCTAAATATAATTAAATTAATTTGAAAAAGAAAAAAAAAGTAGTTTAAAGGAGGAGTGATAGAGATGAAATTATTAAAAATGTTAATTTGTTTTTATTTGGTTTGTTATTATTACGAACTAATATAGTTTGAAAATTTTATATTGCATGCTGAGAAAAGTTGTAAATATGTTTAATAAATTGAAATAGATATAAATAGACACCTATATACACCATATAGAAACTTTTTTAAATATATTGTTAGTATTTCCTCAGTGTGTAAATTATTTTGAGTAGAACGCTGAGGTAAGAAAATGTATAAAGAAAGTAACAGCAGTTCGACCAGCGATGATATTATATTGATCGGATATTTGAGTTGCACAAAAAGTTTATGCAAAGTTAGTACCCGTGTGCGGTTTTCTGTGATTTCCTTCATCGGGTGCCTTCCCAGGTGGCGGATAGGGGGACGTTTGTCAGATATGACAAATACCGGATTTCCGGGGCAGACCAAAAAATCACAAAAACATGCAATGAACAAAACAAGCAGTTATACCCCAGGTGGTAAGTCAGTTAATCTGACAAATCCACCCTCTACGGAGGCAGGCTCTACGAATTCTGGGGAGAGTCAATTATTGCATACCTCTCCTGTGGCAACACAGGTCTTCGTAGACTCGACCCCGGGACAGTTGGTAAATCAGGTGCCATGGCAAATGATTTACTAAGTGTCTCTATGGAAAACCTTCTCCTTGAGGACATCGAACCAATGGCTGGCGTGTCTGTAGAATTATAGACTACTGGTTGTGGTTCGACCATTCAGGAAAGAGGTAAGAGGAAGAAAAAGAACATCTGCGGTTCTGAAAAGAAAAGGCGGAAAATGGCTAAGCGTAATGCGGCTATGAATCCTCCCCCGCAAAGCTCTCAAGAAGCTGGTCCCTCAAACGGGCTAACTTCGGAAGAGTAAGATGATGTAGAGAAGGCTGTCCTCAAAGACGGTCTTGGGAAGGCTAACCTAAAGGTTGGTCTCCATGCTGCGACATCATCAACTTCGAATCCTTAAGTTAGAAGGGTTGAACTTGTTACAAACATGTTGTCACGCTATTTTTGAAAAACGGTAGACGTAAAATTGTTTCGCCAATTTTAATTTTGTTCCGCCACATTTAATTTTGTTTCGCTACTTTCGGCAGCACGTAAAATTTGAAAGGCCCATTTTTACTGAACGTCAAACAGAAAATTTCCGGTATAAATAGTTGAGGTGCGTTAAAAAAAAAATTTGCAAAAATGTTTCGTACATTTTTTTTTGTTTCAATCCCAAAGTAGCGTTTCAAAGTACATGCTGCCAAAAAAAATTTGTGACACCGGTGTTTTGTTACAAAAAAAAGCGTTTGTAATAAGTTACGTGCTGCCACCCCTGGTGTGGACTAATCTGTTATAACCTTTTGCTATAACAAAGGCAACTTGCGTTCAAAATATCCCAATTAATTGTACTAACGTTTTCCTATTATCAATCCTTCAAGAGTCCGATCTATACACTTACACTTATTTATAAAGGTTCCCATCTAACTTGATGTAGTAGGTAAAAATCGTCTCCTTCCTATATCAGATTTTGTTAGCTAGAATCTTCACCATTAACATTTCATATTCCTGTGTATCTTATGTATTATTACTATTTTTCGTTAAGGTATTCGTTATTACGTTCTAATGAAATCCGAGTTAAAGTATATGAAGGCCTTACTTATTATTGAATGCATGCAATATTTTTTACAAACTTAAGTAGAAATTATATCTCAATATATTAATGTTTTATTTGCCAATTTATATTAACGAAAAATATTTTACCACTTTGCAATATTATCAATATCAATCACCAATAAGAAGTTATCTAGTTTTTGATAGAAATAAAATGATATGAGCAAACGATATGAACATTAATTTCGAATTATTTTGTTATTCTACAATAGATTACATTATTTTATACCACGTGTGTATTTCATTTTATTGAATCTATTTAAAACATCAAAGAATTGTCGAGGAATAAATTTTAATCCTTAAGAGATTTTAAGCCTTTAATAATTCAAAAACCTAATCATATGGTTTAATTTAAAAAAAATATTTAGATAGACCTAATCGTTTATACCTTAATTCATAAGTTTAAATTTTTTAAATGGATAGTCCTTAAGGATTAAAAGCTTTTTTTATTTTTTTTAAATGTCTTTAATAACTATTTCGGTTCTGTTTTTTATTTCACGTATTTTTATGACATTTTCAAGCAGTGACCTAATTGAAAAAGGATATCTCTAGCTCAAACTAAACAAAAAAAAAAAAAATAAAAAAAATTAAATAAATAAAAAAGTATAGCGTATTAAAGAATATCCATTAAAAATGGTTGATTTTTATAGCAGTTTATTTTATTTATATAAAATCATGAACCATCTTTTGGAATGGCATAGCAATTTTTAAGATTCGTTTGTACAGTAATACTATATAATGGTTTTGGAGCTCAGATGGTAGCAAAAATGATATTTGATTCTTGAACTCGATTAAATATTATTATTTATTTTAATTTAATTAATCAACTCTTCTACATACAGTGACCTAATGAAAAAGGATATCTCTAGCTCAAACTAAAAAAAATTAAATATAAAAAAGTATAGCGTAAAAAACGTATAATTATAGGACTAAGTATTACAAACACATATTTCTTTCTCGTTTTAACTAGGTTAAGCAGTTTTAGTTACGTTAGTGGGTTTAGATAGGTTAAGTTTTATCTTTAGAAATACGAGAATATATTGGCTTTTACACCTCAGACTTTTTCCAATACATTTATATAAGAATTCAAATAAATTAAAACTAATAACTAACTAATAATAATAATAATAATAATAATAATAATAACCATATACAACATAAATTAACATAAAAAGCACACTATTACTTTACATATTATCATAAAATTATTTTTGGTAAACTTTATCTAGGCTAAGTAACTATGTATAAGATTGTACAATGGGTAACATAAAATTTAAATATAAAAGAAAAAAAACTTTTTATGAAATTAAATAACTTTAAGAAACTGAAATAAATCTGGGAATCATAATGGATCCGAGATATTTGGAAGTGTTTCTGAACTGAAAAAACAACCAGACACAATTTATTTACAGTATGTTTCCAAATTTATTTACAGATTTTGAATATGTAGTTTTTTGGTATTTTAATACCTTGCTAATTTTTTTTTTATAATTGTAGAAATTTCTTCATTTTGTTCGTCAGTATCAATTTCGTAGAATGATAAATGGCGATATAATTATTGATTGTAGTAGAGTTTGTATTTTCTATAAATCTTGGTCCGCTCTATTCCCCACGTATGGGGTTGCAGGACATTGATGATGATAAATATTAAACCGACCACAATAACAACATTTCATGTCTAAAATTAATTATTTTCAAAAGTTTTCCTGCGTCAGCAGAGAAAATATCAATTTAAGTTTATTTTTAAATATAATCTAAGTCGATACATAACTGATAACATCTCATAGTTGTTATATACAATTCTATTTGTAATAATATAATATTATTTTTTTTTTATTAAATTAAATTTCGATATTAAAACAAAGAACATAAAATCCTAAAAGGTACAAAAGAAAGAATACCATTCCCATTGCGTTTATACTATAGAAAAGCAATGGTAATAAAAATTATGCAATCCTCTAAAATAGCTAAATTTAATCGTACTTTTAAAACGGTTTGTTATGATATTCTTTTCTTTCTTTTTACTGTTATTTTATTATTATTACATTAGAAAAGTCATTAGAGTGCAGAGTAGGAGCCAATGAACTTTAGAATAATTTTATTATTTTATCCATACAACTGCTCTTATTTTTTTTTCTTTATCCTTATTTGTAATAAAATTAAATATTAGATAGTGTACGTATAATAGTAATTTACAAAACGGTTATTTTATGGCACAATTATATGAAAAAAAAAAATAGTAACAACAAAAAGAGAAAAAAAGAAAATTGTGAATGACAACGGTCAGTATTTTTATTTTTTTATGAGAAAATATTATGTCAAAACTTCCGTTATTTGTTTTTTTCGTTTTATTTCTAAAAGGATGTAAATTATAAATACATTTATGTCTTATTATTATTTTTTATTGCATGTGTAAAATAAGAGAAATAACTGTAAATAATTTTTAAATATAACAGTTTAAAATTCACTCTGAGCAAAATTCACTCTCTATGTATTTGTAATTTGTACTCTCTAGAAACCAGTATAAGAGAAAATAAAAAAACTTTATAAGAGAATTTTTTTGTAAAGTAGGTGATGAATTTATTAATAACTTCTCCCCTCACCTGATTAAATATATTATATACTTATTTAAAGTTTCAGTTATTCTATATAATAAATAAAATATTGAAGAGTTTTTAAGGACTTGAAGTAACAGAATCATTGTGTTATTTACATTACATACCATGTAATAAGGCGTGATTTTTATCAAGATTCAAATTTAAGGCATATCTAACGTTCAAATTAATAATATAAAGGATGTAATATTATAAAGGATGTTTATATTTTTTGTTAGAATATCCTTGAAGTGAAAAATAAATTTTATTTTAATAAATAAACGATAATAACTATGGTTATAGTTATTAAATAATATTCATAATTTTTCAAAATTGAATTATATTGAGTTAAAATCAAAGACTAAACAAACAGTTGTATTGGGGTTTGGTAAAATACATTGGTAATAATTATTGTAGAAACAAAATATTTTATATAATAATTATCTGTAATACTCCGTGAGATGTCCATGTAATGTTGAAAAATGTGAATTGATCGAAACATATGTTCTGGTTGATGATGGATTTGGTAAGTTTTGATTACTCTTATTTTTATATTTAAATTGGCTCTTCCGAAATGACAAAATTTATTTATTTCTTTATTTACATGTCAGTTTTAGCTGCATATTAATATAGGGGCAAACTTTCAAGTCCCTACACCTTTCACCTTTTAGGATGATATTCTTGGTTTTTGTTTTTTATTTTATTTCCATGATAAAGAGTACTCAATTAGATATAAAAATCCATAAAGCATTTTGCTTTCATTGGAAATCAAACCTGTAATTTTTTGTTTGAAAAGGCGGTACTTTACCTACTACAACTAAATCACTCGGTGTATGTGCATTTTGATTGCTATTACTAATTTCTTAAACACCCTGTTTAAGATGTTTCCTTAAAAAGGGTTAATGATGTTAAAGAATGCTGAATTATCGATTCCTAAGAATGAGTTGATTGAAATAACAGATGGGAGCTATATAACGAACAAATAACTTAAAGCTATAATTTATTTATATAGCAAGTTAACCCTTTTTAATCCCATTTTGAAATTCAGAAATTATATTATGAATAATATTAATAGCGTTTTAAATAATTTAAACAAAATATATTAAATTATTTATTCAAATATAATTAAATGACCTTATGATATGAATAGCACATATTGCTGCGGTAATTTGTACATGCTTTGTATTTTTTTATTTCGAAATATTATTGTAAATATAGGTTATTATAACGAGGGATGTGCACAATACTCAAATAAAATTATTTTTTCTTTGATTATAGGATTAATACTTATAAAATAAATGGTTTATTGGAAAAACGGTTTTCTACTTTTGAATAAAATGTGTGTTATTTACTCTGACTTGTTTTTGTTTCTTTATGAGTATTGTGAGAATGAAAATATGAAATAAACTGAAACTTTGGTTTCCTATACGTTTTTCTAGCTAGGATATTCTGTTTACATTACTTTATTTAGCTTTAAATATAATATTTAAAATAAAATTCTTTCAGATTTGTATTATATCAGTTTTAGATATTGAAGAAGGTGTTTTCAATTTTTTTTTGTTAATTTTGCTATAATTTAAGTTTTCCGTTTTAAAAATAACCAAAAATTTGACTATGAATGATATTTGAAATTCAAAACATTTGTTATAGAATTAAAATTAACTTTTAAATTATATAAAATTTCAGAATAGTAAATTAAGTAATTTTATAAGTTTATAAAAAGTGAATCTTAAATAAGGAATTACAATTTTCAAAGTTATTTATTAAAACTTTGAATAACTTTTTTGATATTTTTTTGTTTTTAAATATAATTAAACTTAATTTAAAACTTCTGAAAGATTTCTTTCATTGTAATTAATTATTATTAAAAGAAATGGAAAAAATCTTATTTTTAAAACAGAAATGTTTATGCCTTTGTCAAACAACAGCTTGTGAATATTTTTCAAATACATAACAAAAATAAGAAAAAAAATACAGAAACAAACCATTTGCTTATATTAGTGTAAGTTCGTAGTGTATACATCCTTTTAACTTCTGAATGATTTTATTTTAAATTTTCCTGTAGGCTTAAAGTGTGCCCGTACAAGTATCGAAAATAATTTTAATTTTAATTTCTAATATTATGTTCAATTTCATTTTATATTTAGTGATGAGATTCAACTGGTTCGCATCAGTTTCCGATCCATTCTGAAATTTGGTTAGTTCGAACGAAAGTATTAAAAATTATTTGTACATTTACCAAAACAAAATAATTCTACGATCCTTATTGTTTGAATTAATTTAATAAGCAAATATTTTTATAATATTAATTTTTATTTACAGCTGCATTGATTTTTGACAAGAGTTTTTTTTTTTTTTGTTTTTTTATTCACAATCTGTATGTTAATTAAAAATAATACAATAAGTGAATATGTTTTTGACTGAATTAATTAATAATAGACATGTGAAATTACAATCCAATAAAAGTAATTTCCTAATTTACAATAAAAAATATAAATATATTATATCTACAGATCTCCTGGTCTATTTCGTTGTAATCTTGTATGTTGTGTAATATTCATAAGTGTACTTGCTATTACATTGGGATGACTATTTAATCTATCACGATATTTGCAAATCATTGTGTATTATGTAATTTGGCACAAACCAAGGTGCATCAACGCTCGCAGTACTTTATTTTGGAAGCGTTGTAATATTTCAATATTTGTTTATTTAGCTGTTCCCTATAATTGTATACCATAAGTCCATATTGGTTGGAGTATCATCCTATATATCAGCAATTTGTTTTCCAATGTCATTTGAAACTTTCTACCGAAGTGCTTAGTTGGATTCTCTTTTTGTAGATGTGCTTTTTCCAGGTCAGACGGCGATCCAAATGCATTCCGAGATACTTGACACTTTCTGTTTGAGGAACAGCATTACTATTTAAAAATACTGTAGGACATGTATCCCTCCTTAATGTGAATGTCACGTGATTAGACTTAGTTTCATTGGCTTTAATCTTCCATTTGTTCAACCATAATTCGATATTGTTTAAGCTCTGTTGCACGAGCCCAGAAGCCACATTCTTATCCTTGTGCGATTCAAGTATGGCTGTATCATTGACAAATGTAGCTATTATTGTGTTTGTTGTTTGCGGTAAATCGGCAGTGTATAGCAAGTAAAGCACTGGGCCTAGAACGCTACCTTGTGGAACTTCCGAATGAATTTCTTTGAGGCTGGTAAAATATTCATTTTGTTTGACAAAATAATGGCGATTTTCCAGATAGCTTTTTAACAATTCATAGTAGTGATATGGCATGACGAGAGTTGACGAATCTATTTTAAATATTCTATAAAAAAACCAAAAAATAAAAATAAAATAAAAATATTGACTTAAAATGAAGTATGAAACTTAATTAACCAAAATTCACCACGTATAAATTTCACATTTATTTAATAGTTCCATTTTAATTAAAATGAAATACTATACCAGCACAGCAAAGGGTTTATGGGTGATGTTAGTTATCAAGCTATGTTAAAAGAACGAAAACAAAAGAAAATTAACCTTAATGTCAAATACGAAAAAATATGTTGCTTAAGTGAGCCTAATTCTGAGTTATCAGTGTTCAGAATAAAATTTTATTATATTAAAACCTATTTTATCGTACCGTATACAATTATCAAGGTTGTTCAAAGAAAAGTAACAATGAAATGCTATAAAGATTCCGAATTAAAGTGGTGCGTGGTGTTATAATGCTTACCTGAAAAACCAGTAATGCTTATCCGTAAAAGGCGAGCAGCGTCTGCGAACTTATAAGAATACGGAAATTGTAGCAGTTGTTCATATCAGCAATAGCATCTGTCGATTACAGAAAAATAAATTTGGCAAGCCGAACACCTGATTGAAATAGAAACTTCTATGATAGTTGGTTTGGCTTTATCGAAACTATTGGAAATAATTTTTTAAAGCGAAAATGCACAGTTTTAGTAAAAAAAAAAAACAAAATTTATTTTTAATGTAAAAATTTAAAACTTCTTGCATGTTATTGAAACCTTGATTTTCCAGACGCCAGGATGTAGATGTAGATGGCAAGACGAAACAAAATTTAAATAGGTACAATACAATTTTTCACATTCCCTCTATTTACGTTATAAATTTGTAATTTTGACGATATAAATTAAAACATTTTTTTTTGGGAATTTGGGTTTTGGGGCTTTTTAAAAGTCTGGGGGTTTTGTGTCTTGGGAATTTAGAGTGACTCTGAACTTTTTTTTCAGACGAAATTTCATAGTGACACTGTTCTCTCTCTCAAGTAAATTATTAAGTTAATGAACTTTCTCTATACGAAAACGAAATTCTAATAAAATTTACTTGAAAAATTAATTAATTATTTAACGATACTCTCATTATTTATTGATTGAAATATTTTTTTCTTTTGAGTTGTGTTTTTTTGTTTGTTTGCTGGTCTTCTTGTCTTTTTTAATTATAAAAAATAAATATCAAAAGTAAAAAAAATAATGATAGTAGTAAAAGTAAAAATAAAATAAGAACGTAAAAAAAAGTAGGTATGTTATTAAAATGCACTTATACATAGAAATATTGTATTCTTTAGTCTTCTATACATTTATATGTAATTGCTTTAAAGCTGAGTATACACAGAAGATTAAAATTGATAGAATTCGACTGAAATAAAAGTTTTCTTTACCAAAATGCTGTGCTTACAGCTTACATAAAAAAGTTAGAGGGGAAATTTTTAGTAAAGATGTAGACTTTTCTCTACGTTTGTTTAACACGCTTTACGTAATATTTCTCTAGATATGTAGTAGAGTAAAAACCTAAATTGAACTGAAAATAGATCAGGCAACAAAATAAAAAAATATTTTTTCAAATTTTGTTTCTTTATATGCAATAATTAATGAATTACATGAAAATCTACTGTATATAAAGTCATTTGTTGATCTGCATAGATTTGTCGTAAATGCAAAAAATTCTCTACTTGTAAGTGTTGACACATTAGAGAAATGTGTAATAAAAAATGTATGGTAGAGTTGATGTACGGCTTTACGATAGAACTTTATTTTTGTCTCAGGCCTACCATTTTTGCCCTGTTGTGTGCCCTTCCATTAACATTGTATTGAGAAAATAAAAATTAATTTATAATACCCAATTCGACTAGGTAGCGTATTTTGAATTAACGGGTATATATAATTAATTAATCATAAAGTTATTTTTTTTTTATTTCTCTTTTTAAATGTTTAATAATAACTGAAGCTTAATTTGCGTAAGAAAATTAATTAAGACTAGGATTAAAACAATATAATTGTATTTATTTAATTCATTGAAGTCTATTATAACAACGGTAAATGTATTTGGTTTTAGTGGTTTCAACTCTTATCCACATTAGTAAGAAGCGTGGTCAAGTCTTTCGTATTCGTTGAAGATACCTTCTTCGTGATTTTTCAAAAAGAAAAAAAATATATAATAACGCCTTTCACTACGTAATTTTTCATAGTCTGACCCTTTTCAAACTCCTCCCCAACGAAGATAGGTTGTTTTTGATAGATTTGAAATCTCTCAAGCAACGGCGGTTGGTGGGTGATATCACGTTTGTTAAATTAGAGATTTAATAACTTTTAGAGAGAATGCGCGTTTGTGAATGCCTGTTCAGTATTGCTAACTATAGAACTGACTACATTAAATTTTAGCCTGTGTCTAGAAATTTATGTGAATCTAACTCGAGAGCAGCTTGTTTTAAGTTGTATAAGTTTAATAATAAGCTGTATAGTTTTGTAATTGGTAAATAATTATTGTAACTGATTTTTATTGCTCTTTTTCTACTTTGTTTTTGTACTATGCATTTATCTATTTAACATTCTACTAACTACTTCATGTTAGCTATTTAATTTTTATCTTTTACTAATATTAGTTACTAACGGTGATGACTACCATCCAACAGGATGGTGATCTCATCACGTAGCAACATGATGTAATCTTCCGTGTATAATAGACATCTGATTTGCTTGCTTTAAGCAATATCTTATAGAATAATACGATAATGCTCTATTGCGAAAAATTTGGCCCATACCTTGTTTGTATTTTAAATCCGTTTCAGTACTGGCGTAATGACTTCTCATAAAATCTCAGTAGATGTGCCCAGATCCAATATTTTAAAGATAGTAATTACCTAGACAACATTTTTAATTGTGATGATAAATTTTTTGCAATAGAGTAGATGTGATATTAAACCATTTTCCAGAGTGTTTTGTGATTTATTATAATGTTTTAACTTTATGATAAAATTATCGATTCGAATTATGTTTGTATAATTGCATAAGTATTTATTAGAGTAGTGCTTGTATTCGAAATCGGGCTTACTATATTAGTATACAAACTTTTATGAAATTTTTCCAAACTTTCGAAGAGTTTTCATTAAGCTTGTATTGATATTGTACCATATTGGTGCATCATATACCAGCGTTGGTGTCACTAATATTCATAATATTATTTAATTAAATTTTGTTGTAAAAAAGTTTTATTGAAACCTCAAAACTTTGTTTTGATATACTATACTTGATTTGTTTGATTTGTTCAATATAATATAAGTTACAATGTCATTATACTCCCAGGTATTTAACCACTTTTTTATTTGTTAAAGTGACAATTTTTACGGATTTTTCTTCAAATTCTTCTCAATGTCTTTTTATGTCTTCACTAGTTTTATCTACCGTGTTATAAAACTAAATTGTCTGATGTTTATTGGTGCGGATTTTTAGTAGCCGAAATTTGCAGAACTCACCAGTAGTATTAAACATTTTTTGTACTTGTTTTTGATTTAATCTACTAAAGTATCACTTCTAACTTTTTCATGTAAGCAGTAAGCACAGCATTTTGGTAAAGGAAACTTTTATTTCAGTCGAGTTCTATCAATTTTGATTTTCTGTGTGTACTCAGGTTTAAAGCAATTACATCAACAGACTAAAATGTGATATCTCGGCAAAGTAAGGATAATAATTTTGAAAAAACAATTGGTGCGTTGACGGTACAGGACATCGATCAAGAAAATTGTAATTTTAAAAATGGTAACGAAACTCATTTGTAAAATTATTCAAATTCGTATGGATACTACTTTGTGCAGTGTCATTTAGTAAGAAAAACTTCCTTTTTAATTTCTATTTATTTATTATTTATAGTTCTTTAATTCATTTAAAAACTTATAATTACAATTTATATTATTTAATTTTATGCAATTTAACAGTTCTAAAATTAAATTAAATAGGTATTCACACTGTTATACAAAAGATAAGTGTTGTATGTTATTGACTGTGTTTTTTATTCTGCTCTAGTTATATGGATTATTCTATAAATATAAATTTTAATTTATTACAGTATTTACACACATATATAATATTAATTTTCTTTAAAAATTTTCATAAAATATAAAGGATGACAACAAAGGATAATACAAATTTGCGAATATGGTTTTTCAACGTATATTTATTATTGTTTTAAGTTTAGTTAATTTATTTTGTAATTATTTTGATTAAAATTCAATGTCAAAAGGGTAAATTTTTAAACGATTTTTGCATACCATATTTGGTTTTGTTTAATAAACGTTAGTGGAATTTGTTTGATTAATCCCGAAATATTTTCTTAAACAATTTGAATTTATTGAAAAGATGACAAATTATTTTAATATCAGTAATCTGGAAATATGTTTTTGCATAAAGTTATAAAATTTGTAAATTTTTGTTTTTTAATTTTTATTTTTGAATAATTTAAGAAAAAAAAAGATGTAAGTTTCAACTTTTCATTATTGTCATAAGGAATACGAAAAAAAAATAAATTCTAAAAAATTCCATACTTGAAATCAAAGAAAAGAATTTTATTTTTGTGTTTTAGAATAATTAAGTAGTATAATAATGTTTTTAAGTTTAAATAAGTAAAAGTAAGTAAAAAAAAAATTTTAAAAGAATTTTTTTATTAAATTTTTTTTTTGTATTTTCTTTGAAAATAACTTGTTTTATATAAATTAAATTACATGAATAATTTTATATTTTTTTGAGAGATTATCTTCAAAGTAACCCGTTTTGGAGTTTACAGTCATTTAGACGCGTTACAAAAAATTCACATGTACACTTTATAGATTTAGGCAAACAGTGCTTAATAATGATGTTGAATGTCAAATTTGGATATGAAGTATAAGGAGAATACAAGAAATATATAAGGAGTGTATAAGGCGAGAATACATGAAATACTTAGATGATAGGGATCAAAATTAAATGTGTTATTTTTATTTAAAGATTTATTAATAGTCAAAGATTTTTTTAAATCCGTACTATTTTGCAACTTTGCTCTATATAATTAAAAACAGAGTATTTTATTATGACTAATTTCGAATAGAATAAGATGTTTTACTCAATATCATAGAATTTTAATAAACAAATGTTTTAAGAAATTAATTTTGTTAACTTTTGTAAATAATCAGCTCTTTTATTTTTTTAAAAACTTGTTTTCTAGCGTTAGAGTAAAATTTTTTGTATATAATATGAAAATAGTCGAATATTTTCCTTTTAATTTTACTGATATGCTTCTCATACAGATAATCGTATTTCGTCTGCTACTTGCTGACTTCTTCAGTGTTTTGTACTCGACTGAGGAAAGAAATCTAAAATCGTCTTATTTATTCTTTTTGCACAGGTAGCAATTTGACGTTTTTCGCAACTGGATGGTTGTTTATTATCCAATGCAATAGCACAGGTAGAGGGTTCAGTAATAATATTCTTACTTATTTAATTGTTGGTATTTAAAATAATGTTTCCGACGTTAGAGTGACAGGTAGGGGTTGGTTATTCGTTCTATAGAATATCCGTTGCCTTGGCCTTTATTTAGGAGTGAGTCATTTTTAGTTTTGTAGATTTCGATGCTTTGCTGCTGAATCTAGTTTTCTATAATATCTAATGTAATTTACAATTACTATATTTTCTTTCGAAATACTGTGGATGATGTGTTCTGCTACTTTGGATCTGAATCCTGTTGAATTCTTCTTCTTAGCTAGTTCTGTTTCTTTCAGGTGTATATTGAGTCGTGTTTACATGTTTCTCCTAGTTTGCCCAATATAAACTTTGTTGAAATGACTGCGTGTTATCTTATATATATATACCTGATTTTTCCATTTGTTCGATTGGAAATTTAGTTGAACCTAGAATAGACTTGAGTTGGCTGGATATGCTGCTATATACGATATCTTGCTAAAATCCAATGCTACTCTTCTTTTAGGTTGTTGATCTGTGTGTAGGTTAGTGAGTCAATTCCCTTGTAAACTTCTTTTCCGTTAACTGAGTAAGTCCGTGATGGTTTTTTCTGGATATCCGTTTATTCTCGCAATTTCAAATATGTCTCTTTTACTAAACCGTTTTTGGGAGATGGGAAGTGTTAACATTCGATAGATCATGTGGTTGGGAGATGTCATCTTATGTTGATAGGAGTGGTTGGAGGTATTCGGGATGACCCTGCCAGTATCCGTAGGCTTCCTGCAAATCTCTAGTTCTAGGGACGTTCCTGGTTTGGTTAACAGTAAATCTAAGAGCGGTAGTTGATCTTCTTTTTCTACTTCCACAGTAAACTATATATTCCTGTGAAGTCCGTTAAGAGTAGTTAGTGTTTATTCTAAGTCCCTTTCCTTTTTTACAGCAAAAATATCATCTACGTATCTCTTCTAAAATCTTGGTAACCGTTCTTCTGATGTTAAATGTGACTCCAATTTAGCCATGAAAGTTTCACTGATGAATGGAGAGAGGGAGTTTCCCATTGGAGTCCTCTTCAATTGCTTGTAGAAATCCCCTCTAAAGGTGAAACAATTTTCTTCCATGCAAAGGCGGATAAGTTTTACGTACTGTTTTACTTTTGTCCTCCACCGTGGTCCAGTTTCCTGTTGTAGTAACCATTCTTCTACCAGAATAATAGCCTCTTTAATTTGGATACTGGGAAAAACGAATTTTACGTCAGAAGAGACCATGACCTCGTCTTTGTCAAATCCTCCCATTGATTGTAGTTCTTGAGCAAGTTCCTTAGAGTTTTTCACTGACTGGGTTTTGAACTGCTTATCCATATTACGAAACTCCTCCACTAACCATTTGGTTATCTCATATGTTGGAGACATATCTGCTGTCACATTTTTTCTCATCTCATTTGTGAATTTTAGGAAGTCCTTTAATTCTAGGAAGTGCTGAATTGAGGATTTTTAGTTTATTGACTCTTATTATTTGCCGGCATTCCTTGATAGTGCTGTCTACTCACTTGATGAACTGTTGAAGAGGAAAATTTCTTAATTTCCTGTAAGGTCCAGTTCTTTCAATTTCTTCAAACCTTTCAATGGTAATATTGAATATTGGATGATGTATGACATTTTTTAATTTAACTTTTGTTCTTTTTTTTTTAAAAAGTAAATAATTACCAGTCTGCATTAAGAGTCTGAATTTCATATTCAGATTATTTCATATTAAAATATTCGATAAGATTCGGTTAACGACACTCTCATTGTTCTCTTATGTACCCATAGTTCAAAACTTTTTTTCCTATCTGTTTTACTGTCCACATTTTTGTATCGTAGGCAACGTTCCATCTAATTTTTTTTTAGCTGAGAAAAAGAAAAATAAATTGCGTAAATTAGATATTTTATTAAAAAAAATGTTTTTTTATTTGAGTGTTTTAAGTTTTTTATTGTTTTTGAATTTTTTTTATGAGTATTGCAGTTTGAGCTAGCTAATGTCCGCAACGCAAGAAACACACGAAAAAAAGAGAAGAAGTTATTTATTTTTCTATTGTTGATTTCCACGTACTGTTTTTATAGTTTCACGATTAGAAATACCCTAACTGCTTTTACGCAGAGTCTTAGTCAGCATACTAACAATCACATAAAATGATTTTGTTTTGGTTTTTTTTTGATTTTTTAGAATATATAGAATATGTCTTATTGCATAGAGTGGCTACTTCTATTTTGTAAAGTAAATTCGCCTTAATTTTCTTTCAATTCCAAGTTTGATTCGTAATTAATTTCAACAAAAAATTTGAAAAACTAAAAACAACATGCTTTGAGCGGGATTTGAACTAAAACGTATTCAATAGTAGTAAGATAAAATAAATATGTACTGCACCATACTAATAGGTTAAATTTCTCGATTCAACACATTTTATGTTACCTCATGGTTGTCAATCCAAAGTCTGCCTATGTATTTCATTAGGAGTGTTTAGTGGCATGTGTCTAAATTGTATCTTAAAGTTATTTACTTTATCTATATTTGAATCTCTTGTGGGAGTGTTTAGTAGGAATGTGCTTAAATTTTATCTTAAAGTTATTTACTTTATTTATATTTTTGAATCTCTTGAATTTCTAAGTTAGCTTATTTTTCAATAATCAGAATTCAGAATTATTTTTATGTCATAAAAGGGTTGCGAAATTTTTATCTTTAAAATTTTATATTAAAAATGTAGAAGATGTAGAAATAAACAAAACTTGTAATACAAATTGCATAAACTTTTAAGTTGCTCCTTAAAGGGTTAATTTTTTTTTAATAATTTCTTTAAATAATTTATTATATTTTATTTATAATTGTCTTTTTTATTATATTGTTTGTTGGTAAAGTTTTCATTTTGACTTATGGTCAATCAACTTGGGTTCGTGTTTATATTTTTTGTTTTCAGGAATAAATAGAGAACATTGAAAACAAGCAATACTGTGTTTCTTAATTAAAAAATGTTTCCATGACAAATAACGTAGAAGACGTGATGCATAACAAAAAAAAAAATAATTTTCTTTTGTAAATTAATTGAAAAGTTGCATCTTTGAAGACAAGACGTTCGAATAGTTTGAGTTTAACTAAGAATATTGATAGAGAAATTAAAAAAAATTACAGTAAATAAGTGGGAAATAATTGAGTAAATTTATTTCTGTTTTATTAATTTTAGTCAAAGGATCTTGATGAGAATGCATAATTCGAATTGTAAATTTTATTTTTAAAACAAAAAAAAAATATATTGTTGAAGTATTTACAAAAGATGAAACAAAAAACGTTAAGTACATTTTGTGGTAAATAGAGTAGTGATGTAATTTGACATGTTATCCTACATGTTTGTAAAAAAATAATTTTCATTAAGTAAACAATATTTCAGATTTGAGGGTTGTAGCTTCTTATCATTTGACAAATTATATATTTCAAATCGAGTCGAAAAGTCAATTTAATATTTAATAAAAATGAAAAGCATTTTAGTAAATGAAATTTGAACGGTATGCAAAAAGAGGGGAAATAAATATAAAATAATTTAAAAACAAGAATTTCGTTAAATAAATAGAAATAGTCCAAAAACAAAAAAAAATCTTTTTAGAAAAAAATCTTAATTATTATAAACATAATTCAAATGTATATGATTCTAATGTACAGAAGTGGAAATGAAGGTTTATTTTGAAACAACAGTTGAAAATTGAAGATTGGATTAGAAAAAATAATTAAATTAAAAGAAATAGATAATTCGGGATTAACTATATTGAATTCCTTAAATAAATATTAGTTGATTGTTTAAGCCTATATTATTTTGTAGTTATAAAAAATTTGATTAATATAGCATTCAAATGTGTTGTGTTATAGCAATTGAAAGAACATTATTTTGTTTATTTGAAAAAATTCAAAAAATAAATAAACTATTTATAATTAGAATAATGTCAGAACCCTTGGGATTGATTAAAAAAACTCTTGAAATTCTGATACGATAGTCGATCTTCTCTAAAGAAGGGCTAATAAATAATGAAATACAATATTATTCACAAAGAATTGCATCTTTAAGTAATGAAATATTTTCAAATAAATAAAAAATCAGCGATTTAGTGATACAACTATATATTGAGCATGGGTTAGTTTTCATGTTATTTAAACATAAAAATATCTTTATATTATTTCCATATACAGCCAATTGAAATTTGTGAAAGTAAAGCATTAAATACAATGAAGCTACAATCTACAACCGTACAGTTATCATGTGGCATGTGCGCTAGCGTACAATTTTGTATCTGTTACCTACATAATCATAGTGTTTAATACTTAGATAATTGTTAGACAAAACTACCTGTTACTCTAACGTCGAAAATATTATTTCAAA
Source organism: Argyra leucocephala (assembly GCA_963942445.1). Taxonomy (NCBI): domain Eukaryota; kingdom Metazoa; phylum Arthropoda; class Insecta; order Diptera; family Dolichopodidae; genus Argyra; species Argyra leucocephala. The sequence goes on from OZ012679.1 coordinate 92,226,561, forward strand.
TACCAACAATGAAATAAGTAATAATAAACAACCATCCAGCTGCGAAAAACATCATTTGCATCCTGCATAGTCGTCAATATATACATATATTTTTGAAAAATCTTGGTTATTTAAATTTATTAGTTGCATATTTAATAAACCAAAGTTAATTTTATTGTCAATTGAATGCTATTTACTATAAATACTTGTATAAAGTATCCCATGTCATGTTTTTATTTTTCTTAATAAAAAAAAGAAACAAAAAAAAGCAATCGCATCCATTCGATTTTAAAATACAACACTCTTAAAGTTCATATCTTAATATTGTGGTTTTCAAATTATAATAGACTATCTACTAATAAAGATAATTGGAATATAGATGTTGTTGACTCTCAAAATATGTACGTGTTAATACTTCACAAAAAAAAAAAACAAAAACAAAAATCTTTGGGATATAAACAGTGATTTCGATATAATATTTTAACAATTTAATATCGACTTTATTTTCAATAATATCCGAAAATATTTATAATATAATATATTATATAGGTTTGTGTCATCATCTATATTATGTTTGTTACTCGTATGTTGTTCCATGTAGAATTTATTGACAAAAACTGTCAATTGCTATATTGTTGATTTTGTGAATACGTATTCGTATTATATTGGGTAAGATATAATGATGCTACTATACATTTCTATTTGATATGCGCGTACTGTGTCATTGATGTTAAAGAACATTTTTATTTGCCTTTTGAACACTTTTGTGATGATGAATTATTTATCTATGATTTTTTTATTTACTAGGTAATCCATTTGTATATATTCATACTTAGTTTGATAGATTTTATTGTTTAAAATAAATGTCAAATAAAATTTTTGGGAATATTTTATTGTTAAACGAAAATATAGAATTGTCTAAATATCGCATGTCTCTTATTTAAGTAGTATTTTATGTATATCTGCAAACATTGTTTTATCCGAATTCTTTATTCATCAAATAGTTTGGATATTATATGTTTTTGTCATATCCTCACTCCGGATATGTTCCTTTAAATAAATTTTTACATGTTATTTTAGTTTAACTTTATTTTTGTTTCAAAATAATGTTTTATTGATCATCTTATAATCTTGCTCATGGTGTTACTGTACCTGTTGTTGGATATTGTGTCATGTAAAGCAGCCAGAAACTAATGACACTTTATCTGTTTACATTTTTGTTTCAGCTTTCAGGTTTCTAAATTATGTTATTTCGATACCAAAATATCTGAAAATCGTGATTTGTTGAATGTATTATTGTATTGCTTTCCGATTATCAGCTTATACCTGATCGAACTATTTTTATATCACCACGTATTTTGGTTTTTCTGCTGAAGCATTTATTATATTGCTATGGCCTACGGAGTTATGTAGGAATATTTCAAACATTGCTTCACTGGTGCAAAAAATTAGCTTTGTATGTCCTTTAATGTTACAAAATTTTATGTTTTAGTTCCGCCTATATACTCGCTAATATAAAAATATAAAAATAGCAACCTTTGCAGATGACACAGCGTTGATGGCAGTTGGTTCTACTATAGAAGAAGCTATAAACAAACTGCAAAAAGCTAATGACGAAATTTCCAACTGGTGCAAAAAATGGAAAATTAAATTAAATGAAGCCAAATCTAGTCATGTAAACTTCACCTATAAAAACATAGTAACTCCTCTCTCAGTTAAAATTAATGATGTCGTGATTCCATACGAGAATAAAGCTAAATATCTTGGCATGACCTTGGATGCAAAACTGAAATGGAAAGAGCATGTGAAAATCAAAAAACAAGAACTCCAGTTCAAATATAGAGAAATATACTGGCTGATTGGGCGGAATTCTACGGTCTCGACCTATAACAAAGTTTTGATGTATAATCAAATATTGAAGCCAGTCTGAGCATACGGTATTCCAATATGGGGATGTGCTAAACAAATCCATATTCAAACTATCCAAACGTTCCAAAATAAGGTACTGCGCAACATAGTCAATGCTCCATGGTATGTTCGCAATGCTGATATTCATCGAGATCTGAAGATCTCATCTATAAAAGACGAAATAATTAAATGCGCTGCACGGCATAAAACTCGTCTGATCCAACATGTCAATACCGAAGCTTCTAGCTTAATTGACAATCAAAACTTTGTGAAGCGACTAAAACGAACAAGACCACTTGAGTTAGGTTAAAACCTTTTATCTATTAAAACCTTATTGGATTTTGGTAGATCAAAGGTATCTATATTTCTTTGAGTTAAATGTAAATTAATGGTTAGTCTATAAGACTAGTTTTAATGTTGCAATAATGATAGGAGTTTTTAGTGGGTTAAAGTCCCACAGTCCTTCAAACTGCCTTCCCCGGTAATAGGTAGTCCCTGAAGCCTCTTTCGATGATTTACTACTATCTGGAAAAAAAAAAAAAAAAAAAAAAAAAATATACTCGCTATCATCTGACTTTTATCTTTATATAGTAAGTTAAATTCTGTGTATTCTATTTGGCAACTAATTTTAATTCATTTGGATGTAAAATTCTCCTAATGTTATTAAAAATGTAGATTCATCTAATTTGATAGTTAGAGGATATTAATTTAAAATAAATATTGAATTGCCCTCATCGTCAAAGATTTTAATATTATTCTCAGACACTCTTGAGTAGAAGTATTTCTATAACAATTGAAAAACGTTTGAAAATCAATAATAAAACGAAAATATAAAACAAATTTAAGTGCGTGTTGATCCTGTCCTAACTGACTGTATTAGATAATTAATGATAGATATTCTGGAAAATAACTCGTACTCCAATTATTCATTTTTAGAAAAATTAATGATAGTAAAACAACAAAAACGAAATGACAACCAACAATTGTATTGACATTATCTTTAAAACCATCAATTTTTCGAAATTTATATTTTTTCTTCTCTTCGCTTCTGTTTATTTTTTCCTTTGTGGTCCAGGATGAAGGAAATTTTTTATATACATATATATTTTTATTTTATTGAATACGTATTGATTTTAAATTGAAACAGGATTATCTAGACTAAATGATTGCTTTTAAGTTTTTTTAAGGTTTTTTTTCAGAGTAAAAATGTTTCCTCGGTAAAAAATTATAATTTTGATAGGTAGTTTAAGTACTTACCACAATCTGTTTAGGAGAAAAGGTTTAGCAAATGAGTTAAAACTTATCAGGTTTAAAATATGTTAGTCATTATGGTTTATTTGTTCCTATGACTTTTTGTTCTACTTATATTTTGTTCCTATGAAATACCTTCCACATTATTGCATACATGGATATTTATTTTTTGGTATAGCTTCTGATAAGATTGCCTGTTAATTTTTTTAGTTGTCATATTTTATAATATTTTATTGAGAAAACAATTTTGTTAAGGACTTTTTTTGTTTTGTATCTTGGTGATAATTAGATTTTCCTGTTTCTTATTCTATTTATGAAAAATAAAAAAAAAACAAAACAAAAGAAAACAAAAAATCATATTTTCTTGTATTAATTTTTTTTTTTAATTTCAAATTTACAAAATTTGTTGTTGTTTATTTTATTGCTAGTCTTGTACAAATTTTTTTGATATTTTGATTGATTGTCTATTAGAAAACAGAAAACAGAAATTAAAATAGAAAATTTTCCAAAATAGGAAGTTATTTTGATCTTTGTTTGTAAATTCTTAGGAAAATTAAGAAAATTTTGACAAAAAGTATATGACAAGAACCAAATCAGTGAAAATTATTTTTAGGACAAAACTTTTTCTATTAAATATTATTTTATTTCGTTCTTAGCAAAAAAAAAAAAAAAATACAAGGGAAAGAAAACGAAATTTCCGAAGAAGAAACGAAGTTATAAATTTGATTATGAAAAGTTTTTATTACATTTTCTTGTAGTGTTATCAAAGTTATTTTCATTTTGATATTTGTTTTGTTTCTTCAAGTCGTTAAGGGATTCTTTGAAATTTTGTTGGTCAAAATTACTTTGTAGATGTTGTACTGTAACTATGTAATTTAAGGAAATTTTCATATATTCTGGTAAAAGTTTAGCAAGTCTCTGATTTGCATTTTTCCTGACATAATGTTTTTTTTTTTAAAAACATTGGTTAATTAAAATTTTAATCAAGTTTTTTTAAAATGTTTCATGAAAACTGACATTACGTATTCATTTACTTTTCCTTAGAATACCAATATAATTTTATACATATGTAGGAGTTGATTTTATATCTACAGTTAAGTAATCTAAGCAATACCCTTTTCCAGTCCGCACCGTTGAAAGATTATTTTAATATAAGTTTTATTCTTAAAAAAAGAAGAAGAAACTCATTCTTTTACCATTACCATTACCATAAAGCCTTTAAAGGTAAGATTTGGAAAATTTTTTTGTCAATTCTAATTGCACGTGAAATAATACTACAAAATTGTTCCGTAATGCCCCTTTAGAAGCTTTAATTTTTATACAACAAAAGTAAATTTAGTAACATACTTTTCTTGCAAACATTTTCTTGTAGGTACCTACTTTTTTCTTTGATAATGAGCATGGTTATGGCTTTTAATAAGGAACTAATTTTTTATTTTGATTTACTGAATTATATAATGATTGATAATATTAAAAATCTAACCTGAATTTAATTTGTCAATGTTTATTTTCATATCCAAAAATTCTTCTGTTCTTTTTCACAAAATTTGACTCTTAATGATATCAAAAATTCGATAAAATGAAACTTGGTGTGTATGAATCGACTTTGTTCATATAGTGAGTCTATAAAAAATGTCTCAGTATTGTGTATTTTAAAGTCAATATAAAAATGGAATAAATACAGTGCAACCCCAAAAAAATAAAAACAAATATTTAACAAACACGTTGAATTGAAACGTTTCCGTTTGATATCTAAATGAGGTAAATTGACAGCTAAAAGCGTTTGTGGTTGACATCTAAATGTATGTTGTGCCAAATGTTTGTTTGCTTTCTTTTCTATGTTTATATTGTAATATACTTGTGATCTAGTATTAAGAATAAATTAATAAATAAATAAATAATGAAAATTCTTTATATTTTTTTTCAAAATTTTTACCAATATTTCTTTCAGCTAATTTTTTGTTTAATTGTAAATTTTTAAAAATTGTATTTTGAATTTTTTTTTTATTTTTAAATTAAATATTTTACTTAAGTATATAGTTTTTGTCATAATGTTTTGTTTGTGTAATTTAATTTTCTTTTATATGTCAATTGTAATAAAATATAAGAATACCTACTCAATTATTTTGCAATTTCAAAACGTGCATACGAAAATGTGGTAGATTTTTAAATGCTATATCTAGTGGACAAAATTCAATAACAACCGTCATACGTAATAAGGTCTATATTTCATTTTTATTTACAATCAATAGATCAGTGGCGTTTAAGTAATCAAAATCAATATTTCATAATAATAATAAAAATAAAAAATCTCTTAAGATCTTTACTCTCAAAATTTCAGTTTAGAGTGAAGACGAATTTGATTTAAGTTCAATTACTGACACTCTGATAACGTTCAAGTAGATTGAATAAACATGTACAGACATCAATAACAAAAAATAAATATTCTTCATAAATAATCACAGTTGTACAAATTTGTTATTTTTTTTTGGTTATTTTGATAATGATGATGATAATAAAAAATAATTTCTAAGAAATTTATCAGTAGATCCTTGTTGATATGATATTACTTATATTTATTTTAGATGGACATGAAAATACATACATAATTAAATTTATTATTATTATTGAATATTGATTGAAATTTAAGAAATTCCGGATGATAATAATGTCTTAAAGTAATAATAAAATATTTATATATGTAACTAGTTTAACTAAATTTATGTGATGGAATATAATTCAAAATATTTTTTTTTTATATATGTATAGTTTTTTAATATGATTTTTATTGATTGAATTTTGTGTGTTATGTAGGTGTGTGTGTGTAATTTAATCGAATGAAAATTGTGTAATAAAAGTTAACTCGGATTTGTTTTATATTGAATAAAAATTGATTTAATTATTGGTTTACCTCTTGTAAAAAGTTTTTGAAACTAGAGAAGGTGAATTCAATTTATATTGTCAAGGATAACGAATTTCCACAGAAATAAAGACAGCTATGTATGTAATTTTTAGCGCAGATGAATTACAAAGATTACAATTTAAAACTTTCTATAAAACTTTTTATAGAATTTTGTTGTATTAGAAATGTAAAACTTTTTATTTTATTTTATTCTATATTAGACTACTATTCAATATTTCATTTTAATCTAACAACTAAGTTTTTCAATTCTATTGATTAAAATTTTGACATTTAGGTTTTCATTGAAAACTAAATAAATATTAATATAGATACTTGGCTTTTTTATGTGAATTTTGTCTCCAGTAACAAAGAGTTTTTTTGTAGTTTGTATTAGTTCTATAATTGCTACACCACATTAAATTCACCCTTTTCAACAATAATTTTATCGATTTGAACCATGAAATTTGAAATTTCATAACTAAATATAACTTACATAACTTCTTCCTCTAGTGTATGTTACATTTTTTTTTATATTAATTTAATTACCTAAATTTTCCATTTAATTTTCTTTTATTCACTATTATTTAATTTAATTTTTATAATTATTTCCAATTGAGGTAAACAGTATATGTATATATATATATATATATATATACATTTTTTTTTTGGCAAATCATCACAAATCAGTCTAAATTATTATATTTTGTTTTATTATTCCTTTTTAAGCCGCTTCCCTTTTTGGTTTTGTTCTTGTGCTTTTATTTAATAAAATACCTTTTATTTTATTCTATTATGGCTGACAATTGAAAATGGAAATTTTATAATATTTCCTTATTTTGACTTAATATTTAATAGAAATTATATAATCATGAAAAGAAATTCATCAAACTTGAAATCATTATATTGAAAAATAATAACAACAATAACAAGAATATATAAAATTGTTTTTATCAAATCATCTTCTCAATTCCTGGACAAATTACACGTTATTCGTTTCACGTTTTATGACAATTTTTTCTATTATTTTGTTTTTTCTATTTTGGTTTTTTTTTTTCAATTAAGATTAAAATTAAACTATACCATAACCATGAACCATCATGTGGTTGTCAATTAATATAAACTTTTCTTTTATTGTTAGATGGTTATTTTTAGTAAAATTCGTAAAATAATTTCATTCTAATATAATGTAAATAAAATAAAATGATGTATTTCATTAGATATCTACTCGTTTATAGAAAAAATGTATAATTAATTTTTGTACAAATGTTACTAAAACGATCCGATTATATGTTTGTTAAGATAATGATGTAACTTCACGTTTTTACGTTTTTATTTTCATGGCAGACATGATGAGAATAGTACAAATTTAATTCAAATTTTCAAATGACTTTTATTTTACACAATCTTACAATATTGTGAGGATGGGTGGGGAGATCATGTGAAAGAAACAATTTTTTATCTTCTACTTTACAGTCGGTAATGCGAACGGTTTTTAGTAGAGTAGCTGATTACGCTACTGATACACTAAAGTTCAGCCAATGAATCACAGGAAATTTGAGCTGTTATGAAATCTTATACTTACTATACTTTATGAAATGGTTTTAAGAAATTGAAGTTCAGCCACGGAAAAACAATACGTTTGATCTGTTATAAAACTTTTCACTTACGTAGTTTTTAGATTAGATTTAGACTTTTCCGGGAAGGAGTCGCTCCCCTATATCACCGCAGCCGGAAATGGGCTTATTGTGATAACCCGTGTTTATTAGTATTGAAACTAGTGTTTGAGTAACTAAGAATACCTGATTTTGTGATAACACTCAGGATGTTCTTCAATGGTATGCTGGGAAGCTCCCATTGTTCGGGGAACGCTGTTGTGGCTAAGTCTGCTGCGAGTGAGCCCTTCGCATTTGCAGAGCAGATGTTCAATAGATTCTTCCTCTTTTTCGGATATTCTGCACAAGTTGTTGTCTATTAGACTCATTTTAAAAAGGTGTTTCTTTATTTGGCAGTGGCCTGTTATTATCCCTGCATTAACGATATTCATTGGAATGGAATACAACAAACTATAATCTTAATGGTTATTTTAGTGACAATTTTTTAATTTTTTTGCAAATAAATAAATAAATAAGTAGTCCGCCTTATAGCTGAATCAGCCTGTACAAAACTAGTTTAAAATGGGGAATCTTTTCGTAAATATATCCTGTTTTCCAAAGGCACATGCGATATATCATCATCAGTATATCAGATATTGTTAAAGCTAATTGATACTGATATGATGTTGCTGAAAACTGAAAACAAAATTTTGCTTATATCTCAAATAACATTTTACTTATTACATATTACAAAAAATGTAGTTATAACCCTTTTATATTAAGCAACTGATATTTATTGAAGATTCTAGTTTCATGGAATAGATATATAGAATAACTACATTAAATAATGTTCACCTAACATTTTGTTGTTCATTAAACACAAAATGTTATCCTTGAATAAATATCCTTTATTTTTACATGGTTATGTATATTTACATTATTTTGATATGTGTATATATACATATATTTTTTCTTCCAAATCATTTTATGTAATATTATTTCCTGATCTTATCACATGTTTTAATTTTGTTATTCGAAACGTTGGTCATAACTATTATCACTATAAACACGTTTTCATTACTTTTATGCAAAACTTTGTCCAAAATAATTTTTGGGTAGCGTGTTGAGAAAAGTTTCTGAAATTCAAAAAATTCTTGTATTTTATAATTAATTTGAATGAACTTGTATGAAAAACGTTCTATCGCACATGGGATTTTGATCTAAATAGATTTTGTTAGAAGATGAATAGTATATCTTTTAACTATTTACTAAATGTATAGTTGATAGATTTATCAATATAACAGTAAGATTGAGATTTGAAATTCATTTGGTGCAAATAGAGAATAGAATTTGGATAATATTGAACGAAATAGAAGTTAAGTTTAATTTTTTTTTTTAGTGTCTGTGTTGGATAGTACCCTGGTCTTGGGAAGTTAATTTTCTAAAAGGATTATAATATAAATAAATAAATTGTTAGTTATAATTGTCAGTTGACTTGTCCTTCGAATTTACAATTACTGTTTAAAAAGAATGTATTAAAAAAAATATTTTCAAAGATGATTGAATGTCTGCACAGAAAAAAATTACTTTTCACTTTCAAATGAAGTATATAATATTTTTTTATATAACTTAGGTAGAATACTTTTTCGTACTGTTCTGCATAATTTATTAAACAAAGTAAATTTTTCAAGCATTTTTTTTTAATATTAATTTTTTATATATTTTGGTATAATTAGCTAATTAAATGTGTAAAACTACTATTATCACTAACATAGGAACTAAGCCTTCTTTAATGACATAATTCCATTTGATTGAAGTCAATATAAAATTTCGTTATTTTAAGAATAAGGAAAGAAAAATTATATTGAATAATCATGTCTTGACCGGAATTTGAACATAGGACCTTCTGATTAACAGCCAGATGACATAACCACTATGTAGATCGGCAATATATCATTATCAATATGGCTAATAATGATCCGAGAAATCATCTATACAATCATATCTACATATTAAATTAAAAGAGTTACTGTTGAAACATAAAATGCAACAATTTCTGCTTTTAATTAAACAAAAATATTTCAGTCTTATTTCCGAGCATATAATAGTTACAATTTCATTGCAAAAACCAATTTTAATATAATTTTTTAATCTGGCATATGTATGATGTGGTTGTCATTATCAACTATGGAAAAGCACCTATATACGTAATCTGGAAACTATGCAAAGATTATATTAAAAATATAAGAAAATAATTATCAATGTACCAAGAGCATAAAAAGTTGAAAAATATTTGATGAATTGAATATTCTTTTGGTCGAGCATGCACTCTAAAGACTAACAAGAAATTATGCTGATCGATTGTTAAACATCAAGCACGGTATCTTTTAGATTTAGTGAGCATATTAAGAAGCATCATAACAGTGTAGGTATGAGTGACAGTTATTGATGTCTAATCTCAGGATTGTACCTCATAAATTTAACTTGTAGAACTTGAATAAATTTGTTTTTTTTAATAAATCAAAATTACCAAATCACTATCAATTCTTTACTGAACGATCCAATAAATATGATATTTAAATATTAAATAAAATATATTTTTATTTATAAATTCCTTTGGGAGCGCTAAAAAAAATTTTCTACATTATTTTTTTATGTAATAAATAAATTTTCAAATTACTTTATAAATTTTCTATTTGCAGAGATTAGTTATTTTACACAAAAAGAAAACATTATACTCGTATTATTTTAATTCTAACTGTAAAATAACTATCATATGATAAAGTTTGCAGTTGGAACTAAAACTTTTAAGGAAATTTTACTCAAATTATCCTTTAAAAATAATATTATACAACTCTTATTTTCCATACCTAGTATTCACTATAACTTAAATAAAATAACTATCAATCAAAATGACTATGAGTTGAACAATTTTAATAGAACAACTTTAACCGGAAAAGTTCTTCTTATTTTTGTTTTTGTTGTATATTTGTAATATTTTTTTTAGAAGTTAAATCAGCCGACCGACCATATAAAAATTTTCATCATGACCATAACTTATAATGCGGTAGATTAAAGCGCATTTATTTTGTTTCTTTCATAAATTATATTCTTGTCATCGAATATAACTTGAATTAAAGCCACAGATATACATATATAAAAGTTTAAAGTTCGCAAATTTAATGCGATTTTTTTGATAGCTATACTATTCGATTTAGTAAAAGGTTACGTACAGGATGTGTATATAATTGCATGTCATTTTATACTTTTATCTTTTATTTTTTATAGTACCCCTTTATTGGGCTGTGTCATGTGGACAACAATATTTACTTTTAATGTGGTATTTTTGAAGCAATTAATGTATATACATATTGTGGTTCTTCGCGCTCTGAAAAGGTTGACTATCATCTTTTTGGATGATTTTAAATCTATGCCACTTCTAATAAATTGTCGTTAACTTATATTCTACTATTATTGAAGTTTAGCAAATTTTTTACATAGTTCTGCGCCTTAAATAATTTTGAATTTTTTTATGAGACCGATACCAGATTTTCATCAATATTTTCTCTCCAATATCAATTATGCTAACAGGTCTTCATTTTCACTTAAATTCCATACTTTTGGCAATTGCGTAAATTTTGTATATGTTTATTTATGATTATGACCAATATACACTTTTCCTTAAAGATAAACATTTTCTAGCTGAAAAGCTACCTCAGTTACACTGTCTGATTACCGCGAATTGTTATATTGAAGGGAGTTGGGATAATTTATTTAGACGTAGCGTTGTGAAATATATAAAGACATAGAAAATAACATATTACGTCTACGCTTACGTAGATTGTTCGAAACTCCCAACTAATTTGTATTTTTTACGTTTTTGTTTTTAACATTTTTATTTTATTTAGAGCTTGGAATACAATAAGAAAATATTTTTGCTATCTAGCGTTTGACTTGGAGCAATACACTCAATGATGCTAGATACTTAAATAACTTAACTTTAAAAGAAATCAGAGTGTTGGTTATAAGTCTTGGGGCTTACTTTAATCTATTCTGAGTAGTTATTTTTTGTTCCTTCTGCTTAAAAGCTCGTAAAGTTTGGTGTATTGGTTAAAGCAAAAAAAAATAGGAAATTATTGTTTTTTAATTATAAAAAGCTAAATCTCTATGTAGAAAATATTCTTAAGGTTGGTGCATTGGGTAAAACGCAAATAGGAAATTATTCAAAGTTTTTCGTTTTAAAAAAAGTTTTCTATAAAAATTGAAAAAACTTTAATTTGAAAAATTTGATGTTAAAAAGCTTTAATAAAAAAAAATGCTCGTTAAAACAAAAATTTTGAATTTAAAAAACTTTATCTCTTTATAGTTGGTATGCATTATTAATTCATTATATATACTGAGTAAATATGCGTGTATCATTTTCGACTATAAGCGTTATAGCTTTATTCTGAAATTGTAGAATTCGTTATCAAAATTATTTAAGTTAATAAAGTAGACTGAAAAATTTATTAAAAAACGGATAAAAGTGTAATCTTGTTATTTTGAAAAATCGCATTAACCCGCTGAATACTTAAAATAGATACAAAAAGGCAGTAGGTCAAAGAAGTTGTTAGCTATAAAGCTATATTACCGTTATTTTTAAAACATGCTGTAAATATCCATACCAGTCAATTATTATGTATGGGTACTTCTGGTATAAATAACGTTTGTGTAATAAATTTCTCAACATAACGGTAAATTATATATACATATACATATAAATTTCTTACATTTATAAAATAAACCTGGCATTATATAATAGTTTGTTTGGAAGTCTTATAGCATAAAGCATTTTGATGATTTTACAAGAAAATAAAAAATCATTTCCTTTTTATTATGAGAGAATAATAGGATATTTAAAGAAGGATATTGTTACATTGTATTATAATGTAGTTATAACAACTATATGACTAAGAGACATATAAAAAATAAACAACCGTTATTTTTTTATACATATATTTTAGCTATAGAAATAAAGTTAATTTTTTTTGTTTATTTCGTTTCAGGTTTAACTGAAGTTTTCTTTGCAATTTTTTATATCCTTTCTGATTTTAACTTTATCTTGTTTTTTTTCATCTCGTAAGAATGATGAATTATTGCAACATTATTAGGTTATATTAATATATATATACATTACATATATATATAAATGTTGGTATTGACGTGTTGTATTTGTATATATGTATAGGTAGCACTATATAATTTTCAAAATGCATAACCGAAATAAAATGACAAAGTATATTCATTGTAACAGTGCCACAATGAATATGTAGATCTGTTGATGGCTTACTTAAGAAATGGAAAGTAAGAAAAACGGAAAAAAAAGAAAATGAATGTACAATTTATTTATGTACGAGTCCTCCTACTTATTTATTCAGACACATATCTTTAAAGAAGATAAAATACTTTTTGGAAGGGTAGATACTGTAGGGTAAAGGGTATAGAGGGTAGAGAGATAGTCACGTTTCTAATGTTATAATTCGAGATGTTCCCTATACTGATTTGGGCAGGTTTCATATATAGTTCAGAGTCAGGCTAAGGACGGTGAATTGCAAAAAAACGGTAAAGAAAGTATTCAGAGTTACTTTTTTATCAACATTTTTGCAGCTGCGCCAATGGGAGTTAATCTTTATCGACAATCATGGCTTCTACCCCTACTGAAAACATATCTACCAAAAGTACGTGATCTAATTAAAAATTACTTTATTTTGTTGATGTTATACGAAGGCCGATATTTCTAACAAGTTGCAGAGATAAGACAAAAAAGTTGAACTTTTGATTGCTGAATAAGAAGAATTAATGTGTGCCAAGTAAAAGCTCTACACAAAATGATGTAAAGATTGAAACATTGCTCAGTTCGTCAGTTACTATAACCAAGAAACCAGGATAGAGTGAGTAAAATTAACAACAATTTTGAACAAAAAAAATATATTTAAAAAAAATTATTTTTTAGCTTTTGGAAATTTTTCAAAAAAATAATGTAAATATTAAAGTACAAGAGAAGTACGAAATTCTAGAGGTTAAATAACTAAAACTATACAAAAATAAAATGAATAAAAAAACGAATAGTTTTAGATCAATTTTTATTGGTTTAAAAAAAATAAACAATTTTGGTAAATTTTTTTATAAAAAAAAAAATGAACAACTATTTTGAACGATGCTGTTTCAACAGTTTTCAGACTTGCTTTGTCAGCAGTCTAACTATTCCTGAATTTTAACGGTTGTCATAATATAAAAGAAAGTTTTTTTATTTGACTTAACAAAATCTTTACAAATTCGCTTTACAATAAGTTAAATATTGGTTAACATTATTTCAATAACAGTTCTTACTGTTACATGGATACAGAAATTTTAAGATCTTATTATTTATTGACTACCTGCTAGGGAATATGGAATATTTGCTTTTTTTAAATTAATAATTTAATTTAATTATTAAATCTTAATTAATAAATTGAACTTGTTCTTTTTATTAAAAGTAAAATATTATGGAAATTTTAATATTTCACACTTAAAAAAATTATAAATACATGAATTTATTTTATAAAAACACATTTTACAATGAAATTTTGGTCGATTTTTATAACTCACAGATTTATTGATGACATCTTTTAATAAGTTATAAAATCAATCAACATGAGAAGTAGGAGTTGTATAGGTTGTCTAACATTATAAATACCTACTGATGAGTTCTAGTAGTGTTATGTTTTCATGAACAAAACATCTCCTAAAAATAATTCAAAAAATAATAATGTATTTGAATAGATTATTTTTAGGCTCGTATACTTATGTTAGTCTTAAGTCTTCTTAACATAGGTAATTATAAAAAGTTATTTTATGTGTTCAAGTTTAGAAAAATTATTATTTTACGAAACGTTTGTGTGGTTAAGTTTTTGTTTTTGTTTTAAATACGAAGTTCTGTAAAACATTGTTAATTTTTAGGGAACTTATAGAAATTCTTTGTATTATAAAGAGTGATTTCAAAGAACACAGGGACATCGGATAGAATTTAGTAAATATTTCTTACATGAGGGTAAAAATGTTTTTACTTACAAAAAAAAAAAATTATTTTGAAGACTCTTATAAACTATATTCCATGCTAAGAAAGGTCTGATTTTGAACTTTTATACAAAATTTTTGTTATAAACTATACTATATTATTATATTTTATTTAAAAATTTATAATGTCAATGTGTGTAGCGCCCAACAAGTAAATAAGTATGTAATCGTTAAGTTGTAACTTAATGTTAAAGTTATGGAAATTATAACGTAACATGTACATATGAAGTTAGTAAAGATAGGATATAAGTTGGGATGATTCATTTTTAAATATAGCTAATAACTAAAATATATTTACAATTCAGAACTTAATTTTATGTTGATTTTGGACTTTACTAATTTAATTTTGAGATGTTTAAATAATTGTTTGTTGTTTTGGTTTTTTGAAAATGTAAATGTCATGGCAAATTTAAGAAATTATTTGATAATTGAAAATAAAAGTTTTTATTAATTGACAGCAGGGGTGTCATATACCATACAACTAAATTATGCCAGGTGTTCCAGAGCATGCGTATCAGCTTTTTAAGAGGGGAAGGAACCGTTATTTTAAAATTAAATAAAAATTTAATTAACTAAATCGAGGATGCTCTATCGATTGGTGATATTTTCAACATCCGGGAAAACCGGAAAAAGGTGTTTAAAGACCAAAAATCGCTGAAATTGGACGAAATCAAGATTTTCAAATGGGAAGGGATATTTTTTTTATGCAAATTCAAATTCTACGTCAAAATATAAGAAACTTTTGTAAAGTAAAATTCTTTTTATAATTTTTTTTTGTTTTTTTTTTTTTAATTTAAACTTTGTAGGTACCCAAAACTGAAATAAAAATATGCTAATATGAAAAATAAATTTATTTATAAAAATGATCATTATTAATTTTGTTTTACCAATGCAAAATAAGCAAAATATGGTGAATTGGTATATTTTTATCAATTTTAAAGAAAAATAATGAGAAAACAAAAAAAAATCATTTAACATTAGTTTCTCATTTTTTGTTGTAGAAGCCAAATTTGCATAAAAAAGTCTTTCCATTTGAAAATCTCGATTTCAGCGAATTTCGGCGATTTTTGGTCTTCAAAAGCCTTTCCCGGTCCTTCCCGGGAGTTGAAAATATCACCAATCGATAGAGCACCCTCGATTTAATAAAATTTTTATTTAATTGTAAAATAACGGCTCCTTCCCCTCTTAAAAAGCTGATACGCATGCTCTGGAACACCCGGTATATTTTCAGTTTTTCATGCGAAACTGATTTTTGTATTTTTCAGCTGTCATTGGAGGCAGTAATATGTAACATAAATTTATTTATTTATTTATTTCTTTCAACCTTAAATCAAGCAGTTTCAAATAATATTTACTTAAATGTACGTTACAAATTTTACAAATTTACAAATTTTAAAAAGTTACAAAAAAAAAAATAAGTATACATATGTATGTTCTTTCCAATTCGTGATGATTATGGTCTCAGTTTGATTTATCGACTTCAATACTTCTAAGTATAAAATTTGATTGAAAAACATGTTTTTTTACAATACATTGGCTGATTTATTTGAAATACATGCAGAAATTCAATTAGAAAGCCCCATCAATTTCAGAAATAGTTCTAGCTTCTCAAAATTTTATAGCAAAATTATTCTTTACGAATTTTCAAACCTACCTTTGTATCACAATTATAAAATCATTTATTTTTTACAATATTTTTTAGTTTTCTTGTTTTATCATTTTTTTGTAATTTTTCATGAACCTTTTGAAATCTAAATAGAATAATATTGCTTTTCACATAGTTTTCATAAAAGGAATAAAAGAAAGCTAATAAAAAATATAAAAAGGAAATTTCTTTACAATAAGAACATTTTTTACACAACCATACTTTTGTTGAATTATTTACAAAGTTCTCACAATGAGATAAAATTTTTTTGCATTATTTACGAATAGTCTAAATGAATTACATCAGCCGTTTTATTCAAATACAAATATTTAGTTTTGTAAATTATTACTTATGCAACTATTGAATCGAAACTTGTGCAATTAAAGAAAATCGAAATCATAAAGAAAAAATGTTTTACTATAATTCAGTTTAGTTCAGCATCTTTTCATTTAACTTTTAATTGCAGATGTCTACAATGATGTTTGTTCCCATTTTTTCTTGGATATAATATTCATGGGTTGTGTTGGCTATACAATAATTGACTATATAATAATTGACAGTGTTGGCTATATTGACTGCTATATTGAAGACTGTATTGACGAGTATTGACAGTGTTGGCTCAATTGACAATTGACAGTGCTGGCTGGTAGTATTTTTAAATTGAGTTCTTCATAAGACGGAACTCAGGTTACAGGTATCATTTAGGCGTTTCAGAAAATAAATTTATTTTATCACTTTATACAGCACGTATTTACAGTGTATAGCTCGTATACTTCAGTATATTTTAATGTATATATGAAAAGTTTTTAATTATTGGAATAATAAGTCCCGAAATTTAAAGGCTTAATAAAATGTACTAACCTAATCTACCATTTAAGCTCATTTAATTTTCTACTTTTAATAATTTTCTTCACCACTTGATCCTGCTGACACCCAATCTGTATTTCAATCTATAATTATATTATTTCTTTCGTAGACAACAGATAAGAGACAAAAAATAAAATGGAAAGGAAATTTTCCTACTTTATTGAAATGATATTGACTGGATGAACTGCAAGAAAAAAGAAAAATACAAAAAAGAGAACGGAATTAAAAATGTATTTATGTAGTTGAAGTTATAATGAAACATTTTTCATTATGATTGCATTGCAATGACTACTCAACTCATTATCCATCATCAGCAAAATTATACATAAAAGGATAAAAATATTTTGCTTTAAGGTAGTAATTAGAATTCAGCAAATAATGTTAATTTTTAGAACGGAAGTGACACAAGAACATCGTCAATTAATGGATAAAACAATGAAAAAAAAGATGAGTAAACAAAATTCAGATGACGTATTATTAAAAAGTAAAATAACATTGTGGTGCTGATTTGAGAGTTAAATTATTATAGGTTCAAATCATTTTAAAAAAATTACTTCACATATGAGCTAAGAATATTTTTATGTTTGAAGCGCCTTATTTTGAATGATAAATTTATGAATTGGGGGGCTATAATAACAAAATATATAAAATTTGCGTTCAAACATTTATGTAAAAAAAAAAACTGAACCTGATACCAATTAAAATAAAAGTATTCTAGTTCTAGGCAAAGTAGGAATAAGAACATTGAGAATTATAACAAATTACATATTTATATCTATATTGTGTTTCTATAAATAATTCGTCGAAAACAAGTGTATTAGAAGTAAGAAAAATACCTGATCTTATACCAACTACAAATCAAGTTAACTCACAAAATTTTGGAGCGATAATTATCTCTACATCACATCACAAAAAGTTTAAGTATGAAACAAGTTTAAGACTGAAGAACTAAAATTACAAATATTTATTAAAGACCACTGAGTCTTGTTAGAATTTTCGGATCACGTTTTGTATACAAGTATTTATTTTTAAAACTTTATTGTTATAATAATTAATTTAATGTCCCCTCGGTGGCGCAGTGGTTATGTAACAGGATCCATGACCGAGGGTACCCCGGTTCGAACCTGGTTGGTGGCGATTTATAAAAAAAAATCCATCATTAAATTTGTTAATTGAAAATTCGAGATTAATCGAATGAAAATCCATTAATTGAGATCGAACCGGTAATAAGGTAGCGCCACGTTGTTTCTAGGCAGCGGTAGATGGTTACTCCATCTCCTAGGACCGGTTACTGTAGGCCAATCACCTGCATAATCGGTAAATCAATGGATTCGAAATAATAGAAGAAGAAGCCTCGGATACACGAATGACTACTTGATAACGACCTTTGGCACTCAAAAAAGGACCCGAATTGCACAATGGAATGTAAGACACTTAGAGAAGCTTCAAGACTCTCGCAATTTAAAGCTCAAATGGCTATTTACGACATAGACATCCTAGGTATAAGTGAAATGCGATGGAACAACACCGGAGAAATCAACACGGAGAATGGAAACATGGTAATTTACAGTGGAAGGGAAACAGGGGGTGAAAGTGGAGTCGGAATACTAATATCAAAGAAATTGAGACAAACACTGGTTTCTTGGAAGGCAGTCTCGGATAGAATTGTTATAGGGCGATTTCGAAATATGACAAGACATGTAACAATAATTCAATGCTATGCACCAACAGATGTCGCTGAAGACCATATTAAGGATGACTTCTACGAACAAATAGAAACAACGCTAACACTCATAAATAGGGGAGATATCATAATATTAATGGGTGACTGGAATGCGAAAATAGGATCTAACAACAATGGACTTGAGGAGATAATGGGCAAACACGGGTTAGGAAGAGAAAGAAATAACAACGGGGAAAGATTGATAGAGTTGTGTCAGACTTTCGACCTAGCAATCGGAGGGAGTCTATTTCCACACAAAGATATCCACAAATACACATGGACAACACCAAACGGGATCTCAAGAAATCAGATAGATCACATATGCATCAGCAAGAAGTGGAAACAATCAATGTTAGATGTGAGAAATAGAAGGGGAGCAGATATACACAGCGATCATGAATTACTAACTGGGGACTTCAGAATGAAACTAAGCCAACAAGGAAGAGGCAGAAGAAATAGAAAGAAGAAAATAAATATAAACAACTTAAAAAATCCGCAAGTAAGAGCTGACATAGTTACGGCGTTACGAGAAAATATTAGAAATAATAGAGAATACACTTGGGAAGAGATTCTGGAAATTTACAACCAAACAAGCGAACAAAATCTTGGAATTTCACAACCACAAAGAAAAATCTGGATAACCGATAACACATGGGCCTTGATTGAAAGAAGAGGTGAAATGAAGAAAATGATAAACAACAGGATGGCATCAAGAAGAGAATATGAAGAAATAGCGAAAACAGTAAAAAGAGCAGCAAGAAGAGATAAAAGTAAATTTCTACAAAGAAGCCGGAGAAGCAGAAAAAGCAGCACAGCAACATAACCTGAGAGAATTGCATCGCATAATCAAGAACTTAACAAACCAGTCGGAACAACAAAACAAACCAATTAAAGATAAAAATGGTGCGCTCATCACAAACTTAGAGGATCAATTAAAGAGATGGAGAGAACATTTCCAAGAACTGAGCAACGAAGAAAGTACAAATAATGAAGCAGACATAAAAAACAGAGACAATGCAGATATCTACCCAACTGAGGGACTGCCAATATCTACTCAAGCTCCAAATATAGAAGAAATCAAAGCTACAATCAATATCCTGAAGCACAACAAAGCAACAGGTGAAGATGGAATTCCAGCAGAAATAGCCAAACTGGACCCTGACTTATTCGCAAAAACAATTGAACCCCACATCAGGAAAGCATGAATAGAGGAGAATATACCACCATCATGGAAGAAAGGAATGATTGTCAAGATACCTAAGAAAGGAGACTTGGCAAATTGCAGCAACTGGAGAGGAATCACGGTTCTAAATACTATTCATAAGATAATAGCAATTATTATAAAGAAAAGATTAGAAGAAGTACTAGAACCAATACTACGGAAAGAGCAGGCAGGTTTCAGACCAAACCGAAGCTGTGTAGACCAAGCAAATACTTTACGGGTCATAGTTGAACAATCAGTAGAATGGAATGCCCCACTATATCTACTATTCATAGATTTTAAGAAAGCATTCGGCACAGTCAAGAGATGCGCAATATGGAGAACACTTACAAAGAAGGGAGTTCCTGAAAAAATCATCAACATCATCAAAGCGATGTATGAAGATGCAGAGACAACAGTTCAACACAGAGGTAAGATCAGTGATCCATTCTACACCAATATAGGAGTTAGACAAGGATGTCCACTATCTCCACTTCTCTTCAACACAATACTAGACGACATTCTAAGAGAAGTTTGCACTGGAATAAACGGAATAGAAGACTTAGATTACGCAGATGATGTATGCCTCATATCAAAAAATCACAGGGACCTACAGAACAAAGTCAACAGATTACAGGAAGAAGCAAAGAAATCGGGACTGGAATTAAATATCGAGAAAACCAAAGCAATGAGGACAAACAATAGTTATAGTGAGCCAATAACAGTGAGTGGACAACAGATAGAATACGTAGAAGAATTCAACTACCTGGGGAACATTATAACATCAAGAGGAGGTGCAACATAAGATGTTAACAGCCGTATAAATAAGGCAAGAAGAACATTTGGGAGCCTAATGAAGATATGGCGGAGCAACCAAATATCGAGAACAACAAAGCTAACAATATTCAGAGCATGTGTTAAGTCAACATTACTATATGGCAGCGAAACATGGCTCACTTCGGTCAGAATCAAACAGAAGCTACAAGTATTCATCAACAAGTGCTTGAGAATTATATGCAGAATATTCTGGCCGGCAAGAATTAGCAACGAGGATTTATGGATGATAACTGGAGAAGAACCTATCAACAGACAGATAAATAGGAAAAAATGGAAATGGATAGGTCATACACTAAGGAAATCAGAAAGTGATATAGCAAGAAGAGCTCTAGAGTGGAATCCACAAGGAC
This sequence comes from Argyra leucocephala, assembly GCA_963942445.1. NCBI lineage: Eukaryota > Metazoa > Arthropoda > Insecta > Diptera > Dolichopodidae > Argyra > Argyra leucocephala. The sequence goes on from OZ012679.1 coordinate 92,247,911, forward strand.
AAAGGAGACCCGGCAGACCATACAACACATGGAGACGCACAATCGATCAAGAATTAACAGTCAACAATTATACCTGGGACGATATTAAGGAAGTAGTACTCAACAGAGAGGAATGGAGGTTCACTATCGAAGCCCTATGCTACCACGCGGAGTAATAGGAGAAAAAAAAAAAAAATTAATTTAAGAATTTATATTACTTTGTAATTTCTTCATTACAATCATCTCGAATTATGAGTGTTATACTGATTAAAATGTTGTGGAACATGTTTGGCCTTAAAATGAAAAGGTCTAGTAAAAAAATGTTTTTATTTATTAATTTCAGATATTTCAACTTAAATACGTATTCTAAATCAAACTAAGGTTACTACTTTGTTTTGTTGTATCGCGATTGTGTGCTAATTGCAATATAGACAAAGTTTTGGAAAAATAGTGGAAAATCGAAAAAATAATGAATAGTCAGTTACAGAATTCGTTGTCATAGCAATCATGGTTATGCAGTTATTTATTTACATATAATTATAAGAAGATGAATTCAAAATAAAAATCCACTTATAAAATTTTTTAAATTAAAACAGTTTTAGTATTCAAATTTTGTGGTTAGATTTGTCTCGTAAAATTTTAGTTATAAAATAGCTATATTGGTTACGAAAAAAAACTGCTATAGTATAATAAAGTTATTTAATAAAAAAAAACATTTTTAATTTAGCTTTAAATTTATCTTTTCTAGACTATAAGTTCGTATTCGATATCATCTTCGATATTCAGTTTTGTCTATAGTATCATTAAATATTCTATACCATCTTCCTTTAGCTTATATGGAGTAGATTAAAGAATTAAATGAATAACTTTTTCAATCACAACATAAAGGATTTCAATGCAGGATTTATGCCGGATCAATATTAACTGTTGATTTAGCATTAAAGAAAATATGATTACCTGATACATTAGTGGTCTAAAAATCGATTTGAATAAGACGAAGGCAATTAAAACAAACTTATCTAATGTAAATTCTTTGAAGATCGAACTAAACAACAAGATTCATTTGCCTCTGCTAGGAAATGTTGGAAATATGGTTAGGGAAAGTGTTACGATTGTCGCAAAATTAAAGCCGTTGTATATAGGTTTATATTGCATGGGAGATTTTTGTTAAGGTACTATGGATTAATATTTAGCAACAAAAAACTGCTAGTACTAGTATCATAGAATTAAAGTGAATGTGATTGGAATAATCAGTTCAAAATATGAGACATTAAAATCAATTCTATTTGTAGATAAATTTAAACGTTTTTTTTCTGAAATACATACATACATACATATACATACATATAAATTTAAATATGTCTTTAAAGTTATTCGACTACAGATAAATGAAGTTATATAAAATATTTTGAAAGGATAATCATTGCAATTATTGAGTTAAAAAGAAAAATACAAGAAAGAAGGAAAACCAATTGGAATGATTTCATTTTATAAAATTAAAGAAATTATTCAAAACTTTTCCTGATTTCCTTCCTTCTTTAACTTCTATCTCCCATTTAATTTTATTTTTTCTTTTATTTTTCTTTTCGTTTACCAGTTTTCAGTTTATAAAATATTTCAAGTAGGTTTCTGAAGTAGTTTGATTATTTCTTTTATGAACTTTTCGAAAAAATAAAGTTTGTAATAATTGAGGGTTTCTATTTTCTTTCAATTTTACGATTCAACTTTAAATTCTTTCATATTTTAAAATTACAAATTTTTTTTCAAAATTACAAAAATAATAAAATTTCATTTATGCTTATTTCCTTTTTCAAGAGTTGTTGAAAGTAATATCGGTTCTGGAAATTTTGAATTGGAAATTTTTTTTGAGGTTTCCTATGTATCGTTTTTTTTTTTTTTTTTGTTATAAATTATGAATTTTATTAATTAATGAACAAAGTTTTATATTATCGTTATTGAAGGTTCCGATTTAATAATTATTTAAAACATAATTCCACAATGAAACAATATAATCAATGTAAGCATTCTGAATTTAAATAAGAGAACTCATGTTGTAAATTGGTTACAGTTGTTTCCCGTTGTTGCTTGGATGCCTTGGGCGAGACCGCAGTAGCAAATTATATCAAGATGGGGGTTTAAGTCGAAAAATCTGATACTATTCATGGATTATGACAAAAATTGATTATTATGAGTGCCTATGAAGATTACTCCATCTTGATATAAAAAAAAATTATAAAAACAAAGTTGCGTTTATTGATTTCTTGACTTGAGTGAGTCTTTGAATGTTTTTTTTGTTTTTAAATGATTATTCGTTTCATCCCGATTCCAAAGTCAATCTGTCTAATTGAGGAAATCAAGCACAACTCTAATTCTTAACTAGCATGTTTCTTAACTTTTTGGAAAGGCCTTAGCTACCATCCGGAGTTTCTAGCTGGGGAAGTATAATTAAAAATAAAATGAAAATGTATTTCTTCAAAAAGATCATTTAACTCTATTTTGAAAATTTAAATTCGTAAAAAGCATAAAAGGTCGTTGTTCTTTATAAACTCTAGAATTTAAGTTACTTGTCATGTAATAAAATTGTTTGAACAATTTTAATATATAAATTTGTTGAAAAATGAAGGTTTACTCCTTGAAACTGGTTTTAAATGCATCAATACTGAGATCATATCAAGACCATGTCGTCGGCTTATTGCTAGTTTGCTCCATATGCCAAAATGTAATTTTAGAGAAAATTGAAGTTGAAGTTTGAAATGTATTAGAAAAAAAAAACCCAACGATAGAATTCGTTTAAAGTTGTAGAATATTTAGTTTACATTTGTTAGAGTGAATTTTAATTATAATATCTAAAAAAAAACATACAACAAAAAAAGTTATGTTGAAATTTAAGAGAAGTAAAAATTTTCAGTTTGTTCTGGAAAATTTTCACTTTTTTTAATCGATTTGTTCGCTCTGTATGGCGTGGAACAAAAAAATTTGTTTATGGAACAAACTAGCAATAACTAAAATAAGTTATGGTGTTCAACATGTTCCAACTTTGTGAAAATTGCCACATCTTTCTACAAGCTTAAGATATCGTTGTAAATTGACCAAATTTCTTAAACAAAATAAAATAAAACGTTTTATTTTTTAATGATATAGTTTTAAGACACGAGTCCGGTTCCGGAAGTTCCGGAAAATCTCTACTAACCTCTAATAACTGATTTAAAACTATAACTAAAGCGCTAGCGATATAATTACCGAAGTGGCCACTGTGAACCTCTGTGGTGAGTTTATTTTTAAAATAAAAAGTGTATGCATTTCCTTAACTATAGGTATTAGGATTAATTCTCTCTAAATCGTAGCAGAAAATACAATGTGCATTATCTATATTATTCCTATCGATGGTTCGTAAACTAGCTTTTTTTCTTCCAAAGGTTGTTCATTACACGCTGGTAAACTGAAAAATTCCCCGTTTGATTCCCGATAAAGCACAAAAATGCTTCATGAATCCTTACACCCGGTCTAGTATACTTTGTCATAGGGATAAAGTAAACGACAGAACATCTATTCTATTTAAGAAGGCTTAGTTCCTGAATCTTGACAATAGCCTTAGTTTTCCACATTTAATGAGTTGATAAGCCAGTAGTTTGATAAATAAATGCTCAAAATATTGTAGATATTGTAGTATAAACTTGCAGTGCCGTACTTATTTAGAAACGAGAGGCTGATTTTACCTAAGTTAATGTCGAGAGTATAACAAAAAAAAAATTGTTTAATAGGAAGCAAACTGAGAATTCATTTCATTATATTGAGTACATACATGGAACAAACTTACACAAGTAAATTGAACTTTTGTTTTGTAACATGTTAAGGTAATATTTAAATGATAAAAAATGCTATTTATGTCCGTGAAACAAACTTTTTTATCGAGTTGGAAAATATATTTGTTTTACATCAATATAGGAATTAATTTAATCACAACAAATTTCTATCCACATAGTAAATTTCAGTTCTAACGGCATTATTGTAACTATTTGTTCCACGTCCATCGTCATATGTTTTGAAACAAATCAACACGTACAAAAAGTGTTTTCGAAAATACATGTAAATATTGGGCCATATCCAACTTTTTGGCACATGTAACAAATAAGTAAACTACTAAAAAACTGGACATGGAACAAATTAACAAGTAATTATCTTAACTAAAAGATATATAGTTATAACGGGTTAAAAATTCTGAAAGATCACATTAAAAACCACGGAAAGCACCCCTAAGACAAAAGAGGCGTATGGAACAACCTAACAATAAGCCGACAATATATAAAAAAATACGATAAAGGTTTCAATTCTTTGCTGAAACCAAAAATTGAAGATAGGCAATGTGTACACTACTGAAAAAAGCAAAATTGGACGAGTTGAATAGAGAGGTGCAAAATAAAGGTGCATTCAGGAAATATTGAAAAGGATAACATTAAAACGGGTGAATTGGTTACAAATAACGGAAGTCAGGCTCGCAGTAATAGAATAAGAAGAAGTATTTTGGAGAATTTTATTTTCAATTATTTTAAAAGTTTTTAAATAAGAATATTTTTTTAAATCAATTTTAATTAGAATTTTACTAGCATTAAGCATAATTAGAATAATAACACTCATAAATTAAGAAATATAGATTTAATTAAAATGAAAAGAAAATTTAATTTTGAGAAAATTCCACTTTAAAAGATTTATAATAAGTATATAATATATATATATATTAATATATCATAGTAAAATATATTACTGGTATAAAATACTTATTTAATTTAATTATAATTCCAAAATATTTTATAAGTACAATTTTTTTCATCAAAATAAATTTATTTTTTAATTTATATTTAAAAAAAAAAAAATAAGAAAATTTTTGAAAGCACTTTGAAACAAATTAAAATTTTAAGCATTGATGAAGTTTTTATTTCAAGCACCACCAAATTTTCACATAAATTTATTCATAAAGTCAATCTGGACTATACCCGGACGACCATAAAACCAATGAAATTATCGACTTTATGAAACACTCGCTAGTCATCTAACGTGTGGTATCACGTAATACGGAGTGGCTAAAATTTAGTAGGAAATTTTTTTATAAAACTATTCAAAGCCATAATAAAAAGTGAATGCGTGTGTTGTTAGCTACAAACCCTAAAATAAAATGTGGAAAATAAAATACTGATTTGTATTTAACCCCCATCTGTGCTGGATGTAGCACGGTAGATTTCTTTTTTTAATTTAAATAAGTTTCAGAAAAATTTTTATCCTGGATGTTTTCATTTTTTTACACGGTGCACCTGGATACTGCGTATTTTTTTATTTTGCATACGATGTACCTGGGTACTCTGCTTTGACTTTGAAAATGTGAATCAATGACTTTTCTTTTTAAATCTTATTCTTATTAAAATTATTAGTTGCATTCACATTTTGTTGGAACAAGAACATGCTCAGTTCAAACTGAATTCTTTTTCTAGAAGCAATATTTTCATATGCTTTTTTTTTTCTTATTTCTTCCGTAATATAAATTTCTTCTTATACTACAAACTTTATTTGATTCTTCCTCTTCGTCTGGAATAAATGTTTTAGATTAAATGCTGTTAGACCTTAAATTTGATCCTAAGCTTTTAGCTCCGATTTAGCTTTTTCATATGAATTCAATAGCAATTTCGATTGACATAAATCCTTTCATTGTTAGTATTCTAGCTAATTTTCATTTTAATAAACTAAGTGAGTCTATGCAAAAAGTAATTTGTTTTGCTTCGTTTGTTGCTTAATAAATTTATTACATATGTCTTTTGTAGCTCAAGAAGGTGACTAAAGTGAAAGCGTCTAATTATTTTTATAAAATATTATAAAAAGTCATCGATCGTACTTGCATGCACAAATTGAACGATTATCTATTTTATATACAGATAGACGAAGGACATATCCTTACATTTGATTATAATAATTGATAATTATTAATTTAGGTTTATTGAATTCACCTTTCTATCTGTCCATGCATACGGTTTATAATAGAATGATAGGTTTTCCTATTTTTTTTTTTTGGTCATATATATGCAAATTGTTTTGTTATGATGAAAACTAAGTAAATTCCTCTTAATGTTAATGATAGCATAAAATTTGGAAACAAATATTTCTTATTCTTTCTCTCTATTCCTACTAAAGCCAACATACTTAAATATCTTGTGGCATGAATTTACTATTTTTTTTTCATATATAAGCAAAATATCAAAATAGATGCATCTATACTGTTGTATTTTCGTAAAAACTCCTATCGTTTTGCTAAAAACTATTAATTTAGACAAGCTATATTAATTCAATTTTGGCTTTATTACTTGTGATATCTTTGATCAAACAAAATCTAATTAGGAATTATTGAGCGATAAAATATTTTAGTCTAACACTGCTCGAACAGTTTCGGTTTTTAAGTCGTTTAACATATTTTTATATTTGCCTTAATTAACTTGCCTTGGACTTTATATGTTTGTTTCAATTTGCTTCAATTCAACAAAATACCCATTTCAATAACCATTTAACAAAAGTATATCCATAAAAAGAGTATGAACTCATGTATGTATTCATTTGTTTGCACACAAATCAATATGCATATTTGATAAACATTGTCAGAAATAGACGATAATAAGAATTTTACGTGTAAGAAAAAGAAAAAATATAGTTAACAAAAGAGAGTAACAAAAAAAATTGGCTGAAATTAAATAAATAAAGTTTATAATTTTGAAAAAAATTTTCGACAAAAATTTCGTTAAAATATTTAACAATATTATTTTCTAAATTGTATCAACTATGCATAAAATTTTTAGGAGACCTAACTAAAACAGCGTTATCATATTCTTTAAATTCTGTGATTTGTAAATAGATGTTGTCCTCAGTATTATTTTATAATCGTATACCAATATAATAAATATTTAGGTTTACTATAATTTAATGTAATTAATAAAAAATAATAATGTTTGTAACTCCAAATTATTACTGACAAAAATATTAATAATATTTTATATTATTGTAATGTAATTATAATTTAATATTTTTAATAGGTATATACGAAAATAATAATGTTTAAAACGAAAATATTAACTAAATTAGAACTAACATTTTTTGCCACCCTACCTGATATAAATAATGGGAGGAAACGTAAACAAATCCAAAGGAGAATAATGAGAACGCAAAATTACTTTACAATATAAAGCAAAAGGCAAACATCTCTTTTTTGTACCTTTTCTCTCTCATAGTAAATTTGGTATACGATAAGTAAATGTAAATTTTACCTCTTTTAACTAATGATATTTTGCTCGGTTTGGTATTTCTTAAAAATTAGGTTGTCGTAAAATGGGAGTGCGTATTCTTGTTAATATAGATTATAGATATTCTTTGCATTCAACTAAGGTGAAATTTACATATGTGTGTGTACTAATAATGGAATATGGATATTTGATAAAGTTAAAATTTGGTTTCTCTTTAAATTCACTATATTTATTGACATTTCTATGGTGTAAAGAAGCAAAAAAAAAAACAAAAAAGGAATACAAAATAAATGGGTGCAATACAAATCATTATCATTATATTTCAATCATTTTCTATTATTATTCAATTTCAATTATTTTCAATCATCATTTTCATTATATTTTTTTTGTGTTTTTAATTTGGTTTCTTTTATTAATCTCTTTCTTTTATTATTTCTCTTTCTCTCACTAAGTATATGTAAATATACGTACATGTGTCATACAGGGCTTGCATTTGTTACATTCATACTCATATGGATTAGTTTAATTGAAAATAAAATGCAAACATTATTTCATCATAACATATAATCTCATCTCAAGACTTCCTAGAATTTCGGCTAATTTGCTTTTTCCGTAATTACAATCATAACTTGCTATGAAAACATTATATCAAGCTGCGATTCTAAAGTTTATTTTTGTAGTTTTAGTACGCTTAAATTGAAGGTAAATATTTCTAAAAAAAAATTTTTTTTTTCCTTATTTTATTTATTTTGAATTTATTGTTTGCTAGATTTTTAGACAAAAACCAAAAAATCTTATTACGTTTCGGTTTTGTTAAGCCTTCAGGCAGGCATTAGATTGAAATGTTTATCATTAAAACAGCTAAAATTATTTAATATTAAACGACAAAATAATTTAATTTTAGAAAAGTCCAAAGTGTATGGTTTTATGTTTTATGGTTTTAATGGATTTAGAAAAAAAGAACTTGGTTACATCTTGAACTAATTAAGTATCAAATTTTTTAATTAATTTTTTAAGTATTAGTATTAATAAAGGTCAATTAAAATTATATAATTAAAGGTTCTTTTAAAATCTCTGATGTAGAATAAAATTTTAACACCCACAGTTTTTTAATTAATTCGACTATTAAATATTTAGAAATTTAAATATATACATAGTACAAAAATTTGTTATAAAATGAAAAATATGTCATATTTAAAAAATAATTATGAAATTGGTATAAATTTCCAATTAAAAAACAATTTTACAAATTTCTTCTTATGTATCCAAAACCAATTTGTTAATGGACCATTTAATGATTGATTTTCTTTATAAAATTATGTTCAATATTTATTCAATAATATTTAACAACAAATAATTATGTAGGTGTTTTATCATACATATTTAATTGGAAATATTATAATTAATTTTAAATGAAGAAAATATACCAGTAATATTTGTAATTAAGAACTTATCATATATCCTGTAGTTAATTAGTTTAATATTTAGTTTAGTTTAATAATTAGTTTAGTATGTGTTTGTTTTCTAATTTGATAATGTATCTGGATTATATAAGTAAATAAATATTTGACTTGAACTTTAATTATCTTATTGTTGTCCATCTTTGATTTACCCGGTTGATAAAACTGTTTGGGTATCAAAGTATTACGTATACAAATTATATAAAATATACTAGTATAAAAAATTCATTAGAAATTGAAAAATAAATTTATGGTTAGTCTATTATAGACAAGTTTTAATATATGCGAGGTTTGCGAGCATGTATTCAATTTTAATACGATATCAAACTATTTTTTCTAATCATGTTTTTTATTAAAGTTCTAACGTACTTGAAATTAAAAAAATGTAAGTTTTAAACTAATTTCGATTTGTAACCTAATATCATTTGATATTTTAAATATATGTTGCTTAATCGAAATTTAATCATTTTTTAAATTCTGTTGTTTTTTTCTAAATAAATTCTTTAAGGAACTCAACTGTAAATTAAATAGATTAATGAGTTTTTATAACATTAACTTATCATTATTTAAAATTAATTTGAATAAAAACAACAAAGTATATTCTTTCGTATATGTTGTTATTTAATTTTTTAATCTAAATTTTCTTCTGTCTATCTAGTAATCTCTTAAAAGTGTACATAAGATTTTCTAATACTTTGTAGTAAAAACATATAATGAACAATAAGAACCTCCTTATCTCATCATAATAATTTCCACATTTTCAAATATACATTTAAAAATAAAAAACAAAAAAAGATTTACAATAAAATTTCCATCTATTCAGAATATATACAATTTGTAATAATATTTCTATTACATATTTATGCACACACATATTATAAATATTTATTATATAATATTATATGTGTAGAAATTTAAAAATGATAAGAACAAATCCATTGCTATCACAACATATTCAAAATAGCATTGAATGTTAAATTTTTTTATTTTTTTTCTATTTTTTATTTTACATTCTTAAATCCTTTTAACACACCAAATATAGAGAGGTGTTGACATCCTGAAAAAGTTGAAAAAAGTTCATGCGATTTTCAAGGATTTTCTGTTGTAATATTTTTGAGCGATTCATTCCATCATATCACACCATCGTCATTCATGATCACGAGATTTTTTTTTTCAAAAGGGCAAACAATTTGTAAATGAAAAAGAAGAGAAAAAATAACAGAAGATAGGGAAAAATTATACAAATAAAAATTAAAACGAGAAACAAAAAAATACTGTAAAACAAAGGAAGAAGAAAAGAACAAGAAACAAAGGCAAGGATATACTAAAAGAATTTTGATTGTATACAACAATAGGATATAAATTATTTGTGATATAAATTTCTGTTATGATATATATAAAATATGATTTAGAAATAAAATAAGTTTCTGGACATAATTTAATCTTCGACCATTTTGTAACAAAATTTAATCCAAGAGTTAAAACAATTTCTGTTTAATATCTCTATAGTTCAGAAGTATAAAAGATAAAATTGAATAAAAGTATGAAAATAGTATTTTGTTTTCGCGTGGATTGGTGGGAATCTTCATAGACACAAAATGAGCCTCGTAGCTTCCATTGTGTGTCAGTATGAAAATGAAAATATTATGAAAAAAATCTTTGAGTTCCAAAATTGTGTGCAGCTATATGAGATTGTATTATTTTGGGATATATCCTTTGACAAAAATTAAAAAAAAAAAAAACAGAATAAGATTGTTTCATAGAGGTTTCATACGACTAAGTTTTGTTCTACTTCGAATCGCAAATGAAACTGGTACACACACTATATAAGCGTTAATAATTCAAACTAAAAATTTATATTGACGTATAAGTGAGCCAGAGGGCGATTTTTAAATTTACATTAAATTTAAATAATATTACAAACATATTTGGAAATTTGTGATTTTATATAGAAGGTTTACTGTTCGTATTAAGTACAGAAGAGTGTTTTATTTATCAAAATGTTAAACAGTACATAAAATACAAACAAAAGAATATTTTACTGTTATTTGTTTATTTGTAATGGTGTATAGTTCACCCCAAAGGATAATAATATCTCTGTGATTTTTGTTAGTTTCTTTTTTATTTTCTTTTTTGGTTCTTCTCTGATTTGACTATGTGATATATGCATCATATACTATTTTAAAGTTGAATTATGTATCACTGATATTGGTGTTGTTGTATTATATCCCACTCATATTGTATACAATTGATGAAAATTTGTTTCCTTTTTTTTATAGTTGTATAAACATATTTTATTTATTTTTCTTTTGTTGTTTTTTTAATAAACATTTTTTTTGCATGTGAAAAGTGGACATTTAATCTAATTTGGTAAAAGCATTTTATTTAAATAAGATAAAAATGTGGCTTTAATCTTAAGTTCAGATAGCGTTCTAAATTGTAAAAATTTTCATATTAACAAATATATATTTCTAAGGACATACCTAAACTTTAAAAAGATTTGATCAGAATCAAATTTAAGATGCAGCAAAGTTAAATTTAATTAACAACAGATTTTATTGTGAAAACAAATAAAGCGTACAAGAGTGTTGAATTTTTAAAATATAGTAATTAAATTTAGTTTTAATTTAACTTTTTTATTTTCCTTACATATTAGATTTATGACCACTTTCCTCTATTTGAATATCCGCTAACTAATAAAGAGCGTATTGGTTGCCAGTTGGATAATTTTATATTTCAATAGTGTTGTATTATACAAATCCTCAATAATTCAAAATTAGTTCTTATGTTTAAATTTCTATATATATCAGACATCATTTGCATTCCATATTTGAAAGTATTTACCGACACCGAGATATTGTTCTTGTTTCAATTATTTATGTATCGAATTCAAAACTATTTCATAACACATATAGCAACTCAAATTCCATATGCTTGGATACTGTAATTTGCCTTTATATAAAATTTCATCACAGTAAGGACGTAGCTCAATTTTGTTCCAATATAGTTAATAACGTTCACTGCTGATTACAAGAACCTGTTCCTCTTTTCTTTACTACCTAATGTAAAACAGTTGTATATGAAAATAAAATTAATTACTGATTATTAAAGTTGAAAAATTAATGTTAAAAAAGACTAGTGACATAAATTAACATCATAAGAAGTTATGAAATTCTCGAAGCCAGAAAAATTTTGCTAGATCTTGTTGTTTGGGGGAGTTTATTGAACTTATCAGTACAGATAACGGTTGAATATTTGGTTATTCAAGGACTTTCAAAAGATATGTCGCGCTCAACATGTAAGTATTTGGTTATTTATAACTTAGGACATTCCCTGTGATACCTCGTCTCATGGCCAGATAGGTAAGTAGGTGAAAGTAATTATTCCAGTTGCTTTTGGAAAACCAAATTGGCACTCAATTTTATCTTTTTAATGCCACAAGTCGATTAACCCATTTTTTTTATTTTTATTGATTGGATTTCATTTTATTTTAGTAGATTACTCATCCAAGGAACTTAGACTAGAACCTTCTCGTGCCCTTAAAGATGTTAATTATGCCCTCTAACGTGTCCTCTAACGTGTATCGAGATTGTGATGACAATGAAATTTAGAGTTAGGCAAGTGTTTAATAGTTTAGGTGATATTTTGTAAAGTTGTGTATTGTGTATTCCTTCAGTGTTTCAATGAGTCGGTATGAGTTATATGTGTGACAGAAGTGACAGAAGGTTGTGGCTGTAAAGTTTTTTTTAAACTACATTTAACTTGTTGATATGGTTATGATCATGTCATTATTTCACATTTCATTAAAATGCAAAACGACCAGTCCATCACAAGAGAAAAAATTAAATTATCAAATTGAAAACAGATGGAAAAACTCTTATCATTTTATGGTTGGTTAATTAAGTGTAATCAAAGTTTAGTACAAATTATTTGAAGAACAATGTAATCAATGACAAAATAATTCAACATTTCAAATTCAAAACTTGTAGATTAAACCTTTAATAATATTACAATATGAACGAAGAAAGAAAAAAAAAATGTATAATGCTATTTTATTATTAGTTTTTTTTATTTCCTTTAATCCTTTGTATTTACGCATGTTTCAGTTATATATTTACACACCTAATGTTTACTATATGATGTCCAATCAATTCGAAGGATTTGTTTTACTTTGTTTTATTTTATTCAAAATGTTAGCAAATAATTTTTTATTTTGTTATTAAAAAAGCTTTTAATCAATATAGACATTGCAATAAACCTTTGCACTTTTAAAACAGTATTTTCTTTATTTTAACATGTTCAGTATGTTATCATAAACAATTGAAATTAAAATTTATAATGCATGAATGTGTGTAGGTGGGTGAACGTATACACGAACGAACGTATTGAAATTTGTTAACAATTGTAATTCTATTTCTTTGTTAATATACAAAAACTTATATACAATACATTTATAAAAACTTGATAACAACTTCATAAGCCTCAATATTCATTCTACCATTAATTTAAATAATGATTTCAAAAAGGATTCTTCTTAACAAATATTGAATTCACCTATATACATGTCTGTACTCTGTATGTTGAATGCAATCATATATATCTGATCAAAGTTGTTAAAAAAATATGTTCGAGAATAAGGGTTGAAGTTTTTCATAAAAAAAAAAACTTTTGAGATATCGTTATTATTCACATTTTTAATAAATAATGTAATAAAGCACCTCTAGACTAGAATGAATGTTTCAGATAATTGTTAAGTAAAAAAAATTTTCGAATAAAAAGAAAATTAACAATATATAGGTTAATAAATAGATGTTCAATTATTGAATATTATCACTTATAACATTTTTACTCATAAAATTTTAATGGAAAGACCACTTTTTATATTTTTCATTAAGTTGAAATAATAAATTTGAAATTTTATACGGTTATAACTCCTGGAATTGTATTCTCTAAAATGATTTGATATAAATATTGTTATCATTAACATCACTGTGAATTATATCGATCTTCTATATAGTGTTTATAACATTTGATTTAAAATGATATTACTTATACTATTGAAACGCTTTATGTTACTGAAAATAATTTATTTTTACGTTAAAGTTAGTTGATGTGCAAAGTGCAATTTAAAAACTTTAACCAAAAATTATATAAAAATACTTTTTTCGAGCACACTGTGTTTCTAGAATATCCAACGAAAATGTATTTTTACTCACTTGGTGTCAACGCTTTAAACAAAAAAAAAAAAATAATGAACGTCATTCCGATGACAATCAAAAGTGAAAATAAATATATTTTTTTAAATTTTATAATAATTTTGATAATTTAAAAACACTGATAACATCTGCAATTTTTGTACAAAATAAAAATAATAAATATCAACACATATTATTTATCAAACGTCAAGATGTTAAAAAAGAAAATGTGAAGAAAGTAAAAAGATTGGTTAAAAATATAAATATATATATATATATAGCTATAAACAAATTAATCCTGATACTTCAAGGTCCTTTATCACACAATAAGTAATTTATAGAGAGGTTTTGTTGAAATTCGAAAAGAACCACAGATTTGAGGAATTTGGAATGAACTCCAAAATTTGTTCAATTCATCAATGAAAAAGTCAAACAAAAAATCAAACAAAAAATACATTTTTTTTATTTAGCCTAAATAGATCAGTACTTAATCTGATCTGTGCTGCATTCTACAATATTCCATGCCAGTACCCCGAACTTATTTACCATTGGATAAAAGTCAAAATTTGAAATTTGATCTTAACGATTAGATTGTATATTGCATCTCTTAAATTAATTATTTATGTTAGTCATAAATATTTTTTTTTGTTTTTTATATTTTTATTCTGTATCTTAACCATAAACAAATATATTGATTACAATATTTTAGAGAAATTGACATATTTCTGAGGAAAAAGTCCAAGGACTCTTTAGACTAAACTAAATTTTGGTTATTTATAAAGACTCATTTGAATTTGGTTTTTAAATCCAGTGCTCTGAAACGTTTCACTATACGCTCGCTTCGTGCTTCTTTATTAATTAGTTGAGTCGCAAAATGAATTTGGGTGAATCTCTAGGCGACATGAATATGTTAGAGCTTTCTTTTTTATTGTGTTATGAACAGATGAAATATTTAAATCAAACCTCATTCTATAATACCAGGGAGCATTGACGATGGATCTTAGTACCTCGAACTGGAACAGCTCAATAATTTCTATGTTGGAGTTACTAGAGCTTCCCCAAAGCTCAACCCCATAGGTTCAGATTGGCGTGATGATTGCTTTATATACTACTAATTTACATTCTAAAGACATCTGGGACTAGCGTCCTATCAGCCAGTAAAGTTGATTGAAATTAATACTTACCTGCTGGTTTTTGCTGATAATGTAACTTCTCTACCCTCACTACCCTATGGATTTGCTCGATTGGCTCGTGTTTGTGACGAAAGCCAAATTTGTGATTAGGCCATTAATTTTTAAAATATTTTTGACATCCCAGGTGGGATACTGATCGATCTATTGGAACTTGCTTTGTTCGGTACCTTACCCGCTTTGGCTATCATTCCCAGGGGTCCGGAAAGTAGCTTAATCTCAATATAGCATTGAAATGTATACGTGGATAATTTTAGGCTTACATGAGGAAGTTCCTTCACCTATATCCCT
Organism: Argyra leucocephala; assembly: GCA_963942445.1. NCBI lineage: Eukaryota > Metazoa > Arthropoda > Insecta > Diptera > Dolichopodidae > Argyra > Argyra leucocephala. The sequence continues at coordinate 92,263,300 of OZ012679.1, forward strand.
GAGATTTCATCATATCCCGAAGACTTCTTGGCAGAGATTGAATTTAGAATTATTTCTTTAACTTCCTTTATCAGAATTTTTTTGATCGGTAGATCTAGTTGAAATGGAACTTCTAGAAAATTCTCGAGGTTCCTTCTTGTTGTTTTCGTCAATTGTGATTTCATTTCAAATGAGATGCAAATAAATCAGTTTTTTCACGATCCCTTCTAGCCCAGTTTTCATTTGATTTACTAAGATGTTGTAGTATCAGTTGGGGGCGCTTAATTTTTCTAGTTGTCTTCTTTTTTATTAGTGTCCTTGTATGTTAGGATTTCTAGTTTACGCTTCAACGAATTTTCTCTATTTTTATTTAACAGGTACCTGAGATCTTTAACTGTACGGTTCAATTGGCCTTTTATTACAGGGGATCTATTATTTATTCTATTAATTTGGCTTTTATTTCAGGTGAACAAATAGCATTTTTCTAGAGATTATTTTTTTCGGAGTTGATGATATTGCCGCAATGATGATATTTCAAATGGGATTTTTTGCTCTTAATTTCAATAAAACTCTGTATAAAACTCTCAATTTATTTAAAAATTTTATTTTATTCTTTCTTTGTGAAACACTATGTATAAAAAGAATTGTGTTAATCAAAAGGTAATTGAAATTTGACATTTTGTAATATCACGGTATATTTAAGACAATTTTTTTTTTGCCTAAACTATACAGGGCAAATAAATTCATATATAATTGTTTAGATATACTATTTGCCACGAAATCGCTATTGAATTTGGTGTGTTCATTAAATACATATGAGAAGTCTCACTTGTCTTTATGTAAAAAATCTTTAGAATTCTAAAACGTTCCAAAACCACAAATTAAAACAAATGAAAGTTGGACTCGGGTATCAAATTTTAATTAATTTTATTCAGGAATCGCCAGCTATTTCAACTTATCTACCTGACTAGATTTAACAAAGGGTGCTCAAGTCACTTCCATGCGACAAGTTGCACACAGGTCAAGGGTGAAATAAGTGACGACAGCAACTGCAAAGTGTTTGCGACGTCAAAGAGCATAGAAAATTTTTCAACAGAATAACTATTGTCTCTCTTATATGAATTGAAATGAAATGAAACTGAACTCATCATAGTAGACCCTGTATTTTTTATTTTGTTTCTGTTTATTTGAATATTCTCTTTTTTTCACTCTGGGTTTGCATTTTTAAATTTTCCTTCATGCAATCGTATTCTTTTTGGTACTTTGCGTATTGATTTTTTTTTTGTATTTTGATGGAACATTGAACGTGATAATGAAAAAAAGATGAAAAAATAAATTTTTCAAAACGAAAATACAGAGGAACTTAAATAAAGAAAAAGTATATGATAAAAATAAAGGAGGTGGGAAAAAATTGAATGAATAATTGAGTGGATGAGTGAGTGGAGTGAATAAAAGTTTTGAAAGTACAAAATAGAAACTGTTTGAAATTGAAAATTATTCCTTGAAATAATTATTTCACCTTGTTGTTCACCATTTTTAAAACTGAATTACTCTTCAATGTATATTATAATGATGAAAGCATTATTATTGAAAATGAGATGAAGAACTAAAATATATAAGAGTGAAACAAAACAATGTTCTTTGTCTTAGATTTTAAAATAAAAACGACTTTTTTCAAAGTTAGGCACCAAATGCAATAACGTTTACATTTAATTTTCAATAACTCTAATTATCCAACGAAATATTACTTTTAATAAATTGGCTATGAAACTGTTAAAATTGAATTTGGTAACAATCAGTTGTAACCACAAAGATATGACTTATATTATTAGTTATTGCTAAATTTGAAACATTTTAAATTAACTGTTACACAAATTATCGTGTTCTAATCAGAGTTTATGTAACTTTTGATTTGTTTGAATTTAATTTAGTTAGTCTCCGCCACAAATAAATGGGTTGAGGGATAAAAATGATCAAATTTTTGGTACTCTGGTTGAATACATTAATTGAAGTTCAATTTTAATATCTCTGGAGATCTTATCCGTTGTTTAGTTTTTTGTTCTTAATCTTATAGCCGGTTCAGAACCAACTAGAATCGTTTATTATCTCATTTTATATTTCTATATGTTAGCGATTACATTTCATTTCACAAACATACATTCACATACATTTCATCCTGGAAACTATGTTGATGTATTCATAAGATCTTGTCAGTTATACAAACTAACCAATATACATCCAATTTTCATCTAATTAACGATAGATATTGTCTTACCAATGGCTAGATTGCCTTCAAATGATTAACTAAAGAATATGATCAAACGAAGTGGAACTACTGGAAGTACTAATTGAAGGACACTTACACTTTAAAGGATCCTTTAAAGGATCTTACACTTTATTAAGGCACAAAGAATAATATTGGAAGGATATGTGGTGAAAATGAATGATCAAAGGATGCAAAAAAGAATATTAGACGCAGTACCGTACAGTACTAGAGAAAGATGTAGACTAAGACCAAAATGGATGGACAAAATCGAGGACAACTGCCGAAAGATTGGAGTTAACAAATGTAGGACAGTTGTACATGATAGAGCAAAATGGAGAAAATTTATAAATGAGATTAATGCTCACCTTGAGCTGTAGAACCAACATATGATATTTAACTGAAGAAATTCGTATTTTTCGGTAAATATTATTTGGCTGTCGGAATAAGAAGGTTTTCGACATTTCACTCTTTTCATGGGTTGTCTTCCAGTTTGTAATTTTTTCGGAAGCTCAGAATTTGCAACATGGCATGTTGAAATTTTGCGTAACATTATAGATTAACATTAAATATAGATCCAACAGATTCCAAGATGAATATTTAAGACGAATATTTAAAGACAATATTTTAGTTCATCATATCAGATATATATCAGATATATAGATATCAGATATATATATATATATTTATGCTCAAACGTAATCAGAATTTAAAAAAAAAAAAATGGTATCATTCCTTATATGATGGGTTTTTTCTAAGAGTATTATTATTTGGTAATATTTCATACTTTAAAAAAATCTTATTAATATGCATCTATAAGGTGAATATACCTTATTCTTTTCGTAAATCATCAAATTTTGAAAGTCGATGACATTTTATTTCAGAAAATTTTTTTGGTTTTAAACTTAAACCTAATTCTCTAGAACTCATTTGAAATATCCAAATAGTTTTTATCTCCATACTTACATTTAATTATTCTAAATAGCCTTTATAAGTGACTAAAAAAAAACAAAAAAAAACCAAGTTTCAATTTAATTTTTTGCTAATAAAAAACAAAAAAAGGAAAATTTTTTTCTCTGAAATTTTTTGAAATATTTTTAGATTTTAAAGAACTCAACAATGACGTTTATTTTTTCTTTTTGTTTTGTTTTTTGTTTTCAATAAAATTTAAAATTCGGTAAAATGTTCATTCAGGTTTTTGATGTTGTTTTTTTTTTTTTATTTTTCAATTGGATAAAGGTTCTTTAATATTTTTTCTTGTATATATTTATATATATCTACTCTCATATTATTTTATTTCTTTTACATATCCATACATACACGTATGGGTTTGAATGAATTTGTATAGATGTGTCACTCTCAGGTGTGCAATTCTTTTGAAATTCATATAAAATTATTTTTAAGCATAAAAAGTTTTTATTACCTGACCTCGTTCTAATTGTATGAGAATACAGCATTAAATAAACTTTTTTATTTTGTTTTAATTTCAAAATTATTTAAAAAATATTATTTTTATCGTTGTGATATGAAGAGGGATACAAAAACAAAGTATATTCTTTTTGTTATACCTTTTATCTTCAATTTATTACAGAAATAGATTATTTAATGAGTACTTTTATTTCATTTAAATACTTTAAGAATACTATTTTAATGAATACTTCAAACATACGGTATTTAAAATTATACTTATATGGATGCTAACTACTGGAGATAATAGATATATATATATGTAATTTGAAAATCGATTTGAATATTTCGAGTCACAATGAGAAGATATAAAAAACTCTTCTGAGCTCAGTATCTTGTTTAAAAGTGTTAAAGAGCGATTTTATCTAAAATTTTGACTCAACGGAATAATTGTAACTCAATCTACTTACTTACATATTTATTTAAAACACTGACTCACATGTCTACAAAAATTGACATATAAATATCTATTTAAAATAACTTATTCAGTTGAATGTTCTTTAGAATTCTAAAATTTATCACCAAAATCAGTAAAGAAAGCTTGTTTAATAAAATTTAGAAAATTTCAAGACAACTATCCTTCATTAGTTTAATTGGGAACGTTGCGATGACATATAGAAATATTAATTTATTAAATTATTTTGTTTTGTTTGTATTCCTATATATATTATCTAGGTAGCCCAACACATCATTACTTACTGATGAGATCTAGTAGTAATGAATAGAGATATCAGCTGGATGAGACTTTTTTAATACTTGGCAACTTCTTACTGAATTTGCTTGAGTTTATTGTTCGATTGACCCTTGTTGCAAATTACTAAAAAAATATGAATGTAATTCGTCAACATTTTCTGATTTTAATACTTTCAAGTTGAAAAGGTATAATAGGTTTGGTCTGTAAACTATTCTAGAACGTTCTAGAATGGTGTTCATTAGATTAGGCAAAACAATTCTAAATGATATTTTTTGTTTTGAATTTTTTTGAGAACAATTTTGGTCAACTTTTTTTGTTGTTGTTTTTTCTCTAAATTCTGACAGTCAAACAAAAAAATTTGAGAATAAACAAAAATAAAAAAAAAAAGTTCAAAAGAGATCAAGAAAGGTGTTCATTAGATTTTCTGTTCTATTCCAAGTGGTTCTAAGGTGTTTGAAAGTTAATTGTCATTGCCCAAAACTGTTTATCCGATTCAGTTGTAGATCTACTGAACAAACTTAGTATATTCAAATTCGATTTAATTTTTGGAAATTGGGTTAGTCGAAGTTGGCTCAGAAGATTTATGTAGCTAGATTCGTACAGGATGTATATTAAGTATACTTTAATGTAATAAATTCAGAAAATTGCTAATTTAATATCTGCCAGATAATATAAATTTCCAATTTATGCATAATTTATTATTAATATTTAATTTAAATATTTCCATCTTGTGGATAAAAATAAGTAAAATAAATGTGTTCATAAAATATTTTTAATTTTCCGTTATATTCCTTTTTGACAAAGTGAAAAAAACGAGGTTTTCTATGTATGAATCGCAGCTCTATGGAAATATATAAAAACTAACAAATTATAATTATCTTATATATTAATACGCTTAAATGTCTGTTAAACTTCTCACAAAGCTTTTAAAACACGAAGCTTTTTTCAACTAGATTAGACAACTTTATTAGAACTATTAAGAATTACGATAGTGTGAAAAATTTTATCTAAAGACATAAGCCACAAAACGATAAATCCAAATAAAACCAAAAACAAATTAAAATTAACCTAAAAACAATTCATCTATTGAGCAATAGCATTGTCTGTTTGATTATATGAGTTAATTTAAAAAACAAAGTAGCAAAGACAAGAACCGAATTATCAGAATATTATTATTATTTCGATTTATAAATAATTAAAATAGCTTTGCTAAAATATAACGATATTACGATATTACAGCAAAAAAACTTACCGGTAAAACAAATAGTAAATTAAGAAAATAATTTTTACCTCACCCAGAAAATGCTCACAAATTCCAAAAATTTAAATTCATTTATTTTATTAACAAATAATTCAAAAGTATAAATTCAAATGCGCAGTAGCATTGAGTAAATATAATATTGTACATGGAGAATCATAAACCGAAATTTACGATCTGCTAAGAACAAGAAAAACAAAATTTGTTATGACATTATTATCAGTTCCAATTCAATACACGGCAAATTTAGTACACATAAAAATAAAAAAAATTTTAAAAAGAAAAATCACAGACTACCCTTACCTACATCAGAGACATAGCGGGATAAAAATATAACAATAAAAACTGAAGTATAAGAGCTAAAGCATAATTATTGGCTTTACCCGTAACTATAATAGTCATAAGACATCAATACAAACTGAACAGTAAGAGAAAACGCATAATTACTGGCTTTACCCCTAACTATAATAGTCATAAGGCGTGATATGATGTCATATGATACTTCGTTAAATGGCCTATATGATTCGATATGATTTAACAAAGTCGTAACCAATCATAACCTCTACTATAATGGCCATACCTAATCATACCAAAACGTCAAAACCAAAATTTAAAAGAAGTGAAATAAAAATATAATTCTATAAATAAATGTTTTGTTTTTTTATTTTGAGTTTTGAAATAGTTAGGGCTATTATGATAATAAAAAAAAACACAAAAAACGTATCTATAGCTATTTTAATGTGTCTTTAATGTGGGTGTGGTATGTATTTAGTTTAAATGCATTTAATTTCATATCTATACTGCCAGCGACATCTCTGTTCGCCACATTTTGTTGAAATATACGTCTCTATTAATAGTATTTGTTAGGAAGCGTTTAGACATCAGATTTTATTTCATGAAAGTTTTGTTTTACTTATTTTTATTACATTTACAAATTTTATTGCAATTACATCAAATCTTATTTCAAAAGTTTTAATTACATATCTCAAAGATAAATAAAAATAGTTGCAAAGTATACTATATTTCTTCATGCAAAATCCTCTTTCTAAACTTGCAAAATACAAAGATACGAATATGCGTGACGAGTACTAATAATAAATACTCATAAACAAATATAAATATTCAGTGTAATTTCAGAACATTTATAAAATATAAATATTTAAATGGTAAATCAATTATTCTAAGTAGGTATTTGTATTGATGAATAATAATAATATTTAATACACATCTTTTGTATTTGTTAATGTATATCTTTCAATATATTGGCATAACACAATTAGGAGTTTATAAATATGTTTTCTCGCAAAATCACTTTTTCAAATTGCGAAATACGAAAATGCGTGTCGAGCACTATTATTTAAAAAAAATTTATGATATTCTATAACAAAGTCGGATGTCAAACTTTAATGAACATCATTTATACGTTATAATGACAATTCAAAAACGTATAAACGCTGCCTTATATAAAAGTTTTTCTTCAAAACTATTAGCGGTCAAAATTTTCAATTTGATTCTATGAAAGACAAATAAAATTATTATTTATTATATTATACATATTAAGTATATTATAAATATTGTAAATTATAATTTTATTAATTTTTTTATTCATTTTATTATTATTATTTAAATAACAATAATAATTACAATAATAATAATTTATGATACCGTACGTAACCTACCTACCTGTAAAAATAAAATTTTAATACATACAGTGAAAAGTGCTTTCAAAATAAAACAAAAAAAAAATATTAACCTGTAGTAGGCCTGCGGATTTATCTACAAGTTCACTGTTTAATGAATAAATAAATACCTAAATAAAGAATATAAAATAAATAGTTATAGATAGATCAAATAATATTGTAAATTACTAGGTCTAGCATTACCATTATAAGTGAAACAATTTATTTTATTTGTTTATTTTCTTTATTTTCTTAAAAAAAATCAATGCTTTACATATTTTTTGATTACATAATAATTAAGTTAAATTGAAAAACTTAAAACTAAAATTCACTTTATTTAATATCTTAAAAATAGTTTAACATTTTAATACTTATTCAAATATTTCACTAAAATCACAATTCTCTATTTCACAGTTGTATATTGCTTTGTCTAGAGTACGATCTTTTGATAGTGTTAGTGTAGTATAAAATATTATGAAATGCTTGAATAAGTATTAAAATGTTAAACTATTTGTAAGATATTAAATAAATTGAATTTTAGTTTGAAGTTTTTCAATTTGTAACTTATTTATTATGTAATAAAAAAATGTATAAAACATTGATTTTTTTTAAGAAAATAAAGAAAATAAACAAATAAAATAAAATGTTTCATTTATAATGCTAATGCTAGACCGACGAATGTTACGCCGGGAATAGCTAGTAAATATATTATTATATTTAAACATAAGTTAAATGAAATTCTTTTACATGTTTTCATAACGAATTTCTTTTATACCAGTATAATAATCTCAGCTAATACTGATGTATAATAATAATTCACTCTTATAATTGAATACTTTATATTAAATAATATTTTCAAATTTGCTTGTTATAAAAACTTATTTACTTAATCTTATTACATTCATAATATGCTATCTTTTATCTCATTTATACATTTTTTGGACAAATTCTCAACAATTTCTTCATTTTGTTATTTTATAACGTTGTACTGACGTCACGGTACCTACTGTTAAAACAAGTGTTACAAAATATGATATTGATATTTCGTCTATTTGATTATCTTTATTCATAATATATTCTTTGTTTTTTTGCACCATATATCCTAATTTAGCTTTTTTAAAAATATTTTCCTCAATTATGAATTTACTGTTTTTATTACAGTAATTTATTATTTGTTATTAATAAGTAATTTTAGGTACCTATATAATTTTATTTTCTTGTCTAAGTACCTAGTGCACAAAATTTTTAAGTTTTTATATTATTTGACTTACATAAAGTTAGCTGCTTTAAATCCAATAAAATACAAAATTTCTTTCCGACCTATTCCGTATTCCTAGTTTCATTTGAAATTTTGAAGGGATTGCTACTATTTAGCTGTTAATATAATATAAAACAATAATATTCTTCTTTTTCAGACTTCTTATAGAGACTTCATGTGTTTCATACAAAAAAAATTAACATACAAAATATCAATTTAAACTTATCTGACCACAAAAATCCATATTAAACTTTAAGCAAAGGACTAAAAAAGTGTGAGTATTATAATTTTAAAATTAAAGTTTTTTTTTTGTTTTTTTTTATTAACTATTTCTAAAATTGCTAATATGCTTTTTAAGTTTGTTTTTAAATATTTCCAAGTTTTAACTATTTTTAATTTCTAATGATAGAGTGTTGAAAAGTTTTATAGCACTACATTTTAAGCTTTTTTGTTTTTTGGATGTTCTAGCTTTAGGTATTTCAATAAGTTTTCGATTTCTAGTGAAGTAGTTATGTATATTTTCTCTATTTTTAAGAATTAATTTTGATTTAAACTTATTATTTAGAATATTGTATTTGTATTTGCATTTCTCAAAGTAAATTAGTTGGTTTATATCCAGTACATTAATTTATTTGTATAACTCCTTAGTACTAGTTCTAGGGTTTTGTTTAAATAAACTTTTTAGCGCTTTATTCATTACTGTTTCAATCTATTTTACATGAAAATTTGAAAAGTGACTCCAACTGCATATATTATACCTAATTCTTTTAATAATATTATACCATTATACACAAGTTTGGCTGCATAATTAGGAATTCCACCAGATCTCTTTATAGCTACACTTATAGGAATAATTTTTTGTTTCATTTTTTTTTATATGTTTGTCCCATCTTAAATTTTCATCAATTATCATTCTTAAATATTTAATATTATCGACTTTCTGTATTATATTTTCTTTTACCTTAAGTGTAATATTATCATACTTTTTATTCTGGGTTTTAAATATTAAGTAGTTAGTTTTTTTAGCATTTAAACATATTTCATTATAATCCATCCAATTGCATAAGGTTTTTAAGTCTGTATTTAATATAACTTTTAACTCTTTCATTGTTTTAGCTTTTGCAATCAGATTAGTGTCATCTGCATAAACATTGTAATTTGATATGAATTGAGTTTTAGGTATATTCATTATGTGTAGCAGATATAACAGTGGTCCTAGAAGAGAGCCTTGCAGTACCCCTGTTTTTACAGTTACCTCGTCGATAAATACTTCATTAATATTAACGCATTGAGTTCTATTGTTTAGGTAACTTTCCAATAAGAGATTATTTATTCCTCTGATTCACAATTTGTCTAAGTAATCGAGTAATCTGGAATGATTCACCACTTCAAAAGCTTTAGTTAGATTAATAAATACAGCACCTACATAGAAACCTTCATCTAATGCATCATAGATTTGTTCCAAGGTGGATGTAATTGCTGAATCTGTTCCACTATTTTCCAAGAAACCGTATTGATTTTTATCAAATCCAATTGTTTGTGTAATAAAATTTTTGATTCTTATGTTAATTGTTTTTTCATATACTTTTGATATAGAGTTTAAAATTGAATTTATGTAAGTATATATCTTATAGTTGTCAATGTGAGCTTTTTTTACTTTTTTGTTCTTTTTTGTTCTTTTTTGTTATTTTTATTTTAATAATGTCTTTAAAAATAGGTTTAATCATGTTACCATATAAATTTACAAGAGCTTATGAAGATGTTTACCTACAAATTTAATGTTAAAACATAAATAAACTTAAAACAGATTCACAAATCATTTTGAATCCTTTCAATTTAATTTTAAAATCCTTGGAAAAAAAAACAAAAAAAAAAGTATTAGTGAAAAAAAGCAGAAAAATTGGCATATAAAGAAAGCCTATTTTATGATTTCTTCAACATGACAAGAAAATTTACTGAACATATTTATCAAAGATGAATTGTATCGTTATGTTGCATGATTGTAAGAACATACAGGAAACATATGTTTAACAGATTGCACTTCAAGTTGGAAAAAATGTTTATAAATAATAGAGGACAGGGATGCAAAATTTCTTGCATTCGGAAACATTAATTTGTGTTTTCTAAAGTTAAAAAAGTTTGGAGTTTATATTGATACTATATACATTTTATTTTTGCGTTAATAAGAATGAAAATAAATGTTCAAATGAAATACAAAAATTTAGACGAAATTTCTTTATCTTACAGTGGGAATAAAATAGATAATGCTAGTAGCTACAAATAAGTTTGTGTTTTGTCCGAAAATTATTTAAATTAGAATTTTTATGTAATCGAACTGATCAAAAAGTGTAGAAAAAATGCAGATGTATTTAAAAAAACTTGGAAAGTGTTTATCAGAGAAGATTAAGTTGTTCTCATTCAATAGTCTTTTTTATTATACTTTAAGATGTATGATGTAGAAATTTTGGAAAATAGATAGGGAAAAAATCTAAACTACCTACAATCACTATGAAATAAAGGAATTAAAAACCTATTTGGGTTGCCTAGCAAAATCCCAACTAATTATATCCTTCACCACCATAAAATTTTATAAAAACTTAAGCTAAGTAATTCAAATATATAATGTCAAGAATAATTGGAGGACATTTTTTGCAAGATTTGTCTTTAATAATGGAATACTTTAACTTATCTGTTGGGCGTACTTGAATAGAGTAAAATGGAAAACCTATTATGAACCCATGAATTACATAAGAAGAAAATTTAATAAAAAATTTAAAACACTAATATTGTTTAAATAGATCTCAGATGATTAAATCGATTTTTAGTACATATTTATTTATTTGAATTTAATTACAATTTTGTTTGCTTTTTTGAATTTTCCTTAATAATTCTAAAGTAACCAATCTATCTTAATTATGAGCTACTAAGTACGTGTGTTCGACCACTATCAAGATATTAATTAAATTTAGTGCAGAATATTTAGAACTTAAGCACACAGAATATTCGATAAAATAAATTAATCAAAGGCCTATAAAATAGAGAATGAGAATATTTTCGAAGGTTTCATTCAACTGAAGAAAAAATAAACTTTATATATTATATGTGTGTGTGTATCTTAGAAACAAAAAATAGTAAAGTCATGGTAAATTTTCAATGGCAAAATATACAATATTGGATGTGATGAGTGAATTTTATTTTAAATTTATAATTGTGTGAAATATTTCATTTTATGACTCTAAAAAAGTATCTGAATATGAAAATTTTCATAACAGTTGTTGAAAGGATTAATTTATATTTTAGAAATAGAAATGGAAGTAGAATAAATGATTTAAGTACCAGCTTGAATCTTGTTATACAATTCATATGAATTATTAATGTATAATTTTCTTTACACAGGTACATGCACATTTGAGTGTACCTATGTTAGATGTAAGTATATCGTCTTTCTTGAATTCGCTCAAAATATAAAGAGAAAATTATGATTTTCATTTTAATGTCTTTTTTTAATTAGAAAATGTTTTCGATAAATTTAAATTTTGCCAAGTAAATGGTTTACAAAAGTTTATTAAAATATGAAATCATAAAGATTAATACGTTTTTAAGAATATGGAAGATGTTAGAGGATTATATTTTGGTATAGTTATTGAAGCCTATTACTAAATCAAGAGTGTATTAGTATTAGTTTGTTTATGCCCTTCTAATAAATAATATTTTTTCGTAGTTCAATTCATATTGTGAATGAAGAATGAAGAACTAAGTTTTAAAAAACTTATATGATGAATTAATCACTATTTTGATATATTTCATCTAAAAGTATATTGTAAATTAAAAAATAAAAAATTTTGTAAGAATTGTGATGTCTAACCAGCTAACAGCTAATCAGGTAACAGTTGCATTCGAATTTTGCATTTTAAAAATTTTGTGCTCTTGTAGCAAATTTTGTACCGCGAAAGTAGCAGATATTTAATGCGAATATCATTTCATAACTTTATATTCTATTGTTTGCTAGTTTTACGTATTTTTTTTTATTTTTAATATTTGGTTCTTCGTTTTTTCGATGGGATGTGTATTCCGCACGTTTTGTATGCGATCAGAAAAATTATTAAACTCAGTTTTAAAATTTCCATTGATTATCTAATAAAGTTAATCCATATTAAGAAATTTATTTGTATAATAATTTTTATTCTATGTTTAAAACTCACAGAAAACAATTTTTTATATTAGAAAATATAATTGGTTATATAGTTATTTCAAATTGCAGCACAGATAATAGTATGCTTAATAGAATGTGTATATGAAGTGTGGATACATAGGTTCAAATAATGTATATAATATACATATATATATAATATAAATACATATTTACACTAAAATCCGCCGGTAGAATTTTTATCAGTAAAATACAATAACTAATGAAGTGTAAAATTTGCTGCAAGGTACAAGCCTAAAGCGGATCTCAAAAATATTTTTGCAGAATTACAATCTTAAAGTAAAAATTCAATAAAATTTATTGGAAAAGTAAATTGTTCTACACGATTTATCTGTGATTGTAGTTAATTAGTAATAATAAAAATAAAATTTTCAATGTGTCTTATTATACCGCAACCTGATGTGTTTCTTGCCAATGTGTAATTCCGCTAGAACTACGCTACCGTAACATGTTCCGAGAATCGGTTGAGTAATAAAGAAAATGTCACATAGGCCCTGTTTTATAAATACAGATATGATTTAGTATTTATATAAGCTTCTATATCTATATATTCCACTAGGATAATACCTTGAAATTTTCAATAACAATTCAAATATTTATAAATTTAATGTTTTTGAAAATAATTTTCAAGTTCATTGTCAAAACATAATTAAATTAAATTCATTATAGCTTGAGTATTATATTTATTTCAAAGAAATTTAAAATTTTTCTTCCGGATCAAAAAATATTTTAATTTTTTTTTTAATTTATCCAAAAAAGGAAAATAATTAAAATTTTGATAACAAACAATGTAAATAATTATATGATTATTTTTTGTAAATTAAAGTTTTGTTTTGATCTTATATTCAAAATCTTAAAATATTTTCCTTTGATTTTGTTTTTATTTTTTAATTGCTTTCGTTGTTATTATTTTTTTTTTTCTATTAATTTAAATGAGGAAAAATAATTTTCATTATTTTGAAGTAAAGAAAACACAAACATATAAGTTAATATTAACTATGACTGTGCAGATGTTTGTATATGTAATGTAGGTATATTCGTATACAATACTCTAATGCGAAAAAAGTAAAAAAAAAAGAAAATGCATTCATGTAACAAAATAATTATTTTTTCAATATTAAGCTGTTTGTTTACATAACGATGAAATAAATAATGTTCTTTTTTGTTTCAATTTGCATCCTTGGATCCTTGAAAATCATGTTAAATATTGCATTTACACAATTTGAATTATCCTTCATGATTATTTTTAAGTGTTATTTTAAATCGTGTTTACAAACAAATTTTCTATAATAAATTGTTGCATAACATGTTGATCTCAATTTATATGTGGTGCATTCCATTGTATTTTTGTTTAATTGAATTAGAGTGAGAAAAATATTTTTTCTTTTACAATTCAATTAATATTTTTATATTTCTTTTCTAGTGGAAAAAAATATCTTTTTTTTTAGGTTAGGTTAGCTTAGATTAGGCGAAAGAAGATGGTTAGAGGTGTCATAATAGTGGCCAACCATGATCCAAAAGGTTGATCTATAGAATTTAAATTATAGGGAAACAATCACTTTTTTACTTTATCTATTCTGCCATTACTGTTCGTCGAATGAGTATTATTTTATCCCATACGCCAATTTTGGGTAAATTAATCTAACAATTTAGAGGCTTTAAGGTTTAATCTTTCTGAATTTCTTGTCCATTTGCTTCTATATTATTTAGTTTATGAGATAACTAGTATTGATATTGTTCCATATCCAACTATTTTACAGGTATGTAACAAATTTTGATCTCATAAACCGTAAAGTTTATCCTGTATGGCATGTAAAAAGCAAAAGTTATTTGTTTAGTATTGTTTTCACCTACTTCCACTGCCCATGGATTTGAAATGAAATAATAACCAAAAAGATGTTAACATTATTTAGTCTCATTACGCACAAAAAACTAGTTAGTTTTGGAATATGCCGAAACTTTAATCTCATATTTTATTAGCATGGAAAAAAAATTTTTTTTGAGAGCGATTTAGATATGGAAGAATATGTCAATTCTCTCGCTTCAAAAGTTAAACAAAATGTAGGCGAAACAGAAGCGCGCTGTAATATTAATTTAGATTTGAATTTTTCTGGTATATATGCATATTGTATGTATATATGCATTATGTTAACAAAATATTTTCTATGATGACGACTTATATAAATATCCGCATTTTGCACTTCCGAACAAAAATTTTGCTGGTTTTGATTGTGATTTTGTAATAAATCTAGGTAAAAATAACTATGGAATCAAATTTTGAATAGAAGATTCATTACCGAATGATCGTACGGTTGACTAAAAACAATGCAAAATTATTACAATGTGACATTAGGCAAAAGTTTGACATCTAATAATGCCACCTCTTCAAATTGTATTTAAAAACAAATTAGTTAAATAAAATACATCACCAGCAGTGGTTCGAAAATGTTAATAAAACATTAATAAAAAATTTCGTTAAGCTGGAAAAGCTTATACAAATCATAAAAGCAAATCTTTTTAAAATTATATATCCTCATTTAAATTATATTATATTACTTTTATTATATTATCTAAATATACTGGGGCTTACTCTTATATTTTACTTCTTAAAGAAAAACTTCTGCAATTTCTATTTTTATATTATAGAACTACCATTTTAATTATTCGTTATATTTTATTGAATAAATTTTCCCGATTTGTTTCGATTTATTTATTAATCATTATCAAAAAAACTATATTAAAAATCTATATAAAATTACTTTATTCCATATCACATCGTAACTATTATCTTCAAAAAAATTACTTTTTAGATTTAATATTATCACATATCCAAAAAACTTTGAACCTACTTGTAATACATCAGGAACAAATAAGAAAAACTATGTATGAGGTCCTATAAAGTTGATAATTTACTTTCAATAATTAAAATGACTATAACTTTTTTTTTTAATATATACTAATTATCTTCAAAATTTAAATTCAAGTGCAAAATTGTTCAATTTAAATTAGGAATGTAAAAAATTTAAATATTTTCGGCTGGTTTTTGAGTAATGTCAACCTTAACCATTTAAAATCGCTATAAAAGGACAAAGCTAGAAGAGGTAAAACACTTTATACGTTTTGTTTTGCTTTCTTTTGGTGAAACCAATATTTTGTATTTCTGAAGATATTTATTGTGTGCTGATGTCCCCGGCGGGTTGTGGTACTAAATATCCGCAGTAAGGCATGCTTGTGGTAAAAGTCCACTAAAATCCTAGAAAAATCCAGAAGCGACTGACCCAGAATGGGCGGCTTTCTGGTCTGCGACTGATCCCAGAGGGACGGCAGGAATAAAAGGTACCGCCTTGTACAAGGGAAATATTATCCTTAGGCTAGGAGATGGAACTCCGAATTAAAACAAAAAAAAAAGTATGCAATGAATAAAACTCAAAGATTGTATACCCCAGGTGGTAATCCAGATCTTCTGGAAAATCCACCCTCTTTCGAGGCAGGTCTCACGGATTCTGGGGGAGACCACTTATTGCAAAACCACGAAAGCAGAGCTGCTTTAATTGACCCATTCAGAAGAAAATCTGGAGTCCAGAGAACACTTCCAGCAGGGTCTCAAAATATCTACGAAAACATGTCCCAAAAAGACAGCTATAGAAAACCCGTCGAGGGTAATAATAACGAAAAGGCACTTGAGGCAAAAAATAATCAACTTAATGCCAGAGTTACAGAATTAGAAATCTTATGCAGGGAATTGAAAAATGAACTCTGCATAATTAAAGAAGAAAATGTGAAACTAAAAAATTCACAAAACATGTCTACTAAAAGAGTAGTACTAAAAACTGCTGAAGAATTTCATACAGATGATGAAGAACTAGCTCGAGAAACCGACTGGATCTTTAAAAAAAAAAGAATCTGTAAAAAAAGAAAAGCAGAAAAATCACCTACTTTAAGCCCAGAAAATGTTGCGGACAAAGTAGAGAAAAATGTGCAAATAAATGAAGTTGCGAAAAGTAAAAGAAAAGGTAAACCTCCTCCAGTTATACTTAGTAATGTAGTGGAATACCCTCAAATAAACAAAAAATTAAAAGAAAGCAATATTAGATATAAAGTTAATATGCTTAATAATAAACAACTAAAAATTAATGTTGAAGAAGAAAAATAATATAGAGAGTTGACTAAGGCAATAAATGAAGCCAATATTGAATGGCACACTTATGAAAATAAGAGCACCAGGCCTATTAAAGTAATGGTTAGGTCTACATCCGTCATGCCAACCTGAAGATATAAAAAACGAATTGAAAGATAGAGGCTTCAAAATTCTAGAAGTCACAAATAAAATAATAAAGAAAAAGGAAAATAACAAAGAATCTACGGTACGTCTTCCTCTCTTAATGCTAACATTCGAAAACTCCGAAGATATAAACAAAATATTCAAAATTGAATTTATCCAGCACATGAGGGTTAAAATGGAGGCTATTCGTAAAACGACTACCATTCCTCAATGTAAGAGATGCCAAAGATTTGGCCATACACAAAAGTTTTGCCAGCGTCTAGCTCAGTGTGTTAAATGTGCTGGTCCCCACTTAACAATTTCTTGTAAAGAAAAAACAAAATATTAAGCCTAAATGTGCTAATTGCTTTGAGGCACACCCAGCGAGTTATCGTGGTTGCCAGGTGGCTAGAGAGTTGCAAAAAAGAAAGAAGCTACAAAAAAATGCCCCGAAACAAATGCAACATAGACAAGAAAAACAAAAGACAAAACCTAGGCAACCTATTGCACAGAAACAGAATTGCATTGAAACTTCAGAGAAACCTAAAACTTTTACGTCGAAAAAAGTCGTAGAAGGCTTATCATATTCACAGGTAACACAAAATAACCTAAGTCAAAAAAGAAACCCGAAAGAACAAAATAAAGTTTCTACACAAAAGTTGACTGAAAATACCATTATGCAGATGATGCAAAATATGATAAAAACAATGAATGAAATCTCAACAAGACTATGCACATTAGAAAACAAACATAATGAAATATATTTGTATACACCAAAAAATAAATCCGCAAGGCATGGTTAAGAACGCACTTCGTATAGTCACGTGGAATGCCAATGGTATTCTGAACAAGAAAAATAATTTGGAAATTCTATTGAGAACACAAAATATTGATGTATGTCTCTTGACAGAAACACATATGACAGATAAGTCATCGCTTAAAATAAATGACTATACATGCTACAGCGCAAACCATCCGAGTAATACACCCAGAGGTGGTAGCTCAATTTTAATAAAGAAAGATATTAAGCACCACGAGGAGCTTAGTCTAGAAATAGATGAATTCCAACTAATCGTGCTACGAATTATGTCTGTTAAACAAAGCCTTTGTGTCGGTGCATTATACTGTCCACCCAAATCCAACATAAAGAATAACATGTTTGAAGAAATTCTTAAACTACTTGGCGAAAGATTTATCCTGGGAGGTGACTACAACGCCAAGCACATAGATTGGGGGTCTAGAGTAACCTCTACGAGAGGAAGAGAGCTAAGAAAAGCTATAAAAGAAAAGGGCTGCATTTACCAATCTACCGGTAAGCCTACCTATTGGCCAACTGATAGAAATAAAACTCCTGATCTGCTTGATTTTTATATAACAAAAAAAATTTCACCCAATTATATTAAGCTAGAAGATAACCATGATTTGGACTCAGATCACTCTGCAGTCATACTAAGTCTATATGAAAAGGTTATTAAGAAACAGTCGAAACCTCTGCTAACGAACAAGACAACTGACTGGGCTAGCTTTAAACAAGAAATAGAAAACAAAATAAACATAAAAACAAAACTAAGATCCAAATGTGATATAGATTCTGAAGTAGAAAATTTTATTAAAATTATTCAAAATGCTCGATCGAATAATACAAAAAATTGGGAATATAAATCGGTAGGATTCAACTACCCTAGAGAAATATTAAATATGATAAAAATAAAAAGAAGAGCTAGACGCAGATGGCAACAATCGCGTGATCCGGCAGACAAAACTGTGCTAAATAGGTTAACTCAGAATCTTAAAAGAAAAATTAAAGATCTTAAAAATGAAAATTTTGAAAAATATATAAAAAATTTATCAGCTAAAAGAGAAAATAACTACTCGTTGTGGAAAACAACAAAGAGTACAAAAACCTCGATCTCTCAAATCCCGCCAATCAGAATGAAAAGCGGTGAATGGGCGAGAGATAATAAAAATAAAGCTGAAACATTCGCAGATCATCTTGAAGAAATTTTTTGTCCAGACGAGACAGATTCGGATGATCTCACTGAAGAAAATAATAATTGGCAAGAAAATGTTATATCACCATTTTCAGAGAGTGAAATAGTTGAACAAATTAAAAAACTCAGAGATAAAAAAGCTCCAGGTTTTGATCTAATTACATCGGAAGTCCTGAAAGAACTTCCGAAAAAAGCTATAACAATGCTAACACGCATTATAAACGCTGCTATAAGAATAAGGTATGTGCCGAATGTGTGGAAAATAGCAGAGATAATTATGATACCAAAGCCAGGTAAGCCCATAAATGAGGTCAAATCCTACAGACCAATATCATTACTACCAATAGTATCAAAATTATTTGAAAAACTATTATTGATTCGAATGAGACCGATCATAGAAAATAGTAATCTGATTCCAAATTATCAATTTGGCTTTAGATCTAAGCACTCGACAATCGATCAAATTCATAGAATAACAGACATAATAGAAAAAGCTTTAGAGGAAAAGAAAGTATGCTCTACCATATTTCTAGATGTAGCCCAAGCTTTTGATAAAGTATGGCATCGAGGCTTAATAAATAAACTAAACAATATGTTACCTAAACAATACGTAGATATACTCTCATCATATCTAGAAAACAGACTATTCAGAATAAAACAAGACGAAGAGTATTCTACTATTAGAGATATTAAAACGGGTGTGCCTCAAGGTAGTATTCTGGGTCCCATACTGTATTTGCTCTACACCAATGATTTACCAGAAATGGAAAATATAACTGTAGCTACATTCGCTGACGATACTGCGTTGATGGCAGTAGGATCAAATATTGACGAGGCTACAATTAAATTGCAAAGAGCAAGCGACAAGTTATACCTCTGGACAAAGAAATGGAAAATTAAACTCAATGAGTTAAAATCAGTACATGTAAATTTTACAAATAAAAAATTAGAAAATCAACCACCATTGGTAAATCTGAATGGGGTCAATATACCCCAAGAAAACAATGCCAAATACCTAGGAATGACATTAGATGTCAAACTTAGATGGAAAGAGCACGTTAAAAAGAAAAAATTTGAGCTTGAAAATAAGTATAGAGAAATGTACTGGCTCTTAGGTCGTAATTCTAAATTATCTATACATAACAAGATTTTGTTATATAATCAGATATTCAAACCGATATGGTTGTACGGCATACAAATATGGGGATGTGCCAAACAAACACGTGTACTTTGTATACAAAAATTCCAAAATAAAGTCTTGCGCAACATGGTAAATGCCTCCTGGTATGTTCGCAACAGTGATTTGCACAGAGATCTAAAAATTCCTTGCATAGAAAATGAAATAAAAAGATATGCAACAAAGCATATAGCTCGTCTGGAGGGATATGTTAACGTTGAGGCCACTCAATTGCTAGATAATCAAAATGATGTCAGAAGGCTTAAAAGAACTAAGCCACTAGATTTAATATGATAGAATTTCGTAAACTTTTTCTTTAAGAAAATCAAAATAGCAATAAATTAATGGTTAGTCCGTTGGACTAGTATTAATGGGAGGGGTGTGGTTTAGTCAGTAAAAATCTGGCACACAATGGAAGCTACGGGGCTCATTGTGTCTATGAAAATTCCCACCAATCCACGCAAAAAAAAAAAAAAAAAAAAAAAAAATTGTGTGCTGATGCTGAAATCAACTCCAATCAATAATGATACATGGGTTTCTATTTAATGATGTTGATGTAGAATTTCATTTCATCACTAATTGATAAATCTTATTTTTAATATATTACAAAAAAGAAAAATATTAAAACAAGTTAAAAATTCTTCATAGTTACTAAAAAATAATTCAAGCATGATTTTCCATTTTTTGTTTAGTTGATATAATCTACCTCTATTAATCACTTTAAAAAGAAACTCATTTGATATTTACAGATTATTAATTCACTTAAGAATTACGGTAACAGCATGTACTTAAATTGGAACTAGATAATATTTCGAATTTTTTAATTCCGTAATGTTAAAATATTAATTTTGAAAATCACATCAATTCTAGAACTCGGTTTTATTTTAATCTTAAATAAACTTCTACTAGTCCCGGCGTAACATTCACTAGTGTAAAATGATTGAAAAACAATTATTAAACATAAATATAATACTTCTTTATTTTACATTCTTTTATTAGTTAAGATATATTTCTTATTAATTAGGCAAAATGCAAAATGAACCAATCACAATTATAATCAATGATCGACTGCAGAATTTCTTCTATCTCCCGTTCAACTGTCAGTTTCTTTATGGTTGCGTTTGTTATCAAATCATTTTGGTTATGTTTTATATATCATGGTTGACAACTCGGCCATCCTGAAAATTGGAATCGTCCTCGATTTCATCGTCTGGTTCCGGGATGCACCACCTCTTGATTTTGTCTGGAGAATAAACTCCAGCATATCGACGTATTTTCCCTGGAGCTCCGGGAATATCTTCAACTAAATAACGATCATTTTCCAGAACCTTTGTTATTACATATGGTCCTTTAAACTTCGGTTGTATTTTCCGTGGCTGTCCCGTACTATTTGGTTCATTCTCCACTACTATTAAATCGTCCACTTCGTATTTTGTTGGTTGCCTATGTTTCTTATCAAATCGTTCTTTCCACATTTGTCGTGCGGCCATGATCTTTTCAGCGGCCTGCTGCCTGACAACTACTAATGGTTGACGATCTTCGTCGGTTATTTCATCATGTAACGCCAATATAATTTTATTTTTCAAGATGTCGCGGGGTTTAAAATCGAATATTATTTCCTGTGGGGTACGACCTGTTGTGGAAGATATCATAGAATTCAGAGACCATTGGATATTTCGTAGTTCTTGATCCCATTTACGTTCATTAATTGTTGAAGAAGCTATAGCTGTCGAGATCGTTCGGTTGAC
This sequence comes from Argyra leucocephala, assembly GCA_963942445.1. NCBI lineage: Eukaryota > Metazoa > Arthropoda > Insecta > Diptera > Dolichopodidae > Argyra > Argyra leucocephala. The sequence continues at coordinate 92,285,285 of OZ012679.1, forward strand.
TCGTTCAATTTGGCCATTGGCCCTAGGTGTTCGTACGGCGGTCTTAATATGTTTCATGGAATGCTCTTTACAATATGTTTCAAACGATTTTGCAGTGAATGCCGTTCCTCGGTCAGTGATGATCCGTGCTGGTGTACCGAAATATTCTGTTACTTCGTCTAACACCTTTAATACTGAAGCCGCATTTGTAGACTTAACAGCTCGCAATATTACAAATTTACTAAATGGGTCTGAAATTCCCAACACGTGCATATTCCCCTTACTACTTTTAGGGAACGGTCCCAAGTGATCCAAGTGTATAGTATGAAAAGGTATTGGTTCAATTTCATCGAAATGCATCTCCCCTTCCGTTTTTCCACCCGTCTTCTTATTATAACAGCATTCGACGCAAGCCCTTAAGTATTTTGACACATAATTCCTCATGCGTGGAAACCAATACCATCGTTGAATACGTTCAAGTGTTTTTTCTAAAGCAAGGTGTCCGACGAGATCATGACATTCACGAACTATTCTCCAACGTACCATTTTTGGCACCACCCACCTTTTATTTTGATTGATTTTTTTAAATAAACGTTCATTGTCAATACAATACTCGTTAGCAAGATGTTTATCTACTTTATCTGAACGTAGATTGTCAATTATATTTTTCAAATCAGGATCTTGTATTTGCATAGTTAACAGCCAGTCGAGTCGGGTAACTTCGACTCCCATTATTTTCAGAGAAGCGGTTTCAGGTTCATTAACCACTTTTTCGTTAGGTGCACGGCTCAAGGCATCAACATGAATCATGCGGCTGCCACTACGATGCTCCAAATTGAAATCAAACTCCTGAAGTCTTAGCCACCACCGTGCAATCCTGGGGATTAATTCTTTTTTTGACATAGTTGTTCTCAAAGATGCGCAATCGGTGACTACAGTAAAACGTTTTCCTAATAAATAGTATTTAAAACGCTCCAACGATTCAACTATCGCTAGAGCCTCCAGTTCGTAGCTATGAAATTTATTTTCACATTCGCTTGTTGTTCGACTAAAGTATGCGACTGGTTTTAAGTATTTCCCGTCTTGTTGTAATAAAATTCCAGCAAGACCGTCTGAACTTGCATCGGTGTGAACTTCATGAATCATTCTTACATCATATGAGGTTAATAATGGTTTACTACACAGAATTTGTTTCAACGTATTGAAAGCTATCTCTTGTTGTTGAGACCAAATAAACTGGCTATCTTTTTTTAATAATTCGTTAATTGGTTTTGAAATTTTAGCAAAATTTTGTACAAATTTTCTAAAATAACTGCATAGTCCTAGAAATTGACGTACTTCTTTGACATTCGTTGGTTGTTTAAATTCTTGTACTGCTTTTACTTTTATCGAGCCAGGTGATATTCCGCTAGGTGAAATATGATGACCCAAGTACTCTATTGTTTGTTGTAAGAAACTGCATTTCGTTAAATTTAATGTTAATTTAAATTCTCTAATTTTATTTAATACTATTTTTAATTTTTGTAACCCTTCTTCCACTGTTGTACTTCCGATTAAAATATCATCCATATAAATTTGGATATCTATATCTATTTCCTTTTTTAATTTATACATAAGTGTTTGAAAGACAGTTGGGGCATTTTTGAGCCCAAACGGCATTCGTTTAAATTCAAACAAACCCTTTGATGTTATAAAGGCTGTGTACTTACGAGATTCTTCTTCTATTGGTATTTGGTAATACCCACTATTTAAGTCAAGACTGGTGAAATAGTTATAAGAACTGGCCACTTGTAATTCTTCCTCGATATTTGGTGTGGGGCAAATTTCTTTTTCAATTTTTAAATTTAATTGTCGATAGTCGATACATAGACGTTCTTCTCCATTTTTTTTCTTTACTAATAATACAGGACTCGAATAATTTGAAGTTGAATGGGTTACTATGTTGTTCTCCATTAATTCGTTTACCTTATCATCGATAATTTCTTTTTTTGCATATGGCACTCGGAATGGTTTTTGTTGTACTGGTTTCTGATCAGTTAATTTGATACTCATCTCGATTTCTTTAGTTAATCCTAGTTGTTTCATATTTTTAGGGAACAATTCATTAAAATTGTTTAATAGTTTGATTAACGATTCTCGTTCTTTTGCGTTCGACGTTCCTTGATTTATTTCATCCTCTTTCACTACACGTTTGACTTCACAGTTAACTTCTTTTTCAGAACATTTATTTTCTATAATTATTTCTCCGTTCTCTTTATAAAATTTTACATCTGGGCGATCTAGCACATCGCGTCCTATTAATAATGGTACGGGCATATATTTACTGTTTACTACATAGACATCTATTCTTAATTTTACGTTATTGATGATTAGTTCGACATTTGACTTTTCAGTTGAGCAATATTCTCCTCCTAGGAATCCAGCGAAGTTGACTTTACAGTTTTTTCGATCAGTTAAACATTTATCAGCATATTCTTTTGCAATCAGCGTAAGAGGACTGCCACAATCTATTTGTCCTACCATTTCGTTATTATTAACCATTACAATCTTATGATAGGGTGTTGATTTTGAATATTCGATAACTCCTACTCGTGAAACATCTGGACATTCACTGGGTTCACCTCGTTTATGCACTCGATTACATTTGGTGCAACGAGATCGACGTTGTGGTGCAGGACAATTTCTGGCGAAATGACCTGACTGGTAACAATTAAAACACTGCGTTGACGTTTTAAATTTTTCTTCCTTCAGTGTTCTTTGTTCGTTGTTGGCATTTTCAGATGTAATCGATTTGAAAGTCGGCTTTTGCTGAAATGTATTCTGTTTTTGTTTTACTTCCCTTATATTTGTGGTTCTAAAACTTTCACACCAAAAGATTCTATCACGCAATTCTGCTATCGTGTCAATACGTTGTCCTTGAAAAGCTGCATATAATTGCTCATCACGCATGCCTAAAATAAAATATTTAACAATGGCATTCTCCTTTAAATTACCCTTATTTCCGAGTCGTGACATCTCCGCGACATATTCCATTAGCGTTTCGTCATTTTTACGTTTTCTTCCTAGCATACCCATATGTATGTCGGCATCGTTTACAATTGGCATATATTTATCTTTAAACTGCTTTACAAAATCACTCCATGATGTACAAAAATCATCTGTACGATCATACCACGCTCTAGCTAATCCTTTGAACTTTGGTCCAATTGAAATTAGGACTAATGGATCTTCCCAACTATAAAATGTTTTAAGTTTTTCTACTCGCTTTAACCATTCTTCTGCCGTTAAACTTTTTTTATCCTCCGGATTGAACTCAGGGAGAATTTCCATTAATTCTCTTGGTCCGAAGGTTAAAAAATTTCCTTGTCCGTTCCAATTCATTACAGGCGTTGATGTATTTATTACTGGTGAGTTGAAGGTGACATTACGTGCCGAATCACTTCCAACATTCTCTACGATCGTTCGTGCTTCACTTCTTATTGACGTAACTGATTCATTTCTACTATTATTATCATCAATATTTAATAACCGATTAATTAATGATGACTTATTTCCATTTTGTGATAACTTTAAATTTTTTAGTAGATTTTTTAATTCTTTAACCGTTCGTTTATTTAATTCCTCACGTTCCATTTTTTTTAAGGTATCAATAATATTTCTGTCTTTTACGTTCTCGATAAATTTAGGTTATCTCGTTTAGCAATTCCCAATTATACGTACACTTTAATACTACCACCATGTGCTTCAATTTTTCATAACCTCAACCTTTTAGTTATGATTTTCGCTTTTGCTTGGATTTATTTATCCCACTTCTGAATTGTAAAATGATTGAAAAACAATTATTAAACATAAATATAATACTTCTTTATTTTACATTCTTTTATTAGTTAAGATATATTTCTTATTAATTAGGCAAAATGCAAAATGAACCAATCACAATTATAATCAATGATCGACTGCAGAATTTCTTCTATCTCCCGTTCAACTGTCAGTTTCTTTATGGTTGCGTTTGTTATCAAATCATTTTGGTTATGTTTTATATATCATGGTTGACACTAGTCAAGCAAATTTTTTGGATAATTTCAATTGTTGTGATGAGTTTAAAAATACCTCTAATTTGAAAAAGCTTCATATTTTATAGATTTTATGATGTTTTGCTATTATTCAGTTCAGATGATCTTATTTGCTTCTTGTATTAAATATAAAGTTTTCTCATGCTGGTTTAGAATTTGGATATATTTTTCTATAGATAACATTATCAAATCCAGTTCTTTTTTAAATCTTTTTTTCGTATATTTTTTTTATTTTTAGACATCTCGCACCCTTTTTTAATTTACTAGGTATCATCTAACCAACTAGAAAGATTATATTTTTACGGTGTTGGGGCTCATTAGGACAACAATCATTTTTATATTTTCGAACCTGACCTAGGATTTATTAAAATAATTTACTTTAGAATGACAAACTTTAGAAAAACAAAGTAAACTATACTATATCCGTTTTAGTAATAAATTAAAATATAAGCTAATTATATAGTAAAAATTCTTATCCACGAAATTACAGTGTCTAGAAACACAGAAATCTAAATGAAAATGTGAAACACTACTAAATCTTCATATTAAATAGTTCAATAGTTGAGCTAAATTTTAATCTGTGTATACCTTTTAATAAGTTAATATGATTTGAATTACGCAACAATTACATAATATATACGCAATGAATAGAATTACGCAATAGTTTCACAATGAATTTCACAATCAATTGCGCAATAATTACACAACTTTCTTAGATTTAAATAGATTCAAGAAAAATTTCTTAAAATAACAAAAATGAGATTTAATGAAATTGTTAGAACATGTGTAGGCTATCTTCAATATTAAAGCCTATTGATGAGATTAGTAGTGTTGAAACCACAAAACACTCTTATATACATTTTCAGCACATATATATATATATATATATATATAATATATATATACATATATTATATATATATGTATAAAAACTCCATAATTAAATATTTTATAATATTCATAATTTTATTTTGAAAGATACTGTGGTGTATTACAAGGTACAAGTAATATCCGTTATAATGCCATTCCCATTCTAATTTTCGAACAAATTAAGATTTGATACTCAAGAAAATAAGAAAACATACACTATTAAATTATAGTTAATATGTATATCGAATCAAAAAACAAAAAACTGTTATTATGTATGTATGTTATTATGTGGGTCAAGTCTCTCTATGTTATTATGTGGGTCAAGTCTCTAATTTGGGTTTATACATAGAGATTTACAGTTATAACCCCATAATCTTTCATTTAAATCAATTAAAAAAACAAATCCATTCCTGGATGCTGCCAGTAATTACTATACTGATATACTTTCTTTAATATTCGTTGTAGATAGAATGTGCGAAATGATATTGTTTTCGAAATTAAATGCAGCAATCTAATTTGGAGCATTCAAAAACGAAATTAATGTTTTGTCTGTCATGAAGTTATATAAAGAAAACATTCGTCTAACTTAAATGACAAATCATTAGAAAAACTTCAATTACATATAGTTTGAAATAACGAAAACGTACAAATATCTTAAAGGAACAAATCTTATATTTGCGGTTTAATTGACTTTTTCACTTTTTGTCGATTTTGAACACCTAATGTACTAACAAAATTTTTTATTTTTATTCGTTTGTTAAATCCGTTTTTCTTTCAGATGATTTCCTTCTTGTTTTTTTTTTTTAACTTTTGGTTCTTGAAAATAAGTCAAATGGAAAAACTCTTGTGTTCTTTTTAGTACTTTCAGTTTATATTTGCTGTAAAGATGTGTAAAAAGATTTTCTAGGAAATTTTTAATCTTAACAAATGATATATGTTGTCATTTGTCATTTCTTATTTACCTACCACCAGTTGTGGTTATGCTTCTTCTTGTTCTTTCTATTGTTTGTTAAGTTGGGAATTGCTGTTGAATGAAGTAATTCTTATGATCATAATATAACACATACAAACCTCTATATACATACGCGTACATTTGTAAATAAAACACGTATTTGATGAATTGTTTTTTGTAATTTTATCACGTTTTCATAATTTAGAAAATAAAATGAACAAAAACAAAATAAATAATCAACAAAATATAAAATTTATGAAAATTACAAAATAAAATTTCTTTTCTATTTTAATGGTTAGAATATTTTTGTTTTGATTTTATATATGTACATTTGAAAATATCTTAAAGGAGAATCATAAAAGAATTTGGATCTTAAATATTTATTTTTTTGATAATTTACATTTGAAAGACGAGTGAAACCTTTTGAAGTAATGGAAATTTTCAAATATTTGGGAACAATAACAATGAAAAAATTGAGTACTGTAAATACAATATTATGCAGAGACCTGCGAAAGCCGAGATTAAAGAACAATCAACTATAATATCTCTCCATTGTTTGGATTTCATATTAAGAACCAACACGGTATAAATCTATAAAGCATGTGTTAGACCAATCCTATATAACATATTCCAGTATAGGGTTTACGGGAAGTAACAATACAGTTATTAAGCCCTGTTGAAGTGAGATCTTTCAGACCGGTATACGAAAAGGTTATTAGAGATCGTGTTAGAAATGCCTGCGATGTCCATCAAAATATAATTCGTTCGGAAAAATTACTAAAGAACGCATATAAAAAAAATAAGATCACATAATATTGAAAAAAAAATACGACAACCAAACCGGTAGGCATTAACTGTCAGTACGTCCATCAGTGAGATTTGGAGAAAGTTACACTGAATAGTCGTAGGTAGTTAGAAATTAGGAATTACTAATAAACATAGTGTAAGAATGAAAAAAAGGATGATTTCAAATTAATGTAATAAATGTTTTAAATAATTCAAGTTAAAAGTAGGTGGATTGAAAAAAGAAAACGTACGTTATTTACAAATTTTATTTTCTGGTATACATTATGTCATTTATGATCTAAAATTTCAGGTATACTTGGTCATATAGACACCAAAAATTTAAAGAAAGATATTGAAGACAAATAATTCAATGAAGTTTAACAAATTTTAATAATTTCCAAAGAAAAGCTAATCAAAAAGAGGGAAAAGGTTTAATAAGATATAATTATTGCACTTCCATTTTCATTATATATTTGTTCTATAACACAAAAAAAAAACTAATAACTTTAATGTCATCTGGCAACCACTATATGCCTCACACAAGAGGTTATATGACAATTATGGGGATAGTTATCTAACAAAGTATAAGAGAAAAAACTCATTATATCTTAGACAAGACTTATATTACAAACATTATAATATCAATACAAAAATTATTGAAAACGGTGTAAGCCGTAACTATAAAATGTGATTAGTATTAATCAAGAAAATTAAGTTTGGATAGTAACGTAAGAACAACATTTAGTTTGTGTAAAAAATGACAAAATTAAATTGTGTTTTTTAAATTTTTGTATTAAATTAGTCGAAAATTTATTTTGAATACTGAAGCCCAATATTATTCTACACTGTGTAGCAATAGTGTTAATCAACTGAAAACATGTTCACTATTTTTATTATTAAACTTGTCTTCTTAGATTAATCAACAATTTTTCATTTATGTATTTTATGTTTAAACTTCTCTCCTAACAGTTATCATTCTTTAAGAGTTTTAATTTTCATTGTTAATTTGACGTGTTCGAAGTAGTTTCGATTCAAATTTGCGCAGTTGATTGTACTTTATTCTCTAAAAAAATTCCTTCTCTACGGCCCTCAAAGTTACGACATTTCTACTAATGCTAACTAAAATGAAATAGTAGAAAATTTTTAAAATGTTGTTAGATCTCTAATCTCTTTATTTGCAAATATGTTATGCCAGAAGATTTACTCTACCGAAGATGCATAAATTTGAATGCAAAATTTTTAAATAATTGAAAACTAAATTAACGTTAACTTTAAAGAATGAAATTTGAGTGTAGGTATTTTTAATATTACATGTATGAATATCATATCTTTCAGAAAAACTTCTACGAAATCAAAATTTTGTTATTGGATTATCCTTCAGGCATCATCATTTGGCTGCGAACCACACTTTAGTTTAATTTTGGTTTGGATAAACAAAACTTTTCGTGTTAAAGCGTAATGACAGGATATTTTAAATGGGGTATATTTTCTATTATTTTTTCTCTCTTTCTATTCAACCTCATTTTGGTTAATAAAAGTAAAGTTAAATGTGGGGTAATTTGTTTTTCTATATATAGGTACTACAAAAAAAATTTTCACTTTATACATCAGCCTTTTTTAAAAGAAAAAAAAAAGGATTTTAACGGTTGGTGTTTAATACATTTATACTAACAAGATAAATCCATTACTGAAATGAGTTTCATCATACTTGTCATTGATCAAATACATGCACCTTTTGTAATAGACAAAAAAATACAAAAACACATTTTTTTTTAAATCCAAGTTGATGTGAAAATCAAAATTCAAAATGACAAAAATTATGTATGGGAGTCTATTTTAGCGATGATATTTTTATAATATCCACATTAGGTAGGAGTTTTGGGATTCAATTAATTAAAAAAAATAGCTTAAAGGATTTCATAATATAAAAAGCATAAATCCAATGTTCCCTTGTACTATTTTTTAATACTTCATCATTAATAGTTTTATAATTTAATAGTGGTGAAGCAGTAGTAGGCGAAATAGATATAATTTCGCGGAAAATTCAAATTAAATTGTGTTATATAAAAAAGTTATTGAAAATAATTGGAATTACCTTTAGATGTGGAAATGATGGTTATTACGTTCTAAATGAAAATTTAATTATTAATATATGATTATATGTAGTCACCAATGACTTTAATTTCGTCCGTAATAAAAATTCTATTCATTTGATGCAGAGTTTTTATTTAAAAGTTGAAAATTATTCGAGGTTAATGAAGCTTTTCAATTGTATGCAAGGACATTGTATTCAAATGAATGTAGTGTTTTTATACAATTAAAACAATTTAAAATTAGCAAATGTGAATCATATAATATTCATTCAAAAAAATTTAATATCGGTAATAAAAAAATATATAACAGTTCGAGCACGTTTTAACTATTACAAAAGTGATATCTTCAAACATTTCAAAAATATAAACAGTACACAAAAAAATCATTTCGAACAAATCTATATAACAACTTTAAAAGGTAATTAATTTTTCAGAAGACTTCAAATTTATAACTTCTTCAAAAAAGGATGAAGAAAAATGTTATATAGCGATGTTTAAATCTAAATATGATGAACGTGTAATGAATTTATCAAAACAAAAAAAGCGAAGTCAAGTGTAAAAAATAACATAATTTTAGATTTATTTTTATATACAGTTCTCAACAATTATTTAGAGTGACATTTTCTTTACATGTTTTTAAATTTTATATATATCAAATATAACTCCTGTCTTTTCAAGCTTACAATTTAACTTATTTTAAAAATGGTTTGACTATCAAAATTTTTGGGAGAAAAATAACATTAACCTTATTCAAATATCTGCACATTTGTATAGTCAAATTGTTTTTAAATTCAGTTAGAAATCTTTAAAACATGCAAAAGAAAAATTGGCTTTGAATAACTATCGCGTACTGTACATTAACACAAAATCGCTTTCTCGCACGTGTGTAACATTTATAGGCGTCACAAAAGAAATATTGAATAAAGCAATTTTTTCCTTGGTAAAGTAGTTAATATATATTGTTTATCTGTTAAATCGGATGTAGGTGGTTCGATTAGATGTAAAACTTAAAATGTTGAAACAAAACAAAAATCTCTATGGTACCAAAATTTTAATATATTTCATTCTTATAATAAAGAATGGGACAAAAAATTATTCTTATTGAATAATACCATCAACCATCGGGTGCAGGATGGTATTACAACCATCTTGCACCCTGGAAAAATAACTTTTTTTATTGTAAGAGAGTAACAAAATCTATCATCTCTAAATTCTCATTTTTTTCAAAATATCGTTTTAATTCCAGAATATTTATTTTAATTTACTTTTTTCAGAATTTTTATAATATTTAAAAAAAACAAAATTTCGAAAAATGATATTTTGAAAAGGAACATTTTGAAACCGCCCCTCTATTGTGGATAAAACTGTAATTTCAGATTGAATACATTGTTTTGCGTTATAAGGATCGAACATCTGAATTAAGTATTTGCCAAGAAAATGTATAGAAATTAAAAATAAAGAAAAACAGAAAATTGCTAAACTAAAACATTAAATATCAACTTCTTTCTCTCTTAACATTTGTAGTCAGAGTGTATTTATTGATGGACAACATCGTATTTACAAAAGTAATGGACACTCGTTAATAGCAAAAAGTCCATATAAAATCAATCCAAGGGAAAAAGTACAAAGAAAATGGACTGAAGATAGAAACTGGAGCGGTTGATTATAAATTTTGTGCAATTTTTATTAAGGAACAATCTTGTCAAGACCAATACTATATGTATATATTTTGTACTAATTGACTTCATTGTGACAGTTTTGCTTATTCTTTTCTACTCCCTCTAAGAGTATAAGACTTGATCATAGAGCTGCGATTCTGAAGCTGTGCTTCCTTTCAATCATACATTTTTGTAACAAAATGGTTGATTATGATCTCTAGTATTGTTCTCCATATTAGAAGAATTGAATTTTATCTCTCAAGCGAATTGAACTTGTGTTTGCCAAATCTTTAAATTTCATTTTTTCTACTCCTACTGATCAGGCTAAAGAATAGAGAATAAGGAATATAGAGTATCTATAAAGCTTCAGTAAAATATTTAATTTTGTGCCCAAGCTTGGGCTTTGTTTTTCTACTTTTTTTTTACCCTTTAAGGTGAGGTTTTCATGAGTTAGCTCGTATGTTTTCACCCTGTAGATTCGATTTTAGTGTTTGTATTTATTGACTCTACTAATGTCAACTTATTATCCCTCTAATTATTCTAAGCATGTCTTGCATGTCCTTTTGATTTGTATTTGTATTTTGTTTTGTTTTGTGCATCAAAGACACATCTGTTTGTGATTATTTTAACGTGTAATACTTTATAAATTATTCGGTTTTTGTTTACAAATTATTTTGTATACAGATTTTTCAAATCAACCTGTAACATTTTGCTAAGTAGTTATTTCGGGTAAAATGGAGCGAGATTTGAAAATGTTCGCAAACAGCATTAAAATGTCATAATATTAAACAAATTTTGTAAGACATGCGTTGAGTATTAATAATATATCTACTGAAAATCATTATTTTAATTTATTATTATAATAAATTGGTAAATTTGCATTCAGATTCAATTTGTTATTTTTCATAATAAATGTGTTTTAAATTTGTTATTGGAAATTTTTTCTATTTTTGATTTATGAAATTCAAATTTTATAATTTCAGTTCTTTCAAATTTTTACTGAATTTTCTATTAACACTGTGATATGAAAAAGTTTTCTTCAATATTTTACAAAATGCTCATCCTTGTTTGTTTGTTAAGATTTCTGTGATAAATTTAATGGTTTATGGCAAGAAATATTAATTGAAGCTATTTTAAATTTATTTTAAGAAATAAGAGAGTAACAAATTTTAGGTACATTGTATCAACTGTCATATAGATATCCATACACATACGTAAAATCTATGCTTATGTATATGTATGAAAAACTAAATTAATTATTAAAAAACATTCATCTAATTAAAACTTTAAATTAATTTATAGGATTATTATAATCACTTGACATCATCACACCATTATTAAAGTATTAAATTTCAGATACCTCTTTTGTTTTATTTTTTGAGTTATCAATTTTATTTTTCTCTAATTAGGTTAATTTAATTAATAACTTACAACGATAGGTATAATATACAAGGTGTTCTGCAATCATCGAATCATAGACACAAGACACAGAAGTTATGGGAGAGGTCGGAACAATCAAATATATAGGAGTATATAATAATAAATTAAAAAAAATATTAACTACGATATATATAATAATAACGATAATAATAATAATAATAATATTTTTTTATTTTTATTTTATTTTCATTTAGTTAATCTAACTATTTTTCAATTATTATACAATTATTTTTATTATTATTCATCTTTTTTACTTGCTTTTCTTTAGCTTGAATTGTTATTTATTTATTTTATTGGGCAACGTATTAAATTTTTATTTTATATCTGTATTTTGGAGAAATAGTTTTAAGCTCAGTTGGTTAAAGCGTCATAAGGTTTGTGAGTTCGATTCTCCTTTGATTCAAATTATTATTTTTTAAAAAAAATTTTGTTTTGTTACTATATTATATAATTTATAATATAATATAATAACAAAAAAAAATATTTTTTTAACAAAAAAAAAGTAATTTTTAATTATTATTCTCTTCTCAATTATTTCAACACAAACGAAAACTTTAGTTTAGAATAAATCTAAGCAACTCTTCTAAGCATACAAATTATGTATATGTATTATGTATATTTATTACTTATTCATTGATTGCCAGTTGACAGTGCAGTTGACACTATATAATATTGATGTATCATGTAGATGAATGTATATTATCGTGGTGCTTTATAAACGTGCTTTATAAAATGTTTGATGATATTAAATTAATACAAGAGATTTTGTGTTAATTCGATTCGAATCTTTTTTGAGTCAAATTTTATTTTGTATTATTTATGGATTATTGTATTTGATTTTTTGGACTTTTAGTACGAAAAAAAATGAATTAGTACGATAACATTAATATAGTTTTTGAAGAAAAATTTATTAAAAATAAGTATTTCCTTTTCAGATACACGAAATTTATAGGAATTTATATAATTTTACAGGTCAACACATTTTAAAGAAACGTCAACACTAATGAAACAAAGAGATAACTGATATTAGGTGATATTTTATTGTGTGTATGATTAAAATTTTATTGTTAAAATTTATTTTACAGATTTTATAATAGTTAATTTTAACAAAAAAGGAAGATTTAATTTAGGACTAAAAAGTAAATAATAAAAAAAAAAAAACTTTGAAAAAAAAAGTGTAATAAAATAACTCAGAATCACGCTCAAGTAACCAGTAAATTTTTTTGAGTCTAATGTTTAGCTCTTCTTTTTTCTTTGTTATATGTTCCTTCCATCTTATATTAGCATCGAGTGTCATTCCCAGATACTTTGTTGTATTGGCACTATTTTGTTATTGATTGAGATAGGAATGGTTGCAATCTTTTTATATGTAAAGTTTATATGAGTTGATTTGCTTTCATTCAGTTTTATGCGCCATCGTTGGGTCCATAATCTTATTTTATTCACTGCATTTTGAAGTTTTGCTGTGGAGTTTTCGACAGATACGTCAACTGCTAGAATCGCAGTTTCGTCTGCAAAGGTAGCCATAAAAATGTTGTCAATTTGGGGGATATCTCTTGAATATAGCAAGTAAAGTATTGGACCAAGAACACTTCCCTGTGGAACTCCAGCAGATATTTCTTTTACTTATGAATATTCTTTGGCATAATGTACACGAAAGCATCTATTGGTCATATATGATTTTAATATTTTATAAAATTGTCTTGGTAAATCATGATGTAGCTTATATTCAAGGCCTTGGTGCCACACTTTGTCGAAAGCATTTATGAAGATTGCTGAGCAGACTTTTTTTTCTTCGAACGCTTTTTCCATTATATTTGTGATCCTATGCTCTTGATCAATAATTGTAGAATGTTTGTCTCTGAATCCAAATTGATGGTTCGGGATCAGATCTCCTTCAATAATCGGGACAAGTCTTTTGAGGAGCAATTCCTCAAATATTTTTAATATAATAGGTAACAACGATGTTGGTCGATATGATGTTAACTCTGAAAGCGGGTTTCCTTGCTTCGGTATTACTATTACTTCTGCAATTTTCCATTGTCTCGTAACATATGTGAACTTAAAACATGCATTAAATATATGTTGTAGCTTTAACAAAGCTAGATCTGGTAGTTCCCGCATGATTTGTCCATTGATGAGATCGTAACCTGGTGCTTTTTTGACGCTCAGGTTGTGTCTGCATATTTGTTTATTTTCTCTTAGAGTTTGAGAATTTCCACTTCATCTATTTTAACTTCGAGAGTTATATTTTCTTTAGCAAGATTTTGTGTTGGGGCTGTGAAGACCTCTGCCAAGTGGTCAGCAAAAATCTTAGCTTTTTCTTTTGGGTTACCGACCCAGCTACCAGCTTGTGTTTTCAATGGTGGATCTTGCACCTGTGGTCTATTTATTCGTTTAGCTGCTTTCAAAAGCGAGTAGTCAGTAAAAGCATCGGCTGATAAATTGTTTAAGAATTTATTAAATGAGTTATTTTTTATATTTCTGATTTGCTGTTTTAGTTGATTATTTAAACGATTGAATATAACTTTATCACCTGGGTACCTCGTTGATTGCCATTTTCGTCGTGCTCTTCTCTTCTCCATAACCAGTCCTCTTATTTCTGGAGGATAGCTCACTCTCGAATGATGTTTCGAATCAAAACATGGTGTGCTCTCCTTTGCTGCTTACTGCACGTCTACAATGAATTGCTCGACTTCTGCATCAATTTGGTTTCTTGATTGGGATTTTGGTTTCACGGATCGTAGAGTAATGAATTGCTCAAGTTTTTCTCTAAACATATCCCCATCAGTTTTCTTGTAAATCTTAGGAGGCCATTTTTGTGTTCTACTTTTCCGCTTAGAACCATGATCACTGGAGTGTGGTCAGACGATAGATCATCATTGCTCACGGTATATATGTGGTTTCTATTTATTCCCTTTGTTATAAAAAAATTAATCAAATCAGGTATTTTCAGTCAGTAGGCCAATAGGTTGGGGCACCGGAAGAAGTAAATTCACACTTATGATTTCTTCTAGCTTGATATAGCTCTCTCCCTTTTGTTGTGGTTAATCTTGAACCCCAGTGGGTATGTTTCGCATTGAAATCTCCTCTGATGATAAAATTGTTTCCAAGTATTTTAAAAAGATTTATGAAGTTGACTCTAGTAGGTGAGTGTCTTGGTGGGCAATAGATAGCCGAGATTTTGAAGTCCTTATTTTTGACCTTAATGTTAATTGTTGTAACTGCATCATTGCATTTTCTATTTTCTGCTCCTCCGTGTGTTGAATGTTGCCTTTTATCAGTATTGATGTTCCTCCTCTTACTTTGTCATCTGGATGCGAAGTATGATAACAAACGTAATTAGAAATTTTAATACTAAATTTCTTTGGAAGTGTCTTTCAGAAATTAGACATATATCTATGTTTTGATCCTTCAGAAAAATTTCGAGTTCCAAAATGTGTTGGAAAAGTTCATTTGCTTTCTATGTGACTGCGGTGGTTTTCTGCTATGGTTTTTTATCGTTGTAATCTCATCAGATAATGTTTTTATAAATCCGTCTTGGTTTGTTAGTCTCTGTAGGATAAGACTTAGTATATCCTTGACTGAGCAATTATCTTCTTTACGGGAGTTTTTCACAATTTGGGCATACGATTTAGCATTTACATTACAGCCCTTATAACTTTACAGCTCTTATAACTGTAGGTTTTCTATTCGTGTCAACGAATTTTTCATTTTTATAAGTATTAATCTTTTGAATTTGGGGTAGTTTTGCTTGTTTATTTCTTCTGGCTTGCTTTTGCAATTGAGCATCCTCTCTAGTTTGCCGGATGATCACCACGACAATTAATACTAGGGGGCTTTTTCCCCAACTTCAAAATACAGCTTTTTGTGAAATGCTAACCTTCACACTTAACGCAAGCACAGTCTCTATTACAGTAACTTTGTGTATGCCCAAAAGCTTGGCATCTCTTGCACTGCGGGATTAACTTTTTGTTTTTTCTTAATGGTTCAATTGTAACGACTATTTTCATTATTGTTTTATAGCAAATTTTTTTCTATATTTTTCTCTATTGTCGAATGTTAACATAAACAATGGTAATCCTCTTCTTCGAGTGATAAGGCTATCATCGTTCTTTTCGATTTTATCTTTAATAATTATGTTTTTGGCTTCTAATATCTGGAAACCGTTATCTCTCAGGTCTTGAACTATTTCATTTTCAAGGCGCCTACATCATCATCGTACGAATGATGTAGGCGCCTGGCCATAACTTTTGTTGGTCTGGCAGCTTTGTCCTCATAGGAGTGCCACTGAACTTTCTTCGATGTTAAATCATTTCTTAGATATCTGTATGTGTCACTATCAGTAACATTGATCTTCCAGACGTTATTGTTGTAAGATGTGTACTTGCATTCCTTTTTAGTGGTTTGCTTTATTAAATTATTTAGCTCGCCAAAGGTACCTAACCCACGAACCATAATAGGTGGTGGTTTATGTTACTCTTTTTTAACTTTTTTATCACTATTGTTTCCAAGTGCTGTTTGTTTTATTTTTGGTGATTCTTTTTTCTGTTGGGCAGTTTCGGGACTTCCCTCTGCTTTCCTTCTTTTGGATGGTCTTTTCATTTTTTTAAGAATCCAATCCGTTTCTCACGTGAGTTCTTCTTTATCCGTGAAGTAATTGAAGATATTGCAATTAGTTGGCACTGGTGAATTACCTCTATCTAATAAGGTAACCTTTTTTTCTAGATCTTTAATGTGATCCTGTAAACTGATCACTATCTGTTCCATTTCTTTCCTCGCCTTTACTTCTTTTTTCTATGAATTGTATAAATTTACACCTACAGAGTTTAGATGGATCTTGCTATCAGCAACGTTTTCGACATTTATTTGCTTTTCTTCGTTGTTTATTGTGTTAGGGGGAGTTCTTGATGATAACGAACTGCTGCTAAAATTTCATATTATATGTAACAGTTGGTCCCCCAGAATCCGTGGGACTGACCACCGAAAAGGGTGATTTTCCAGAGCAACTGATCTGCCACCTGGGATAATATTGTCTTTTGTTTTGTCCATTACATTTGTAATAACTGTATTCATTTTATTGTGGTAGGACAGATAAAACTACACACAAAACCTCTGCCAGGAGGGCCAGGTCATTTGACGATGGAGTCTCCGTCTCCGCCTAACTAACATCGAAAACATACGTCCTCGTTTGGCGGATTGGTCCAGCCTAACCGGTTTACTTAGTTGTTGCGCTAAGTTCTCGCATTCATCCGCTCTCGTCCGCCTTACAAAGTAAGTTTTAACTATGTTACTTACCTTCGGGGAGGTGAGAGTTGGATTTGTTGACAGAGCTGTAGTCGTTAAACCAGAAGGCTTTTCCTAGGTTTTATCAGAGCAAACGTTAGGAGTATACTCTGCCTTGGGCTTATATCAACCTTAGCCTCCCAATATTTATGCGGTGATGTAATCTTTAACAACTCCTAATTCGGACATGGTATATTATTATTAGGATTAGACTCCTGCCATATTATAAAATGTTTTGTTTCTTTTGTTCTTTCAAATTACCTCAGGCGCTATCATTGTATACTCCCGAAGTACCCTGTATAATCCTAATTATATCCTTTTTGTAATTTTACAATTAAATTTTTTAAGTTTTATCTGTTCATTTATTAGTTTTCTTATATAGATAACTATCATTTGAACTTATATAACACAATCATATCAAAACATTTTACATATTGTGGAAATTGTAGAAAATTTTCTTTAGAATTTGAAAATGTATTTTAAGTCTCAAAATTATAATATAGTAATATTTGAATTTCGACATTTGATTTAAAATATGCAAATTTAATAGTAACATATCAAGCAAAGTAAGAATATTGAATGTCAAATGAAAAAAATTATTATTTAAATGGATTGGAAAATTATGTTTGAAATAATGGAAAAATAAAATAAATAAAAAGAAAATGAGTAAGATGTAAGTTACTTTTACTTGTATTACTCTTCTCATTTTCAATATAACTTGAATAATTGACAGTTGACACTTGACATTTATTATTTTGAAAAACAAAAATTAAATGTAAAAATTTTTGTAAATAGCTAGTGCAGATTTTTAGTATAATATTGTGAATTTTGCTTTATTTTTTAGAATAAATTATTATTGAAAAATATGTTCTACATGTTTTCAAAAGAAAATCATCAAATATTATAAAACAAAATTCAATTGAACTTTAGAAGTTTTTCCACATCTATTTAAATTTGCTAGAATTAAGAAGTTTTGTAATATAATAGAATAACTAAAAAAATTTATAGGCAAATATGTGTGTAAATATTTGAATTATACACATTATACTTAGTTCAAAAGAATAAATTAAAACAACAACTGATAAATTTTTTTTGTCAATTTTAATACCACACGATTAACTTAGTTTTTTATTTTCATTAAATAAAAAACAATTTTCTAGCATTAAATTTAAAATACCGCGTGTGATCAATTTGGGTTTTGGTTTTTATTAGGAAAAAACCTATACCTTTAAAAATGTTGATTTCAAAGGATATAATTCATGATATTCAGCATGGATGATTCTTAAATTTGATGGTAGATACTAAAGGGTATATTTTTAACTTACATATATAACTTTTTGTAATTTTACGAATTATTTCATCTTTTTTCAAAGTGAATAAATAGGGAAAAATGTCATGCACAGAAATAAAATTTTAGAAAAGGAAATTTTTAAACATAAATATACCTATATATAAATCTTTATATATATTATAGAAGGTAGAACATAATTATTATGATAAAATAAGATTCTTTAAATTTGAAAATATAATAATACTATATAATTTTTTTTTATTTTATTTTTATTTTATTTTAACCATAAAATGCCTTTAGAGAACGTTTATCATTTTTAGGCTATATACAATTACAATTAAATTTATTTAAAGTTAATAAAAATATTGATAGCAATCAACTGAAAGTAATTGTGCAAGTCGAGAAAAAAATTAAAAAAAAAAAAAACAAAATAACAAAGAAATAGGAAATGTGTGATGTTAAATTATTATAGAATTTGGACACAAGAAGTAAAGAACAAAATAAAAATAAATTGAGATTTAAATTTAAGGCAAAATGTAAAGTTAATTAATCAAAATGTATACTCCTGAAAAAAAATTTAAAACAATTTTATACTGCTGCATTTGCTTATTAGTGACTTTTTCAGTTTCTGTTTTAATTTTGAACTGTTTAATAGCTTCAACCTATTATCAAGTTTATTGTATAGTGTGATACATATTAGCATGTATTGTTGTTGATTTCCCAAACTGTGTTGTTCGTTTACTGTATGAATAAAGTGTTTATTCCTCGTATTGATTTCATGATGATCTTTTAGTTTAGTAAGGTTAATTTCATAGTAGTGTGACTTCTTCAAAATTCATGAATGTGTAAAATTAGCTTAATGCTAGTAAATCTTTAATAAATAATATTTCAGTATCGCTGTGTATCAATTCAATGCTCTCTTTACAATTATAATCATAAATATTTTTTATTGCTCTCTTTTGCCTTGTATAATTTTACTACATACTGAACCACATAATTTAATATCATAGCTTAATGACTATTGAATAATTCATAGTATCTATTTTCCTTTATTGGATTCGGGAACAGATAATTTAATTTTACAAGACAGACCAGCAATTGATGAAAGTTTGTTACAAAGAAAATTTGTATGAAAATCCCATTTGAGTATTATAATTTCTAATATGAATGAAATATTTCACATAATTTTGACAACAACATTTGCTAATATATACTAATTGAACTTTTTAGTTTTCTTCAAAAATGATATAATAAATGTTGATTCATTTGCTTCTGCTATTTAAAAAAAATTTATACAGTAAAACACGGCTATAGTCATTCACTAAATTTCAGTAATATTGCTGACTATAACCGTTTTGTGATTATAGGCGTAGTCAAAAAAAAATTGCATCTTTATACACAAAATCAAATTCAATAAAATATCTTTCGTATAACCATTTTAAACTTTATTTTATTCATAAATAGCAATTCTGTTATGTAATCACAAAATATACATATTTGTAATAAAGAACAGAAAAAGACAATTTATAAATCATTTTTTTAATAAAATAATTCACTTTTGACTTATTCTTTTGTTTTATTGAAAAAATTGGCGTTACATTTTTATGTGACTATAAACGACGTCGATTGTATGAACTTATGAAGTTTATTACTTTTTTACAATTGTTGCCTATAACAGAGTTGTGACTACACACGTTTTTGACTATAAACGAAGGAAAATACATCGATCTACTACGTTGAGAGTAATGGGATTTTATTGTGTTAAGTTATATTGAAATTAGTATTAATTTCGTCATAAAGTATAATACTTTAATTTCATTATATATATATTCATTCAAGCGATACAGAAAACAAGTATAATTATTCCAAAACAAATATTTCTTTTTATATAAAATCGTACCTGAAAGAACTGCTTCTGTGCAATTACACAGGGGATTCACTAGTGTTAGTAAATAAATTTCTAAAAACATTGACCATGGACAGTAGCTATGATTCTATGAATAATATAAAAAAGTGTCCTGTAGAGTTTATACTTTTCAAAGTTACTATACCCAATAATGGTTAGTTACAGTTGGTTTAGTTTATAAATAATAATTAAAATGCATTAACTTAGTTAAAAAAATATATTTATTTAATTTATTCTTGAATAATTTTTAAATTAAATTTAATCTTAAGATAAATTTTCAAATCTTAAGTATTATTTATCTGAGAGAACAAGTGAAAGTTTTAATTTTTTTGTCATTTTATTTTTTTTTCTATATAAATGTATATTCATTATGTATTAGAAAACGTTTTTTGTTTACAATTTAAAAATTTTTTTTTTTGCAAAATATATTCGTAAATACAAAATAAAATGTGTTTTTAAATTATAAACAAGTAAGCAAATTTTTATATTTATTTATTTAATAAAGTGTGATATCATTTATTTGAAGTGAATTATTGTCTGTTAGATTTTATACATGGAAATATTTAATTAATACGGTATTGTTTTTGACAGGGTGACAGATGGAATGGGTAGAGTTTAGAACCATATTCTCTTAAACTCAACATGTAGACATTTAAGGACAATCTTGCTGATATCATTTACTACGTAGCATGATGGCTTCAAGAAAGGTTCAAGTTCGCTTGAACAGCTTATATTTGCTAATTTTTCAAATCAGCTTTACTCAAGTTAATCACAAAATTTACTTACTTGACTTAAAGACTTTAAGACATACACAGCTTGAAAGCTTGAGTGAAAAATGTAATGTAAAAAAATTACGAAGGTTTATTAAATGCTTAGAGTGAATTTAAAAAATTAAAGATGTTAAAGGTTAATAAATAGAAAAATTTATGTTTTCTTTAATCTCTAAATTTAAAGTTTCACAAATTTTAGGCGTAATAATTTATATCACCGAAAATTCATATGTCAAGCTCAACCTATTTTCGAACTGACAGTGCTTCAAGCTGGTTCATCGTATACTTAGCTTAAAATTTCAAGAACAATTCAAGTTAACTACTCAAGCTGTCATGTATATGTTAATAGGGATTGATTGATTTTTATTGACTTGAAATTATGAGATTTTTGTTAATTTATGTACAAAACAATATGAAAAGTAGCACTTCGTAAACATATCCCCTTTAAAATTTTAAAATGTCTGAAAATCATAGGTTTAATTTTTCATCTCAAATACTTGCAGATTTATCTGCAGGTCCACTGTTTAATTAAATTAAATTAAATTAATTAAATTAAATAATTTGATTTGTGTCAAGCTTTCTTTTACTAATAATTTCTATATTTGATTGCAAATTTTGTGTAAGAAACATATATTTTTAATCAGTGCTTGTGACTAACCTATATGTAGATATAGAGTCAAACAAAAATTTTATTTGTATTTGTAGTACATATATGTAATTAATCTTTTACTAGAAAAGTTAGTTACAAGCTCTGATTTTTTTTTATACACTACCCAAATGCTATTAAGAAACTTTATACACAATTACTGTATTAGGTAAGGGGGATAGCATTGGAGTGAAATAGGATATTAGGAGAGAAATGGATTGTAATTCGGAGAAGAATGCGAACAGGTTAGTTTTGAAATATTACAAGTGTAGGATTTCGAAAATGGCAACACCGATTTGTGAAATAGTGTAATAATCGCGAATTGTATCAAACTAAATTATTGCTTGTAAAAACTGGTCTTATACTGGCTGATGTATATTTGTATTGTTAAACTATATAAGTCGAGTTGTGGAAATATTTTGAGTAAGCCAACACGTATCACAAATGGGATGTAATTGAACAATATAATAAAGAAATCAAATAATAACTATAAACTATAAAATAATATTATATCTTTTATTATTACAATAATCCTATACAAGGAAGTATGTTGCTTCCGAAATATCGATATTTGCAATCAAATAAAAAATAATTGTTAGGGAAATGCAATTTGACAACTGTTAAAATATCAATGGTTGACAAAAATTATGGTTGGTTATGTAGTAAAACATTATTTTACTGTAAATACTCATCTCTTTTGGTTGAACTGTCAAGTTGTGAAAAGAATGAATGACTGAATGGTCTGAATGAGCGAAAGAATGAATGATCAAAAGTAATGGAGCGAAAAGAATGAATGATCAAAAGTATGAATCATAATATGAGATGCTATAGTCCCAAGTGGAGCGAAAAGAATGAACGATGTGGATAAATAATTAAAGGGAATGTTTCTTAGATGTCATTTTATCATATTATGAAATTCGTAATTGGTTGTTTAATTTATAGTTATTTTAGTTCTTTTAGTTACCAAACTGTTGTACATACCATGAATTCAGGATATTTGTACCTATTTATGTTTTTTTAGTTGCATTCAGCAATCCCCAAAAATTTAATGTCTTGTAGCGAAAACATCAAACCATTTTGTTATATTGTTCAGACTTCCGTCAGCTCGTAGACTTAATATCAGAAAATTTAGAAGATAAGTACCTTCTATAGAAGTTCTTAAAATGTTTTCAATAGTTGACATAACTTTAAGAAATTTAGATTTTTAGTATAATAAAAATTATATTTTTTTTCTTTTTTTTTTTTATCAAAATTTGTTTTCTAGCGTTAGAGTAAAATTTTTATATAATCGTGAAAAGAGTCGAATATTTTCCGTTATAATTTTACTGATATGCTTATGACACAGATACGCGTATTTCGTTTACTACTTGCAGACTTCTTCAGTGTTTTGTACTCGACTGGAAAAATTATATATTTTAAAATAATGTTAAGCACCGCATTTTTGAAGTTTAAATACCATTTCAAGTTTGTTTCGTTGAGTATGCTTCCACTATAGAATAATTTAAAATGGTTTTGCTTTTTTAGGTTAGTCAGAGTCGTAATTTTAAAATAAATTATCCTCATTTCTTTTTTTTCAAATAGCTACATAAAGAAGACAGTACAGTTGAATAATAAACTTTTATAATTATTCAATTTCGTATTTAGCTCATTATGAATTATAATATGATTAATCGATTAATTTAATATCGAATTGAATTAAGACTGAAATATTATATGCAGCTAAATATAGGTTATAAAGAAGTTCCATAAATTAATCCCAAATTTAAAAGGAAAACGATAAGCAAAAAATCAAATGAAAATTGTTTGCATCGGTATAAGTCTAAAGTGTATATAGAAAAATGTTCAAATATAGACGTAAAATTTAACTGAGAAGTGATTGACCTCAAGGTTTGAAAATTTATTCGATTAAATGCAAAGAAACATTTGGTCAAACCAAAATATTTAATTTTCTATGACTAGTAGTAATTGTAGTAGTCCTAACTAACACTGTCCCTGATGTGTAACAACATTATTTATCTACTGTTAAACATCTTCTAAAAATTAATTTAGTTATAAAAAGTTTTAAAAAAGAAACAACATAATTTTATTTTATTTTCTAGAAAGCTCAACTTTAGTGAGATATTTAATAAACATTCCCAATTTTTTAATTTCGTTTTTCCTAGTCAACCAAGTTTTGTTTTCATATGAAAAAAAATAAATTAAAAATAAATTATTTTAAATCACTTTTTCTGCTTATTTTTTTTTTTTATGAAAATAGTTTTAAATTTTTTTTAAAGTTTTAAGTTAGTTGGGCGTAGATATTGTTAAAAGTTGAAAGTAGCCTAAAAAACTTTTATTTTTTCTTTTGTCTTCATTATTAAAGGTAAAGAAACAAAAAAGTTGAATGTAGTTAAATTAAATTGTTTTTATTATATAAGAGGAGAAGTGTATAGGGTGTTAATTCCTAAACAAGTGTTAACATTTCATCATCTTTTTCAACCTCTCAGTGTAAGTCAGCTTAACGCAACTAGTTGTCTATGTTGTAAAATCTATTGCTTATTAAAGTTTTAAAACAAGTTGCGGGAATAGAAGGATAAATGTTATGTAGTAAGTGATGATAAATCAGATCAGGTCTGTAACATCCATCAAATAAGTAAAAGAAATATGTTTTAAGAAGTATGTGGTAGGAGAATTTACGAAAATTTTAAGTGAACGAGAATTTCTTAATTCCGGGCTCATAATTATTTTAATTTCTGATAACTAGAGTATAATCTATTATAACATAACTTATGACTTGAATCTTCTTTAATTCAAAGTTGTGGATTTGACTATTTTTGCATTCTGATTGCATTCTAAGAAATGTCTTCTTTATAATTTGAAAGTCACGCTTCTTATGGAGTTAGAGTTATTGTGGGGTGGTGTGAAAAAAGATTAAACGGTAATGATGTTGCAAAAAGGAAAGACCAGTGGTATGCAAAATTCATATCTTAGACGAATTGAAATTAAAAATGAGCTAAATTAGGTAGCTCTCTCTCTCTATATCTACTCTATAGGTAGTTCTATCACAGTTCTAGAACCAAATGTTTTATAAGTAGTGCTTGCACGATACAAGTGTCAAGTGTGTATAAATAAACCAGTCTGATACATTTTTTGTTTATTTTAAGTTTTACAGTAATTTAAAGATCACTATGGTTAAACGGTCACCCTGTATTTTCAGTTGAAATTTAGAAAAAATTATTTTGAAAGAAATATCCATAGTTGCACATAACGCAATCCTTTTGTTTTATTTAAATTTATTATGGATTATGTGTTATTGTGATAGTGTGTAATGCTTTAAAGATTCAAAGTTATTTAAATTGTTCTAGCATAATATTGTATTTAAGATAAATTGTTAGTTAAAAATGGTTTTCATTGTTTTTTAAAAATTAAAATATGAATGTTTTAGAATAAAATTTTAAGTTATGTTTTCTTTGCTTCTTTGATTCGCATTTTTTTTCAAAACATATAACCTTAGTTAATAACCAAATTCAGAAATGAAACAAGGCTTTAAAACGAAATATGCACTTACTTATTTGCAATTTAAACTAGTTCTTAAAACAGAACACCAATTAGGAAGCATTGAGGCGCAGCCAGTTTGTATATCGAATATGAGTTAAATAGTCCTGC
Source organism: Argyra leucocephala (assembly GCA_963942445.1). Lineage (NCBI taxonomy): Eukaryota > Metazoa > Arthropoda > Insecta > Diptera > Dolichopodidae > Argyra > Argyra leucocephala. The sequence continues at coordinate 92,310,680 of OZ012679.1, forward strand.
TTGGAACGGAAAATCAGGCTGATAAAAAATAAACAAAAAAAAAAAACAAAATAATGGTACAAAGGAGAAATTAAAGGTTTAGTATTCGTTGTAATCCAGGAATGGACAAGCACAATATAAAAGTGAAAAACAGATTCAAATACTTGCGCTCAACAATCACCAAAAATTGACAACATAGGAGAAATTAACACTTAACTCTTTCACAGTGGAAATTCCGGGATATTTAAGTCATGTTATGGAAATTCTTTTATAAAAAGTACATCTCGATTGTGGAATCGCGTTCCAATCGAAGCATTCCCATTGAATTTATGATACAGAGATTTAAGACGAATATTAACAACATTGTTTGCTCTTTCCCACAAAACTTTTCTTTCCTTTCCTTTAACTATCTTATCCTTTTTCAAATAGTCAACGGTTCGCAAGTACTCAAAGCAAGTACTCAAAGGTTCACAACCTAAGTTTTGGCTATAATATAAAAAACAAAAACTTAAATCTTAAGAAGTTAACTTATCTTTTTGTAAAAACAATTTTAAGATGTACGCACAAAATATCCAAATTCATCTTGTATAATATGATTATTCGTCTACTATTAAACTATGGTAGAGCAAATTGGTCAGATTGACAAAATCGTCAATATAAGACAACAGAAGAAAATTTAACCGATTTGTGAAAATAATGGTGGGATAACAACGTACAAGCATGAATTCTACCAAGTATATTAGAAACCAAAATTGTTGAAATATATGTAAGACTCAAGAGACTACCTTTAGAGGACAGCCGGGTTGACAGGGCATCCGGGTTGACAATCCAAAGATTTTAATACCTTTATGGAGAAGCTCTTTATGGAAAAGGTCTTTTTACATTGAACGGTTTAAACTGAGATAGCTTGATGTGATCTCAGTTGATACATTTACACTGGTCAATGTTAGAAATTGTAGAGTATCTATAAAATTTAATGAGCTATTAAGGATGCGTATAGAACAGTCCAAGACTTGATTCGGACTGTAGCATCAGTGAAAGAAAGACAAGAAAAATTATTAGACCTGGTTAATGGCATTGATTGAAAAATTTGCAAATTCAATTAATTGTAAAACTTGCAATACAATTGAAAAATTACGGTTAATTTCTCATTAATCAGTCTAATTGTAACCTAACTTTCACAGTTAGAAAAATTTGCTGTCTACCTTTCGGCGTAAGAAATGAAAAAAGAAAACATTAAATATTTGTCAATTACCTGGGCCTTCATCTTGATATTTGACTCATATGACTGAACAATATAAGAATAAAGACTGGTGAATTAAATTTCACAATAGCTTATATTATAGTTGTATTGGTTCTACCTAATATTAAATAATTTTCTCAGATATTCGATAGACTTTTTTGTATTATACTTTCGATTTGTTAGTTTTTGAAACCTTTTAGAGATTTCAAAATAAAGTTACAAAATAAATCATCACTGTTCTAATACGACACGAGAAAGAAATCCTTAAACATTTTCTATGCAACTGCACAGCCTTCGAACTTGCATTCCGAATTCTAAGTAAGGCCTTTTCATAGATGATATATCGGTGAGTGGAATAGGAGATCATTTCCTCAATTGTGTAGTTTGGTAGTTTCTTAAAACAAGCAATAACAAAAAATTAGTTCATCGAGTTGTCGCTTCATAAAAGTGTGTTGAAAAATCTCATCCAGAAATTGACATATATAGAAAGTATCCTTTAGATAGCTGCCAGCAGAAATAACTTCCACTTTGTTTCTTTTTAGCAAAAAAAATATAAGACACAAAAAAAAAATTGCTGTTTTTACACTTCCGTGATTTTTAATGATATTAGGTGTTTTGTAGAAGATCGTATGTGTTCTATTTCTGTTTCAAATATACAATAAGTATAATCTTTTGTAGGAAATATACAATTATTCAGATAATCCATTATTATTGTAATTTACAAGACTTTGGTATGTTCTCTTTTATAATAAATTTTTGAGTCTCTGTTCATATTTTTCTTAAATTATATAATTGCAATAATAAATCTGATTTCTTTTGTCTTACATTTTATATTTTCATTTTAATCATCTTATAGCTTAATGTCCTTTTAGAATTAGGACCCTTTTCAAAATAAAGAGAAATGTTTCAAATTCACACCATTATAGGCACATTAAAAAAGGGAATTTTGAAAGTACTTTGAATTGAAAATAAAAAACAAAAAAAATGAACGGAAGATTTTAGAAAGGGTATTAAAAACTTTCATTTATAGCTTAACCTAAAAATAAAATTTCCTTTCTTTTCTAAATTTATTAAAATTTATGAAAAATATTTTCTTTAAAAGGATCTTTTTAAATGAATTTATTAGAATTTAAGGAAGATGATTTAGTCTTTGTTTTAAGTTTAGACATTAGAAATATTTTTTTTCTGATTTATTTTAATAAATTTAATTTTATGAAATTATTGAAAATCAGGATAAATCTTACAAATGAACTTTTTATATTTTAATTTGCTGACTTTAGGCTAATTTTCAAACTTAAGGATTAAAAACTAAATATTTAAAACTAAAAATTATAAAATTTGTTTGTATATGGTAATAAAGTATTTTTAAAAAGTACACTTGAAACCAATTTTACATACCATAGGTTTCACCACCGTACATAAAAACAAAATTTTTTTTGATATTTTGATCGTAGCTGAGTAAAAGAAATACTATATTAGATTAGATTAGATTTCTTAATTTATTTCACAAGTTTTTAAGTAAAATTTTTAAAAATACAAGTAGTCACAAGGTTTTTGTAATTTTGCTCCATTTTTCCTTGTATAAATTAAAATAAATTGTAAATCAGACAACAAATGCAATGCAAAATAAAAATTAGAATAAAATAAAACTAGCAGCTGTTAAGATGCTAATAATCTAAGCTCTAACTTAAGTATAAGAAGACTCTGTCATTATAAATTATGTATTAACAAATTTTGAAAATAAACGAACTATCTATCTATCAAAACTATCTATCTAATAATTTATTTAGTTTTATATATGTAAATAAAACTATTAATTGTAATAATTTATTAATTTAATAAATAAGATGTTTTTACACTTTTAATAAGTTTTTTTTTTATACATTTCAATATTAGTTTCAGTTTTTATTTCCGCAGGTAAATTATTAAATAGCTTTAACCATTCATACATTAAATTCTTTTGAGCCATATCCGTTCTAAAAAAACTGTAATCTAAAGTTGGAGATGTTTCTTAAACTATAATGTTGAATTGTTGAATTGCATATAACTTTTCTGATAAATAGTTCGGCATCATAATGTGCTTAATTTTGAAGATGAGCACAAGTGTATTAAATATTAATCTTTGTTTAATATTCAGCCAATTTAATGATTTCAACATATTGTCTATATGTGTTAATCTATAACATTTCAAAATACTTCTCATATTTTTATTTTGTAGCTTTTGCAATCGACTTATTTGTTCATTATTTAAAAATGCTGTTAAACTCGAATATAGCTTAAAATTAGGCTTAATAATTGCATTGTATACTGATATTGCAAATTTTTGAGACATATTATCTCTGATTTGGTTGAAGAAGTATGTTTTTTTCGGGATTTTTTTGCCTGTAGAATCAAGATGCTTATGAAATTTTAATTGCTCATCTAGTATTAACCCTAAGCACTTAATTTAGCTTACTTTTTCAACAGGTTCATTGTCGATTTTTACTTGGTATTCTGAATTTCCATTAATTATCATGAACTTTGTTTTATTTATATTTAGTTTTAATTTATTCATTCTTGTTGACTCTTTCCAAATCATTAATTATTTTCTCTATGGAATTATTAGCTGATTTTCCTGAAACATATAGAAGTGAATCATCCGCAAAACAAGATCAGTTGCGAAAAAACTACAGCTATCTTCATATCATTAATGTATATTAGAAACAATAACACCCCTAATACCAGATCCTTGTGGAGCTTCAAACAAAACTTCAATTGCCTGTCAGACTACACCGTTGACTTTAGTTTTTTGTATTCTATTGCTTAAATATGACCTGAACCAATTAAATTCTATATTTTCAACGCCTAATGCTTCTAATTGCGATAATAGAATATTTTTGTCTACTGTTTCAAATGCTCTTTTCAAGTTAAGGAAGACCGCTACTATCGTTTACTTTTCGTCTACAAGCTATTTCCAATTTGGTACAATTAGATTCAGAGCTGCTTCACAGCTGTGGTTTTTCCTAAAACCTGATTGGAATTTAGATATTAAATTGTTTTCATTCAAACACCTTTCAAGTTGAATATACACAAACTTCTCAATAATTTTTGACTCTGTGCTTGTCATGTTAATTGGACAGAATTCACTGCATATTTTTGAGTTTTTTAATTTTTCTATTGGTGTTACTACTGTTTCCTTTCATGCTATTGGATTAATTCCCGTATATAACGAACCATTTATAACTTCAATCAAATTATGTGTTATTAAGCCAAAAACATCCAATAACATTTTACAGTTTACATGATTAAAGTCTTTTTTATTATTTTTATTTTTTTTAAAATACTTTTTAAATCATCTTCCTCCATTGTTTAAAAATTAAACTAATTTGTATTATTTCTTAATATTAAATTTTGGTAAGGTATGTTTTGAACACTATTATTAATTTCTTCTACACTATTTACAAAGTATGTATTAAAATTTGTTGCTATATCCATACTGTTTTTATAAATCAAACCGTTAAAATTGACTTCGATAATGTTATTTTTTTTTTCTCTTAGTATATACTAACGTTTTTATTGTTTTCCACATTTTCGATTCGTCTTTGCCCTTGAGGATCTTATTACTTATAAAGTTATTTTTAGTCTGATTTAGCTTGTTTTTATATTTATTTCGTATGATTTTATATTTCACCCAGTTATCATAAGAATTTGTTGAAATTGTTTCATTATATTTGTTGATTTTCCTAATTTTCATATTACGAAGAGAACTATTGAGCCAAGGATTATTTTTATTATTTATCCTAATCGTTTTCATCAGGTGTTGGCTAATATTTCGTAATTTATTACTAAATATACCTGCTTTTTTATTTACACTTATTGAATAATATGTCGACATTATTTGACTACCAAAAATTAAGTTACGAAATCTTTTTTTATCATAATTAAGATAAGTAACAGTATCTATGTTTTCGCTTCCACCATTGTCCATTATAGTAATACTAGTTCCTTGATGATCACTAATTTTATTATTTTCACAAATTTCAGCATTTATCTTATTTCTATAATTTGTTACCACATAGTTAATCAAAGTTTTACTAGTACTAGTTATTCTGGTCGGCTCATTTATAATTTGTTAAAAATTTAAATCATTGAAAAATTGCGCAATACTTAAACGAGGTGTTGTGTTTTTTGTGCAGTCAATATTGAATTCAATCATTATTATAATTTCGTTCAATTCAAAAAGATATTCCAGTAAGTCATTTAAATGATTTATAAAATTACCTTGCGTGTAGTTACTATTTGGTGATTTATAAATGACTACTAATACATAACAAAGATTTTGTTTTTGAATCTTTACCACTGAGTACCATAAATCCATACCAAAGTTTACTGCTTTAAGAACTTGATAATACCAACTACTATTTGTGTAGAGCACTACACCTCCAGTGTGCCTGCATGTACTATTTACTTTTATTAAATTGTAATTAGCTATATTAATTAAGTTATCTACGTCCATATCATTCAAATATCCGTTAGGCAAATAAATTGAAATTCACCACTATTTGCAATTAATTCTATCTCATTGAAATTATTAATCAATCTCTGTACATTTGTATAAAAACATTTTACATCTTCATTTTTACTATTCTTACCACTTTTTTTTATTTTATCAATATAATTTAAATATCAATATTTATTAATTGCTAATACTTAATTTTACTTCTCTCATTGTTTAATTTATGCAAATACATACTACATAAGTAGTGTTCCCATTTTGAATGAATTGAATGAATAGAAATCCGGACATATAAATTTCACGAATAAAAACTTCAACCCTCTGATCCACAAAATGATAAAATCAAATTTGTTCATATTGATATTGAATATCATTTACTTAACCAATGATCTTCGTCCAATAAAATTATTTTGAATAAAAACAATGAATGGTAAACTTTGATAAAAAATTTGTATGATTTGTAAAAGTTGTTGATTTGCATACTTTCCATAATGAAATGTTTAACCTCTAAAACACAAAACTAAAACAAAAACATTATAAAATCAATATGTAAAACCTGTAGTTAATTATAATTTAAAATTATTGTCAAATGAAAAATCCTATTTAAGCTAAAAACTTATATACGAAATCATTAGGAAACCATGGAAAGGTATTTGTGCTATGTTCATATTAAGAAGTATTTTACTCTTCTTTGCTAAAATAATCAAATTTTTTCAACTTCTATAAAAAAAATTTGTCTTTAGATAAGCGCAAGATTGTTTATAATTTTAATTGTTAAATAAATTGCAATACGACAAGATTTTAATTGAAGAAAAACTATTTAAGAAAAAACCACAAAAAAAAAGTACACAAAATAGCCAAGCGAAAATAATTAATTATATATATACATGCACTAGCGTACAAATCTATTATGTTTATATGAAAAACTTCTTTTAGAGTTCCCAGTAATTACAACTAATTAAAACATTTTATATATTTACAGCTTTATTTAAAGTGCTTTAAAATTTTTCATTCAGAAATATAAGATATTATTATAAATCTAATTATTTAAATTATAAAGTTCATGACCCACTAATGTGTTTTGTTTCTGGGTTCAACATTTTTTTCCCCTAATTTTACATGTAATTTCAAACCCAACAACAAACTATTAAAAGATCTTTTAATTTAAAATTAAAATGTGTACACCATTCTTCACCATGTTATTGTATACAATATATTACTGCTGGAAATATTAGATTAGAAAAATTAATAAGCTTCTAAGTAACAAGAAATTTTTAAAAGTACGTAGATATATTCAATATAATATAATATACAATATAGACACGTGTTAAATAAAGTGTAAACTTTAAAAAAATACGTTAAAAATAAATAACGTCAAGGTTTCTCTTAAAAAAAAATCTCTACGTGTATCAATTTTAAAGAATTCTTACCAAGGTATAGAAAAAAAAATATGTTAAATCAAATTTTATAAATAGAATATAATATTCTAATAAATTTCAAATTATAATTAGAACAAAAGCAACAACAAAAAACAAAATTCATATAGAAAACGTTAAAAAACTCACATCACCTATCACAATATATTCTCACCTACTTGAAAACATTTAAGAGGATTTTAAAAACATTTTCCTTCCCATTAAAGTTTAAATTAAGCGAACACGTAAATTCTGTTATAAATAAAAAAAGAAGAAAAAAAAATACAATAGAAAAAAAGGTGAATATAATATACATATATAATTTTTTTTTAATATAAATTATTTTTCAAGGATATTTTTACAGTCAAATCTATGTTAGTTTTTTTAGTAAGTAAATCATAATAATTGAAGTTAAGACAGTGCTATGTTAATGTTAAGAAAAACAATTGAAATATTTTTTATATGTAGTTAAAGTATAAGATAAGTTAAGTTTGTGAAATATATCTTTTTATATTCGAATCTGTTAAAACAATCCAGCGATCTGGCAAGGTTGGGTTCAAGCCTCGATGGAAAATAAACTTATACTAAATGTTAAGTGTCATGAAAGATATTAAGTAGAATAGCAATAGTGGTTTAATTTGTTTAAACTTAACGGATCAAGAAAAGGATCATACTAAAAAAAATAAACTTACATTTTACCATATTAAAATTACATTTGAACTTCGAAAGCTTCGAAATCCTGTTGTATACCATTTTATCAATATTAAAAAATTTATCTTAATATTCTGGAAATTTTGTCTGTCCTATTCGATTAAATTATTTCTTAAGAAGAACATTATTTTGTATGGAACATCATACTACATGCAACTGATTTATATTTGAATGCCACAGCTGTAAGGAAGTTAAGATTCGGAGATATAAAATATACCACACAAGATGAATTGAAACATCATGAGGTTTGTAAGGTAGAAAATAATAAAATGCCACTTAGTGTAGTAAAAATAACATCAATGAAGCAAAGTCTCCAGGTAGGAGCAAAGTCCAGGATAACACTAACGCGAGGTACAGAGCTCAGCAGACCTTTAGATGAAATGTCTCTTTCACTCCACTGACAAGCCAACATATGGGTCTACAGATAGAAGCAAAACTCCCGATCTAATAGACTTACTTCTTCATAACAAATTTCATGCTGTCGAGGAAAACTATGATTTGCATTCTGATCAATCAGCAATACTTTTAAGCTTATATAAATCTGTGGTGAGAAAAGCTAGCAAACTGTCCGTATACAATCCGTTAACGAACTGGTGCAGTTTTAGATCAAATCTAGAAGAATGCATGGATCAAAATATTTCAATAAATAACAAAGAAGAACTAGAAGAAGCTGCGGAAAATTTTGTGGAGGCTATCCGGAATGCTGCATGAAAAAGCACCAAAATTTGCAAATCCAGAAAAGTTGGATATAACTTTCCTAAAAGAAATATTGTAGAAAAGATATAGCAAAAAAAAAGAGCTAGAAGAGGATGGCAAAATACACGTGAACCAGCTGATAAAAATATCCTTAAAGCCAAGTTTCAAGAGTTGAAGAGGGAAATAAAGCAACTTAAAGAAGAGACAATGCAGGACTATCTACAAAACCTATCTTATTAAAGAAAGTAAAAATTTACTCTGGAAAGCAACCAGTAAGCTGAAAACATCGTTCGTGCATTCTGATCCACTTTGAAAAAGTGATGGAACGTGGTCGCGCAGCGATAAAGAAAAAGCTGATATTTTTGATGATCACCTCTATGTAAAATTTAACCCAAATAGAATAATAAAATCTGATAAAAACGTAAATCTGGTAGAAAATACCCAAATAGATGGTCAAATAACGCTATTTAGAAGAAAGGAAATAACAAAAGAATTTAAAATCTTAAAATCAAACAAGGTTCCGGGATTCGATTTGATCACAGCTAATATCTTAAAGAAACTCCCACCAAAAGCTTTAATAGTTCTGACTAAAATAATGAATGCAGTACTCAAACAAAAATTAGTTCTCAGTATATGGAAAATTATTGAGGTTATTATGATTCATAAGCCAGGAAAACCCCCAAATGAATCGAAGTCCTATACATACCTATTGCATTGTTACCAGTAATCTCTAAGTTGTTTGAGAAACTACTCCTCAAAAAAATGCAACTTCTGATTGAAACCGAAAACATTATACCAAATCATCAATGTGGATTTAGAAAACAACATTCAACTATCGAGCAAGTACATAGAATAATTGACGTCATCGAAAAAACATTGGATGCAAAATGCATCTGCTCTTCAGTGTTTTTTGATGTTGCGCAAGTCTTTGACAAAGTATGGCATGAAGGGCTTATCTACAAGCTACGTTACTTGCTCCTTGAAAAATATGTCGAGCTGATCTCGTTATATTTATCAAAGCGATTATTTCAAATTAAACAAGAAGAAGATTACTCTGTTCTACAAAATAATTAACGCAGGAACTCCAAAAGGTAGTATGGGCTCCATACTATATTTACTATACACTATATAGTGATATTCCAGTGATAAAAAAAGCAACGCTATCTACTGAACAGATGACACGGCTATATTAGCAGTCGGTAAAAATATAAATGTGCCCTTCTGAGGTAGATGTGTATCGGCGTAGGACCTAATGACCATATCCGAAGGATAGCTGGAATTGCTAGCTTTCCAAATCTTTAGTATCTTAGTTTATATCTTATCTTTTAAGGACGAAAAGGACATTTGAAAGTATCCTTGTTGTTTTAATATTTTTGTATAAAAACCGTTATATCTGTTGATCCATTAGATACATATATACTTAGTTCCATATTCTAGAAAGAAAACGGTCTGGAGCATATTTTAACATTTATTTGATGATGATTGGTGTTGCCGTTACGGAGTAATTGTAGTTCAAAGTAGAAAATTTTGAAAAAAAACAATCTTTATTTTCTTTCTCGAAAAACCAAATACCTCAAGATTTTACTATCAAAAATCCCCAATATTTATAAACTGTTGGAAAGGTACTTTTTTTTACTGTAACTCATGCATACATACTTTATGTGTACGCCGAATAGATTAGAAAATATAAGCCCTTATTAAAAAAAATGTTTACCCTTTTTCTATATAAAACTAGGAATGCGCCTTTTACGAAATAATAATTTTCCAACAATGTTCGAAGACTTAAACGGACGAAAGCGTTCGAACTTTGTTAGGATAAAATCTTTTATCTTAAAATAATTCCTAATGGAATTTTGTTTGATCGAAGATATTTGAAGTAATAAAGCCAATATTATATTAATATTATATTAAATTAATAGCATTTATGTACAATTGCAATCAACTTTTCATGGTTTTCGGGGCTGTTTTGGATTAGAATTTGAATAAAATTAGCTATACAAGTTTTCCTCTCTGTTGAGTAACAGCTCTATTTTTATATTATTCTTAACCATAACATATTTCGAAATAACAGGTTACATATTTTTAACTTACTACTCATTACTTGATTTTATTTATCCTGCGAGAGTAATCAAAACCACCATTTATAAATAAAAGTGTTCTACGATACTTTATGCGATATATATTATAAGAGTAAATATTTTAGAAATAAATATTTTCAAAATTAGGTCTCAAATCAGATTGTGCTTAATAAATATATTGATGATTCTGTTGAATTCATATTATTCAAATCTACGAGGAAGATTAATTTTGGAGAGAAGATGTGAATAAATTGAAGCCTATCAAAATTGTAAAAATTAATTATAAAATTAATAGGATAAAAAATTTAAATTGGAAGGTCCACTTTGATTCATAAATTAGATTTATATGGTACCAAAACTACGAAACATTGAATAAACTTCTTAAAAGATTTACAATTTGTACTAATCAGAACATAATAGGAATTAGATTTTAAGTGTGCATTTTTATGAATAGAAGTTATAGCGACGGAATTGAGTACTGTCGAAAAAAAGGGAAATTCAAATTTAAAATGTAATATTTTCGAATACTTAAGGAAACATTTTTTAGAAGCTTCATTTTCATTTCGCACTCACAAAGTTAATTTTTGATATTCAAAAGTGCGTCATAATAAAGTAACAAACCAATAACAGCACACTGGAATTAAATAAATGTTTTTTTTTACTTGAAACGAAATTCTCTCCATTTATTTCATTTCATAAATGCAGTATTTATGTTTAATGGAGGTTGTGTAAAGTAATTTGGTACTAATTATGATTAAGTTTTTATTATTTTTATTGTACCCTATTAATTTTCTAAAATAAAGAATGTTCTTTTCCCAAATGTGCTGTAATTTTTATGAAATTAAAAGTTTTTACAAACTTCAAAAAAAAAAACAATAGCTAATTTTTAGGTTTTACTTTCATTTCGAAAAGGTGAAAGTTAATTAAATTACACGGTAAATAGTGATAATTTTTTTTCGTTTTTTATATTTAAGTTTTTTGGGTATTAGGGGTACTGAGTTATTGGGAAGAAAACAAATACATAGTACGTTATAAAAAACAAGTGAAGCATTAAAAATAATAATTTTATGTGATAAAAAAAAAAGGGGTGGTAAAAGGGTGGTAAAGGCTCTAGACGGAACATATGCTAACCTATGTTTCCGATAAAAACTAGGAAATGCCATCTGGTAAAACATCTACAGCTCTGCCATCAAATCCGACTCTCACCTCCTCGAAGGTAGGTAACATAGTTATCTGCCGGGTACCACCTGGTAACTTGTAAGGCTAACGAGAGCGGGTGAATGCGAACACTTGGCGCAATATCTAAGTAAATCGATTTGGTTAGCACGTGCGCGGACGCGATCTATGGTAATTGAAATTGTGAGTGCCGGCACAAAAAAAAAAAAAAAAAAAAAAAAAAAAAAATCCAGAAGCGTTTGACCTAAAATAGGCGGCTCCCTGGTCTGCGGCTGATCCCAGAGGGGCGGCAGTTAAAATCACCTGGCAGGAGGTATAAAATGCAACATAAAAACAAATAATAATGTATAGTCTAAATAACAAAATAAACTCGGTAGGGATATCTACCAAAGTGTCGGCAGAGACCACGGCTGCCGGCGAGGGCTTGGCTGAATGTACTAGACTTTCAGATGAGTCGCCAGTGGGGTACAACAATTTAGACAAGCTGATTAACCCTTTTAAAAAGAGTGCGAGGGTTCCAAGGTCGCCATCAAGGATGACCGAGCCAATAATTGATATACGGAGTCAAAATAATAAAGAACCAAACGAAAACCATATACTCCAAAAGAGGCTAAGCGAAATAGAGGCATTATGTATGTCACTAAAAAAAGAAATTTCGGCATTAAGAGCAGAAAACGAAGCTTTGAAAAAAAGAGAAAAACGTAATGCACCAAATGAAATCATCGAGCAAAAAGAATATTTCACGGATGAAGATGAATTGAGCAGAGAAACTGACTGGCTGCTCAAAAAAAACAAAAGATCAAATAAAAAAAGAAAAGCTACTTCTTCACCTGAAGTTGAATCGTCACCATCTGGTTTAACAAAAACCTATCAAGAAAAAAACTCCAAAACAACTGAATTTGTGAGCAAAAGGAAAACCAAAATTCCACCTCTAATCATAAGTAACATAAATGATTTCAAACCATTAAATAAAATGATGCAAGCTAAAAATATAAAATATGAAATAAAATTGCTAAACAATAAGCAGCTGAAAATAAATCTGGAGACGGAAATGGATTATAGAAATCTAGCTAAAGATCTCAATGATACCAAATACGAATGGCATACTTATGAAAGCAAAATAAATAGACCAATAAAAGTCATGGCACGCGGCTTGCACCAATCTTGCATGCCAGAAGATATAATAAGTGAGCTTCATAATAGGCAATTCAATATCATCAATGCAGTAAATATGATAAAGAAAGTCAAGGAAAATGATAAACAGGTAACTGTTAAACTCCCAATTTTCATGCTTATCTTTGATAGTAAGGAAGACATGAAAAAAATTTACGAAATCAATCATATTCAAAACATGATAGTTTATATTGAACCTCTGAGAAAAAGCAAAGATATTCCTCAGTGCAAAAGATGTCAGCGTTATAATCATACGCAAAAATTTTGTAATAGGGAGCCTATATGTGTGAAATGTGCTGGTAAACATTTAACAGCAGAATGCGATAAGCTGAAAACTTCACAGCCAAAATGCTCCAACTGCCAAGAGTCTCATCCAGCAAATTACAGAGGATGTCTTATTGCCAAAGAACTTCAGAAAAGGAGAAACTCTGTTTACCCAAAATTAGTTCAAAGGCAACAACCAAGAAAATTTATATCAAAGAAAGTAATAAAGGGAGTAACTTATTCTGCCATAGCAAAAGGCAAACTCAATGAAGATGTCTACCAAAGCAATAAAAATATGAAAAAAAATCGAGATTTCACTGCTGATGAAACACCTAGAATAGCTTATTCATCAAATGCAAATAATCAAACGCCGAGAAGAACTCGTTCGTCAAAAAATCAAATTCCGAGAAGAGCTCGTTCAACAAATACGAAATTGATTGCAGAAAAAGAACAGAACGGAACTATATTAAAAACAATGGAAAAACTAATGAGTCTGGTAGATAGAATCTCACTAAGATTAGATAACTTGGAAAGTAGGTATACTGTTAAGTATCCTGATATGCCACATAACTCAATTAGATAATGAATAAGGACAAAATCACTATATGTACTTGGAATGCGAATGGCATTAACAACAAAAAACAAGAATTGGAAATGTTCCTAAACTTACGAAACATAGATGTCTGTCTCGTGTCAGAAACCCATCTAACAAAGGGGCACAATTTAGTAATTCGTGGATACAAAGTATATCATACAATGCACCCTGACAATCTACCAAAAGGAGGTAGTGCGGTCATAGTAAATGATCTTATTACCCATCATGAACATTGTAACATACAAAGTACAGAAATGCAACTCACAGCCGTACAAATAAGGTGCACAAAGCAAAATATCAACGTAGGAGCGCTGTACTGCCCGCCCAATCACGCTATTAAAAAACATATGTTCAAGAGCTTATTAATGAAATTAGGTGAAAGATTTATTCTTGGAGGTGACTACAATGCTAAACATCTAGAATGGGGCTCCAGGATGACCCTTACTCGAGGTAAAGAACTGAGAGAGGCGCTGAGAGAAACAGGTTGTTTATTTCTTTCAACAGGAAAACCAACATATTGGCCTGCAGATATAAACAAAACTCCTGATGTGTTAGACTTTTTTATAATGAAAAAAGTATCAACTAATTTCACATCTATAGAAGATAACTATGACCTCAATTCCGACCATTCTGCTGTCGTCCTAAAATTAAATACAACAATAGTGAAAAAATCTTGTAAACCATTTTTAACCAACTCATCTACAGATTGGTTAAGCTTCAAAAAGATTCTGCTAGAAAAAATTAACTTAAGAGTAACATTAGACAATGAGGAACAACTAGAAATTGCTACTGAAAAACTTATGCAAGCTGTCCAGTTTGCAGCTTGGAGTAGTACTAAGACAAAAAAATCAAAAAAAATCAGCCCTAGATATCCGGTGTATATCCTTAACATGGTAAAAGAGAAACGAAAAGCGAGAAGGAGGTGGCAACAAACGCGTGACCCATCCAGCAAAACGGATCTTAATAATAAAAGTCAGGAGCTAAAGAGAGAAATAAAGAAATTAAATGATAGATCTCTGAATTATTACCTACAAAATTTAACAGCTACTAAAGAAACAAATTATTCTTTATGGAAAGCTACGAGTAAAATGAAGAAGTCTATTGTGCATTCTGCACCACTGAGGAAAAATGATGGCTCATGGGCAAGAAGCGATAAAGAAAAAGCTGACACTTTTGCAGATCATCTCGCTGAAATTTTTAAGCCCAATGAAATGAACACTGTTATTGATCTAACTGAAATATATAACCATGAAGATATAAATATTCCCTTAATAAGTCGAAAAGAAGTAATTAAGGAAATAAAAAACCTAAAATTAAATAAAGCCCCAGGTTTTGATTTAATAACTTCAAATGTGCTAAAAAATATACCCAACAAAGTTCTCACACTCTTGGTATATATAATGAATGCCTGTATTAAGCTTAAACACGTACCTAGTATATGGAAAGTTGCCGAGATAATAATGATCCAAAAACCAGGAAAGCCTGCTATCGACACCAAATCCTACAGGCCGATATCTTTGCTTCCTACAATATCGAAGTTGTTTGAAAAGTTACTATTGAGAAGGATTCAACCCCTCATAGAAAACAGGAATATAATACCTAATCACCAATTTGGGTTTAGGCAAAAACACTCAACAATAGATCAAGTACATCGAATAACAGACATTATAGAAAGGGCACTGGAAAATAAACAAATTTGTTCTTCAGTATTTCTAGATGTAGCCCAAGCTTTTGATAAAGTTTGGCATGAAGGACTCATCAAAAAGCTAAGTTGTTTGCTCCCTAAAAATTATGTTCAATTATTTTCATCATATCTCTCAAATAGAGTTTTTCGAGTTAAAAATGAGAATGAATACTCCTCTCTAAGAGATATAAAAGCTGGAGTACCGCAAGGTAGTATACTGGGTCCAATTTTATATTTGTTATACACCTGTGATATACCCGATGTAGAAAATATAAAAATAGCAACCTTTGCAGATGACACAGCGTTGATGGCAGTTGGTTCTACTATAGAAGAAGCTACAAACAAACTGCAAAAAGCTAATGACGAAATTTCCAACTGGTGCAAAAAATGGAAAATTAAATTAAATGAAGCCAAATCTAGTCATGTAAACTTCACCTATAAAAACATAGTAACTCCTCTCTCAGTTAAAATTAATGATGTCGTGATTCCATACGAGAATAAAGCCAAATATCTTGGCATGACCTTGGATGCAAAACTGAAATGGAAAGAGCATGTAAAAATCAAAAAACAAGAACTCCAGTTCAAATATAGAGAAATATACTGGCTGATTGGGCGGAATTCTACGGTCTCGACCTATAACAAAGTTTTGATGTATAATCAAATATTGAAGCCAGTCTGGGCATACGGTATTCAAATATGGGGATGTGCTAAACAAATCCATATTCAAACTATCCAAACATTCCAAAATAAGGTACTGCGCAACATAGTCAATGCTCCATGGTATGTTCGCAATGCCGATATTCATCGAGATCTGAAGATCTCATCTATAAAAGACGAAATAATTAAATGCGCTGCACGGCATAAAACTCGTCTGATCCAACATGTCAATACCGAAGCTTCTAGCTTAATTGACAATCAAAACTTTGTGAAGCGACTAAAACGAACAAGACCACTTGAGTTAGGTTAAAACCTTTTATCTATTAAAACCCTATTGGATTTTGGTAGATCAAAGGTATCTATGTTTCTTTGAGTTAAATGTAAATTAATGGTTAGTCTATAAGACTAGTTTTAATGTTGCAATAATGATAGGAGTTTTTAGTGGGTTAAAGTCCCACAGTCCTTCAAACTGCCTTCCCCGGTAATAGGTAGTCCCTGAAGCCTCTTTCGATGATTTACTACTATCTGGAAAAAAAAAAAAAAAAAAAAAAAAAAAAAAAAATGTGATAAATAAGTTAAAAATCCGTTAATAACTGTAAAATAAATTAAATGAAAAAAAGGAATGATCTAGGATAAATTTTTAAAATTTTTTTAAAACTTTGTAAATTTTATGAAATACATAGTTAGTTTAATTAGTAAAAGTGGCGACTTACAAAAAATATCGCATAAAACGTCCATTTAAGTTATAAAATGTAAGCTTCGGAAACCAAAAATGCAAGTACGGTTAACTTAACTGCATAATTTAAATAAATATGTTAATTAGTTTTCAAACTATAATTTTTAAGGCCAATTTGGTAGGCCAAAGAACACTCTATATATTGTAGGTAATAAAAGTATCAAATAAAGTTGATGTAATAAATAATTAAATGTCTGCTTTATTCTGTTGCCGGACCAATAAGAGGATGACATCACATTTTATATATTTCATTTTTATTAATTCTACTGCCTTATCTACTTAAAGTAAACTTAATTTAGTATTGCCGACTTTATGTACATTAAATCACTACAAAGTTATTTATATTTATATCTATCAGTGGATAGAGCGTCTGCCTTACAACCGAAACGTTCCAGATTCAATTCCCGACGAAGAATACTTTTTAGATCTTTCCCTTCGTCATTGGCGTAAAATAAATGATACAGAATAGTTGAGAATTATGGTTATCACTATAAAATAAAATGGAACTATGATATATGAAGGCGCAGTAGTCTATACCATATAGATATAGTTTTTCACATTTAAAATTGGTAGATATATTATAAAAAGTCTACAGAAAAGCTATTGTACGTTATTGTGTATTCCAATCTCTGTGTAAAAAGCAGTTAGCGTTATCCCATAAACTTGGAATTATTTATTTTTATATAATTCCCAGTTCATCCCATAAACTTGGAATCATATAAAAAAATGTCCTTTTATTTCTCACTGGTGCAACTGCAGAGATATGAACCCAAGAGAAAGTTTCGGGAACTTTTAGGAGGGAAATTAAATGTTTTTTGTTTTTACTTACGTATTTTATTTATTGAATCTTTTGATAAATAATTGACAATAATTTGGCATTTCGGCACTTATTCAAAAATAAGAAGTTTATTCAAATCCTACAAGCTAAATTTATCTTGTATGATCCAGTGTTTAGACATCAATTAAGTAACCGTTACATACACTGCTAAAGTGCTTCTTCAGTTAACTCAGTAAGCCTATGTTTAAAACATACCGTTGTATAGAGGTTTAAGAATTAGCCAGCATAATTTCTTATTAGTAAATAGAATTTATCCTCGGCCAAAAGGATATTAAATTCCTTGTGTATGTTGCAATTTATTGTACCAAGCTTTTATAATTATTCTTAATATGTTTGATTGTAATTTTTGCATAATTTTTTGAGTATGCTTTTCCATAGTTGACAGCCATATGACCAGATTGGTTTTACGATTGCATAGTACTTTGTAGTAAATTTTTAGGTAAAATTTTTGCCAATTAGCTACTAGATATTATTAAGTTTTAGATTCCCAAGTTCCAAGAAGCCTTTTATCGAAATAAACTCCGAGGTATCTCACTTCTTTTACCTGGGGAATGATGATTCCGTTTGTTTTTTGCTATAACATATTGTTTTTTTATTTAGAGTTAAATTGACAAGAACACTTTTATTTTCATTTACTTTGATTTTTCATTTATTAATCATTTTTTAAATAAGTTATTATGGTCCTGAAGGCAACATGAAGCATTTTTAAGCAACATGAGCAAAATTATAGCAGCAGTTCAAGTACGTTACCTTACTGTACAGCAGTTTTAATAACATACGAAACAAAGATTCTTCTCTTCAAAAACTCTCCCGATTGGAGCAGCTATGTTGTACTGCGTTCGGTATGAAATCCAAATTGGTGTAGTGGAATTATTAATTTATTTTTTTATTTTGGCATAAATTTATGTACAGATTAAGATTTCTTCAAAAACTTTAGCTAGTGCTGATAAAAGGCTTATAAATCTAAATGAATCTATTTTTTCGCTAATTATTTTGTTTCAAAATTTCCATAAAGGGGCAAAATAGCTCTTTTCGAAGATAGCATTGAAAATTTTATTAATATGAATGAAAGCTAGATCAGATAAAGAAATCTAATCAACTTTATCAATCTTCCAGATTGGCTCAAAAAATAATTTGAAATCCAGCATCATCTTTGGAACAAACTCACTTTTATCTATTCAAAACTTCAAAAATTGGTTTATTTTTATTCAATTTTTTACAGATGTATTTGCAGATGTATTTACAGACGTGTTTTAGAAAAATTTAGAAAAATGGTTAGCATCATGTTAACATCACCCATTTCAAGTTAGCCAAGTGTTGTAAATCGTCTAGTGAGTATCCTATCAGAGCGTACCGTATAAAAAAAAATTAAAAATGTCTATAATTTTCATTCACTTTCAATAATTTTAACTCTGCAAAAGTATTTTTAAATAAAAGAATGTCTTAAATTAATTTAATTGCTTATCATCCCACTTAAATATATCTCATTTACAAAAAAAAAACAACAAATTAAAGAAAAACAAATAAAAATTTTTTTTTTTTAGGAATCATTCACTTATTAATTCATTTTCATCTTTTTCAACACACACTCACGCATATTCACATGTGCAATAACACTTTTCTTTTGATTTTCATATTTTAAAATTTTTCTTCATTGCCGATAATGATAAATTTATCAACATGAACCCAACTCTCTACTCAACACAACTTAAGTACTCTCTAAAGTTTTGAATTTTCTTTAATTTAAATTTCTAAAAAATAAAATGCCTATTAAACATTCCAGTGATTTTTGTGGGTTTTGTTTTAAATCTGAATTAATTCGTTTATCTTTTAAATAAATATACAAGATATATATATAGATATATATACATAAATATATTGTATATGGAAGTTAATTCAACAAAAGATCACTCGCATCAGTGATTTTATTTTCTATTAAAATGCCTACTAAGCAATATGTGTCTATTGCACATAGCACATAGTTGATTAGCATCAAATAAAAAAAAAAAATACTGAAAATAACAGTTGTCGTGACAAACTTTAGGCTTTAAGTTAGGTTCGTTTACTATAACTAAATCAGATCAGAACGATATCAAGTTGTATTTATTAAAATATCCACACTATTTTAAATAACCTGGCTCAGTCAATCAATGTTAAGTTTAAAAAAAGTTTGTGATTGCAATAGTCCTTGGTAACTATCCCATATGACATTAGTTTCTTTAATATCCCAATTCGAAACAGTTCTATGTAGGGAGATGTTTGAGTGAGAAATGCTTGGCTTTTTATACTAAAAATCGACTTATCGCAGTGATATCTCCTTCTTTATTACCTTGTATTGCTTTATATACAGAAGTTCACATAATAGGAACTCTGTTTTTTAGCTTAACTGTATTAAAATTTTATGAAACAGCTATAACGGAGCTTTGATTTAAAAATTGGAGAAGCTATTGCTTCAAAGGCAATCTGACTGCTTGAGATTCATGTACCAATTCGACAATATTAGTTCTTAATCGTCGTCCAACAAATATTAATATTATCTACAAAAACACGTATATCTAGGTATGCAATAATATATTAGTAGTTGGCAAAGCAAATTTGGTCTAAAGAATTTTCTGATCTCTACCTCACAGAACATGTGAAAATTTCTGATCTCTACCTTTATGTAACAGTGAAAATAGTCGAATATTTTCCTTTTAATTTGACTACTTGCAGACTTCTTCAGTGTTTTGTACTCGACTGAGGAAAGAAATCTAAAATTGTCTTATTTATTTTATTCGTACAGGTAACAATTTGATGTTTCTCGCAGCTGCATGGTTGTTTATTATCCAATGAAATAGCACAGGTAGGGGGTTGAATAAAAATATTTTTATTTATTTTATTGTTGGTATTTGAAATAATTTTTCCGAGTGACAGGTAGGGGTGGTGTTATCCGTTTTATTGTATTTCACTAAAAATTTAAATAAAGAAGAATATCCGTTGCCTCGGCCTTATTTTGGAGTGAGTCATTTTTAGTTTTGTAAATTTCGATGCTTTTCGATGCTGAGACTAACTGTTGTTCTTTTTAGTTTTGATACTTTCGGCCTAACTTTTGGAAGTATAAAGCTATTAACATAGGTATTAACTTATGACTTTTAAACAAAATCTGACAGTATGAATAATAATTAATCAAAATGAATAATGACAATTTGCAGAACATTAGTTCAGTTGGTAGTTGAATTCTTCACACATTTTCAAAGTATTTTTAGAATTTTAGGTATTTGTAAATTGATGACAGATTTTGTGGAATGTTAAAACAGTTTTCAACAAATATCGTTACAAAATTGTATATTCTTCATAATATTACTGTACCCACCCACATCCCACTATTAAGATACAAGAATATTTTAGTTCCAAGATATCTCCTTGATGTTAAATTGTTAATTTTTCTTCCATTATTCTTATAATAAATGAAATTTTATAAAATTTGTTAAGAGTATAATTTGGTATTTTAGCTTGAATAAAATTGAATTACATGCGACAAAAATTTTTCATTCAACTTTGAATAATAAATTGCAGTACCGTATTGGACTAAAAGATAAACTGTGTAAGTGACTGACAATAGGCAAAAAAAAAAATAAACAAAATCTCTGTACTTTAATTAGTATTAATATTTACGTTAGCAATCGAAAAAAGTAGTAAAGAGACAACAAAAATATGGTGGTAATATGCGGAAGGCAAGCAGAAGGAAAATTTTTCATGACAGGGTCGGCGTTAGTACTTTCGAACACACGTGTGACAGAAATTGTCTGTGAGGCTCAATACTTGGTTATTTATTTATTTTTTTACACTCTTGGCAGTAACTTAGGTAGAATAACCTTTTCGTGCTTAATTACGTACGGTACTGTAAATTTTATACTACAATATCTACAATATTTCGAGTATTTATTTAACAAATTACTGGCTTGTCTACTCATTAAATGTGGAAAACAACTGCTATTGTCAGGAACTAAGCCTTCTTAAATAGAATAGATTCATTTTATTTAATTTGTTACCAGATTATACTCTCAATTGTTTTTTGTCATTTATTATATCCCAATGACAAAGGGTACTTACCCTTACCTACCCTTACCTAGGGTAGACCAGGTCGAAAAACCAATAAAAATCAATTTTTTTGCTTCATCGGGAATCGAACCTGGGACGTTTGGGTTGAAAGGCAGACACTCCACCTACTGCGCCACCCAACGTGCAAATTAATTTTTCTGTTTACATAGGTTCCTATAAATCTTTTGCCACTTCAAACTAAATTTAAATATATTAAAAGTTGTCGACTTAGCGTTTCACTATTTTATAGAAAAGAAAATATATTCATAATACCCTTAGATAATCATTTTTTTAACCAACCATAAAACAGTTATTAAAATTCGCGCACCTCTATGACAATTACATGTTACGGATCTACCGATTTTATTATGCTTGAGTACTTTATTTTAGTTTTATTAAATTAAAAAAAAAAAAAAAAACTAAAACTAAAAAAACTGCATATTTTAAGAGGAGTACCTAGGTATACATTAGTATACCATAATCAAGAAATTATTTAATTTCTCTAACTAACTAAAAACTTTCGAGAAAGAAATTAAATTATAAAAAAAAGGCAAAAAAAAAAACAACAATTTATTTAACAAAAAATCGAAAATATCAAGTGGGTATATAAAAAGGGCTATTTTTTTTTTAGCTGTAATGCACTTCAAATGGCAGTGTGTAGACATTTGGGTTTTTTTTTTAAATTCCGATTTTATGGAAGTTTTTTCTGTTTCACTTTTTTTTTCTCTTGTTTTTTTATTTTCCTATCACTACACGCTATCTCTATCATACTGTATATTAATTTTAATCGTACCAATTCATGTATACTTACAATTATAGTAATTTAAAATAAGTTTTTCTTATAATTTTTCAGAATTGAAATTGCTGAAGTTTATTTTTATAACAAAACAACAATAATAGAAAAACAGAAGCAGTAAAATATAAAAAACAAAACGAAAACAATATAATAAAAAAATAAAAACAAAAAAGTCATTGCTTGTCGAATTTCTGAGGCGTGATTTTAACCAGTGCGATTTAAATGAATTGAAAATATTTGGGAATAAAAAAGACAAAAAAAAAACCAAAAAAAAAAAATAATAATTTGAAATATTTTTACTTTCATTTCACCGCTTTTAACTATTATTAAGTTTATATAATTTTATTTATTTGACGATTATGATACTTAGAGTAGAGTATTTGAAAAATTAAAAAAAAAATGAAATTGCTTTTGATGGGGTTATCCTAAACTTAGGTTAGAACAACCTTGATATTGAGTGAATTGATTTTGGATAAAAGATTTACATTTTTTGTGAGACGAATTGTTTGATTCTGATTTCAATCGATCTAGAAAAAATAAAGCAGTTTTTGAGTGGATTCTCTTGATGTGCCTGTGTAGATATGTCCGGACGGAGATGGGGATGTATCTTATAATAAACACTAATACGGTTTATCAGAACACGATCCTTTCAAAAAATATCGGCTCAAGATAGGCAAATTCAATACAGACAGATGTAGATTTTACTCACAAGAAGAGAATCTTCCTACCATTTGAATGCCATGTTTTTTTCCTTTTTCTTTTTAGGATCATAGGATTTCTACAAAGCTCTTTTATCTGACTCTCTTCTGCGATAGGTGTTTAATTTCGATCCATGTTCTATTGTTATTTTCACTTCTTTATGGACAGATCTGCGCCATATTTCCTGCGAATTCCAATCCAATACCTGGCTTGCTATATTAATTGTACGTTTTCTAAAGGTGTGGCCTAATCCCTTTAATTTCTCTACCTTATTTTTGTGCTTATAGGTTCTTGTTTGGCTATTATATCCCAGAGCTTATTGTTTCTAATTGTTGTGGGCCAGAATATTTTGAAAATTATTTATTTATTTATTTCGATCTACTGGGTAGTCCCTTACAGATGTGCGAATGCAATGCAATGACCTACAAAATATATATATATACATATATATTATATAATATATATATGGTAAATAGCCTGATTCAGAAATTGACATTAGGTTCGTATAATAGATCTTAAAAGGTCGCGTCTACATATTCGCATTTTGAGAGTGTTTAGTTTTTCGCTCGTTGCAAATTTTCATCTTGGAAATTTTAAATAAGTTGGAATGAGGTAGGTTTTTGTTTAACAATACAGTTATAAATTTCAAAAATGGTGAAATCGCTTTACCTTTGCCGAAAATTTGGGCTAAGGTATATTACACAGTTTAAAATGTCACCAATTATTGTTTTCTTAGCATTAACTGAGTCATTGTAGCATTATGTCTTTTCTGGAAATCATAAAATGCTTTCGGAGTACTATCATACGCAAAACTACATGTATCGGGTTGTAAAAATTGTTTGAAAGAAAATTATAAATAAATAGGAAAAATATAATTGCAAAAAGAACGCAGGCTTCTTGACCAGTCCAGTTTTGGTCAAAATTAAGTTTGTCGTTGATCAAAAATTAAAATCCGTCAACTGGAAGTTCGAATGAATGAATTTTCAACCATTTAGATTGAATTGATGGAGTATGATTGTTTTCTATTAGTCAATTATACCAAACTCGATCATAAACCTTTGGAATATATAAAACCAAAACAGTAGCCTAATCAGATTGATGTAGGTTCATCATTAACTTTTAGCAGATTACAACCAATTTGGTGAGCAGTTAACTTCAAATTCTTATTATTGGTTATAAACTTCTGAAATTTATCTTTATGCTGATAATAATAAAATAATGTAATTATGATTGTGACGTTATTTTTATATTTCTTCTGACGTAAAGCTGGTTAAGTTTAATTATATTAGAAAATATAATAAGAATATACTGATTTAAGCTAACCTCTATCACTATATTACAATAATTGCAGTTTAAATATTTTATAATGAATAACCTAGAGTTGTAAGAATTTTATTAAATTTTTGTTTTTTAATTTTTAATTTATTAATTTTTTTTTAACTTAAATTTAAATACAAATACGAAAGGTTCAATTTTAAGGGAAATCAACAAAAGAAATGTTTGTTATTGTTTTTTTTCAATTTAAATATTTTATTTGGAAAAATGAATCATTGATCCCGAAGTATTTACAAGTGTAATGATCTGGCATCAGTAGTAATGTTGTAAATTATTATTATTGTTTGTTTTTTGTTTCTTTTTGTTGTTGTTGTGCATAGTTCGATTAATTTTGATACTATGGTCAATGATCACAAAATTAAGCTTTAAATACAAAACGAAAAGAAAAGAAAGATTAAAAAATATTTTTTGTTTGTTTAATTTTTTTGATTTTTTACTTTTTTCTTTAAATTGAAATCCCTGGCTATGATGAAAAGAATTAAGAAATAAATAATAAGAAGAAAAACTTTAATAAAGAAGAAAATACTTTCGAATGGTCATGAATCATGATGAGATGTCGATTAAATTATTGTTTTCCATTCATATTCATATAGTGTACAATTATGTATAATATAATAATAATGTATATATATATAAAGTATATATGTATTTTTTAACTTATTATTATGCGGTTTTTAATTTCTATAAAGATTTTTTCAAGATTTATTCATCATTCAATAATTACAGTTATTGTATTTTACACTTAACAGTTAATTGAAAATTTCATGAAAATTTCCTCAGTTAGGTCATTATCATTACTTATTATACTTTTATTGATTTTAATTTAAAAATAATTTTCTTAAATTATTTTCTAAACTGCTGATTATTTTTTGACAGTTTTATAGAATCTTAAATGTCATAATTAGATTTATTAACAACACCTGCGAATTTTCAAAGGACGTGAAATACTTACATTTATTTTTTTATAACTTTCTTAGTATTAACGAAGCTTCAACTACTCTCTGCCAATTCACGTAAGTGTCAAATCTTCTCATGCCAAATAATGTAATACTTTTGATTGATATTAGTTGAAATTAATTTTTGTGCAGAAGCTTTTAACGGATTTAAAACTACATTAATATAGTAGCTTAGTGGAAGAACTAGAAATATTTGAATCATTTGTAAAATGTCAAAACCATTGAAACAATGATAAATCTACTAACATAAGTAAATTATTTATATTAATATTTTTTATTTTATTTTATTAATTTTTATTTTACTGTACAAAAATGTATGTTTCAAAGCTCATATTGTCTTCTGCAAGACTTGAATTCAAGAAATAAATACCGGGTGATAAAAAAATTGTTAGCGACATTACAATATTGCAGAACAAGGTCCTAAGAAACATTGTGAATGCGCCCTGGTTCATCAGAAACTATGACCTACATAGAGATTTGCAAATAAAATCTGTCTATAAGAAAATACAGAAATTTGCAAGAAGTCACGAAAAAAGGCTTCAGCACCATGTAAACGTGGAGGTAGTCGAGCTCCTGGACAATAGAAATATAGCAAAACGATTCAAAAGAGTAAAACCTTTTCAGTTAGTGCAGCAATAACCACCAACATTCTTGAGAGCTTGTCGAGCTGGTTATTGGAGGGTGACCCGCTTCCACGTTTAGATAGATTTGTTTTTACGGGATTTGCGAAGAATTTAGTTATGTTCACTGCCAACGAAACGAGCTTTTTCACAAGTCTTCCATTATGAATTCGTTTGGAAAACTGGTTGGTTTTTCGTCACTGATGCGGTGGGTCTTCAAGTTTATGGATGAATACGTCAAAGGAAAAGTTAGATAGACATCGCTGGATGTCGTCTACATTGAAAAATAATATAAAGCCAAGAAAAAAATTGCTCATTAGTCCTGTAGGACTAGATCGCAATATAGGAAGGGTGTGGTTTAGTGGTAAGAATCACACACACAATGTCAAGCTACGGGGCTCATTGTGTCTTTTGAAGATTCCCACCAGTCTGCGTATAAAAAAAAAGAAGAAAAAAAAAAACATTGCAATTATATCCTTTGGCGAATTAAACGAAATGATTTTATAAAAAGAAGTTGCTACTGTAGAATTAAAAATTAACGAGAATAAGAATAAATATATGAAATGATACGTCACAGAAATAAGAATATTCGCCCAAAATATAACCGTAAATGACTACAATTATAAAAGAATAACAATGAAATGCACTTCAAAATAACTAGCAATAGAATACAAGAAGTACCAAAATGTACAAAAGCCTTTTCTATATAATTAAATCTAAAATTTTAAAGAGAAAAATTAAGTTAAGAATGTATAAAATCATAATAAAACCGATTTTACCCAACAGCTGCAAAGACTATTATAAATGCGTATTTCGTTTGCTATTCGCAGGATTTTGTACTCTACTAATTTTATTCTTACGCTAAAAATTAAGCTTTTATAAAAACAAATTGTGCAATATTGTTTATTAATGAATACTTTAAAACAAAATTTAATATAACTTTATTAAAATTATCGGCTAGTATCAATCAAAAGAAAATTAATATAAAATCTAAGCTAATAAACGCTTTAAATCCGGAAACAATGTTAAATTCTTTATAAGATGAAATTTAAATATAGTAAAGATATATAAAACAGGAAACGATATTATCGCAAAGATAAGACAGAAAAAAATAGTATGACTTCCGCCCGTACCAGAGTGGTTAAAACACTTTGAAATTCACTCTTTATAGACTATATGCAGTCGTTTTGCATTATTGGTTGGTTCAGATTGTTGGTTATGTTATAGTTATATATTAAGTGGGATAGAGTCTTTTACTTCCTGGTAAGTAATTAAACTTATTCCGAGGGAACACAAAAAAAAACTCTATATAAGTTATGGTAGAGGAATTATTATAGAGTAATCTAATTTTAATTTATCAGATTTCTTATCGTAGTAGAATAATCTGATATAGTTTCAAAATACTTGAATAATCGAAATCAAAAATTTTCATAAATTCAATTTATTGAAAATAGCTAAAACAAGAAAAATTTATTAAACACATTACAGAGGGGTTTTAGGAAAATGATAATAATGATGATGGAGATGATAACAAAAATATTTTAAATAGTATAACTAAAGGACTACTCTTTGATGAGGATAAAAAAAATAAATCAAACGATTCAATTCAACGAATTATGCAATGAAGAAAGTTTTAGAGCTTTCAAAAGTATCTAGTTTCAATAATAGATGAATCAGCATAAAAGAAAATCAATATTGAAGACTTTTTTTCTGAATATTTAACGCCTAAAGGATATTATGTAACTCAAAATAAAACAAAAAAACTCATTATCTGCTTGTTTGGATAAAAATCTAAATAGAATTGACTTTCTCAAGCTGCTGCATGTTATACGATAAAACACCTATTCACATTTTTTTTATTAAACAAATTTTAATTTGAATTTTTTTTATTACTTTTCTGTTTTTCCAATAAAAAAAAGCAATTTCTGGTAAATCACCTGCATTATTGTGATAAAACGAAACTTTTTACTGCTACTACATGAAATTATCACAAAGCAAGTTCATCGTAATTTATCTCATACATAAAATTTAATAAAATCTATTAAATTATAGACTTACATAAATTTTAAACGCCAAAAAACAAAAAAAACAAAAACAACAACAACATTTTCGGTTTTTTTCTTTTTTTGTTAATATTTTCTGTGAAAAAATAAAATTACAATCTTGACAAATTTAATTTCCCAGTCCACTACACTTAATGCTCAGCAGGTTTTCTCATTTGGTTATCTTCAATTTTTCTGTTCCTCAAATTGAAATATATATATATTATATTATATATATTTTGAGTTACATCCCCCCGTTACCGCACGATTCAAATAGACGACATCATACAATAATTAATGTAACTTGCACAGTACGAAATATTCTATTGTGACTTATGGTACACATGAGTTTAACCAACAATAAAAATTTTGGCTTTCTAAATTAACACACCACACAAAAAAGAACATAAAAACCAAAAACAAAGATAGAGTATAAAAAAATGTCATTAACTAAAAAGAAAAGAAAAACAGAAAAAATAGGGTTGATCTTGTCAATTTTCGGATGTTTTTGAAAAAAAGAATATATATATATATGTATAACGCATAGGATAGTATGATGCGTGTAAAATCTCAAAAATCTCAAAATTTTGAACAGCGGAAACACCTAAAAAATCCAATACCGAAATATACTATAACTGAAGCTATTAGTAAAACTTTAAAAATACAAGATATCGTACGCTGGATCGCTTAAGACGTCGTAATTGAAGGGTGATGATCCGAATTTTTTTTTATCGTTTTTCTACTATTCTAATTTGAAAGTTCAAGTAGTAAACATACCAATAAATAGGAAAATAAATATATTAAAAAAAAAATAGTTTTCAAATACAAAATATTGATGGAATCATTTTTTTTTTTAAATAGTTTTCAATTGTTTTCTGTAGGTACATCGTAAGGTATTTATTTTTCTTTTAACGTCTTCCTTAGGTGCGATTGGCTTTTGTTGTTTAAGAATATTTTCGTAGTTCTTGGTATCCTTTGTATTTTCTTATTTTGACCATATAATATGAACAAGTCACATCATTGTGCTTCTTATTTGGTCCTTTTTTGGTTTTATTATAATATTTTTAATTTATGGCATTCAATAAAATCAGTCAAATTATCTTTTTTCTCGGCCATTGTTATTTTTTTACAAAAATATTTATTTAGTAATTTATTTGTTAGTCTTACACAATAATTTTTATTATACTCACTTGTTTTATAAATCTTTTCTAGTATATTCTATCTTTTATCTTTTTTCTAGTAGTTTTCAATCTTATACCTTCTAGTACACTTGTTATAGTGACTTTATAGGTACTTATTAAAAAAAAAATTTATTATAATTATATTTGAATTTTATTATTATTCTTTTATTTATTTTGTTATTATTTTTTATTCTACTACTTATTATCAATAAATTAGCAACAGAATAAATCCACAATAAAGTAACTTTTCTAATAAAAATCTGTTAAATGATGAAATTCACATGTACACAATCATTTAAAATGTATTTTTATACCAAACTGTCAATTCAAATCAAAATTGTTTGATATTTTATCATTTAAAGCGATAAACACAATTGCGACTACCGACAAAAATTTCGCGACGAAAAAATTAAAATACATACGCTCTTATGTATATGCTCACAATTCCAACTACAATCGCTCAACCAGATTTTCGTTGTCGTCGAAATAAGGCTATTTTCTATTTTTTTCGCTGGCTATTTTTACGCTGGTAATTTGACATGTCTGATAACCTTTTTAAACATCAAAAAATAAAAACAAAACAACTATGTATTTTGAAATCTGATATTGAAATATTATTGTTCGTTTTTTTTTAAAGTTTTATACATATGTTCTACAATTTATAATTATTTATTTTTTATTTAGATACATTTATAAATTTAGATTTATTAGCGATGTATTTGGATCGATTGCTACAAATAAATTGATAAGTTATTCAAAACGATTTTTTCATTTTGAAATTCCGCCATTTGCTTTTCTGTTTTGTTTGTTTATTTTATTTTTCGATTCGCTGCAATTGTGTTTTATTTGAAGAAAAATAGTTGAGCGAAGCGAATTTCGTTGGTAGTCGGTGATCGGTGGTCGCAATTGTGTTTACCGCTTAACCCCACATACCATAATTTGAAATGACAGTCGCGGACTGAAATGATAAATAAAATGATAGTCTGTACCCTACTTAAGAAAATAGGGAGAAAGAAAATGTTGCAGAGTTTGTACATTAATAGCATTAAACCAAAATAGGGTTAATTCGTCAAAATTCGTAGTTAGAAAATAGTGTCTTAGCACAAATTTTATAAATATAGGTTTTGCTGAAATTAGAAAATTAATCAAGTAATTAGTTAAAATGGGAAAACTTTAGCACTCTTCCTCAAAATCGCTGACTATTGAGATATAAGAGAAGAACTGACTTTTAGTGTGTATTAGGTTTAAGAGACAGTATGATTTTGCTATATATTATTAGATTGGATTTAATGTAGAAGAAAATAGTTTTAACTTATTTAAATATTACTCATAACCAAAACATTGATTGGAGATCTTTTATTCCGGTTATTATTTTTCTTAGAAATGGACAGCAGTTAACTAACCTAACTACTTTAAGCTTGAGTTTTACAAACTCAATTGTGTTGCTTTTTTGATTCACTCAATAATCCGGCTGGTAATAGATAAATTGCGATTGCATTACGGTATTCAACTCGCTCAAAATTTATGTTTTAAAAACTCCCTTTTTGGTAGAATAAGAAAACCCAAACAATTAATTTGGTTTGAAATTATACGGAAACTTTAAAGATATCAGACATTACAAAAGATATTTCAATTTTATAATTGATTTCGAAAATTTTCTGTGAGTCACCAGAGTACAATACATGATATTTGAATGAAGTATAAAAGAAAAGAAAGAAAGAAAAAGAAAAACCTCACTTTTACCTATCTACTGTTTGCTTAACATTGATTATTCTTTGTTGTTGAGTTACTGGTTTCTTTCTTCCACCTGTGTTTTTTGTTTTTTTTTTTTCATTTTTACAACTTACAACTTAATGTTGACGCTTTGCATATAACACAATCTATGCAACAATACATAACAGCTTGTGTGCATATCATGGAAGTTTAAATAATTACATTATTGTTGTTTTTCTTGTTGCGTTTCTTCTGTTATTTTATTGTTTCATTTAAAAATTTATAAAGATACATACTTGCTCACGTACCATCATACAATATGAGTTGTAACAATTGAAATAAACAAGTTTGTATAAGTGAAGACAATAAATAAAATGAAAAAAACACATAAAAATAAAAATAAAAGCGACAACAAAAGAAATTTTCAATATCAAAATAAAAGTCAACCTCTGAAGGTCAGCTTTTTTTTAATAATTTTTTTTATTGTTGTTCTTGTTTTTACTGTCGTCGGGGAATCAAATACTTCCAACCCATTAGTAATATCAGTAGTTTTCATGGATTATCATTATTGTTATTATTATATTCTATTTGGATTTAAGTCGAAAAATAGAGAATTGAGCTTATAGAAACCTCTGGGTTATTTTTAAATAAAAACGGTCAAAAACAGGCATTACTTTGAAATTATTTGAGTCTAATGTATCTTAACCACGAACGGGGCTACAGGATAATGATAATAAGCTTTAATAAAGCTTGAGTTTAATAAAATTACTCAATATAAAGTGGTGGAAATGAATTGGAACAACATTTACAAAATTTGTTTGTCACTGCTAATCAATTTAAAACAAAAAAAAATATTTTGGGTAATCTCTTTAATGTAATTACTCTCTAAGATTCAAGCCTGATTAGCTGTTCGTTTTCATTGCGTGGGTTAATGTATTGGACAATTTTTTAAAAAAATTGTTGATGAATTGCAACCGTACAACATAGTTTTTCATGGTGCACTGCAATGACTAGTGTTGTAAAATTTATTTATAAGGTTCACATTACTGTTATAAAACGTTAAAATAATGTTGAATTACTAAAAGAATACAAAGTCATATGAAATCAATAAAAAAAAAAAAATAAACACATTAAAAAATATCAGACTTAGATAACTTGTACTATATTGTAAGATTGCCCAATATACATATATACAATTAGCTTCCTTCAATATTAATTTTAACCATGTGTTATATCAATGATTTTGAGTACTTTCTTTCGAAAATTTCAAATTTGATGATTTTTTTTTACTAAATTTTTTTTATTCTCTTTATTTTTACTTCCCGAGATCACTTTTATCAACAAAATTTCTCCCTACTTTATTCAAATATAGTAAATACATAGATAGATTTTCCTCTTAAATCTCGTTAATGCTTCAATTTTTTCATGATAAGATTTAGTTTTTTAAAAAATAAAAAAACAAATGAAAACGAAAACAAGAAGAAATACAAAATTTTGAATTATAATAATAATATGATAAAATAAAAATATGGTAAATTAATAAAATATTACATACAATTTTGCCGTTATTAAATTTTGTTTCCACTTTTTTTTTTAAGTCAATTTTTGCAGAAAAACTTTACAACAATTTTATAAGTGGGGCCATTTGTGCCGATTGCGCCATTAGAAATTCTTTAAAAGTTTTAATTTTATTAGGCTTTGTTTGTTATTTAGGTTGTTACTGTTATGTAATCTGGTTCTGAAAGCAAATTTAATAAATTAGGAAAAATTGAGTGTTATTCAACAGAAAATGATGCATGATTTTCAATAGGAGAAATGCGTTCAAATTTAGTATAATTACCCAAGATCTAAGTTAAAAAAATGTTTCTTCTTCACCTTCCCATTCTTCTGCCTAGGGCATGAAGACACTAAAAACGGTTATACACAATGACATATTTTATAGTTTTTGGTTCGCTATTGTGACAATTCTGCGGGCGGTTATCCTGTTTGAACACAAGAAGTTTACTAATACAACTTTTAATTAGTTCATCAAATACAGCACCAATTTTCCTCATTATTATAAGAAAACAATTTACCAAACATCCAAGAAGGGCTTAATATTACTTTTTTTACACCATGCGGCATTATTAAACCACACCATATTATGTGACATTATTAACAGTTATACCTGGACAAATTATCTTTCTTGTGATATCCATATGTTCTTGAGAGTAACTTAGGCAGAATTACTTTTTCGTTTTTAATAAACTTACAGAGTTTATACTACAATATTTACAATGTTTTTCGAGCATTTATTTATAAAATTACTAGTTTATCAACGCAAAACTACTGCCATTGCCAGGCACTAAGCCTATTTAAATAGAATATCCCCATTTTATTTAAGTTTTTTTCCAGATTAGAATTTACCCTTAATTAATTTAACCCAATGACCTATTTACATACATTAACTGCGATTCTTCACATTTTTCTAACCAATATTTTGTATTTGATGAATTTCCTCTTATAACTTTAATGATAATAATAATTAATCTTGATCTAATAGTTGTTAATACTGATTTAACAACCACTGTTGACGGCTGTTCAATTAGGATATTATAAGGCGATAATATTATTGTGAGGCAGTCATATTTTAATTTGTGATATCTAGGAATATTTCTGAGCAGGATTTACTTTTTCATTGACAATAAATTAAATTCATTTGAATTTTTATTTTTCTTGGTAATGTAGTACAACATTTTGAACGAAATCAATAAACTGACCCTCAAAATGCTGGTATAATTTTTACTGAAGCTGTTCAATTATAATGGAATTTTTAAAATGGTACCAGGAAGAAAGGTTTAAAGCGGTTTTGACATCCACAACAAAGATGGAAATAATATTTTAAGAATAAATGAAAATATTTTTGTAATTTGCGGAAGTTGCAAACGTTATAACATAAATATTAAATGGACTAATATTGGTTAAACAATGTAGATATAATATATAATATAGAGTTTTAAAATTTTTATTTTAATTTAAAACGAACAGGCGCTACACATTTCGTACTGGGCTTTGCAAGCTTTAACGATGGTCTTCTAGTTACAGAGCAATTACTTAAACTTGTTAGATTGCTTAATGATTTTGTTGAAAGTCGATTCGATATTTTGTACAAAGGCTTTAAATTATCATTATGTTTTGTAAGAATTTTCTAGAATGATTATTTTGCACAAACACACACAATATTTGTATTAGGTCGTTCTTACTATGTTTTCAACCTGTGATTAATAACTGGTTAGTGGTTGATTGCGCTCTTGATAGTGCATTAAAAAATTCCATAAGAAATTAAAGAAATGAAAGAAAGTGGAAAAGATAAAAGACAAAAAAAAAATCAATCTGCAAAGATATAACTGTTTGTACCTGCCTACTATGCTTATACAAAAAACAAAAATAAAAAACTAAAAAAATAAGCATAAGTCTTTCTGGAGAAAGATTTGTTAATTTTTTTTTTTATTTTAGTTTCTTTCTTTCTTATTGTTTGTTGTTGTTGTTTTTTTTTTAACAAGTCAATGCCAGTTAAAAGTTATTTGGTATTATAAGTTGATTACCAAGTATTATCTATAGTTAGTATATTATATACAAATTAGAGTGTTTGGTTGAAGTGAGTTAAGTTAGAGTCAGGAATGATTAAAAGAAAAAATAAAAGAAAAGAAAAAAAAAATACTAACTTAGCATAACCTCAATTAACTTAAAAAACAGTTTAAATCGAGATGCGAAAGGAAACGGTACACTATTGAAAAAGAAAAAGAAAATTAAAACAATTTTATAACTAAATAAAAAGAATAAAAATTAAATATTTTGTTTAATTAAAATTTAAAAATATAAAATTTTGTGTATATTTAATTACATTTATATCCTGATCTATAATTATATATATATAATTATTATTAATTTAATTAATTTTGTAAAAATTAAATTATTTATAGTTTTAGTGTTATTAATTTATGAGTGATTTACTTTTATTAAAATTAAATAATAAATATTTATTTAATTTATTTTAAGTTATTTTTTAAAATTATTATTCGGAGCTATTAAGTTCTTAAATTATTATATTAATTTTAAATTAAATTATATTAATTTTAAATAATAGTATATATTAATAACAATAAAAATGAATTTCTACTATGCAGTTCTGATCATTTGTTTAACAATAGGTAAGAATTGAATTAAATTTTGAAAACAAAAACGTGAATAAGAAATTATACTCTATAGAACAATCGAGATAGTTTCATCAATTTCAGTAAACACATAAGTCATAACCATATTTACAGTCAGTGTCACGATTCTTATTGCACAATGTAAATAGGTACCAGAGTTATAAAACATTCGCATTTTATAATTGCAATATAAGTATACTTTTGTTTTATTATTATTTTTGTCTCAATGAAGAAGCCAAGAAATATGGTATGGAAATTAAAAAGAAGGCCCAGATTCAAATTTTGATCAAAGCAGGGATCTTTTAATTGCATTTTCTTCTCTTTTTATCATTATTTCTAAAATAATGAACTTTTGTAAAAAAAATTGTTAACACTCTAATTTGGTAATAACATAAAAACAAAATGGAATTTTGCATTTTAAGAAAAGCAAATTCCTGGTTTTTCACATTTAATTAAATGAAATACCAAAAAAATAAAAAAAAAAAAATACTCTAAAAACATTAAAAAATCTAAAGATTTTTTGTTTGGCACTTGGTGAAACATTGTTTTTATAAATTAATAAAAATATTTTAATAAATAAAATAAAACACTTGTAACAAACTGATTATTAATCAGTGAAATATTAACAAGTGTTTTATTTTATTTATTAAAATATTTTTATTAATTTATACTCTAAAAACATTAATCGTTTTATTTTATATACTAAACATTTTTGCACCGTCCTTAATGTACGAAAAGTTAATTCTATCTGACTACACCAGAAAATAAATAAAAAAAAGAAGAAGATGCGGTTCTTAAACATGCGCTGATGGTAGAATTAAGAATTTTCACCCAGTACAATTCGATTGTCAACAAAACGGAAAATGCTTCAAAATGGATATGTTGAAATATACGAACCTTATAACATGCAGTACCCAATATCTTTTTACTATGTTTATTATATAATGGATCCTAAGATATTAAATAACATCAATATTGTGTACATACCAGGAAGGATTAATTATGTTTTGTAATACATTTGGATAGTTTGAATGTGAAGTTGTTTTTATTTAGCCCAATACCATAATAGAACTTCAAATATCCACATTTCTTCAATAATTGATTATATATTGAAATTTGTTGTCCACTACTATTAATCAGTCAATACATTTGTTTGCACTTTTTTTTGCTTAACATGTTCTTTTTATTGCAGTTTAGGGTACTAAGTTATAAAAACGTTTTATTAATCTAATTTGCGTTAATCAAAATAAATAATACCTAAGTATTTCTAGCTATATTAACAGTTGAATTCCGGCTTAATTTTTTTAATTTCGAAAATTTTAACGTCTTGAAAATAATTTTTTCTCTTCATAGGAGATTGTAAAATATAACACGGCTGCAATTTCTTGCAAGACGAGTAGAAATAAATAACAAGAATATGTTTTTAGCTGATGTACTCGATGTATACTGAAAAGTATATTTATAATGTATATTATGTTTCCTGGCGGGTCTGTCGTGAATGATGACTTTTCCTAATCCCATTTTTTCAGTTGTGTTTTTTTTCACTTTTTTGTATCCATTCAATAAATTAAAATAAATAATCTTGGTATAAATACATTTAAAGCGGGATTTTTAATAAGAGCGGGATTTGAAAAAACGGTCTTTTGAAAAACCGGGATTTAGAAAGTTTGCAATCGTCCCGCACCGTGTCTGACAACTCCCTAACTATAACTTAATGTAATACACTGATGACAAGGGAACCGTCTTGCACTGAAGGTCACCTGGTAAACACGTACATCTACTAAATATTTAATATAAAACAATTGTATTGTTTTATTAAATATATATATATGTATATATATTTACATATATACAAATATATAAACTAGATTATTTGGTTATGCTTGTGATTGTGATAGGGACGCTTCTATTGATACTGATACTGATATTACTCACTTCAATTTGGATTTATGTATATGTCGAATAAAAATTGAACCTCTAGATTCAGCTTCTAGATCATGTTACCATATGTTTCTATGTAAAAAACTTTATTTACTCAACCGATAAACTGTCTTTACAATTTATTTTATAGTAAAAATAATAACAAACAGATAGTTCAGAATATTTACGTTCTATTGAATAATTAAAATGAATTGCTAAATAAACTACTTGTCGTTTGACAATTCTTGTCAGACATTCTTTTTCAAAACAAAATTTATTCAATTTTTAATTTAATAAGATGTTCCAATGGTGTAAAAAAATTTGTGGCATGGAAATGTACCCGTATTTCATAAATTATTTAATTTAAATAACTCAGGAAGAGAAGAGTACGATAAGCCCATGATATATTGTCGGACGTTGACGGATACAAATAAACACAAATTGTATAATATAACTTAAAATATGACAACCTTCGATCAATATCAATTTAATTTTTTATATTCATACCCCGATATATTTTTCTGTGAAGAATCCGAACTTTGAATTATAATATAAAACGAAAAAAAAGTGGTCGTAAAATAATGTGCCGTGGAAAGTGTTAAATATTGACTAAATTTTAATTATAAGTAATTTTTTGTCAACGGTTATTTTCTAAACCGTAAACTTTATTTATTTTTCTGAATAATTCCATCCTATTTTTTTTATTTAATAAAATTTTTTACTAGATTTTCCATATATTTTTGATAAAATGTCATTAATTGAGTAGAGTAGATATTGGAATTTTTTTAAAAATATAAAATATTGCTGGTTGAAGAAGCTGGCACGGAGGAACTGAAGTTATTTAATATGAAATTTTGCAAGTCATATAATATTAAAAAATTGAAAATAAACACTAATTTGATTATCCCAATCAAGTAGAAAACAAAAATACTATCTTACTATAAATTTTCAAACACAGATGTTCATTGCTGTCAAAAATACTTAAATACAATCATTTTCATTTTACTGTCAAAAATACTCATAAATATGACTAATTCTCGTATCGACGACAAGCAATTATAAAAAATAATGTTGTATAAATAATTATGGTAATGACTGTTAAATTTAAAAATAGACATAGGAGTTATAAAATATTTTACTGAATTCTACTTTAGAGGTGAAAATAGAACAGTATTTCATAGGTGTTTAAAATGGTAACAATTTCTGAAATAATACAATCTGGTAACTAAACAACATTGTGCTTGTCTTTAAGTAAAAAAACTTTAGTTAACATTGAAGAAAAGAAAATAAAGACCTAATTAAGAAGGAACCCGATCTATTACTGAAGTGGTAGTATCTATCATCAAGTTTTGTTGCAAATTTTTTCGTCTCAACAATTTCAAATAATTTTTCATTTTTTTCTCTACTCGTATCTCTTCTTCTTTTTCGTCTTCTATTTCTCTTCCAATGTGTTTATAAGTCGAATTGTTATTTCAATAATAATTTAAAGTAACGGTAGCGGTCAACTGGAATTATGCAGATGCATTTTAAAAAAACATTTCTGGTTAATTCTAAAAGTTACTATGAAATATTTCTGAAGATATACACTTAAAATGTGGTATACTGGATTTGAATTAAAAAAAATAATTTTTACAAATTTATTATAAGTAATTTTCTAGTCTACATAATTCCAGTTTAATTTTTTTGTTTTTTTGACCGAATAATTTTTTAATATTATTTAATTAAATTTTGAATATTCAGAGTAAAAATAATTTCTTTGGTTTTGGTTATATTTGGTTGTTGTTGTTGTTATTGTGTTCTTTTTTTGTAATTCTATTTTTAGTGTAGTTTACAAGACCAAATTTAGTTAATACTTACTAGGAGATGAATATTTAATTAAATTAGTTTAATTTTGGTAGTTATTCTAGTCAAGTGATTCAGTTACCCTATCACCGTGATTATCGAGTTAGTTAAAGTATCTAATAGAAATTAAATTCTTTGGTAGAATTATATAGCATATTTTGAAAGAAATGTTGATTAGATTTTGGAGCGTGTCTGGTTCACTAATAAATTTGTTAATAGTCAGGAATAGTAAGAAGTAGATTAAAAATTGGGTGAATGTAAAATGTAGCAAATTACCCGACGAAGCCATATTAAATCAAAAGTTTATATAAAATTAGAAGTTTGAGTCATAAAACAGATAACAGCTTAGAAATGATATGAGGTTGACCCAGGTTGACCAAGTTGTAGAGTTGTTAAACTATATATATGATAAACTGCTGTTAAGCTAATTTGCTAAACTATATGATGAAAGTACTTATTAAAAAAAAAATAATTATAAGGCTTTATAACTTATAAAACTCAACAGAGTAATTTATTTAAGAAATTGAAGAGAAAAGTAGTATATTTTACCTGCATTATACGGTGGTCTAATGATAAAGTTGTAATCTGCCATAATGTATAATTAATTTCTTTCATTCGTGATATTGTTATTTAAATTATCATTGTTATTTATAATAATTGAGAAACAAAAGGTATTTTTAACTCTTGGGGCATGTATGATGTGCCCATCAACCTCCTGGATTTTGTCACATTTTATGTTACATTTTATAAATAAAATATAAATAGTTTTTAAAAACAAAAGGTTAGTTTTAGAATTGTATTTAGAGGTTTGAGTTAAGCTTCAGTAAAACAAAAAAAAAACAACATATTATTAGAATTGCTTAAGAACAACTGATAAGTCAAAGCTATAACCCACACTCGGTCAACTAACTCTCATTATTTACATAACATATTTATTTAATTTAATCAGTTATTCCTCACATATATTGGAAATAACAAACATTGTTTCTAATATATGAGTGTGATTAAACTTTAAAAAAGAAAGATACCTGTACAATTAATTATTTTTCTTATAGAGTTTTTGTATTATATAACAGTTTTTTTCTTTAATCTGATCACAAACTGTACATACAAATTCAGTTTACATAAATTTTATAGTGAATATTCTTTGAATGTTTTTTTTTTTGCATTCGGTTTTTAAATGGAGGTCAACTTTCATTTTTCTTTTATTTTGATGTCATGCCATGCACTAAATGCAATGTAATGCAAATGGTAAAGCTTGGTAATGTATAGAAAATTTTTAAATTTGAATGCTCATTTTGGAATTTTGAACCAATTCTTCAGAACTGGTTTTTCTCATTTTTTTGTTGTTGTTGTTTTGTTGGTTTTTCTTTTTTATAGTAAATTAATTTCTGTGGGTTTATTTTTTTTTTTTTTTGGTTTAATTTTAAATAGTTTCGAACTGGACATTTTTTTTTTTTTTTAAGGAATTATTTTTTTTAGCTAGTTGTATTACATTTAATTTATTTAATGATTATTTAATTGATATTTGGAAAATTTTTAGAAACAACAAAAATAAACAGAAAAAAACAAGCCATTGTTAATTTTGATTATTTAAGTAATAAAAATTATGAGGAGAAATTTTTTAAATTTAATTTTGTGGTATTTGAGAATAA
This sequence comes from Argyra leucocephala, assembly GCA_963942445.1. Taxonomy (NCBI): domain Eukaryota; kingdom Metazoa; phylum Arthropoda; class Insecta; order Diptera; family Dolichopodidae; genus Argyra; species Argyra leucocephala. Next base: position 92,351,452 of record OZ012679.1, read on the forward strand.
AAGTCTTAAAGACAATAAAAAATGCCAAAAAAATATATTTTGATCATCATTAAAACCTAATTTGGAAAAAATATTCTGAATTTTTTTTTGCATATTTTGGAAGGTTCTTGAAATTTTATAATGAAATTATACATATATATTGGAACAGAACTGAGTTATTAAAAATTGGGTATGAATGGAATATTGTGAAATTAAATTTAGATTTTCTTCTTTTAAATCATTTGATTGTTTAATCAGGAAATTGTCACCTTAGTTCTTGAGTGTCGTATACGCGCTTTTTGGCATTTTGTGACTTAATATTTGACTCATACTAAACAAAACACGATCTTTCGAATGGTGTAGTCAGAATTTCGATACCTATCTTCATTCCAAAGATACCAGTTGTCAAAATTGCAACTATTTACTTGTTTAAACCTTATTTGTCGTATATGCCGTAAAATTTATTTTTGCTCCCTGAACGATAAATTTGCATGTTAGTCATTTATCAATTATATTTTATTTCTTGTTTATCGTATACCATGAATAAAGATAATTTTTTATGGTATACCCGAAATTTCTTTTGAGTTCTTGTTTATTGTATATCATACATAAATAGTAAGGATACAATTTCTAGTAAATATACCTATTACAATACAATAAACAAATTGTCATTGTTCAATGTCATCTTATTATAGAAGCGTGTGTAAAATATAATATATAAAAATAATATATATATTAAAAAGAATTAAATATCGATATAAATGATGGAAAAAAATATATACTAGTGATTCCTCTTTGCAATTGCACAGAAGTAGTTCTTTCAAACACAATTTTATATATTGATTCTTGAATATTTATAATTTATAATGAATTCAAAGTATAATACCTAATACTTTATGACGAAATTAATACTAATTTCAGTATAACTTAACACAATAAAACCCCATTACTCTCAACGTAGTAGATCGATGCATTTTCATTTATTTATAGTCAAAACGTTTGTAATCACAATTCTGTTATAGTCAACAATTTTTTTGAAAGAAAGTAATAAACTTCATAAGTTCATACATACGACTATAGTCACAATATTACTGAAATTTAGCGTGTTTTACTGTATATATTTTTTTTTAATTAGCAGAAGCAAATAAACTAAGCATTTATTATATCATTTTTGAAAAGTATGATCTGATTTTTGTTTTTATGTTTTGTTTTCAATTTTTGTTTGTGTTTTCGTTTTTGTACTTTTTCTTATAAGTTTAAATAAGATTGAAATTTATTTTAGAGTATAGATGTCGCTCAACTTGGAAATAACCGTCATTTATTTGGTGTAACTATTTGAAATGCTCTAAGTATTCAGCAAAAAGAATTTGCTAAAATTTTAATATTTTTGTGGTGTAATTAATTTACTATTCAATTATTCTTGCTTTTTCTTGGTCGATTCATGGGTGACACAAAATAAAAATAGAATGAATTCCATGATGATATTAAAATTTTTAGAAGAAATCACTTTACTAAAAAATAATATTCCATTTTTATTTCAATATTTTATGTTTTTTGATGTATGATAAGTATGACTAGAATATACAAATTTTTAATGCTTGTTTCTCGTATATGATCATTTTTGTATATATACGACAAATTTAAAAATATTTAACTTCACAAATTTATTGTCCAATGCAAACTAGGAAGCCACACCATAATGTAACGAAGAGTTTTCGTGAACACACACCGTTTAAACTATGCCCAGTTAAAATATTGGTATTATTGAAGCTCCATTACATATACTTCAATTAACTTTAAACTTAATTTACCAAAAATGACAAATATGCATATACAAAACTCAAGTACTAATATTTATTGAAGTATCACCCAACTCAAATCAAAAGTTTTAAAGAAAACTTTGATATCTTGCAAATTTTTTATTTATAATTTTGCAAGTTGGTCTATAATAATTCAAGGTGATTATTTTTTTTAGAGAGCCAAGAGTTAGCAGCTAGAAGGTTATAGTGATGTATTGTATATTCTATCTATTCTACAATTTTTGTTTCAAAATACTTTGGTACAATAAATATACAGATATACAGATAATACAGATATAATACTTCTTTTTCTTTCTTCTAGTATGGGTTGTTCAATGTTAATTTTATCTGAAAATATAAATCACAATTGAAATTAAAAGATTGAAGCATACCACCATCGCACAATCATCCGTTTGATAAAATTATATTGTGTAGCATTTGCATATGTTAAAAATGAACGTTGTATCTGCTGTAAAACTTTATATAGAAAAATGACCAATGAATCTGGTCCAGGAATGAAATTTTTTTTAATGGAACGAGAAACAACATGTATAATCAATGGCATTTAGTCAATCAGACATATTGCAAAAGGAAGTTTATTTTTTCGAACGTATAGATTCACGACCGATCTAACGATTGATTTAAATATTTAAAATGCGTTGTTTTTATTCGATCTACAAAACATAATGTTGCATTGCTGGCAGAAGAATTGCACAGTCCTAAATATGGTGCTTATTATATATATTTTAGTAACATTATTTCTAGAACAGATATAAAAATGTTAGCTGAATGCGATGAAAGTGAATCAGTAGATACGTGAAGTAAAATAAGTTTACGCCGATTATTTGTGTGTTAGTTCAAATTTATTTTCTTTCAACATCCCTTTTTGTATGTCCAATTTGTCTTGGATTCCCGAATCATTGACAAGGACATTTCAAGGCTTAACTTCCCTTTTACTGTCATTAAAATTTCATCCCCTTATAAGATATCGTACAGGAAGTGTTCCCGCCCAGACATTAGTTAAACAAATTTATGACCAAATTACAAAAGAATCTACATTATTTGATTTTCGTACATATGATAACAGTGGTGCACCTTCTCCACTTTTATTAATATTAGATCGAAGAGACGACCCAGTAACACCATTATTACATCAATGGATATATCAAGCAATGGTACATGAATTATTAATAATAAATAATAATCGTGTTGATTTATCTGGAGTTTCGGGAATACCAAAAGATTTAAAAGAAGTTGTACTTTCTGCAGAACAAGATGATTTCTATGCATCAAATATGTATTCAAATTTTGGTGAAATTGAATCAAAAATTAAAACTTTAATAGCTGAATTTCAAAAAAAGGCAAATGATCAACATAAAGTAGAGAGCATCACTGATATGAAAAGGAGCAGTTACAAAACATGTTTGCGTTATTGGTGAATTCTCAAATTTAACATCTAAGAGGTTATTATTTGATGTTAGCGAATTAAAGCAAGAAATGGCTTGTAAGGCAATTACAAAGAGTTGAAAGATTAGTAGCTGATGAAAAAATTTCATTGCAAGATGCATTCAAATACACGTTGGGTGGCGCAGTAGGTCGAGCACCTGCCTTTCAGCCAAAAGGTCCCGGGTTCGATTCCCGATGAAGCAAAAAAAAAAAAAAATGCTTCATTGGTTTTTCGAGCTGGTTTAGTACCCTTTGTCATTGGGATATAATAAATGACAAAAAATAATTGAGAGCATATAATATAATCTGGTATATACTATTCATAAGATAATAGCAATTATTATAAAGAAAAGATTAGAAGAAGTACTAGAACCAATACTACGGAAAGAGCAGGCAGGTTTCAGACCAAACCGAAGCTGTGTAGACCAGGCAAATACTTTACGGGTCATAGTTGAACAATCAGTAGAATGGAATGCCCCACTATATCTACTATTCATAGATTTTAAGAAAGCATTCGACACAGTCAAGAGATACGCAATATGGAGAACACTTACAAAGAAGGGAGTTCCTGAAAAAATCATCAACATCATCAAAGCGATGTATGAAGATGCAGAGATAACAGTTCAACACAGAGGTAAGATCAGTGATCCATTCTACACCAATATAGGAGTTAGACAAGGATGTCCACTATCTCCACTTCTCTTCAACACAATACTAGACGACATTCTAAGAGAAGTTTGCACTGGAATAAACGGAATAGAATGGGATCTCTCGGAAACTTAGAAGACTTAGATTACGCAGATGATGTATGCCTCATATCAAAAAATCAAAGGGACCTACAGAACAAAGTCAACAGATTACAGGAAGAAGCAAAGAAATCGGGACTGGAATTAAATATCGAGAAAACCAAAGCAATGAGGACAAACAATAGTTATAGTGAGCCAATAACAGTGAGTGGACAACAGATAGAATACGTAGAAGAATTCAACTATCTGGGGAGCATTATAACATCAAGAGGAGGTGCAACAGAAGATGTTAACAGCCGTATAAATAAGGCAAGAAGAACATTTGGGAGCCTAATGAAGATATGGCGGAGCAACCAAATATCGAGAACAACAAAGCTAACAATATTCAGAGCATGTGTTAAGTCAACATTAATATATGGCAGTGAAACATGGCTCACTTCGGTCAGAATCAAACAGAAGCTACAAGTATTCATCAACAAGTGCTTGAGAATTATATGCAGAATATTCTGGCCGGCAAGAATTAGCAACGAGGATTTATGGATGATAACTGGAGAAGAACCTATCAACAGACAGATAAATAGGAAAAAATGGAAATGGATAGGTCATACACTAAGGAAATCAGAAAGTGATATAGCAAGAAGAGCTCTAGAGTGGAATCCACAAGGACAAAGGAGACCCGGCAGACCATACAACACATGGAGACGCACAATCGATCAAGAATTAACAGTCAACAATTATACCTGGGACGATATTAAGGAAGTAGTACTCAACAGAGAGGAATGGAGGTTCACTATCGAAGCCCTATGCTACCACGCGGAGTAATAGGAGAAAAAAAAAAAAAAAAAAAATATAATCTGGTAACAAATTAAATAAAATGAAACTATTCTATTTAAGAAGGCTTAGTTCCTGACAATAGTAGTAGTTTTCCACATTTAATGAGTAGATAAGCCAGTAACTTGTTAAAATAAATACTCGAATTATTGTAGATATTGTAGTGTAAAATTGCAGTACCGTACTTAATTAAGCACGAAAAGGTGATTCTAGCTAAGTTACTGTCAAGATCATAAAAAAAATTAAAATTAGTTGCTTTATATTCATTAAGATATGAAAGACATGCTAATTGTGGCACATTGAGTTTATTACAAACATTAAAAAATAGAGGTGGGCGATCATATGTTGTACCAAGGCTAATTGAATATGCTGGACAACACGCTTGACAAGGGGAATTATTTAGTTTAGTCAGAATTGCAGATGCGGTTAAATTAACCAGAAATTTAATTAATATCCTTAAAAAGAGTAGAAAATGTTTTCATTCAACATAAATGTTTATTAAAAGGAACTTTGGAAGAGATGTTTAAGGGAAGGGATTTAGAAGCTATGTATCCTACAATAAGTTCTGATGTTCCAACTTTCAGAAGACCACCACAAGAAGTTGTTTGTTTTATAATCGGTGGAGTAACTTATGAAGAAGCTCTTACTGTACATCAAATGAATAACGTTGGTTACAAAATAATTTTAGGCGGAACAAAAATTCAAAATTCAGAAAGTTTTATAAAAAAAGTATTAGAAGCTACATCAGGCATAGCATTTAAACATACAAAATCATTAGAAAAATTTCACTTAGAAGGAATTTAAAAAGCAAATAAATAAACTTAATTGCTACAAAGGGGCCTATATAGGGGTAAAAATGAAGTTTTAAAAAATTCAAAAACTTATTTTGACTGTAAAATTAATTAGTGTGTCTTTTTTTTGTGACTCAGAGTCTGACAAAAAACAAAACGATATCGATTATATTATTTTTTAATTTTAAATGTTGAAAAAATTATTGTAAATTTGAATTTTAATAACGCAAATGTTGAATTGATATAATTCCAGATTTTTTTTATCCGATAGTTAATTCTGAATCAAAAAATACTATCTAACAAAAGTATGTATTACAAAACTTAAATTACAAAATTCTGAGTTACGAAATTCTAAATATTTAAATAAAAAAAAAAATGAATTTTTTGATTCAGAATTTTATAACTCAGAAGTTTGTAACTCAGAATAGTACAAAATAAAAATTCATAATTATTTCTCATAATCGAATTTGTTTTAAGTTATAAATGAGTATATTAAATTTAGTAATGTTTCAAAACAAAACTAATTAACTCTAAAAATTTACTAATTTTATTTAAAACTAGTTCAGAAAAAAAATAGTAATAATTCATTTTATATTTCTATTCATTAACAAATTAGTATTGTTGTATTCTATGCTACCTAAAAGGAAAGAGGAGAATTTGAGTAAAAAGGTCCCTGGTGTTATATTTGATCAATGCTCTTAATTCTGCGCAAAAATTCAATGATTTTGCCTGTCCGCAATCAGTTGTTTCTAGTCTTAGAATTTCCAAACCTGAATACCAAGCTCGATTTTGGCATTATTGTAGTAAGGGACAAGTTTAAGAATATGGTGTATTGTGATGATGGATTATATGGAACAACTACATGTGAGTTTATTTGTTTATGGGCCATAAAGAGATAACTGTGCTAGCCTGATGTGATCTATGCGGAGTCCAGTCATTATGACGATGGTTTTACGGTTTAGTTGAATACATTCGTTTTACAAGTCTTGAGTTTATTTGCAGAAGGTTCATTTTGCCATATACTAAATTTTATTTTTCCCATTTCGTTGCATAAGTATGTGCAATTCTGATAATATAGTTTATGTTCTATATCTGTGTTCCAAGTTAATCTTTTTGGATTAAGCTATTTGGTACCACCACGGAGCATCTATCATAATTATTTGAACTTTGTTCTGAAAATTACATTTTCCCGGTAAATTACCAATTAAACTGAAGTTATAAGCCTATAGATAGAAATTGTTATTTATGTTGGTCCCCATTTTGTTATTTGTGCTTTCGGAGTCTAAAATTATACCAGCGAATTCGGCAATTAAAATTGAGATTATTTTGAATTTAAAAATGTATTATGACGCACCTTTAATTTACATTTCATTTTTTCGTTTAAATTTGATCACTTTCTTCTTCTAGGAAAAGTTGACCTTTTTTGTTTTATAAACAACAGAAAAACAAAAATAAAAAAAAAATATGTTCAAATCTCATTTTATTTCTACATATTTTTCGTTTTTTAGTTTTATTTTGTATCTTTTATTTTTAGTTATTGTGTTGCTTGTCTGTTCATCTCCTTCCTATTTACGTGTATCCCACAAAATTATGGCATTTAAAACATTTTTTTTTTTTTAATCTAGTTTAAAATCTTTGTGATTTACGAGTTTTTACTATTTTTACTTTTGTTTTTTGTTGTATTTTGTATTGAGTTTTTATTTTAATGGATTCATTAATTGAATTTCTATTTAATTAGTGAAAATACAGTAAAAAAACAAAAATAGAAATAAATTTTAAAATCAGGTTAAAATTGAATTTTGTTTTGCGTTTTTAGTTTTATTTTGTGTAATGTTTATAGAACTGGAACGGTCGAATTTAATAGAAAATTATATTTCTTTCTAGAAAATTTATATGTATTTTTTTAATTTATTTTTTTTTAATGAAAATCATCTATGAAAATTCAATTTATTTGTAATAGTTTTCAAATGAGAGTGATATTTTATCTATCACTAATTTCTAATTGAATTTTGATTGATCAAAGATATCTGAAGTAATATAGTCAAAAATATATTAATAGTTAGTTTTATAGACTAGTTTTAATTTGATCTAAAAGATAAATGCAGTTTTTAGTGCATTAAAGTAGGCACAGTGCATCACTTCGTTCTTCCACGGTAAGTAGAACGATGAATAAATGCTATTTTGATGATTTTCTTTTATCTGAAAACAAAAAATACTTTAACCATCACGAAAAAGTAAAATTTTGAATATCGAATTGACTCTTGTATTTGATTTTGTTCATTCTTAATCTTACTACAAAATAAATTGACAAAATGTAATAATTATAGGCTCGTTAGGGTTCTCTTGACAATTATTTTTCATTTTTATTTTCATAAATTTAGTTATTGTTATATTAATGTTAACCTATATTTTTCTCTCAATGAATTTCATTCAATTGTTCATTATAACAAATATCACTCTCTGTTTTAAATCTTTCAAATTACAAAAAAAAAAAAACGACATACAAAAAACAGAAAACTAATTCAATAACTATAACTAAATTAATATCAAATTTGTTAGGAATTTATATTATTAATGAAAAAATTTAATTGTTCAATAAATAAATTGTATAGTAACAGAAAATGGATTTAAAAAAAAATGTGAAAGTCTTTCCTTTTGAAAATTCCAATTTATTCGAATTATGAACAAAAGAGTTAAAATCACTTTATTTAAAAAATAAAGAAATTCTTTTCAAAAAAAAATTCAAAAATTATCTTAAAAATTGAGGTTAATGTACTTAGAAAATATCCAATGACATATTATTATCTCTTAATATTAAATTAAAAATGAAAACTAATAAATTAAATTATTCTATAAATAAGTAATTTAATGACAATTTTATGACTTTACGTTTCAAAAAATTCATAATGACATTGCGTAAATAAGTGGCAAAATTATTTATTTTTTAATTATTAAATTTTATTGTAATTAAAAGGTAATGATATACTTAAAGGTTATTAATCTGTAATGTTTTGGACAAATGATCATGATAATTAAACTTAAACTTTCCAAGTTAAAAACAATGAACATTTTTGAAAATAAAAAGGGAAAAATATTTAATGAAAAATTTCCTCATATAGAAAGCTTATAATTTGAGTTAGTGAAGTTAGGTAAGCTTTTGGTATGGTGTTTATTGTGCATAAATTTAGTGAAAATAAATACTAACAACTATATATGTCTTTGAGTTAAATCAATAAACATGAACCTCATAAAAAAAAACATATGCTATTTCAAGTAGTGCCATTTCTCATTCTTAGATTTCATCAACACTATTTTAACTCGTAAAGCAATAAAGAAATAAACTCCAGTTTTCATTAGTTTTGATGCAACTGTATATGTGAATCCTATTATATTTCTAAACTTATTTTTATTAAACTAAAATATGACATGATTGGGAGGTATAATAATATACCAACATTCTAATCCCACACCCCAACATTCTGTAACAACTTAACAAGCCAAGTTATTCAATACTTACTATTTTTTGCTCTATGGAAATGTGTTTGTTTTTTATCTGAGGGCGACTTAATCTTTCAGACAAAGGCGAAGTTGAAAGCTTGGGTTTGCTGAGATGATATTATGTAAATATTATAAATATATACATATAGTAGCGTTATTGACTAACAAAAACAAATTTTATTGTTGTTAGATTGTTTATTACGAGTGCTATTTTTCAAATTCAGTTTGTTCGGATCAATGCCTATGTTCACTTGTACATCTACTAGAATACTTATTATTTACGTAATAATATATTTAAAATACCTTACACGAGAAAATGAGATATTTCTGCCATTAAATTTATAAAACTGTAATTTTTTATTTTTGTTTATTTTGTTACATTAAACTTTTCAGGTTGTCCAATTACTGAATTTTATTAAAATTTTTGATTATAATTTTTTTTTTAATTACAGTTATTCAAATAAATGCAAAAGATGTAATAAAAACTCAATATCCAGTAACATCAATTCAATCACCTGTTTATCGTGCCGCACCAATAAATCGACAATTGGACGAACAAGTTCCAGTTAGATTAAAAGTTTTTGGTAATAATAAGAATACACCACCAAAAGTTGTTGCTAGATATATACCATCATTAAATTCACCACGATATTATAGACCAGCTATTGGACCAGCACCAATTCGACGACGCTATCAACTTTCAAATAATATTCCATCTCAATCAATTCAACAAAAACGCATGACACCACCAGGTGCTGCATATCAACCATCAAGTTATAATAAAATTAGAAGATATCCAACCAAGTCATATAAATATCCAATTTACTATAAAAAGAAACCAGTGTCGGCACTAAATTTTAGTCAAGATGTAAGAAAAGGATATTATGGTCAACAGCAACCACAGCCTTCAAAAGGAGGAACACCATTAGAAGCAAAAATTTCTAATAATCAAGGATATTATCGAATGAATCCAAATAATAATAATAATAATAAGAAAAATTTTTATCCTTCACCACATTTTGATGGTAAAATAATTGTTAAACCAAATGATCAAAAATATGGTAATGTAGGTGGTAATGGAGGTAAAACTCAATATGCCAGTAGCGCATTATCATATCAATATATGAGTCATCCAGATCAATCAGAACAACAACAACAACATTTTCAACATAAATTTAAATCACCAGTATATAGAGAACGTGAACCAAATTATAATCAACAAGAATATTATCAATCGAAACGTCACTATGGTGATACCTTAAATTATTCACCAAAACAATATGGCGCTGGTGGTGGTGGTGGTAATGGTTTTAATAATTCACCACCTAATAAATATTCATCATATTCTGTTTATGATGATTCAGATGATGATGAAAATCAACCTGATGATAACTCATCAGATAATTCTTATGTCACTGAATCACCAATTAAATATTATGTTGAATCAACTGATTCAAGTTCAATTGATGAAGCTAAAAAATATTTAGATTTTATGTCAAGTAGTAATTATTTTTTACCAAAAGTTTCACCCGACTACCATACAAAATCAATAGCCTATAATAATAATAATAATAATCATAATAATAATTTCAATATACCAACATCAACTGAACCAATACCAATTAAATTGAATAATGGTGATTCATATCAAAATTATAAAAGTCATAGAATAAATTTGGCACCCGGATCATCAACTGGTATAAGAATATCATCAAAAATTTCTGCTAGTGGTGGTGCTGGAAGTAATAATGGTATTAATAATAATAATGTTAGCGGTAATAATAATGATATTGATTCAATTATTGTTGGACACCATACTAACAATCAATATGATAATCAACATCATCAACAGAATACATTTTATAGACCAAGTAAAAAACATCAACAAATAAATCATCAGCATGGACCGGAAAAAATTGAGTTCACTGAAAGCGATGCAATTCATTCCAGTTATACAAGTAATCCAAAAGAAATTCTTGAACAATCAGCATCATCTGGTGGTGGTAATTTAAATAGTAATAGTGGTAGCAGTATTGCATCTGCGGTCGATGATATTAAAGCAAAATATGGTTTAAGTCCTAAATACAAAGTTTCATATCAAAGTACAAAAATCAATCATCATCATCCTCATAGAATTTCAAAATATCAATCAGATACTTATGGTAATAGTAATAGCAATAACAATAGCAATAATAATGATAATGATGATGATATTGATAATGATGATGATGATGATATGGATAATGATGATGATGTAAATGAAAAAAAATAAAGTTAGAGAAAAAGAGAGATGGAGAGAAATAGAAAAAAAAAGAAATACGTTTTTATTTTTTGTTTTGTTGAATGATTCAAAAAGAGAGACTGTGTTAGTAGCGTTGTTAAAAAAAAAATATTTTTGTTGTTAAATTTAAATTGTAGAGTATAAATTTCAGTAAATTTAAAATTATTTATTATAAAAACAAGAAAATGTGGTATTAAGAACAAATTAATAATAATAAAAAAAAAAAAAATAATTAAATAAAATTTTTCAAATTTTTGAAATATTTCAATCCAAATACAAGTTTTTCAACTGGTCTGAATAGCGGAGGTTTAATATAAAAAAATGTTAGCAAAAAGAAGAAGTTATAACTATAAAAGTTTATTCTCATTAATTTTTTTTATATCTATAAATTGATTTTTGATTGATTCATTGGTTTGAAGTAAAAATATGCGCCTTCGACAAAATGATGTTAATTCTAAAAAGTATTTTAACATTACAACAAGAGCAGTTTTATCTATTTTATTTAATAGAGAAAATAGTCGAATATATTCCTTTTAATTATACTGATATGCTTATCATACAGATACGCGTATTTGGTCTACCACTTGCAGACTTCTTCAGTGTTTTGTACTCGACAGTGCCGTTCCTGAGTTGCTGGCCGTTCAGGTTCAAAACAATATTGCCGCCCCTATTAATAAAATTTGTTAATTAGAATTTGCTGATATGTGAATCACACGATGGAGTGATAATTTTCATGTAAAATTTAACCCTAATAGCATTGAGTATAGAATATGAAAACGTAATCAAACTAAGTGAAGAAATTTTTTTTAGTTATTTACGACCCCATTCTATATTAAGAAGAGAATTTTTGTTTATTTTGGTTTTTTTTTTTTTAAATAAAACTAAAATTTATAATTCAACAAAAATAGTTTAATATTTCATTTCAATAAACATAAAATAAATTACCTATTAGTTTCATAAAAAACAAAGTAAGTGTAACCAGTGTAACTAACAAACAAAAACAGATTTCACAATTTTACTCTTCTTTCTTTTGTTGAAGTAAAATAATCAATTACTTGAGATAAGCTTAAATTCTCAGATATCTTTCTATCGATAATAAAGCAAGATTGGTTAGCCTTTCTTGCGACATCGACGACGACGACCTTAGGTAATTTTTTATTAATTTTAATTTTGAAAAACTTTTTTCTCCAGATGCTACAGTTACAGGAAGTGTTAAAAAATTCTTAACGCTGTACAAAATTAGGAAATGATGATATTAAGTCGTTTTGTAGGATGTAATTCAAAGTCATTAATGGCTTTGCCACAGTAGGAAATATTTCCCTAAAACTTAATATTTCGTTAAATAGTTCATATCCATTGAGGTCTTTTTTTATGGCATCCTTAATATTTATTCGTAGAAAAACTTCCAAATCCAAGCAACATTTTTTTAAAGTATCTAAATCTATTGAATGGAAGGAATACAAAAAACCATAGGTATTATTACATCGATCTAACAAAGTAAATCTTTCCTCTACAGAATTATTCGCTCTATCTATAATGCGAAAATAAAAATTAATTTTAAAGTTTTGTTTAGGATCTTGTACAAACTCGTCACTTGATTCATATAAAAATCCACAAGGTCTTTTTCTTATGCGGGCCTGTGAAAATTCGTTTTCTACACGTGCAAGGTTTGTAGCTTGACTTATATATTCATTAAAACTGGCATCGTTTCTTTTCGCATTTAAAAATCTTTTTAAATTACCCAACGCTTTATTACATTCATTAATGTTAATGTTAGAATTTTGTAGCATTTTGCTAACTACATCAATTTTTGAAAGTATATCTTTCCAGATAATTAATGAACATAAAAATTTAAATGAAGAAGAACAGAATTCAGTAACTTTTAATACATTAAAATCATTAAATTTCTATGTACTTGGATCAGTGTTTCTGGTAAAACAAAATAACGTTTTGTTTACTTCTACTTAATTCGACAAAGTTTTTTTTCAGTTTAGTACCTACTCAAAATTAAAATCAATCTTTTTTTAATTTTCTTAACTTATAGTTGGTAGGCGGCCCTTTGACCTTGCCGCCCACGTGCAAGAGCACCTTTTGCACCCCGCCAGGAACAGGCCTGGTACTCGACTTACTAAATATTTTATTTGTTTTTTTTTTTTTTTATAAAAATAGGAATTATTCTAACAGTCACAGTTCTTGAACTGGAATAGTTAGACACTAAAAATATTACTACGTCCATTTATTTTAAATAAATACAAAAAAAAATTTTTTTATTGAGAGTTGAACTAAGATTGGTGGATGAGTATTGGATGGAGGGGTTTATACATCTAAGCAAGATATTCTGTGGCACATATTGAATATCTTCATTCAGTGTTACCCTTTGTAACAATTTTACGATACGATATACCATATATTATTAATAATTTAAGTTTTCTAAGAACTCACAAATTATTTATATTTGGTTAAGATTTTTATCTCTCCAACTCAACCTTTGTAAAAGAGACATTTAAAGAAAAACACGTTTTCTAGTTAATAGACAGTTTTATATATGAGAAATTTGTTGCAGTTGATTTTAGGATTTCTTAAACACCTTTGAGAAAAATATTCCTATAGAAAAAATAAAATCTCAAAGGACTTTTCAAATAAAATCAAGGACATGTCATTTTTTTATAAATGCATTATTTACGTTGATCAGAATATGACGACTATGTACATTTTTCTATCATATTTTTTTTTTCGTCACTGAATAACTTCCGTTTCCGAACATATACTGTTTCCTGTTCATTGAAAAAAAATAAATAAAAAATGTGTAAACTGTGCAGGTAATTTATTCGATTATTTAATTTTTTAAATAAAAAAAAATAAAAAACAGAAATAAATTAAAATAAAGTAAAAAAAAATATCAAATACAAATTATTGATTTTTAGAAAACTCAAAAGGTAAGTAGTAATGGAGATTTTATATTTTCAGGCGATTTTTTATTGACACTCATGGATAACGTTTTGTTAAAATTGTATTTAAAATATTAAATAGACCCTTGGGCGATTTCAATTTATTATCACTTTGTAACGATTTGTTGATATACCATCTACGTATATGATGAAAGATTTGATGACATTAATTTCCTGTAATTTTGAACTAAAATTAATTTGTCACATTTGCTGATTAAAAAATTATTTTAATTTCTTTTTGTCAATATGATGTGAATACTAATATTCAGAATATGATTGGTGCAAAAGTATTCTATTGCTACAACAGGTAAGAGTTGAGGAAAAATATTTGTATGTCAAACTGATAGTTAATGCATTGTCATATTATGGGCTAAGTATATACCTCAAGCTGTAATCATATGGAATCACAGCTTGAGGAGTATACATAGTCTCTTCATTATCTTTCTTCACACAAATCTATTTGAAGTTAGTGTTCTAAAACTTTTAATTTGGTACTTTGGACTATGTACGAACACAGTCTAAATTATTTATTGACAATTTCAATACAACTCAAGCTATTTATATTAATGCACACCTTCAACACAACAACAACTCATTATAATTTCAACATAACTCAAATTATTTCTAATGGTGATACAAATGAAAATCAATACAATAATATTGAATCACCAAATCAATAAATTGTCCAACGAATAATATGCAAAATATTCTGTTCCAGAAACAATGAACTCGGAAGAGAGTGACCAAGCAACGACTAATAGGCATTCAAATAAAGAAGACAAAATGAATGTGAATGGGCCACACCATCAGAAAATCTACAAATAAAGCAAGGGAAGCTTTGGATTGGAATTCAAAGAGCAAAAGAGGAGTAGGTAGACCACGGGAAACATGATTAAGATCAGTTTATAAAGAAATATAAAACAACAACACAAAATTGAGTGAAATTAAATACATAGAGCAGAAGAGAGTCTGATGTGAGAGGTTTGTGGAAGCCCTATACTCCCAAGGGGATTGAATCGAAGAAATAATGACGACTTCAGCAATTATAACAACAGTTCCTAGAACCCAATTTGACTTTTCACTTTCTAACAGACATCTGACGTGATTGTTCGAAGTATAAATATGAGATTTATTAATTTGGTTGCATATAGTAGATATTTCTTATGGCCATCTTGTGTAACTCATCTTCCTGAATTATTGATTTTGATTGAAAAATTATTGACGGTAAACTTATAAGTTTAATAAAAATTCTACTTCTTCTACTATCATTTCGATATAGATATTCATTCACCTAGGAATTTATTGTTATATTTTTATTACTCAGAAAATTGATATAAAAATAATTCCAATAAAATATCCAAAACTGTAAAATTTTATAGAGCAGAAAAATTGAGATTTTTATACTATCAGCCTTAAAGATGATAGAAATGAAATTTTCCATTAGGAAAATTAAATTTTTTTAGATGTATATTTTTTTTTGATTTTTATTTTATAAATTTTTCTACGAATTGATTTTGAGAAAAAAAAGAATATTCGCAAAATTAAGTAAAATTTTAAGAAATAAAAAATTATAGATTGATGGAATTAATTGAAAATAAAATGCAAATTTAAAGAAATACCATAAGTGTTGCAATCAATTCTATGGGAATAAATTTCTTATTTAAGACTACATTCAATGCCAGTTTTCACATTACCAGCTCTGAAGCTTAACTTATATAATTTTTTGTAGATCAGCCAATATATCGTCCATATACCCTTATGATCATAGCCATCAATAAAAATGCAATCTACCGTGACGTACAATGTTTGAACACTTTTTTTTTAAATTTGTTTAATGGGCTTAAGTTAGTAAAATTGTTTTAAGTTTTATTTTAATAAATATTAGTTTTATTTGATTTGATTTGATTTATTCATTAAATTGTACATAAATGTAAAAATTTAATTCTAAAGACCTTGCTCCATATGGCATGTGTGCTAGCTATTATTTATGTTTTAATGACTTTACACAGCTTTTAGAAGTTCAGCTATATAATATTTTCTTCTCCAAATATAATTTCAATTTTCCGGAATATATGTGTAATAAATACTATATGTGCATACAATGAGAAATAACAATTATACCAATATTGCAAGTAAAAATAAAATCTAAAAAAACAAAATTAAGGCTTATTATAACCCGCACCATACCACAAAGAGAAGACACGTCAGTTACCAAGCAACAATTGAGGACAACTAAAATGAGATGTTTGAGATAAATAGTAATCAAGAACCTAAAGGACTATGTTCAGAGTGAAAATATAGGTAAATGTGGTAGTCAAGATCTTGTTTGATGATGAAGGCTAAGAAATAGAGTATGAAGAAACCACGCATAAAAATTTATTAGACTTAGAGCCGAACATATAATAATCAAATACCAAGACGGCTAATTAAAAGATGAATACATTGTTCAAGCTCTCAATAATAAGAAAGTCAGATCTTATTCACATGATGATATATTGTAAAAGTACTGGACCTATAAGAAGAAGAATATTTTGTTATTGAAAGGAATTACCGAATATACAGTCGTTTGTTTTCAGCCAGCATATACCATTATTCTACATAGCATATACACATTTTAAGTTTAAATTCAAAATTTTGAACTTTGGTGTATAGAATTTTGAATAACTTAAAGCTGTAGAAAAGTATATATAATTGAAATTATATATCTATGACTTCAATGCAAAAGTGCTTAGTCCTGAAGTCATAGGTATATCGACATTTTTTTTTTCAGTTATTTTGTATTTTTACTCTTTCATTTTCTTTCTTTCCTTAAACTTCAACTTCACCTCACAACTGTACCTTAGTTTACATTATATTTTGCAATCACTGTTCGAAAACCGTACTATCTATATGCCAAATCATAATATTTAATCTGGAAATAGAAAAAATTCGAAACAATTTCATGAGCCCTTTCTCAACCGATTTTCGTTACTCTTTTTTAATTTAATGATATTTAAATGATAGATATTTAAAAGGAGACGTAGAGAATTCAAATATTTCTTCAAACTTTAATTAAAGAAATTTCAATTTAAAATTTCACTTCATGTGTAAGTGCACATACATATTCACATACAAAAATTTCAATTTATCTAATTGTCGCAACTCACCCATGTACTTAGTTTTTGTTTTTTCTTGCCATAAAATATGACAATTATGGTTGTTGTCTAAGATAAATCAATCAAAAAAATTATAGTACCATCAAGAATAAATTGAAATTATTAATGAAATTATAATATTATTAATTCATAATGAAATGGGATACCATCTTTTATCAAACTTCCTCGAATACTACAAAGTATTTTTCAGCAGTATTGCTTATTATAGTTGGGGTAAGTTTTGGTGTTTTTATAATTGCGTTCCAACAAAATTAGTGGTCTTTAGATAGGCAGGTAAGTTGAAGAGACTATATATTCCAATTGTCTTTACAAAGGGAATTATCAATAAGTTGTGTTTTTTCACATCACGAGTTGACTGACTCTTAGAGTACTCTTTAGTTACTTACTTTATTATTTGAACAATTATTTTGTTACCTTCTTGTTCTTCAACAATTATTATCAAATTTCTTGATTAACATTACCATTTCATATCTATTCTGCATTTCATATCTATTCGTGATAGTTATATTTTACTTTACAGTGAACCACGAGTGGTCTATAAAATGTTCATAAAGTGTTTTAAACCAAAGTTAGTATTCGCAGTTTATTTTTGACTCTTTTATTTAACAGTCACTTAAATGAAAACCACTTTCCCTGTAATCACCTTCATTTAATGTAAATTTCTATTAATTTAAAAATGTTTAAAATCTAAATCATTTACCAAGAATTTCTGTTAATTTATTATGCATATGTGCTTCAAAATATATATAATTCTCAAAATATTTAATGTAACCAATCTACACTCATCCAAAAATAAAGGATATGCAAGGTATGGATTTTTTTCTTATCCTTTAATAATATCCTTTAATATTGTGTATGTCCATGAACATTAATTTAAAAACTTTCTCTTGAGCAAAAATATTTAAAATTTGTGGATTCAAATTGAATTCCTCTTATATCATTAACATTAAATGTTTGTTAAATATTTAAATCTAAAATACAAAATGGATATTAGAATCTCCGATTATTCTACAATGGATGAATGAATTGCTTTAAATGTTAGTAAGTAAAATATCAAATAATATATGGTGATTTAAAAAATAAATAAAAATCAAACGTGAATTTTTTGTATACAGTACGAATCATTAATATGATACAGTTATCAGTCATATATCACACTCTATCAAAGCAGCAAATATTTATATGCTTATTTGGTTTAAAAAATATTCTGTCCTCCAGATTAATAACATGTAAATCTGTAGTTATAGTGTATAAAACAACTAACTTTTACAAATGATTAATCATAATTTATTGTTTTGAAACGAGAATGTTGGAAAAATCAAACAAAACCAAACGAAATGCCTTCGAAGTGAACATAATTAGAAATTGTTTTGGTCTTACAAGGCAACCTGGTAATGCCTACAGAATTCGTATTGACTATATTCATCAAATAGATAATACAGAACGTTTTATGATGATACAAACTGTATAGTGTCACAAACAAACTTTCAACGGCTAGCACATATTGTCAAAGTGAACTGTAAAGGGCCTATGTGTAAAACTTTTGATGGCTAGTCGCCGGGTAGTGGGAATACCAAGAGTAAGGTAATGTAATATCCAGAAGTTAGTAGCTAGAGAAAATATGTATGCTATAAGTTGGGTTTTGTGAAGAATAATGATAGAATATTGAAGTAGACTATAACTATCAACCAGCTATAGTGCCATCAAAAAGAAAAAGAACACTCTCTATAGTTTTCACTTTATTTTAAGAGGAAATATTTTATTTCAATTTTAATATATATAAGTATTTCTATTTTATTAAATTTATAGGTTTAGTTTATACTAACAGTTCTTCGTTTTGTAATTTCTGTAGTATTCTTCGTAGCTTCCAAACTATTTCAACCTTAGTCTACCTTATTTAAACGGGTTTTCATCTTCCTCTAAAAATGTTGATATAATTAGTTGCTTAAATCGATACATACAACATGTTGTTAACATAGCTTGTTGTAGTGGTAATTGTATTCCCATATTTGTGTGATAAAATGAAGGAATTGAAAAATGATGAATAAGGGCCTTTATATGTAAAAAGAAATATACTAAAACAGATATTATACGATGTACCTGTGTGCTAGAAGCTAGAACAAGTAACTGTTGACAAGTTCTGCATCCCACTGATATGGGAGTATTAGAACAATAAAATAAAAATTTTCTTGTCCACAAACTTTATCTAGGTATTGTAAATTATTTTAGAATAAAACAAAATGTAATAAAAAAAGTAAACGTTGGTATTCTACTCGATACAACTAAATGACAACACATGCATCAAAAATTAAAAACTTTTTTAACAAAAAAAAAAAACAAAGAAATAATAATAATAAAATAACATGATACACACTGCATCGTGATTTTGAAACCAAAATATTTTAAATAAAAATTTTATTTTGAATACCACTCACCTGAGTTCTAAGGAATTCATGATAAAATTTAATGTTGCGTATTTAAAGCCCCAGGAATTAGTTCCAGATTTTATATTTTAATATTAGGTTAAATATGGTTAATCATATTATGGTTTCCTGACAAAGTAACATATTTACAGACAAAGTAATATATTTTAAGCTTAAGAGAGGTTAAATAATGGTTTGGATAAAATAAAGCATTTTTGTATTTTGTTCTCTTTTGTGCTCCTTGGGTTTTGGAATAACTTCAATTTTTTTTGTTCTAACATTATTCAGTGCTTAGTCACAATCTTACTTACACTTAATTGATCTCAGATTTACATATCATACAAATTTTGTATTTGATTTAACATCGATTTCTTATTTTACTGATCTCATCCGGCTTTACTTTAGTCGATAATTTGAATTTGTCTAGCTATATTTCGCCTCTGCAATGACGTTTTCCTAAGCTTCGTAGTAAATTTGGATCTTTTTTTTTCATTCGATCAAAATTATTTTGAGTCATCTGAAGTCGCTTGTTTTTAGTTTTAGTGAATATGTTCACATCATTTTTCAATTCATAGAGCTACGTCAATTTCAGGACCATTATATTCGACGAAGAATATTTCCTTTTCAGAATCACCAAAAATATTTTATATGGGTTTTCAATCAAATGAAAGTAATTTCAAAATGTTTTCAGTTCTGATACTTTAACTGTTGACCTTAAAACTTTAAAACTAAAAAAAGGAAAAAAATGAACTACAGGAAATATTGTAATCATTTAAAACACCACTTCAATGGTAAATAATATTGAGAAAAATATTGATTTATCAATATTTCCTAGCTTCTTTCACGTATCACCATTTTGGCATTTGAATAGTGTCATATCAACATCATTTTGCGTTGATTAAATTATTGAAAGTATATTCCGCCTAAATGTATGCATACAATTTTGAAACTAATTTATGACTAGGAGCCCCTGTTGAGTGATTAAATTTCAAGTTGAAGTCAAATTTAAAGTTTTTAAAAAAACAGTAATTTACGTACTGACATAGACTTCGCACGATATAGCAGAAACCTCTCGTGTTTAATAAAAAGTTTTGTGGTTAGTAAGTTTTATTTAGGACACATAAATACACGTCCCTCATATACTGCTTCGTTTCCGATATATTCCCTATAGTAAGTGGCATTTAGTGTATAAAATTACTAAAAATAAAAAATTTTGTCATTAAAGAGGTATGTATATATATATACCTACGTAATACATAATTTTAATAAAAACTTTATTATTACTACAAATAAGCAAAATTTAGAAACAGTTACTAAAAAAGATAAAAATGAAGAATTCAAGTGATTTTTTTTTGTTGTTTTTATATTTTTTATTTGAGATGAATTTGTTTCTTTGTTTTTTTTTGGCATATGTACATAGATTCATTTGCAAGTACACAATATAAATTATAATAACTGATTTGTTTGCTTTTGTTTATTATTTTAATAAGTTCTCACATCTGTATAATGTATTTGCTGAATTATAAAATCATATGAGTACAAAATTTTCAACTGTGTGCGCATTTTTGTTTTATATATACATCTTATATATTATATCAGAAGTTCATTAAGGAGTAGGAGAATCGAAATTAAATGAAAAGGTGTCTACTGCGCAGGACCTTAAATGCTTGTCAATTATAATTATAGATATTTGACAGTACTAGATAATACACATAGTTGATAATACACATACCTAGTTTTTTGAATATAAAATCCAAAACTGACTTAAAAAATGTATAAAACAGTTTTTTTGTGATGTTTCCCATTTAATTCAATGTTGAATTTCGGATTTCTGATTGCACATTTCAATAAAATAAAATTATCTTGTAGTTTGAATATAGTAAATTAAATAATAAAAGCTCAAGGATACAAGGATAACGTTGATAGATTGTATCAGATATGTATGTATTATGTAATTTATGTTGTAATGGATTATACCATAAAAGTGATGAGAGACAAATTTTGTATCATGCGAGATGAATATGCAATTTTTTTGTTTGTTTTATAATTCCAATATAGGTACGGTACCATTAAATGATAACATGTAGTAAACATTTGTTACAAATTGTGAAACATCCTTTCTATGTTATGTTTCTATTTATTTTTATTTTTTATTTTGTATTTTGAAAAATTTGTTAAGTCTCGAAAGGATAGCGAAATAAACAAAATAACAAATTGTGAATTCAGTAGTTAATAAATAATATTTTCTTCAACTATGATGTGTACCTATATAGTAATAGTGTATGCGTGGGTGGTATATATTTTGTTTGATGAAGATGATGATGGTATTGATTATGTTGAATATGTGGTATAAATATCCCAACAGAACTGTTATGTATTCGTACATGGTAATGCATCGATTTTAATTTCAAATGTGCTATCACTAAATATAGATATAGATATCTAAATGTACAATGTTAAATGTAGATATTAAAACAGTGCTAAAGAAATAAGTTTATTTTGCATCAATATTACAGTTTTATATAATGTTTTATATTTTATAACGTTATCTTAATACTCTATAATAAAAGTATTGCGAAATAATGTTGCGAATAATTTAATTTTATATTGCGCTTTTGTCGCATTTACATATGTAATTTACTTAGATTAATAAGATTAAACTTTGACAAGATTTACAATATTTAAAAAAGAAGTAAGAAAAAAAAATTGTAAGAAACTAATTGGCGATGTTTATAGCTATTAATTGTTACTGTTAACTTTTAAGTTAAAGAATTTAAGAATTTTTACTTAAATATTTGAAATTAGATAAAGTTAAGTTAATTTTCCAAAATAGCCCGCAGTTCTAACAAGGAAATAACACCTTTTTGTGATATGAAGTTTCAGTTATAATAATACGTAAAATGAATATTTAAAAATTTTTGTTTTCAATTTTACTGCAATGTTGCCGAAGTGGTAATACTCTAAAATACCAATTCTTCCTCACATTTTAACAATTTACTTTCATATTTCATAACAAATCTATTTTACTGTCAAATTCTGAATTTAAAATAGATTTGCTTTTATATACTAAATTTAAATTGGACATGTTTATTTGAATATAGCTAACAAAAACTTTGGTGACTGAAATTCTGCATCATTGCTATCTGGAATAACTTATTATTATTCGTGATTAGTTGTAATCAAAACGTTAGAAGTTATATTAGTGAATCATACTCTTAAAATATTAAATTGAGCGCTTATTTTTTTCTAGGCTTATTATAATATGTAATTTTGGCCAAATGTAATTTTGGCCATTGATATGTATTGCTATAAGCATGTATAGCTCGTTTATTTTACTAACATTTTTCTCATTACCGGTGTTCACATTTTATTAACAATTCTGTATGATAATATATTGCAAAATCAAGTTTACATCTGCACTCTACCAATAACTGACTATAAAAATAATGAAGTTAACATTAGATGTGTCACTACAGAACAAATAAATGTGAATAAAACATAAAACATTTACTGGATATGACTTATACTGACAGGTAAAATAATGAAGGAGCTGCCTGAAAAAGTAATTGAATTTCTAAGAACTATATTCAATGTTATATTTAGGCTAAAAGAATTTCCTAAAGTCTGAGAGGTAGCCCAAATCATACAAATACTTAAACCTGAAAAAGATCCTACATTAGCAACATCATACCGATCAATTAGTATCTTTCCTATTCTTTCAAAAATATTCGAAAAAATATTTTTTGATCGACTAAAACCAATGTTAGTACAAAAAAATCTAATACCGAATCACCAATTTGGATTCCGACGACATCATTCAACAATACAACAAGTCCATAGAGTGATAAATAAAATAACTATGGACCTGAATAATAAAATTTTTTGGGAAAATTTTTGGCAAAAGCGTTCGACAAAATTTGGCATGAAGGCCTACCACATAAACTGAGGAACTTTTTGCCAAAGAGATATTACCTAATTAAGTGGTCGTGATTTGTTTGTTAAGTACAATGTTCAAATATAAGAAAAATAGAAGCAGGAGTACCGCAAGGCAGTGTTTTGAATTCAGTTTTGTATCTCCTGTATACAGCAGAGTCGATATTCCAATACCAAAAAAACAAAATATATTATTAGCAACATTCGCAGATGATACTGTTCTACTTGATTCAAATGACTGTTTAAAAACAGCTACTAAACAGGTACAACAAACTATGAATAAAACAAAGGACTTGGTTCAAAACTTGGAATATCCAAATTAATGAAGACAAAACTACACAAGTTATATACACAACAAGAACTCGATACGATCAGTAATGATAAATAATAAAGAAATCAAAATCGAAAAACAAGCTAAATACCTAGGGATGCACAAAAATTAACATGGAAGAACCACATAACTCAAAAACATAATCAACTAAGGATTAAAACCGGACAACAATGGCTTTTGGGAAATAAATCTGAATTGACAATGAACAACAAGGTGCTAGTTTACAAAACAATTATAGCACCAATATGGACATATGAAGCAGAGATTTGGGCCACCTCAAGCCATACCAACATGAAATTAAGACTAAGAGCACAATCAAAAATAATCGGCGAGAGCCGAATGGTATGTGAAAAATGATGATCTAACCTGTGATTTAAAAATACTGTCAATAAATGAAAAATTAAAAAGACAAGTTTAAAATATCAACTCATTCTAACAATGAAATTAGGACTCTACTACAACAACAAAGAATTAGAAATAGACGCCTAAAAAAATACAGGCCACATGATTTAATAAATAGATTTTAAGTTCAAAATTAACAAACCAAAAACAGTAAAAAAAAAAAATATAATGTAAATGAATTTTAGAAAATAATTATTATAGCAAAATTAGCTATTGTATAGTTATACTGGAAAGTTATTAGGTGCTTTATATTAAGACAGATGTAAATTAAAATGGGAAAATAAAAAAAAGTTTACATTTTGTAATAGACGTGTAATATGTTTGCTCCAAGCGTTAATCTGACAATAATATAAACTATAAATTTAAAAACATTGTGTCATTTATTTTTTATTTTTTATTTATTTATTTATTTCAATTTATCTCAAAAAGATCTAAACAGCTCATGTGAATGTATATTATAAAAATAATTTCATAAATATAAAAAATATATATATATCTTACATATATAGCATAACGATCTTTGGGAGTAAGATGTAAATTTTGAACTACTATAAGACAGAACATTTGATTAGACTTCATTAATTTGGTCTTGAAGGCTTTATACCATTTAGAAGAATCGTAATAACCAAAGGCCTAGATTCAAATATATTCCCAAATACTGAAATCGCTCCATTGAGCCATTTATTTTAATAAACGATTTGTTTGTTTTTTTCTTTCTTTTTTTTTTAATATTCATTTCGCCGGGTGAGTTCTTAAGTGTCCAATTCATACATTAAGCACTTTTTGATATTTTGATTGATATAAACTAAACTTGACGCGCTGTTTTTAAATTTTTAATCAGTTTTTTCTTCTATCTATAATAGTTTTTGAGATATTTAATTTTGCTTTTGTTCAATATCATACAAAGTGAATTTTTTTTACATTTATAGTGCTTAAGTGTCCAATCTGCAATTAATATGATATTGGACAAAAAATGTCAAAAAATATTTTACGCTTGAGTGAGTAATTAAAATTTTGTGCTTAAGTGTTCTATTTCAAATGAAGTTTTTGTATAGATCGATCGATCGATTTGCTACGATCTTCAAAAAGCTTTTATGCTACCAACAGGAAAAGCAGGAAATTTTTATTATAAAAGAGAATTCAACACATATAATTTAACTGGCCATTGTAGTATTAACAATAAAACGTACTGTGCCATTTGGTACGAAACACAGAGTGGTCGCAGCGCAAATGACCTGGCCAGTGCGTTAATTAAAATTTTACAAGTCATTCTTCTTGATATTCCTGATATTCAGAACTTTATTTTATGGTCAGACGCTTGTGTTCCACAGAATAAAAACCGAATAATGTCATAAGCAATTTTAAAATTTATAGAAAATAAAGAAATAAAAACTGTAGTTCAAAAGTTTTCTGAACCTGGATACTCTAGAATCCAGGAAATAGATGCTGTTTACTCAGTTATAGATGGCCATTTAAAACACATAAGTGTTTGTAGTCCACTCGCGTTACTTAAACAACTGACCTCTATTATCCAAAGGTGAAATTATGAGTTTTACAATGTGTTTTTTGGAACTATAATGCAGCTAGTGTGAGGCTAAATTTTGCAGCTGTTAAATATAACTCTGCAAAAGAATTAATTTACAATAGGAATCTTTTTCATATAATATTTCAAGAAGATTATGGAGAATTTGGAAAAAACTACCGTTCCAGTATTTAAGCAAAATACTCGAAAGAAAGGTTTGGTAAGACAAATTCCTAAAGTAATACTTTTAAAAACTGCAAGTTCCATTACATAAGAAAAAATAAAAGATATTGTATCCATGTTTTATTACATGCCACCTGAGGACGTGTTATTTTATAAGACTATTTTAAAAATAAAATAAAAATAATATTATCACAACGAAAATTTTAGAGGCTATAAATTCTAGATTTTGTCATAACATAAAGCAAGAAAGGCTGTTTAGTTTTATTTTTTATGATTTATTTAATAATTTTTGAATACACATTGTGATTTGTTTTTTAGTTTTAGCACTTTAGTTTACACTGTTTTGTTTTATTTTTATATTATTTAATTAAATGTGTTTGAATGAATAAAATAATGTTTCTCCTTAATATTGAAAGTCTTTGTTAATCTTATTTTTTGTTCCCAAAACTTGAGAAAAATGTTTAGTTTAAGTTCTTAAGTGTCCAATATCATATGAAGTTTTATTAATTGTGTTAATTCCCCATAAGATATTGGACATTGAAAAAAATATTTTTTTCAAAATATTTGTCACCCATACGTTTTTGTCGTCCAAAATAGGTTTGGGCTACTTTTTCAAATTTCGAATATCAACAGAAATATATAATTTTTTTAAGAAATCTAAACATAGTATTTCAAAGCTAACAAATTACAGATTATGTTACAAAAAGTTTGATTTTCTATATTCTTAAAAAAATACGTAAAAATTGCTTTGAAACTTAAAATTCGTTTTTTTCCTATTTCATTTTTCGGTATATTGGACACTTAAGAGGCGATTTATTTAGTATTAAATACTATTTAATTATATATTATAAATTAAAGCTTATGCTTAAATTCAGTAAAAAAATTAAAATGAATTTGAAAATTTAATTAAGAAAAAATTAGCACAATAAAGTTTGTAATTACATCGGAAATTTTACGTTTGAGCTGACAAAATATATTGTGTAACTTTAAATTTGAATTTATTGTAGTTCCTTTCCAGTTTCAGATCTGTGGGTAATTCATTAAATATCTTTAGACCACCATACATTAATTTATTTTTTTGCAGTTTCACTTCTAAAGAAATCTGAAGTTGAATATATTTCTATATAAAAATCTGTCTGAAGTTGAATATATTTCTTAATCTATAATGTTGAACATCTTGAACATACATATATGAGTTTAGAACTAAGATAATTCGGTAACAATCTATTTTTCATCTTAAATACAAAAAGTAGTACATGTAGACGAAGTTTTTGCCTTATGTTGAGCCATTTTAACGTTATTAACATAAAATCAAATGAGGTATACCTATTGCATTTGAGTATGGTTCTCATTCGAAGGTTTTGTAGTTTTTGTTATCTTTCTATTATTTCATTATTTACAAATGCTGTAAAAGTTGCACAATACTCAAAATGGGGCTTGATCATGGTACTGAAGATCCTTATAGTACTTATAATAGACAACTTATTTCTTATTCGACTTAAAAACCCAAGTTTTTTTGAAATTTTCTTGCACATACATTCGTCGTGTTCTTTGAAATTTAATTTATTGTCTATTACTAGACCCAAATATTTGATATGCTCAACTATTTCAATAATATTTTGATCAATTATGATATCATAATTACATTCACCATTTATAACCATGGTTTTAGTTTTGGTAATGTTAAGGCTCAGTTTGTTTTGAACCATTCAGCTAATTTTTTAAGGTCCGAGTTGATTTTCCGAACACATTCTTCTACAGAATCATCCATTATAAAGATCAACGTATCATCTGCAAACAAGGATATTTGCACAAAGTCTACAACCTTCTCAATATCATTTATGTACAACAAAAAAAGTAAAACACCCATCACTGAACCTTGTGGTACCCCAATTGAAATATCTTTATAGTTTGAAAACTGATTGTTGAACTTAGTTCTTTGATATCTGTTTAGCAAATATGATTGAAACCACTTATTTTCATTTCCCCTTATGCGATAACTTTCCATTTTTTGTAATAAAAAGAAGTAAAATAAATGTGCTGGTCGATATTTCAACACCTAGTTCTTGATTTATTTCTTATTTTTTTTTCTGGATGACTTAAATTATTTTTATTCTGCTTGTTTGATTTTTTTTGTTTTACGAAAAATAGAAATTTCGTTGACTAATTTAATATAGGATTTTTCTAGAATAATCTTAAAGAAATTAATGTTTAAACGAAACAAAAATAACATTCAATCTTTGATTCTGCAAATATCGATATTTCATCAGTGCTTGCAATTCAGTCTAAATTTAGTTTAGCTTTATGTCTTATTCCTTAACTCCCATATTCTCTTTATTAATAGTAGATAGTATTCTCTTCACTATTAACTTGTACAGTATTGTAAATTTTACCCAACTGAGTATTAAATTTCTACATATTATACTTAAATTCCTGAAGGACCATTATATTTTTTTTATTAAAGTGTATTTCAGGAAATTTTCGAAATTTTTATTCTGTTGAAAATAACTGAATATAAACTCTAAATGTTTTTATTAGCATGTAACAGTTTTGTTATTCTAATTGATGAATATTGAAAACTATAATAATTTAAAATCAATTTTACCAAGAAAATTTTTCAAAATTTATACGGTTCCAAAGTTTTTTTTTTTTATTATTGGTTAAAATGAAATTTTTATTTATTCTATTTTGTTTATTTTTTAAAACAAAATAAAAAATCACCTTTAAAATATTAAATTTTTTTTTAAAAAAATTTTATAATAATGATAAATGAATTAAAATCAGTTACCTATCAGGTTTCATTTAAAAATAACATAATAAAAAATTTTCAATAAAACCTCCTTTTACCGTAACAAAAAAAAAATAGAAAAACCTAAGAATTCACTTTGTACATAAATAATTGATTTCGATGTTGGGATCGTGTATTCGAAATACACTTAAAACGTATACAAACATTTTTTTTTTTTATTTTCAAAATTTGTTTTTTTTTTGTAATATTTTTGTAAAATAAATTGAGGAGTTCCAAATTTTGTGTTAGGTGAACAGTGTATAGGAGTACTTATATATTATATTATAAGAGTTTATCATATACAATATGCAATAAAAGACATCATACACTAGATTTTTTTTTGAATTCGTGCAAAATTTTCCGGAAGATATTAAAATTGAATAATAAAAACGATTGAAAAGAAAATGCATTCCAATTAATGAAACCCACGATGAATTGACACACGTTAAAATTAAAACTGATTTACATTTTTGAATTCCTCGAAAGCTCATTGAAAAGTATACATTCATTGTATGTTAAGGAATTTTACTCTATTCTGTTATATAAGTGAAACCTTCAATTTACATCTACGAAACTGATATGGCAGAACCTGTTCTACTGAACTATGAACAACAACATATTTAATTACTAAAAAAAAGTTCATCATAGTTCAAATTAACTTCGTTGTTCTATTTTTTACAATTCTAACTACAAACGACGTTTTAGGGTAAAACTAAATTAATTTAATAAACTGGAAATATTAGGAAAACATATTTACTACCCTTGCAATTATCAATAAAACGTAATGACTTTCATTGTATAGTGTACATCATTACTTAATTATTTTTGTTAAGAAAAAATTCTAAATATCGTTATAAATTTTGTTCAAAGGTTGAATGTGGTTTATAACAATTGCAGTGAAAAAGAATCAAAATGTACAGATGTTACCATGGCGAATAAAAAAAAAAAAAAACTTGTCTTGTAAATTTTGCATTAAAAAAAAGGTCTTCTTTTCTGATGAAAATATTTACTTTAAATAAGAACGAAAATAAATTGTTGTCTTTTTACAATATTGAATCAGCAGTGGGTAGATTCCATTAAAGAATGTAGTTGTTTTCTGTGAAATATTATCAATAGTGTGTATGTAATTTTACAAATAAATTCAAGGTTGAATTTCTATTTGGTATGCTCTTAATCTTGTATTTGCGATTTTTATTTGTATGTAATAATGTTAATGAGAGGTTCCATATTGTTCTGTGATATATTTCGTAATTTGTTTGTTGTCAAATTTTGTCAGAAGTCTAAGAAAATAATAATTTTTTAATAAGCTCATCAGCATTCTTGAATGGTGTTCTAGTGCGTCAACTGATCTGTTAATTTGTCTTCTTCCTATTATAATTAAACAATAACTGATTTATTGTATTGTATACTGTGTCCTTGATTTATAATGAATCAACAAATTTCAATTTTAATATTTTTTATTTTCTTTAATTAATCTTAATCTCATTAGTGTGATAGGTGTGTCGTCATCAATGATTGCCCAAAAATACGATGTAATAAAATGTTGAAATTGAAGGAAGAAAACCACCTAAATAAAACATCCTACAAATGTTTATTAACATATTTTTTTATGTCTAAAATTTTGTTGTTGTTTTATTTTCTTTTCTTGATTGTAAAAAAAAAAAACTAAATAAGAAAACGGTATCCAAAGATTTTTTAAAAAATATCTTATTACTTGTACATAGGGAGTACATTTTCTGCAAACATTATAAATTAATATGTTATATGTGAAAGAAACATGATAATCTTGGTTTCAACCTATTATTTAGAAAGTTTAATTATAAGAAAGTGGAAGTTAAGTAAATTTGATAGATTTTGTTACGACAGTATATAGACAATGTCTAATAGGTACAAATCTATAAATATATCTAATTGAAATCAAACATTATCGATTAAAGAGTATTAATTATTTTAAAATTGCGTCGATCAGAAGCAATCTTTTGGATATGGTTTTATGATGAGTCCATCAACCTTCTAGGTTTTGTCGGAATCTTTTAGATATAAACTTTTCTTGAGTTTGCCCAAATATATTAATTTTTATTGTGGCTGTTTTTTGTTGGAATAGGTGTAATATTTAACTGAGTATTGTTTAATTTTTTTTTACTGTCTTTTATTTACATAATTATTGTTCGTTTTGGGTTTAATTATTTAAATGTGATTCGTTCTGGGCATTGCAAATTCTATCTATCTAAAACATAGTACTTGGTTGAGTGGGTTATTTAAATTGCTTGTGGGGGCTGAACATTGTAGGATGATGGGCACTACAATTTTAGATTGCTAATAAATATACAACTGAATCCTCTTTCAATATTGATATTTATAGAACGTGTTTACTTACTTATCATATATTGCAAGCCCTGGCAAATTGTGTATACATAATGTAATTTCAATTTTATTCAATAAAAAATAATAATAAAAATACATGCTTATCTGGTGTTGCAGAGAATATCGTGTCTCTGACTTCTTATTATATTTATTTATTTATTCATTTATTTAAGAGCTTAATTCAAGTTACAATGATTTATTCTTAATTAAATTAATCCACAGTTTTACTGATGACAGTATTCTGGTGGCATCCTTCGATTTTCTTCGTAAATCTAATGCTACAACTACCGAAGTTGTCAATAGAAGACAAATAATGGTTAACATGATTAGCCATGATCTGACTAAAATTGCTGACTTGGACAAAAAAAACAGAGTTGAGCTTAACTCGTCCAAAAATAAAAACTGTCTTATTTTACGCAAAGTTCCAGGACTTCAACCTAATCTCTCCTTCCAAGGTGTTACTTTACAAAACACAGATAGTCTAAATATTTTAGGCATGCGCGTGAATCAAAAAATTATTTCAAACGATCATATTTTTGATATCGCGAAAGGAGCTGCCAAGTGTTTAGGCTATCTAATTAGATGTTAAGCTATCCTTTCATTTTTGGAACTCCTTCATTTATACGTCCCAAACTGGAATACATCACACACATTTGGGCTGGCGCTTCCATTACAGTCTTAGGCTACCTTGACCGCGTTCAAAATCGTGCCATTCGTCTAATTGGCGACCCAAATGTAACTCCATCTTGGCTATCGACGTGTAGTCGGAACACTTTTTCTGTTTTAAAGATACTTCTTAGGTGTGAACACATGCTCAGCAGAAATAAAAGCGTTGTTTCCTCCTCTTAAACAATTCCAACGCGAAAAAAGAGGAGCCACAAAAGTTCAGCCCAACACTGTAGAAATTCCAAGATGGCATAAAGAAGGTTATGGAAGTTCGTTCATAGTTTGTACTTCAAGAATAAGGAATCATATTTCTTCTAATATGGTTAAACACCATTGGATGACGTTTTCCGATATTTAATTTCTTTAGCAAATATTTGGTTTGCCCGATTTGTTTTGTACCACTGAATTAGATCAGAAATTGAAGACTTTGTTTTTGTTAGCTCAACTAATCGCTTAACGTATGTTAATAAAGTTTGTTTAGTTATTTGTTAATACATAATTTGCATTTCCACTAATTTTTGAATTGAGTGTCTCTTGATGACATGTTTCTAAATACGTATTGATTGTTTATTGGAAGATTTCCATTGGCTGGAATATGTTTTTGTGTTCATTACCTTCAACTTATTATCAAAAGTAGTAAGTACTTACTCACTTTTTGTGCTTCACTAACTCAGGTTACGAGCATATTCTCTGCAGTTGAAAAATTGAAGTTTTTTCGTATCACAAGTAGTAAATACGTATATATCGTATATCATTGACTTTAATGGAACATTGATTTAATACGAGATTCCATCTGAAATGAAAATTCAAGCTTATAATGTTGATTAATTTATTTCTATTATAAAAACTTATAATTGCGTGACAATATGTATATGTTGTTTAAAATGTAGACGTTTTATTTTTTGGTTTAATTGCAAGTGGCTAACGACACCAAATCCTACAGGCCGATATCTTTGCTCCCTACAATATCGAAGTTGTTTGAAAAATCACTATTGAGAAGGATTCAACCCCTCATAGAAAACAGGAATCCACCAATTTGGGTTTAGACAAAAACACTCAACAATAGATCAAGTACATCGAATAACAGACCTTATAGAAAGGGCACTGGAAAATAAACAAATTTGTTCTTCAGTATTTCTAGATGTAGCCCAAGCTTTTAATAAAGTTTGGCATGAAAGACTCATCAAAAAGCTAAGTTGTTTGCTCCCTAAAAATTATGTTGAATTGTTTTCATGAAGAATGAGAATGATTACTCCTCTCTAAGAGATATAAAAGCTGGAGTACCGCAAGGTAGTATACTGGGTCCAATTTTATATTTTTTATACACCTGTGATATACCCGAAGTAGAAAATATAAAAATAGCAACCTTTACAGATGACATAGTAAAAGCTAATGGCAAAATTTCTAACTGGTGCAAAAAATAGAAAATTAAATTAAATGAAGCCAAATCTAGTCATGTAAACTTCACCTATAAAAACATAGTAACTCCTCTCTTAGTTAAAATTAATGATGTCGTGATTCCATACGAGAATAAAGCTAAATATCTTGGCATGACCTTAGATGCAAAACTGAAATGGAAAGAGCGTGTGAAAATCAAAAAACAAGAACTCCAATATAGAGAAATATACTGGTTGATTGGGCGGAATTCTACGGTCTCCACCTATAACGAAGTTTTGATGTATAATCAAATATTGAAGCCAGTCTGGGCATACGGTATTCAAATATGGGGATGTGCTAAGCAAATCCATATTCAAACTATCCAAACGTTCCAAAATAAGGTATTGCACAACATAGTCAATGCTCCATGGTATGTTCGCAATGCCGATATTCATCGAAATCAGAAGATCTCATCTCATATATAAGACGAAATAATGAAATGCGCTGCACGGCATAAAACTCGTCTGATCCAACATGTCAATACCGAAGCTTCTAGCTTAATTGACAATCAAAACTTTGTGAAGCGACTAAAACGAACAAGACCACTTGAGTTAGGTTAAAACCTTTTATCTATTAAAACCTTATTGGATTTTGGTAGATCAAAGGTATCTTAGTTTCTTTGAGTTAAATGTAAATTAATGGTTATAGTTTTAATGCTGCAATAATGATAGAAGTTTTTAGTGGGCTAAAGTCCCACAGTCCTTCAAACTGCCTTCCCCGGTAATAGGTAGTCCCTGAAGCCTCTTTTGATGATTTACTACTATCTGAAAAAAAAAATTGCAAGTGGTATACATTTTTATAATAGAATTCACATTTCATACAATAATTAACATTTTGCGTTAATATTCAAAAAAAAAGAACAGAAACGGCAAATGAAATTAAAAAAAATGTCATATACATACATATGTATATATGTATATGTAAATTATATACGAGTACATAATATGTATATATATATGAAAATTATCAAATTCTATGAATGAAGAAACAGGATGTTGTGGATTATTAAAGCAATATACCCCAAATTAGTACAGAAAATGTATTCAAAATAATGTAGGCATTAACATAATTAAAAAGAAAGTACCTCAAGAATGTAATTTGAGACATGTGTTGGATAAGTCTTAAGAAAAATTAAAATAAAATAGAATTAACCAGATTAATGTTTAATATTTTAATAGGATTTAATTGTATAGAATTAAATTTTATGAATAAGAGAAATTGTTATTAGGTATACCTTAGGTTTACTTCCGAAATATATTATTTTTAATTATTTCTTTACCACTCATGTGTCAAATTACGAAAATGAAGCATGTTTTGAAGAAAATTAAAATAAAATTAATTTCAGTTAGGTATTTAAAAATTTTTTTTAAATATTTTTTTTGTTTTAGAAATATTTAGAAGTACTTTTTGGAAGAATTTAGAACTTTAAAAAATATTTTGTTATGGGGTGTTACAAATTTATTTGTTTTTCCGGTTTGTAGGGATTAGGTTTTTATTTGTTAACCTACTGAAACTTCATCTTATTTGAATTTTCAATAAATCATCAACATTAAATATTGATTAAAAATTTATTTTATTTGTAGTATTTAACGCTCATTAGTAATGTTTTAATCTCTATAAAATATGGAAATCTCGTTTTCTAATATTTGATTAACCTTTTTACTATACATTTTTGTCCGAAATTATAATTATTGTATTTAAATACGAAAAAGTTATTTTCACCTAGGTAATACCATTGATTAAGAATACTATAAAGATAGACATTTTCATACAACAGCGAATTTTCAACTAACTTTTTCAAAATTCGCTTCATTCTATATATTTTCCCCCGTTTGTTAAATGTGTTGTTAGTGCATTTTCTATTTTCAATTTGAATTTTGAAATTTTTGAATGTTTTATACAACTTGATATAATTATAATTATTATTTTATTTTATTATAAATTATTATTATTATTATATTATTTTAATATAAATTTGTTGTTAGTTTTGTTTGAAAATGTCTATCTTTATAGTATTGTTAATCAATGGTAATACAGATCTTATTTCACCTATTGGATTCATATAAAAACTAATTTTTAAATACACAACTCATCTTTAAGTACACACTGTTTTAGGTTTACTGATTGGTACGGACTAGGGTATATACTATACTGCTACAGGTGATCTGTACCACATTCAGCTTAAATTTCAAATTATTTTACTTTCTTCCATCTAAAAGTCTAAAATTGATATTGTTGTTTTTTTTAGAAACCTCAAGTCTTTTAATCAACCACAAGCTTTAGAAACCAGGTTTAGATTATACTGATGATAGAAGATGAATTTGTGTATTTGAGGTGAAATTGTTATAAAAATTTTTCTAATATTTTATTTTATCTTTAATTTACACATCGTATGATTAGATGGAGATGCCAATTTTGATGTTGAAGCCCGATTCAAGAAAGTCCGTACTGCTTTCTGGATGCTCTCAAAAATATGGTAGACAAACAACATATCTCTACGCAGCAAAATAAAGATCTTCAATTCAAGTTACTTTATGTTATGTATTTTATGTATAGTTTTTGTGAACATTGAATTTTGTACAGGCATAAAAAAAAGGAAATGGTCTGAAAAACCTAATAAGGTTCAGTGAACTTTATATACAATTCAATTCAAAGTGTAAAATTTGTTCTCTTGTACGCCTGCGAAAAATAGAAAAATGAAGTCAATATCACCAGGCAACTCCAAGCGCTTATTAATAGATGACTCCGACGCATACTAAACATTCGTTGGACACAAACAATTTGTGATAAAAAACAAAACATAAGTAAATCGACGTAGAGGTCCGACAGAGGAAATGGCGTTGGGTCGTACATAATCTGAGGAAACCTAGCATCAATATTTCGAAATCATGTTTCGAATGGAATTTTCACGTTGTGTCGGAAGACCGACAAAAAAGATGGAGAACAGTCTTAGCCAAAGCAAGCATCCAACAAAGAACTTGGCCACAATTGAAGAGGTTGGTTACTTGTGCTCTATACTCCACTGATGGGGCTAACAGACAATGATGATGAGTTTCAGCTTAAATAACGTTATTGTTGTAAATTACTTTAATATAATTTCCACTATTTCATCAACAATTTTTGAGCGTGGTGTACTTAGAAGTCGGTAGATTTTACTTCACTTAAATTATGGCAAACATATTCTCGGCAACATTTATCTGTTACAAAGATCTGTTTACCAAGTGTAATGCGTTTAAACAGAATAATTATGATATATTATTAAATGTATTTTTATATTGAAATTGTATTGATTTGATTAAACACAACTGTTGTGCTTCTCAAGATTTCCAAGATTTTATATCGGGAGATACCTGACTGCTTTTTTGCTTTTTACGATAAACAATTACCTATAATAAATTTTTCTTTTGAAACTTTGATGTACCTTTACCAATTCTAAGTCCTGAAAAACAGATCTTTTGTAGAGTAACTATCGTTTTTATAACAGCATAGTTCCATTTTTATTTTGAATGATAACCAAATTTATTATTTTATGATTCCAACTCAATTGAATAAAATTTCTACAATATCCATACTTTGAGTGGGATTCAAATCTGAAATTTTCAAATAGGATAACTGCACTGCATATATCGACTGTCACTAAAAATAAATTATAAATAAACATTTCAATTGAATTCAATAAGGACATTCATTAAATTGTACATTACTGTGTACATAATTTTCATTATCTTCACCTGAATTTGTTATTTTTTTAGTAAATTGCTATTAGCGTTGTTATCATTTAAATTTATTGAAAATTATAAGATAAAATTTGAATCGTTTCAAATATCCTTTCAATGAAAAACAAAAAAAAAATTCTAATTACTAAAATTAATTGAATCCTTTTGAAAATAAGCAAAATTTTAATTAAACCAAGCAAATAAAAACACTTTGAACACTTTTAAGATAAATATTTTCATATTTAACACTCAAATACATACTTAGTCAATTTTACTTACACTAATGAAATAAAATCAAACCTTAAGGATATTACTTTTTAGTTTTGTTATTGTTATCAGAACAAAAGAATTTGGACATATGAAATGTATATATATTTAATATTAAATAATATCCTTAAGTATAATTTTAGGAAAACTTACATTAAAGGTAAAAATAAGAAATCAGAGTTAAATATGCAAGGTAAGTACCTAATATTCTCGAATTCAAATATTTATCCTTCGATATTGAACAATAAAGAAAATTGTTTTTTTTCAATTTATCTATACTTGAATTTACACGATGTTTTCTTCATTATGCATTTAAGGACTGATATAAAAGAAAGAAAAAAGTATGTACAATTGTCATGGAAAACAAATATTTATAAAAATTAAATAAATAAAATTGGTTTCTTTATATGAATCCTTTTGATTTTTGTTTTTATTTTTTGTATTTTTTTTTTAATAGATAAATATTTGAAATTTATTAGGAAAGATAAAAAAAGAACCATCTGCTTTAATAAATAAAATATGGATAATGTTAAAATATTTTGTAGATTCGTACAATTCAAAGATGGTCATCAGATTGAAAATTTTTTGTAGAATGAATCGGAACATTTCTTAGGGAAATTAAATATCCCTTGAACTGAAAATTTTAAATAATGAAAAAATTAATTAAAGAAACTCATTAAAGCTGGTTATATGAAATTTAATAGAACCAAATCCCTTTCGCAATATCAAAGAAAAAAAAAACTATTACCTGGCATGTACCACAAAGTTGACAAGTGAATATTGCATTTTCAGCAAGTCATTTATATAATTTTGCAATGCATTCCGTTTTGTGGACTGAAACAAAG
This sequence comes from Argyra leucocephala, assembly GCA_963942445.1. Lineage (NCBI taxonomy): Eukaryota > Metazoa > Arthropoda > Insecta > Diptera > Dolichopodidae > Argyra > Argyra leucocephala. Next base: position 92,389,803 of record OZ012679.1, read on the forward strand.
TTGCAGTTGGATAAAGTTATAGTTAAAATCGAGTCGTACTTTTTTTTGATTATACTTAATAACTGCAACACTTTAAATTCTGCATTAATAAAATCCTGCCAATCAAACATCTAACTATTACTGCATAATAAATGATAATAAAGATAATTCTTAGATAATAAATTAACTTTCACCTTTCATATAGATTTCATCATCTCAAAAGCTTTTTCTATGCTTGGTTTCATCAAGCGAAATTCTCAACAGTTTTCTGACCTTTACATATTCAAAACGCTATATAGTAAGTTTCGGCCTCATCTTAAATATGCTTTCTATATTTGGATGCCTTTTTATGCTAAGCATATTAAAAGAATTGAATACGTTGAAAAAATGATTAAGTTTTGTTTTCGCAAATTTAATTAGGAGCCTCACGTTACTGACTATTATGTATCAAAATGTAATTTTATTAAAAATGATACTCTTGAAACTAGGCGTAATGTTGCAGCAGTAATGTTTTCTTATGAGATTTTATCAGCCAAAATAAATTGTTCATATCTCTTAAACTTATTTTTTTTTTTTACACTCCTGACAGTAACTTAAATAGAATAACCTTTTCGTGCTTAATAAAGTACGGTACTGCAATTTTACACTACAATATCTATCATTTCGAATATTTATTTAACAAATTACTGGCTCTATACTCATTAAACTGCTATTGTCAGGAACTAAGCCTTCTTAAATAAAATACATAATTTCATTTTATTTAACTTGTTGCCAGATTATACTTTCAATTATTTTTTGTCATTTATTACATCCCAATGACAAAGAGTACTAGACTAGGTGGAAAAACCACTAAAGCATTTTTTTTGCTTCATCGGGAATCGAACCTGGGACCTTTCGGTTAAAAGGTAGGCTTTCAAACTACAAATTTTTATATATTTCTTTGTAATAATTTAGTATGTAAGAAACTATGTATGTATGTAAGCTAAATTTGTAAGAGCTTGATCCCAGTAGATTGTAAATGAATAAATAAATAACAGTTGGAAAGAAGTTGTAAGTATTTTGAAATATGTCAAATATTTGATTAGATTTATGTAAACAGGTAGAGGGATTTGGCCTCAAATTATCGCAGGCCCAAATAGGCTAATTGTAATTATTCTTGCTAATGCAAATTAACTATCTGAGCTTTTGGGGATGTCTGATATATTAATTACAATTAGCTCGCATTGTTTTTCGAGAACACTATACCTAAATGAGTAAGTTGTGAACTGCCATCTGTGAACAATCATTATGCAGATATAATTCTTGTTGAAATTTAGAAATGTTTTAGTTTTTTCAAACGAGTGTTATGTTATGACAATTTTTGCTTATCTGTAGCGAATAAACAAATAATATGAGAGGATACAACCGATTGGTACAATGTAGTTGGTATAGTATTTGAATACTAATTACAAAATCCCAGATTTGAAGGGAATAAATCCCTTTTATTATGGAAGTTTGTCTGAAGTTTGTTTTTTTTTTTTATTTGTTTCATTTTTCCTAAAATAGTTTTAATTTTATATACCCAAAAATAACACTCTCCTTTCGATAATAACATATCTAAAGTGGCAGGTTTATTTCCTGTAAATATTTGTGGTTAACCAGATTTAATTTTAGTTTACACGTAGAAAAAAATTTATAAATAAATAAATACCTGTACCGTACAGTACCGTAATTATTGTACAAAAAAGTAGTTACCTAAGTTACTGGCAATATGATAAAAAAAAACAAAAATAAACTAGAAAATAATTTTTTTTTTATATAATATCTTTTGATAACATTCAAACAACCAAAAAATATGGATGAATGTCCTTGAATAAAACTTTTTTTATTAATTGAACCGCATTAAAAGGAAAAGGACTCAATTTGTTTTTTTTTTATAAGTTTAATAAGTGTGTCTACTTTTAACATAATATTATTGAAAATTTTACAGAAATTTTTACTCTTAAAGTATACGAGTAGTAATATTATTCGTTCGGTGGAAATCTAAACATAAATATTAAATATATATAAATAGCAAATAGGTTTTCAAAAGAAAAGATTCAAAAGAAAAAAAACACATATCATTGGTATAATCTTGTTAAAGAACTCTTAAAGAAATTTTCATTTATACAAAATAAATTTGTATAGTGTTTCGTAAATGATCTGACAATCAATCAAATGAATAAAATGGTGGAAGATAATGTTTTTTTTTAATAACGATTCAATAGACCTAGCTTATATATTTTAACTAAAATGTTTCCAAAACAACATTGAAAAATTTCTATAAGAAATATTGTATAAAAGATTATCATATCTACTTGGCATTGATAATGAAATTTGTTTTACAATGGCAATTATTTTCAATTGAAATAGGGATTTTGTTTTTTTTTTTTTTTAAATCAAAGCAATTTAAAACAATTGGAAATTTTTCATTGGTAGATAAAAAATTTATTTAAAAAAATTATTAATTTTTGCTATAAGAAAAAACAAGCTCTTTAAGAATATCATGATGTGAAATTCGGAATTGGGAAAATTAAAACATTGTGATTCAATGTTTATTCATTGTGATACTTCTTGAAAGCGTGTACTGCGTGTACTATGTACTGTTATTATAGGTGATTAATTTAATTATTGGAATTTATTTCATTTTATTATTTGTGTTTTCTTTCTTTCTTCAATTTTTTTTATTATTAATTTTAAGACTATTGAATGAGCATCTTAAATGCTTTTTATTCACAGTTTTAGTATACTAATAATCATATACAATAAGCTTTATTATCAATTTTTGCTACATTTTCTTATTTAAATTTGGAAAAATAGATCTATACTAGAGTAATCTCATCGTCATAATACCATATTCCCATTTTATTTTTGTGACAACTAAAGTTTTATCCTCAATTAATTTCAAAAAAATAATTGAAAAACTTGCAAATTTTAGATTTTAACTTATATGTCTCAAAAAAGCTTCGAGATTTGTTTCAGTTGATTTAAAAGAAATAGAAAAATAGCTAAATGATGTCAAATACCTCGGAATGCATTTTAACTGAAGACTTACGTAGTGAAAACACATTTAGGGAACCCAAAATCAAGTTTAAACTACAAATATAATACAAAGTACTTTTATATAAAAGCCGATTTGAACTTATGGATTACAGATATGGAAAAACGAGTAATGCCCTCAAATATTGAAAAAACACAAAGAGATCAACTCAATATACATTCATAATGGCTGCACCATGGTTTGTAAAAAATGCTAACATACACAAATATTTAAATATGCCTATACCACCGAAGAAGAGATAAATAGAATTGAAAGAAACTATGATTGTATACATCAAAATTGGAAAATCATCCCAACCAATCCACTAGCAATACATCTTCTATTTGTCATAGGTCACCATCGAAGAAAAAAAATGTGTTAAACATTAAAATAAAATCATATAAAAATTATACTAAAAGATTATTAGCAATGGCAGACATCATTAATCAAATTTAGATTTTTAAGATTTGAAAAAAAAAATTTATTTTCTATATAAAATACAATAAATAAAAAAAAGTAAAAAAAAAAAAAAAACTCATGTCCTGAGCGGGATTTGAATCTAGAATTTTCTGATTAGTAGTCGTATATCAAAAAACACTTTATCATATCGTTGGACGAAATATTATAGTTAATCATAGTAATACTTTAATTATTATTATTATCTTGTTATTAAACTTACTTTCAAATGAATAAATATCGTCATTTAATCAAATTTAAATCGAAATTATTCACTTGATATCTATGTTTTAACTTGATATCAAGTGAATAATTTCGAACAAAAGAGTTGTAAACGAGATTAAGGTGCCTATTATGTATTTCGATAACGATTACGATTTGATCGATGATCAAGCAAAATTGCCATTATGTATTTCGATATCGTTCAGAAATTGTCGACGAAATCGACAAAGTTTATCGATGTAAAATTTTATCATGAAAGAGACATCGAACGAGAGATTTTGTACAAATTATTTCAATTTTGAATTGAAAAGATAAAATAAAAGACTTGGACACCTGGTGTTTGTTTTATATTTGCGATATTTTTTGGAATAAAAATAAATTTAAAACTTGAAATGTTAGTAGTAATTTTACTTTATTTTTCATAATTAATTTGTATTGAAATAAATTTTAATAGGAATGAAAGGTCAGTTACAAATAAACTGCAATACGAAAGTTAGTGTAAATAAAATATTTCAGTAATTCTACTTTAATCATAAAAATAATGTTTGTCTGATTTTTTCTTCTAGTGCGTAATGGAATTTGATTCATTTTGGACATAAGTATAAATTGAAAACAGAAAAAATTCCCACATGAAAATCATTTCCTACGTTGCAAATTATTTCCTTGGTACAAACCGCACACAATCTTAATAGCCTGGCCAATTTAATTATATTTGCAATCGACGTGTTACTTATTGGCTATTTTAATTTTTTCCCTAGTTTTTCTAATAATTCCATAAAAGCAATGTGGCTTAACATAGGAAATTTTGATCAAAACTGTTAATAAAATTAAGTTTTGTAGATAATAACTCATTAATTTCATGTATAATTATATACGTATAATCTTCCAAATCCAGTGGATTGGAATTATGCCGAATATATGTTACTTGTTTTTTAACTCTGCAATTTGATAGCGTTTTTCAGCACCATCAGAAACTGAAAAATTTAACTCTGCTAAAATCACTTTATTTATAAAAACTTTTAATTTAATAATTTTTATTTTATTTAAACACTTTTAACTTCAACTTAAAAATTTCAAATAGTTATAATACTATTGTTTTTTTTTTTCGTATAATAATTTCAATTTGACTGTCAAAGAATCAAACATATGTCATTTTCATCGTAGATTTGAATATTACAATGGCAGCATTTTAAAACATTTTCGATCAAATTTTCATCGAAATACATAATGGCACTAACGACTACGATCAAATAACTCTAACAATAACGATGGACGATTCGATGAAAATCGATCGAAATACATAATAGGCATCTAACGCTCACGCTGAGTTGTAGAACTATAGTAGAGGATCATCACATAAGAATTATTGCTTGGTTTTGTAAAAAATAATTATTGCCACTATAAGAGCGCTGCTAGATGTTCCATTTTGCATTCAATTTTCTAACATCTATGTTGTCCATTTGGGATAAAAAATTTCATGCTATTTTTTTGACGTTTTGGCATTTTATTTTTATATTTTGCAAATTTTGTGTTTCTGAGGATATTTGTGTTAACTGATTAAATTGAAATGTAGCTATAATAACCTAAATTTTTCTTCAAACATTATTAATTATTAAATTTTGAAATTTGTAAAAATTTTTGAAAAAACATATTAAAATGTGGTAGCATAAATATTGGCGTTTTAAAACATCAAAAAAATTCTATTAAAAAATTAATGCAAAATGGAACGTGTAGCAGCACTCAAAAATTTTATATATTTTTATTTATTTATTTATTTATATTAATATGCGGCCAAACCTTCATTCCCTTTTCGCTTTCGAGATGTGGGCCTATTATTTTTCATTATCATTTATTTCATCCTAATGACACATGATACTTGATTTTTTTAATGTTTTTGACAGTAACTTAGGTAGAATCAGCTCTTCGTGCTTAATTAATTACAATGTTTTTCGAGCATTAATTTATCAAATTATTAAATTTGGAAAGCTACTAATGTTGTCAGGAACAAAGTCTTCTTAAATAGCATATCTCAATTTTATTTAGTTTAGTTTAGTTGAGTTTAATTCATTTATAAGTTTTCAAAAAACTTTTTTTTTTTTTTTTTTATGTATAAAAATTCAAGGTATATAATATAAATTTAAACATTTAATTTTAAGAATTCTGTAATTTTTTTTTAAAGATAAATAAATTAATTTCATTTTTAATTTGCTTCTTGAAAGACTTGAAGAGAGCCACACCTTTGTACATTATGTTATTTTAAGTCCTCGATCTTCTATATAATGGCAGTTTAAAGTCTCCAGCATTTCTTAAGTAGTGGTATCCTCCTACTAAATTCAAATTTCTTCGTAGATATTTGGGGAAGATATCATACTTTAATTTAAAGATGAACACCAATGCATTAAACTTTAGTTTTTGATTTATATTCAGCCAGTTTAAACTTTCATTCATATCCGCTATATGTGTTCTCCTTCTGCATTTCAATATTAGACTTATTGGCCGATTTTGTAAAATTTGGAATTTTTAAATTTTTGCCGCATTACATAAATATAAGACCGATGAACCATAGTTTATATGTGGTAACACTATCGGATTGTATATCATTATTGCACATTTTTTTGATATATTGTCTCTTATTCTGCCCAGAAAAGCAACCTTTTTGGACAAGTTAGAACAAATATAATCAGCATGTTGGTTAAATTTAAGTTGTTTATCTAAAATAACTCCTAAATACTTCATTTCCCCTACACATTTAATTAAGCTATCTTCTATTACTATTTGCAGTAATAGCAAAATAAATTATTATTCCCAAAACTACTCGTCATATTTTGTTTTTTGTTTTTCAAAACAATCAGAAAAACGTCGAATGAATGAAATTAGAAAATGGTTTTGACGAACACTTTTTGATTATAATTTCGAAGTTTTTTTCTTGGTATTGCGAACATGGTAGTACTGGTAGAACTATTTTTAAATATCTACTGTGTACCTATAAATTACGTTTTTATAAAATTCAAAAGGATGTCGGCCTTTCAGATTCGGTTGTCCATCAAAATGTCAATGAAATAAATAATTTAAATAAAATAATTTAAATAAAAAAAAAATTGATTTTAAGTAAATAATCAAATGTCGTCGGCTTATCGTAAATACCACGTATCTCATTTTTTCTAAATTTTCAGGAGAGAGAAAAAACGAATTATTTCACGAGTCATCATTTGTAAAAACCCGACTTTTTTCTAACTTATTTATGTATTACGTAATACATTATTTGGAAAATATTTTTTAAGATAATATAAAGTATTACAAGTTTTATCTAACTTACGTGTTATTAAGAAATTTGATAGAGTAAAGATACGTGTTATTATATCAAAAATATTTTTTTAATGTTCAAATAAAAGAAAAATTATTTTATAAAAGTACTTTAATTATTTATTAAAATATTCAAAAAAATTCAAGTAATTAACAAAAACAAAAAAAAACAAAAAATAAATTACAAAAATCAAAAATAAATTAACACAAATTATAAATAATTCAATTCGGTATGAATATAGGAACATCAATATTGTTTAAATATGCTTAAAATATTGTTAAAATATGCTTAAAGGTGGTTAGTTGTCTTCTTTTGGTAAATTGTCATAAAAACAATGATTATCTTCAGGAATTACTGATTTTAATTCCTGTAGATGTTTGTACTTTGACTTAGTAATTTTTAGCTGCTGAGTATGCAGCTTTTTTAATGGCACATTAAAGTTAAAATTTTTAGTCATTCGAATTGGGAGTTCTTGGTATTCATCTCCATAATTTATTTTTAAAAAAATAGTACCATCTGGATTGTATTTAAGTGCCCTGAGATCTGTTACTGCTGGATCGTGGGGTTTTCGCCCGGGTCTTATTGATTTATACTTAATATTGTCGCTATAATCGAAAAAGAACTCAAAGAACAAATGAAATGCTTTTAATGGAAAAGGTTTCCCTCGTTCTTGATGTGTTAAGGTGACATATTGGCTTGGTAAATAAATTGGGTGATTTTTTATCTTCCGTTCAATCATGCTGTGAACAGCATCACACTCCATTTCTGTGTGGCTCTTTTCTAAATACTTTTGCTCTACCACAATGTTTTTCTGGACAGCAACTTGAAGTAGAGCATTTGACATCATCGTATTTCAATTCTGATATCCACAACCATCAGAAAAAATTATAATGTTACGATCCGGAACAAAATAGTCGTGTAAATGTTTTATAAGACAAGAAATGAAACTTGATGCCCGCAAATTACTTTCACATTCATTCCACCAGTAATTGACGCAATTGTGATCCTTTAAGTTATATATTGTATAATTATGAACCTGTAATTATTTATTTTCAGTTTATTTACATTAAATTAAAAATAATGTTTTACCTGTAATTTTTGTTTGAAGTAGAGGGCACTAGCATCAAGTCTTGGACACATTTTGACTGCTTGAACATCCATTGTATATACATCAACTTCATTATTTAGAGCTCGTACTTTATCCTTCGAATTTTCCATTTTAGCTAAATCCGATTTCCTTTTATGTTCAATGTTTTCATTTTCAGAAATATTATATAGCTTTATATTTGCAACACGTATCACATTGGTCTTTACGTGGGCGAAATATTGCCAAATTCATCCTTGCAAATGCTTGATAAAAAATGGAAATACTTAAAGAATTTTCTTTTAAATCGCCACAATAAGTTTTATAAGCTTGATAAATATCAGCCTTAGATTTCAAAATATCTTCAAGGTACAATTTTTTCGAGCTTTTTCTACAGTAATGAGATTCTATTTTTTGAATGTTTGCAAGAAATTCTTTTAAGAAATCTAATTTAGCATCATTGCGTAATTTTCTTCCTGACAATCTTGGTTGTAATTGACTTGTTTCGTCAATTTCCTTATCCAATAGTTTCGTCGTATTCTTTAACCAATTGTGAACCATCCATTCTTTTAATCCAAGAGTATTGAGGAACATTGTTTTACAAACAGACTTTTTTGCACTATTTATAGTTAAGTTATATTTATACGAAAAACTGCGCCTTGATTTGGAGTCTGTGGTAGATTGAGACTTCATTGTTTTCGCCACATTACAAATGACTGATCGTTTCTCAATCCAGTTCAATTTCCAGAAATTTGAAAATACCTTGCATCTTTCCTCAGTAGTAATTTCATTGCAATACTTTTCTTTCGCATTTTTACAATAGGTTGAAGTGCAAGCAGGACCCATTATACGCTTGGATCTCACCGTGTCATGTGTGACTTTTTTATCCGTATCCCTTTGATATCCACAATATTGTTCGCCCTTCATTCTTTTTTCTTTTGTTTCAATCTTCTTTAGGCTCTGTGTTTTAAGTATTTTACGTTTGTTTCGTGCCCGAAAGGAACTAGATCTTGGAATTAATTTCTCTTTTCTCGCTTTCTCGTCATATTCATTTTCAGAACTTACGGTTGGTTGATCAATACTGATTGTTGTCGTATCCACGTTTTCTAAATATCCCAAACTTTTTAAAGTTTTATTCTGAGTATTATTACAGTCATCAGCTTCAATTATTTCATGTAAAATTGTGAAGTAATTCGTTTCTGAATCAATTGTCTGATGAAATTGAGTGTTGTGTTTTTGATTTTTTTCATAGCTTTAAGTATTTTCATACGGTATGAAAACTGCGAAAGAACTTCAATTTCTTGTAAAACCACATACTCGTCTTCATCGTTTTGATTTTTATCGTTTATCGCTAAATTTTTTGAACTAATTACCCCATCAGTCGTTGCAATCACTTTCGCCTCAAATGAAAATTTAACGCCCAGCAATTGTAGCATTAATTTGCCCCGGTAGTTATCAGACATATTCTCCAAACAAAGTCAGAAAGCTAAAACTAGTTTTTCTTAGGAATAATGACATTAATCTCAAATCTTTTTTACAATGTGGTGACGATCCAGTATTTTCGAATGCATGTAGTTTTATCCACACAAAGATGTACCTATAAAATTGATATTATAACCTCTTCCTACTACCAAGAAGAAAGTTATTATAATTTCCCCTTCCTTCTCATAAAAAGTAGTTATTTAAAATAATATTATTTTCGAAAGAGTAACAAAATAATTTGAGATTCAAAATGAAGTACATTTCTCAAAGAGAGGAGAGAAAAAATAAAAAATGCAACAAATTCAAATAAATGCATAATACATACCTCTAAGAGTACTGAGTACTGCTGACTGCTGAGTACTCTACTACAAATTATTTTTTTTAATAAGGCAAAAAGCATAGAGAGAATTAACTCCTACATTGTGTAAAGAAAAATGAAATTCGTATGAAATAGAGTTAAAAAAAATATAATTTAAATCATCTAATAACACGTAACTATGAAGATTGATTTAAAACAAATTTAATTGCCTGTAAGCAATAGCACGTATGTCTTTCATACTATTATATCTGATTTTTATTACAGCATTTTATATTTATTTTTATAATATTTGTTTTAAATATATTTTTTAATTACTTACCTTTAAACAAATCAATGCACTTAATTAATTATAATATTTAAATACTCTAAAAACTTATTAAATAAACACAGGCACTCCTACGCTGAACGCTATGCAATGAAAACTAAGATATACGTGTTATTTCAAAGTAAGTTTTAGCATTAGGAAGATACGTGTTATTAAAAACTTATTGTAATTACCGTTACAATAATATTTTCGGAAAGAAAGTCAATGGAAAAGGCGCCAAATTTCAATACGAACATTTCAATTAAAAAATATAAAATTTTAAAAAAAAATGAGATACGTGGTATTTACGATAAGCCGACGATATGTGTTATTTTATTACAATTTTTTGCTATAAAATTAAATGAAGCATAATGAAGTATAAATAAAGAAAAGAAAAATTAGATTTCCAAAATAAATTTTGGTGAAAATTTAAATTTAAAAAAAAAAAATATTTTTCTCTCAACACAAAAAAAATTCACTTTATTTCCATACAAAAATAATTAATTTGAAATTAATCAAAAAATATATTTTGCCAACAAAAGGGCTTCAAAATATCAAAACTTTTTTCGTTGAAAAAGTTAGAAATAATTAAAAAATAATTACTTACACAAATTTACAATTTTTTTTTTTTATATTTTCGGGAATAATAATTTTGTCTTGTGATTAGTAATGAAATCGAATTTATAAAAAAATTGGTAAAATTAGTCTTATAGAATTCAGAATTCAATCCCAAGAGAATTTTACTTAATTCTATAAAATTGATATTTAATATATCATTAAAAATTACTTAATTTGTATATAAGACTAGAGGGTTAGTGTCCGAAAAAAAGGCATTAGTTATACGAAAAGCTCGACAGCCCGTTTTTTTCAAATTTAAAAAAAAAGAAAGCTGATATTTAATGAACTTATTTGGATGTCTAGATAAGCAAATTTGAAATAAAGGTGTTTTATGAATACTTTAATGAAATATTGTGTATAGGGAATATGAATGTGATGTGTATTATTATGATTTAGGTCAGGTGAAAGCTTAGGAGATATGTTAACTTAATCAAAAATATTTCGGAAGCTATACGTTCCGTAATAAAGTTCGTCAAATATGTAAGGAAACAAAATAAAATTTGATAAACAGTTTAGGTACAGGATTATTTAAAGAAATTTGTTTTGTATTTTTTTGAACGAATATGAATTTTGCGTTGTTCTACTTTTACAAAAGGTCAACCATATCTACCGTAGCAGCTACGAAATACGAATTACTAAATACGATATGCTGAATATTTTAATTGAAAATTTAGATTTTATTTTGAAAACAGATTTATTAAATTTTCAACCAACAACATGACTTTCTAAAACAAATTTTAATTTTGCAAACAGATCAATTTGCTACAATGACAACAATAAAATTAAGTATACAAGTATGAAGTATATTTTAAAAATATTCTGTACAGAATTTAAAATTTTCGGCTTGGAACTACTACCAGTTTTGGCTACAATTTGAAAACTAGGCCAGCTATAGTAAATCATTAAAACTAATTTTATAAAGTTTTGAATTTTTGATAAAAATATCTTGATCAAAAAATATACTGTAATGTTGAATATTTCAACAACAGCGAAGTTAAACCGATCTACATGGTGTTGTGGTTATATCATGTGGGTACTAATCAAAAGATCCAGGTTCAAAACTTGCTGAGGTTATGGAGGTTTTATTGGATTTTTTTTCTGCAACTACTAAATATTATGTAAAATTGTTGAGACTATAGGATCTGGTTTTCATTTCATTAAAATTGAACTATATGTTATTTAAGAATATAGGCCGTGGAAATAGTTCTAGTTTTCCCTATTTGATGTACCAGAAAATTGATAAATAAATAAACAAATACTCATAAAGTGTTGCTTCTTCTATTTTATATAATAAATTATGACACTGTACGAGAAATAAAATATTGTATTTAAGTGGAAAAGTAAGAAAAAAAAAATCAAAATTTTCGGACCTATTGCCAAGCAAATGACCATAAAAAAGGAAGAAAAGAAACTTTTATATAAAAAATTGTTATGATGTTACAAGACTTTTAGGATACAATATTGTTTTTCATAATGTAATAACAGAATGTTGTACATTTTTATATGGAAAATAATTTGAGGTTGAACAAGCAGATGGGGTATAAATATTTATGAAATTTTGCATAGAATTGAAATTGTTTCATCGTCAAGAAATAATAAACTCGTATTATTTGTTTTGAACTAGCAAGGAAATTAATTTATTAATATGGGATACCTATTTAATAAAACTGATATTATATGAATTGAAATTCATTTGTATTATACAAAGAGGATAATTTTAAAGTAGAGAAAATCCAAAAAGTAAAATTTTCTAGTAATTAGCTAGTATTAATGGGAAAAATATTCTACAGGCCTGACTAGCCATACTTAAGTTAACTTAAGCACATGTCAAACTCATGTATGTTCTCATAAGTTTGCATATAATCAACTAGCCGTATTCAATATTACTTAAGTTTCAACTGAAGCTGGTATACAATTCAGTTTGTAGGTTACTTGTGTAAGTAAAATGACGTTTGAATGAAATGATATTCGATTTATGTATGGATATAAATGCATATTTTATTTTGCTGAAAAATAAATAATTATTGAAAACATATAAAATTACTTACATCTCCTAATATTCCAAATAAATATAATCCAAAAATGCTGTTTCTTTTTTCAAAATCTCAAATCAAATAAAATTTTACCAGGCTTAATTTAAAATGGCTAATTACTTAAGTAGCTTTAAGTTTTAACATATTAAGTATAACGTATCTTAATATTTTTTTTTTGAACGAATATTAATTTTGCATTGTTTTAAATTTTCAAAATGTCAAATTAAGTATTAAGTTAACTTAAGTATGGCTTGTCAGGCCTAGCTTTCGTTAAGTCAAATCAAAGTTTGGTTTTTTATACTCGTATTTAAATATGGATAAGTTCTCAGTTCTATCGAAATTTACTGCACCTTAAATGAACTTATCTGGATATTAATATGTCACATCAGATTGCAAAATGAAATTTACATGCTGGGTGGCGCAGTATGTAGAGCGCTTGCCTGCCTGCCAACCTTAAGGTCCCAGGTTCGATTCCCAATGTTTTATAGGTTTTTCAACCTGGTCGCCTTTGTATCCTTGTCATTGGAATAAAATAAATGACAAAACATAATTGAGAGCATTATCTGGTAACAAATTAAATAAAATGAAAATATTCTGTTCAAGAAGGCTTATTGCCTGACAATAGCAGTAGTTTTCACATTGAATGAGTTTGATAGCCAGTATTTTGATAAATATATGCTTGAATTATTGTAGGTGTAGTATAAACTTGCAGTACCTCACTTTATTAAGCACGAAAAGGCAATTCCACCTAAGTTACTAAGTCAAATATATATAAAAAAAAAAGAAGAAAATTTGTTTTACTTTTTGCATAAGCCATTTCTAAGAACATACAATACTCAATATTCAAAGAATTACTTTGTTGTTAATTAACAGAAATAAGCAAATGTAATCAATCTGTTTTTAAATATCAAATCAAAATCATACACATGTCGTTAATTAGTTTAATTATTAAAAATTATTAGAATCAATAATTATAAATGCAATATCAATTACAAAAAATTTACATATTTTCAGTACATTAAATTTAACCCAATATAGACATTAATACGGATAAAGACAAAATCTTATTTTTGAAAATCTTATTTTCTGAAAATCTTATTTCTGAAAATCTTATGGATTTGGTACAACAGTCCTTAAATGTGATGAAGACAATAGGTCCGGGTCCCAGGATTTGGGGTCGAAACTTAATATCACATGCTTCCATGCGTTTCGTATGCGTTTACTTGCCGCCGGCAAAAACAGGGATTCAATAAATGAGTAGCGGGGCTTGGGGGCGGCAGCCCTCGACTTTAAAAATAAAATAATTTTTTAAAAAACATTTTTTTACTAAGACTGTGCCGTATGCGTTATTATGTACTCCTATTTAGAAAAAAAAACAAAAAATACAAAATAAGATTCTCAGAAAATAAGATTTTCAGAAATAAGGTTTTCAGAAATAGGATTTTCAGAAAATAAGATTTCGACCCAAATCTACAAAATATATGCTTATGTTTAATAAAATTAATTGAGTTCGAATGGGCGTGAGTTAGTTTTTCAGAATGGTACATAAACTTTGCCACAAATAAAAAAAATCGATTAGAAATACTTTTGGCTGGAAATTTTGAGATAATTGAACTTGTAGTGTTCTGAGTGAATTATGAAAAACAGTTTCAGTTCAATTATATGGGTACTGATGAAGTAAATTAGCTTCATTTTATAGTTTTCAGCTTTCTTTTATAGTATTTTGGAAAACGCCAAAAATCATTTGAAAAGCATATTAACCCTAATTAAGTAAAAAGTTGATTTTAGGTTTTTATATGTATTTTAAAACAGAACCGATCTTGAATTTTCTAGAAGTTTAAAATTAAACGTTGGTATTGGAATTATGTTCAGCCATATATGACAGTATCGAAATGTCTTTGAAGTATATGAGTGAGCAATTATGATGAAGTGTGTACTTTAAAAAACACGACACTATAGTTATCACATCCTACATGCGCAATGAGTTACATGGTTTTTTTTCAAAAAAATAATTATTACAATTTCATCAAAAGATAAAGATAAATATCTGATTATTCATTCTTATCTTTATTTTTTTTTCAGATAAATAATTATTTGCAGAATTCTTACGAAACGAAAATGATAAGCTTGTTATATTTGTTGGTTTTTAAATATGTAAGATAATTAGATGGGTTTAGCTTAGTTCGGTTTGACTTAAAGAATCGTAAACTCTTCTAGGTAAAAACAACATAGGGATTAAATAAAATATGCTTTTGCACAAGAGTACTAGTAATTCTTAATCTGATCAATTCATCGATTTTTTTTTTGTTTTATGAATAGGTTTGCACTAGGCTTTCGTACCGTTGGATATAAACGGAGAAAGAAGAAAATTATTATATAAATTTAATGAAATTCTAAAATTAACAACAAATTAATATTCATGTTGAACTGGTGTTATATTAGAACAGAACATTCAACGCAATGAATATTTCATGAAATCAAATAGTTTTTATAACAGTTTTTCTACATTAAAATAAACCAGCATTTTTTTTGAAAAATCAACTTCACCTGCATTAGCATTAACGTTGCATGAAGGAAGTCGTTTGAATGTTTTCATTCACATTTCGATTTCTAAAACAAATAGATCAAATGCCCCAAATTCTTATGTCTCTAAATGCATTTTTAACCTTTCGTTATTAATGGGTTTAAAAACATTTGTTTTCCAATTTTATAATAAATTTGAAAAAGATACTTAAAAATTTGAGTTCTTTGAAAATACAATAAAAATCAATTAAAATGTAACAAATGATAATTAAATAAAAGATAAAAGTAGTTTCAAATATTAATTATTACTCAGAAGTTTGTTTGGTAATGACAAATTTCAATTTGTTCCAATATAAAAACAAAAAATGTTTTTATTTTTGTTTGAATTTCTGCCTTATATTTTGTTCATATTTTGAAATATAAAAATTTATTTTTCCTGTAAATATTTTAAATTTTAAAGAAAAATAAAACAACAAAAACCATCCCCATGCTACTTTAATAATTAAATTAAATTT
The DNA here is from genome assembly GCA_963942445.1 of Argyra leucocephala. Classification (NCBI taxonomy): domain Eukaryota; kingdom Metazoa; phylum Arthropoda; class Insecta; order Diptera; family Dolichopodidae; genus Argyra; species Argyra leucocephala. Next base: position 92,405,700 of record OZ012679.1, read on the forward strand.
GTCTCAAATGAATTTTGGAATTTTTTTTCTCCATTTTAATCCTTTGTTCATTTGATTTTACATTCACAAATGTTTCATCTTGTTAGTATATATATAATTTCATTATTTAGATATTTTTAAAATTAATAAAGAAGTAAAATTTAAGTAGGTTGGAATTCAACAATAAAATTTTGCATAAATTATGTTTTTTCTTAATTTAAAATGCTGGTATGGATGCATGTACAAGTTATTTGTGCCTTAAAGGAATGTGTGTAATATAAAATATGAAAAAGTAAACTGTATTGGTAGTATACAAGTACTTCAAAAAAGAGCATTGTGTGTAAATGAATAAATCAATATTATTGAAAAGTAAATTCAACATTTTGCAAGAATTTTGGTCGATAAAAAATTTATCATAAATTCCACTGCTAATAAGTTTTTGATTAAATTAATTAAAGAAAGAAATTGTTACAATATGCTATGCACCATTCACCATGCACTATAAGTCAATCATGAAAAATGCAATATGTTACATGCAATGGTTTCATACAAGTTAATCAGACTCACTCCAATTTCAATTCAGCGCTAAGCGCTAACGAACTAAAACTTTATAAAAAAAAATCGTAATCTTAACGTAATTTTTCTTTCTATTTTTATTTTAGTAATTGTTTTGTTAAGCATTTGTGAAGTTACACATTTTATGTACAATGTAAAAATTAATAGAAAGAATAAAGTGTTTCGAAAACAGAACGCATATGCTTGCATATTAACCTTCACTTGAGCAGTAAACCAAATGTAAGTAAAGCAAGATTAACATAATGTTGATATTTTTGGTTTTTCCATATATTTTGTCTGGAGAATTTTTTGATAAAAATAAGTGATTTTTATGTTTTTATGATTATTTTTGTATGTACATTAATGTTATTTTATATACTTTTATATTAACTTGCCAGTGTCTGTTTATATGTTTGGTAGGTAGGTTGGAATTTTTTTGTTAATATTCAAACCAAACGCAAAAAGAAAAAGAATAATTTTGTTTAAAAGATTAATGGACATTTTTAATATTTGCGAATATTAAAAGAACATCCCAAAGCGTTTCCAAATTCCCATTAACAATATTCCAGCAAGATTCCTTATATACTTTTGTGTTTTATCTTATAGTAGTTCTAGATGCTCAACATCCACCACTAGTTTTATTTTCTACTTTTTAGGGGCCTAGTTTGGTTTCGATAAAAGTATATTTTAAAATTTTTTTATTTTTACATTATTATTTTATTTATTTTTGCTTCTATTACCTGCAAACATCTATCCTCCAAGATATTTTTTTAGAAATTCAGGTATTTTAGAAAAAGAAAGTAGTACTGGGAACTTCCGTTTGTGACAAGGTACTTATGACAAAGTTAGTAGATGCAACAACAACAGTGTCTCTATTTCAGTGAAAAAAAAAAAAAAAAAAAAACATATATTTTGGAAAGATTATTTAGTGCATTTTCAATATTTGTAATAATATGGAAGAGTTTAAAATTTTATCTGCCGCCCAGGTAGGAAGGTAAATAAATTTTGTAATTTTAGTATAAGTGCAAAAAACACAAAAAATGAAAATTTTTATTCAAAAAACCCTCCAAATGTTTTGGTGCAAATATTAATAAATTTCTTTAAAATCAAGCAAAGCTGTTTTGTATATGAAATTTATGATGTTTATAAAATATAAGAAATTTAAAAAAACAAAATGCCGTTATAGCTATATGACACTTTTTTTTATTGAGTTTTACTATGAGAAACACAAAAAATCAAATAAAAAAAATGCACACAAAAGATACAAAAAACTTATTTTTACAGGTTGTCGTTTGAAGAAGAAAAAGCATATTTCTCTATAGATTGTTGGAACATGTGCTGGATGATGAATATGCTGATGTAGGACCACCGGAAGAAATATTATGCTCACCAGTTGCCGGTCCCTCAAGAGCCGAAAGTGATGATAATGATGACAATGATGCAAATGAAGATTATCGTATTTCGCAAAATGAAAATGAAGAATCAGATGCTCAAAAAGAATGCATCTTAGAACTAAGTGATGGTCATGATTCTGAAAATGAGTCACTAAATGATGAATCAGAAGTACAAAGAGAAAATAATCACATTGTTGATTCAAATTAATATTTTATTGGAAAGAATGGTACAAAGTGGAATAAAATTCCATCAACATATCAAAAGGCCAGACAACAAAATATTTTCCGAAAAAAGTCCATCAACAAAAAACTTAACAGAATGATAAACATTCACCGCAATTTTCAATACATAAATGATTTCCATACATTTTTTAATTTAACTTCGTAATATAATTTTTCTTTTTTATAACATATACCAACAATTTAAAATTAAAAATAAAAATTGTGTTTTTTTGGTGTTTTATTTATTTTACGTTTTAAAATATATTAATTTCTATAAATAATTTCCATTTCAATTTAAAATATTTCATAATCTTTTATCTTATTTTTCAGCTCTTATCGACATAATTACAAAAATTTTATAGAATACCATACATTTTGTATGAATAAAAAATAATATTAACATAATGTTAATCTTGCCCAACAACGATGAAAAAAAATTAAATTGCCGAAAAATTGGGCACGTTTAGACACGTTTTTCCAAAATTTTCTTTATATATTCAATATCTACTCAAAAAATGAGGCAGTAATCTCTGATTTGATTAAGATCGGCCAAATAATAAAGTTTTTATTCAAAACTAAAAAAGTAAATATTAACATACGTTAACTGAGCGCAAGTGAAGGTTAAGCTACCAAGTAAATATAGGATACTTAAAAGTTTCTTACTATGTGTTGTATAAGTATATAATCCGCATCCTTTATTAACAAGTGTAAAAGAGAGTAATTTTAATTAACGAAAAATACAAATTTTACGGATATCAAATTTACAAATTACAAAAATGTAATGAAACTATTAGAGGTAAAAGTGTTTGTCATCTTCTTAGCAAATGGACATTTCGCAAATTCCACCTGACAAAATAGACATCTAACAAAACAAGTAGTTCTAGTAACTATTTAACAAATGAGCACTTGACAATACTACAAATGCAATTTCAATTTAAAATCAATTATCAATTTCAATTTAAAATCAAATATTGTTGGGTGCAAAAAGATGAATTTTAGGTTTTACCAGAACATTTACCAAACCATTTGAATACAAAAAAAGTTAGTCTACGCATTTGCATTGCCAAATATCCAAATATAAAATGTTCTTTTGTAAATTATCCTTTTGCTAAGTATCAATTTTATCAACTGCTTGTTTGTCAAAAAAATTTACCTATGAAAATTTGTTAGAACATTTATGAAGTGAATTTTGTCATATGTATTGTAGACTAAGAACAGTTTTCGTGCATACCTTTTTTTTTTTGATAGCTTTGCTTTAGGATAGCAAAAACAAAAATAAAAGTAATACATTCCATAAATTATTCAAGTTTCATAAGTTTTCATTACAAAAATTATAAATAGAAACTAAAATATGAATATAAAAATTGAAATTAATACTCGTAATTTGATTTAACTTTGAAAGGAAAGTTATTTCAGATATCAAAGAAGAATCAATAATTTATATTTTCATTTTAAATAAAAAGGATTAATATTTTTATAAGAGTATATTTTTTTTTATCCTTTTCCCTCCATTTGGGAGTAATATAGTTGTAGTATGACTCAGATATTATGATTCTGAGTGCTTTCAGTTTCCATCATTGGTTTCACAGAGTAGTTAATTAGTTTACAATTTCTACTTAGTAGTTTGCAGCAACTGTCGTTTAGTCTAGTGGATGAGACGAATTATAGCTCTTAAAGGAAGTCGTGCTTATCATATCGTTAGATTTTATTTTTCTGCCATTCTACCGATTAGGGTTCAGTGCGAATGTGTGTATATAAGAGTAAGATAATCGGAGCTACATATTTAATAATCGTAAAAAAATATTATTTTGATAGTAATTTAGTCTTCAGTTCATTAACTGAACATGATGCATATATTATATAGAAAGTCAGATGCAAGTGATGTAATTCTTTTTTTTTTTAATTTTCTTCAGTTATTTTTTCTCGTGTCCTTACGCCTCTGCACAAACGATTTTTAGGTTAAATATAACTCAATCTTCCAACATGTTAAACTTTAATGCAATTTATCATTATTTACAAGAGTCATAGATAATATACCACTACTGTATTAAGAACATTATATTATATAAAATATATTATGTAAATTATTTCTGTATATACCATGTTTGGCTGATAAGGTTAGAGTAGGTATTCTAAAATTATTTCATAGATTTCATATTTAGGTTTTATTAATGAAGCGAAACCAAAAAAACTATTTATTCGACTTCGGACATTAATTTAAAAAAAAAATTTTGATACTAAACAAATATTTCTGAACACTGAACAGATTTGTAGAGTGATTTCTAGTTAAGTAGTTATGTTTTATTTATATTTTTTCCTTTTTTGAAACTTAGTTGTGTTATATATATATACATATAGATATATGTATATGGTTCCGGTTGACTCAATTATGATAAGGTATTGATAATTGTTTCTGTAGAAAATATTTTTACAAGTTATTTTTCTAATTAATCTTCTATGATGCTTGTTTTTGAAGAATTGTTCATTTGACATAAACAGATGAGAAAGAAAAATTATTAGAATTCAAATTTAAATAATTAATTTAATAAAAATAAAAATAAAATTATTTTCAATTTATTTTTGTCCTGTTCATTTAAATTTAATTAGATATTCATTAATTATATTATAAAATAAGCCCAAAAGAAAGAGTACTCTTAGTCATTTGTGTTTCGTAATTATCAAAGTTGTCATCAATTTATAAAAAGTATTCATCATCATTATCACCTGCGTAATTTAGAAGCACTACTTAACCAATACTACAAAATAATTGTTTTTTTTTTTTAAATTGTTTAAAATTTTGTTTTGTAATGACTAAAATTTCGTGACACAATATTTTTTTAATTACATTTTATAAATATTATGAAATTTAATTCATTATAAATAATATAAATTAATATATGTAAACTACAGCAAATTTTTATTTTATAATTTATGATTGTCTATTAATTTAAAAATGAAATTTATCTATTAAAAATTGTTGTTTGAATGGAGGATGGAGGGTGATGTATGATAATTATTTTTGAAATTGATTTATAATGCGATTACAATATTTTTTTTGATAAAATTATTTTTTTTTTTAATTTATGTATTTAATATTGTTAATTAAAATAAATCATAATAAAAATAAAAGTAAAAAAAAAAACAATATTTGAATTTGTTATTTCAGAAAGTCGATATTTAACTGACTCTCAACCTTGTGTATCATATTTATTCTTTATAATATTTACACTGAGCTAACTGTAAAAAAATATTTGAGTATAAATGCGTCTAAAAACGCCATTTGCGATAATTTCTTTGTAAAAATGAAGTAAGAACGGACATGGTAGAATTTTTGTATTATTTTATAACTTAAACTAAAAGTTATTGATAGTCTGTTCTAGATAGATCCACGATTTTAAGATTCTGTAGTATCTAGCAAGTAGTAAGAAATAAATAAAAATAAATGAGAACGTGGACCACAATTGAAGAGGTTAGCCGCAGATAGGAGCCGATAGAAAGAATTTATTTCTGCCCTATGCCTCACGGATGGGGTTGCAGGACATTGATGAAATGAGATGACCAATGTAGAAAATGAGAAATAGAATTAAAAAGTTCAATGATTTAAAAAATTTTATAATACCAGAGGGTCCCTGTGCAATTGCACAGTAGTAACTTTATTTAAAAAATCCTGGATAATAAAATCATAATTGATTCATATCAATTTATATGAATCTTATTTTTTTTCTGTAGGTAGGTGGGAATCCTCGAAGGACACCAAGTGGTTTCAGTCACTTGCGTAAATTTTTATGGTGTAATTTATTATTTAGCTATTCTTGCTTTTTTACTCCCCATCTTCGTTTATCTTGTATATTATATATAAGATTTTAATATTTATTAGAGTGGACATAATATGTTTGTTGCAGACGAATAGAGTGTTTTTTAACATCAAAAAAGTATTGTTGACTTAATATTTTATTTTAATGTAGCTACCTAATGTATAGAACTTGCGTTAAATATCAGAAAAACGGTACATAAAGCGTTAACACCGTACGAACATTTAATCACTTGTTGATTTTCCAGTGCGAAAGCTGCATTTATAACTGTCAGTTATACAACAGCGTTATAATAAGATAAAAAACATTCGCATAAAATATTGGATAGGATCTAATATACGATATTTAACAGGCTTATATAGGATCTTGCATGCGATATTTACTTTTTACAAACATGACATAACGTCGTCATTTTGTAAATGGGGCATATAGAGCTGGTATTCCAGATATTGCCAATGATTTGATATATGCAGTTGATCAAAACATCGCCATCAGCTTTGAACAGATCAGCGGGGAGTCCATCAACTTCAGCAGTTTTGTTGTTTTTCAGTTTTCCGATTACTTGATCAACAATCTATAAAGTAGGTGGCGGTAGGTGGTAGGTATTATTGTTGGTAATGACTGGTGTATATCTCTACTAATTGTTTAAAATGTCAGTTATGTAATTTTTGTGTACCAGTTATGCCTAATATTAATGATTGCACTAATGATTGTTTCTCTATTGAACGTGTTAATAGTTTTAAATATTTAGGTATTTTATTAGACTAAAAAATTACTTATATAAAGTTGTAAGACAAATGTATCATTTAAGTTTATACTGTCCTTTATCTATCTTAAAATTAGTGTATAATAGTTTATTTAAGTCTAAACTTCTGTATGGTTTGTGCTGTTGGGAAGGTACCCATTGTAATAAAATAGAGCCTCTTTTGATAAAACTGAATACAAAATTGTATTCGTATTATTTGTAAAGTAAGCCGTAGCACCTCTAGCTTTGATTTGTTCAAAAACTTGAATATTCTTCCATTGAGATTGAGACATCTTTATTTCTTTAAAATTTTAAAATTATTTTTTTTAAGATCGGGCTGTGCTAATTCGAGATAACATACAGATCATAATTTACGTATTAATACCAGAAATATTATAAATATACCCAAAATTAATAAAACAAATTTTTGTCACTTTTATATTATTACTGCACCTCGTTTGTTAAATAAGTTACCGGAAAGTTACAGATGCGAGAGAGTACTAACAATTTTTGTAAAAAAAATAAAATCATGGCTTTTTTCATTGAATCATGCACAAATTGAAAAAAATATTATTAACTTAAATTTATATACTTAATTTATTTTCTCATGTTTCTATTTTCTTTTATTATTTCTTTGTTTTAGTTTCTATATATTATTTCGTAAAATATATTAATCTTTCTTTAATATAGAAAAAACAAAGTTAAAGTTTTGTTTTTTCAATTAATTAAATACATAGCTTATTTTTAAATATTCGTTATTCCCCATTATTATCTATTTTATTATCCATTATATATATATAGGACATTCGACTCTTACCTTTTGGTAACAGAATGTCTTTAACTATTTCATTTAGAACTTTTGAAGCTTGTAATTTAATTTTTTTTTCATAGTAACTATTGTATATAAATTAGAGTACAAATTCGGAGTATAATATTTTATATTATTTTTTATATAATTTTAGTTTTCTCTTTTCTTTCATATATTTAGGTTAAGATAATTTAATTTGTTTTTTATACATATACATAATATCTATACTATAATCACTAATTTGAATTGTCTTTGAAAGTATTATTTAGTATATAAGCTAATTTTTTTTTTGTTTTATTATTATATATAAATTAATTAATTCCTTTTTTGGTTTTGATAATCAGATTTGTTTTTAGTGATATGTTTAGATTTATGGAATAAAAGTCGAGTTTCCTTTCACTAATCATTTGTATTTATTTTGCAAATATCGATATTTCGGAAGCAACTTACTTCCTTCATCAGTGCTTTGCGACTAATTAATGTTTACACTAATCCTTACATATAATTATATAATTTGAACCCTCAATAATATGCTCATTTTGTTAACAATAGTAATTCCTTAATAGTGCTACCTAATCTACAGTGTTTTATTTATTAAATTTTTTTTTTTTTTTTTTTTGTATAATTATTATTTATTGCATTTAAACTAGTCTTACGCAATAACCCTTATTCTAGTATTTATGATCTTAATTCTACCTTTTTAATTTTAAAGTAATCTAAATAAGGGCGAGAATCCACTACCTACATCATTATTAAGTCTGTTGTTAACAGGTTCTCTAGATATTGCCAGGCTTTCATACATATCTAGTTTATTATTTTTGTTTACCTATTTTATTAATTTTAAACTATTCTTATTTATATGATGTTCTTCTTCAACTATATGTTGCGCTACAGCTGACCTAAAATTCGTGTAGTTTCTTTTCCTCGCCAATTGTGCTTCCCTCATATGTTCCTGGAATCTAACTGTAATTAACCTCTTGGATTGTCCTATGTAAGTTTTTGTGCAATCTTGGCATGATATTTTGTATATACCACTTACTTCTTCTATGCTTTTCTTATCTTTAGCAGATCCTAACAGATTACATAATTTGAGATATCTGCTAGTAGTGACTACATTTAAGTTGTATTTCTTAAATATATTGCTAAATTTTTTTGTGTATGCGGAATGAGCTACACAGATTCGTTTTGGCTTCTCCATATTTTTGTTTTGTTCGAATAAAGTTGAAAGATTTTCCATTTCAGTTCTATGGATCTTCTTCTTTATTATTTTCTCAACATTTTCTTTCATAAATCCATTTACTTCTGCTGTGTCCTCAATATATAATTTTTCCTTTTCGAAGTTTTCTTCTGATAAAGGTGTGGTCAGTAGTCTGTTAATCATTGTATGATATGCTGCCATCTTTTGTCCATGGGGGTGGTTTGAATCGGAAGTGATAGTTCTTTTAGTTGTCGTAATTTTCCTATAGATATCAAAATTTATTTTTCCTTCACTTCTAATTAATTTGATATCTAGGAACGGAATTTCGCCATTTTTTTCATTTTCCATTGTGAAAGTTATGTTGTTATGGATGTTATTGAGTTTAACAAGTAAACTTTCCATTTTGGTTTTTTCCCCTACTGCGATAATATCATCTACATATCGCATCCAGATCCTGGGCATAATTCCTTCTTCTACTATCCTTTCTTCTATAAAATTCATGAAGATTTCGCTCAATATAGGGGATAGTGGATTTCCCATAGTTGTGCCCTTTGTGGTTTTGTAATACTTCCCTCTAAACATGAAATAGTTTTCATTCATACAAAGGGCTGCCAATTTTATGTAGCATTTGGTTTTTTGTTTCCATTCCCTCAAATCATCCATTTTGTTGAGCCATTCCTCTAGTTTTATAATGGCTTCTTTAACTGGTATGCTAGGGAAAAGTGATTTGACATCAAATGATACTAGTTCTTCACTTTCCCCTATTTCGGTATCCTTTATTGCTTCGATCAGTTCAGCTGTATTTTTTATAGCTCTTGTGCTCATTTCTCTTCCTAGGTTTTTGAACTCTGCTACTAACCATTTTGCTATGTTGTATGTTGGTGAGTTGGAATCTGCAATTATTTCCCTCATTTCATTTCCATCTTTGTGAATTTTTGGTTGGCATCTAATTCTAGGCAATGAAGGGTTCGGCATTCTTAAGTTTGTTATCTTTTCTATGCTACCCTTACATTCTTTTAGAATTTTTTCTACTCTTCTTACTGAATCTGGCAAGGAATTCTTTCTAAGTTCGAAAAAGTTCTCGGATTTAAGTTTTTCTTCTACCAGATTTTCATACTCTTCTTTATCCTTAATGACTATTTTGTTTCCTTTGTCTGCTTTTAAGTAATGAACTGGTTTTTCTTTTAGAGATTTCAATATTTGTTGTTCTTTACAAGTTTTCCTATCTGTTGTTTGACATTCACTTTTGATGATCTTTTTAATTTCTCCCCTAATGTCATTTTTGCATTCTTCATTCAAATATTTTATATTTGATTCAATGTCTACAATTATCTCTTCCCGGGGAACTCTACTTTTTAAAGCGTAGTTTAAACCTTTATTTAAAAGGTGCATTTCTTCTACAGAAAAGACTGCCTTAGATTGATTCACTACAAAGTTCGGTATTATTTTAAATTTTGGTGTTTGTGTTTTGTTCTGGGTATCGTTGATTCCTTTTAGCTTGTTTAGTTTCTTAATTAAAATTTTCCTTTTTCTATCCTTTTCACATTCGTAACCTCTTTCGATTTTAAAAATTGTTGATTCTATGTTACCTCCTTCTTCTGTTACTATACTAGCTAATTTAAGGTGTACATTATACGCTTTTAAACTAACGTAATTTAATCTAGAATATAAATACTTAATATTATCCTTAATTAAATTTCTTTCTACAGTGTTCTTCTGCTTCAAAGCTGCTTGAAGGTGTGATCTTATCTCTACCATATGGGACACAGGGGTCACTTTATTTTTAAGACATAGTTTTAAAAATTTAATGTCCTCCCCTATCCCTGCCATTTGTTTTTTTAGTTTTAATAAAGAATTAAATTCTGATTTAGACTTGGTAGTCATCTTAATTGTTTTTGATAATCAGATTTGTTTTTAGTGATATGTTTAGATTTATGGAATAAAAGTCGAGTTTCCTTTCACTAATCATTTGTATTTATTTTGCAAATATCGATATTTCGGAAGCAACTTACTTCCTTCATCAGTGCTTTGCGACTAATTAATATTTTATTATTTAGAATTCCTTATTTATTTCTTTACTCTGAATAATTTAAATTTTTTACTTTTTATTAAATTTTTTTTTTTTAGTTCAATTAAATTGTTGACTGATGTGCTGAATCTAGCTTTTAAGTTTCTATTTGAAATAAAGACAAATTTTATTATTATTATTATTATATGTTTCTAACTCTTCTTGTTGACAATACAGCTCTCCATTAAGCAGCTGTTCGAAGTGCTGTTTCCTTGTCTCTAATATCCCTTACGTTTCGGTAACCAAATTTTCCATATTATCTCTTAGCGTGTTTGTTTATCAAAATCCAACATATGAAAAATTCCAGGCAGAGCTTGGTAAATTTTATATAATTATTTTCATTACGGACATTATTGTGCAACAAGTTCTAAAGCAACACAATTTTCACAAAAACTGATAGATGCCTTAATCGACCATTTTACCGAAGAATCACAAGATTCAAACCTCTCAGTAACCTTCCGAACATTAAAGTATCATATAGATATGACGATACAAATTTATAACATAAACATGAAACACGTCATACCTGCATTTAAGACATGAAACCAGTATAGTTCAGATACATCACTAGTGCGATCATACTTTCGTCTATCTGACAAACCGTATGCAAGCATTTAAGATAATCATTTTCAATCTGTTCAATTATTCCTACGTGTTCATATCTGAAAATACAACGCCATAGTATAGGAATTAGGAAATAATATAATCTCAGAAATTTTTAAGTAAAATGGTAAAATCCTTTAAATTTTCATTTATTATTAAAAATTGTTTATTGAGTTTTCCTTCTAACAAACGAAATTATGAAATTCAATTTATTATTCACAACAAACACTTAGTTTTCCTTATCTCATTTCAAAGTTTTTGTTCCGGTATCTCAAAAATTAAATTGTTAATAAGATTCATCATAATCATAACTATACGTAATTAAACCAAAAAGATGAGGTAATCAAATTTATTTCTTTATAGTATTAAAAACCCTATTAAAAAATTTATGAAAATCTCTTGTGTAAATTGGATTAATTTCAGTAATGAGAAAATATTTTAAGAAATTTATAATTGTGTGGTTTTCCTTTAGATTCACTGCACAGGAAAACACATATAAAATCGTATTAACGATTGAATAAATCTTTTATAAAGATAGGGAATTTAATTCAAATCTCTCAAGTATTATACAATAATTTTAAATTTATGAATATTTAAAAAGAATATAAAGTGAAGATGTTACATATTTATTATTAAGATATTCAATTAAATATTAAATTACAAACAAATTTAAATAGTCTTCTGGAATAAAATAATTTTATATTCATTGAGAAAAGAGAAGAAAAAAAATAAGTCATTAAAAGAATGTCTTATAATAGGTCGGCTTCATTAAATTTACATTCTATTCCTTTTTATAAGTACAGTAGCAAGTCCTTTTATTTCCTAATAAATTCCTCATAAATTTTAAATGCTAAAAATGTTCATAGTTCTCTACTGTATATTATATAAAAAAAGGACAAAAATTGAATAAAAATAAAATTCATTTGAATACATCAACATTATTTCTTTTGATTGGAAATTCCATCATATCCAATCATTGATTCCATTCAAAATAATTTAAATCAAAATTAATTTACAAACATTTACATAATAAAATTATTGGCTATTATGCCACTTGTTTTAAGTTTTCGTTCTTCGTTCTCAGTTTTCTATTCTTTTTTTGTTTTGTTTTGAACATTTTTTGATCATCTTTTGATGCAACCAAACTATTCTTTACAGATGGCTCTTCCTTGATAACATTTAAAAGAAAAAAAAAAACAAAAACTAATTTTCTTTCATCATATTGTTCAATACTAGTAGTGCATTATAGTGAAGTAGGGTTTCTATTCAATTTGAGGGTACTTACTGTTATTCTCATATGAAGAGGAAAATTGAATTGAGGAGATCTTTAAATATTCAACAGACACTAAAAAAAAAAAAAAAATTAAAATAATAAAAAATAAAACTAGTCTTTAATTCGAAATGAAAAACGGAAAACATTTAATCAGTATTCTGGGTGCGAGTTTACTGAAAATATTTTTAGTGTAATTTGAAATGCATTTTCAATTGAATTATCTGCTGATGCTCTTCAGAATTTACAAAAGAATAAAAAAATGTTTCGATTGACTAGTTCTCACGATTTACAATTTATTTTTTTATGAATTAAATTGTTTACTTCACTACATCACTTGAGTTATTAACATAGATATCGATTGGTGTTGTCAACAACATTCCTATGCCTTTAAAGCTCTTAACCTCTTTATATTATTTAATTTTTCAAGATTCTTATTATATAATATTTAATTTAGGTTGTGTAATAATAGTTGTGCTAACGGAATTGAACTATAAAACATCTACTTTTCATATTCAAAAACTGTTATAAAATAAATAATGTCATTTTCCCTTTCGGCATGTGTTTTTTTTTATTTTGAAATTTTTTGTTTCATTGAGCATAGGTTTAATGCCACTGAAAAACATATTAAAAGTTAATTTTTTCTCTTGTTAAATACAAATTTTTAATTTTTAAGATTTTTTCTTTTGAGGATATTGAGAGTTCGTTAAAGAAAGATTACCAAATAATCTAATAAACAATTAAAATTTTTTTCTTTTGTCAAAAATATTTTCAATGTCATTATACATATTTAATCTGTTTAAAAGTAGACGTAGTGAATTCAAATATTTTTTAAAAAATTTTTAATTCCCAATTAGAAATTTCAATTTAAAATTTCCCCCAATGTAAAAATGAATTTAACATACAAAAATTTAAAATTTATCACATTGCGCAACTACACCCTTATTTAAATTTAATCTAATATTTTTAAATGAATTATTACGTATGTGGTTGTTGTTTGAGATAAATCAATAAAAAGCATATGGTCCATGATAAATTCAAATGATGCAAAACAATTCATAACGAAATATTGAATACGAATTTGGATAAATCCATGAATTGATGAGTTAGATCGATCGTATACCTTTTAGTTTTATGAAACAGAAGACTATAAACTGACTGATATTAAAAAAAAGGAAATATCAAGTAAATTCATTTGGTTTTTCTAATATCCACATTTCAGACCAATAAAACAGCACGGACAGGATAATACTTTAGGTTAGATATTTTAGGGGTAATGTTTTAGTTTGTTTAACCAGTTGCAGGAAGCAGTGTTTTCCAAGAATATTTAATTGATTTGTTTTTATAATGATATGGTCTGTGCCAAAGTAGATAAACTCATAAACCACCACAAAATTATGTGACCCTTCTATTGTATTGATTTGTATATTATGTTGTGTAGTTTTTTATTTCTTGGCAGCATATAAAGCAGCATTGAACAACTAAAATATATATTTTGAAGTGAAATGTGTATTAATAAATTTGATTAATACAAAATTCTAAGCAAACAATAATTTGAATAAAATCTTAGAAGCCTTAAATTGGGCTTCCGAGTGAAATTTGTAGATTGTGAATAACTAATCCATTGGTAGAATACTTTATTAATCGGATTATAAGATGAAAAACATTACTCTAAACAGATTTTGATGAAGAGAACCTGTTTTTAATTTTTATACTATGCAATGATACAGGTTTAAGTAAAACGCAAAAAAAAAGGAAATTGGTTCTATTATTTCAGATTATTGAAAATTAACAGTAGGTATAGCGCCTGCCTTTCAACCGAAAGGTCTCAGATTCGATTCCAGATGAAACAAAAAAAAATGCTTTATTGGTTTTTCGACCTGGTCTAGTACCCTTTGTCATTGAGATATAACAAATGACAAAAAATAAAACCAGTAACAAGTTAAATAAAACGAAACTATTCTATTTAAGAAGGCTTAGTTCCTGACAATAGTAGTAGTTTTCGACATTTAATGTGCAGATTAGCCAGTAATTTGTTAAAATAAATACTCAAATATTTGTAGATATTGTAGTGTAAAATTGCAGTACCGTATTTAATTAAGTACGAAAAGGTGATTTAACCTAAGTTACTGTCAAGAGTGTAAAAAAAAAAACAACAACAAACAAACAGACATAAGTAAGCATTAGAATAAAAGAAACGAATTATAAAATCCAAGCTATTTTTTTTCCTTTAAAAATTCCGTTAAATTTTTTTGTTTTCTTTAATTTTTTTTTTTTTTTGTTTTTAAAATTATAGTGTCGGATTGCCAGATATATGTATACTCTGATCATGATAACTAAAAATGGGTTTGAGTTCAATTTCAATATAATTTTCTTAAAGATTTTCAATTGATTTTTTAGTTTAACTTTTTATTGCTTTAAAGTTCTGGTTCCATTTTTTTTTTTTTTTGCAATATTTGTAGAAAACGTTTTTGAAATTTTCTTTTTTAAATTGAATAGATATGATTAGATATGGATTAAAATATGTAGAATTGAGAAAAAAAAAACAAATATATGGAGCTTTAAGAGAAAATTGAATTTTATTTAATAATATTTAAAGTATTAAAAAACTTTGTTATGAAAAAACAGATTAAACTAACTGGAACACTGAAATTAAGTTAATTGAATTAATTCAATTATTTTTGTTGAAATGAATATTTTCTTTTATATACAAAAGATTTGCAAAATAAAAACATTTTCAAGTTAAATTAAAACTTTTAGCTGTGACTTTCTGAAATTTAATTAAAAATTATTTCTCTCGATTGTTACTTGTAAATAATTTGGTAAAATTTAATTTAAGATAATATTTGAATACAAATTGCTATCGGCATTATTATTGCTAGAAAATTTGACATTTAAAAATAAATTTCAACTTATTCAAAAACAAGGAACATACATTTATGATATTAATAACCACTTCATTTTTTCATGTATATTGATTTACAAATAATAACTAGTATAGTTATTTTTTAATTTTAGAAAAAGTAGGTATTGTCAGATTAATTTATTATCATCAGTCTAAAATAAACCAATGACAATAACATATAATATGAGAAGAATAAGTTTATATTTTAAATTAGGTTAACCCTATAAGACGCAAGAATTTTTTTCATTTCAATGGGTTTCAAGCATCCAAAAATTAATACGTTACGGATGCAATTAATAATTATTTTTTACACGACTTAACAATGGATCGAGGCATTTGGCTTTTAAATCGAAATATCAATTATTACGAAGTACCGAAACATTTCATGACATCTATCAATCGCTATGGTGGATTGTAAAGGGTTAAAACCAATTGAAGTTTTAGGTGATTCAAATTAAATTTTATACAGTTCCTCTCTAACATATTTGGTAATCTGATTCTTACATGATTTGTACAGTCTCGCTTTTTGTTTTCTTTTAGAAATAATGTGGTAGCCGGATAAATTTATTAATAAAATTAAATTAAATTTCAAATTAACAAAAATAAATTTCTGGATTTTTTTAATTTAATTTAAAACCTAAACAATATATATATTAGATTTATTCAATAACATGTTCCAGAACGTACTAGAACGATCTAGAGTAAAAAGGAATATTATAGTTTCCGTTAATTGAACTTTTTGTCCAAGAGTGTTGTGATCGGTGTTCATTTGATTGTGCAAAACAGTTCTAAATTGATCTGTTCTGATTTTTTTTTAACAGTTTTGGACAACTTTTTTATTGTTGTTCTTTCTCTAAATTTCCACAATTAAACAAAGAAATTTGAGAGTAAACAAAAATTAGAATAAAAAAGTTTTAAAAAAATCAAAAAAAAGTGTTCAGTAGATTTTTCTGTTCTAAGTAGTTCTAAAGTATTTGACAGTAACTGTTCTATCCGATTCTGTTCTAGATCTACTAAGCAAACTTATTAATTATTACACTAATTAAATAAATGTCAAAACATCCATTTGAATTTCTATGACATATGTCAAAAAAATAAATTAGAGATGGAGCTAATATGACCGTTCCCGTACGCACATCTTGTAAAAACTTATCCAAGTTTTTCCAAGTTTTTACCAGAAGTCGTTCCTGTAATGAGAGTTTTTTCTAAAAACGAGAGAAAACATATGTTTTCAACTTCGTTCAACAAAGTTCAACAACATTCTCTCGAATAAGTTTTTGCAAGTAAAATTTTAACTTGTAAAAACTTATACTTTAAATTTTTGTTGTTGTTTTTGTTGTTGTTGTTGTTGTATTTTTTAGGTTATATTTTTATTTACTTTTGTAATTTCTCATATGTGTCTGTTATGCAAAATTTTGTTTTTTAAATGAAATTTATTAAAAAAAATGAAAAATATAATTTAGTGGAGGATAAATTTCATAATTCTTTATTATTGTAATATATGTATAATTTAATTTAATAATACGGACACACTTGATAAGGATAAATCGTCAGCTAAGTCTCTATAACAGCAAGCTTCATGACCCGCAAACCATAAAAATACAGCTATATGTTTTTCTGAGCTACATTTTTTATCTGCACGTAGGTTTGCAAAACTTTCAAATGTTTGCAGTTCTTCATATAAATATTTGAAAACATTTTTGCTTACACGAAAATGTCTTACAAATTCCTCTTCACAATAACCTGGAACTATTTCTTCCAAATAGTTTCGAATGCAATGTCTTATGTTTTTATGTAAAAAGTTCTCCAACAGCACTTGCTTTAGAATTACATTCCTTAACTCTTCAGTTTCGCTTTCACTAAAAAAATGTAATAAAAATGTAATCCGAATCGCTACTTAGTAATATATATTTTTTATATCTTCCGCTGCCATTTCGTTTAAATTTAATTATGTACAATTCTTTAAAAAAAACACCTCCGGAAATTTAAAATGATTGTTTATAATTAAATTAATTTCAGAATGTCAGATTGCTTGTCAGCTGTTTGACAGCTGCAAGTTTTTACAAGAATTGCGTTCCAGTACTTTTACTTGCAGATGAGAGTTTTTTTAACTCTTTTTTCTTTTTTTTCTCTCTTTTCTCTCATTTGAAAGTTTTTACCAGAAAAGTACGGGAACGGTCCTAATATCTCTTAGTTAATAAAAGGATATAATGTTATTAGATATTAAATTTTTCAAATAATAGAACAGTTTAACCTCTTTTCTTGTATTCTCCAGCGAAACATTTATTATAAACTAATTATTAAAGTTATTGGAATTATTAAAACTTTAAATATTAAATTTAAAAAAAATTGTTCAAACAAATTTTAACACTTCGTTTTTTATTACTGTAATATTATTTTATTAATTATATTATTTTATGGACATTGTTACTTACAAAAAAACATTTACCAAAAATTTACGATGAAATTTAAGAAATTATCGCTTGATCATAATAATTATATTAGCACAATAATTTAAAACTATCGATTTACAAAAAAAAAAATTTAATTTAATTATAAATTTCTCTAACTATTACGTGTACAATTAAAAACAATAAAAAAAAAGAAAACAAAAGCCCGTATTATTATTTTTACTTACATCATTAAAATTTAATACAATTAATAAAAATATTTTTTTTTCTTTTATTTTAATAATATTGTTTAACTACCTACATTGATAGTAAAGTAAAATAAGTGTAACTCATTAACAGTAAATATCCTTTGTAAAAATTCAACTTATATAACACTTATATAATCAATTATAGTTATAAAATTTTATAAATAAATTATGTATATATTATATTGTTGTTATAAATGTTTTTTTTATATAAAGTGTATAATATAAGAATTTATTTTTGTTGTTAATTTATTCAAACCAGTCGCTATAGACCAACCAAAGTTTCATCACATCATTGAATATAATTTCTACCACCCTATTTCAGTTTACTCATTAAAACAAAATATATATATATATAAACAAAATTGTGACAGCTTAATTATGCAACATAACCTTAAATATTATTATAGACGTCATATGGTGCAATTTATGAACAGCATTAATGAAAATTCTATTATTTGTTTATATACCGTTATATTTTATACGTAATATTTATACATAATTATAAATTCAATTGTATGAATGTATGTCTCTATTCTGGGTAAGGAACAATAAATAGTATTCCAGACAATTTAATATGAGTTAATTTTATATTCATTACCATCAGTTCCAATTTCAAAATAAAATGGTTCAATTGATTCATTTTATTTTATTTTTTTATTGTTTTTCTGTAGAATTTGAGTGTTAAATTTCTGGTATATTGTTGTTGAAAATTATTTTCGTGGTTATTCTAATATTTAAATGAAAATTTACATAATTTTCTACTTTCCATTCGAAAAATTGGTACCCAAGAAGGTATCAGAGAAAAAAAAATTTTGAATTTTATTTTTCACTTTTACTTTTCAAATCTGTTGAAAGGACATTTGAATTTTGATTTTTTTTGTTTTTTTTTTTTTTTGGAGAATTCGTTTTGCGGAATAAATAAAATAGAACCAAGTGAGTTCGTAAACATATCGGTTCTAACTAATATAATATAATAATAATTATATTATATTAGTTAGAACCGATAAGCATATATATAATAAAACAAATAAAAAATAATATAATATACAATATCTGCATATATATTAAATAATTAATATATAAAAAGACCCACATTTCGAAAGAGAAAAGGGCCTGCAGTTGGACTGCAGATTTTTCTGCAGATGCCACTGTTATAAATAAATAAATAAAATTTCTTTAATTTGTTTTTGTTTAAAATTGAGTTGTTTTATCAATTGTCAAATAATAGTGAACTTCTCCCGGAATCGATAAAAGCTTAAGAAAGTGGTTTAATATCAATTTATTACATTTTAATATTTCTAATGTGAATTTTTATAAAGTTGCATTTCTGAATTATTTTATATGATAAAACATGATAGTTTCAAATAAATTGGTTTATATATATATTATACAGATTAATGCAAATTTCAATTTAGAACTCACCTCTCTTTAGAGGTAACGGTCGCTTTAAGATTTTATATTTGAAAAGTTATAATATTTATAATTTCATAAAGTGAAAATTGCAAATTAAAGACTAATTTGAATCAATCAACTTTCAAAAATATTAAGATATACTTAATAGAAACCAAATTCATGACGAAATCTGGTGTCGGTACAAAATTACATATGGACAAAATTTCATATCTAAAAAAATACATATTTAAATTTTTATAAAAATTTTAAATTATTTGGTTTTGTAATGAAGGTACTTTTTTTTTAAAAAAAAAGTATGAATACTAATTTTTTTATTTGGCTAAACATGGCAATTTTGGGTAAATATGGAAGTTTTGGTATTACTTATATTTTATTATGGTTTTATAATTTTAAATTTTAATCAAGTTTGTAATTTTCTCTTATGTAATTTTGTCCATATGTAATTTTGTCTTATGAAATTTTGTGCTATGTAATTTTGTCTTATGCAATTTTGTCATGTAACAGTACAATCTATATTTTAGTTATAGTAAAATTCATTGACTGAACTCACTTTCATTTATGAGAAACCAGTATAGCATAACATAATCACCCAGAATTGAAACAAAACAAGTTGGTAGCTTAATTTTAACATTAGTTATACAAGTATAGTTAAATTTTATAGAATACGAGTTATTTTCAAAAAGTATGCACTGTACTGTTCAACTATACACATAAAAAAGGGAACTGAAGTAAAAACAAAAGAAAGAAGATTGTCCTTAAATCCCAAGGAGAATTTTCTCAAATGTAAATGTTTTAGTTTTTCTTGCTTTTTATTATTTGTTTTCGATTTTGTGCAGTCCATTCAACTTTTCGATATTTATCTATACATTGGAAAATCATTTTAATTTTTTTTCCATAATTTTAAAAATTTTTCTTGTCTCATCAGTAAATTATTGTAAATTTCTTTTTATCTCGAATATTTATTTTTAATAATTTCTAATATATTAAAGTTTTTTTTTAGAATTTGTAAATTAGATAAGATAATGGTCTGTAGCATATTTTTACATTATTTGATGGTGATAGTTACTGCCGTTATGAAGATATTCTAACTCAAAGTAGAACATTTTTGAAAAACAGACCGTTATCTTACTGGATGAAAAAACCGAATATATATATATATATATAGATATAACGATATAACGATATAACGATTTATATATAACGATATAATGACTTATATAAAAAACCCTCACAACACAAAGATACTTTAAAATATCATTTTCGTCCTAAAAGGATAAAATGCGCCAGGAAGCTAGGAACACCGGGAATCCTTGGGATATAGTCATTAGATACTGCACAGGTACACCATAGAGAAATTTTATTAAGATACTCTAACATGAATTGTTAATACATACTACTTTCTAGTATAGTATATGAATGATAAAAGCACTGGTGTGTACGTAATCAAGTCTAGAATTCTTCAATACATGAATTATATAAATTACGTATACATATTATATTATTCATTTTAATTTTAGATGAGTTGAAACATTTAAAATAATTAAATATAAATAAAAAAAATTACAAATTAATTTCAAGGTTACCAAATGTTTTAAATCTATACTATTTAGCTCTTTATCCTTTTTATTCTTTAAACGCACTTATTAATCTTAAAACACTGAATTGTAAACTATATACTCTATATGAGCAAATTGCTCTTTTTGAGATAAAAATAAATAAATACAAAAAAATATATATATATAAAATTGAATGTAAGTTTATGCCCAGAAAGTATTTCCCACTTGCAGTTGATCTGGAGATTTGAAATTTTCCACAAAGCTAGGGTTTGCAGCTGTGATATAGGGAAAAATTCGAAAAAGTTATCAAGGGAAGAAGTAATCTTAGATTTTATTTTTTTTCATGACGTCACTTTGTGTTCGTGTGTATATGATAGACAAATTTGAAACATAATTCTCAACATTTTTTTGTAACTTTTTATTTTTATTTTTTTTGTACCTCTCTTTGGTATTTATTCATAATTATATGGTATACTAGGGGCCCCTGTTGAGTAATTATATTTCAAGTTGAAGTCAAATTTAAAGTTTTTAAAAAAACAGTAATTTACGTACTGACATAGACTTCGCACAATATAGCAGAAACCACTCGTATTTAATAAAAAGTTTTGTGGTTAGTAAGTTTTATTTAGGACACATAAATACACGTCCCTCATATACTGCTTCATTTCCGATATATTCCCTATAGTAAGAAGCATTTGGTGATAAAATTAATAAAAATAAAATGTTTTGTTATTAAAGAGGCACGTATATATATACCTACATAATACATAATTTTAATAAAAACTATATTATTACTACAAATAACAAAAATTTAGAAACAGTTACTTAAAAAGATAAAAATGAAGAATTCAAGTGACCTACTATATCAAAATGAAGTACTTTAACTCTACTATATAAAAATAAATTTGCTCGTCATATGAACAATTCAACTGATTTTTTTTGTTTTTGCTTTTTTATATTTTTTATTTGAGATGAATTTGTTTCTTTGTTTTTTTTTGGCATATGTACATAGATTCATTCGCAAGTACATAATATAAAATATAATAACTGATTTGTTTACTTTTGTTTATTATTTTCATAAGATCTCACTTATGCATAATGTATTTGCTGAACAATAAAATCATAAGAGTACAAAATTTTCAACTGTGTGCGCATTTTTGTTTTATATACAATCTTATATTATATTATATATATTAGAAATTCATTAAGGAGTAGGAGAATCGAAATAAAATAAAAAGGTTTCTACTGCGCAGGACCTTAAATGCTTGTCAATTATAATTATAGATAATCATACGTACAATGTTACTTATATAGTCACATCATAATGAAATTTGTTTTTTTTTCTTTATAAATATGCTTATTTTGATTTTTTTATAAATATTTACACAAACCAAAGGATTTTTTAAGAAATAAAATCAAATTTTATACTATTATTTTTTATTTCTATTTAAACTTATAATTCAATAGCGAAAGTCCTAAAATATTTTTTTTTCACCAAATTAAAGTAAATTCAATTTCTTTCAAAAAAATTCTCGAAAGGCTATACGGCGATCATTGATTCAGAAGTTGTGAGCTATTTTGTCCCCACACTTCCTTCTTTTTGGCAGTACTCTTTTTGTTTTCATTTATTTTTAATATGTTTTATTATTTTAATATATGTATAATATGTATTTTATACGTAAAAAAAAAATCATTAGTAGTTAGGTAGGCATTCATATGTATATGATTTTTGTTTTATAATTTATGTACGTTATTTTTGTACTTGATTTGTTTTTTTCAAATGCACTTGCAAAATCGAAACAGATTTTTTTTTTGCCTGTTAGAAGAAGCTCCAATATCGCCACAACTTTTATTAAAATTTCGATTTGAGAGTGATGAGTTCAAATTGTTTTTGTTTGTTTTTCTTTCCAAACAGAACCATTTATTTAAAATAACTTTTTTATTTATCCTACATTCCTAGGTTCCTACCACTTACTTTGAGAAATTGAAAATACAAAAAAACAACGCAAAAATTTGTTTCTGTGGTTTTTTATAGTTTTAACAGATGCAAATACATAATCAGTGTAGGTCTATATTGCCTAGCATAGCAATACATATATAATACATTGCCTGCCTTAAAGTTTTTAATTATAGTTATTAGCAATGAATTAGAAACAATGAATTGTTATTCATATAAAAAGGGGAACATTGTTTTGTTTGCACTCTCTCTTTCCTTGCATTGATTGCTATTTGTCAAAAATTGTAAAACTGAATGTTAGTCACACAAATGTTCTTATTTTAAACTGTGAAAAATAGAATACGATAAAAAAATGCACGAAATGTATGGAATTGCGCAAAGATGCAAAAAAGAAATAATAATAAGCTTGTTCGGGTAAAATAAATATATGAAAAAATTCGAATTCCGAAAGTCCAGTTAGAAGAAGTCCAAAAAGAAACTGCCTTGAGACGAGTGTACAATGGCTAATAGATTATTGCTTGAAGCTTCAGATAGAAACTTACAGGATCTACGATATAATAACAACATTATGAGTGGAGTAAAGTTTTTCTCTCGATTTCATGTAAATTATTCCAATGGTTCTGAAATGAACGAGAGCTGATGCAGTAAGCGCTTCAGTTAAATGTTCTCACATTTTGAATGATGTTCTCATACCTTTTTCGGTAAAAATGAGACTACATTTAAAATGTGATACATCAAAAAAAGCTTTTGCTAGTTTTAATTAGTGAGGAAACATAGCGAAAGTTCCTTGTGAAATTGCGATCACCAGTGACATGGGATATCGTGAACTTTACAGGAATTAATGTGTATTAAAACGTGAATAAAGTTTAATCCAAATGCCCACTGTTGGATTTTCGAGTGTGCGATTCTAACATCAATAAATAATACTGCGGTTGAAATAAACGAAATTATTTTGAATAAAATAAAAAGTGAAGAAAAAATATATGAGTCTGCCGATACACCTTTAAATGATGATGATGCTATAAATTATCAGAATATAACAGAATTTATGCAGTCCCTTCAACCTTCTGGATAACCATTTCATAAATTAAAGTTAAAAATTGGTATACCTATTATGTTGTTCATAAGCTTAAATCTTTTAAATTTGTGTAATGGAACTAGACTGCGAGTGCGTTCCTAAGGACATGTAAGGATGCTCTGCTGAAAGTAATGTTTTTATTTTTGTAATTAAATCTGACTACCCTTTCCATTGTTATTTTTATAATTAAAACCCAAGAGCAAGCTTTAAGTGTTTTAGCCAATGGCTTAAAAGAACCATGCTTCTCTCCCGGTCAATTTTATGTAGCTTGGTCGACAGTGAGTAGCAAACAATATTGTCTATAAAGAAGCTTTAATTTGACAGAAACAATTATTATTTAATAATAACAAGGTGCAAGCATGGACATAGGGTCATATATAAATTACGAGCTTAGTCACTTTTAATAAACTTCAGGCAACAAAATTTTGACGTGTCTAACTTAAATTTATATACATTTTGTTATTTGACCAAAAAGGTGATTAAATCAAATAGGTCTGATTAGCTTTACTATAGTAGGTATATTTACTTTATCTTACCGTGACCACGCCACCGACATGGCAGCGCACGCTAGGAATTTGCTATATTATATTTCAAAATTTGAAATTTTATATATTTTGTGTTGAACCCAAACAACGTCGGGTGACTTTCATAATCATATTTTCTACTTTCTATCCATTTTCAATTCATTATTTTCTTTATTTTTATAATTTTAATTTTTTTATTAAAAAAAAATTAGTAAAAATTTCAGTATGATTCCCTCAAAATATGTAGAAAAATAAAAAATCCCATCAAATCCGTACCAAAATAATTCAACTCTTCGAGTATCATTTTATTCCTTTTTAAATAGATCTTCTACTTTAAATAAATAATATACTTCATGATCTTTATAGAAACCATTTTCTTTTGTTTTTCTTCCTTATTTATTTATTCTATTTTTTTTTACATTTTAATACATGAATCCTCTGTCCCAACAAGCATTGAAATTTTGAGAAAACTAATCCTGAATTAAAAGAGTTTTTTTTCTAAATATAAAATAAAAAATAAGAAGATGAAAACTGTAGTATAAAAAAAAAAAACAATCAACTTACTCCGTTCATGCGGATTAAATACATCTATATTATACATTTATATTATTAGCTAGATAGAATTTATATTAAAAAAGGATATTTAGTTGAAAATAGTAAAATAAAGTAAAAACTACATTTTTTCAATTTTGTACTTGGACATTAAATTTACATTTGAAGGTAGTGTTGTTGAACTGTTGAACAAATTTTCATTCGAATATGAAATTGTTTCTATACAATTAACTTCACCTCCTAATTCTTTGTTGTCTCTCTTATTAGCCGCTAAGTTAATTTCGAAAAAAATGTTTATTTTAAAATAATTGTTCGTGATTCTGTGATCGAAAGTGTTTAAATTTCCAACCCAGCCTTTAGAGAGTCAAATTCATCATTGCAATGCTATTGATAATAAATTCATTTGTAATAAAAATGAAATGAGTCTAAAACGCAACTTTTTCAAAAATTTATTCATCTAACTGCTTACTTAGATGTCCCAGACTTTTCGCAGAATTCAAGTCTGATGGGATGTTTTTTTTGTAAAAGTCAATAAGCGAACTATGAGCATAAGCTTTAATTCCAACCTATGCCCCACTGATGAATGCAGGACAATGGTGATGATGAATATAAGTTATTTATTATTTGTTATGTTAATTTCAAATTTATGTGTTCAAATCGAAATGAAAATTTCTATCAATTTATCCTACATAATTGAGCATCTAACAACAATTCAAAACTGAAACGAATCTGCTTATTTTTTTCAAAGTTTTTTTGATATCCTTAAATTCTCTAATAAACAATAAAATGTTGAAATACTGGTAAATTAATTTTTTTTAATCATTCCAGAACATCCAGTATCCTCAACGGTATAAGTCAATACAAAAACAATCTCATTAAATTTTATTGTTATAAAATTATTTGGATTCCTTGGTCTTAGTATCCCTATTATTCCTTTATTTCATCCTTTGCTTTTATTTACTTATTCCAAATTATGATATTCCCAATAAATAACTAATTAAAAACTTAAACTGAAATGATAAAATAAAAATTATAACATTTTTTGGGTTAAAATTAAAGTTAACCATAAGAATCATCACAAGTTGACCATAAAATCGAAGGATTTGTTGCTAAAAACCTTGAATATTTTTCATACTATGAAACGACCATAATATTCAATGGAATTAAAGAAAATTCATTGAAATGAAGGGGAAATAATAAGTCTTAAATTTTTGTTTCATAAACTGGATATAATTCGTATAAACAAGAAAAAAGAAAAAAAGTAAAAAACTATTCGAATTAATTTAAGGAATTTACTGAAGTTAGTTCTCATTACCATTCATTTTGGACAACTAAAGTTCATATAAAAAAAAGAAGAAAAATAAAACAAACAAAAATTGGGGATGTATCCTTGTTCAGGACATTGTCTTCTTTAAAGTATCAAATTCTTTAATATATGTTGGCATGTTTATTTAGTTGGTGATAATGATAAGAGATGATTAAAAAAACTAGAGGCCCCTGTTGTTTAACAATTAGTCAAGTTAAAACTGAATTTAAAATTTTCAAAAGAACAGCTATTCACATGGACTGGCATAGAGTTCTCACTATAAAACAGAAAACACTAATGGTTATAATGAAAGGATTTGAAATTATAATGATTCAATCAAAAAATATAAATACCCCTTATATACCATTTTATTCCGTGCATTCACTATATTAGTTGAAAATAGTTTAATTTTTTTCACTATAAAATCAACCGCTCATTTTTATTAATTAGGTTTTATTTTAAATCCAGCTTTGATACCTAACAATATTTAGATTATATGACTCGATTAATTGGACAGTCGAACAATTCTATCTTTCGATTCATACTTTGATTTCGAATAGAAATTTATTATCATATAGTTGGGTATGTTAGCGCTTGTGTTTTAGTACCTACTCATTATTTGACATTTCAGCTAAGGAAGAAGTGAGGAAGTTATTGAAATAATGAAATCCAAAATTAAATCTTAAGCTAGTTGTCTAATATATGAAGATGATAGAACATTTTATAATATGATATTACCGCTTATTTATAATAGGTTTTTTTTCTTAGGAAAAGGTCAATTTTTAAATGAGTTGCCGTACTGCATTCACTTTTTAACATTTATAGTATATATTGCCAAGTCGAATAGACTGACATTGTGCAAGCGTTACCAAATTAACCATAGTTTGAAAATCAGTCGTGGATTAAATGATGCGTCAAAAGAATGTGCATGCTGAAGACAATATCGCCAATCTAAACGAAAGTGTGAAAAATTATCGAAGTTTATCATTTCCAAGGTGCAAAGTTTTGTACAAAGATCTGGCTTATAACCGAAGATCTAGTTCGTGCAGGATTAAAAGCCACGAGACCATTATATGCACCGTTCTTTCGCTAATTACACATAGAGCAGTTAGAATTTGACCCGTTATTTTATCGCAAAATCATGTTCAGTGATGAGGCTCATTTTTAGTTAGATGGTAATATGTCCGAAATTTGCATCTTCAAATGTTAATGCCATAGATTGATTTTTCGAATAAATGAAAAATATTGATTAAAATTTAGTTATTTGTGTTACTTTTTCAGTTTCAAAACTCATCGAAGTTGAAAACACAATCTCATATATTCATTGATATTTTATTGTGGTTTTCGTTGTTTTAAAGTTTTAATTATAGTGGAGTCGTAATATGTGAGTATATATTGAGCAAACAATATCAAAATTTATGCCATTTAGGATTACTTACTTACTTGTTGGGCGCTACAGAGCTTGAAGGTCCTGGGCCTGGCGCAAAATTGTCCTCCACTGATTTCGGTCACGAGCGGAATCTCTCCAGTTGGTGATTTGAAGTTTTTTCATATCTGCCGATACTTCATCTCTCCAACGAAGGTGTGGCCTCCCTCGACGACGCGTTCCCTGGGGTTTGGATTCGAAGAGTTTCCTAGCCGGAGCATTTTCATCCATACGCTCTACATGGCCTAGCCAATGAAGCCGTCTTATTCTGACTTTTTTAGCTAGGTCCATGTCGTTGTACAGCTGGTATAGTTCGGCATTGTATCTTCTTCTCCAAACCCCTTCGTCAGACACAGGACCATAAATGCGACGAAGAATTTTTCTCTCAAAGATACCAAGTGCATGCTCGCTTGCTTTTGGTAATGTCCACGATTCAGAACCATATAGCAGCACGGGAAGGATGAGCGTTTTGTATAATTGTGCCTTGGTATTTTGGGATAGGAGCTTTGAACCCAGTTGTTTCGACAAACCGAAGTAGCAACGGTTTGCAAGGGTAATTCTTCGCCTTACTTCAACATCGATGTTATTGATGGAGTTGATGTTGGTTCCAAGGTAGATAAACTCCTGAACTACCTCAAAATTATATGAGCCGACAGTGATGTTGTGTATGTGCTCCAACACCAGATTAAAGAAATTACATGACAGCGCATCGCCTTGTCGAAATCCGGAGCACGTTCGAAATGAATCAGAAATGTGCCTCCCAATCACCACAGCACACCGGGTGTTTTCCAGGGTCATTTTTGACAAACGGATAAGCTTGGCTGGGAAACCAAATTCCGACATTGATTCATAAAGCACTGATCGATGTATGCTGTCATAGGCAGATTTAAAATCGATAAAAAGATGGTGCGTATCGATTTGAAATTCGAGGGCCTTCATTTAGGATCTGCCTTAATGCAAACACCTGGTCGGTGGTTGATTTACCAGGACGGAAGCCGCACTGATAGTTTCCTATCACAGCGTTACAATGGGGCTTCAATCGTTCGCACAGAATATTGGAAAGGATCTTATACGCAACGTTTAATAGGGATATTCCTCTATAGTTGGCGCAGGACATGGAATCGCCCTTTTTGAATATTGGAGATATTGAACTTAAACTCCAGTTATCAGGCATGCTCTCCTCGATCCAGATTTGTTTGATGATTTGGTGCATGAATTCAATCATCACTTCACCTCCTGCCTTAAAAAGTTCAGCTGGCAGGTTATCTTGTCCAGCAGCTTTGTTGTTCTTTAATTTTCGGATGGCTGCTTCCACTTCTGCAGGACTGGGTGTATCTGTATCTTCGGAGTTGACTGGGTTAGGGCGAGGCGTATCTGTGTTTTCTATGTTTGCGCCATTCAGCAGGTTCTTAAAATGCTGTTTTCATGTCTCTAATATCCCTTGCGTATCGGTTACCAAATTTCCCGAATCATCCCTCAGCGCGTGTGTACGGGGCTTGAAACCAGCTGCAAGCTGCTTGGCTTTTTTATAAAAGCTCCGTACTTCGCCTCTGTCTCGGTTTGATTCTATATCCAAAAGTTGAGACTTTTCGAATAAACGTTTTTTGCGCCTTAAAATTTTCTTCTCGTCTCTTCTTTTCGCTCTATACTCTTCTTGAGCTGCTCTTGTTTTACGTTGCAGCGCTTTCCTGTAGGCCTCATTTTTCTCTACCGTCTTTGCTAAACATTCATCGTCGTACCATGGGTTTCTCACGCGAAGTGTTTCAAAACCCACGGTATGTGTAGCAGCCATCGTGATGATGTTTGCGCATTGTTTCCATTTTTCGTTGACGGAGAGATTATGTTGTAGAGGTGTGGTATTGAGTATATCACTTAATCGCTCCTTGTAGGCTAAGGCTATCTCAGGTGTTTGAAGTCTTCCAATGTTAAACTTCCTATTTTGGCTGGTGCGTCCTTTTTTAACATTGGAAATTCGTGCTCTGAACTGGGCCACAACTAGGAAGTGGTCAGAGTCGATGTTAGCTCCTCGATAGGTACGTACATCCGACACACTGGTAGCATGTCGAGCGTCAATCATAATGTGGTCAATTTGACTCGCTGTACGTCCATCCGGAGATAGCCAGGTAGCTTTGTGGATATTTTTATGGGGGAAATTTGTGCTACTTATAACCATATTACGAGCTGCTGCAAATCGATTGTTCGGTATCCATTATCTGTGGTGGTGGGGTGAAGACTATGGTTGCCAACAGTTTTGCCGAAAATTCCTTCCTTACCGATTTTAGCATTGAAGTCTCCAAGCACGATTTTCGCATCGTACTCAGGACAGGACCCATATGTTTTATCTAAGATGTCGTAGAATTCATCCTTCATTGAGTCCTCCGCTTCGTCGGTTGGTGCGTGCACACATATTAGGCTGATGTTGAAGAATTTGCCTTTGATACGGATGACGGCTAGACGTTCATTAACCGGTGTAAAATTCATGACGTTTCCTCTAAGCCGTTTTCCCACTACGAATCCGCATCCAAATATGTGATGTTTTTCGTGGCAGCTGTAATATATATCGCATGTTCGTTTTTTTAACATGCCAGATCCTTTCCATCGGATTTCCTGTATCGCAGTAATGTTTGATTTATACTGCGAGAGAATATTTTCAATTTTGTTAGATGCAGCTGGATGATAGAGTGTTCTTACATTCCAACTGCAAATTCTTAAATCGGAGTCCTTTAAACGTTTGCCGGGTCTGTTTCCAATAATTTCGATCGTATCCGAGGCTTCAATTGCGTCTCTCAAAACTATGTAATTTTTACGGGTAAGGGAGTCAGCCTTACGCCAACCTCAAAATTTGAAGATTTTGGCGCACTTACAATTTTGGCCTGCTTACTAGCGGATGCTATGTAAAACAGTTCCCAGGGGTCACCACGTGGAGGTAGTGTAAGCACTTGAATAGGAACTCGCCAGTTGCATCTGGGTCAGCGACCGATCAAATGTTTCCCTGTCGATCCCAAACCAGACCCCCCCATTTAGGATTATATGTCGCAAATAATCGAATTGTTAAACGATATTTTAAAACATATTTTGATTCCGAATAGAAATTAATTATCATATATAGTTTGGTGTGGTGTGTGTTTTATTTTTCAACTAATAAATTAGCGACAACAATATCAATTATATTATTTATTTATGAGAAGAAAGTTTTGTCTATTTATTGGTTTGGCAAAAATAACAAAAAAATATTTTAACTGAATTTATGGAGCAATCGTCCTATTTGGAAACATATCGAAACATATTTGGCCTAGGACGTTCTATCAGTGCCTTTTTATGGAAAAAATAAGCAAAGTATAGTCTACCTGTTATTCCTTCTAAACTTTTTGTTGCATAAACTTCGGATTATTAATAGTTCAACATTAAAAATAATTCAGCCATATTATACGAGTAGTAGAAAATTTAATTTTTTAATTATTGTGCAATGGAAATTTTATCGATTCGATTACAAATTGTGCCTTGTAATTTTGGGATAGGAGCTTGTAAAGTAAATTCACCTTTTATTATTTTAAAATTATATGCAATTAATAATTTAAAATACATTCATCCCAGCTCTATTCAATAAATGGTCAAATCGTATTGAGATCGATTGTAGAAGCAAACCATAGTAATTTTAACGATAATATTTTCATAGTAAATTTTATTAAATAAAATTATATAAAATATAGAAATGATAAAAAAGGAACACCCATAATTTCACTGCTTATCCACTATTTTAGTGGTAATTGTAAGTCGACTACTTTTTGCAGTTAATTGCTACGTTCATTGAATCGTCGATATTTGACAAATTTTTAATGATGCGTAACAATACGAAATGGCAATAATGCTACGATTTGTTCTAGAGCTGACTTCAGGGCTTGTATCCTCTTCCATGTTTAATCTTTACATTACAGAATATTAAATTTATTTTATACAGTTCAAATGGTTTGGTCAAATTGTTTATACTCTTTAAATATACAACACACTTATAAATTAGATTGATATTTATTTATTTATTTTTTCTTGTTTTTTTTTTCTTTTTAAATTGTGACATCTAGAGATAGAAACAAAAGTTAATGTATATAACAAGAACATGATATGTTTTCCACTGAATGAAAGTTTACTGTTTCATGATAAACTCAAAATACATAGATGATACGTTCTTTGTCTTCTCAGAATAGATTAAATTAAATTATTTCATTGGAAAATTGAAAGGACTCAATTTTCCGGATCCTTGTTGAAAATTAAATTTATTTTTAATTTTGCCTTTTTTCTTTCTTTTTTTTTTAATAAAAAAACTATTTGTCTTTGTTTGAAGAGAAAAATAAATTTGGTCACCTTGATGAAGTCTTTATTTCCTCACATGGGGAAACTTTTTTTCTTTTTTTTTCTTTTAAATACAAAAAAAACATCCTTTTTGGAAACCATTGAATTCTCTAAAAATCATTCATGAATTATAAGTCAAATATTTAATTCTTGTCTTGTTTGTCTTCACAACAACAAACAGTTACAATATTTTGAGAATTAACACAAAATATGTTTTAAGGGCCCTTATATTATGAAAATAAAAGAAAAATTTAAAAAATTCCTTATCCTACTCAATAAAGACTTTATTATTCAATTCAATTGGTTGTTGTTATTTTTCTCAGGAAATTGATTGAAAAATTGGTATGATTTTCATTTTAAAGACAACAAATGAAAGAACACCACCACAAATCGATTCAATTTGACTTTGTTACTTCATTTTGTGGCATTAACTTATGAAATCAATTGTGAATGCCATTTTTTTTTTAAATATTAGTGTGGGTGGTATTCGCGTGTGGCTTTTTAAAATGACGAACTCTATTAAAGTAATTTTCAATTCAATGAAATATATTAGAAAGGATCCATAGAGGTGACCCAGAAAACTTTTTTTTTACTGAAATATTAATGGGATAGAAAATAAAATAAAATTCCAGTAAATCTATCCCAACAATTGATTACCTATCAAAAAAAAAACATTTTATTTTTTGAATTTCTAAAATATCATTCTTTTTCGGAAAGAAGGTGAACTGTAAATTTTAAAGATATCATATTTGCCCGTAAGGAATTTATTATGAGAGGATAAAAAACCAAAAATTAAAAATAGAATAGAGTGACGGCTTAGATTAAATTATAAAATATTTGAAAAGCTAAAACTAAATGGAGGGTGTGTTTTTAAATTATAAAAAAACTAGAGACCCCTATTTATTATTCAAGTTAAAGCTTTAACGTTCTTAACAAAACAGGGACTTAAATAGACTGATATTTTTCACTAGCAACCGGTAAACAGTAATGTTTTAATAAGAAGCTATGGTTTGGTATGGTTTGAAAAAACAAAATACTTCTTAATTACCATGTCTTTTCTACCTTTTCCTTATATTAAGTCAAAATAATTTAGTTTTTTATAAACTATTTTTCAAATGTCCTCTCTAACTTCAACTTATCAAGTCTTACTTTTAAGTCCACCCATTCAGCAAAGGAGGAAGCAGCAAAAAAGCAGCTGATGAAATCCTAAATATTAAACTCGTTGTATATTATATTTGAGAATTGAAAACTGTTTGAACTAAATAGTAAATAGATAAATAAAGAAATAGATAAATATAAAAATGATAAAAAATTATGATGAAAATAAAACTCATATGCTATGCACTCTCTTGAAATTCGTAAATAGGATGGTGTAGGAGTAGTCGTGGTGTGGTAATTTAGGTAAGCATATGCTGTGTTCTCTTTCTTTTTCATGTTAATTTTCATATACGGCAATCTTAAAGAAGGTATAGTAGTTTTTACTTGTTTTAACAAATGGAAATAATTTGTTAAAACTTCGCTAGATTTTACTCTCAAAGACAATACTATATAATTATAGTAACTCATATTCTTAAAAAAACATTTTTCTCCACCTAAAATTTTATTGTAAATCTAAATCACTATCATACAATAAATAAGATACAAATAAAAATCAGCGAAAACAAATCTTTCATCATTGAAATAAATTTTTATTTATTTCAATGTTTTACTTATTGTTGAACAATAGGTAGGACATTTTTTTTTACATCAATGTTACATAAACTGCAAAAACAGAAATGAAATAAATTTTTTTTTTTTTTTTTCATTATTTATTTATTAAATTATTTCTTAGTAACTAAATTATATATAAAAATAATTCTATTTTAACAAATTATATTAGATTTTAGATATTCATTAAAATGCTTCAATTTATAAAGTGTTTTTTAATGTAATTATGTAATTATGTAATATTTAAAAAAAAATCATTTCAATCGTTGCTTTGCTTTATCCGTCATAGACCACACCCACACTTGAATTAAATATAATATAGGAAGCAAAAGCAACTTTTTTTTTAAAATTCCACTTCGTATTTGGTAAATAAAATTATTGAAGAGAAAGAATACAAAATACAAAGAAAATATGTAAATACAAAACGGAAACGAAAAATGTTTTTTGTTTTGCAAATGTGGTGTGGGGAATTGAATTCCAATTTACTTTTTAGAAGTTTTTTTAATCTTTTTTATTTTCTTTCGTTTTTGGCGAATAGATTGAATAGTTTTGAGGTGAAATGTTGACAACTAACTCTATTATAATATATGATGGTTGTTAAATTAAATACAATAAACTGCAATTTCAAGCTATCATTCAAAATCACAAATAGCATCTAGAAATTTATAAAAACATTTGCACTAGAAAAGTAGTCTTTTTATAAGGGGAAAAGCTGAAAGTAAAAGAGCACACATAAATTTACCACAAAATAGTTTTTGTTTATAAATGGCCAAAACACGCGGTTAAGATATTGATAGATTTGGCAAAGGGAGGAAAAGGAATGCTAGAAAAAGAGGATGGTTAAAGGGAATAGGACAATTACGAACAAAGATGCACTTCTTGCTCGGGATTTTAAAGCTATAAACGAATTTCCATAACTTATATTCTTCCATCGAAGGATTTTTTCGCCACAGAGATGAGCAAATCGTGCCTGTCGTGTTTCACGAGGAAAACGCTTAAGTGGAGAAAGTACTGGCTTAATTTCCACTGAGCATTGTGCCCGTGCCTACGAGATATCTATATTAAAAGGGAAAGAGCTCCGACTTTACGACGATCACCAAGTTTATAAAACTGGGTTAAAATTTTTGTAGAATGCTTTACATATAAAAAAATTTCCTTTTTTTATTGTGTTCATTTTAATGTCAATTTTTGTTACAGCGAAAATTATAATTTTAACAGTTTAAATTTCTATTTTATTTTATTGTAAAAAAAAAGTTTGTTGAAAAAAGCAATTTATTTTTATTTAATTATAACTTAACACTTAAAGACTAACTTAAACTAAAACTAATGGGCAACAAGGATACTATATACTTAAATTATTATTTAATCACCAATTATTCTTATTCTTATTAAAAATATATATGTCATATTTTAAGCTACCTTTAATAGAAATATAAGTTGGAAATTCCTTTGGTTTTTGATAAAATCTTCTTCATCTAGGCGGTAGATAAAATGTTCGGGTGCTATAAACACCGATTTTAATGTTATTTTTATATGCTCCCTGTCATACTACTGGTTGTAAACATTGTGTAACATGGTGATTTTGGTTCGTTTGCTTTTTTTCTTCAAATTTTTGTTTTCTGGATTGCTGAGGACTTAGTTTCGGGGACTTGATGATTTAGGCTTTTCTTCACTATTTGAAAAAAAATTAGTCCTTATTAGTGTATTTTAATGGGTATTCCTTCTTAACTCATACCTTAACGTCTTTTTATTTTTTTTAATCAGCAAGTCTAACAGTTGTATTAATTAAAAATGCAACAATAAGCACGGGTTCAAATTGGCAGATCAATCTTGGCAGAAAAACTTCTCTTGTCTACTAACAACAGTTTAACCGTAAACTACGAGTGCTATAGGTAAATAATAACAGAAGTCTAATCAACGAATTTGTAAAAAAAATCGAATGATCGAAGCGGAATATAGAGGGAACCTATAATCCCAAAAGTAAAAGAATAATGGGGTAAATTAGGGACCTGATCAAGTTAATTTACTTTTTTAGTTAGTATCACCGCACGTTAGATCTTGAATTTCTGTTTAATTGTGAATAAAAGTAAATTTTGTTTTGATCAATCTAAAATGATTCACCATGTATTTAAAAAACCTAAACTTTTATTTATTTTGCCTTTTGTAAAATTATGGAAATAGAGCATAGAAATAACAGCATAAATTATCACACCCTATTAAAAGAACATTTCTAATTTTTTATATTTATGAAATACAAATCCTTTACTTTCTTTTTCATTTATTTCCTTTCAGTTTCTTTTTCAATAATTCATTCAAGCAGGACATTCAACCTTTTGTAAAAAAAAAGGATTTATTCTGACATTATAAAATAGGCTTTGAAATAAGATAACAACAATCAAAATTTACCATGATATAGGTATATAATAAGAATTAGCAATATTGTCGTCAAAATCATCATCACGATCATCATCATAACAAGCAATTTGGTTAATTTATTTTTAAAAACAAAAACAAAATAAAAAATTTAAATCGATCCTATCATATTTCAGGATTTGTGTGCAAATGTTGACTTCTGTTTACTTGTTTATAATTTATAAGTATTATATATTTTTTTTGTTTAAGGATATTCAGGATATATTTTAAGAATGTTCAGAATACTTATACATATGCATATACATATATGCCTAATTATATATGATTAGGAAGTTTTCATTGAGAAAGGACTTATTCAACTTGCAAAATTTGTGAATGTTTTATTTTTTGCTTTTTTAATTTGTTTCCTTTTTTTTCTACTTTTAATTTTTATGGCCAATTCTGGACCTTTTGACCTCATTTTAATGTTGTGAATAATAAAAATAAAAATTTGCTTTAAAAAACTTTCGTATATTATGTATATAGAACCAGTTATATGTTATAATCCTATTCTCTTGAGGGATATTTACTTAAAATTATTTACTTTTGTATATAAAAGTTATGAAAGGTCTTCTATGAATTTATACATTATTAAATAACTGCGACAAACTTTTGTCTACATAAGGGTCTCATTTAATTATACGATTTTTAAAATTTTAAGTATATGTTTTAGGTTTGTTCCTCTTAGAAGAACAAAATATAAAATTTTAAGGTAAGTTTAAAAGTAGTTGAATTAATTTAAACATTGTAGATATGAGAATGATCTTGAAATGAACTTAACAAGTAGGTTGATTTTAATAAGAAAGGAAGCAGCATAAATTGTCTTTTATGTTATAATGATTCCTGACTTTCGGATAAAGTTTTAGATATACCTCTGCTCTCTTTAAAACTATCAATCAGATATATTTTGCATATCTGCGAATTACAGTGCACATAAAATTGTTTTTTTTACATAAAATTTTTTAAAGGTTTAGAGATTGGATTAGTGATTTGTTGTTTAATTAAGGGTTGGTCACTGCAGTTGTAAAAAAATTGTAATTTAACTTCTATAGATATATAGCTTGTGTCACATCTTTCAATGAATCTAGATTATATTTTTGCTAGTGCTTCTGATTGAATAAATTCATGACGAAGAAGAAGTAGGTTTTTGTTTGTTAACGTTTCATATTTGCACAGCATGTTTTTCAATCGTTAGGACTGTTCACTCAATGAGCACCAGTCAAATAATCAAAACAATTTATTATTTTGTTTCATTCTTGTTTCTACCACTTAACCATATGTTCAAAGTAGATGTAGAATAAAACCAAATAATAAATTGTTTTAATTATTTTAACTTATATTAGAAGATAACTTTAGTGAAACGGTTATATATTTTTTTATCATAAAAAATAGTAAATATATCTAAAACATGTAGCGATATGAGTGGAAGTAGTGGAATATAACTTGTTTCGTTTTTTTGAATAATTGTACTTTTAATAAATGGCTGCGGCTTTCATTTTCTCTAGCCATATGGCATGTTGTATGGGTCTACTGTTTGTGATTTACAAATATAGGTTACCAT
This sequence comes from Argyra leucocephala, assembly GCA_963942445.1. Classification (NCBI taxonomy): domain Eukaryota; kingdom Metazoa; phylum Arthropoda; class Insecta; order Diptera; family Dolichopodidae; genus Argyra; species Argyra leucocephala. The sequence continues at coordinate 92,443,757 of OZ012679.1, forward strand.
TAATTTTACAAGAGTATTGTAAGCTGTTTTTTTGTTACAATAGCAAGTTCTATGTAGACCTTTCAGATCTATTGTACTTTCCCGTTTGATTGTTTAACATTACAGTTCTACGCCCTTGGTGAACGCTATTATTGCCATAATGTCAAATTCAGAATTGGACAATTTGTATGCCTAGAAATATGTGTGTTTTTATTTAAAATAGCATTCTTCTTTTTTTATGCCGAATCTGCATTGTGTTGGGCTTACAAATTTTGAGCAAAACTGTGACATTTTGTCATTTACAATGTATAAACCTATCTGTATTTTTAGTATAGGACATCACGATCTACAACTTCGCTGACTTGTTGGGTTTATTTTGTTATTTTTGAGGAAATTAAAAATGAGAAAAACTGACTTCAATTCTATATACTTCTGGTTTACCCCATTTTGCTTTTACTATTTAAAGAGATAGGAAAAATAACACCTAAATGAAATTAACGAATGTGTTGACTTCTTTGTGCTTGAAACAACTTATTGGATGTTGTTGGCAAATTTCGAAAATGTCTACTATACATAATATAATACTTTATAACAAAACGATCTTCACTATATTACACCTATCTACTTGTAGAAACCACTTATGCATATACGGCAAGTTGATATCATTGTTTATTTCTATAATAAATAAATTAAGTGTGTGTAAACGAATGTACATTTTAGGATCTGAGGATAGATATTTTATTTCCTAGAAAAAAAAAGAAAAATAAAATTAATTCCTCAATAAAGGGAAGTACAAAAATAAATATTTTTTTAAGGAAGTGTTTTGATTTGCAAAAAAAAACACATTTTTTTATTTTATAGAAGATTTTTAAAATAAAGAAAAAATCCTAAAAATATTAACTGAATTTTTTAGAATAAAATAATGTCATAAATTATGTTAATGATGTCACTCACATGGTAATAATGTTATGACTTAAATTGATATGTTGACATATTTATGAAATTTGATTTGTTTGTAAAGTAAAAAAAATGGATTTATTGGAAAATATTAAAAAACTTTTTCTTTTTTTTTATATAGAAGAGTGTAGAAGAATGTATTAAGTTCATGCAACCGTAAGGAATTCTGTGAAATTTGTAAGGGTGATTTATTTTATATTAAAGGATTTTTTTTTATTAATTGGAAAATTTTCGAAGCATGTGCATCTCAAGTTTTAGAAAATAAACTAAAACAAAATTTTGAATTGATAATTGATTTTCCATTGCCAAATTTATTATAAAACAATGTCGATTTCGTTATATTTTATGATAATTTTCGTTTATGAACAGTTTGCTTAATGTTAAGATATTTGTTTTTATTTGAATAGTATTAACCCTAGTCCTAGGTCATAGTATACCATAGCCAAAACACTGGGTTGAGACCTTTTAAGACAGTTGGTACGTTTGACTAATAAGAGAAAATAAGAGAAGTTAAGAAAGGCGGACGATAAAAGAAAAAGAGAATTGCTTATTAAGGTTTTTATGTTGTTAATACATAAATGATTATTTGAAAAAGTCATTAGAATTGAATTGATCTTGGATATTTTAATTGGAACTTTAGCGATGCTTAGTTAAATGAAAAATTTACCAGCGTCACATCTTAATAAATTTGCATTTCAAAAGACTTCTGAAAAATTTCGTTATGTTGTTCTTGAATATTGGATCTATCAAGAATATGGCTCGTCTAATATTTATTACACAAGCAAAAAAAAATGTTAACCACGTATTATCGACGTATTAATTTCCAAAGCTTTTTTTTATTTATATAGATATCATAAATTTTAAACAAAAACATAATATATAATAAATAGCAAATTACAAAAAAAATTCAATGTAAAATTCGGATCACAAAGTCAGAATGAAACATATAGATTTCTCGATAGACCAGACTCAGAGAAATCATATCATTCACTCATTCAGTAAACCTAAAATGCATATCCTATTCCTATGTATAAATTAGTCACAAATGCGTGCTATGATAGCTTATTTATAGAAGTGTGATTTGAAATCATATCCTAATCTTAACAACATAATCATTTATTATAAATAAAAAGAATAGACAGTTATGATTTCTTTGTCACAATTTTTGAATAGGATTCACAAATTATGCACATATGTATAAACTTAAAATGCAAAACTAAATCATATATTGGAACTAATAAACATAATTTAATCCTGAAAAGGTCAATTATTATGATTTTAAATCATAAAATGTTATTATTATATTTCCTAAACAATGATTAACGAATATGAAGATAAAAATCAGTTCTTATGACTCTTTTGTATAAAGTATAAATTATTTTCATATATCATGCAAGTATTTCTGAAACCCATATTTCTTCAAATAAAAAAAATACATAATTTTTTTTTATATTTTATTACTTTTTTAATTTTTATTTGGAATTGACATATTATCAGTTGTTACAATTTATTATTATTTGGTTATATATATTGGTGATATATATTTTATTCCAAGTAAAATAACTATAACTCTCCAATTGTTGCCTTCCAAATTTGATTATCAATTTTTTTGCGTGCAAAAGGCTTAAGAAGTATTTATATAGAAACAAATAAAAAACAAAAATGAAAACTAATTTATTAAGTACCTTAGATTCTAATAAAAAATTGATCTTTATTTTTTAAATTTATTTTTTATAGAAACATTTTAATTTTGTAGAATTTTTATGGTATTATGTGTTCGTAGATAGAATTCAAAGATAGATGTTTTGAAATATTTGCTGCAGCGAAAAAATTTAATTTTAGCTAGAATAATTTGAAAAGTTTCAATGCGTAATTTTTCCAGTTACTCAGTAATAGATTTGATTTTTCAGGAAAAAGCCATTCAAAATCTATATCGATCTAGAAAAAAACAAGTATATAAATTGAACAATAATTAAAATTTTTGCTCAGGGCAATAAAAAAGCTTATACTAAACGATGTCAAAAACTGTTTTTATAAAGTGGCCAGTTCTCAAAAATTTCAGTAGTGAAAGGTTCAGTACTCAAAGTAATTTATTTAATCAAATTTCTTCCACTTTAATTCAATTACTTCAAAAGGAGTTGAATGCAAAGAAAGTCACGTTTTATCAGTTAGAACTTCTGATATTTCAGTTGCTTTTGAATCATCCTCGGATGTAACTGAAGATACTAAATGTACTAAAAAAATCACAAAATGTTAAAAATAGGAGTTCTTTACATAAAAGTATATTACATATATATTAGGCAAATTATAAAAATTGTGAAAGTTTAATTTCAAATAATAGTTTATAATTAGTATTTTTTGTATGTTACCTTAATTTAGCTTTTTATAAAAACTAGGTATAAGTCTATTTTATATTGTATTAATTTTTAATTTATGTATAGCTCACTTTTATTTGTTTTATATATTTAAATATTTTTTTTTTTAAAATACAAAAAAATAATTACTTATTATGTTCTCTACGCAACACTTTTATAAACTGAACTTGATTTTGACGCTGACCAAAACGTTTTACATAATTATAATATGAAATCATAATCATACGGTATGATTATTATGGTATAAGTTATGCTTTATGCGGGTGCATACTGAAGTTGTAGCTGTTTTTAATTGTTAATTTTTATAGGCTTATGATTCAAATTCATACCCACTGATTTGGAAAATGTTTTAATTATTAATAATCTTTTCCAAATTTTTGAATGTATTAATCACAAAAGGCATATCGAATGAGTTCTAGGAATATCTCTGTAAAATTTTAAAGAAACTTAAAATAATTCCTTTAATAATCATGAATAATGATTTTTCATTTCTCTGGGTGCAATCGATGATAGAACATCTTCGATTTTGTTAACAAAATTTTTGTTTAAGTTTTGAAATAACGAAATCTATTCACATTTTGAAATTAGTTGACATATTCTTTTTTCTTTTAAACAATCTTCATAATCATAAAAAAAACAGAAAATTCAATAACAAGACGGAAGACAAGACACATGCACTTATTGCGAAAGTGCGTCCGCCACGCACGTTTTGTCCAACCTGACATTTCTACGCACTTCGCTTATTAATTTTCTAGTTTACTCACTTGTTCTGCATGGGCAATATAAATAATCATTAATTGTTTTTACCCGCATTTTGGTAAAAATAGTGAAGACATAAACATGTGAAAATTAATCAAAGAATAAGAATAAAATTATTAAATAAATAATATTAAAAAATATTAAATGTCTGACGAGCTCTTAAAAATTTATTCCATTTAACGTATGGGGCTTATGACTCAGTTGTTTTGGGACTTTTGACCATATAAATGGATCGAAGTGTGACAAAACTCCCATGGGAATTTTGACTCACTTTGGTGGGACATAACCCCCAATGGGAATTATGACTCTGACAACATGTCACCGTATACCGACTTCATTATTTATAATCATATGATTGAAACTCTTCTCTGGTTTCTTCTTTTTTGCGTTTGTGTAGGAACAATGTAGTCAGATCATCTCTTCTCATATTTGTCCATTACTTGTTGACATTTTTTATAATCGTTGCTGCAATCGATTATCTATTCTTTGAATCTATGTAGATGATATAATTTTTTTCCTGCTTGTAATATTTCTACTTCCTAATAGGTTTTCCTTTTCCATAAACTGCTACTAGTCTATGAAACATTGTAGGAAGCTTCATATAAAATTGTGGCTAGAAAAAGCTACTTCTGGGTAATTGCAGAGTTAATTTACTAGTATTCTTCAAAAAATACAACAAATTTAAAACTTAGCTCTTTGCCATAACATTGATATGCCTATCCACAATTATCTTATATAATAAAAGACATGGTCCTGCTGCTGTTCTTGCTGCTGCGTTAATCAATATTACAATAACAGAAACAGAAATTGCATAGCAACACAAAAATTAATCATTCCCATAACATACATTTTTAAAATATAGTATACATAAAATTAATCTCTCTCTCTTGAAATTCCATGTTTTTTACTTGCTTTTCTTTAGCTTGGATTGTTATTTATTTATTTTATTGGGCGATGTAGGGGTCAAAATAAACTTTTATTTTATATCTGTATTTTGGAGAAATAATTTTAAGAGATTGTTAGCTCAGTTGGTTAAGGCGTCATGTTAATATCACAAGGTTTATGAGTTCGATTCTCCTTTGAGTCAAATTATTATTTTTAAAAAAAAAATTTTTTTTGTTATTATTTTATAAAATTTGTAATATTAATTTTTATAATATAATAAAATAAAAAAAAAAAAATATTTTTTTTAACAAAAAGAAAAGTAATTTTTAACTATTATTTTCTTCTTTAGTTCAGAATAAATCTAAGCAACTCTTCTAAGCATACAAATTATGTATATATTATTGTATACTTATTACTTACACATGTATTGACAGTTGACAGTGCAATTGACACTATGTCGTGCTTTATAAAATGTTTGCTGATATTAAATTAATATAAGAGATTTTGTGTTTTGTGTTCGTTTGTGTTCCCAATAACTGTTTAAAATATCAGCACATAGTTTAGACTTATGCTCCTTGCTTTTATGCATGTAAAATTCATATATTTGCTTTTTTCGTGTTTTTCAAACATTTTATCTAACATTATTTTTTCCTGCCTGAAGACACATAACATTTTTTAACAGGCCTTGAAGTACCTAATTTATTTTCTCGTTTTTTGTGCATTTAAAGTTGCTACCAAAACTGTGTAACCCTTGGAAATAGCAAGTTTTTAAAAAGGTTTTTTTTTTGTTTTTTTTATTTTTACTATAAAATTGTTTTCAAGAGGTAACAATGTGCGGATAATAATATCGAAAGGAAATAACGAAAAAATTTTTGTTATGAACCAAATTTTTTTTGTTCTGTTTGATATTTGATTTAAGAAATAGGTATATAAGGTATTCCATGGATATTTTTATCAGTAAAATAGAAGAAATAGTCTGATTGTTGATAGTTTTACAGCCTATTCAAAAAAGCACATACTTTACTCTAAAAATTCTGATATCGCTACAATTAACGAACAATTATTAAACATCTTAGAGGGAAATATTATTAACCTCTTTAAACACAGATTCTATTGACGATTGCTGTGAAATCGATGAAAACAATTAAACCGGAATTTTTAAATGGCTGCTATCCAAAGTGGAATGCTTCTACATAAGCTTAATTTGAAAGTGGGTAGCATAATAATATTACTTAGAAACCTAAAACTCAAAAGTGGTCTCAATGGAACTCGGTTAGCAGTAAAAAATTTAAAATCCTACCTAATAATCGCAAAATTCCTAATCGGTAAAACTATAAAGGAAACTATATTTATTCCCAATTACCACATAATTGTCACTTATTCTCAGACATAATTTCCATTTATTCTCGGGGAATTGTCACCTAATAAATTAACTTTTTTTATGACCATAAATAAAGCATATGATCAGACATTGGAAAAAGTATGAGTTTATTTACCTGAGGTAGAATCTAGCCATGGACAACATTATGTGGCATTATCAAGAGCACGTACAGAGAGATAAATTTAAAAAAAAATTATTGAGGGAAGAGAACAAGGCAAATTATTTCCTAATTTCAATAAACTTTATGCAAAAAATTGAAGTTTTGAAATCTGTCAGTAGATAAATGTTACGGTCAATTTTTAAACTTTTTAACGTGCATGGACCTTTTTTATTTGAAATTCATATACTTTATATATGGTTTCAGAAATTTATTTTTAAAACTTTTATTTTAAATCATTATTTTAAAAATAAATTTTGTATTAAGTAAAAAATGACTGCATTTCAATTGACTACATCTGAATTTAAATGAAAAAGATAATTTTTCAAAAATGCGAAAAACTGCCTTGAACCTTTTTCTTTACCTCATCGGTGAAAAAAAAAAATTAAAAAAAAATTGATTTGACTACTTTAAAATTTTATGGTGTATTAGTCAAATAAATTTCACCACATGTGTTGAAAAAATAAGTGTATACCAACCAAATTTATGCCTATAAGATTTAGATTAAACAATGGATATAAAGAGATGACAATACCCAATTACCAATTTATTTAGAATAATAATGGATAAAATATTATAGTTTAACAAATATTATTCTTTTTGGAATTAAGTTGCACTATCTAAAGAAATAAATGATAAAAATATTCAAATATTATATATTAATACGCTTAAACGTCTGTTAAACTTTTAAAAAAGCTTTTACAACACAAAGCTTTTTCAACTAGATTAGACAACTTTATTAGAACCAGAAATAAAACCAAAACCAAATTAAAATTAACCTAAAAACAATTCACATATTGAGCAATAGCATTGACTATTTGATTATATGAATTAATTTAAAGAGAAAATTGAAAAGAAATAGTTAGGGCTATTATGATAATAAAAAAAAACACAAAAAACGTGTCTATGACTATTTTAATGTGTTTTTAATGTGAGTGTGGTATGTATTTAGTTTAAATGCATTTAATTTGATATCTAAACTGCCAGCGACATCTCTGTTCGCCATATTTTGTTCAAATGTACGTCTCTATTAATAGTATTTGTTAGGGAGCGTTTAGACATCAGATTTTGTTTCATGAAGCTTTTGTTTTACTTATTTTTATTACATTTGCAAATTTTATTGCAATTACATCAAATTTTATTTCAAAAGTTTTAATTACATATCTCAAAGATAAACAAATATTGTTGCAAAATATAATATATTTCTTCATGCAAAATCCACTTTCTAAACTTGCAAAATACGAAAATACGAATATGCGTGACGAGTACTAATAATAAATGCTTATAAACAAATATAAATATTCAGTGTAATATCATAACATTTATGAAATATATATATTTAAATAGTAAATCAATTATTCTAAGTATTTGTATTGATAAATAATAATAATATTTAATACACATTTTTTGTATTTTTTAATGCATATCTTTCAATATATTGGCATAACACAATTAGAAGTTTACAAATACCTTTTCTCGCAAAATTCACTTTTTCAAATTGCGAAATACGAAAATGCGTGTCGAGCACTATTATTTAAAAAAAAAATAATGATATTCTATAACAAAGTCGGATGTCAAACTTTAATGAACATCATTTATACGTTATAAACAAAATTCAAAAACGTATAAACGCAGCCTTATATAAAAGTTTTCTTCAAAACTATTAGCGGTCAAAATTAATTTATAGTAAATAAATAAATACCTAAATAAAAATTTAAAAAAAATAGTGATAGATAGATCAAACAATATTGTAAGTTACTAGCTATTCCCGGCGTAACATTCGCCGGTCTAGCATTAGCATTATAAATGAAACAATTTATTTTATTTGTTTATTTTCCTTTTCTTTTTTTAAAAAAATTCAATGTTTTACAATTATAGTTTTAAGTTTCAATTTAACCTATTTATTATGTAATAAAAAAATATGTAAAATTTTGATTCTTTTTAAGAAAATAAAGAAAATAAATAAATAAAATAAATTGTTTCATTTATAATGTTAAACCGGCGAATGTTACGCCGGGAATAGCTAGTAATTTATTATTTTTTTTAATGAATTATAAAATTTACACGATAAATAATCAAAAATCAATTTTTGGTTACAATTTTCAGTATGCGGTTTTTGGGGTAAAAAACGTATGGTTTATTTTTTAATTTTTCGTAAAGTTTTTCTATACACAAAAATACTTATCTAAGGTTATTGATTACGTTTGTTAATAACAATTTTTTTTTTGCAGTGTCACAACAAATTTTTTTTTTATTCACCATCGGTTCTTTTTGCTGTTTGATTTATAATAAGTGTTATAAATCAATGTAAATATTACATTAAACCCAGAAACCTGTTGGGTGTTTTATAGGGGTGAAAGTAAATTAAATTAAATTTTAAAACTGATTTTTTGTAGTGGGGAGCTATAATAGAGAGAAACTGTTAAATGAATTTTAATTATTAATTTAATTTCAGTTTACTTTTAAAGTCGGTTAATTTTACATTATTATAATAGAGAGTTATAATTCATATATTAGATTCAATATTATAATAGAGAGTATATAATTCATGCTTATTCCTTACTTTTATAGCGATAACTTTTATCTTAAGTGGAACTGGAGTTTTTGAAGTAACTAATTTAAATTGCAAGCCGAGTTTGTCCACAAGTATGTAATTTCTTTACTCTAACTTAGAAAACATGTATAGTATTTCAATAATTTTTATTTTTCTTTATTTTCATAAAATATATAAAATTTTATACATAAAAAATATTCAGAATTATTCTCCTCATTATTTTTCAACATTATCAGTAGTCGTATTTTTAACTTTTTAAAGAGTTTTTTTTTATTGAATCATCGATTAACTTTTAAACTCTTTTACACATTCTTTTTCTTATATTCTATTAACAACTTTATTTCTCTTCAGTTGTTCTACAATGATTTAGAAATGAAGAATTTAAATTTTCTATATAAAATTCAATAATATAAAAAAATATCCATGCAATATATAAGAAAACTAAAAACAAAAAAAAATTACTAAATTCCACCATATAAAAGTAATCTTTCTTTTATCAACCATTAAACATTGTTGCACTCAATAAATTTCATTGTCTTCTCGAACAGAGTAAAAACAAAACAAAAAAACATTATTTTGTGACAATTCAACTGATATTTTCACATGCAACAAGAATGTCTATGTGAACTTTGCAACAATCTTCGTAACTCAGTTAATTCACCACAATGATTTATTTTTATGGATAAAAATATAGAAATTCTGCAGATTTCACTTTTGTGAATCTCGTAATTTTTTGATTTACGCAAAACAAAAAGAATTCGAAATTCGATGAGTTAACTAGAACTGAAATAAGAATTGTTTTTCTTTTCATTTCATTTTTTTGAGTACCAAAGATGTCGATTTAATTATTTATCTTTGTTTGGAAACATTTGCGATGAAACTGTCCATAATACTAATAATAATTTAGGAAATATTCTAGTTAATAAAGTTGGACAAATGCTTCACGTTTCATGCTTGAAATTTAAGGTCATAATGTCATAATAATCTCTATTTATTTTCGACGGATTCAAACTATAGAATTATGTCATCACGAACCTATGAACAGGAATTGGACATTTTTTTAACAAGATTAGAAACATATTTTTCAAAGCTCTAGCCGATTAAGTGTGAATTATACGCGATTTTAGGTTGTATATCAAATATTTTATGTGCTCTAAATATTTCTATTTCCAAGATATAAATAAATTTTATTAACGGTACAAAAACAAGTTAAACTTTACTTTAAGCAACAAATTAATACTTTGGAGAGTTGATAATTCTGTCATAAAAATATGTTTGTTTGTTTCTTAATACTCTTTTAACGAAATTTAAACTTTCACTAAGCATTTCAGTGCAAAATTACTGGTTATTGTTGTCTCTGAGTTCTTCTATATTATAATAACGCACGTAATATACCTTGTGTCCTTCAATTTCATTGCAATAATAGTTAAACGAAGAGATTTGTTAGAATTCAGAATTTTTATCAGGGTTTTTAATTGAGTGGAATTTTGGTATATTTGTTTTAAATTTATTTTTGAGCAACCAAAACGAGTACGAAACAATATTAAGACAAAAATCAATCAATATTTAAATAATTCGTTTATTAAATTACGAGATTTCAAGTGTAGTGATTAATATTGGAGTGTATTTTATACAGCAAGATTTTAATATGGTGAAATTTTGCTGTCGAAATATCGTACATCAAATCCACCAAAACTCACAACTACTTTTATAAAAGCAATATACACACTTACTTTACAGTTAGCTCAGCACAACTTTATTAATTATTAAAATGTCTGATATTAAATTTTAATGAGTATTAAAATTGTTTGTTTTTTGTTTTGTGGGCTGTCATGTCTAATTTTTTGCTTTTGACTTGCAATAACAAAAGTTTTTTACATCGAATTTTATATGTAGGGTTGTTCATATATGATAATTCATTATTTACAATATAAATAGTTCTAAATAACTGTTATAGATTATCTTTATAATTCCAATTGAAAGTTTCTTTCTCTTAAATCGATGATTTATTTTTCTTTCTAAATATCTCTTAAAGATTTGCAGTATAGATGAAGATTTTAATATAGAATATTAGAAAACTTTAATAAAAGAAATTAAAAACAAATTTTTTTTTGCTTTAAATAAATTACTAAGGATATTTTAAGATGACAATATAAATTCTATATTAACATTTAATGCCACTACTTTCATCATTTTATCTAACTTGAAATCTAACCTCAAATCTGAATACCAAATATGAAAAAAACGCATTCAATTTTTTCATTACAAAAAAAATTTTATAAAATAAAACTTGAAGAAAATAGAGAAATCTTGATGAATTGTCCCAAGGCATGTTGTTGTACAACAACACCAACAACAAGGTCAATTTCAATAAACATTCATCTATCTCATACCATCAAATATTTTTCCAGTTCATTATAATTCCATTTTTCTGGGTCAAAGAACTCTCTAGAGAATTTATCTTATTTTTTTTTAATATAACATTATTTTCCTCCTCAAACTTCATCTACATACTTATGTATCTAATCTATATATGTATTGGCGCTGTTGCTGGCAATAACCAAATGTACGAAGGAGGTGACAGAGGACACAAATATAATGTAACAAACAATAAATTTGATATAAACAATTTTAGAGGGAATTGTTGTTATTTTTATTTTTTATTATCACTTGTGTATATACAAAATATGATAACGGTTAATTTATATATTACATAAAATATATATAATATATATATATATGTATATAGGATTATAGATAGCGTAACTATTTATTAAAAACTCTAAAGATAGAACCACTCAGACATAATATATACAAAAATGGAAGAACAATAATATACAAAAAAGTGATAACACAAATAGATGAGTCCTTATATAACATGTCCTGATGTTGTTGTGTACAGAATAAATTGAGAAAAAAAGGACATTACTCATATAAGGATCTATTATAGTATAATATTACCATTATATGAATACATATTATGTTTTGTTTCACATAACGGTATTTTAAATATAAGAGCATTTGTATAATTCAGGGGTGAAGAACCTGTTTTTTTTTTTAGAACTTGCCGTTAAATACAATTTTCCTGGTGTAGCATTTGATATGTACCCCCATATATATCTGCTATCATTACATATGATATATCTCCCATCATAAATAGTGCAAGCAAAGTGAATCGTGGAACTTATTATTAGAAACAAATCCAGATAAAACTTACAAGCTCTTTGAATTTATTTTTCATGCAAAAGTATTTTTTTTTGTTTCTTAGAAGGCAGAGTTTAGATTTGATTTGGAAAGGATATTTTAATAAAAAAAAAAAAACGAAATAAAAATTCTATTTATATGAGAAAAGAGAAGAATTTGAGGAATATCTTTTTATTATTCTTGTTATTTATTTATTATTACAATTGTCAATAATAATAAAATTCAGTCTTTATAAATAATAAATAGATTATATTCTGAAGTATCTCTGGGAGATATGTATTTCCGTCAAAATTTTTTGCGGTAATTTTCCTCCCTGAATGTGATATTTTAATTTGATAATTTAATATTTGTGCTTATTTGATTTTTATACATTTACTAGCGGGCCCCTGTCAAATTGCACAGTAGTAACTTTATTTATAAAATCCTGGATAACAACATCATCATTGATTCATATTAATTTATATGAATCTTATTCATTAATTGTGTAGGTAGGTGAAAATTCTCGAAGGACACCAATGGTTTCAGTCGTGCAACGCAAGCCAACAATGGTAGTGAGGGCTACTTAAACCTATTAAAACCACATATTTTGTTTTTGCATACATAACAAATTCTCAAATTCGATCTATCTTCCAGAAATAAGAGCACTGGTTATGGAGAAGAGAAGAGCACGACGAAAATCGAAATCAACGAGGTACCCAGGTGATAAAATTATATTCAATCGCTTAAATAATCAACTAAAACAGCAAATCAGAAATATAAAAAATAACTCATTTAATAAATTCTTAAACAATTTATCAGCCGATGCTTATACTAACTACTCGCTTTGGAAAGCAGCTAAACGAATAAATAGACCACAGGTGCAAGATCCACCATTGAAAACACAAGCTGGTGGCTGGGTCGGTAACCCAAAAGAAAAAGCTAATATTTTTGCTGACCACTTGGCAGAGGTCTTCACAGCACCAACTCAAAATCTTGCAAATGACAATATAACTCTCGAAATTAAAATAGATGAAGCGGAAATTTCGCATGTCACTCTAAGAGAAATTAAACAAATATGCAGACACAACCTGAGCGTCAAAAAAGCACCAGGTTACGATCTCATCAATGGACAAATCATGCGGGAACTACCAGATCTAGCTTTGTTAAAGCTACAACATATATTTAATGCATGTTTTAAGTTCACATATGTTCCGAGACAATGGAATATTGCAGAAGTAATAGTAATACCGAAGCAAGGAAAACCGCCTTCAGAGGTAACATCATATCGACCAATATCGTTGTTACCTATTATATCAAAAATATTTGAGAAAGTGCTCCTCAAAAGACTTGCCCCGATTATTGAAGAAAGAGATCTGATCCCGAACCATCAATGCTTTCGTGTACGTTATGCCAAAGAATATTCAGAAGTAAAAGAAATATCTGCTGGAGTCCCACAGGGAAGTGTTCTTGGTCCAATACCTTACCTGCTATATACAAGAGATATCCCACAAATTGACAACATTTTTATGGCTACCTTTGCAGACAACACTGCGATTCTTGCAGTTGACGTATCTGTCGAAAACTCCACAGCAAAAGTTCAAAATGCAGTGAATAAAATAAGATTATGGACCCAACGATGGCGCATAAAACTTAATGAAAGCAAATCAACTCATATAAACTTTACATATAAAAAGATTGCAACCATTCATATCTCAATCAATAACAAAATAGTACCATATGCCAAAGTATCTGGGAATGACACTCGATGCTAAGCTCAGATGGAAGGAACATATAAGAAAGAAAAAAGAAGAGCTAAACATTAGACTCAAAAAATTTTACTGGTTACTTGGGCGTGGTTCTGAGTTATCAGTACAGAACAAAATATTGATATATAAGCAGATATTAAAACCTGTGTGGACGTACGGTATCCAATTATGGGGCTGTGCAAAGAAAACCAACATCGAAATGTTGCAAAAATTTCAAAATAAAGTGCTCCGTGGTATAGTAAATGCACCATGATACGTACGTAACAAAGATCTCCACCGTGACTTGCACATTGAAACAGTCACGGAAGAGATCAAGAAACATGCAGTCAAACACGAGCAGAGACTGCAAACTCATGTGAACTCGGAAATGGCAGCAGTTCTTCATATCGACAGCAATAACCGTCGACTCAAGAGAACGAAACCCCACGAGCTGGTCACTACCTAAAATGGAAAATTGTACGATAATAGTTTCCTTTACGGAAAAAAAAAATGCGATCTATCATTCGACGAATAAAGTTTTACTCTCAAAAAAAATTATGTTTTTTTACATAATTTAAATTGAGGTTATGTTTCTGTATTATGAATTAAACATTTTTTTTTTGTAAAATATTAAAGTAAATTTACATTAAAATAAATAAAAGCTTTAAAAAAGTGGTTTAAAAATGAAATAAAATATAAAAATGTAAAAAATTAATGTATTTTTCTATTTTTAGTATTTTGTCATAGTATTGGAATTGCTTAACTTTTTTCTGCTATTAGTCTATTATATCTCTTTAATCTTAATATGTAACATGGAAATCGACATCGTTTGTATGAACTTATGAAGTTTATTACTTTCTTTCAAAAAAATTGTTGACTATAACAGAATTGTGACTTAAAACGGTTTTGACTATAAACGAATTAATATTCATACAAAAATATTAAAAAAAGATGATGACAATAAAATTGTGGACTAAAAGCGAATTGTGCCTATAACTAGTAGTGGCTGTAACCGTGTTTTACTGTATATATTTTTTTTAAATAGTAGAAGCAAATGAACTAACATTTATTATGTCATTTTTGAAGAGTATGATCTGATTTTTGTTTTTATGTTTGGTTTCAATTTTTGTTTGTGTTTTCGTTTTTGTACTTCTGTTTATAAGTTTGTTTGCTTATTTAAAATGAAACAATTTTTATGAAGCTTTTTTAAAAATTGTCTGAGATTTAAATTTATTTTAGAAGAGTATAATATATTTTAAATGTTTTAAGTATTCACCACCGTTTTGCATATTTTTATTTTTGACTTAAGAACTTGCTAAAATCATAATATTTTTGTGGTGTAATTTACTATTCAAATAATTTTGCGGTTTCATGCTCCCCATGTTTTACTCCCCAGTTTGGTACATGCTACTTGAATATTAGTTAGCTTTATATTTAGTAAGAATATAAAATATATTTTTCAAATATAAGACGAAGTGCAAAATTAATAAATTGGTTATTGGAATTCATTCAACAATTCCTACATTTAGCCCACAAAACATTATTAATTTCACCATACTTAAAAAATAGAAATGAAATTTTGTAAGAAATTCGATTTTACGAATTAAGAATCTGATTTCATAGTATAGTTTGTTAAATAATCTGTTGCATGCATGTTGCATGTTGTATTTTGTTTCTTATCATTATTTCTTAGATTATATAAATTTTAATTTCGATCTATTCAGAGCCGATGGAGAAAATACTTTCAAAATATAGATGTAGATAAAGAAAGAATAGTGAAATTTTTAAATAAGGCGAAATTAAATGTTCTTGGTTTTTTCTTCTATAATTTAGAATTAACAAGAGCTTATAATAAGTTACCTTACTTAGCCAAATATGACTGATAATTTGAATAAAAAAAAACTATTAGAATTAAAGTTTTCGCATTTAAAAAATGGGTTCATAAGCCCTGATGTAATGCATACTTTTATTTTATGTTTGAATGTATTTATGTAAAGTAATATAAAATTCTATCGATTGGAGGAATATAAGCTTATGGAATCATAAGATAACACTGTGCTAAAAGATAGTAATTGAATTTGTGGTAAATGAATTGTACTCCTAAGCTATTGTAGTCATATTATTACAGTAGTGCGCAAAATACTGTTAGCAATATTATTAATAATATCATTTATATAGTATAAGTAGAATTCATAGAAAGGTATTTGAAAGAGATTATTTGTTTTTTTCGAGTAAAAATTCACATTCAAATATTTTGGTATGGAAAAAAGAAGGAGGAAGATGGAAAAAATGTGATAAAAAAAAAATTTAGAATAAAAAATTTTCATGGCTAATTCAATGATTGATAGCTAAAAGATAAAACCAATAAATGATTACCTAAAATCAATTAATATAGTTTTAAAGTATTATCAAAATTTATGATATCAATTGAAATGAGGTGTAATTTTACAGTTTCAACGAATTAAAATATAGAAATAAATTAAATGGTTTATATTGGATGTTTCGTTTATGAGAGTTATCTTTATTTTAGTATACATATATACTTCAATATTTTCACTACCTTTTTATGTATCACAAATATTTGAATGGGTAGAAACCTGTATATGATTGACAACAATATGAAGCTACTATTCAGTACAATCGTACTTAGTATTGTTCCAAAAGAATATATGAATTTAAATTCAAAAAAATTTTTTTCAATAGACATTGATAGAAAATTGAAGTTTAGTATTTAAATAGATTCTGCTTAGATATGAAATGATATCTACCTAAGCAGATGTTCGGACCATAACAAACTCGAAAAAATACGTTAGTAATGCAAAATATTAAGAATACTGGCTTAAATAGATATAAAACTTGCGAGCCACATTTGAAGAAATTGTGGGAAACAACACAAAAAGCTGGAAACAAAATTCATTATTTTGGATAGTAATTTATTCAGCCCAGTACATTGAGAGATTGAGATGTACACTCTTATCGGAAACACTTTGAAATAGGCCTAACGTTCATGGTAATATTGAAACTAAGAAACCAATTTTCATCTTCGCACTTTTGCTGCATTAAAAAAGAAAACATCTTCTTAAATAGAGCTTTAAGATCAAATTATCTACTAGGCAAACCAAGTAAATTACTGGTGAAAATGGTATATGAATTTTTCACGAAACTTGCTTGAAAATGACTAATAACACTAACGTAATTAGCCACCGTGTTGTCACTATGTCTTGAATAGGGTCAATTGAAGGAGAGAGCAACCCCACCGCCAAAATCAAAAAATGATTATCTCTTCTGCTAATTATCTCAGCTAAACCTGGAGTAAAATACAGTATTTAATTTATTTTCCAAAAGAAGCAATACTGATAGCAGAGTATTATGAAAAAAAAACAAAGATAAGGTTCAGAGATTTCAGATAACAGATAGCTTCATACTACTAAATAAAGTTTGTATATAGTAAATAAAATCATTTGGAAAACTAACCGTAAGCATCACAAATCTTAATATGTACAAAAAAAGTAAACTTCAATTAAATTTTTTAATAAATTATTTTAAACTATAATAGAGAATATTGCACAGTTATAGATTTTCATTTTGTAACTATACTCTCCAATGTAATTTCGAAATTTTATTTACAGGAAGTATTAAAAGTCCCGTTAGGTTCAGAAGTTACATTTCGAAAATGATCTATAATTGGAAAACTGATGCGGTAATATTTTTCTGAAAATATAATATTAAGTAAAATTATTCTCTATATATTTTGATAAAAATTTCGATGCGATTGAGTGAAGACACCGCTAGAACTCAATCTTAAACCCTAAAACTATTTTACTTTGTTGGTCACAAGAATAAGAGGTCCAATAAGAAAAACTTAGTACCAGAATTAAGTCGAAACTGAAATAGAATGAAAAATTCGAAGACAACTCTTGCAAGTGATACCACTTTCAGATCCATCAAGAACTTAGGTAACTGCTCATCTCAGTGAGATATTTAGCATTTTCATAGTAAATAAGTATAGACCCTTATTCTAATCAACGCAAAATGACGCTTAATTTTTTTTATCGTAAAATTTACGACATTTGGCGGCGCATCGGTAGCATGATCGACAATTATGACGTTTACAATCGATTATAATCGCTTCTGAGAAGCGATTGTATTTACTTGATCGACAATCCCTTAAAAGTTTATAATTAATGTAGCCATTAAGGTTTATTTTTAGTTTTCCGTATAAATTTCCTTTTAAAATAAAAATGTAAGTAATTTTATAAATAAAAATTAAAAACAAATATTTTTATAAAAATGTCTGTTGTCTAGGAAAGAAATCAGTAATAAAAAGCAATTTAAGAGATTGGTGGATATAATGAAAAGTAATCCTTCAACTGCAAATGGCCAATATAAAAGTGTAATTGATTTACTGGAAATGAACGAGAACATATTTTGACCTGGAATGGATTTTGGAGTTACAAATAATGCTGAATATATTCAGGATATAGAAATTGAAATTTTAGATTCTGATATGACCAGTACATATTTGGAACCGACTGAAATTGTTGAACCAGCGGAACCTGCTGAACTGGTTGAACTTGCTGAGCCGGTTGAACCTGCCTTAACAGTAAATCAAACAACAATTTTTTCAAATTGTGAAAATTTGCCAAGTAGGAGAAATATTAGAACATTCAGATTAGAAAAATTAAAACTTCTACAAGAACAAAGCGATGGGTTAGCAAATTTTCACAATTCCATCAAAGAGGAACCAGCGGAGATTTAACAAATTTTTAAAGATATGTTGCAATATAAAAAAAAATCATATTATTTGAATGAATCATATCATATTATTCACTTTTTTTTCTTAAATACAACCTGCTTCACTTGTGTACATTTAAAGAATAAAATTTTCCAAATGTCAAAAATTTTTATTTTAAATGTCATTATGCAATCATCGTTCATGCTACCGATAGCGACGACAGTCGATTACAAACGCTATTTAGCGTCAAAATGACGAATCGTCGATTAGAATAAGAGTCTTACTTAACATCATCAACATCATCATTGTCCTACAACTTCATTAAAGCACCAAATATTTCAATCTCCGGCACGATTTTACAGTTGCAGTCACGTACTCTGTTGTGTAATAACATCTAAGATTATCTTCGTTAAAAGTTTTCTTGGTATTTTAACTCCTCTCGGGAGGATTTCTATGTAAACTAATTATCAATAACTATTATATGGTTCTATTAGACATGGTTTGTGGAACATCAATTGATTTATGCTGGAATTTTAACGAATTGATAGGATATTATCACGAAACATGATAATGAATGTAGTATGAAGTGATCAGGATCGAATTTCGGTAAGCCTCTTATAGCCTTCTTACATTGGTTTTGAGAGTACAAAATATTTTAAGTAGATGTTTCGGTTGCATCACCGTGATAATTACATCAAAAATAAATAATATTCGAAAATAAATACATCTTCGGTTATAGAACAAGAACGAATCTCATATCGTGGAACATTAGATCTCCATATGATGTAATTCGATAGGAGCAGGTTGATTATGAAATTATACTTCAAATCAATCTACAAATATTTTTAATATACATAAATTTACTGTATTTTTATTTAAATGTAATTTTGGTATCATACTGTATTTTGAAGCAAAAATATTCACGATACAATTATACTAATATACAATGGTTCAATTTAAATCGAATTTGAAAAATAAAAAAGAAGCACAACAATCATTTAAATAATAAATTATTAAAAACATTACAATAAAATTATTTTATTTTTTCATTTCAAAATAGCTAGCTTAAAACAATAAAACCTTATATAATGGTTCCCATGTTCTAATAGTTAATTTTCTTTTGGTGTATATTATATAGAAAACAATTTCGTTTTTTTCATTTGCAACTACTTATCATCCCTGAAGGCATCTTGTAAAAATTGCAACAACTTTAATATTCAATTCAGAATACATAATAATATACTCTTTAGGATGTGGTGCTAATTTTTACATATTATCGTATATAAAAAGAGACTGCATCCATATTGAATTTACGATATATACATGTAAAAAATATGCAAGTATTATAATCTTGAATCAGCTAAACCTTCAGAATATTAAAAGGACATAAAAGAATTTTTATTTTTATATTGTAATGTTTGTTGGTGTATTTTTATTTTATATTTTTTTTGCCATCACGTGTTGTGATATGTTTTACAAAAAATGATAAAAGGAATATTTTTTTAAGTTAAAAAAGAGTATTTTAAAACTTTTCCAACTTTTCTAGAAATTTTTTTTTTGTTATATTTTTCTATGGCGAAACAGTCACTGTTTGGCTTTAACTTACTCTTTTATTTTGTAGCAGATAGTATTTTAATGAGTACCATAAATTTGTGCAACGCTATTCTGGTAGGTGTTAATTTAGAAGAGGTAATAAAATATAAAAAATAAAATTATTAGTTTGCCAAAAATTAATTTCGTATCAGAAAAACTAAACTAATAAAAAAATCATATTTTGATAGTTTGAAATGATAATTTAATGATCGACTCGACATATAAAATAAATTACTTAACAACATTTGAAAAAATTTATCTTAATTAATTAAACAACTGTATTATAAGAATTGAAATAAATGGAAATATTTATTTCATCCAATACAATAAGATTAGAAGAAATACAATTAATGGGTCGAATGCATAAAACTGAACTTCAATCAGAACTTCAATGATCTTGTTTCGTCATGGATTAATTGAAATTGATCATAAACTTGGAGCATTTACTCAGAAAGTCGCTCAATCGAAATTCAGACCAATCAAATTTTTGGGAGCTTAAGTTTGATATGCGAAAAAAAATTTGGTTGTTTGGGATTTTCTTGGTTTTTGAGTAGAAATTTTTAAGCTAGAATTAAATAAATTCATATTACTTTTTTGAATACGGAATTGAGTTCCAAGTATTGCTCGTATCTATACTTCATTGATAAACTTGAACTCTGTTTTTGCTTAAGTTCATTTTTATGCATTTCATTCAATAACTTTTCTGCAAAAGTTATGGACTTATATTTTAGAACTGGCGTGAATGTACTGTTTTTAACTGCACAGATTCTTAAAATTATATTGGATCTTAACATCTATGGTTGTAAACGTTATAATCGTTATAATCTATTATATATATATCAGAGTTATAAAAACTTATTAAACTACTAGTTATTTTAAACAATTTTTAACAAAAAATTGTTTAGCAATTGAAATGTAAAGTTAATATGTAAAGTTAATATTTTGCATAAAAGATTGTGTCGTGAGTTCTTTCTTCGAACTAGGACGAAAACAACCTATGTTTTTATTGAAAGTTGAAATATTTACGACTTGTACAAGAAACTTATTCATATTTATTATTATATTAATACGACTACAGTAGATCATAATTGCCTGGAGATATTATATCAATTGATGAAATTAAATGATTTGTTGGAGGAAATAATTAATGTGCAAAAAAGAAACCTGACAGGAGTGATCTTGCTTAACCTATTGATTATAATTATAATTTTACTTCATGAAATGTTTGTTAAATATTATAATTTGTTAAAAAATATATTTTTATTTTTTGTTTTAATTATAATTTGGGTTGAGGTATACCATTATGTATTTATATATATATGTATATTGTAGAAATTTCATTAATGAAGTGAAAACAATTTGTTATTTATGCGTCCTTAGCCTTACTAGTCAGTTACTAGTTTATAACGAACTGCTCACCGTTTTCTACTATATATATATACTGCTCAATAGAGAGGACAGTACATACAAGTAAGAAGTAAGATATTTTCTTCGACTTAAAATAAACCAATATCCCATTTGCTTGTTGTAACCTACTTTGTTTTAAAAAATTTTATATAACTATATTTCATTTTTTTTTATTGTTTCTATTTTTGGTTTATAACGCAATAAGCATACTTCAAAGATTATTCAACACTCAAGTAAATAATATATGAACTATATTTCTACTATATAAAATGGAAGAGTGGAGTACTAGGCGTATAGGTAAACCTGATCAACTTGATATTAAAAAGATATTTTTTTAAAGTCTCTTTTAATTTTTTGTTTTGTTTTTGTTTTTTACAAACAGAG
Source organism: Argyra leucocephala (assembly GCA_963942445.1). Classification (NCBI taxonomy): domain Eukaryota; kingdom Metazoa; phylum Arthropoda; class Insecta; order Diptera; family Dolichopodidae; genus Argyra; species Argyra leucocephala. Next base: position 92,465,851 of record OZ012679.1, read on the forward strand.
ACTATATGTACCTATATCTAAAAAACAATGACGACGATGTTGTTAGTGTGTGTTATTTCTTTTTTTTGTGCTTTTTTTTTAGGTTATAAAGCTGAAAATTTTTCTTCATGTTCTCTTTAGTATGTTCCTAATGGATTCTTTTACTGCATTAAATTCCAATATGGAATGTATATACATATACAATCAGTCCATAAAGTTATAAAGGATTTTCCAATTTTCTTTTTACAAAGCAAAAATAAAAATCCTGTTTATATATAATGTGTGTTTGTGTTGAGTTTTTCAATATTCTTGAATTGGAAAATTCAATCTAATCTATTTTGAATTTTATAGTAAAAAAGCAAATAACATTATTGTAAAGTACTTACTTACCTGATTCAGAATAATGCAATGAAGTCCATTTATTGAACAAAGAAAAAGAACTTTAAAATCAGGTGTGAAATTGGAAATAAATTTAACTCTTTTGTTAACAACAAACAAAAATTTGTAAGTTTTTTAAAATCTTGTTTTTTAGCGTTTGAGTAAAATTTTTGTATAATAGTGATAGTCGTTGTAAACTTAATAAATTTGTAAACTTGATAAGCTCGGAAGTCTATAATTAAGTACTAAACACAATGTTAAATATATATGAAATATACCAGTCAAGTGTGTTCTCCTCTTTACTTGACTGATATTAATCGGCTGGAATTTGTTCAGCGTTATTTTTTTTAAATATTTAAACATTTCGCGCAAATGATCTATTAAGACTTCCATCTTATTACCAGCGTCTGATGCTTACAGTTATTATTTTACCAGCGTCTTATGCTTACAGTTATTATTTTTTCGTCGGATAATTATATCAGCCGTTTCATTTATTCACTATAAAACCTTTTCCCCTGAAATCTCAAAATATTTTTGGTTGAAAGTGTTAATTGAACCGTTGAGATGTTCCACATTCCATTTCAACCTACAGAATATAGCAGATTTGATCAATTACTAGAATGATTCTAATTTAATATTTATTGTTTGTAGTTTGCGTAATAATGTAATCTAATTAGCTAAATATTTTTTTCTTTCTTGTTCTTTGGTTATTTTTTTTTTCCTTATTTTTAAATTTTATAATTAGTATTAACTTAGTATTATATATTATTCTAGTTTTTTTTAGGCAAACAGTATGTTTTATCTACTCTACTAACAGTATATTTTTAATTTTTAATTTCTAACGGTTTCGGGTTCTACTAATCTCACCTCATTGAATGATGATAACAAATGATTAAATTTGACAGTATTTTTAATAGTGTATCGAGCAATTCTTAGATCCAATTACTATACTAAGGTGGATTACGCATGCAAATTCAATCCAATTATATCCAATCAAATGATCGAGCAGTATAGAAAATATAAATTTAAAATATAAAAAGATGTACTATGCTATACAATGTATAAAAAAGTTTAGGCCGCTAAATTTCAAAAATGCCTTATAATGATAAATTTCTCAGTATTATGTTTTCAAAATTTCTGAATTTTCTAACAAATTCTATTGAAAATCCATTGAAAATTAAGAACATTTTGAATGTCTGATGTAATAATAAAAGATATATGGTATATAATATAATATATATATGTATGTTATATTATATGGTATGTAGAGATAAACATTTTTACCGACTCTATATCTACATATATTACAATTAGTAGTCGATAAAGTAGATATCTAATTTACAACTTATTCATTATTTAAAATTTTTATGTTTATAATAATTGTAATGAATTCTAAACTCTCATACGTGTAGCTTGGAAGTAAACCGAGGTCTTTTCCATTTTGTGAAGTTTTGCGTAAATTGAAAAAAACTTCTGATTTTTGAGCTACTGTAACTTTCTATATAATTCTTTCTGAAAAATATCAATAATAATGCTCGTAATTGAATTTTAATAAAAAATTAAGAATAAAATAGTTATTCCAGGAGTTATTTAATAAATAAATATGGAATAGAACTGTTTTGCTACGAAGGGTTGTTTTGAATATTAGAGTATAGGCGAGTTTTGATGCATATTTTTTTCTAAAAAAACATACAATTAATTTTAAATATGTGTCACAATTTCTGATTCATTTCGAACATGATCCGGATTTCGACAACGACTTCGACAATGCGCTGTCATGTAATTTCTTTCTCCAATTCTTGGTTTTGGCTGATGACGTTGATATTATCGGAACATCACGACGAGCAGTCATAGAAGAGAATAAAATGTCTTCTCATAGAAGAGAATAAAATGAAATATATGCTGTCGACAAATAAAATGTCCTCAGAACATCGTATAGGACAACATCGCACTGTCGGATCATAAAATTTTGAGGTAGTTCAGGAGTTTATCTACCTTGGAACCATCATCAACTCTACCAATAACATCAATTATGAAATAAGGCGAAGAATTACCCTTGCAAGTCGTTGCTACTTCGGTTCATACTTGAACCGGGTTCAAGCTCCTTCATTCAAGCTGCCGGTTCAAGCTCCAGTTAGGAAACTCTTTGAATCCAAGCTCCGGGAAACGCGTCGTCGAGAGTTGAAGTAGCAGATATGAAAAAACTTCAAATCACTAATTGGAGAGATTCCGCTCGTGACCGAAGTCAGTGGGGGACCATTTTGCATCAGGCTCAGGATCTTCAAGGTCTGTGCATTCCACAAGTAAGTAAGTAAGTAATATTTCACTACGATTTCATTATGACATTTGTTTAATTTCGCGGCAAAATAGGGATAGACACATTTTGCTACTATCATAAGCATGGAATAGAAACATTTTGCGCCTAAGTATGAATTTTGGTCTAGTTTATATATGGGAATTAACGTGATTTGTTGAAATATTATAAAGTAAATCAATTTTAATTTAGAATATAAACAAACCCTCATCTTTAGATTCTTGCATAAAAGTGGAAAAGACCTCGGTTTGTTTCTAAGCTACACATCACATGAACTATCAATATGATCATATACATTTTTTTATTCCAATAACTTCGCTTCGTACACCCACCAGTGTATTAGATATAAAGTGCAAGATACTATGAAGAATAAAATTTACAGATTCCTTGACTAAATTTCATACTAATTATATAGGTTCATCTATTCCATTATTCTAATCAGACGTAAATGGGTTAAAAATTTGTTATTATTGTTGATTTGAAATTTAATATAATAATGTACGGTAAAGAATTTAATAGCACAATAACTTGGTAAATCAAAATCTATAGCCCACACGTGTTGATAATATACATAATATACTCTTCGGGTTTTTTTTTTGTATTTCTTTGTAATTACAACGAAATGAATCTAAATGACTTGACCATTTTTTAATGCAAATTTTGCCAGACAAAATCTTATAAAAAATAATAGATAATAGACTTCAACCGTTTACTGAGGAAATAAAATGAAAATATTAAGGTGTTTATAATATTAAGACCATATATTCTCATATACAATAAAACTCATATAGAATAGATCATTGTAAACTTTAAGCAAGCATTATGAAAGAACTAATTAGAACATATTACTGAACATTGTAATGCAATTTGAAATCTCTATGACATTAATTCAAATGACTAAATTATAACAAGATTAAAAGTCTAAGTGAGAGTACAACTCAATTGTGAAAAAACTTTTCCATTTTGCAGAGTTTCATTTGTTTTTTATGTTGTTTGCTATTCTATTGTTGTATATGTTTAGTGCCAGCTACCATCTGGTCAGAACACAATGTTTGCATTGTATTGAGTTTATCTATCATTATATCTATATAATTGTAATCCTTACTGTAAATTTTTTTTTGCCACGTGGAAACTTCATGCAGACTCTGTCTCTCTCATTGCCTCAGTCTGACTTGATTTCACATTTAACCTATATTTACTATTAAATAGATTTTTTTTCTGAAGTGCATGAAAGTAAATATTTGTCTGCATCATATTATGACCTGAAGTCACGTGTGTGGGTTATATTTCAGTACGAAAATTTGAAATAGAAGACAGTATGATCAATTGTTTTGAAGATTTGGTTTTTATTGCTGTAAATAGTCTACTTGCAAATTTTTTTACCTATACTCTATACTTTTGTACTTGACTACAAAGTTAAATTAAAAGGTAAACATTCAACTATTTTCAACAATTATACACTAAAGAATAAATTTAACTAAAAACAAAGTTTTTTTTATTATTTTTATATTATTTTATTTATTTATATTCACATTTATTACAATAAATTACATTTTTAAGCTCCAGCTGTCGTTTCAATTTCATTAATTCGTTCAAAATTCTATGCTTTAATTAAACTATACAAATGAATTACTTAATAGTCAAAGTTGTTAATGAAATAAAGAGTTACTATTATTATTATAAGTTAGTTAAAATACTTTTATAATTTCATATTGTGCATACAAATTCACTATTATGTAGCTACTTCCTGAAAATTTCAAACAAAAATTTTGATAATTCAGTTTTAAGGCATCTCATAGTATGACCATGTCAGCACTAATCCCTACTTTTGTAACCATGCATTACCACTAAATCTAATCAATAAAATTATAATAATAATAATAATAATAATAATAGAGAATCCAAAGTGCAATGCATTTAAAAATATTATAAATATATATATATATATATATATATATATATGTATATATATTTTACTGCTATTGATACTCGTACTATAGAAACCCTATAACTTAATAGGATTATGTCCTGAGAGTAATTCAATAATTTACATAATTGATATGATGATAATATGAGGTGGTAAGTTATTTAATGATTTGAAATTAAGTATTCCAATTAATTCAAATTATATTTTGAAATTTCTCAATTTAAATTAAAGTTTTGTACTTATGTTTGGATCTATAGTTTGTTATTTAATTGTAAGTTAAGTTTGAATAAATATTTATATTTAGAAAATCTTTAAAAAAATTTAATTTTTTAATCTTTAAAATTTTTTTCTTTACTTTTCATTTGAAATATAATTTTTTGAAATGGTATCGAAATATTAAAAAAATTGTATTAAGTTAAGTAAATTCGATCTTTGATTCTTAATAGTGGAAATTAATCAAGTTTAGATCTATAGTCAGTTTCAGTTGAGTGACACTAACTTAGTATGATGGATACCAATGTACCACAAGTGAACATCCTCACTTTCTTTCTCATTTCTTTCTCAGGTATTGTAATCATTAGTGTTATCAAAATTTTCCTCCTCCCAGATACAAATTCTAATATTTTAAATATCACTGATCGATCACGGTAATGACGAAAATTGGAATAATCAATGGTTATATATTATTATACCTGATAGAAGGAGGAAAATTTATGTATCACTTCGATGTCTGTACCTAAGGTAAATATAAAAGTGCAGAATTATATATAATACTTAATAACAGTTAAATATGAGAAGTGTAGTAACAAAAATGAAAACATATAAAATGTTGAAAATATTTAACAAGAATATAAGTATACTAGCTTTGTAACCCGCCATAAATGACGGAAGCAAAATAAATTATTGCATTTCTTTCCTTCATTAGAGTTTTCATTTCAAATTTAAGAAAAATACGTATTTGAATACTAATTTATCATACATTTATTGTTGTATTATAACGCTTTTAATTACCGTATAAACAGAATATTTGTAAAATGCAAGGTGCAAAATTTTTTATTCCCTAACCTAAGGATCATTTACTCGATCATTTTAGCGACATCTTATTTCTCATCATTGAAAATTTTTCGTATAATTAAGAATCAAGTTAATTCAGTTAACATTCAATAACATTCGATGCGTAAGTTTAGCATCAAAGTTTGAAAAAAACGATCAAGATCTTATTAATATGGGCCATTGGTTTTTTGACATAATTTTTGTATGATGTTACTAGAATCTCAATGTCGTTACTGTCATATTAAATTTACTTTTATCAATTTATTTCTTACTTGTCTTATTTATATTTGAAATTTTAGAATATTTATTAACTAATACCAAAAGACATATAGTACATATATATTATATATATATGATGAAAATGTATATATGTTCTTTGCTTAATATGCATAAATGGAATATTGAACAATAATAATCTATATATAATTCTTCGACGGTGTCAGCATGTACCGTTATAATTTTTTGTTTTAAAGAGAAATATTGTTTCTGTTTCATGCATACATTTTGTTTTTAACATAAATGAAGAAGAGAATTTGCAAACAAATTGGAAGAAATTTTTTTCTTTCTTTCTTACACCTCATCAAGAATGCCTTTAATATAGGAGAAAAAAGAATCAAACTTTATTCAAATTGATTTAAATGAAATCGGTATACATTTTTTGTTATTTTCTTTTGTTGTTTTTTTCTTGTGAATACATCATAGTACGAAAGAATATTCATTAATAAGAAGATATGCACTGGGGTGGGGAATCAAGATATTTTTACTACTCCTTTTACAAAAAAACCTTATTAGAAGCAAAGAACTATTGTTTTTATTATGTAATCAGTTGTGAGAAAGAAAGAGTACGAAAAAAATCAATTAAAAACCCACTTAATTTTTACAATGTAATTTTAAGTAGCCCACGGGAGAAGAGATTTTTCATGTGTAATGGTCGTCTGAAATTTTGTGTTCGATTTTGTAAAAATGAACGTATTAAATTTATTAGGGTATGAGAGTAAGGAAATTTTGAATGATTGATTTTTTACAGGTACCTACAGAACCTGATGATAACATAATGTTATTTTCTTTAATTGTCTTATAAGGGAAATAAAATTTTTTTTTATTTCAAACAGATTATAATTGATATATTTTCAATATATAAATTTTTTCAGGTATTGAGCCAGGTAGTTAAAAAGAATACCAAGAACCAATAATTTTTTTTTATGAATGACTCGATGCATTTTTATTTCCTTCAAAATTAAATTTTCCCATTTAATAATCAATGATAATTTATTAATTATTAATAATATTAGAATTTATAAATAGGAAGGAAATTTGAATAAATAATGTTTTTTATTGCTATGCATTTTTAAGTATAACACATCCTTAAATTTTGATAACTAAGAATAAATACAACAATATTTCTTTGAGACAAAAAAAGTCGTTCGATAATTTTTTCCCACTTTGTGTTTTGAGTTTTTATCTCTCTCTCACAAATGAAATTTTTAATACTATCTATTTCTTACAATTTTGGAAATCGACTTGAAAAATGGTAACCAAAAATTGACAAATTATAAAATTTTATTCCAGTGCATTTTCTTATTAATGGATATCCTTTGATAGTAGATCGTAGAAACGAAAGAGAAAAGAAAAAAAACAACAAAAAAAAAACAAATAAATGTCGAATGAGCACGTAATTCTTTCTGTTTCCTCCCCTTCTAAAACAAAATGGATTAAAAATATTTAGAATAATAATTTCAAAGCTATTGAATACATTCTATATACTTGAGAAATATATTTTAAAATCATTTTTAGAATACATTGATTAGCGTAAGTACAATTACAATTAAGAAAAAGTTGAAAAAATCTAATAAATGTAGGTAGTTATTATCTACTAATCGTTATTATCAATACTATTATTTATAACAATCAATAACAACAAAAATAATTAAACACAACAAACATTAAACAAAAAGTTCAACAAATGACAAGATACGATTTCGATTTAAAGGAAAAAATTAGTTTCCAGCATTTTTTGTTTAAAAAATGTTTGATGATACCTAATCGTTAGTACCTAATTTTAGCGGCTTTTTATTTGTAAATAAAAAACAATAGATATATTAGTTTACTTTATTTCTAATATTTTAGTGCTTTTATTTATTTAAAAAAAAAAAATAAACAGTATAGATAAATAATAAATGTACCTATGTAATATATGAATATATCGTAAAGATAGATATAAAAATCTAACTAATGCTATTGTCCCGAAAGGAGGAGGCGTTCTTATTGCAGTTAGAAATGAGTTTAACGCTAATGAAATCTCGTTACCTATTGCTGATTCTTTAGAACTGGTTGCAATTAAGGTGGAACTTTGCAATAATACTATATATATAGTATGTTGTTATATTCCACCAAATTCAGTCCTTAATATTTATGTTGAACTCTCTTCTGTTGTAGATTCAATATCAGCTTTACTTAACCCTTTTGATGAACTTATAGTATGTGGAGACTTCAACCTACCCAACATACGTTGGGGGCTTCATGACGAAGAACCATTCTTAATTCCAAAATACATTATTTCTGAGTCTGAAACTTCTTCAATTGATGGATTTAACGTTAATGGTCTTCAACAAGTTTCGAAGAAAAAAAACTTTCAAAGAAAACAACTTGACCTTATATTCTCTTCGGACTGGATCAATTTGATTGAAATTGAACAAAATTTACCTCTTGTTAGAATTGACAACTACCATCCACCCATGTGTTTTTCATACTGTTATAATAGCCCTGTGAATAGCACGGTATGCACCACATATAGATTCAATTTCTTTAAAACTAACTTTGTTGCCCTAAATAACTACTTTTTATCAATTAATTTTGAAACTTTTATTTGTGATTTAAACATGGAACGGGCGATAACTGAATTTTATCGCATTATTGAGGATGGTTTTAAGTTGTTTGTTCCCTTGACACGTGTTAAAGATTCTAATATAAGCCCAAGTTGATTTACACATGATTTAAAAAATCTGAGAAATAAGAAAAATAAATCTTGGAGAAAATATTTGAAACTGAAAAATAATGAATCATACCTTGAATTTGTTAATCTTTTCAATACTTACAAGGTTTCAGTAAATACTAAGTACAGGGACTATCTCACTATTACAGGTTCACAGCTAAGGTCTAATCCAAAATCATTCTGGAAATTTATCAATTGTAAACGAAAATCAGATGAATATCCCAACTACATGACTTTTGGAGGTACAACCATTACCTCATCAGAGGCTATAGCAGAACAATTTAAAAAATTATTTTCTTCTTCTTACCAAGAAAATAAATATGAAATGGATCCATCTCAATTCTCACATCTACCACTTCTCCCGCTAATTCCGATCTCATCAATCAATTTTCAAGCAACTGAAGTTAAAACCTATTTAGATAATCTGAGTAGTAACATTTTCCCAGGCCCTGATAATATTCCGGAAATAATCTTAAAAAATTGTTCTGATTCGCTTGCATACCCTTTGTCTATTTTATTTAATTTGTCTCTTAAAGTTGCAATATTCCCTCAAATGTGGAAAAAGGCCTATATTAAACCGGTTCATAAAAAAGGGTTAAAAAATAATATCGCAAACTATCGTCCAATTGCAAAGCTATCGAGCATCCCAAAGCTATTTGAACTTATGGTATATGATGCGATATATTATGACGGCGCTGCTTTACTTGTTCCCAACCAGCATGGGTCTATGAAAAAAAGATCTGCTGTCACAAATTTGGTGGAATCTTGCTCCACATTTCTAAACTCAATGGAGGCTGGTCTTCAAACAGACGTGATATATACTGACCTAAGTAAGGCATTTGATCTTTTACCCCATAGTGTAATTCTGCTGAAGCTGCGTAAATTAGGTTTTCCCAATTTTTTGTTAAATTGGATAGATTCTTATCTTTCTCACAGATCTTACAATGTGCTCTTTAGATTTACCCCTTCAAGTACGTACTACGCTAATTCTGGTGTTCCTCAGGGCAGTCATTTGGGCCCACTAATCTTTATTATTTCCGTCAACGATGTAATTTCGGTCCTTAAAAACAGTAAAGTCATCATTTATGCGGATGATATGAAGATATTTAAAGAAATTAGCACAACTAAAGACTCGGCCCTGCTTCAAAACGATTTGAATACCTTCTTAAATTGGTGTATAATTAACAACCTATTACCGATGCGCACCATTCACTGCTGATTATACTTTGGACAACAAAGTTGTCAAACGAGTGACGCAATTCAAGGACCTGGGAGTGATTTTTGATGATAAATTTTCATTCGTCGAACACATAAATTCTATTGTGAATAAAGCAAACTCTATGTTGGGGTTTATTAAGAGATGGTGCAAAGAATTTAACGATCCATACATTTTTAAATCCCTTTACATGTCCCTCGTAAGATCCTACCTGGAATATGCTAATCCTGTCTGGTGTCCTTATATACTCATAAAAATAGAATTGAGGCAGTTCAAAAGAAATTTCTACGTTACGCTCTCTTCCACTTATATTGGTCGAATCCGCTTGTACTACCACCATACACTGATCGCCTTAAGCTTCTACAATTAAATACCTTAGAAACGAGAAGAATTACTGCTGATATCTTTTTTATTTTTCAAGTTTTTAATAATCTAATTGATTACAACAATATCAAAACAAAAGTCAATTTGCACTTTCCTTCAAATAATATTTTTATCCCATCCTTCCATAGAACCAATTACGGCAAATCAGAACCACTAACCAGAATGTTCGCTACCATCAATAAATACAAAAACTTTATTGATTTTTCCCTGACCATTCATCAGGTCAGGAATACTCTTGTATCCCAGTTGCCCAGTTGCTTTTGCGATCTTTCTAATTTTTAACACGAAGTAGTTTGTAGTTTTAGTTATTCTTATTTTCTTTCTTTTTATTTTTATAATATAATATTTTTTTTTTTTGTAATTTTAATTGTAAAATTATTAAAACCAAAATGTAAATTTAAACTTAGAATAAGAACTCATTGTAATGTGTTTGAGCTAAACATGAATAAATAAATAAATATCCTATATCTATTTATTGATATTTGATATTGTAGTATTTTGTATTTTAAAATAAAAAAAACAGTAGTTTTTAATTTTTTGGTTTTACTAATTTATAAAAAAAAATAAACAGTTTCCCGTCCGAGCTGCCTTTGCAATGACCATCAACAAAGCGCAAGGTCAAACTCTCAATAAGGTTGGTATTTTACTTGATGCACTAGGTTTTTCACATGGACAACTATATGTCGGGATTTCGCGCACTACCTGGAATAAAAATCATTTGAAAATTGTCACCGAAGAGAATAGAACTGTTAGAAATATAGTTTTCAATGAAATATTAGTTGATTAAATATTTCAATCTATATCAATCCAATAGTCTGTCTATAATCTACTAATTTAACTAAAGTATTACATATTACTAAAATATTGTTGATAGGGGAATTTTTGATTTTGATAATTTATAATGTAGGACAACCTAGAATGCTCTAATTTTGATTTTTCACTATATATAACGGTAGCAAAAAGTTACGTAGTAACGGGTATTTAACTAGTATTTGATAATGAGCCATAACTTTGAAGGAAAACAATTTTAGTAGTTCAGTTTCGATTTTGCACTTGCAACTTGCAATAAAAAAAAAACAAAAATAAATCAAATTATAAATATATAGAAAAACAATAATATGTAGGTAAAAAAACACTTAATATTTCTTTTGAAAATAAAAACTCGTATTGGAGAAAAAATTAAAATAAAAAAAAATTACTGCAAATAAAAAGGAAGTGCATTTACAAAACTGTTCATAACTTTTGAACGATTCATCGCCGTATAGTCTTCCAATAATTTTTTTATAGGAAATTAAATTATCTTTAAATATGTGAAAAAAAGTTACTTTAAGACTTTTGCTATTAAGTTATAAGTTAAGAACGAAATAAAAAATAATTATTTAAAATTTCATTTCATTTAAAAAAAAAAAACAGTTCGGTTGCTAATGTTCAAACATATACATATCTACATACAACCATTGATTAATTATACTATAAAGATAGACATTTTCATACAACAGAAAATGTTCAGCTCACTTTTTCAAAATTCTCTTCATTATATATATATTTTCCCACGTATATTCAATGTGTTAGTGCATTCTTTATTTTCAATTTGAATTTTTAAATTTTTGAACGTTTTATACGACTTTACCCAACAAGCCATAGGAAGAACGTGTTCTTCAAGAAGAAACATATACAAATCCCCCGGAAGAACTTTAGACGAATGTTCGCCTGGAAGAATTAAAAGCGAATTAATTACGTTTCATTAAAAGAATGTTTATTTTTGTTTTCTCCATTTTGAATATATTTTTCATATATGTATAATGTATATGAAAATATTTTCAGTTATTTTTTAAAGCGCACGTGTTAAGTACAAACTTCAAAATTTTTGAATGTGTTGGATTATAAAAATTTTCAATAATAATTAAATTAAAAAATAAAATAACCTTAAATATTTATAATAAATAAATATTAATAATTAAATTTTGATGAATTTTAATGAAAATTATTTTAAGTCCCTGAAACAGATATTATCTTCTTCTAAAAATTATATTTTTATTCTTCTAAGCATTCATATTTCTTTCATATTATATGAACTCATATTAGTGCCCGTCACGCAATTTCGTAAATTTACGATTCGTATTATTGTGGTTCTTTATCTAGTTTTATTTTGGTTTCTTTATATCGCTAGTTTGCTACACTTCATACTAAAAAACATTTACAAATTTACTCTTCACGCAAAATTGACATTCGTAAATTTACGAAATACGATCCCAACAAATAATTTTCAATGTGTGCCCGTAAATTCGACATCCGCTCAGTCGCCACACAAAAGTCCAACATATGTCGTCGCATTTCCGTATAAATTGTGGTTATGTGTCAGAAAATACCGCTACATGGGTCCGGGTTGACGCATTCTGAATGCAAGAGTAGGTTTGAGTCAAGCACAACTAGTGCTCTTGTGACCGAATTTCGCAATATTTTGATGGATTATATGGACTCGAGAGTTAGCAATGCGATGGACAAGAGTCCAGAAAATAGCATTCCATGCGTTGGTTTGAGTCAAGCTCAACTAATGCTCTTGTGAACGAGATTAGCGATATTTTGAGGAATTATATGGACTCATGAGTTAGCAATGCGATTCACTAATGCGGTGGACAAGAGTCCAGAAAATAGCATGCATGCGTCGGTTTGAGTCAAGCACAACTAATGCCCTTGTTATCAAAATTCGAAATATTTTGAGACATTGTATGGACTCATGAGTTAGCAATGCGATGTATTAATGCGATGGACAAGAGTCCAGAAAATAGCATTGCATGCGTTTGCATTGGCGTATTCTGACCACAAGAGCAGGTTTGAGTTAAGCGTAACTAATTGTTTTGGGATTAAGATGCGCAAAAATTTTGAGAAATTATATATACTTATGGGTTAAGAATGCTCCACAGGTTCCAGTAGTTCCAGTAATTAGTTATAGTAATAATAAGTATTTGTTATTTCTTTACATAAGTTTGTATTTTTATTTTCTAGTTTAGTTTAACAAAAAATAATTAATTCAATTTATATCAGCTTATTACTCTATTTGATTTCATTTACAGTTAATATAAATAAAAATAAAAAAATAGTTATGTATATCTCAATTAACGTTGAGTTTCCTTTCAATAACATTATATTTGTGTTTTATTGCCAATATCGATATTTCGGAAGTAACATATTTCCTTCACCAGGACTTTTGCGTCACTTTTAAGTTAGTCGCAAACACTGATGAAATATATATCTGAAATTATTAAAAACACTTCTATCGAAATAATTTTGAATAAAGTGATTTCGAACGGGTAAATGGGTCCATGATCTCTGTCTCATGAGTAGGTACAATAAAATTTATGAACTAAAATTATTATCATTTTAGATTATAATTTTATTGTACTCATGGGACATTGCGCGTGGACCCATTTACCCGCGGCCATTTCCATCCATATTTATATTAAAATTATATTTACCCGTAAAATTTTTTAACTGCACTCATTGAACGAATAATTGTGACTATGCATGGATATGTACATTTCAATTCAATGCATATTTATTTTTACTCATATCTACTCTCGCTCGCACTTACATGTTTAATATTGTATCTCAGTTAGGTTGATTATTCATCTCACTCGCACTTGTATGTTTAATATGCATTACATTAATAGTAAAATTAATATGCGGGAACAAAATTATAAAAATAAAAACAAAAAAAATTGAGAGTGATGAAAAGGATTTAAGTAATTTACTCTTACAAGTTTTAAAATTCAATTTTAAACATTACCCATGTGGACGCATGACACTAAAAAAAAATTGTGCGATTTTGAAAAAATATTGTACTATATTAACAAAATAATATCTATGTATCAAGATTGAATATTAATTAATAAAACGAACTTGTTCTTTTTATTAAAAGTAAAATGATTTAAAGGTTTTAAAAAATTTATATTTATATAAATTTATTTTATAAAAATTAATAATTTTCATATATCTATGTATATATTATATATATTAATATTTATATGCTCACAATAAAAAAAAAATTTCTATTTAGAAGAAAATTCATAAATTGTTAAATTTACGTTAAAATTGTAAATTGTTAAATGTTATATTTATTTATTAAAAAATATATTATTGTGTTGTACTGTTGTACATGATAAAGAAACGTGAATTTGAATATTGTTGTTTTTATTTTATCATTTCAAAAATCTATCAAATTATGAAAAAAATATTTTGCTTAATTTACTTTTTCATGTTAAAAATTTATAAAATAAATTAATTTTTAATCTAATTTGGAATGCCTTAGCCTTTAGTCTTTGATTTAGTTGAAAAAACGAACAAAGTAGATTTTTGTATAAAATTATCTCAATAAACTTTTGAGATAAATATATAAGTATGTATACATTCTTTATTGTATATTGTATTGTATTTTATTATACATACTAATAAACATATAATATGTTCATTACATAATATAGATTTTGTTCAATAATTTATAGAACAAAAATAGTTTTAAGAAAAAATTCAAAAAAAAATTTCAATGTGTCTTCTTATACTAAAACAAAAATGATTATACAGAAACAGGTGGCGACCTGGTTTGTTTTTGTGCCAATGAGTAATTCGAAATGGCACTAGAGCTACGTTACCAATTACATTGTAATATAGCCGTTGGTTATGTTGTGAATTTCAGTAATATACTCCGAAATTTCTTTAAAATCCGTTGAGTAATAAAGAAACTGTCTCATAACATAGGTCCAGTTTTATAAATATAGATAAGAGTGACGGAAACTACTTATTAACAATAAACCCCCGTTCGATATACCCAACATTATTTTCGTTTGGAAATGTTTAATTACTTTGAATTTATTCCGTTATCACAAAGGACAACCTCTCTCATATTCATACTTTTAAAACATTTTGTTCAAACAAACAAAGCAAAAGTAATTTTCAGACTTTTGCGAAACTCTCTTGACTCTTATTATTAAAAATTTCTAACCATCTAATTTGATCAGCAATCACTCGATATTTAAAATTTTTATCGCTTCTCATTCATATTAAATTTTATTTTTGTTTTGAAATCTCAAATGTCATTTAAAAAAATAAAATGCACTTTCTAATGCCGTCTTTAAATGGAAGTCTTTAAAACTTTTGAGTAAATAAATTGTTAATATCCGGCAAATTTTCAATTGCCCACACAGCATGTAAAAATTTATCGATTTAAACTTGAAAATAAAAACCATTTCAAATAAACTTTCTCACAGTTTATTTTCTTCTAACTTAAATTTAAATTTTAATATAAATTTTTAGAAAAATTGATCAGGAACAGCAACAGAAAATAAAACTTGACTTTTATTTTTACTTTAAAAAAAATACAAAACACAAAAAAAAAAAAAAACATATTGAAAACTTCTTGAGTTTCATAACTTTATGTTAAAACTAAAGGATATCAAGTAATAATACAAATGAGCGTTTCTATTATCGAAACACCAACAACAATTATTATTAAAAGAGATTTTTTTCTATTTACTATACTTTATCTTCTTCCTATATAAATCATTAGACTATGAAAGAATAAAAAATAAATAAAATCGAGTCATACAGAGATTGTTATAAGGATATAAACTTATGGTGAGTTAATATTATTTTTTTTTTATTATTTCGATTGCATTACAACTAAACAAAAACAACTTTAAAAATAAATAGAAAATTGTAGGAGGTGAGAAAACAAAGTGAAATTTACATTAAATTGCATATCCGTTGAGAGGCAGCCAGAGGAGAAAATATTTTTTAGATTCAGTCTTTCTTTTTCTGTATTTTTATACTTGTGTTAGTGAATGTCTGTGATTCCTTGAATTTATTTATTTATTTACTTTTTTGTTTTTGTAAAGAAATATGAGAAGGTGAAAACAAGCCTCAGCCTTATTGTTTAATGTTTAATATTATATGTATAATAGCATTGTTGTAAAATACATGCATTGATACAGATACAGTGATGTCGAATCGGCCAAAATATTGAGCGTATTATTAATTCATTTTGAATGTGTAGAAAATTAATTACAGTTTTACATATTCAAGTGCAGCTCATTTAAAGTAACTGTATATCATAGTTGCAAATTAGTGCATACTGGAATTTGAATAATTAAGACCTCAATCAAAGATGCAATGAATTAAAAATCCGATTAAATTTTGATTTGTAGGTAACGAAATTTAATTTTGTGTAAGTTTTCCGGGAATCAAAAAATATAAATTCAAAATTAATAAATACTGAACTTTAAATTGAAATACCGAACATCAAATTGAAGTTATTTTGATGGGAAAATTTACTCCACTTAATATTACGCATTTTATTTGGAAGTCTTACATAATACATTTTACTAATCAATCGCGGTTTTACTAATCGAGCTTATAGAAAATATTTTTAATACTTCAAAATTTTTAAAAACTCGTATGATGAATCTAAATTTTAACTGTAGTGTGTGGTTCCATCTTTTTACATCTTCTTGTATTCGATAAATAGCTCGGGGTGAGTTACGCTATCGAGGCTAGGCTAGGAGTCGTACTGATTCCTTATTTTGTTAGCAAACAAGTTAATATTCAATATTCACACATGCGATAGTACTTCAAAAATAAACAGAATATACATACTGTAATATTCAAGGTAAGTATGGGTCAAATATATATACATACTGTAATATTCAAGATAAATATGAGTTTGATATGTTTGTAAGAAAGATAAGTCTTAACTGTATGTATTACAAATGTTAATCGTAGTTTGTGAAGCAATGATTAATAAAGTGATATGCTCTTCATATTATTTAATCTTGATCGCAATTTTAAATAGTGTAATTACAAGATTGGTCATCAAAAAATCAAGTTATTTCCATTACAAAAAATGAGTTGTAGCTTTTCAACAGCAATATTTAATAATTGTTAGGCTTATTAAATTTTCCTATTGAAAAATATAATACTTAATGATACTAACTGGTACTGTTTTCATAATGATAATTAAAATTTAAAAATTTAAATTTATCGGTCATTGAAAATTTATAAAATTTCGGTTACATATAACACGTTTTGAGCCGAAAACTTTTTCAAGCTACAGTTGGGTTAAAAGTGTTATAACAAATTAATAAATATCGAAATATGGAACTTCGTAGATAACCTATCAAAATTGTATAATAGTACTAAATTATTTGCGGCTACTAATGTGTCCCGTTCTGTAGATATGCAATTTATAAAGTTAACTTTTGTATTGAAATTTCTGTTTTAAAAAGAAAATCGATGGCTTCAAAAAAAAAAAACAAAAAAGGAAAATTTAATTTGAAATTATCGTATTTTCAATTTAAATTTAATTTTAAATTTGTTACCTGTTTCTTGTTTACTATTTTATTAAAATTAACTTTGACTACGTCTTTCTGTAAATACAGAGAGTTAAATTAAATTTTCTAAATTGGTAATATTTTTTTTTATATTGTTAATTACATGACACCAGACATATATATACTGGTTTTGATTTAACAAAAAATTGAATTTTTTTTAATTAAAGTGTTGGAGTTATTGAAAATTTATCTTGTAAATGCGATTCGGCGGTTGGTGAAAAAATTATGAAAAATCTGAATGTAATTCTTATATCTTTTCTTTTTGGAATATAATTTAGAGACAGTATAACATACTTATTTGAAAAACTATTATAAAGTTAGCCTAATAATTATAGTTCCAATGGAGTTTTATAAAAATATTTAGTTTTGTAATTAATTTACTGCCTATGTGATACTCAAATTATTTCTATCCCTAGAGCTCTGCGTCGATGGACAAAAGAGTTAGATAGAATTTGGTTTATATTGAATTTGATTGATTTTTTAAATTTAAATTTAGATTTCAAATATTGAAAATTGAGGAGGCCATTGTAGCAAAGAGATCCGGCGTCCTGGAAGTCAAGGTAACAAAAACAAACTCTTTGAAAAATACTATTTTTACTTATATTTTGTGATGGCGGATGAAGTTAAGAATAAAAATAAATATTTTTGCAAGAGCTTCGACATTTGCTCTTGTGATCACTCATTCGGTAATATTTTTTAAATGATTTAGTTAGTTTGATTGCAGAAAAGTGAATATTAAACAAATAATTAAGAATTCCGAATTTTGAGACACCTGTGGGAACAACATTTCGGCGAGCTATTAAGTATTTTTTTTAATGTCATGTATTCCAACACGTTATATGATATTGGGTAAGGCTTTTTGTCTTACTCCATCTTACTTAGTTGGTGTGTTAGAGTTATTGTTTTAGAATAGAGTTTTTGAAAAAGTATACTAGTATTTTGGATAGATTAAAACATTAAGTTAATAATTATAAAACTGATTAGCTTAATAGCAAAAAATATCTGTTAAAAAAATATTCCTGTGTATGCTAACTATAGAATGTTGGAAAAAAGTTGTAAGTACAAAAGGTGTCATATATTTCATAGGTATTCCAGTCTCTACCAAAATTAGCTGGAATACATATCGTATTACAGTACTATTCTGTTGTTAATTCTATAACGATGTGAGTTAACTTACACTCTTTATATTTTGAGACGTCGAATTTTAAAATAAAAAGTAAAAAAATGTAAATAAAATACTAATCAAATTAAAGCGGTAAACACAATTGCGACCACTGACCACCGACCCCCGACTACCGACGAAATTCGCTTCGCTCAACTATTTTTCGTCAAATGAAACACAATTGTAGCTAAATGAAAAATAAAAATAAATAAACAAAACAAAAAAGCAAATTTTGGAATTTCAATTAGGAATGAGCACTAATTTTTTAGTAAACTAATTTAATAATAACTAATGTTAGTGCTAATAATCAAACTTGAGTTTATATTATGAAATTATTACTTAATATATAACATAAACTTTTAAAACCAAACAATTATTGTTATTCTAATATTTCAGAATAATTGTTTTGTTTTTATTTGTTGATGTTCTAGTTTTTATTTTCTGAAAACCTTTTCAGTCAGAAATGTAAAATCCTACTACCAGCGAAAAAAATAGAAAATAGCCTTCTATCGATGACAACGAAATTGTGATTGAGCGATTGTAGTTGCAGTTGTGTACTTGTACACAAAAGCGTATGTATTTTAATTTTTTCGTCGCAAATTTTTTTTCGGTAGTTCCAATTGTGTTTATTATTTGAAGTATATGTAGTTAAAAACCTTATTTTTTCTAGGTAAAATCCTGCCCGGACGGTTTAGTTCAAATGCCAATTCATTAGCTGTTGCCTTACAAGAGTTAATTATGTAATACAGATTTCTTTATCACACTTGACCCTAAATTCAGACTCAACCTACATTATGATAACATGACGATATTCTGAAGAATTTGCTGGCTTTAATTCATTGGGACCTCAACCTTTATTTTCACCAACTTGAACTTATTGAATTACCGTCATTGTTTCAATAATTATTAAAGGAGTGTTTCGTTTATCTAACAGTACTGAAACTCATTCAGTAGGTATTGCGTATTGTATAGCGTTAGACTAACCTCTTGAGTTTTAATTCTGATTGAATCTGTGACTTATATCAAGGTACTGAAACAATTATGAGTTATAAAAATCAAATTATCTATATTTATGATTTTTATTTCTCTACCAGTGGCATGTATGTGGTTTACTTTATTTTACTAAAAACAAAATTCATTAACGGTGGCAGTGTTTACTAATCCTACTGGATGATGATATATTGCACAACCAATGTAGCAAGCTTTCGTCTAGCAATGTACTTCTGATGCTTTTGCTCTAAGTATTAATCGTACAAAACAATGTGTATAGTAAATAATGAAAATTTATATGAAATTTTACGATAAATTTTGATTTTTATAATGAAACATAAACAACGACAATACTGACAATGATACTATTTTTAGTAAACTCCACCGACTAAATGAAAAAAACTTAAAGGGTTCTGAATATTCAGCTCATAAACCAAATCATGAAACTATAATATTTAAGCAAAGGAAGTCTATTATCAAATAAAATATTCACTTATTAATGAACAATAATGGCAAAATTTCATAAATTAATGCTATCAGTTTTGAATCATTTAGAAATTTTCAATATAATACTGAGGGAAAATGCTCTTATAAAAACAAAAGGACTGAAGAAAAAACTGTCAACACTGTCACAAAAGGACTGTCTTATAATATATGTTTTTGATATTTGCTTATATACTTGTTTATATGGCGAATAATAACTCATGTATATACATAATCATAAATCTTCATTTGCTATGCTATAAAAAATGTTGACTTAACAACAACACTCGTTAATTCAATTTTAAATTCTAAAGCAAAAAAAAATATTATTTAATATTTAGGTCAACTCCAATTACCAATTTTTATGGATTTAGAAAATAGGAACTAATAACTTGAATCTTCAATCAAATTGCTTAGCAAACAATTTAATCGGATTTTTGACTTTTCAAAATGTAGAACACATTTTTTTTTTTTAAATTTACAATTGTTTCTAAGTAGTACGTACGAACACCACACCTTAAATTAAATAAACCGGAAAAGTTTTTTTATTTATTTTATAAGAATACATAAAGTATATTTTATAGAAACTACAACTACATATAAAAAAAACGATACAAAATTTAGCAATTAAAGAAACAATTTACAATAATGAAAATAAAACAAGAAAAAATATAATCTATACAATCTACAACCACATAAAATAAAGAGAGTGTAAAATATCCTTTATTTCTATTTCAAAAATTTACTTTGATTTACTTTTAGTTAACTACATAGTAACTAAGTACCGGTATTAAGTTACGCATTAAAAAAATATCACGTCCCAATGACAAGCTCCTACGTACCGGTACATAATATGAAAACAAATATTCTTTGAATTATTTAACCCTTTAATATTTTTTTTAGAAATAATTGATGTAAATGCTTTAGGCACATCATTTTTTTTATATGAATTTAAGTTATGTAGTTGTACATGATTGTTCAACATACCTGGACGGCTGTAATAGAACTGCTATACATTTTTAATCCATGATTCTCTATATACAACAGGTAGGATAGAACTATTTGGCTCAACAATCAGTCTATCTATTTAAACGTAAAGCAATCAAAATTAGACCACAGTTTAAAGGCAGTAGTAAATCGTAAATTTGAATTTGTCCACCAAAAAAATTACAGAATCGTAAGAGAAATTTCAAAATTATGCAAATATTTCACACTAAAAGAGCGATAATGCGGTATTGATGATAGTGAAACAATTGACGTATATGTACGACACATTTTTTTGATGTATTTGTGAAAATTCTCCAAATTTTCTAAGGATTCTGTAAGTTATAATCGAAAAACTTTTATCTGAAATACAAACAGTATTGTGATTGCGATAACAATAAATAGAAAGAAAATAAAAAAAAGTTAAAATAGAAGTGGGTATATAAATATTAATAGCCTAGGAAGATACGCGAGTCCTGATATGTAATGAATGCACTAGTTAGAGAAATAATAAACAGAACCTACGAAATGAGGTCGACTGAATGAATAAATGATAAATTGAAAGAAAAAGAAAAATGTGAAGAAATGTAAAAGTAAGTATCGAAGAGGACTCGACTGAATTTGTAACAATATTTTTACTTATTGAAAAATCAAAATATTTTAGAAGGTAAAAATATTAAAATTTAAAATGTAAAGTAACTTGTATTATAAGTAATAAGTGAAAAATAATATATCTTGGGAGAAAATATAAAATCACTAAAATTCGAAAATCATTTAGAAATGAGCCCCTGCAGATATTACACAAGTAATTTTTATATGTATAAATTAAATTTCATAACAATAAAAAATAATTGTAAATTAATGAATTTAAATTTGACTATCTAAAATCACTCAAGGGACACAGAACAGTTAAATATTTCTTTAACAAAAAATAAAATTCAGGTACCAAAGGTAATTTATTAAAATGAAAAACTTTTGACAGAAAGCAAACAAATTGTATAGATTAAAACGGAAGTTGTTTTGAGGGAGAGATGAGAAGAGGTACAAAAGGTGGATGAATTTTAACAAAATATAAATTCATTCAATTGTATACGCATTCTATAAATCGTATAGAATAAAATATTTTATAATGTACACCCACAATCTATTATTGTACCTCAACATGAATTTATTATTAGGTAATTTCAGCTACTGATATTTATATTATTTTTTATTGCCACTTGTACTCTAGTATTCAACGATTCTTTTGTAGTTTTTTTTTTTGTGAGTGTTTAGATATGTGTTGGTCTTTATCCTATTTGGTTGGATAGGTCAATTCGATATATAAAAAGTTTCTATTTTTATATATACATATAATATATTTAATACAACTTTTGTAATGCCTTTAAAGAAAAATAGAAATATAGACGTTAAAAGAAGTAGAACACTCTTTTGGAATGTATTTCACCTAAACATCACCGAATGTAGTTTTATTGCTTTTCAAACGAATCAAATTAATAACAAATTGATGGTAATATTATATAATGTTAAATATTCGTTTTTAAAATTATAAGTAAACTTGATATACTTTTGTGTTGGTCTAAATTAACCTAAAATTAAATAGATCAATGCAGATGCCATACTTGTGAAATATAGACACCATATATCAACCTAAAATCAAAATTGGTGACGCAATTGTTAAATAGTATGTTGAGAAGTATTGAAATTTAGGAGTAATCTTTAAAAAAAACTTTCACTTGACCCACTCCATCACACAACATTAATCATATTACCAAATAGGTCAATTCGAACTTGCGTCAATTTCGGGAGCTCCCATTTTCATCTAAATAATTTGAATAGAAACAAACTTAAACAAGCTCTTGTAATAGAAAATTTTTTTTTATTTTTTTTTTTAATTGGGTCCTGTACTATGTAAGAATTTAATAACCTACTAATTTTATTCAATATGCTTGTGCACGTTTTGTAATGAATAGAAGAAATCATGATAGATGTTACAAAAGCAATACTAAGCTTAGCACATTTGGTTTATAAAAGTAAGTATGCTGTCGAAGCTGGATTACTTAAATGAAAATCTAGTATTTTGTGCTGATCAGCATTGGTCAAATTCTATTAAACACAAATATAAAAACAGCAATCACAAACCATCTGTCAAAAGCAGTTATCTGTTATATATATTAATTTGAAAAAGAGTTATCTATATTAATTTGTTCGTCTGCCTTGATTATTTAATCGTGAAATCTTATTTAAATATTCCTATGACAAAGGAGACTGGACCAGGTCGAATTCGTTCGGAATTAAATCTGGGACCTTTCAGCTGCAAGACAGGGGCTGGTCCTACTGCACCAACCAGCGTTTTTAGCAATACCAAATTTAAAACGAATTATTGTACAATAAGAACTTGAGTTTTGAATGCTTTTGTAAGATATCAATATTATCATACTGATATTTGTTAAGAGATTTTGAAAGCTTTCAAACATTAATTACTTTGTCTAGCGGCAACTTAATATAACTCAAGTAGTTATATTAATTTTAATAACAAATAGTTAAATAACAAACCTTAGAGATTCTCGCAAAAAAAGACTGGATTACGCCATACTACCTGCAAAAAAAAATGTCTACACATAAAACGTAAACATGTGTTTTTGTTGCCCATACCCTCTTGGAGAGTATAATATACAACTTAAGCGCATCACTATAGTCTATCGTCGACTCTATATTTATCTTCCACGGTATTTGAACTTCAGTTTGCTACTTCATTGGGTTGCATTTTTTTTCAGCTCTCCTACCAATTACAAAATAGTCAGATGTACAATTATGTGGCTTATTATGTATTTTATTAACTGTCCAACAATATAAAATGAAAAATTAAATAAAGTTTTCATGTTATAAAACACTTAAAAGATGTTTCTATAAAAAGAATGATATACCGAAACTTTTATTTTTACGAGTGGGTATCTTAGCATTAGGTAATATTTTATTTTATTTCAGCGTTCTATTTCGATTCCAATGACTCTTAAAGTCAATTCATTTTTATGCAAAAATAGAAATGAAAATAAAATATTTACATGATATTTTTTATGCAGTTGTGTATTATTGAAGGTGCTATAAAAAGTTTTAGTATATTTATCGTCTACCTACCTACCTAACATTTTACAAAATAAATTAATGTCTTTCACTCTTTTTTTTTTCTTTTTCTTCTCCCATGTCTCTCTACACAAACTTTTTATCCCTTTCTTTTTTTTCTAAGTTTATTTAGGTGAAAATGTCATCTTAATATCGTTCTAAAATTGACTTTGATTAATTAGTTGTGTTTTTTTTTATTATATAACAAAATAAAAAAATATAGCCAACCATTTTGTTTTTACAGTTTATCTCATAAATCTTGTGAAGTATTGAAGTAGTAAAAATGAAAAATGTTTTCATAACAATTGTTACAGTTTACTCTACAATATAAATAACAATTAATACCTACTGGAATAATGTAAATTCGAATAAGAGTTGGAGTATTTTTGTTTTTGTGGAAAGTCGTAAAGATTTATTAAATTTGAAGTTTATGAATTATAATTATTTGGTTTCAAAGCGAGTAAAAAATTTTGTAGGTCTTAATTGAAATTAGTTAATATAAAATAATAATTAATAATGTTAATTTGTTTATTCTCTGGTTTTTTTCTTTTTTAAGTAGAACCAACATATTTTATGATAATTTTATCCTTCCATTTATATTAAGGTCTGATTTGAATTTTATTCAAATTACTAGAAAAGAAACGTATTGTAATAACTGTTAAAAGAATGTATTAGTTACCAGCTATAAACGTATATATTTTACATAATCTATATGAAGTAACCTTTACAATCTTATGATTAAGTACTCAAATACAAGCAGGGAAAGTGAAACTGAAGGTATTTATGTAGTTTTCTATATTTGATTACTGAACAAAATTTTATGTACTTTTTATTATTCAATTAAATTTGTTTGCTTTAAAACTTGAGTTAGAAATGAGGAATCGAACCGAATATACGTTGCCGTGGCTGGACACAAACATGGTATTCTTACATACAAATCGATGGTCTGATAGCTTATGCCACACTGACGCTTTAAATGTTCCTTTATCTCCGATTTGTTAATAAAAAATGATGCGTCCTGCACAGTACAGTCAGACTGATGGAAACTATTTGCAGAGATTCCAAATCATATGGTCATAGTAACATCCTCGGCCAGCTCCTAAATGAACTGATGCATACAATCGATTATATCATTTCCAAAGTGAACTTTAAACAAAGCTATGGTAGTGTTTCTTGCTAAGGTGTTTTGAAATAGTGTTTTGGTGAAAATAAAAAAATATATAGTAATTTTCACTGAGAAAACGTTATAGAAACTTTTAAATACTCTCTTTATAGCTACTCAATGTTAGAGCCAGATTACGGTCTTTGGTTGTCTTGGATTTCTCTCAGAATATGGGAATTATTGGTAGAAGTAAATTTCATTGCGCTGGGTTGCTCTAGTTGGCAAAGCGAACCCTTAAAAAAATATTAACCTACCTTCAACATCTAATCGAATTGGTATCGGGAGGCCCTTAGGGAAATACATAAATATAGTTAACTATAAGAAGCTTTGAAATGTTAGGTAAGAAGTAAATACTGAAAATTTCTTGTGTCAACAGAATGACATCTATCGAGGTCATAAGAATATCAGCAAAAGGAAAAGCGACTAAACTCTAAGCTAAGAAAAATAAGCTTCAATACCATGTTTTTTTTTTATAAAAAGCCATAGCGTTTGGTAGGAAAATACCTTTAGCACTTACGTGACGCTTGGTTGGGATAGGATAGTATAGGAAAATTAGGAAGAAAAAAAGTGAGATGATTACTAATGCGAAGTTGAAGAATGAAGGTATTAATATTTTCTTTAAACTTTTGCAAATTGTAAGTTGAATGTGGAAACATATTGGGAGGAATATGATTCCAGATTCTTGAAGTGCGAACTATGAACGAGCTTCCCTAACCGACTTTATGCCATCTTGGGATTTTCACAGTGTAGGGGTGAGCAATTGCGGCTCCTCTTTTTCGCGTTGAAATTGTTTAAGAGGCGGAAGCAGCGCTTTGATTTCTAATGAGAATATGTTCACATCTACGAAGTATCTATTGAACGGAAAGTGCTCCGATTACACGTCGATGTCCAAGAGAAAGTTAGGGATGAAGTTACATTCTACAACGTAGTTGTAGTTGTAGCATTAGATTTACGGATAAAATCGAAGGATGCGTCCAGTGTACTGTCATCAGCCATCATCACTGTCATCACTCTGATTGGATTGAAGGTTATTTGCTGTAAATCGTTGATGAAAATCAAATAGAGGGTGGGAAAAAGAACAGATCCTTACAAAACACCAGCATTTATATTAAGTTTTTCAGATGTGAAGTCGTCTACTAAGACGCGAATCGGAAAATTCGAAAGGAAATCTTCAATCCATTTAGAAAAAACCGACCCTAGACCAATAGGTTGGAGAGATATCTAAAGTAACAATATCAGCCTCACCAGAATTATGTAAGGTGATATTGAGCTTTAGCAAAGGTAAGTCATCATGTCACCGATGGATCGGTACGATCCAAAACCATATTGTCTATCTCAGACTATGCTTTTACTTTCAAGATATTTCGAAAATTTATCATTAGTTATATTTTCTATAATTTTGGAGAGAATCGAAGCAATAGTTATAGGTCTATAGTTCGTGGGATCGCTTCTGTCACCTTTTTTTGGAATTGGATTTGATAGACAATTGAATTTGATGCAGACATTCCATTGACTGCACTATTGACCAGTCGAAAAGAACAAATGGTCAAAGGTCAATAGCTTCGCAGTGATATCGAAATGACGAAAGCAATTTTTTTTTAGAACCATTGCAGGGTTTCCGTCTGGTCCGGTAGATTTATTTACATCAAGATTAGTCAGGGTTTGACTATAGCTTTTCTTCCAAAGTATAGAGTCTACCAATTGAAAACTCTATCTGAGGTATTGAGGGTTAGAATAAGAGCTATAGGAGGTAGTTCGGATTTTGACGCAAAGAGTTTTTTACAAAACTAACTACTTAATTACCTCCTACAGCTCTCTTTCCAATTAAAAACTCTATCTGAGGTATTGGAGGGTGGAATAAGAGCCTTAGGAGGTAGTTAAGAGTTTGACGCAAAAACTTTTGCAAATAAGTTGGCTTTACTGTTTGTTTCCATTACGATTCCATCATCGTCAATCAGTGGAAGAAAGGAAAGAAAGGAAGACTACGGACTATGCGAAATGAAAAATAATATATGAGTCCCAACTAATCATTGAATTAAATTTGATTAATATAATTTTTATTTATAATTGACAGACGAAGATGTTGCCAGATAACAAGATTTCTTTTTGTCGATTTTAATAAAGTATTTGCATAATTGAATAGGACAATAATTGAACTTGGGTAGGTGGTAGTAGAAGTTGTCGGAAAACTTGTAGATTTACACCAAGGGGGGTCATTATGGTGTCACGGAATCAAATTAAAAAATAGAAAGTCAATAGAATAATTAAATTTTATCGATTATAAATAATTATCGTTTCAAGTTATGGTTTGATATATTTCTCTTAATATATTATTATCTCACTACGCCTCTTTCAAAGTTTATTCCTTTTAAATAATAATTTACTTGAGAACAAATTCATTTTTGTATTATTTCCTAATTTATATTTTAAGGGTGTGCGATTAATAAAGAATGTTCAATATCCAATTTATTTGTATTGATTTGCTTTTTTGAATTCATTATTGTTATTATTATTATGGTAATTTTATGAGACAACAAAAATGAATATTTGCATGCGTTCTGAAAGTGTTGAATTGCTTTGTCAGGAATTTTTATTCTAAATTTTTAGCAACAACAACAACAAAATAAAGAGAAATTATTCTGATTGTGCAAAAATTGTTAAAATTCTTTTTGACTTGTCGTCTTAGTAAGATTTATAAGCTACCGTTATTAAGTACAGAATTTTTAATGGTTCTTCTAATATTGTGTATAGTTCCAACAACTCTTTGATTTATTTATAAATTTTATGAGTTTTTTGTTCTTTTAGGGTGGATTTGTGTCTTTGAAAAGAAAACAAAAAATTAAAAATAACAATTTTTGGAATGTTTCACAGATTCTTTCAAAATCCATTATTACACACTTTGTTTTGATATGATCTGAATGGGACCCTATTGTCAATATTATACCATTAAAATTAAGTGATAAATCACATAATATGTTTTGATATTATTTTTTATTTTTGTTTTTCTTTTTGCTAAAGGATGTTGTTCTTTATTGGCTGTTTAGACATTCATGAGGGACAAATAATAATTTATGAACAGATAAATTTAAGAAACTCTATATCTATTTTGTTGGATACTTACTTTGTTTGTTTTTTTGCAGAAGTGGAATATTTATTAAAAATGAATTTAAATTTTTGAAATCTGCTTCTAAAAATTGTAATTTTTTTTTAAACTTATCTTTCCAGATGAGGTATAAAAGTTTTACTAAAAGTTGAGATTTTATTTTTTTTTAGTATGTTGTATTGTATTTGAGGTAATGAAAGAGGCTCTAATACAATTTACCAAATGTAAACTATAATAATTTGATATATTAGAATAAATTATTTCGATAAGTGTCAAAGAGAAAGGCAGAGTTGCATTTTATCATCCATAGTGTTTTAGTCGTAATGAGTAACACAATGACAACTACTGAGGCTGTAAATGAGAGCACTGATATTCAGTCTTTTCGAACATATTAGCCACTTAGAAATACATATCAGCCGACAATGTGTATTTATTGTCACAGACAAATGAAGACTTAAATGATATATGACAAAATTCGTATGATACTGAGAAAAGTTCCAAATGATAATAGAGCAAAAAAAAATTATAGGCAAAACTGGCAAATCTAGGAGGTGAATATTGAATTCAATTTCGGGCCGCATCAGCAAAACCTACACAAAAACAATTTAACATGGAAATCTGACATAGAAAATGTCATTGGACTATACCACAAATTAAATAACTATACACAGACGATCAGTTTCATATAAACATTTTTAGCTATTTATTTGTGGTACAAAATTTTCTGGCTCCACTATAAAATCTACAGAAAATAAAAATCTTATACATATATTTCTCATTTTTTGCAGATTTGTCTTATTTCTCTCAAAATTCAAAACCAAATCTGCAAAAAAATAATGGAATAGAAATGGATTTTTGTTTGTTATTTGTATAATTTGCAGTGGAATAAAAAGCAAAACAATAAAAAAAAATATAAATTTAAAATAACATAAAATACTGACATACCATTATCTACTCTAAATAATAATTTTATAATTATTTACTATTTGGTGTCTTGTTTTGTCTGATTTGCTTTAAATTGAATGTGATTTATTGGCAATATGTGTACCTCTATCTATACTTATAATTGTGCACAGAAATAAAATATAATTGTATAAGTAAAAGCGAATTTGTTCATTCTGTGGGATGAGATTTAAATATCATAATAAAAATTCTTCAAACAAATAGGGTTGTGTAGTTCGTTGGTGAAACGATGAATTACTAGACTCTCAGAAAAGAAGAAAAATAAAACATTTATTTTTTTTGAACACAATTATAACAATGTCCATACAACATATAATAAAAGAATCTTGCAAAAAAAAAACAACAACAACAGCACCAAACAAAATTTGAAATTCTCATTCCACAATTCACACTTGCAGCAAATATTATATTGAGGCGTGGTTTCTATATCCTAGGACTGGGTACTGCACACACGTATGCATTGAAAGAAATAAAATTAAACTCTTTTTATTATTTTATCGTGTATCGATTTAGAGTTGCCACTTAACAAAAACTTTAAAATTAAAATTTCTCAAAAAAAGTCTCAAAAAATATTAAATTTTTTCAACATAAAAATTTCTCAAAAAATGTAACTTGAAGAAAATGAAATATTTGAATTAATTCGGATCTAGTTTTTTTGAATTCAACTGATTTTTCAACTATTTTCAAATTCAGTTTCATTACTTAAATATAACAAAAAATGTCAACTTGGCAATATTTTTTGAAATTTGTTTTATCTTTTCAAGTTCAGTTTCACTACTTAAATATAAAAAAAAAATTTCAACTTTAGAATTTATTTTGAACAAAAATTATTTTCTTTAAATTTTTTTAGAATATTGAAAAAACATTGATTTTAATATTAAATTTATAAAAAATATAAATTTAAAAAAACGTATATCGCTGTATAAAAAAAAGTGTATTCGGTATTATTGGACCTAAGTGGCAACCCTATAATAAATTATAATATAATAATTGAAATAAAAAAAGGAATAGTAGGTACCGACCAAAATGAATTAAAAAAAAGTGTTTACATATGCATATATAATACCTATGCTTATAATCTTGAAACAATTATGCCACATATAAGCAATCTTCATAACCATAGCCTAATCTGTAAAATTAAAATCGGAATTGAATTTTTTTATATAAGTATGCATATGCATAAGTTAGAAGGGATCTATTCTATCAATTTGATTCTGTATGCACATATGGATGCACAAACCTCATTTAGGTGGTACAGTACATTATATAATAAAGGTCAATTATAGGTACTGTGCGTGTACGAGCAAACATTAAAAAAAAATTCAAATTTTTTTTTTCCAAACATAATTTTTGTTGTTCTTTTTTTTATTTTCACAATCCATTGTTCTTTCAGTAAATTTTTTTATTTTCATTTACTTTTATACCCGAATTTTTATTTTATTCATATAAAAAAAACTCTTTTAGGAAATAGGTAGGTAATCAATTTATGTACACCTACATTACATTATATGGTCTTCATAATTATTTTGTTGGTTTTTGTTTTTGCTTTTGGCTAATGAATAAATAATATAATGAAAAAATAAGAAGGATAAAATAAAAAAAAGATAACAAAGAAATTTTGTATTTTTTTAAATTTATTGTTCTTGATTTAGAAGATGAGATTGCGTCGTTGGCTCATAAAAGAATACTAATAGGAGAACAGCAGAAAACAAGCAAACTAATTCACAAAATCAAAAAAATTTTAAAATAGAAATATTTATAAATAGATATATAAATATGAATATCATTTAAACGATTAAACTTTTATATCTTTCTCTTTTTTGCTTACGTTTTTTTTTTTTGCAACATATGAATATTATGATATATTATTCTTATATCATCCATTAAACCAATCTTCTGGCCTGTAATGTAAAACAAAAATGAAATACTTATTTGAATGGATGAGTTCAAATATTTTTTGTTTTTTTTTTTTCAAAACAGACTTTTTATTCATTATATAATATGATTATAGCTACAAGCGCATATTATTCTTTTCTCTGAGAAATCATCAAAATAAAAATTAAAAATAAAAAAGAAAGGAAAATTATTGAAAATAAAAAAAAGAAAACACAAATTTTTTGCAAATACATATTGCGAATTTGTACGTTTTTTTTTAGTTTTTGTGGTACAGTTTTAATAAAAACTAAAAATAAAATAAACATAAAAAATTCAATCATATCAAATCATATTTAAATAAAATATGGCTAATTTATATAGTGTTCGATGTTACCAAGTTCAGAATCAAACTCTTACACTAATACATAGAAAACATTTAAAGTGTTAACTACTGGACGCATCAATCACTGAATTGTTGCGCTGTCATTTGTCAACATAAATATACAACAACGTCTAGGTTGTTTTCGTTTATTCATTCTAAAGAAGGAATGGAAAGAATAGAATACTTGATGACGTCTCGATAGAATATTCCGAACAAATAGAATAAACGAACAGAATAGAATAAAAGAATAAACATCAGAAATTGTGATTGTTTATTTTTTTATTTATTTATTAATTTTTGTGAACAAAAGTTTTTACTATTTTTTAATTTGTGTAAATTAGTTAATATAGTTAATATAAGTTATAATAGTTATTATAACTATTATATGGACTTAATTCCTTGAAAAAAAAAAACAAAAACTTTTAAAAAATTTTATTTCTGTATAATAAATACAACTACTAATTTTATATAAACATTAATATTTATACAACTATTCATAATATTATATTTTTTTTTCAAAAACATTTTTTTAATTAACCAATATTTTCCATTTTTTAAATTAAAATAAAATATATGTAGTCAAATTGTTATTACTGTGAACTGTCATTCCGTAATTTTATTCTGTTTATTCCAACTCAGAGATGGAACAAAAAGAATACGTTCGAAATATACGGAATAAATAAAAAAAATACAGAACAGAATATTTGGAATATTCCGAATGAATAAAAAAACGCTTTTTGACATATTCTGAATATTCCGAATATTCGGAATGAATAAACGAAAACAACCTAAATAAATAATTATTTAAGTTGCGCACTTACATAAAGAGAGCGAGTGTTACCAATGTGAAATTTTTTTTGTATATAAAATTGAAGGGTAACTAAGTTATTTCAAATAAACGTAGAAATGTAGGATTAAATAAAACAGTGAATAGTTTTTTCAAAATTCAAAAAATTGTCAAAATGTCTATATGTATTAAATTTAAATATGCAGCGATGATTTATGAAAATAAATAATTTTTTTTTTTTGCTACACTTTAATATAAAAAAATATTTGCTACAAATAAATTTTTTAAATTATCAAAATTACAGAATAGAAAATTCAAAACGTTGATGAACTGAATAACTGATAAAAAAATTGGAATGATAACATTTACGCGCGCATATATAGATGCAATTGCAATTCAATATAAACACATCCAATTGCCGCGTATCTATTATCTCTTTTTTCTCTATGATAAGTCTATTATTCCTTTTATGAAAGAGAGTTTGTTAAGATATAATTTTGTGATAAAATTTATTTAAATGATTAAACCGTGCGTGAGCATGGGCCGTTCCTGCTGGAAGCATATTATTATGTTTCATCTTATATATGTAAATCAATGTATTAAAGTTTAATCTTTGTCTAATAGACATCCCAGCATTAAATTTCCCAGCATTAAATTTATGTTTGACCTTCTTGAACATTTCTAAATTACTGTAGTTCAGTAGTTCCTTGAAAACCATATTTTTCAAATTTTTTTAATAATATATCTCTCCTTATGGTTTTGAATGCTCTTTTCAAGTCTAAAAAAACTGCTACAATTATTAGATTATTTTCTTTGACTAGTTTCCATTCATATAACACCAAATTTAGAGCTGTTTCACATAAATTTTTACCTCTCCAAAATAACTTTGTTCATCCCAAATAATATTATTCGTTTCTAAATATTGTTTCACTTGTGAATTAATTACATTCTCCAATATCTTTTCGTACATCGGTGACATATTAATGGGTCTAAGTTCATTTAATAATCTTGGCTTACAGTTTTTAGGAATTGGTCGTACAACCGTTTCTTTCCAGGTACTGGGAAATAATCCATGTGTTGATAATATGCACCAACACATCATCAAAAATATTAAAGGAATCTCTAATTATATTTGAAGTTATTGAACCCATAAAATCTTTGTTTTTATTCATTTTTTAATAACCTCTAATGATTCATCCTTATTAATTTCTTTAAATTTGAAAAGATTTATTTGTCCTTCTATTTGATTCTCATATTCCATACTTGGTATAGTATTACTGATTTCATTAATACTTTTAATGAAAAATTTATTAAATTTATTAGCAATATTTTCAGCCCCTTGAATTTCTATATTGTCAATAACAACATGATCTATTGATTGATTTTGATCCGATTTTGTAATATATTTTTTAATAACTATTAATGCATAATGTGAAAAATTAATGTAGTAACATTGATAAATTTAGTATGTTTTCCTAAATTATATCCAGTAAGCTATTAAACTTGATTATCATTTAGTGCAAACTTTGAGGGGCATATTTTTATTGTTAGACTACATCGTAAAGGAAGATAATTTTTTTATACTAATTTCAAGGTTAAATCAAGACTATTAAGAAAATTTATTTTAATTAATAGTATCTAGGATCCCAAATAATTCTAATCCCACCATGTTTGATTTTAATAATATTATTGCAAAAATTTTAACTTTAAAACTTTTTAATGAACATTCGCGTGCAGCTGATTGTAAAGAAGACTCTGATGACCAATAGGTCTATATAGAAATATCTGGTCACAAAAATTAAAAATAATAGAGTCATAATTCCTATACAATAGAATATAGCTAGTCTACCTAAAAAATCATTCATAATCTTATATATGTACATTACATACCTCTATCTATCTCTATAAGAATAACAACATACATATGATATGTATACTTAAATTTTATTTTATTTAATTTAAATATTTTTATGAATACCTGTTGTTTAATGTTTATTTTTGTTATGAATTGAATTGGTATTTATTTTGTATGCGATGATCCCACACCTCTATATTTAAAAAGCCTCAAAACTAATTTTTACTTCGTTAAATATATTTATTTGTATGGAAAATCGTCGTAACGAAGATTTCATATTGAAAACAAAATTGTGCCTTGAGTCTCCATATAAAAATTAAATTGACCACAAATTTTCAATATGATGTACATATAATGCACATATGATTGATCATTGATTATAAAATAAACACAAATATTGATCCAAAACTAAATAAAAACACACAAAACCATAATACTAGAATTGCAAATGATATAAGATTTGTTGCATACTTGCATCTAGGATGAGATTCAATAACTATTCAGTTTGCTTTTAAGTTATCTAATGATTTGCCAAATGAAATAAAAAATTTCAAAAAAACAGGTTTATTTAGAGGTGAAATCAAAGATTATTATTTAAATCAAATTTAGTTTAATTTCGCAAATAAATAAATAAAAGTTTTAATGTAAATATTAGGAATAGTTGTTAGATAGTAGAATATTAAGTCATCGATAACTTAGCATGCACATTTTTTAGCAATTACGTTTGTGTGTTTAAGTATTACTAAAACAATACCATAACATTTTTCTTATTATAAATAAAAGTTACGTTTAATATAACTACTGAAGCTGCATTTCTCAGTTGCAAAAAAGAAAACAGCCACCGTGGCAGATAAATACGATGCAAGCAAGTGTTGTGATTCAAAATAAGAATCTAAATATTTGTTAATAATTATTTAATAATTATATTTATAAATTTAAGGTAAACAATATAAAATCGGACAATGGAATGGTAATAAACAACATAAAATATTTCAATTCCTCTTAGTTTACACTTTACTCTGTTAAGATAGTGGACAAAAAATAAAAGCAATGTATGTTGCTTCCGTTACTTAACATCATTACATTCAATCTGTAAATTCAAAAAGGTGAGTACAAATATCAATTTTTAATAATACAATTATTATTCTTTTGAAATATATTTAGAAGGAAACGTAGCGAAAACAAATATTTTTTTCGAATTTTTTTAATTTTTAATTAAAATTTCAATTTAAAATTTCACCCCATGTATATGTATACAAATACATCTTGACATACAAAAATGTTAATTTATCAAATTGTCGCAACTGATAGAGTTTCCCTTTTGTGTTTCTTATTTTTTGCGCCAGAATTAAAACTAAAGTCCCAAATATGAATTTAAATTATGGAAAACTATTCATAATGAAATTGATTACGATTTTGTTTTATCAAACGAGCGGGCAAATACTAGTAAAAAGTTTAATCATTTTCAGCCTATACACATTTCATGTTTTCTATGTTAGATCCAAAATTGAAAAAAATTGAAGTTTACAGGACGTATACAAAAATAAAAGAAAACGAAAATAGAAATAATCAAAAAAGGTTTGTCAGGTTAAAATAGCAACAAGTGTTGAGGGAAATGAAGAAACAACAAAAAAAAACAAACATAATGAAAAAAAGGAAATTTGAAATACCATGTTAGCATATTAAATCACCACCATAACAAAATGGTAACTATATTAAAGTGTACTATAATGGTATTTTAAATGAACTGAACTAGCCAAATGTTAGGTATGTATAGGTACCAACAGGTTGTTAATAATTGTCTGTTAAATTTTTTTTTTTTTTTTAAATAAAAATTACTTTATTTTTTGTTTTTGTTTACCTAGTAAGCAATGATTTTTCGTGATAAAACTTTTTAATTTTTTTTCCCTGCTACCATTTGTCCTGTTTTTCTTTTAAGCCAATTAATGTGTTATGACACGATAGTTACAATTATTATTGTTATTATTATTATTATTTATATATATATTTTTTTTAAAATCAACGATTATTCTATGTACATAAATAGAAAGAAAATTACAATTTAATTGTTTGAATATTAATTACAGCCAGTATATAATAAATAAAGGCAGTGAAATATTGTTGTTTTGATTTATTTATTTTGATAGTATTTGATTAAGTTTATTGCTGAGTTC
This sequence comes from Argyra leucocephala, assembly GCA_963942445.1. Lineage (NCBI taxonomy): Eukaryota > Metazoa > Arthropoda > Insecta > Diptera > Dolichopodidae > Argyra > Argyra leucocephala. The sequence continues at coordinate 92,502,519 of OZ012679.1, forward strand.
ATAGCAAATCCAATTAAAAAATAAAACAAAATGAGTTAAAATGCATTATCAGTACTGTACTAGATTAATTATTGCTTACGTATTTACTGTTTGTATTTACATTATATTTCTAAGCAAATATGAAAGCATTTACAATTTTTTTTATATTTCGTTAATATTGGATTGGCTGATGTTGAATATATATTTTTTATATACATACTTTAAAAATTCATTCTGGAGCTTGTTGAAAATCATAGACCAAATGTATAGTGAAATAATTTACATATCTTTTCAACTCATTACTCATTATTTACACACACACATGGTTATTAATATATAAATATAGGCACACTTTATTTACTATATAGTAATCGAATCAAATCAATATCGGGAATAGATTTAGAATGTACAAATGAAGCGAATCTAAAGCTGTATAAACTTTGTAATGATCAAACATATGGAATTGTAAGTGTGGAAAAGTAAAATGTTTCGGTCTTACATGCATATATATAACATATGGAAGATCATTTACTATACAAAAAAAATAGAGAACATATTATTATGAGCTTTGAGTTCATAATGAAATTAATATATTGGTGAAATCACAAATTCAAAAAAACGAAATTTTGTTTGAATTTGTGAGAAAAGAAGGACTCCGGAAATGATAGGCAGTTCATTTCAAGGACTTGGAAATTTCTGCAGAGGGACTCAATCTTTCAAATGGGAAGATTGAAGGCATTAGTTAAAAGGGACGAAAAATTTAATTACACTATCGTGCTTATTATAGTTCAATATCAACTTTAATTTGCAAATTATAATTTTAATATACTTTGCTTTAACAAACACACTAATTATTATTAAAGGTCACGTAGTCATCGTTGTGTATTGGGGATAACATCGGTGAGAATCTGATCGAGATTAAATAATTTTTTTAAAATATGAAGTAAAATTGTATAATTTCTTAGATGTTACATTTAAAGTAATAACTATATTATTAAATAATAGTATCGATAGTGTGTTTGATCAACTGCTGATAGTAAAAAAAAACATATATATAATCTTAAAATATGAATTGTAGAATTTGTGATATAAGAATTGGGCGGCAAGACATAAACAAAATTTCGTGTGGATATATTGCAGTATAGTTTTTCATTGTATACCTATGCACCGATATAATGACTGAAGATTTGGACCTCTACAAAACTTCAGGGAATAAATATAGATGAAATAAATGTAGTAGCAAGACACGAAAATCATTTCACTCTGATGTGTTTTTACAACCATCTTCTTTTACGTCTCTCAGTACTATAGCTAATCTAACAGCTTTGTATACTTAGGGCTTAACTTAGACTCCCAGCTTAAGTGGGTTGATCACTGTATAAATGTACAAAACTATTGTAGGTCTACTCTGAGAGTAATTTATGAATTGAAAAATCCTATACTTACTGTTTAGAAACACATAGTTCGTATTTTATGTAACAAAAATATATTTGCTGCAGTCTTCCACTGTTTATCGATTTAAAAATTCTTCCGCTAAGGCACTTGTATTGTTAAAAGGTACTCAAAACTTTTTATTAGATCCGGATATTTCAATTTTAGAACCTAGACTAATACAATATACGCAATAACAACAAAACAATGTGCCTTGAACCACAGTTTAGAACTACTACTTTGCATAATTTTTATTTTATATTTTTCTTATCGTTTCTTTAATAAATTGCCGGTTAACATAAGAAAATTCAGATTACTTTAATGTTTTTTGTAAAAAAGTAAAATCATGGTTATTATGTTTAGATAATTCTAGAGTTGAATCCTCTTTTGATGTACTAATTTAAAATTCTCAATTTCGGATATAATATTTTATCTATATTCATATTGTTATGTCACCATCACAATATATCCCGTAACCACCACCACCACCACAGGGTTTACCCTCACAAGATCGTCCTATAATAAGTCTTTTATTTTTCTAAGAACCATCAAGAACCTAAACCATTTCATTAAATTCTTTCTAAGAATTTCTTTATATACAAATCGTAAATTACAAATTTCGAAACTAATTTCAAAATCTACTTGAGTTTACTCAAGTTTAAATAATTACAAAACCACTTAAGAGAAATTATAAAAAAAAACGTTTATGAAATGTCAATTCTGCATTTTGATAAATATTATTTTAGGTCAAGAAATAAAATTACATTCTCATATTGCAAAATATCAATAAATTATTAATTTTTATGGATTTGTTGAATTTACTAATTTTTTTTTTAATTCTTTAAATTTTATTTAGAACACTTATGTTTTTTTTTATTATTTTTATATTTTTAAGAATTTTTGTAAAAGATTATTTTGGTAAGAAAAATAAAAAGCTGGTTCAAAATTGTAAGTCAACAAGGTTAAAACCAACCTTTCTTTAAATATTTTTATATTTTTTTTCAGTATAAGATAATTTAGTTGAAAAAAGTAATAAAGATTAATTTTCGCTTTAATATAAAAGTGTTTTATATTTGTTGAACAATTAATTACCTTTATACACTCTGCTCTTATCTTCTTAATTCCTCTTTGCTCTCATTATTTACCAAGCTTAGATCAAGGGTTTTTTTTTCTCAAAAGTCTGAATTTTTTAAATTTGTTAACATAATTTTGACATAATTTTAACCTAAAATTGTTTATTATTAAAAAAACTGTTTGGTTTTTTGCAAAAACCGGTTAATTTATTCGCAATTTTTGTTTTTTCCTAAATTTCACAAAAATCAATAACAAAATTTTATAAGTTTGCTGTGATGTTCCAAAGCTCATGCATGAAGCTCAAGTTTTTCTCTATTGTGCCTTTTTCAAGTTGGAGTGAAGTATAAATCGTATTTTGATTTCAGCCGAAAATTTTGTTATTTCATTGGCATATTCTGATTAGGCTTAATTTAACATGGATTGCCCAGAAAATCATATAAGTTAAAAGTGTGGTGTATTAAATCATGTTCTGGCAAAGCAAATTTTTCGAAAGTGAGGATATAATATCCAAACCTTATCACTAGTACAATAAGGTAAACATGATCATGAAATTAAAATTAAAATGGTTGAGTGATTCGCACAGCATATGACCGAAAATGCTCCATTCAAAATAATTTTCAAATTCATAATCGAATCTCCAAGAGGTGAAATATCGATATGCATGACAGAGTTTTGAATCTCCAAATAAAGAGAAGTTGTATATGTGGATCATGCTGACGAAATCTAGGGCCTATATAGGACCCATTCCAAAAGTCTAATACAAGCAAATAGTAAAGAAAATGAAATTTAACTATAAATATCAGAGGATGTTTTAAAAGTATTAGAAGACAAAAAATATATTTTATTGGGTTATCCAATTACATATTTAAAATTATTATCAGAGAGTAAAGACCTCTCTGCTGCTTCAACAGAAATCTATACGGCTTGGAATTTTATTGGTGTTGAATATTTAATTCCCGTCTAAAGAAGTTTTAAACTACCTTTTTGTGTTTTTTTTCTAATTTTGTATTTGTTTTTGAAACAAACAATCTTGCTTATTGTTAAAAGAAAATTGTCTTAAATTTTATATCACGTTTCTAAAATTTTCTCTTTTTTGTTTACTAAAAATCCATCTGTAGAACATTGACATCAACAAGATGTATAACAACTGTATCTTATCCACGATTGGCCATCTTATCCACGATTGGCCATTAATTTGTTTCTGAAGAACAATTCAGACAGTTTTTTTATGTTTCAAGGTGGTGTGCTTCTAATTTTAACGTTATTCTTAAAAGGTCAATGTTTTGAAACAAAACTAGTGAAGAGACATCCTGTTGAAATGTTTTTTTTTATTACAAAAGACAAAAAAAACATATTTTATGAAAGTCAAGTTGTCTCTAATTAAATTGAACAAAGACAGTGTATATCTACATATGTATTGTTCTGTGAAACTTCGATCATTATTGTGATATGCAGTACACTTTAAGCTTTTATGAATTTCTGTACTACTACTGTATATATACAAAAAATTAAAGATTTAAAATTATTTAAGGAATTATTAAATCAGTGGTAGAGGAAATTTTAAATTGCAGCAAGCAGAATCTCTCTTAAAATTTAAAAACAAATACTGGCGTGCATTTTGAATCATTTTAAATATTAAATTTATAATTAGAAGAGACATTGGAACAGCTGCAACCCGAAGACTGCATGACTAAGAAAAAATAGCTCAAAAAATAGCCCCCATTCTAGAATCAGAAGCTAACTTAAAGAATTTATACTACATTATGATCTAATAACAAATTTTTATTTTCCATAAGAATTTAAAATATTTCTTGTCCACTCTCTTTTTAATGGTCTAATCATGTTATTGAAATCGGCTTTCAACATCTTCAATCTATTTTTGATTGGCATTGTGTTTACTTTTGTATTGACCCGCATCTTCAAAGTAATTAAGTTAGAGCATTTTTAAGGGTTACAAAGTAGTATATTGTAAGTAGTGTAGTTGTAGTTGTAGTTGAATTGGTATTTGCTCATCCGTTTGAAGATTGAAAGAGTATTTGGTTGTTAAGAAATAATTTTCGCATTATGTAACTGTTTTCACATTTTAAATCATTTTTGAATGATAAATTGTCTTCAACGGGTACCCCAATACTAAATTACTAATTTTCATGTGAGATAATGCCACACATAAGAAATTTTCTTTAATCGTAGATTTTCTCTATAAAATCGTAATAAATCTTTTCTTTCTGGTTTTTTTTCCCATTTGGAAGATAAACTATTTTTCATATTGTTTTAAATTACCTTTGAATCAAAAGCTGCCTATGAGTCCTCAGATCCACATTAAATCCAATTTTAATGCATTTGTAACAGAACACTTACTTAGTTCAGTAAATTAAACCCTAACAATGTTAGCTGAATCTACGATAATTTAATAAATTTATATTCCTTGTGGATGAGAAGAAACAAAATACAGCTATTTTATTAATAAAATGAATCATACGAGTAGTAGGGTAAATTAGTTTCGACAATAAACATCAATTCATTTTATATTTCTGTTGAGTCGTTAAAAAAATTCAAAAGCGAAAGATAACGTAAAAAAGGACATGTACAATGTTTTTGTTTTTTTGTTAATAACCACCGAATAATGAGTTCATGCGACGTGTTAACTGTCATTCCATTTAAGTATAAATATATGATGTATATATGTATGTATACACAGGATGAAACTAAAGTAAATAAATAATGAATGTATAATGACACTAGTAAGGTTTATTTTTTATTTCTTGCTTCTTATCCTGACCTCGTATTTCAAATAAAGTTTGTATTGTTTTTGTTCGGGAATTCTTCAGTTATTTATTTTAACCGTTACGATAGTCCTTTTCTTCGTCTTTTCTGAACTACACGTCAATTTAATAAAAAAATGTTATACTCATATACATATTTATTTACTTTTTATATTTTGTAAAAATGGATTTTGTTCAATGATTCTACATGGTGGTATAAGATAGAATTTTATTCGCCTACGTTAGGACTAAGCATAATGTAATAAAAAACTTGATATTGTAATTTTTAATTTTAATTTTTTATTAATCAAATCGAGAATATATATGTGGGAGGAAATACTATTCTATTTGATATTTTTATAAATGTTGTTTGGATGGAGATTGGTAATAATTTTGAAACTTTGTAAATTATAACAAAAATTTTCGAGATTTTTATTTTAACTACTTTAAAAAAAAGACAGTTGATGATATAGTTGGTTTGGTTTATAATAACTCTAAGTAAAACGTTTGAGTTTATTTGTAATACTTTAGTGTAAGTTGTAAGCTTTGTGAATTTTCGAATTTATAGTTTTCAAAGTGTATTTTTCGAACTGTTTCAATAATCTGATGACTGGCTGATTCGATGGTTCTTCACTTAACCTTAATAGAAGAAAACACACAAATTCTTAGAATAAGTAGCAAAAAAAAAAATCAGTGGATGACAAAAGAAATATTAAGAAAAATTAAAATTCGTGAATCGTACTTCAAATATACTTAAAAGTACCCGGAGAATGCCCGCATCAAAAGACTTTTTGAAGACTGTAGAGAAGAAATAAGAAATCTTATTATGTTAGCCAAAAAGAATTTTTATTCAAATGAAATTTCTCGAAATCCATATAACAGTAAATAACTGTGGGACGTCTACAAAACCGTCATGTTTAACAAACATACTCTGAATACCTCTAATCACATTAAAATGCTGGAATGTAACAACCTTACTATTACTAATGAAGACGACATAGCTGATACAATGAATAACTTGTTCCCCAATATTACGGAGGAACTCAATGTTTTTAAAAATCCAATAGACTATGAATACTTGAATCAAACATCAAGAAATATTCACTCTCTCTTTAATTTAACTCCAACCAATGGTGAAGCCACTGGATACGATAACATATCTACTAATTTTTAAAAAAATATTCAGAACGATTGCTTCCACTCTTAGTTAAATTTATAAATATTTCCTTTCAAACTTCTACATTTCCACAATGCCTAAAAACTGCTATCGTTATACCTATATTTAAAAATGGCTCTGCTACAAAGAGATCAAACTACCGCCCGATTTCAATTTTAAGTGCGTTCTCTAAAATTTTTGAAATAGTTATAAAAAATAGATTAGACATATTTATTAAAATAATCACATCTTACATGATGAACAGTATGGATTTGAAAGGAACTCCAGTCTAACAGATTTTGTTACTAAATCAACAGATAGTGGGAAATATGTAGGTTGTGTGTTCATCGATCTTCAAAAAGCTTTTGATTGTGTGGACCATGAAATTTTACTCCATAATCTATCCTCACTGAATTTTAACGAAAACCAGGTTATCTTCTTCAAATCGTATTGGTCGAACCGTGAACAAAAAGTTCGAATTAATGACAAACTAAGCAAATCGAAAACAATTAAAAAAAGGAGTACCACAGGGGTCAATTCTGGGCCTACTCTCTTCAAATTGTATATCGATGATATTTCACGATTACCTCTTAAAGGGTCAATACAGCTATTTGCTGACGACGCGTCGCTGAAATATTCGGAATGTAGTGAGGAAGATCTGAAAAATTACATTCAATATGATTTCACTATAATTGATAAATGGCTTAATAACCACCGTCTCCTGTTAAATATAAAAAAAAAACCAAAATTCTATTATTTGAAAATAAACCCGTTTTCACAGAACTTTGGTATTTTCCATAATAACACCTCAATAGAAATAGTCAAAAACTTTACTTATTTAGGATTAATACTAGATAGCAAAATAAAGTGGAACGAGCATATTGATCATATTGTTAAGAAAATTAGCCTCTGCATTTTCATTTTAAGACGAGTACGGAAATACGTCTCAAAAACGGTATTAGACATTATTTATTCCTCATATATTTTGTCCGACATAACATATCTTAATCCGATCTGGTGTAAAGCCCCACAAAGTGCGCTAACCAGAATTGATGTACTGCACAAAAAGACTATTAAAACTATACACTATTATCCAAGATTATTCCCAGCCAGGTCTTTGTATTCAGATCAATATAAAAGTTTTGAAAATATCTGTAAGCGGGAATTATACACCACTGCTTTCAGAATTGTGAATAATTTATAAAACATCATTTCATTTTGAATAGATTGGTTGATATACATAATTATAATACTGAAGAAGTAAGGCCAATTTTTATACCTATACATAACTATTAGTTTATTTACCATTAAGTTATGTTAAGTTTTTGTAATTTTTAAATTGAATAAAGACAAAAAAAAATAGTTCAAACTTTGTTGTACAAATTATCATATTTTTTATAGTTAAGGAGAGAAAGTAGATAGTTTTGGAATGATAAATATATCAATGTATATAATGGCGAATAAGAGGAAGTTTACTGAATGAACGTAATCACTATTTATATTGAAGAACAAAAAAAATAACTTCACTATTTCGAAACTTCTACACAACTTATTTCACTAGCCCTCCCTGGCGTATTTATATTTCAGTCATCGCAAGCGTTAATCGAAATACAAGAAAAGGTCACAAAAGACATCCAGAACTATATAATATAGCTATTATTTCGATTTTGACCGATGAGATGGAAAGCATAATTAGTGAAAAGTTTTCAAAATATATTGAGGGTAAAAACGAATGAATAATATCTGACATGGTTTTAGAGCGCACCGGAACAAAATTAATATCAGTGAGAATTTGATGTTTTGTGTTTTTGCCAGTTTCCTATCAAGTGTGGCATGCGGCAATTCTGACGTAAATTCAGAGTTATTTATCTATATTCTGTATTTTCTAAATGGATTGAAGTGTTGCTCTGGAATTGTTCGGTTCGAATCTAAATCGATTGGTTCATGTCAAAATAAATGCTGATATTCCGTAAGAAGCTTCCTCCTCCCAATACTCTTCTTAATTTCCATCAATGATTTACCTTCGATCCAATTCATAGCTTTCTAGATGACCTTGAATTATCCTATGATTTTCTCCATATAATCAACTCTACAATTGCAGAAGTTAAGTAAAAGAAGACAATAATAATGGACAAATAAAAACGCGAATAATTATAATTTGATAAAAATTGTTCACTGGCGCAAGAAAAATAGTTGAGGTTAACTCGTCCAGAACTAATAAATTTCTAACTTCTTGCAAAATTTGAAGCTAAGATTTGAAGCTATAATCTTTCATTGTAATGTGTTACTTTTCAAAACTTAAATAGTCTTAACATTTAAATTAACAAATTACTTGAAATTACCGTATTTTTGACATCGTTAAAAGATAGCCTATCATGGTTTTTGGGCTGTTAAAGTCGATGTAAAAAGCTCTCTTCTCACGGTTAGAACTCCTCAATATATATTAGGTATTAGACTACCTTGACAAATATTGCAGAAAAATAACTTCGAAAACTAGCTTATGGTCCGAGCTTCATGTATGATATAAACCATATTACTCCTGAAGTGGAGCCAGAACTAAATAATAATAGTCCAACATATTGTTAGCCTACAAAAATGTACGAAAACTTATTTTTGCTTCAATTTCCATTTAATTTGTATAATACTCACTATTCTTTTCTATATCACAGCAAAAGGGTACGCACGTATCAAAAATTATATTCTAGCAACATTCGGCTCTTTATGTAAAATAAAAAGTTCCACGATAATATATGTTTTATTGTTATGCATCACTAAAATATCCTTACTAGGCTATGATCTATTTCACATATACATTTATTTTCTAAAACGAGTTTTACTTTAATGTTGTACAATCATTACCCTCTCTTGTGTAATGGTATATTGAAGATCCACATTCAAATTCAGATTAAATTTTTGTATGTTCATTTCTATTAATGCTATGCTTCAATGATTTTTTCTATTTATTTTCTATCTCTTTCTTTTTAATTTTACTAGTTTACTTTATTTTATAGTTCCGTTTTGTTTTACGGAAAATTCTCACTAAAACCAAATTAAAATTGAAAAAACAAAAATATAAAATTTGTATATTGAAATGTCAGTTAAAGAAAATGTTCACTGGCTTTTTTACGTGTATTTAAATTTCAAGGTTTCAAAATGAAAAGAATAAATGAAACCAAAAAAACAAAAACTAAAAAAGTTAATTTAAAAAAGATTGTTTTAACCAAATCTAGATATTTTGTTTTTTCTTTTTTTTGGTTTAATTCAAATTCCTTGAAACGAGAATTTTGTAGGGGGAATTATAATACTCATTCATGCACGTAGTCCAAATAGTGATTTTGAAAATTATTTGAAATTTTTGATTGACTACTTGTTTCGACCACCTAATTTCATCAATTTCTTTTATAAAAACCCATGAGTGATGAATTCATCGGAATTATTACATCTAGGAATTGAAAAAAAAGCAATTTTGAACATTAAATCTGAATTGAACTTATGCAGTGCGGAGAATAGTAAATGTGACCAAGAATTAATAAGAATAAAAGAAATGAATATGACATATTTAGGTGATTTCTTAAAAATACATCTGAACCAATTGAAATTTCTTCTTTTTATGTTAGGTTATAGCCTGATCAAAATACTCATTTCAATTTAATATTAGAATATTGGTATTGGACATTTATATCATATTTTTGATTGAGAAAGATGGTTTTTCCCACTTAATTTTATAATCATGATTGGAAAATGTTTGCTGATTCAATTAAAAAAAAACGACTTAATTCCTATTATCACAACAGTAACTAAATTATATTATGCTAAATTCAGCTTTAAATAAAATAAATTAAATTAAAAAAAAAAAACATTTTCTTATAAATTTGAACAAAAAAGTAAATTTCTATAACGAAATTTTGTATAATTTTCGAAATGTAATTTTTACAAATTGTAGTAAAAATGTAGTAATTCTAAAATGAAACCCATCAGAAAAATTATTTCGAATGTAAAATTGCAAAACTGTTTTTTTATGGAAAAAACTTATATTCTAAATTTTATATTTCTGGATAATGTTGTTCAATCCCTTTTTTTCAACTAACGTTAATGATTTTTTTCAAATTCAAATCGGGCCTATCTTTAATGTAGATTCATAACTCACATAATTAAGTTTTCTTCTTTTATTTGAAGTTTATTACTCAAAATTTTTTGTGTCCTTGTAAATACATAATAAATAAGATATACATTAAATATTTTTCCGTAAATTTCAATGTAAAACCTAATACCTCATATTATTTCAATTTACATTCTCTGATGTCAAGTAAATATTTTCAGATTTACACTTCTCCATAATAAATTATTTATTTTTGGTTTTTGTAAAATATTGATTTGATTTTGATGGATATCTTAAGACAATCACATGATATGCATTTCAATTATTAAATTTTTAATTTTTAATAAATTCAGAAATAAAATAATAATTTATTTATTTATATATTAAAGTATATGTCATGTTTACATACTGATAATGAATAATGAACATGTTCATTATAAATAATTATCTTTAGATTCTTTGATAAGAGATTTCAGACATGAACTTTTATTTTAAATAAAAGAATTATGTTTTCGAAACATGTCATAACAATAAATTTTAAATTTACAATTAATTTAATATTTAATAAAATATTTGATGATTTTAAAGATGATATGTTGTCGTTTGACAGTTTGAGAAAATGAACATTTAATATTCGAATAAGAATTAAGAATTTCCTAAATAGCTTGCATTCGTCTTCTATTGTAAATATTTTTAATTTCACATATAAGTACTTAATTTATGATATTAACACATTGCGTTGTGTCTATGCTTCAAATAAACGTTAGATATACATATTTCATTAACTTGGAATATTATTAACGTGCTTTACGAACTGAATCATTTAAACCAGAAGAACAAGGACTTTGAATGTATAAAACAAAACCATTATTCAATTTTATTTTATTGAACCTACGTGTAAATAATATAAAGGCCAAGATTTTTAAATTTTCTTCTAGAGAAATTCTTTCTTTGCTTGTCGTTTAACCGAAGGTGACAGCCTCTAGAATACTGTGGGATTCTAAAGTGCTTAAATTCCAAACTATTAACCAAATCATTTTATAAACATTTATTTTTCTGTAAATCTTATTTGCATAAGATAATCTTTGATTCAACAAAGGTCTATAAGAGGAAGAGAAAGAAAGGTCTATTTTTGAAGTATTCAGAATTTTAGGGTAACATATTAATCAAATTGTTTTATCCGTTTGAGGCAAATAACAAAGTTTTGACTGTCAAATAAACGTGAAGCTTCAATATTGACATGTCGAGATGCACAGTCTTATCAGGTGCACAGGAAGCGCATTTTTTGATTTAGTTTCTAAAATGTATGAAAATCAGTATTGGGGACATACCAGGAGCTTCAAATATATTACGCAATACTTTATTTTGCAATGTTTGGATAGTTTGAGTTGTTTAGCATAAACCCAATACTTAAATACCGTGAGCCCACACTGTCTTAATGTTTTATTATATATCAAAACTTTGTTGTATGTCGATAGTTTTGATTTCCTCCGACCGATTTGCCAAAGCATCATAATTCAAAATAAAACAAGGTGAGAAGTACTCCTCCCTAAGAAGATGTAAAAGCTTGTTAATAGATTTAAAAAAATAATAAATAAAATACAGCTTCACATTCAGAAAGGAAAATTGTCCTGAAGTTTACCTGTATATATTAATCTACACATACGCTATTATAAATAAATAAATAAAATTAAGTATTATATCAAAATATCAGGAGGCTCTAAACTTGATTTTGACCTCCAATATAACCTTCATAAATTCATAATAATAGACTTATAGATTTTCTTGAACTATTCAGTTTGATAGTCTCTTAGGTAGGTTAGTAGTTGGAAGTGAATGTCTTGACTCGAGTGATCCATTTATTATATATTTATATGCGGTTTTGAAGGATTATTCAATTAAGTTTCATAATCTGCACATTTAATAAAATATACAATGGAAATAATATTGCATAAAGTTTAAATTTAAATGTTAAATATGTGACCAAGAATTATAGTTACATATAAAGCCAGAATAAAATTGAATATATGTAGTTATAAGGATAGCAAATGAGATCAGAGTTATTCACATGACACACGTTTTAAGGATATATTCTTTAATGATCAACAATATTTTTTTAATAATTTACAATATTGAAGTAAACGTTAACAACAATGTCAGTCTAAGTATATTATAAAGGATAAAGTTTTGTAGAACATAAAAGGATTTATATGACATCCTTCTGGAGACTTATAACAATTATACAATAAAATTTGTTATTTTTTTTTCTATCAATTGTATCTTATTAGTAAATAATATTTTTTTTTTATTTATTTATATTTCAACTACAACTGTTGCAACATTATTATTTGTCCTATTATTATATCTTGAAGTTATCTTGAAAAATAATTCTTTACAAAAATGATGTAATTTTTTTTTTTTGTACGAATAAATTGAAATTGTTGAAAGGTTTTAATAAAAATAATGACCAGATTGATTTTTGTCATATGAAAACATGTAGTTTTGGTTTATTTAAAAAAAAAAACATGTTTTTCATTCTTAAATTAAAAAAATACTACAGTAAAAATGCTGTTGTTATGAATTTGAGAATTCGTAAATCGATTATTGAATTATAACTGATGGCAAAGAAGTCATTTAAACAAAAAATTGTTCTTTAAGCAATTTAATTTGATAATATATGAAACGAAGTCCTTGGATTCAATCTACATCATTGCAATCAAGAAGGTATTTTCATATATGTAAGCAGTACCTAATTAGAAAATATTTATTCGTATTGACAATAAAAAGATATATATCTGAAGTAAACTTTTATAGCAAGCTTGACCAAAATTGATAATTTTAATTATTCTACTCAGATACACCAAATGCAAGGTAGCAATGCAAAATAAATAATAACGTGCAAATTTGAAATAAAAACAGGAGTCAGTCAAAATTTGTCAACAAAATTTTTCAATGCTTCATCAGGCAATTAAAGATTTAGACACAGAAAGACACATATTTATAAGATCATACATAATAAATGAATATGCTGGACGATACTGCGATTATAGTCACGTTAAAAAAAAGAAACTACATATGTAGTAGTAGTACTAAAAATTAACGAGGCTAATGTATGAAGATGACGCACAATCAAATAAAACTATCCGCCCAAAATATCACAGTAAATGACCACAATTTTGAAAGACCAAACAGTTTTATATGTCTAGGGTGCCTTAATAAATAATATAAATTACTTGCATTTGACAATAGATAATAAATTTTTTTAATTAAATTAAGTTTTTTCTGGCGGTTTTTTTTTTTAATTTTACTAGTCCAACAGGTCATTTTGGCCTCAAAGAACGAACGAAAAGATAATTAATTTGATAAAAATTGTTCTTTAAATACAAACTTTTACCTTAAACTTGATTCTAAAACCAACCAGCATTGTTAAACAAAATATAAAATTTTAATTTTCCGAATAAAGGTATTAGATAGCTATATTGCTTCGGAGGGTTTTTTCCTAAAGTTCAGAGTCTAAATTTCATAGTTAGATTTATACAATTTTTCACAGGAAAATATAACATATGTATATATTTATGTACATTTTCTTTCTCAACTATAATTTAAAATTGAATAATTTCTCTAAAAAGTATTAAACCTTTAAAATTTTCAAAACTTTACCAAAATATTAATATTTTGTTGACATTAATTTATTTTTATAAAATTGATTTAATGGTTAAATTACGAACAATTTAAAAATTAATTTTATTCATATTCAATATACATATACTGGTGATACATACGTACATAATATAATATAAAGTATTTATTTATTCAATAATGTATGTTATGTACATAAATGTTTAAATAAAATAAATAAAATTGAATTACTCTACTCATAAATATTTCATAAATTCAATCATCAGTCAACGAATTACAAATTTTTCTTTATAATATTTTCTTTTTATCTGCTATCTCTTTCTTACTTGTTTGTTTTAATAGATTTTAAAAATTTAATGCCAATTTTAATAATATATTAAATTAATTAATATAATAATTTTTCATTGAGACGTTAATTAATTAATGTATGTATACATTATTATGCATTTAAAAAAAAAATTAATAATGGAATTAAATGTGAGGTTAAAATGAATTGATTGAAAAGTAAATTCGGAAATGGTCGTTTATTCATTTATTGAGAAATATTCAATTAAATTTTTCATCTTCAGTATAAAATAAAAATCAACCGGAAACGTGAATTGAAAAGAAGTCACGAAACAATTAATAAAGTAACATTGGAAATAATTGGATGAACATGGACGAACATAGATTTTTCAGTATGTTGGCTTTAATATTATTATTTAATTTATTAATTTATTAAAGTATATATACAGTATATAGTACTTTTTAGTCAATTTAAGACTTTTAATATCCACACCTATGGATTTACCACGTAAGACACATAAGAAACGGTTTAAATAAAATACCGTTTAAGCTATCAAAACTCTTTTTTAATTTTAGACGTCTTTAATTTTGGGGTTTTCTTTGAAGTTTTCTTATTAAAAAAAAAACTATTAACCTTTTTTTGAAGTTTAAAACAAAAATAGGGTAAATTTTGGAAAAGGGAGTCCGAATCAAATGAAATTTTACATAACGGTACCAATAATCTCACAAATTAATATTTCATAGATAGAGGACTATTTTTGGTCATTTAACAGGTCAAATTCCCAGGCCAAATTCCACACACTGGGGGGCGCAGTAGATAGAGCACCTGTCTTTCCACCGAAAGGTCCCAGGTTCGATTCTCGACGGAGCCAAAAAATTCTTTCTGGATTTTTCGACCTGGTCCAGTACCCTTTATTATTGGGATAAAATAAATGATAAATAGTTGCGAGTTTTGGTTGTCACTAAAAATTATTATGTGTTATTATGAAGGCAAAGTGCTCTACACTAGATATAGTTTTCCATATTTAAATTAGCCTATACCGTAAAAAATTCTACAGAAAAACCTATTGTATGTAATTGTATATTCGAAATCTCTGTGTAAAAGCAGTTAGAGTGTTCATTTCATAGACTTGGAATAATATAAAAAAAAATTGGCCTTTGGAAATTTTTATTAAATTTTGTAGTGTTTTACATAAAATATATATCATTTCTCAACAACAATATAGAGAAGCTTCTTTGCAACAACATTGTAAGTATTTATGCAGCCTTTAATATGAAACTTATTTGGTCTAGATCAGTGTTACAGTTTCAGAGATGTTGGAGTTCTAAATGAAAATTTTAGAATAAAAAATGTTTTTTCAAAGTTTTTAGAAACCCCCATATTTTAAAATTTTTCAAAGACACCGTATATTTATTTTTATTTTATTTAATTCATTTATCTCAACAGAGCTTAAAGCTTGTACAGAGTGTTTTTCATAATTTTAGACAAAGTATTTACAAAAATGTTTAAAACTAAGTATAGTGTAATGTAAGTGTAATAAAAAGAAACCTTTATAATAAAAAAAATAAAGAATTAATAACAAAATGTAAAAAAAGTTATTTTAAAATTTAAAATTTAAAGCCAGAAAACAAAAAATTTGTATTTATTTAATTTTTTTTGTTTTAGCGTTCATAGCTTGAAATCCGTCTTTTTATGCGTTCAGAGCGCGCTCAGAGGGTACTCCATGTGCTCGATTTAAATTAAGAGAGCACATAGAGCGCTTGAATATTAAATGTCAAAAAGTTATTTTCATTTTAAAACAAAATAGATGACGCTACTGTACGATGGTACAAAATAAATCATTTTAAATCAACAGTGATTTTTACAATTTAAGAAATAATGAACGACGATATAAGCTGTGATGTTAAATAATTAATATTTAATCAAAATTCAATTAAAGAAAATTTCAGGCGTAGGCCATTTGATATACTTATTTTGTCGATTTAATTTAATTAGTATATGACTAACCGATGTTATTATTTTCCACAGAGTGGAAATCGACACCCCAAATCTATCAGCAATGGATCTAAATTGGATATGACAACTTTCTTACTTAACACGAATTCAATGTATAAAAAAAATACCTCATACATTCCTGGTTTCCAAGATTTCACAACGTAATCATCAATTATTTTGGAATATCAATGCCATTTCGTCCGACCGCATGATGTTCAGAAATTATATATATTTCGCTATAAAGAATTTCGAAAACCTGATGTGTATTCATTCTAAAGTGCGATTTAAAAGTGTTATTGGAAAAGCTTGGCAGAATATTTTCGACATAATTCTAATTTTTTATTATTCGCTCATCCTCATTACTTTCAAATATGTCATCTTCTAAGTAACTTTCATAAAAAAATAAATTAAAAGCTTCTCTAATTAGTGTTACAAACTGAAACATTTTGTTTGTTTGAAGTTTAAGTTCTATGATTGACAATTCGAACAACAACAAAATAAAAATGAAAGTTTACTCAAATCGTGTTTTTTTATTAAATTTGAGCGCTCGAAGCTTATCTGTACATGCTCTGCTCAGAGCGTGTTCATTTGAGTCAGAGCGTGCCCAGATCTATGCTCTGAACTAAAACGCGAAAACACCTTTTATATAATTTGGTATATCGATGTTTTATTAGAAAATAAAGTAATGCTAATGCTCATAATTGAATCAATGCCGTTTAGGTTATGTGCTGCTGCGAAGCGTATTTGATTCGCAGTTCTAGTGTAAGTGTGTAGTTCTTGGTTTGTAAATAGACACGTATTTGATTTTATGTTATGGTTATAGATGTTGTGTTTGTAAAGAATTGCCCACTTTTTGTTTGATAAATTAATTTCAGAATATAGTATTTTTTGTGAATTAGATTTGATATAAACTCGTATCGCTAATTTCATATCATTCTCTCCTTCTTTTTCAAAGTTTATTCCAAAAATATAATACAGGAGTATATACAGGGAAATTATACTCTTTATTGTGCATTGAAAAAAATAAATTAATTGACTAAAACTAGGATTATTTTTAGCGAACTTTCGTTACGCTTCTTATTCTGTTAAGCTATTCCCTTTGTATTAAAAACAAAAACAAAAATTTATTTTAAAAAAATCTGAAATCGAAAATATTAAAAAATTAAAAAAAATATTTATTGAAATAATAATGTACATATCAATTAAAATAGTTGAAGCATCTGCCAATCAAATATATGTATATATGTATGTATATATAAAATTTTCAAATTTATGAGATATATGGGTATATAATAGTTATCAATTATGATTTAACAAAATAAAAATTTATTTTTTGGTAGGTTTCCTTTCCTTGTTAACCGATATAAATCAATTGAACTCAATAATTAACATAGATTAAAAATGTCCATTGATCTGCAATATTCTTTTGATCAACTTTGTTATCGTTCTTATTTTTAAGTCATTAATTTCTTAAATTTAAATGTAAACGATAACATCCAAATAGAAAATTATTTATTTATTTAAACGATTTTGAAACACCGTTTTTAATTATTCAGCATTTACACATCAGATTTCGTTTACGTATTTTGTTCATTTGGTGAAAGCTAAATAAAAATCTGACGTATAAACGATGTTCAATAAAGTATGACATCAAACTTTGTTTAACGTAAAACATGGAATATTATCCTATTATCATCAGACATTTTTGAAATTTAAAATTGTTAAAGCAAATTTTTTTGTTTCTATTTTATGTTGTCAATTAATTATTCTTTTAACAATTTTATTTTTTCATTTACTTTCTTTGACATAATATTATGTAATTGAAATTTTTTGAATGAAATTTTATTAAATGTTTGATGTGTAAACAAAAATTTCATCGAACGAAATCTGGTGTATTTATGCTGACTTAAAAACGGTATCTGAAAACCTTTAAATAATAAAATAATTTTCTATTTGGATATTATCGTAATTCAAAGCACAGAGAGATTTCTAAAATTAAACTATTTGAATCTAAAATAATTATCGTTAGTTTCTGCGATAAATTTTTAATTTCATAACATCACTCTTAACAATAACATTATCTGATGATTTAATTTAATTTTTAATTATTTTTTAAATCCCTTTTGAATCCTTTTGAAAACAGAACATAATAGGTTTAGAATTAAAATTGATGCAGTATTAACATATTAATTATTATGTAAATTGAAAGGATAATTTAATCCTTTAAAAATATCTACTAATTGTACAATATAATACAACATTGACAATATTGTAAACTGTATTGTATTGTAATCAAATTGTATGCCTTTGTATGACTAAATTTTATAATCATTAATGTTTTTATTGAAATTTATTATTTAAATAAAAATTATATAAAACTAAATAGATTGGTTTTGGAACTAATATATTGATTCAAATAAAAAAGTATCGATTCAGTGATAAATTAAGTGAGAAAATAATATTTTTTGTAACAATTAAATTGAAAATTACATTTTTTAAAAACTAAAATGTAAAATTTAGAAAATCATCAGACCTTAACAGTATAGAAAAACCGAATTTCAGGTTAACACTTATTATAACTGGTTCAATTGAAGTTGTATTGCTTTTTTATTTATTTTTGTTCATAATTTAGTCTTAGAAAAAATAGGGGATTGTTTATAAATTGTAATACGTTTTGTAATACCTATAAGAATAAAAAAAATAAATAATACAATAACATTTGTGTGAGTTCGAACAAGTCTTTGTTATTAAGGATATACATAATACATATTAACTAATATTAATTCGGTAATAATCTGTAATACAATCTTTTTACTTCTTTCTAATGAGTAGGAATTATTACCACAAGAACTATGTGTTTTTCTTCTGTACCTACTTCTCAAACCATTTCAATACAGGTATAATATTATTTGCATTATTATATTTAGCAAATGAATTTTTTTTTATTGGCTAAACTCTTAGCTTCAAAGAGTTCTTCATTTAATAATTTTTACCAATTAATAATAAAAAGAGCCAACGCGATACTTCATTATGCTATCAAATCTTTGGTCTTACCATTTTATATTTACCAGTTTTACCAGTAATATTCGAACTGGTTCGGGTAACGGTCATTCAACTACCAGCACCCACTAATAATATTTCAAAAATCAAAAATGTTAGAAAACAGAAAATTGGTACTTAGATGCTCTTCCAAAAATAAACAAACACGGTTTTTATAAAATCTGATTGTTTTAATATGGCCAGAGCAACCAAAGCAAAATATTAAAATTTAATGCCAGGAAAAAAATATTTGTATGTTAATGACACAAGAATAATTTTAAATTTTGCTCCTCACCAGCCAAAACTAAGAGTAAGAGTGGGTAATAATGCTTCTACGAAATTTCAATTAGCCTAAACCATGTATTTGCACCAGATTAATAGCCTACTATAGAAAATTCAAACCTTCTACAGATTTTGAATTGGACTTTGTCCCTGTAGTGTTTCAATGTGTTTTAAACAATCTCTAGAATATTATTCAGAAACCATCATTGATTTTAAGAGGTCCATAAATAAAATTTTATTGAAGTAAATTTTATACATTTTGAGTTGGATCCAGACATCAGGTGAATTTGCTACTTGGTCTATGAAAGCTTTGTATATGTTGTAAAGTTGTAATTGTGAACTAGCGTCATGTTATTTAAATTTTAATTTACGTGACACTTAATCTCATTTTAAAATTCTAAACTTGCGTAAGAGAAGCTAGTAGATTTAACTCGAATCATTGTTATTTGACAGTAACACTAGCGTTTTTTTTGCTAGGGGCGTATTGATAATGCTTCCGTGTAATTCTTAATTTATTTTATTCGATAGATATTATTTTTTATTATAAGATATTTTTGTTTACTAATGAATTTGTGGAATTTTTATAAATAATAAAAAAAATAAATTACATATTTAAAACATTTCGTTGGAATTGATTGTAATTAACAAGCAAATATTTAAAAAATTCATGGTGTTTTTACAAAACGTATTAAAAAAATTATGATTAATTTTTAAAAAGAAATTTAAACAAAAAAAAATATGAAATAAAATTTTTAGAATTTTGAAATAAAATAAATTTTTTATATTGAAATGTCAAAGATGCGATTTTCAAATTAATTTTTAGTATTAAATACTTGTTAATACGAATTTCATACGCAATATCAATTCATTTTCGCATTGTATCTCAAACTTACAAGCGAAATGCGACTTGAAGTCCTACTGAACACATACATGAAACAATTTTCCATACAACAATGTACCGTTCATATTACCGGCTTAACACTTTCGCGGACACTTCTGCAATTGCAGTGAGGCAGCTATCGTGTGGGACAATACTGCTATTGCAGTTTTATTTTTTTGCATTTTGTATGCTCCTTTTATCTCCTATTTAAATAAATGTGCGCTTTTTTTTTGTTTCGTCAGTACTACACATTTGCTATTGCAGTTGTTCTTTCCATAAGGAATACATTAGTGCGAAAAATAGTGTCGTATTGTAATAAAAAGTGCAATACACTATAAATGTATTGCGTTCGTTTTTTTTTGTTTTGCTTATCAGATAAGTACCTATAATATTTGCTCATGATTTACTAATGTATTTTCGTGTATTATACATATACCCATATATTTTAATATTTTATGAATGTTATTTTAAGTTTTGTAATATATATTTTTTTATCAATGTTACATTTAACATTCTCTCAAATTTAAAACTTTATCAAAATTATTAGAAATAAACATGCTATGCTATAGCAGTGAAATTTAAAAAATTTAAATAAATATTGAAATTATTTTCTATAGTCATATAATGCAAGAAACTTCGACAAAAACAAAATTATCTTGCCTATTACCGAAGTTATGGCATGGTGTCCCTTTCCAGCCTTTCACTAAAATGTGGGTACGTGAAAATGTTAAGGAAAACTTGTATAGCCGTTGTCATATGAATAGTTGAATAAATATCAAAAGTAAAATATTTGTAAGCAAATAAAATCAGAATTTATATTATGTTCCGTCAACTCAAAAATTGTTTGTGGGTAGAACAATTTGGTTCTAAACACAAACAAAGTTGGCTGTAACTCACTAAATAATAGAAATAATTAACGCATTTTTTAGAATATGTTAAGTTTGAACAGAACTTAAAAAATAAAAAAAAAAATGATTAGGTTTAGGTAACTCGCAAAAAAGGCAAAGACAAAATTTCATAAATTATTTGAGACCACAACAGCCAACTTTTTTCGTGTTAAATACGAAATTGTTCTACGCACAAATAATTTTAGAGACGACTGTATGTACATCTATAAATATAAAAAAATATTTATTAATTTTTTAAAATGTTTATTACATTTTTACTCAATTTTTACCACTTGTCATTTTTAATGAACTGATGTTGAACGACATTCACATGTGTGGGTAAACATGTGTGATTATTCACATGTGTGGGCAAACTTGTATATACGATCCTATCTGTTCGTTAGATATTTCATACAACCTGTTACACAATATGCTTAACAACTTTCTTTATTGTAAACGGGTACTGAAAGTGTATATATGGAATCATTTGGAATCAACAAACGAGATCAAAATAAATAGACTTATTAATATTGCCAGATATATTTATTTCATTCAAATCAATTACCTGGTGCTTCTAATAAATAATTTTACAAATATCAAAGCTTTCTCCCTATTTTGGAATCTATGAGTTGGATTCGATTTTAAAAATTCATTCAGAATATTTTGTCTTATATTAAATGCCTAAAAGTTTAATCCTAGTAGAATTTTCTATTGTCTCTAAATTTGTGTACAAGTCCTTAAAAGATTTTTTATTGTCTCCTCTCATATATATATACCCTACCTATATACTACTTAACTTTTCCTCCATTTTGACCTTTTTAAGGGATAGTGAAAAATAATCCTGTTCCGGGTCAACACTAGATACCTCAGAGACTTAGAATCAACTTTAAAAGTATTTTATTATATCTCGTCGTATAGATCTTTATAATATATGTACTTCGAGACTAATGCAAATATCCTACAATTTTTTAGATCAACTGAATTTCCATTCTGAAATTCTATTTTTCTAAATAGGTACATTTTTTTCTGTTCAGCTTTTTCTATTTAACAAAATAACAATTTGATATAGAAAAAGTGATACTTCCTGTTGGTTTAACAAAATTAATGTTGCATGAATAAAAATAAAGAAAAAAAAACAACAAAAAAAAAACAAAATGTGGTTTTTCTAAAAGATTAGCCAAGCGCCTGATTCATTTCAATTCTTTATTTTTAGTTAGTTGCAGTAAGGGTGGGTAGCAGTAGTGTAGTACTAATGATAGTAATAGAATTGCATGGATTCTATTAAAAATTCCGATATATTTTTTAGATGTATGTGTGTTTATGTGTAATTTGGTAACATTATTTTTTACTTGATAACGTGGTACAATACAATTAATTATATATGAAGAGAATGACTCGCCATTCTGAATATCATGACATTTTTCATTTTGATTAATTAAGTTTGAATTGAATGAATTTTTTAAATGAAGATTACACAGTACTTGAATTTCCTAAATTTCAAAAATAAATTAAAAAACCAAACAAAAAGCTTAATTTATTTTTTAGATTAAAGTATCTTGTAAATTTGTGGTTTTCTCTTATATAAAATAGGTTCTTAGATTTAATTATGGAAATAGAGATTGTATGTATCTAATTTGTATGACACATATATTAATAAAAATCAATTAAGGGACTTAGTGGTAGGCATTTTTTTTTTATAAGATGAATATTTTAGAATTGCTGTAAATTTTTACATTTGCATAATATAATTTTCTAGAATGTTATATAAACTAATTCTTGTTATTTGCAACTTTTGTCGTACTTATTTTACATCTTACTACTTGAGTCCTCTTTATCTAATGTTTGTTTTTTTAGATATTAAAAATACTTGTAATACTTGATCTCTCACTATTAAATTTAAAAAATAAAAATAATAATAAAAATAAATAATAAAACTTCGATAAACTGATTCAGATAATAGATAGATAGATAGTTTATTTCCAAAATTTGTTGATACATAATTTATATTGACAGTGTCTTCTTAAGTATAAGTTAGAGTTTAGATCATTATTATCTTATCAGCTACGAGTTTTAATTTTATTCTATTTTATTTTGCATTACATTTGTTGTTTTGATTTACAATTTATTTTAATTGATACAAGAAAAAATGGTGGAAAATTACAAAAACCTTGTGACTACTTGCATTTTTAAAAATTTTACTTAAAAACTTATGACTAGGCTTAAACTAATTAAAGCTAAACAAGGAAAAGGAAAAATAAAAACAAAACAAAAAAAAAATAAAAAAGAAACAACTGAAGCAAACAATCACAATTTATTTACATTTAGTAATTATCGACCAATTGCCTAATTAAAATGTTTTCGGAGCTGGAGCAGTTGGTAATAAATTTGTTAACTGTAATAGTAATTTTGTCTGTTATCGTCGTACTTTTGGATTTTAAATGGATATCTACTGTACTGTGATACCAAGGGAGATTTAGTAACATTTTTAGTAGTTTATTTTGCGTAATTTGCAGTTTTTTTTTTACAGTATGCGCAGTTTGACCAGACCGGAGCACCATACAGATATGTTCTTTGGAAGATGGATTTGAAAATTAAAATTTTGTTGAATTTAGAGAGAGACGATTTCCTATTAATTAGTCCGTATAACAATTTGATTAATATTTGATTTTTTTTTATTTTGTCGTCGACTAGGGGTTTAAAAGTTAATTTAGGATCCAGGATGATCCCTAGGTATTTGACAGTAGTGCTCCAGTCGACAGAATTGCCATTTAGTTGTAAGTTCCAGTCAGGTAAGAAGCAGGGGTTTCTTTTTCTAGTGAAGAAGCACGCGGAGGTTTTCAAGGTATTTATTTTCCATTTGTGGTAATATTGGTGTAGAGAATTGAATCCGTTTTCCAGATTCAAAATTATTGTGCTAGGATTGACATCCGAGGTATACAATGTATTGTCATCCGCGACCAAGCCTATTTCGCAAGAAACCGGAGTGGGAATATCTGCAATATACAAGTTGCATAAATGAGGGCTTAAAATCGAACCCTCAGGAACACCTGCTGGCAAATGGTATTTGGATGAACGAGTATCATTGATTTTTACGGCAAATATTCTATCTTCAAGGAAACTTTTAATAAGTTTGACCAGCTAGATTGGGAGCTGCATTTGATATAATTTATGGACCAGACCGTTGTGCCATACGGAATCAAAAGCTTTTTCGATGTCACAGATAACAAGACCAACAGATTTTTTAATATTAAATTGTGTTTTGATGAAATTACGTAGTCGGACAAGTTGATGATCAGTCGAATGGTTGTTCCGGAAACCGAACTGTTCGTCTGGCAGTATCAGGTTGTTTTCGTAAAAATTCTGCAATCGTGTTTTAATACCTTTCTCAAACAGTTTGCCAATGGAACTCAAGAGACTAATTGGTCTATAGCTGCTAACCAAGTTTTTCGGCTTGTTCATTTTTGGTACACATATTACCGTGGCATCTTTCCATATTTTCGGAAAATAGCTGAATCTTACACATAAATTGAAGATGTCAGATAGCAATTTGAAAACTTTTTTAGGCATCATCTTCAGGTCGATATTCTTAATACCATCACAGCCTGGGGCTTTGTTGATTTTTAAGTTTTTACAAAGATTTTTAATTTCCTTAGCCGTGAATTGAATGAAATCACCTAAGTTTAATGCATCTAGTTCGTTGATGCTATTCCATACTGTTTGTTTTGTTAAATGGTCGCTAAAGTTCAGAGTAATTTTGTGTTGATTCAGGAAATGGTCACCGAAAGCTTTGCATTTCTCAATATTTGTTAGAATAATGTCATCATTATTTATTAGAGGAGGGACCGATTTGGTTTTTTTCCTGAGTATTTTAGATAGTTTCCAGAATGGGCTAGCTCCATTGTCTAGGCCTTGTAAATAGGAAGACCACTCAATATTTTTTAACTTCTTTATTTCGTAGTTGATTCGTTTTTGCAAACGGTTAACTTGGTTTTTCAGTGAATCATCTCTTGAACGCTGCCAACGTCTACGAAAGGTGTTACGCAGAGATATTAAGTTTAATATAAGTGGAGTTAATTTAACTGATGAATTGAATGACTTGTTTGGAGTTTTTGGAATTACTCGAACTTTAGCATCGCTCAACAGTTCCATAAGATGATGTAACAGATCATCTATATCTGATGTCGTTGAAATATTTTCAATTTGGATTGCGGTATTTGTATGATCTTGTAAATATTTTTTATATCTTTTCCAATTTGCTCTGTTGTAGTTAAATGAAGAAATAGGGAACGGTTAACAAAGGAGTGTTACGAATTTGAAATTTTACAGGTAGATGGTCAGATCCTAATTCATTTAGGACAATCGGTTGGGAAATATAATTTGCACAGTTAGTTAGGATCAGGTCTAAGGTTGATGGAGAGCCACCATTTTTAGGGAAGTACGAGGGTGTGCTCGGATGTAATATGTCAAATCGGTTGATTAACGTGCTATGCTCGTTACTTAATATCTTACCCCATGTATTATTACGCATACAATTCCAATTACTGTGTCTGCTGTTGAAATCTCCAGATATAATGTAATTTCCCGGAAGATTAACTAGGCGTTTTAAGTCATTTTTAAATTCCAAATTTTTCAAACTGTTACTGTTACCACATTTAAAGTACACAGAGACTATTATGAATTCGCCAGGTTCGGTTTCGATTTTTATGGCAATGTTTTCAATTATTTTTAAACTAATACTAGAAAGAAGACTATGTTTGATATTTTTATCAATTATTATTGCAACACCACCGTGAGGAGAACCCAAACGGTCTGAACGATAACAGACAAATTTACTATGTTAGAGAAATATGTTAGGTTTTAACCATGTTTCAGTGATGGTCGCAATTTTTATATTATATTTTGACATGAAATCAAATAACTCCGTACATTTTCATCGAATACTTTGGGAATTCCAGTTAATTAGCGAAATTACCATACAAATATTTTACTGACATTTCTATAATTACTACAAATTGTTCTTGTTTGCTTTTACAATTACAATAAGCCTACTTAATAATTCATTTGTAAGCGACGATATTTCAGATAATGAAAATAAGTTACTGTTATTACTAAAAATATTGTTGTTAATATTATTACTATAATTATTGTTAGAACTATTATTGTTGGTCATGTTATTAACAAAACTTAAATTATTATCAGTGTTGTTAGAATGCTTAAGTACCTGAGCATAATTTGCTGTCATTAGGGATGTGCTCGGAAATCTTGGTTTGCTTAATGGAAGATTTGGAAAGTGTCCTGAGCTCAACGATGGAGGTAATTGAGTACGTGATGATTGATGACCCCTTTTTGGGTTTCGTTGACTGGTGAATTCCTTAAGTTGGAGATACTTGGTTCTTTCTGGGCAGAGTTTAGAACTGGAGTTATGTTGCCCGGTGCAATTGCAACATTTGATATTTTTGTCAATAGAATTATCTGGGTTCATTGGACAGGCCGAAGTGTTATGATTTCCACCACAATTTCTGCAGGCGGGAGCTAGTTGACAGTTCCTTGCACCATGACCCCAAGTTTGGCAGTTGAGACATTGCGTTGAACCCTTTTTAGTGGATCTGTAATAATTCCATTGTACAATTGTGTTGAAAAGAGTTCTACATTGTTTTTTTAAATCTCCAATTTTTGTGGTGCCTTTTTGAAAGTACAATAAATATGTGCTCTGATCTCTATATCGTTGCTTATAGATGTGCATTTTTTTAATTTCTATACAGTTTTCCACTTTGTTGACAAGTAACTCTTTTTTTAATTCCTCAATTGTAACATCATGAAGACCAGGTAAAACAAATTTTATATTTATATTGTTTTTACTTTCATGTGTAAAAAATTTGCATTCCTTTGTAATAAGACCTTGCCGTGTAGTTTCAAAGTCAATTAAATCTTTACAATAGACATTTGTACCAATGCTTGTATTTTTTTATTGTATTGAATGTTTAATTCAAACATAATTTTATTTAAATCCTCATTGCTAAGATCAATTATTGTTATTGGTGGCATGTGTACCTTTTTAACTTCAATATTTTTTGAACATTCACTATTTTTTTCCTCATCCAATAAGAACTGGCTTAGTGGAGCGAATTTATTTTGTGATACATTTGTAACTTCAATTTTATTTTTATTTTTTTTACCCATTGTAGGCGACTGAACATTTGTATTTATTTTTTTTGTGATTGATTCACAAATTTCATTGTCAGGCGATAATAGCCTACCTCTATTTTGTGTAGGGTACACTTTGAAATTTTTTTTTTTTTTATTGTTTGTTATAATTTATTTTCAATTTAATGAAGATAACTATAACGGGTAATATAATAAAAATGATAGAGAAAACACAAAAATAATTTGTTAATTAATTTTAATTACTGATTTTTTGGTAGGTACTGCATACAACGAGAGCATACAGAAGACTGATTCAGATAATATGTGTAAATCATAATTGTTTTCTTAAATAACTAATATTTGATCCATTGTATTTTTCCTAATCTGAACTGGCTTTATGTTGTATAGGAAATTTGTTGTACATACTACATATATATATATATTCATAATCCCTATAACATATAATTATATCTATATATTCATAATCCCTTACTAATAATAAATAGGAATTTTCACTTTTTTTTAAAATTGTAAGACTTTATTTGGTATGTTTTTTTACATTAAAGGATTAATAGTCCTAGACATGATTTTCTTGTGCTCCAAATATTTCATATTAAGCTATGTGACTTATTTTGGAATAGAGTAATAACATTTCTAAATTTATATCACTCAACTGGCTACCAGGATACGTATATCCGTTTAAGTCTTCATTTTCAATTTCGAATTGGAATTGCTTCCTTGCAAAAGTTCGCGTGAAAATAGGGTTTATATTAAAAGTAATAGAGAAGTAGTAAATAAATTGATATGGGTAATGCAGTTTACATAAGTTTTTCAACATTTTCAACTATTTGTTTCCATCTCATTCAAAGAATATTTTTCCCAACCTTCTCATGTTGAACCCTATATTAAACAATTTTAATATCAAAATTTTAATCAAAATTCAATAAAATATTAATTAATATATATATACCAATAATTTTCAAAGGTTTCAAATTCAATTAGTTATAGAAATATCAAAATAGTAATACTATAAAACCAAAAAACGATTCACAGCAGTATCATGGTCTGTTTGGCACATTAAGTGGATTAAATGACATTTTTGGTGGTAATTTTGGTTTACAAATGGATATTGAGCAAAAAATTTGAGAAGCACTTTTTAAAGAAAAAAATGTTCAATATAATTTAATTTTATTTAATTTAATTATTTTTAATAATTAAAATTTCAAAATATATGTTTTCAATCAATTGTGAATAAAAATTGTGGTTTTAACTTTAATAAAATAATTTAAATATTTTTTCAAATTTAAAATATTAATAAAAATTTTCATAATTAACTAAAAGACCACAAAATGTTATTGAATAATTGAAAATTAAATTCACCACAATGCAATGTTAAACAAAAATGACATCGATAATATTCACCATTGATAAATTTTCCATGGATATTTTAATCCTTTTAAATCGTTAAATGAGCTAGTTTTATTTGAATTACTGTATTGATGGGTTTTAGAAATTGAAATAAATATGGCTAATAATTTTTATTATTTATTTTTACATAATCTAGTTATTTATATAATACTTATTACGAAAAATATAAAATTCGAATGCAAATGCAACAATAACAAACAAATGAATTAAAGTGACGTTTTATATCAAATATTAAATTGAATCTGTCAACATTCAAATGGATTGTTTTTTCCATAGAAGGACTTTTTG
This sequence comes from Argyra leucocephala, assembly GCA_963942445.1. Taxonomy (NCBI): domain Eukaryota; kingdom Metazoa; phylum Arthropoda; class Insecta; order Diptera; family Dolichopodidae; genus Argyra; species Argyra leucocephala. The sequence goes on from OZ012679.1 coordinate 92,531,888, forward strand.
TAAACTTATTAAATTCAGCTAATATTCAATCAAATATTAAGTAAAAGCAAAAACTAAATTAACAGAGAAGAAGCTTTCAGAGATTAAAAACGAATAAAACATAACATATTTCATTAGAATCACGTCTGATTTAGTCCAATCTAATCAAGATTGATTGGATACAACGTAATATGTTAAAGCACGACTAATTAATTAAGATTGACTGACGATATGACTGGTATGATATAGTGTTTAAATGTCACTCCGGACATGAATGTCTTAATAAAAATTGTCTTTTATCATTTAATTAAAAATATCTGTGACTTTATAATTAAAATTTATATAAATAAATTTGTACATTATATTCTTGTCAATTGTTTTTTGGTAGAATAACCAATTAATGTAAAATAGCCTAATCAGTGTCATCTAGGAGATAAAATTCGTGTTTTTACTAGACGATGGCAAGCCGCAGTAGAATTGTAAGAGATGACTAATTAACAATACTTTATGCAAATAATAATGAATGAAAATTGAAAGACAGTCTCACTCTCAGAAAGAAAACATCTGAGCTATGATACTTCCAAGTAAAGTGAAAAGGTGATAAAAAACAAAGTGTTTGTTAGTTATTGAGTACAAATATTTTTTAATACTTCAAAGCGTCTGGTTTGGACATCCTTAATCAATTTTCAGAGTAAAAGTGCTCGAATTCTCAACTGAAGATTTCATAAATCGCTTAAAGAAGCAGAAATTAAGGTTGTTAATGTAAAAACAAAAACTTCTTAATTAAAAAAAAACATTTTAGGACCATATACCCTAATATTTACATCAATATTTACGAACTATAGTATAACAAATGAATAAATACAGAAAAACAAATAACTGAATTTGTCTGAGCCGAAGGCGAAAATGATCCCAATTTACATGTAACGTAAGCCTCACTGTAATTAAAGTCAGCGGTAACACAAACAATAACGAACGACTACACCACCAACAACATCAGAAAATCTATCATTCGTTTAGCAATATGCTACACTAGCTTGGATATCAGGCTATATCGGTATTAAAGTCAATTAACTTGCCAAAAAAATCAAAAAAGTAAGATTCGAAATTCCACTAATTATGAAAGTATTTCATGTTTTATAACAACGCAAAATTCTTCTGCTACCTTCGTCGAACAAAAACGCAAATAAAATTGAAAATCGTTATTCTTAACAAGAGAGTTATTTCAAATGCAAATAATAGGCCTAGACACACAACATAATTAGTACATTGGTATAAGACTCACAAGAATTACTTAAGGATTGGGACAACATAACACGTATGTACATAGCAAGTACAAAAAAACATTAGAAACATCATAGTACTACATCATACCATAATATTTTTAAGTTTATTAACTATATTTTTAATGAAATTAAGATTAAGTAAATAAATTTTAAATTTTATAAAAGTTGAGTAATATGAAGAGTAATTCCAAATTAATTTGTGACAAATTTATAGTTTTAATATTCATAAAAGAGAGAAATCTAAACAATTTTTCCATATTTATGTTGTTTGCTTATAAATAAAATAGAAATAAAAATCTCTATTTAATTGTTTTGAGCTTAGCAATTTAGCTCTTCCATATATCCTTAACATAATCCTTATATTATAATTTTTGCTAAAAGTGAATATTAAATACAGTTCAACATAACATAAATTGTTTAATAAAAAGTTTTTAAATGGCCTCCAATTAAAAGTTTTTATTTTTACTTAAAGAATTCCTCAAATTTTCTAATTTTCTTTTTGTCACAGCTGCTCTCGTATGTTTCTATTAGTAAGTCTATCTAATTTAGGAAAGTTATATGGTATTTAATTTTATATCTATTTTTAGTATCTCCTTCTTGTAAAATAATAAGGGATTTTTTTTTATTAAGACATGATTTACAAACCATTCCTCTTGTTAACTCTTGTATGTGAATGATGTGAAAAAGATCGTCTTAGCTGAAAATTATCGTATAAAAGTATTATTTTTTTCTTTAACTTAAATAAATTTCAAATATTTTAGATTTTTGGATCAATATGTAGCTAGTAGGTGCGACTGCTATCAACAAATTTACTCCACCGAGCTTAACTTTACGCAAACACCTTCAGTTAACTCAATAAACGGGGGTAAATGAACTGAACTTTTTCACACGTTCTTGATTCACTCAATACTATTTGGCAGCATATTAATTTGGTTTTTTTACGCTTTTTTCACCCTATACAGACTCCAATTAATTACGTAGTACTCGTGACAGATATTATTGTTGGCGATAATGTCTGGATGTGCAAAATAAATCTTTCAGTTATTTTCTATATCCCGTCATGTATAAGAAAAAACTGAGAATATTTGGATAACTCATTCCCGAAAAGTTTTTGATATTAAATGTAAATCTCTTATCGTATGAAGTTTTTAGTATTTATCTGTAACACTACACTTCTAGTTGGTGTTATATCTCTTATAAAAGAGTAGAATTTTGTGATCAAAGGGAAACATTTCATTGCGCGTGTTCTATAAAGTATGTATTTGTTCTGGCTTGTAAATACTACATAAAATATAGTTACACAATAGGAATGATATAGTAACTCATACTTACTTCCATCGTTTGGGACGTAGATTAGTCATCATTGTATGCATCTTATACTAATTATTGTAGCTCTAAAAGATCAATAAATATTAACCTGCTTTGAAATGCGACGATATAATAATTTTTTTTTTGCTGTACGCCCTACTCAAACAATAGGAAAGTATTTCTTTATACAAAATTATCGTAGATTAGAGTAAACAAAAAAGAATTAAGAGGGAAATAGTAAATCCAATGATAGTGGAGTATTGGTAGATAAGTTGGAGACGAACCTGAACAGATTTTTTTTGAAAAGTTGAAAAATGTAAAATTAAGCATTTTTATCAACGGCTGAGATGGATTAATAAATTAATTTCCGAAACCATTTTTCGACCACCTAGGTGTTTCAGAAATGAGTAGATGAAGCCTCCTCTTAGTTAGGTGTAAGTAGTTTTAGGCTCAAATTGTACTCTGAAATTGTTTAAACGGAACAATTTTTGATTTTAGTTCAATCGAATAAGAGTCATTTACAACAAGATATTTATAAAAGAATGAGAGAGAGAGAGAGAAAGAGCTCTTTCTTAATTAAGAGAAGTAAAGGTCATCACTAGACACAGGGCGTGATTTTGAATTTTTTTTAGGTAACCTAATAAAGTTTGGAGTGACCCACTTCGTCCATATTTAAATATTATACAGCATCTTAGGTCGGATAAAAGCTTTAAAGACTTTCGAGACAGATCTCTAAAAGAAAAGTAGGCTTTACATCATGAGAGAAAGCGAAAAATTAAATATTGTTTTTTTTTTTATTTATTTATTTCCCTAAAAAAGTATATGTTTGCAAGGTACTCTTTTACTTTACAGAGTTTAGACCAAATTTTGTCTTTTCAACTAAAATGTAAAGAATTTTGTTATTGATTTTGAGATTATAATACAAAAAATATAAAGTATATAAAGATAAAAGTATTAGGTGTACAAGACAAACGTTATGTAAGAACTTACAGTAAAACTTAAAAACTACTACTTACACCTAAACTATACTAATCTTATATAAATAACTAATAACTTACTTAAAGTAGAATTTGAATGTAATTAAAAATTTGTTATTTTTTTTTTGGTGGTTCTGCTCATGCAAGGAGCAATTTATCAATTTATCTATTTAAATTTTGAATTAATATTTGAAATATTATCCTTGACAAAGATCACATTTGCTTTTTGATGAAATAACGCTGTCGAAAGAAATAAAGGTAAAAAATATGGGTGTTTGCACAGTTTCCCCAACTGGAGCACCATAAGTGATAATTGGAAGAAATATTGTTTTAAAAATAATTAGTTTATTTTTTATGTTCATAGATGATTTCCGGTTTATAAGTGGATATAAAATCCTGGTGAGTTTATTTATTTTGTCTACAATTTTACAAGTATGCAGTTGAAATATTAGCTTTTTATCTAAGTTTACACCGAGATACTTGATATTACCAACACATTCGATATGCTTAGCGTTTAGCAACAATTTTGAATTGGGCAAGAAACATTATTTACGCTTGCGTGTAAAGAGTATTAAAGTTGATTTTTCTGGATTTATCACAATTTTCCAATTACAAAAATAGATGTTAAATAAAAACATTAAAATAATTAAAAAGAAAGAAAAACGCATAATTCCTTTTATTTTACTAAATTCTTTATTTGTCGATTTTACCAAATATCGGAATTATGCGTTTTTCTTTCTTTTTAATTTAAAAATTTTACTACAAACAAAAAACGAAATTTAAATACTAAAATAATGTTCTATGCACCGACTGAAGTCAACTGTCACCATAATAATTATTTTATCTGGCTACTAACATGATAGTTGTTTTGTTTCCGCTTATGGTATTGATGTTGCAAAAATTTTAAAAAAAGTTAATTTGGTTTTTTCAATTTCAAAACCGTTCTAAAAATGTTTGTGTATAATTTAGCAGTAAGTAAACCACCATTTGATTTTATTAAAATTATTATTTATGGAGCATAGCACAGTTTCTTAACTTGGTACCAATGTGCCTTGTGAGTGTTCCTTAATTTTCATCATTACAGCATCTTGGTGGCATCCTACGACTTTTTAAGGAAATATAACGCCACTTCTGCCGCAATGAGCTTGAAGAAAAACAAGATGCTTCAACAAAATCATATCTCCTAAAATATTTTAAGTAGACACTGGCCTCGATTACTAGTTCAGTGAAGACATTTAACCATGATATAGCAAAAGTAGCCATACTTCAACATGTCAAAAATTCCAATCGGTTTGGTCTCTTGTGAAGAGAAATCTACCCATTTCAACTCTGCGATTTCAAAATGAAAATCGACAACGGTCTTGAAGTTTAAATATTTTAGGCATACAGCTAAACCAAAAATGAAGTGATATGAGCATATTTTTGATATAGTTAAGAATGTTGCCAAATATTTTGGTTTTCTTTCATGATATAAAGCCTACTTTTCTCCGAGGGACCTGTACAATATCTATAACGCTTATATCCGACCTACGATTGAGTACAATTCTTTACACATGGGCTGGCCCCACAAACTTAATTAGGTGACCTGGAAAATATCTAAGATCAGGTGGTCCAACTGGTTTCGAAAAGTCATTATTATTGTAAGAACTGCTAAAATGTAGAAAATGCTTCCGTCTCTAATGTTTGGGTAGCCTGTAAACAAAACAAAAAAAAAACTAACAGGTAAGTTAGTTAATATCATCTGATTCTTATATCAATTTAATATTGAATATAAGCGATAACATATATACTTTAACCATTAAATAAACTAATTGAAGCGATTAATTTTATAATTTGATTTCAAAATCTTGTTTTGGGTTTTTGTGTCAGATAATCTTAAGACTGTCATGAGCATCCAATAAATAAACAATTATTTATATTACATATATATATTCTAAAACTGAGGTTGAAAAGATGAGATTTTTATTTTTTATTATATTATAAATTTTTGTTATTGCTGTCACACAAAGACAAAAGATTGAAAAGAAAAGAGAGTACCTACCACATATAGTAAAGAAAACTAAAACCACAACAATAACAAGTTATTTCCTGATTTCTTATAACAAAAGTTTTTTTTATTCTTATTTTATTTTTTTGTTGTCTAAAGAAAGTCCTTAATTTCTTATTATGAAACATTTAATGTTAGTAAAGTAAACGAACCGATAAGGTCTTTTGTGTTTTAAACTTCTACATAGAGTTAAGAATAAAGAGTAAAAAAAATTGTAACCTGAAAAGTTTGTATATCTTTTATTTATATTTGTCAGGGTAACTCTTGACAAAAAAAACTTAGGTTTGAAGATTTTAACTTGGTTTTTAGATTTTAGATCTACTTTCTTTGCCCACTTTCGGTGATCTATACATAATATTATATAGTTCTTATTTTTTGTTATAATTGTCTGCAATATTGCAGTTTAAAACGTTGATTTACTTTATTTTTTGTTGTTTTTTTTTTTAATTAATTGCTATAATTATTTTCAGGATATACTTTTTCTATTGTGTTGGAAAAATGGGTGGGTGCAATTATATTAAAATGAAAGGAAATTAACTCTTAGGGACTTTTTGTTTGTTTTTTTTGTAACCATCTGGTTTTTGAGTAGTTTTTTTTTGTTTTCTTTTAAATGTTTTTTGACCTTTTTAATGTGTTTTGTTTTTGTTTCAGTTTTTCTTATTAATGAAGATAATTTCTAGATTAAAAAGATTCTAAGAAAATTTTCAAAAAATAAATAATACTTTCAAGGATTTTACTTAGAATAATTGGAACTTATTTAAAGTAGATTTGTTTTTTAATAAATTCTTTTGGAATTAGAAAATTTGAAATTTTTTTAAAATTTTAATCAGATACCAAAAATTTTTCTCTTTGTAAATTACCTTGTGAACTAATCAATAATTTAACCCAGATTTTCAAAAATGAAAAAATGGTCGCCCTGAGATTTAACTGTTAATTTTGATTTTATAATTTATTGTTCTTCTTCTCGAAAAGTTTATTCTAATTCTATCTCTCGCCAAATTGATAGTTTTTTAATTGAGTATTTTAATTGTCTAATAAAAATTGACATATATTAATTTTTTACAACTGCTATTTTAATTTATTTTTTGAAATATAAATAATTTGTACGATTTCTGAAAACACTTTATGAATGTTTCAGTGTCAGTGATCAATCATGTACATGGCGATAGCTTAAGTCCAACTTAACACATAATCGATTAATCTGAGCTTAAAAATTTTGGAAACTTTATCGAAATGAGTTTATTTTTTTTCATGCTCATAAAGTAGCAACCGTAAATAGAAAAAAATAACCATTATTAAAAGAGGAAGAAAAATCAAATTTTATTACTTTTCTTAAATAAAAATGTCATTTCAATCCCCGGTAATTAACACAATAATGGTATATATATTTTTAATCCTTATGTGAGCGACAATACAAACACCGTTATCAGGGTGACGAGGTACTGAACAAGCACAAACTGCTAACAATGATCTTACCGTCATTGTTTTTGATATGATGAAAACGCTTCCGATACCAATTCTTACGATCAGATTGTTAGTATAAGCGTCAACTATGGACTTACTATCTAGGTGTACATAATTTAGATAAATGAGATAATAAATTAAATTTATATACGGTATTCACTTAATTTGATTTTATAATACTTAATAGTTTTAGTAATAGTTTTCGGTAATTATTTCCTTAAGCAATAATCGCGCATTTATGTACGTGTGGAATGAGACTATCGCTTCCAGAGGTGCTAATGAAGTGGCAAGTGGTCTTCGCAATAAATGATTAATTCAGTAACAAAAGAAATAGCAACAAAAATACTGTTAATTGGTTCAAAATAGTACTATTACAAAATGAAAAGGATTTCCATTCAAATTTTTTTAATCATTCCAATGACCCGGAAGAAGAATTTTTCATTTTGCACATTGAAAAACGATCATGGCCACTCCCGATTATGAATCAGAAATGTGGGCATATCCAAACGAGAGTAAAATGCTTAGGTGGACCACTATGGTTCTGAGACACTCATATAATAATATGTACTATATTATACACTGATTAAAGATTATTTTATGTTAATATTAAAATACAAATTATTTTCATTAAAACTATTTTCATTTTCATCTCTGAATAATACAATACGTTTTGTATTTATTCTTTCATAACTTCAGTAGAAACTTTGTTAGCAAGTCGACAAGTAATTAAATAAATTAAAGACTTTTATAAACAAGTATAAATTATAGAAAAAAATTAACATATTAGTAGAAGTAGGAACGAAGGCTAAGCCCAAGATCATCACATATTACAACCAAACGAAAGGAGGTGTTGAAAATATGGAAAATTATTTGGTGAATATTCTGTAAAGCGTTTAACTAATCGTTGGCCATTGGCATTGTTTTACAATATGGTTAATATTGCTGGACTGGCAGCATATATTATTTATATGGATTATATGGATATTTATATTACACTGATCGCCGTAGAAGGTTTCTGAAAGATTTGGTATTTAAGCTGGGCAAATTGAATATTCAAGCTCGTGCATTAAATCCCATAGTCATTAGCAAACCATTCATCAATGCAAGATGTTCTTGGGAAGCAAATTCGGCCTTTAATAACAAGCAACCATCAAAAGAGAGACTATACTGGTAGACTCGAAGTGTTTGGCAGTTGCTACTTAGTACTTATGAAGAACCAAAAGCAAAGAAAAACTAGAAAAACCAGTGTTTAATGCAATAAAGCAATTTGTGATGAACATAGTACAACATTAGCAAAATGTAATAGTTGTTTTGAAATCACTGGGAGTAATTAATTTTGACTCTTTTTTAATTTTAAATGGTTTTCTAAATATTATATATGTAATTATCATATCTACTTTGAAATATGTAAATAAATTTTATATGTAAATAAAAATAAAATAAAAATTAAAGTAAAATAATAATATTAAAAAATAGAAGTAACAATAGCTTTAAAAATAAAATATTATCAAAATAAATAAAAAAAAGCAATATCAATAGAATACCATACAAAATGTATGGAGATACACAGGTACCGCGACACCCTCATAAAGGTGGTTTTTCAAAAAAAAGGTATATCTCGACTACCATTGATTATAAAAACCAAATTCTTTAAAATTAGTAAATTTACACCTTTGAGCCCGTTAGCCCTTGTAGGACCTTTTTTTTTGTAGTTTGAAAATTCAAAAGGTACCCGGGTACCTCGTCACTCACATAAGGGTATCGTTTATTCGTTTTTTAAATTTTGGTAATATATGCTTTCTATAAAGTCATAATGGAAAAAAATTAAGTAAGATTTCTGTCTATTATAAAACGTCTAATTTACTTGCACTTACTGATAGTATTTCCAGCATTGAATCCACATTTATATTGGTCGTCTTGGTAATGGCCAACCTTCTAGCTTATTTTCGTACTTAATTTTAGCAAATTTGCTATTAATACTTATATGGACGTGCTATTTTCTTTTTATGACTTCTGTACCATCGCACTATACATCTTTGATATTGAATATATTATTCTAATATTATCGTTTCTTATAAAAGCTCTATTGCAAAAAATGTTGCCCACTTTTAAACTTATCTCAATAAAATAAATGTAATCTCTCATTTATAGAAACTTATAGGTAAAATTTGACACAAAAAAAATAGGAAACAATTATTCCAGTACTGAAACTTGATTTAAACTAAAAACAGCATATGATTCAACTTTCTTGCAATAGAGCTATACATAATCTGTGAAATTTTTTGCAGCTGAACATCCTGGGCGTGTTATAAATTTTATTGTATTTACAATCTTCATACCACCACAAGTTGTTATTTTCTAAGAGATGGAGCACATGTGTATTGACATGTAGAAGTAATCTTGCTTCATATTTTTTTTGAAAACGTTTTATTTGTGTAGCCACGTGATCATTTTATTACGACATTACATTAAAACATTGACCACATTCCTCACAACTTTGTAATCAATATAAAATTTGTATTTTTCACACTATTATACAGATTTAAGAATAATTTTCTTAGCAACCTTCTAAGAATAATAAAACCTTAGAACTCATTTAACCCTGAACGTACTTAATTGTGTAAAAGACGTCAGCAAAGATAAATGCAATATCTCAGTGTCTATGATAAAAAAAAAAACTGTTTTAGATGTATGAAATTTTGAAAAAGAAAATAATAAATATAAAAAAAATAAAAAAAATAAATGAATATACAGAACAGAAGATAGTAACAAGAGGCATGTCGATTCCAGCCTCTACTGATTCTATTATAAGCGAAGATACCAACATCATTATTAGGAATATACATTTTTATATTGTTTACAAATATTCAATTTAAAAACAAAATTCTATGTAAATTTCATATACATACATATATATATATTAAGCTACTTTCGTATAAATTGTAAAACTACACATACCTAATATACATAAAAGAATCTGTAAATATTTAAAGCAAACAAAAAGCAAATATCTTAAAAGATTCTTAAAAATTGTTTATTTATATTGACACCTTAAAATGATACCATTCGAGGCGACTAATTGCTTTGTTAATAGAATATTAAGCAAGAGAAATATTTTGAAAAACTTAATTTGAATTGGTGTTGTATACAAATTCTAAAAATATTTGTAAATTGAAGGTGCCTTTTTTAGATTTTAAATGATTTCGATTTCTAATTTAATTGGAAATTTATTGATTAAATTGCTCGGTAAAAAATATTCAAATATGTTGGATAGAACAAACAAAAAATTTCTTTAATATGAGTTTTTCAATAAAAATAAGTATCTTATTTTTTTTATGCTTTCCTAATATTAAGATTTTTGTAGAATACCTTTTCGTAAATTAATTACAAATTTTTATGTAACAATTTCAAATCAAATTTGACATTAAATTGTGGATTATATAATAGTAAATGAAAACACTTGGCCCCTCCCCTCACACAACAACTTGAAGACTTCGTCGAATACGTAGGTGATATCTATCTTCTCTCGCACAAATGCCGCGACATGCAGAACAAATTAGGATATCTGAAACAACTTGCCAAACGTTTCAGACTAGAAACAAACCTGAAAAAAATCAAAGTTATTCGATTAAATAACAGTAACATATAACATCTAAGGTTGAAAAAAGAGTAAATAACATTTGTAAGCATTTTCTGCTACTTGGGCAGTATCATACAATCACTGATGGGGCTCAAGAAGACAGAAATTTAGAATATTCCGGCCTTTAAATTAATTAATCCATACGCCAGTAATAATTGGTTAACATCAGATACCCTCAACTAAAAGTTACAATTAATAAATGTCTTAGGACAATATGAAGAATATTCTGATCAAACACAATAACCAACAAAGACCTCTGAATACTGGCTGGCGAAGAACCCGAATCTAAATAAATAAAAATGAGGAAATGGAGATGGATAGGCCACACTCAACTTCCAACCGAAGGGTCCCATGGATTCCTGACGAAGTCATAAACAGCTTTCTGGATTTTTCAAACTGGTCCTAGTATCCCCTCTCATTGAAATAAAATAAATGATACAAAATAGTTAATAGTTTAAAAAAAAAAAAAGAACCAACGATGGATCCAGAGGGGAAACGATGGGGGCGATCGACTTTTTACAGATTTATCGAACTTAGATTGTATGATAAAAACCACATAGTATGAAATTATTTCTTCCGTTTTAGTTGGTACCTAGTAGAATATTTATTACCTCCCCTCCAGTAAAAAATTTAGATGTCCCATTCGTGAGATGAATTATGTTAATAACAAGTAAGTAAGTAACATTAAAATTAAGAAGAAAAACCAAAAAACTCATGAATATTTTATTTAAAAAAAAAAAGGGTTTAGTCCACCAACAAGTGATGTAAATCGTGCATTTGAGGTAAATCCAACGATTACCATCTTTTCAAATGCTGCCCAAAACACTAATCCAATTTTTTAAAATGAAACTATTCTATTTAAGAAGGCTTAGTTCCTGACAATAGTAGTAGTTTTCCACATTTAATGAGTAGATAAGCCAGTAATTTGTTAAAATAAATACTCGAATTATTGTAGATATTGTAGTGTAAAATTGCAGTATCGTACTTAATTAAGCACGAAAAGGTGATCCTACCTAAGTTACTGTCAAGAACATAAAAAAAAACGAAAAAAAAAGTAGTGGGGCATGTGAATTCAATGGCGATTCGATGGAGATTGATCAATCTACAAAATCTTCTTACTCTTGTACAAGTACTCTTTTAAATTTGTTACACATGATATTGGTAATATGAAATTGTTACATAAAATTGACCAAATGTATTGGTAATATTGTTAACAAAATTAATAATGATAGGTTAAAGTTTAATATTATTAAAATTTCTTGGAAATCGCCTCCAACATTTAAGTTTCCGAGGCTTGTTAATGAAAAACAAAATAAAGATGAACTTAGGTCTATACAAATCGTAGTATTTTATTTCAGCACAAATGGCTTGTTTATTCATACATTTATAAAGGATTGTTTTGTAAATATTGCGTTATTTTTGCCCCAAAAAAAATTACGCTTTTTTTTTGTTTTTTTTTTTATAAACAGTCAAAGGGTTAGGTATGGAAATACCTTTAGCACTTACGTGACGCTGGGTTGGTATGGCATAGGATAGAATAAATTAGGAAGAAAAAAAGGGGGATTAGTAATTGGAAGTTGAAGAATGAAGGTATTAATATTTTCTTTAAACTTTTGCAAATCGTAAATTGGATGTGGAAACATGTTGGGAGGAATATGATTCCACATTCTTGAAGTGCGAACTACCAAACACAAACACAAACGAACCTCCATAACCTACTTTATGCCATCTTGGGATATCCACAGTGTAGCGGTGAGCAATTGCAGCTCCTCTTGTTTCGCGTTGGAATTGTTTAAGAGGAGGAAGCAGCGCTTTGATTTCTGCTGAGCATGTGTTCACACCTACGAAGTATCTATAAAACAGAGAAAGTGCTCCGACCACACGTCGATGTCCAAGAGAAGTTAGGGATGAAGTTATATTTGGGTCGCCAATTAGACGAATGGCGCGATTTTGAACGGTCAAGATAGCCTAAAGCTGTAATGGAAGCGCCAGCCCAAATATGTGAGTTATATTCCATCTTGGGACGTATAAATGATTTATAGATATTAAGGACTTTCAAAGGTGAAAGGACAGCTTTACATCTGCTTAGATAGCATAAGCACTTGGCAGCTCCTTTCGCGATATCAAAAATATGGTCATTCCAAATAATTTTTTGATTCACGCGCATGCCTAAAATATTTAGACTATTAGTGTTTTGTAAAGTAACACCTTGAAACGAGAGATTAGGTTGAAATCCTGGAAATTTGCGTGAAATAAGACAGTTTTCAGTTTTAGACGAGTTAAACTCAACTCTGTTTTTTTTGCCCCAGTCAGCAATTTTGGTCAGATCGTGGCTAATCATGTTAACCATTATCTGTCTTCTATTGCCAACTTCGGTAGTTGTAGCATTAGATTTCCGAAGAAAATCGAAGGATGCCACCAGAGTACTATCATCAGCAAAACTGTGAATTGGATTGAAGGTTGTTTGGAGTAAATCGTTGATGAAAATCAAAAAGACAGTGGGTGAGAGAACGGATCCTTGCGGAATACCAACATTTATATTAAGTTTTTCAGACGTGAAGCCGTCTACTAAGAGGTGAATCGAACGATTTGAAAGGAAACCTTCAATCCACTTAGAAAATACAGACCCTAGACCAATAGCTTTCAATAGCGATCAAAAACTTTCGAGATATCTAAACCAACAATATCAGCCTCACCAGAATTATGTAAGGTGATATTGAGCTTTTCGCAAAGACAAGTCATCATGTCACCGGTGGACCGGTGCGATCTAAAACCGTATTGTCTATCTGAGATTATGCTTTTGCTTTCAAGATATTTCGAAAGTTTCTCATTAATTATACTTTCCATAACTTTGGAGTGAATTGAAGCAATAGCTATAGTTCGTGGGATCGCTTTTGTCACCTTTTTTTGGAATTGGATGAACGTGCGCAACTTTCCATTGACTGGGATATTGACCGGTCGAAAAGGACAAATGGAACAAGTTCCGCAGTGGTTTCGAAATGGCGAAGGTGGTTTTTTTGAGAACCATTGCAGGAATTCCATCAGGACCGGTAGATTTATTTACATCAAGATTCGTCAGGGCTTTCACTTTAGCTCTTCTTCTAAAGTAGAGTCTTCCAATTGAAAACTCTATCTGAGGTATTGAGGGTGGAGTAAGAGCTGTAGGAGGTAGTGAGGAGTTTGATGCAAAGAGTTTTACAAATAAGTTGGCTTTACCGGTTGGGTCCATTACGATTCCATCATCGTCAATCAGTGGAGGATAGGAAGACTCCGGAAAATTGTGCATAACATTCTTGGCAAAAGACCAGAAGGTTCTGCTATTTTTCGGGAGATTTAAAATTTTTTGCCTCAACCGTCGGTTATGTATCAACTTCTGTTGATTGATAATGTGTTTGCATCTATTTCTAGCAACATTGTAGCACTTCCTTGAGTGTCCAGTTCTATCCAATTTAAATTTTTTGAAAGCTTCTTCTTTGTCCTTAATGTCTTCGACACAGATATTTTTAAGCCACGAGGTGAGCTTCTTTTTAGAACTCTTATACGAGTGTGGAATAAATATTTTCATTCCAAGTGAGATTATTTTACTAATAATATCAGTGGCGAAGTCAACGTCTCGAGACTGAAAGCACATGGACCAATCAAATGTTAATAAAGAATTGTTGAGGGCATCCCAGTTAGCTTTGGAATAATGCCAAACTAGTTTTTTGTGAGCAGGTTTTTGGTTGGTGCAAGTGCTTTTTTGGAAGCTTGTATAAACGAGACAATGATCTGATCCACCCAAGGGAGAGTTTACTGAAACGATGTACTTTTCAGGATGTGAAGTTAGAAATAGATCTAAAAGATGTTCCGTTTGGCCATTGCCATCAGGAATTCTTGTTGGTTTCTTTACAAGTTGAGAAAGATTATGTGAATTGGAAAAAAGTTCAACTTTTTTGCCTTCGGGGCAGTTGTGACTGGAGAAAGTGAGCCAGTCCTTGTTGTGAATGTTGAAGTCTCCGGCCAATACAATCTCAGATTGGGGATATTCTTCTAAGATCTTATCAACCTGGCTGGATAAGTTATTCAATACCACAACAGTTTCCTGCTCATTTGTTTGGGGAGATCTGTACAAAAACAGAAATGAATTGTACGCTTATAAACATGGATCTTTATCCATATGTATTGGAATAAAGCATTGGAACTTGAAAAATTCTGAAGAGTGCTGAAAGCGACGTCAGATCTTACATATAAAGCGATACCACGATGGGAAACGAAGAGTGGCACAAGTGAATAAATAGGAATAGTAAAGAAGATGGGCTTCAATTGCCTGGAAGTTCGTTGATAGTCCACGAATATTACAAAAATTTAGTTTAAACATTAAAACAAAATAAAGCTTAAGTTAATAATAATAATTATTTAGAATAAGCAAATAAAAGAAATTTAGTTAAAAGAAATTTAGTTAAGTCATTTATGTTAATTTACTACTTGTATCAGACGGATCAGAGACTACTACCATATATACGGCAGTTTTTAACACCTTACCGTATATATGCAGCAGTCGCCACTGACACATCTGCTACAAGCAAGCAAAAAGCTAAAATATCATGTGCATTGTTGTTTTAAGATTTAGGTTTTTAAAATAAATAAGCAAAACATACCTTTATTCTTCATTACATTTGTTAGTTTGAGAGAAGGCTATTTATAATTAACTAATTCGAATATTAAGCATTTAAGATTTACAAATTTTTTTTTTTTTTTTAATTAAACTTTATTTTACCCATTGTACAATCTTATAATTACTTAGCCTAGATAAAGTTTACAAAAAACAGCTTTTGTGATAATATTATTAACATGTAAAGTAATAGTTTGCTTTTTATGTTAATTTATGTTATATAATTATTCTTATTATTATTCTTATTATTTAGTTTTAATTTACTTAAGTTCTTATATAAATCTGTTGGAAAAAACCTGGGATGTAAAAACCAATATATTCTCGTATTATTTAAGATAAAACTTAACATAACTAATCCTACTAACCTAACTAAACCTAACTAAAACTGCTTAAACCTAGTTAAAACGATAAAAAAAAATATGTATTTGTGCTAATTATACGTGTTTTCCAATCACCAATAGTCTCTTTTTATAAATTTATCTTTGTTCGGTATAGACATGTCATATCTCAAATTTTCTCCATTAATGTTGCCCGGGTTATACTCTATAGTTTTACATGTGGCCCGTCTACTATAGTGATATAGTGTAGGGACATGATTTTGGTTCTGAATATAACCATTTTTATCCAAAAAGATAAAGTGCTCAGGGGCTATAAAGCCTGTGAGCATTGTCTTTTTAATGTACTCCTCGTTGTGGTAGAATATATGCGATATTAAACCATTTTCTGGAGTTTTTTGTGCTCTGTCATAATGTTTTCGAATCAATTTTATTAGAAAATTGTCGATTCTAATTATGTTTGCTTCCTTGTACAAGTATTTATTGGAATAGTAATGCTTGTAGTCGGAATTAGGCTTTCTATAAATATTAGTACATACTCTTATACACTTTCTTTCAAATTTTCGAAGTGTTTCCATTAAGCTTGCACTGACGTTGTACCATATGGGTACACCATATGCAAGTGTTGGCCTTATTAATGTCTGATAACATATTATTTTTACTCTAGTGCTTACGTTTTTGTTGTAAAATAGTTTTTTTGCCATCATGAAGGACTTATTGCCTTTAGATATAGTGTATTTTATATGCTCGGAATAATTCAGATTACGGTGAAGAAAAATTCCGAGATATTTCACAACTTTTTTGTTTGCCAGCGGTGAGTTATTTGGAGATTTTATAGAAAAAGATTTCCAATTTTTTTTTATGTCTGAACTTGTTTTATCCACCGTGTTACGGAATAGCACGGTTTCGCATTTTTTAAAGTTCACTTTTAATATCCATATCTTGCAGTAGTCCAAAATAGTATTAAACATTTTTTGAACTTTGTATTGTATATTACTAACTTTGCTATCCGCAGAATAAACTATTATATCGTCCGCAAAGGCTAATGCAAAATTATTACCTTTTACTCTATCTAATAAGTGGAGCAGATCTGTTATATAGATTGAAAAAAGGATTGGTGCGTTAACAATTCCTTGCTGTAAACCGTTTTCGATAGGGAATACGTTATCCGATGAATTTTGTTGATAGTGGATCTGAAATTTATTTCCATATACCATGCTTTGAATAAGCGCAATTAAATGTAATGGGAATTCATATTTTATTAGCTTAAATATTAAGCCGTCCAACCATACCGAGTTGAAAGCCTTTTCCAAATCGACCAAACAGGCACCTACGCCATATTTTTTATTTATGAACCAGCAGATATCTGATGTTAGTTTGGTTATTGTATGAATGGTTCCGTGCTTGTGCCTGAACCCAAACTGATTTTCGGTTATAATATTTTTTGACTCTAGGAAATTTGAAATTTTGTCGTTAATGAGTGTTTCGAATACTTTACTGATGTTAGGCATTAGACTTATTGGCCTGTAATTGCTAGGATCAGTTGGATCTTTGCCTGGTTTTTGTAGCAATATAGTTTTCGACACTTTCCATATTTTCGGAAAATACGAATTATTAATTGCGTTGTTGAATAAAATAACATATTTTGAAATTATTAAACTACTTAAATTTTTTAGGACTACATTAGGTATATTATCGACACCAGAAGAAGTTTTATTTTTTAAAGTATTAAATTTCAGCGAAAGCTCTTCTTGGTTCGTGTACTGGCTATTTTCCCCTCTTGGTTGTGATGCTTTATTTGTGTGGGAGAAATTGCAGAGAGCAATGTTATTTCTTTGTTTTTGTTCGATATTTAATTTGAATTGACTAACTGTATTTCTAATGTTGGTGTGGAATCTATTGTTTATTGGTATATGTATTTTATGAGATTTTTCTAGATAAGATCCTAATACATTGTGAATTTGTGTTTGGTCTTTTATAATAAATTTATTAGTATTGGTTTTTTCTAAGCTTGAAATGTCAACATTGTTTACGTTAAGTAATGCAATGTCAACTTGGTCTATGTGTAGGTTATTAATTTGGTTTGATTTTTTTCTTCGAAATATTTTATTTAATTCAGGAAACATGTTTTTACTATTTTTTGGTGTGATTTGTTTAAGTCTGCGTTGCCAGTAGCTGTTGATTTCCACCTGGATTTGTTGTTTAATAAGGGATTTTACGTTGTTTAGAAGGCTTTTGAGTAATCGTACGTTGTGCGTAGAAAATTGAAGTCTTTGTTTATTAATTATGTGTATATCTTTCATTAAGCTATTTTTTTTATTGAGCAGTATTTTTAGTTTTGTAGAATAAAATTTGTTTAGATGATTAGTATTTTTATTTTTTGGTATTACTTCGTTCATTGTTTTCAGTATTATTTCATTTAATTGTGACAAGTGATAGTCAATGTTTTGGTTAGTTATATTGGCGTTATCAACAATATTGTTATCGTTAGTTGCATAATTTCTTGTATAGTTGTAGTCTAGTTTTTTTTTGAATGAACTCCACTTGGCTTTGGCGAAGTTTAAGCCGTTGTTGTTTGGAAGCTCTTCAAGTGAAAGCTCGTCGTTTCTAAACTTTATCTCTGTACAAATGGCATTATGGTCACTATCATATGGAATTGTGGTTAGTTTATTATTATGTTGCGGGAAATTTATATTAATTCTAATGTCTGTAAATACGAGATCTATATAGGACTTTGCACGTGGTAGTGTTGGTGCTTCAGTCAATAAGAGATTGATTTTGTATCGTATTTTATTTTTTTGAAACCACCTGTGCAATTGTATTCCTCTAGCATTATTAGTAATATTTAACCACAAAGTGTGTTTGGCATTAAAATCGCCAGTTAATATATAGTAGTTATTCAAATTTTTTAAATTTAAAATTTCGAATATTTTATCTAGTTCTGTTAGAAACATATGTGAATTTCTATCTGATGCGTAAATAGAAATTATAAATAGTTTCTTTTGTTTTAATTGTAATGATATAACACATGGTTCGATACATAAAAATTCATCGAAAATGGTATTATTTACAATTTGAAAAAAAAAAATGTTTTTTAATACATATGGCCACCCCTCCGCCACTGATTTCGAGTTTGCGGTCTCTTCTAATTATATTATAATTATCAACCACCATGCGGTTAGCTGGCTTAAGTTTTGTTTCACTCATGCAAATTATGTCAGGCTTATTGTTTTCCAGAAAGTGTATAAAAGCTAATTTCTTATTGTAGGAGATAAGAGAATTTACATTTACCGAAATAATTTTATACGTATGTAAGGAATTACACATATTGTTGGTTGGATTCGATAGACATTATGTCGTATAATATATTAATTCTGTTAGTGTTAGTATTAATATTTTTTTCTATGTTGCTAATTTTTTTGTTTAATTCTACTATACTATTACGTATTTCTAATAAAATGTCAATGTTAATATTATTGCCATTGCTTGTATTGTTAGTATTGGTATTACTAGTATTATTAATGTTATTATTATTATTTCCACTTACTACATTTGCGAATGATCTGTTTGGCTGTATGAAATTCGTTGGAATGTGTCTAGTTTCTATTCGTCTTCTGAGCAGTGTTCTATTTTCCTCGCGTTTTTTTAATTTTTCCTGGTATTCAGGACAATTTCTATAAGATGCTGGATGACCATATTTTTTGCACAGAGTACAAAACAGCTTTTCTCTCGGATCTTCTGGTTTAATGGAGCATTGTCCAGGTATGTGGTTATCTCCACATTTTACACATCTGAAATCCATTCTACAATTTGATGCAGAGTGTCCAAAACGTTGACAACGTGTACATTGCATAATATCGGGCTTGTGAATACGTTCCCAGCGTATTATTTGATGATCAATAGCTTTTATTTTAAATATATCGTTAACTGAGCTGTTTGGCGATGCCTGCACTATAAAATGAGGCAGTGTTACTCCTTTTGTTGATGAAAATTTGGTGGTAAGTCTGGATACTCTTTCAAAATTAATTGCATCATTATCGAAATCTTTTAGGCATGCCAAGACTTCCTCACATGTGTAACTATTACTCAACCCTTTCAGTACGAGTGAAATTTTTTTATCCTCCTTTGGTGTGAAGGTATAATAATTGATGGCGGATTTTTCCAGTAAACCACGTGCTTTTCTATAGTCTTCAATGTTAAATGTGAATAACACGTTTCTATTTTCATCCGATTGTTTAATTAGGAAATCTTTAATTTTTAGGTTTTTCGTGAGAAGTTCTTTCATCAATTTTACATCTGTTTTGCCGAAATTGATAGGTGGCATTCGTTTCTTTGTCTGGTCTTGTTGATCGGTTTCTTTTGATGTGGCCTGGTCATGTGAGCAATTCGCAGCAGTATGTATATTTTTAGTATTATTATTACTTAGCTCAACTTTTTTTTCTTTTGTTTTTTTAGCCAACTCCAGGATACCCTGTTCGAGAGCTTGATCATCACGATCATCGTTGTCTTCTTCCATAAGAGGAGCAAAGTAATTTTCAGAAGAAGTACCTTCTCCAGTCAGGTTCATCAATTTACGATTATTTTCCATTAACGTGGTTATTTGCTTTTTGAGATCGTCAATTTCATGCAGATGCTTGCTTTTGGTCTGCTTCTTGTTTCCATTCATAGTCTTCTTGTTTATGGTGAATAAAGTGCTCTTCTTAGCTGTGTTAGTTTTAATGTTGCTCCTGTTAACAAGATCAACCAACTTTAGGTTGATGGCTTCCTTTAATGGCATCGTTTTATTCTCCGCGGCTTTTGGGTCAACTTTCATGATTGCT